>OY728132.1:1509297081-1510713096 GCA_963277665.1 Viscum album | reverse complement strand
TATATCATAAGGTCACTGAGCCCAATCTAAGCTCTCTTCAAGATTCACCCTAAATCCCAATCTAATTAACATTCCATTACTATTACTTCAGTACCATGCACAGACCACCTCCCTTGATTCCGGAGACAATCACACTCTTAATTTGGAATCTCAGATCCCAAGGATTGAAGGATATCCACCCTTAAGAGATCTTGGGAGCTTTTTATTGTTTTCATACTTTAGAACAATGATCTATGGGTCATATGTGACGTGTACGTGTCAACCCCACCTCAATCCGAAACACGATGTGGCTGGTACCACTCAAAGTGTCTCACATATATTTGAAATGAACAAAAATTTATGTAAAAGCAACAATTGGCACACAGAAAACTGACCTAACTCATTAAGATTGTGTTGATAAGGATCCATGGGTCTTTTTTGACGTGTACGAGTTAACCCCGCATCAATCCAAGGCACGGTGTGGCCGGTATCACTCATAGTGTCTTTCTTTTTTTTTAAATGGACACCCCTTTAAGTAAAAATTTCTAGCATATGGAAAATTGACCAAACATATTCAGATTTTGTTGATACTATATCACAAGGATCCATGGGTCATTGTTAACATATAAGAGTCAACCTCGCCTCAATCTGAGGCACAGTGTGGCCGATACCACTCAAAGTGTCTCACTTTTTATTTGAAATGGACAACATTTTAAGTGAAAACAATAACTGGCATATGTAAAACCAACAAAATGTATTCAAATTGTGTTGATAATTTATCACAACGATCCATGTGTCATTTTTAATGTGTACAAGTCAACCCCGCCTCAATATAAGGCACAGTTTGGCTGGTACCACTCAAAGTGTCTCACTTTTATTTGAAATGAACAACATTTTAAGTGAAAACAACAACTGGCATACAGAAAACCTACCAAATGCTTTCAGATTCTATTGATAGTTTAGGAAAATGATCCATGGTTCATATGTGACGTCTACAAGTCAACACCACCTCAATCTGAGGCACTGTGTGGCTGGTATCACTCGAAGTGTCTTTCATTCGTTTGAAATGGACAACATTTTAAGTGAAAACAACAATTGGCATATGGAAAACCGACCTAACGCAATCATATTGTATTGATACTTTAGAAAAAGTACCCATGGGTAATTTTTGACATGTACGAGTCAACCCCACCTCAATCTAAGCCATGGTGTGGCCGGTACCATTCAATGTGTCTCACCTTTATTTGAAATGGACAACATTTTAAGTAAAAACAACAACTTGCATACGGAAAACTAACTTAACGCATTTGGATTATGTTGATACTTTAGAAAAATTATCAATTGGTCATTTTTGATGTGTTAGAGTCAACCCCACCTCAATACACGGCATGTTTTGGCTGGTACCACTCAAAGTGTCTCACTTTTATTTGAAATGGATAACATTTTAAGTGAAAACAACAACTGGCATACGGAAAACTGAACAAATGTATTCGGATTGTGTTGATACTTTATCACAACGATCCATGGGTCAATTTCAACATGTAAAAGTCAACTTCGCCTGAATCCAAAGCACGATGTGGCCAGTATCACTCGTAGTGTCTTTCTTTTGTTTATAATGGACACCCTTTTATGTAAAAAGGACTGGAATACGGAAAAATGACCAAATATATTCAGATTGTGTTGATACATTATCAAAAGGATCCATGTGTAATTTTTGACATGTATGAGTCAACCCTGCCTCAATCTGAGGCACGGTGTGGCCGGTACCACTCAGAGTGTCTAACTTTTATTTGAAATGGACAACATTTTAAGTGAAAACAACGAGTGGCATACGGAAAACCGACCAAACTTCTTCAGATTATGTTGATACTTTAGAACAATAATCCATGGGTCGTTTTTGATGTGTACGAGTCAACCCCACCTCAATCCGAGGCACGGCGTAGCCGATACCCCTCAAAGTGTCTCACTTTTATTTTAAATCGACAACATTTTAAGTGAAAACAACAACTGGCATACAGAAAACTGGACAAATGCATTTAGATTCTACTGATACTTTAGTAAAATGATCCATGGGTCATATCTGACGTATAAGAGTCAACTCCACCTCAATCCGAGGCACGGTGTGGCTGGTATCACTCGAAGTGTCTTTTGTTTGTTTGAAATGGACAATATTTTAAGTAAAAACAACAACTAGAATATGGAAAACTGACATAACGCATTTGGATTGTGTTGATACTTTAGAAAAAGGATCCATGGGTCATTTGTGACGTGTAAGAGTCAACCCCACCTCAATCAGAGGCATGATGTAGCCGGTACCACTCAAAGTGTCTCACCTTTATTTGAAATGGACATCATTTTAAGTAAAACAACAACTAGCATATGGAAAACCATCCTAATGCATTCAGATTGTGTTGATACTTTATAAAAAGGATCCATGGGTCATTTTTGATGTGTACGAGTCAACCTTGCCTCAATCTGAGACACGGTGTGGCCGGTATCACTCGTAGTGTCTTTCTTTTGTTTAAAATGGACACCCTTTTATGTAAAAACGACTAGCATATGGAAAACTGAACAAACTTATTCTGATTGTGTTGAGGCTTTAGAAGAAACATCCATGGGTCATTTTTGATCTGTATGATTCAATACTACCTCAATATAAGGCACAATGTGGCTGGTACCTCTCAAAGTGTCTCACATTTATTTTAAATGGACAACGTTTTAAGTGACAACAACAACTGGCATACAGAAAACTGACCAAACATATTCGGATTGTGTTGGTACTTTAGAAAAACAATACATGAGTTGTTTTGGATGTGTAATAGTCAACCCCGCCTCAATCTGAGGCATGGTGTGGCTGGTACCAGTCAAAGTTTCTCACTTTTAGTTGAAATGGACGACATTTTAAGTAAAAACAACTGGCAAATGGAAAACCAACCAAACGCATTCAGATTCTGTTGATACTTTTAGAAAATGATACATGGGTAATTTGTGAGATGTTCGAGTCCACCTCATTTCAATCTGAGGCATGGTGTGGCTGGTATAACTCATAGTGTCTTTCTTTTTTTTAAACTGATACTCTTTTAAGTAAAAACAACTGGCATATAGAAAACCAACCAAACATATTCCGATTGTGTTGATACTTTAGCACAATGATCCATGGGACATTTGTAAGGTTTATGAGTCAAACCTTGCCTCAATATGAGGCATGGTGTGGCTGGTACCACTCAAAGTGTCTCACTTTTATTTGAAATGGACAACATTTTAAGTGAAAAAACAAACTGGCCTACGGAAAACCAACCAAACGCATTCATATTATCTTGATACTTTAGAAAAATGATCCATGGGTCATATGTGTTGTGTAAGAGTCAAACCCGCCTCAATCCAAGGCACGGTGAGGCTTATATCACTCGATGTGTCTGCCTTTTGTTTAAAATGTACAACATTTAAGTGAAAAAAACTGGCATATAGAAAACCGACAAAACTTATTCAGATTGTGTTGATATTTTGACACAATGATCCATGGTCCAGCCTCATTCAGTCCACTTATCTTGTGTGGAACTCCTACCCCGATTCTAGAACACATGACATTTAATATGCCAATCCCATACTCAAACAGTGGGTTCTAGGACCAAACCAAAGTCCCTTTGGGAACCCAATACCAGAGACATAATTAAACATTCATACCCACTACCCAGAATGGGGATTCATCACACATCACAGCTAGGAGACCAAATTAAAATTAGCCACATACCCACTTATTCCAAATAAAAAGTCTATGAAAACATGTAGGCTATTCTGGTAACCCATCTCATATGTCAAGATTGGCCAATGTTTCTCACTAACACATCAGAAACCACTTATACATGGATACATAGTAATTATTGGATTATAAACATACCATGTGCTTCCTATAACTCATCCTAGGTCTAAGTACATAACCACTGCCATTTTCTATCTTGTGGGTATCATGATCCTTTCCACTATACCCATGTTTTTCTGTTTGTTTTAAGATAGTCAACCCAAGACCATGAGTAAACATCCCATGTGCTTCCTATAATATGTAAGATTTTTTCTCTTGTGTGTATTGGTGTTGTGGTTTGTGTGAGGAGTGAATTCTAAATTTTGAGTACTGTTATGGGTGTTATTGCTTTTCAATTCTAAATTTCCGAATTTCTGAATTCTAGATGTATTGTACTCTAGTTTTATTGGTAATGAATTCAAAATTTTGAATACTGTTATGTATATTGGATTCTGGATGTATTGGATTTTAATTTTGTATTGGTATTTTGGGTGTTATTGCATTTTAATTTTGGATGTATTGGATTGTGGATGTATTTTATTCTGGATTTTTCTCTTATGTTGTGGTTTGAGTGAGGAGTGAATTTTAAATTCCTAAATTTTTGAATTCTAGATGGATTTTAAACATCCCATATATGATTTTGGATTCTGGATGTATGTGTTCTTGTAGGTCATGGAGAGTTGCAGGTTTGAGGTTGCTATTGGATGATGTGGAGCTGCAGCATATGTATACCAATGGTTTTCAAACCTGTTGGAATAGCCTTTTGATGTATATTATACCCACAGTTTTGTTATAACCATTGGTATAAACTTTTACCAACGATTTTGAAAACTGTTGGTATATCCTTTGGATGTACATTGTACACTATATAACAATGGTTTAAAACCGTTTGTATAAGGGTAACATATATCAACAGTTTGTGAAACCGTTGGTATATCTCTTACTTTAACACATATACCAATGGTTTACATAGAACCATTGGTATAAGACTTTACCCACGGCTTACTTGGAAATGGTTTGGGAAACCATTGGTATATAATATGCCAATAGTTTCCAAGAATTTACCAATGGTTCTAAAGCATTGGTAAGCGGTAAAATTTCAGTAGTGTTTGTTATGGTCACCTGGTTCAGGTGGTTGAAGTACACACATAGACTCAAAATACTATATTATTTCTTGGAAAATAAAACTACGACCCTCCATGGTGAGATGTTGGGCCTGACAAATCCCTTCCTCTACAAATCCTCCAGTTATACCCTCAACTCCTAGAGCTCCGTGGGAGCCATCCGATATATAGTTGTGGATAACGGTGCAGTCCTGGGATATATATCGATACAGAATCCAACATCTCTATGATAAGGTAATCATGGAACATCCTCAGGGAAGACATCCTTATACTCATCCACCACAACAACAAAAAATATTGGATACTCCTCTCCTCCACCGCACAAAGGGTGAGGCTAGCCAACTGATGAGTAATCTGCTTCACACTCATATGAGAAATCCCATCCTATGCTGCTTGTTTCTCCCTTTTTCTGGTAAAGGAAAACCTTGTCTGATCTCAATAGAAACACTACACTCTGCTCCTAAAACAGTAAATATGAGCATGGATTGTGGAAAACTATTCCATACCTAGAATGACGTTTTATGTCCTCGACACTGCTACTACAAGATCCCAGTCAAATCTCTTTCCTCCAAGAGTAATATCACACTACCGGAACCACTGTGTGATCATTTAATTCCCTCTCTTAAAAATCTATAATCTTAAGGATTGATCCAATGGATCCATCGGAATCTCTGAGCTCCAAACAAGGTTCATAGCAAGGAAGGAGTGACTAGAACCTGTATCTATAAGAACTGAATATAGGGTGTTGAAGAAATATATCGTAACTATAATGATATATGGAGTGTTGGGATTGTCACCCTACATCATCTAAATCTTTCCTTTCCCTTTTCCATCAACTCCCAGAGTCTGTAGTGGACCACCTAGGGGTGGTGGTGGTAGCACCTCAAAACTCTATCCACCGTTAGCTACTCCACATGATCCCCTACCACGTCCTCCTCCTTTTGTATCTCGCTTCTCGAATCTATGTCTCTACCTCAGAAATCCCTCGACCACCCACTAATCTTCCTCACGACGTTTCACGCAATCATGAGCTAAGTGCCCCCGACTGCCGCACGCAAAACAAATTTTGTCATTTGATTGTTATTCTCTACCTTGTGATCCTTGAAAAACTTATCCTCTATCCCAAGGCTATCACCTAAATGGACCTATCCCTCCTATTACCCTTTTTCTAATATTGTCTTCCCACCACTGAATACTCAGCTACCTAGTGCCTACTATAAACTCTTAATGCTGGCGTCTGCTCCGCTTGAAATATCTCCATGACCAGAGATTGCTATAGTAATCGAGCCTGGGTATGAATTATAACGCACACTATGGATGACCTGATCTCTAAACATAATCTCTTATCGAAATCCTGATCCCAAAAAAATGGGTCTCACACCATGTATGTGTACTGTCAAAAAATCTTAGTGAATCTTGTTGATTACTCTGCTACTGTCATGCTACCTTATTGTAGCTGCAGTAGCTCCAGTATACACATAAAGTGTAAATTTGTTATAAATAACTCCTCTCTTAGAACATGATCATTGTATGTCTGAGTGAGGGTCACCTCATTATGTTTCTGGATTATTAAGCTCCACCACCTTCCTGTTGAGCCTTATAAAAGGCTTGAGGGTCAGACTAACATCTGATCAGGCAGTGTCCTCAAAGGATTGAAGAAGCATGTGACCGCCTCCATTCAATCCTAAGATATATGGGGTTAGTATCATCCATGAACAAGTGAGGTCTCTACCAATGGACCACATGAAACACACTGAGCCTGTGTGCATCCTCAATCAGTAGCACTGGAAAAAAGTGATGCTCGATGGGTGTTGCTATAGGTGGAAAACCACCTGGGAGTACCATCTCTAGCATAGGACCCTGTATTGATGCCTCATTACTAAGAGGACCATCCTCTTGATCGCACATTGGGATCCTGGCTAGCTGTATATATGGAGGAATCCTGGAAAGAAATCATGATGAACCACGATCAATTGATTATATCTGGAGTGCTAAAACAAAAAGGACAAGTAAAACACCACTCATTCATATATGGTGCATGTTCCATTCATTTCTCCGCAACCTATGTATTCATGTACTATGTGGAAAAGTAGGTACCTAGATTCCTGGTGTATTGATACATTAGTCACCACACCAACATTAGATTCCCTTTCCTCGAAGCCAAACTCAAAACACTTAACACTGTTTCCCCAAACCAATCTCAATGTCTCTCGGTCGCAATGTGGAACCTACCCACTCTGATACCACTCTACCAAGAATCATCTCAGTGGGTCCCATGTCGTGACCACCCTAAGGTCTCCTTTGATAGGCTAGGGGATAGAAAATTGTTCTGGGTAGGCATATCTCCCAAATGGGAGGCCTTGGCTTAAGTACTTGTACACACACATGTCTCCAAGCCCACAAAACTAAAAGAATGGGAAAACACCAACCACCATGCATGAAAACCACTAAACGTAAAAGTAATACAACCAGAGTTCTACCAGAAAGTAAATTGAAGTACTATAATCTAGGCCTGAATACAAGACCAAAAAGAAAACAACAAAAAAGACTAACTTACTAATGAGGGTACTAAAGACATTGTAGAAATCTATCTGGAATGCCTCATCCCATCTGATCTCACAAGGAACCATCCTGTCCGGGCCCCGGTCCTACTCCACCTAGGACTTCGTCAATGCATCAGCCATCTACCCAAGACCCAAAAAATGTAGGAAAAGCCAGTGGAGGGGTGATTAAAACAATACTCAGTATGTCACCCTGAAAACCATGAAAGAAAGACACAAAGGAATTCATAGTCATCTCTACATAGGTATACGCCCAAACCTATCCCAAGATACTCAGATATACTCAAATACTAGCCACATAATATAAGGATAAGTCATAGTCACTTCAGCCATATGATTCTACTAACTTGGGCCCCACCCAAAGAGAAGATGTAGGTCAAGGGTTATAAGATACAGATAAGTGATTATATTTAAAGAATACCAAGAACCCAATATGTATTACCATGCAACATAGAGGATATTTAGGCAATACTAAGAACCCTATGATGCGGCTTGTAACATAAGGGATTCTAAAGAATACCTCTAACACTACCGATAGATCCCACTAGATGGATTATGAACACCCTTCGCCCATAGTTCCCATAAATACCCAAAAAAACTTCATCATGGGTGATAGAGTATCACTCCAGTCCTAAGGAGGATTTTGTAACTCTATCTTGGACTCAGTCTCTTGAGGGGATTCCCATGCAATGTCATACCAAACCATTGATGAAAGAACCAAGAGGAAGATCATAACCAATATTGGTCCTTACTAAAACCCTACAAAGCCATCTCAAAAGGACCTCCATGTTGCAAGGGTCCTAATTCTACAGAAGGCTTGTCAAACAAACTTATGGTTTGAAAGTTATGGGGTTTTTTGTAAAAATGGGGCTAGTCACATTCGGGCATGGTCTGACCCAGATATACCAACTCAGCCCGAGGTCCGCCGACATGACCCGATCCATCGGGTCCTTCCTAACCCGCTAGGTCGACCCAGCCCGGTCGGTTTCACTAACCAACCTGCCCAACCTGGACAATAGGAGCGGGATGGTCGGCTCCGACCAAGACGTGATAGAGGTTGCATCTCCGATCCACCCGTAGAAACATCCTCGGGTTTCCTCTATGGTATATCTGGACTGTGGTCTCGAGCCACATGTCATAGAAGTAAGCCATGTGAAGTAGCAGCAAGCCGCGTGATGCGGCAGCAAGCCGTTTCCATCAAATACCACCACAAGAAATTTTTGGCGGCCCCTATCCGCCTCCCACAGCATAACTGCAGGCATATTCCACGGCCACGACTGACACTGCCTACCGCATCATCACGGCCTTCGAGTTGTGGCCCTCTGCTGTTGTGGCCTCCTACAACAGCATTCATATGTCGTTGTCGCAGTTCGTGCATGGACCACCAATCGTCATCACTGTTGATATCTCAGATTCCTTTGGGTATTATTGTGGCAATGAAGATCGAGAAATTAAAAAAGACGAGGAGGAAGAAAATTCACGTGAACACCAAAGGTGGACAGACAAAGCCTTGATCATGTCTTCCTTGATGCGTCCATGATAGAATTTGAAAATGGGGGGAAATATGTGAAATTATAACCATTGATCTATTTAAACATGACTCAAACTATACATGAATCAATCCAAACCAAAATCAATTCCCAATTAAAATCCCATAACATAAATCCCCATCTGAAATATATGAACAATTTGTGAATTGATCCCTTCATCGATTGATTCACATTCGTCACAGGGGAAATAATGAAGATAGAGGATACAAACAAACAAAATCACAAACCCTACCTTTGGGTTGGATTGGTCGATAAAGAACGTTCGTGTTCTTCGTTCATAGATCCTTCGTCGAGCAATCTTTATCCTTGAATCCTCATTCGTTGCTTGTCAATGCCTCCTCCCTTGGATTCCTCTCACTAGAGCTCTCAAAAAAAATCTCAAGGTTATGAATTGTAACCCTAGACCCCTTCCTATGGGTTTAATAAAAAGGAAACAAAATCTTCGATGTGCCAATAAAAGTTTTTTTTTTTAAAATTTTTTTACCGACAGTTACATCCAAAATCTAACATTTTCATATAGCCCGTGCCGGATGATGTTAGGCAGTACCTAAGGAAAATCTGATGTTTTGGAAAAAGGGTGCCCATTTATTTTCGATTTGTCACCAGTTTGGGAGTTACAAAAATTAATTTTTATCCAACGAGCATTTTTTATTTAAAAAAATTATTTAAAAAATTATTTTAGACACACCAAGCCTCAGAATCTCATGCTGTCTCAGCATGTAGTCATAGTATTTTCCCAATAAATTTGTTAAAAAAATAGAGAAAAATCTGATTCGTTACATTCTAATCCATTTCGAGGATTATTTAACCTATTATCATAACATTCATCTTTACTAAGCAAGAAACAATTAGGTTTCTTGATGTAAACTCCCTCTTCAAACTCTTCATTGAGAAAGGTACACTTGAATTCTATTTAGAAAATTATGTATTTATATTGTGTGAAAATAGAAATAAATATCCAAATGGTATGTCTTATTTTAACCAATATGAAGCTCTCATACAAAGAGATACTTTCAAATTGTGAGTTATCATTCCACATAGGAATTTCTTTATTTCTTACGACTTTTTCTTTTTTTATTCAGCTTGTTTCAAAACGCACACTTTGTTATAGTAACATTCTTTTTTTAGTCTTCGGTCCCAACTCCCATGTTTAATTAATATATATCATATCTCATTATACATTAATAAAATTAACCCACTATTGATTCTCTAATTGATCTTCCACATATCTTGGTTCAACATGAATCATTATTGAGGTGTGTGTTGTTATCCTCGACGTTCTTCTAGTTCAAACAGGTTATCAATGCTCCGCAGTCATATTTTATACCTTGACCTGCTTTCTCTAACTTTGATGAGACGTGATTGGTTTAAATTCATCACAAAAAATTGTTGAATGATCATCTTAATTTGTCAAATCATCTAAACTCGCATTATTTTTAGAATCATCACTATGCTTCTTAACAAAAAACGGTATCATATTCACTTCTATAATATGATTCTTGAATTTTTTTCTTACATTGATTATTCTAGAATTATTACATCAGTAGTTTCAATATAATTTTTTTAACAATGATATTGTATTCCATTTTAAGGATATCCTAGGAAGATACTTTCAACTATATGTTGAAACTTCCTAATATTTTCACCATTCACTTTAATAATATAAGGTCTATCATACACACTTAAATATATTAAACGTGGGTATTTTTATTGTACATTTCATATTAAAAATTTTATGATTTTATTATTTATAAAAAATGGTTTTTAATGTAAATTTCAATAATAATTTCAAATCTCTAGAAATGCTGATTTGTATCATGCTTGATCAATATGGTACAATCCATCTATACAAAACATTTATTCTTCAATTTAGGAACACCATTTTGTTGTGGTTTATATGGTGAACTGATTTCATGTTGAATACCATTATTCCAAATATATGCTTCAAATAGTCCACTGGTATATATTTCACAATATTCTATCTAGATCTTTTTCAAGGAGAAACCACACACTTTCTCAGGACTCCTTCTAAAACATTTAAAAAAATCCACTAGTTTTCACTTTGTAAGAATAATGAAATTTATATGATTAAAATAATTAGTATAAGAAATAAAATTCTTATATACCTTTTCCTATTTCTTCCTCATGGTACCATAAATTTCTTAATGGATAATCTCCAATAGATGGTATTTGAATTTTTACATTCTTGTGTGGTGAGTTTATAATCATTCAATTTTTATATGTGGGGCACATAAAATTTCTATCTATTTTTAGCAGAGGAATTTCATGAAAATATTGTCCTTAGGTAAAATTACTCATGTTGTTTTTGATGAGATAACCAACCCTTATAGTTCATAATTTATTTTATTTATTAGGCTTCCATATCATGGCTTTTCATCATCACCAAACTGAAACAAGTTACCCCTTATTTTTTCTTCTTTTCATTACACATCCACACTTTATCTGTTTAAATAAGTACACATATTTTTGGAAAATGTATTTATCACCAAATATTACATAGTTAATATAAACTTAATTTATTAGGTATTATCCCATCAACATATAAAGATCTCTAGGACATTGAATTATCATTTCCAATAACAAATAAACAGACTCATTTGATTTTATGTGACCTATCATTTATAAATGTCATCATGCCTTCCATTCACATTCCAATATCCTTCAAAATCATAAAATTGTATTTCATGTCTGAAGAAAATAAAGTATAAAAAATTAATTGGATTTACATTTTATATTCATTAAGTGAATCTTCAATGAAAAAAATTACATTCTTTTTTGGTTCTTCATTAGAAAATTTTCAGTATTTCAATTCATACTCAGTTGTGCTATTAGTATGGTGAGAAAATATTTAGTAAAAGTACATGGTAGGTCACATATTCTAAAAAACGTATAATTATAAAAAAATATTCTCAACCTTCGATTCATAATTTTCTTATGAATTTTTATATTTTTGATTGCGATGAATTCCCCTAAAAATTTTCCCAAAAATAAATATTTACCACTAAAAATAAATTATTTCTCAAATTTTGAGTCCAAATTTTGTTTCATCGTTTATATTTTCTGAATATAACTTTTTATATATTCCCAATGATTTTTTCAATAAATTGTGATTCTTTTCAGCCATTTTCAAATCACTATTTTTAGTAGTTTTTACTTTCAAATATATGTTCCCATGACTTCATGATTTTTGAGAATCATCATGTTTTACCAAAAACATTACTTTCTTCACCTGTGACTTGAAATATGACTTCCTACCAATAATACCAATATATTCTTCACACTTAACATTTAATATTTTATGGAAAACTTAATCCTCATCATTCTTTGATTCATTAATATCTTTAATAACATTCTTCTTTATCATTTATCAATTTATTAAATAGCATTTTAAAAGATGTATTAATACTTGTAAAATTCCTTTTTTTCCATCAATCAAATTTCATTAGACAGTCTCGATCTCCTTCAACTTAACATTAAATTTCTATTCTATTTCAAACATTATATTCTTATATTAAACATGAATATTTTTTATATCAGGAATAACTATTAGTAACCTAGATTATTTGTTAAAATAAGACCAATATTTTCTACTTGAAGAATTATTTTCTTCATTTTATTTTTGATAACCTTGCCCAACTTTGATATCCTTAACATAAATTCCTTAAATTATCACTTCAACATAAACTTCATATCTATTTATTCTTCACTATAAAAATCACTACTTTTATTAATTATAAATTTTTTATCATTCACTTTTGAAATATTTAGTTTTTCATCAACATCACTTGGATTATAAACTTCATCTTCTTCATAACTATTCTCATCACCATAAAAATTTGATATCAAATTTATCCTTTTGTATTTATAAAAATTCATACTATTATATTTGGATGAAAAAAAATTATCATATTTTTTATCTTTCTTCATAAAGGATATACTTATCCTATCATCTTCATCTTCACTAGATTCTACTTCTTTCAACTTTGGATATTTTCTATTAAACGACTAATAGCTCCACACTTGAACTATTGAAGTGGTTTCATTCCTCAAAAAATTAATTTTCCACTTCAAAATCATCAATATATGAGTGAAAATATTTTATCAAAAATTACTTTTACAAAATTACTCTTCATCAGAATTAACTTCCTATAAAGCTGATTCTTTTTTACACTTCTCTTATTTTTAGGATTTAAAATAAATTTCCTTTATATCCATACTCTTATTTTATAAGATATTTCCCATCCACATAACATATGTAATTAGAATATTTCATAAATCATATAAACAAAGATTACCATAATCATGTTCTTCAAGTGATAATAATTTTATTTCAAATCTATCTGGAATAATTCATAGAATCTTTCAAATAACTATTTTATCGAACAAATTTTCATCAAAGCCATCAAATAGTTCCCACTATATAATTAACATGAGTGAAGAATTCATCTAGAGTATCATAATCCATCATTTTGAGGTCTTCATACTTCAACCACTAATTATATAGGGTATATATTTCACATTTACATTTCCTTCATAGATGTGTTATAACATATCTCATATTCCCATTATTTTCTTTATTACATTTATAATGAAAAAATATTTCTTAGAAAGATATGAAAAGATAAAATTTTGATTACATCCATCATTAACCATGTTCTTTATATCAATTGTTGTTATAGCATCACCTTCATCATAAGAGAAAAATACTGTAGTTAAAACCGTCAAAGAATCAAAACTAATAGATAACAAGTAGGGTATCATATTATATTTATGAATATAATAATTTTATCATCAAAAGTGGGAATCCCCATATTGTTCGTTGAATATTGGTTATCTGTTGTTCACAATTTAAATTCATAAACTAAATATTATTATATATAGGAACACTTTTTTCTTCATAACTCAAATAAATGATCATCAATAAATTGAAGAACGTTTTGATAACATATTAAATGGACCCTCACGATCAACAAGAATTCATTGAGTGGGGGTGAATTGGATTATTCAATTATTTTTAGGTTACTTTTTTAAAAAACCTTAATTGAAAATTTATGTAAATATTATATCATTATTACCCAATCAAATGAACCCAAACACTACAAAAATAAAAAAAATCATGGTTCACTACTCAAAATGAGTAGCTACTTCCTCTAAGGATGTTGATTCACGTAAGATCATAAAATCCACTAGTTTCGTCATGTGGATTACAAAAAACAGGTTTTGTCCTTGAAATCAAATTACATGATAGTCTACTAATGGTATAATGTTCTCATGCATAGATATAATGATATAGATATTTATGTTAATAACTATATAGTCTTTAACCCAAATAAACATTCATTGAGTTATCATAGTGTTGTCTCTTCCTTTTCTTCTTCTACATGAAAAATAATAAGTCTCATGTGCCTCTCTCTTTCTCTCTAATGAATAATTTATTTATTTTTCTTTTTAGAAAGTAATATTTTATTCTCACAATTGTAGAAAATATAATTTATTCAGATGTAAATAGATATCTTCAAATTTGAATTGGGATTTCAAATTCAAATACATAGAAAATTAATTTCCTTCAACCACTCTTAACTTCCTTATTTTTTACGTCTTCTTTTATAGTCTCTAGAGTTTTCCTGAACATCAATGTTATGTAACATTAACTTTGATTTGGAAATAAATGTTTCTAAAATCAAAACATCATTTATAGTGAAATGATATTCTCTATGGTATTAACCATATTTATTCCATAGAATACACTAAACCTTAAATATTATGGTTTCTCATCACGATGAAAAAAATATCATCAATTTTAAAATTTTGTATGATCTCAGCAGAAAAGTATCTCTGAGGTGTGACCTATACTTCTCTAATATCTTGAATTGTATACTCCCTTTTTTTATATTTAATCCATGATAGATCATCTTTATTATCATATAAATTTAAGAAAGTCAAGAATTCTTCTACAACTGCTAGAAATAATTCTTTTGAAATTCTCTAGTGATTTCTAGAACTCCCTATAATCTTATAGACAACTCATATTTTTGATAAGTCAAAAAAACATACAAACCAAAGAAAACATATTATACATCCTCATAACATATTTATAGTCTTACAAATCTATTATATATATTGTAGTATGTAACACCCTGAGTTTTTATGGAACTTTTTTTGAATAAATTAAAATTTTCATATATATATTACATTGCACTGTGTTAAACATTCTGTTAACATGGAACCTAATTGGCGTACGTTAAATGCAACACCAACTTGGCGTACGTCGTACACAACACCGACTTAGCATACGATACACGTAACACTGAGTTTCTATGAAACCAATATTTTTATTATTATTATCTAAATGAGATAATTAAAATGTATCCATTAAACATAGTTGTATGAATATTAATAACTACTTTTCAAATATTAATAATAAAACATATAATTCTTGGTAAAGTCCTTCTATGTTTAAAAATATTGTTTTCTCTAATGAACATATTTTAATGTCCTTATAATAAAATAAATTTTTTACACTTGTAAAAATTAATTTTGTTTCAATAAGCATCATTACTAAATTCATAAAATCAAAATTATCTGTGGGTAAATTTTTTGTATTTTTATGAAAAGTTTCAATTTTTGATGAAAAGTGAAAAATACGGCTTTGTAGTTAAAAATTGACTTTTTCATTTAAATAATAATTTTATGTTAATTTGATTTTAAAGTCACCATAGATAAATGATGCATATATTAATCCAATTAATTCACTAGAATCATTTTATAATAGAATTATATATATATAATTATTGAACTTTTGAACGTCTTTGTTACCCGCCTTCTAGCCACATTTGTGGGATTATAATTAGACATAATTTTACCATTTCAATGAATTAAATATAAAAAAATGAACATACATGGTTGTAATAAGTTTGAAAATGTAGCCTTATATGATCCAAATAATTTTGGGTGAATAGTAACTTTTAAATTTTATTTACCATGGTTAAAGGTAAATATTGTAATTAAATGTAAAAATAATATAAAATAATATAAAATTACACTAACACATGTCCTAATTTCATTGGATATTTTATTTAAACCCTAATAAACCTTAGTTAAAACTATAATCTTCTTTAATCCACTTTTCTTAGATGAAGACATTTATTATATTTTATTTAAATAATAGTGTAAAGAGTCATATTCAAAATATATTAACTAAATAATTCTTTTATAGGGTTATACATAAGATAAATTCGACTATAATTATTAATTTTAAATATAAGAAATTTATATTCATCATGATTGTTTATTTTTAGTTTTTAGGGAAGAAAAAACTTAATTAGATTCTTGTACAATATTGATACAGTAGTTGTTTAATTAATTGACATATTAAAAATTAATATTAAAAATATTAACATACATATAATTTGACATAATTAATGACAAAAATGAATTTTATAGATAAATTAGACATATTAGTGACATATTTGAAGTATTGGTACAACGTTTTCATTGAGGTTTGGTATTTTTAAAAATGAAAATATTGAATACTATTAAAATTGACATAAATGATACTTTAAAATTGTTAATATTTTATTATCTATTATAAAATTCATAAAAATAAAAGATTAACACAAATAACTTTTATAGTATAAAATATTTCATAAATGATACAATTTGGGTTGTTTTCAATTCATAAAAACTATATTAACCATATAGTGTAAAAAGACCTGTTGTCACGGTAAGAGTTAAATTGTCTAACAAATGGTCAATTCCAAAATATAAGGTTATTTGTATGACCTAAACATGTCAAAAATTCATTTTATGCTAGGATTTATACATATCCTCATATATAATTCTAAATAAATAACTTTTTATAAATTGGAAATTGAAAAAAATATATAAAACATTTATAGTATTATAGTTTCTTAATGTGCCCCTCCTACCCCTTTTAAAATAGAACCCCTCCTTGTCTTTTATTCACACCTCAAGAGACATTTTGAATGGCCTAAACCTGACCATTTCTCCTCTAAACTTCCCTCCCATCCTTGTATATGATTTCCCTTGGGTATACGGAAACTCAAGGAATCCTTTTGGTACAAACCAAAAGGAGTTACCTGATTAAGATGCAATGTCTTCTCTCAAGTTCCATTCCTTTATTTTCCTTCTCCACCCCATCCACTATCTCTTTTAAATTATGTTATGAAAATTCTATTATCCTAAATATTATAGTATTTTCTTGTGATCAAGGTTAAAACTACACTTACACATACCACTATCTAATTGATACTGAGCATATTGTTTCTGTGTACGGTGAACTGCTGTCTCATGAAATGATGACTGTTCATTTTTCTTTTACCACCAATTATGTTGAACATTATGAAAGAAACAATATTTATATATATTTATATATAATATTTTGTAATTATTATTTCATTAATCTTACTTATTCCTTTTTACAACTCATAGCATATTAATTTCCATTTGGTGTTAATGTGATAATCTCATTTCAAGAACAGTGGAATACCTCCCCCTCAAAGTGTTGTGATTCATTCACACACCACATGGAATGTTTTAATAATGATTAGAGTGAACATATATGAAATAAAAAATAAATTTTAATAATTATTTATATATATATATATTATTTACACACATTTCAACATGAAAATTAAAAATGGAAACAATGTTCATGTGTATGTACGACTTACCATCTCCATGAACGGTGTATTCCACGTTGTACTTATTAATGATATAGATTATTAAATTATATAAATAATGGATATAAATGAAAATTATATCATGAACTACATTATGGAATCATAATATAAGTATAAGGGCCAACGATATAACAAATTAAGACGCATGCAAAGAACAAGGCGAATATTACCTAAAGTAAAACCTTAACATAGGATCATTATCAAGCGTGTAATATTAGGTCATAATCAAACCATAGTATTATTTATAATAATATATTTCTTTAAATGATTTACAATAAAATTATATTTATTATAAAGGAATCTTTTTCATGTATAAAGAGATTCAAGACATAAGGTAAGGGAAAATTTCACAATCTCATTACTATTCAAGGTTGTTTATACATATGCATTTACTGGGGTATATTTATCATCCATGTCCATGTTTTATAAATATGCTTTCATAAAATGTTTTAATATACTCTTACAAATGTTTAAATTCACTTTTACCCTTTTTTAACTTTTAACTTAATGGTTTGGAAGGAATCTTTCATTCATTTTCCATACGTGGTAATATTTTAATTTTCCAGAAAAAGTATAAGAATAATGTTTTTTAACTTTTATGGAATGTATTTAATTTTAAACATTCATAACACCTTATTTTCATGAATATTATATTACAAGGTTTCACATTTATTTTTAAATAAATTCATTTCATTTAAAAATTTTGGTATTTTAAGAAAAGAAAACGTTTTTGAATAAGAAGGTATATTTTCCTCAATAATTAATTTCAAGTGTTTTATCAAAATTAATTTCCATATAAGATTAAGGATATGTTTCAAGTGTAATATCTCAAATATTATTATGGTTTATTATGTTTATGGTCATGTTCTGTTTATGAAATCCATTTATTTTACATGGATTTTGTTATGTTGGAATGATGTATAAGAGAGTCATCTTATTACTTGGGTTATATTTATGATAAATATTTTATGATTTTGTGGAAAATATAAAAATGATTTCATTATGAGATAATTTGTACCTATATCTCCTTCTAATTCATTGGTTAATGATTTATATCTCATGAGATATACTTAGATGGTCTTGGGAGTGAACCTTGACTACTAAGATAACCATGGGAGTGAACAATGACTACTATGACGGTATAAGGAGTGAATTCATGATACTAAGATGGTATGGGGTGTGAAACCATATACTAATATGGTCTTTGAAATGATGTCTTTGATACTATGGAAATTATTATATGCTTGTGTGTTTTCCACACTTCTATATCGTATTCCTATGATATGCTTTCATGGATTATGCTATTTATTTATATATGAATTATTTACTATGATCTACAAATATTTATGTCATTATTTATATTATGATCATTGATATGTATGGTATTATCTTCTATTTTTTGATGATCACTTTCTCATACCCTTATACTCATGTTTATGCTTAAATGTCTCCCTTTTTACCCTTGCTGAGCATATGAGATCACCCCTTTTATGTATCTTTACCCCATTTTAGGATGATATGTAATATGTTTGATGTATCTAATAGAGGTTCTAATCATGAAGAACCAAGTGTGAGATTATGCAGTTCATTTATGTACTTGTTTTATGTTTCCAAGGGCACTAGACCCATTACAATATTTGGTACTTTATTTGTATAATGTTTATGTGTTCCACAAAAGATATGTAATTTTAACTTTTTGAAAAGCAGGGGTCTCTATAGTGGGTATCAGATCAAATGTATAGTTATCCTTTATAAGTTAGGATGGGAAAACCTTAGTGATAACTCTAAGGGTATGCCTAAAGATAAGTCTAAGGTTTAAGAAAAGTATAGGAAAATGTCATGGAATTTTTTTGAAGGGTGGAGTGGGTGGGTTCCTAAAAATAAATCCATATATGGATACTACATGTGGATGTGGTTCTGCAATACATATACCTAGGGGTAAAAACTCTGAAAATATGTTATGAGCCTTACTTAGGGTAATATGGTACACAACAATGGGCCTTGCTGCACACTTTGTTTGACACTCCCAAGGGATATGAATTGGGAATTCAAAAACATTTCATGAACAATTATGAAGAATTTAAAAAATATGTTGGCAATAAATAGCCTAGGAGAAAAATAATGTTTCACAAATTAAGGAATCTGTCATAATTTATACATCTTATAAGTTATTTTTCATGGTTATGTGGTTCTTCATTATTATAAATGATTCTTACTTTATGATATTGGTTTTTGTGAATGGTTGGAACCTGACGGAACTTCATTAATGGTTATTGTGATGGAAAATGCAACAAATGTCTTCCCAAGCAACCAAAATCTATGGGAGTTGAAATGTAAAACATCGTTTCTATGCTCACACTGATTTCTCAATCTATGAACCATGGTGGACTTACAAATAATCAATGGAGGGGACAACATTCTATTGAGTATTTCATGATGCATCATCAACCTTATTTTAAAGGGTCTTTTGATCCACTTTTTGTTGAAAAATGGAATAGTACTACTAAAATGATATTCTCTGTTCTTTAATGTTTAGAGCATGAGAAATTCATTCTAGCCATTTATTGGTTAGAAGGTGAATCAGATCAGTGGTGGACTCTAATCAAGAATATCAGGTAGAAAAATGAGATATAATAAATGGATTGGGATGGGTTTAAGAACTTATTTTCAATAAGTACATTCCTCATATTCATCATACCAAGATGGAGAAAGAGTTCCTTGAGTTGAATCAAGATATGATGAATATATTGGTACTAATGAGGTTAATTTTATAGGACATTCAAGTTACACATATGGAGTAATCATCCGACCAAAAAAGTAACGTTTATAGGTTCTTCGATGGATTAAAGACAATTATAATAAGTGATTTGTACTGAAGATAATTTAGTAGCAAATAATAGATTGTGAGTTGTGAAATCAAGGTTGAAATTGAGGTGGGAGTCACATATCAATCTCATGGTTTTAGTAAGAAGAGGAAGATGGAGTTTAAAGGAAACTATAAAAACCACGGAGAAAATAAGGTGAACTTTACTTTATGCTCTAGGTGTGGGAAGAAACATGGAGGAAATATTTTTAAGGGGTCTAAAAAATATATTATGTTTGGAATGGAAGGAAATTGGAAAATTTATTACTGAAGTGGTTGGAATATTTTATCTAATGTTGTGAATGCATAAAAATTGTCACTGAATTAACCCCCCCCCCCCCACGATTCAGTGCTACGAGTTTAACGAGAATATGCATTTTGTTAACCACTACCCAAACCCAAGGTTTGGTGATGATGATTGATGTCAAAAACCAATTATTCAAAGGGATAAATGGAAATATCATGTAATCGTTATTTCGGATGAGGGGTGTGGTAACGGTGTGATGAAAGGTACACTTACCATCCACCCCTGAACTTCTAATGTCATATTTGATTTTGGATCTACCAACTCTTTCATATCTAATGAAGTTTCTAAGGGTGTTAAGATTCCACAAAAATAGTTAGATATGGAACTATCTGTGCAAACCCCTAATGGTACAATTATTTCATCTCAAGTCTATGATTCCTCTCCAGTTGAAGTTTTTGGGAATGTGCTTCCTAGAAATCCTGAAATTCTTCCATTAGTCTAATTTTATTTCATCTTAGGCATGGATTGGATTTCGCTGCATAAATCCCACATCAATTTTCATGTAATTGAAGTTATGTTCAATATTTTTAACCCTACAATAATCATCCATCAATGAGATGATAATTATTTACTTCCAGTGGAGATTACATCTACTGTGTGGGTCTTAATTCCCATTGAAAATTGTTCTTTATCTCAACTGGATTTGGAGAAGATCGATATCGATAATAAGACTATTTTTTGAAATTTTATGGATGTATTTTTTTAGGATATTCCTAGTATTACCCTAAAATTTGAGGTATAGTTCTCAATAGAACTCATACCTAGTTCCACACCAGTTTCAATGTCCCCTTATAGAATGACCCTAATTGAGTTCTAATAATTAAAGAAGAAATTTTAGAAAAACCTTGGTAAGGGATTCATTTGGCCAAGTGTGTCACCTTGGGAGCACCCATTCTTTTTGTGAAAAACAAATATGTATAAATACGAAATTTCATTGATTATTGAGATTTAAACCAAATCACAATCAAGAACAAGTTCCATGTTCCTTGTATTGATGTCATGTTTGATCAGCTGCACGGAGCTCAATACTTTTCTAAGATTGACCTTCGTTATGGATATCATCAATTGAGGGTCAAGAAGAAGGATATACCCATGATGAAATTTCATCCAAGTTATTATAATTATTAATATAGTTAATGATGCCTTTTGGTCTTACTAATTCTCCTAATATCATCATGTATTTAATGAATAGTGTCTTTAGAGAGTACCTCAATATGTTTGCGATAGTATTTATAGATGATATTATTATATATTCTAAGAGTAGTGAAGAGCATAAATATCAATTGAGAATTTTACTACAGGCTCTAAGGAAGGATATGTTATATGAAAAAATTATAATGTGGGAATTTTGAAAGCAAAAATATTCATTTTTGGGTCACATAATCTCAAGAGATGGTACAATAGTTGATCCATTGAAGATATAGGCTATTAAAATCTACCCTAAACTGACCACATGGAATGATATCTATAACTTTCCTTGTTTAGATGGATAGTATCGATGGTCTATGGAGAATTTATCATGACTATATAATCCTCTAACCATGTTAACTCGAAATGGGGTCATGTTCCTCTAGAAAGATGAATGTGAAGAAAATTCTGTGGAACTGAAGAGAAGGTTGGTTGGTGCTCTTGTTTTTACATTACCCTATGGTGGAGAAGGGTTTTTAATATATATTGATTCATCCAAGAAGGGATTGGGATGTGTTATTATGTATAATAACATTGTTATAGCCTATGCCTCATCATAGTTGAATTTTCGGGAGAAAAAGTACCCAACTCGTGATTTGGAGTTAGCGGCGATACTTTTGGTACCAATGATGTGGTGGCATTATCATTATGGAGAAAAGTGTAATATATATACTGATTCCAAAAGTCTGAAATATATATTCACACAGAAGGAGTTAAACATGTTCCATAGAATATGGTTAGAGTTAATAAAGTATTAGGACTACTTAATACATTACCACCCTAGGAAAGAGAAAAAGGTGGACGATGCTTTGAGTCGAAAAGATCATGCTAAGTTATCCATTATGAGGATCACAAAAGGTCCAATATTCAATGATTTACAAAGGATGGATCTAGAAATCTTGAAGGAAGTGGAAATATATTATCTTTATCAATTAAATGTTCAACCCCTTATCAAATTGATGATTAAGGAGGAACCAAGGAAAGACAAAGAGTTGTAAAATAAGGCTAGAAATGTTCCAGTGTTTAACCTTAATCTGGTTGGAATGATGAGGTTTTGGAACCTTGTATGTGTTCCTTCCACACTAGATATGAGGAAGGATCTATTAGAGGACGCTCATAGTTATTCATTCTCAATTCATCCTGGAAGTACGAAGATGTTTAAGGAATTTAAAAAATAATTCTGGTGGGATAGCATGAACAGGGATATAGCATAGTTTATATCTCGATGTTTGGTATTCCAGAAAGTTAAGGATGAAAGAAAAATGTCTAAAGGTATGTTGCATTATTACCTATAAAAGAATGTAAATGGGAGAACATAACTATAGATTTTTTTGGGCTTACCAAAACCTCTAAAGGGTTTAATGCTATATAGGTGGTATTTGACCACCTTACTAAGTCAGCACACATCATTTCTATCAGAGAATATTTCTCTCTAGATTAAATTTCTAGGATATACATAAATGAAGTAGTAAGGCTCAATGAAGAACACATTACATTATATCATATCTAGATCTGAGTTTTACATCTTTTTTTTGGTGAAGTCTTCAGAAATCATTAGATGCAGAATTAAGTTTCAACACTACTTTTAATCCTTAGAGAGATGGTCATTATAAAAGAATAGTTCAAACCCTAGAGGATATATTGAGATCATGTTCTCTAAATTTAAAATTAGTTTGAGATCAATACCTTCCTCTAGTTGAGTTTTCTTATAAAAATAGATTTCACTCAAGCGTTTATATGGAATTGTGTGAATCCCTCTATGGGAAGAAATGTTGATTCCCAACATGTTGGGAAGAGGTTATGGAAATAAAACTATTTGGACCTGAGATTTTTGAAGAAATGGTCTAGAAGGTTAAAACCATTCAACATTATATCAAGATAAATCATAGTCGGTAGAAATGTTATGTTGATAACTGATGACATGATCTAGAATATGATGCCGGTGAAATGTGTTTCTATGAATATCACCCTAGAACCAGGTTTTGAGATTTGGGAAGAAAGCAAAACAAAACCCTAGGTTTATTTATCTCTTTGAGATTCTTGATCATATTGGGACAATATCCTATCTCTTGGAACTTCCTCCAAATCTCTCTCATGTACAAAATGTGTTCCATGTATCTCTACTGAGAATGTACATACCTAACACTTCACATGTACTGAACTAAGAGTTCATACCATTGGAATATGATCAATCTTACTCAAAGAAACCTGTTAATATTCTACACTGATTAGAAAAAATTCTATGAAACAATACCACTTGTCTGGCTAATTTTTTGTAGATAAATCACCAATTATGGGAAGCTATATAAGAACTTGAGGATATGATGAAGCTGGATTATCCACATTTGTATTCACTTGATTGATAAATTACAAGGGTGAAATTTATTTTATGGGGGGCAGAATGTAACACCCCATGTTTTTATGCCCCTTTTTTAAAATAAATTAAAATTTTTATTTATATCTTTCATTGCACTAAGTCAAACACTATTTTCACATGGAACTTCCATGGTATAAATTTCATGCAACACCAACATGGTGTACGTTACACACAACACCAACTTGGCATACGATACAAGAAACACTTCATTTATATGAAACATATATTATTATTATTATCTAAATAAGGTGACAATAATCTAGATATTAAATATAGTTATATCAATAGTAATAATAACTTTTCAGATATTGATAGTATAAGATATGATTCTTGGTAAAGTCCTTCAATGTTTAAAAATACAGTTTTCTCTAATGAACAGATTTTAATATTCTTCTAATAAATTTTATTTTAGACACTCATATAAATTGATTTTGATGAAATGAAAATAATTTATGATTTTGGAATATAAAAATTATCTTAGGCAGAATTTTGGGTATTTTTTTGAAAAGTTTAATTTTTTTAGGATTAGTGAAAAATATTGCTTTATAGTTAGAAACTGACATTTTCATTTAAATAATTTTTTAAAGTTAAATTTATTTTAATGTCACTATAGATAAATGATATATATATTAATCTAGTAATGTTAATGAAATCATTTTATAATAAAATTAGATTAAAAAATTATTGACTTTTTCAATGTCTCCTTTACCCACCTTCTTTCCACATTTGAGGGATTAGAATTAGAAATAATTTTACAACTTCTATGAATTGAATTTTGAAAAATAGACATACGTGGTTGTAATCAGTATGAAAAATGTGGTCTAATAAGATCAAAATAATTTTTAGTGAATCGTAACTTTTAAATTTTATTTACCAAGGTTAATGTTAAAAATTATATTATAATAATATAAAATTACCCAAACACTTGTCCTAATTTAATTGGATATGTATTTTTTAACCAAAGTAAACATTAGGTCCCAAATATGATCCTTTTTAAGAAACCTGTTTTAGATTAAGACATTAATTATATTTTATTTAATGAAGAGATAAAAGAGTCATATTCAAAAGTTATTAACTAAATCATTTTGTATTTAGGGTTATACATAAGATAAATTAGACTATAAATATTAATTTCAGAGATAAAAAAATTATATTCATCATGATAAATTATTTTTAATTTTTATAGGATAAATAATTTAATAAATTTATTGTACAATAATGATGCAGTAATTGATTAATTAATTGAGATATCAAATAAATGATATTAAAAATATTCAAATAAATATAATTTTAATTAATTTATGACATCCACAAATTTTATAAATAACATAGACATGTTATTGACATATTAGAAGTGTTTTTTTGATGTTATAAATTTGTTTTGATATTTTATAAATGATAATATTGAATATTATCAAAATTGAAAAAAATGATACTTTAAAATAAATAATATTTTATTAAATGATATAAAATTAATAAAAAATAATTATCTTAAAAATAATTTTTATAGTGTTAATTAGTCCATAAATTGTCTATTTGGTGTTATTTTTGCATTTTATTGTAACTATATAAGCCCTATAGTTAAAAAAGACAAGTTGTCAAGGTAAGAGTAAAATTGTTTAACTAAAGGTTAAAGCCAAGTGATATGGTCAATTCTATGACTAAAATGACTAAAATTAATTGGATGAGATTATTTAGATCCATAAACATGTCAAAATATAAATAAATATATTTGGATATATTCTAAATTGAAAATAAATTTATAATAAATTAATATTTTGGAGATTCTGAAAGTGCCCCTCCTCTCCCTTATTAAACAACACATCTCCTTATCTTTAATTCACACCTCTCAATCCTTATTGTATGGATAAACCCTGGAAGTTTATCCTCCAAACATCTCTCACTTTCTCCATCAATCCATCAATTTGGTATAAGGGAAGTCAAGGAAGCTTTTTGAATTAACCAAAATGAGTTACTTGATTAAGAGTTAATGTCTTCTCTCAAACTATGTCCCTTTATTTTAATTTTCCACCCCCTCTACCCTCTTTATTCCATTATGGTATGACAAAAAAGTATCATCAATATTATAGGATGTTTTTATCCTTATTTTTCAACCTACAGTTACACACACCTCCATCTAATGAATACGGAGCATACTATTTCTGTGTACAGCGAACTACTGCCACAAGAAATGATGATTGTTCATTTTTCTTTTACCACCAATCTGGTGGCCATTATGATGGAAACTCTATTTATATAATATATAATTTTATATTAAATATGTATTTAATCTTACATATTACTTTTACAACTCTTACCATTTTACTTTCCATTTGGTGTTAATATGATAATCTCATTTCAGGAAGTGTGGACTACCTCCCCCTCAAAGTGATGTAATTTGTTCACACACCACATGGAATGTTTAAACGATGGGTTTAGTGAACTTATATTATATAAATAATGATATTAAAATAATGATATAAATATATATATACACACAGATACACACACATATATATACATATATATGACATTTATGTAGCTTCTTTCAATATTAGAATTAAAAACCGAAACAACGTTCATGCATATGTGCGACTTATTGTCTCCATGTATGATGTATTATATTTAATACTTATTTCTGCAATATATTATTAATATATAAATATAATACATATAAATGATATTTATATCATTATTTATATTCATTAATCATGATATAAGTATAATTACCAATTATATAACAAATTAAGACACATGCGAAGAACAAAGAGAATATTACCCAAAGTAAAACCTTAACCAAAGATTATTACCAAGGGGGTAATATAAAGTCAAAATCAAACCCTATATGGTATTATGTATAATAATATTATTTTATAAAATATTTATTATAAAATTATATTTATTATACATTAATCTTGTGAGAATATGAAGAGATTCAACACACAAGGTAAGCGTTAATTTTGTAATGTCATTATTATTTGAGATTGTTTATACATTGGAATTTAATAGGGTTTATTTATTATCCATGTCCTTTTTTTCAAAAAATGTTTTCATAAAATGTTTTATTATACGACTATGGTTATATAAAGACATTTTTACCCATTTTTTACTTTTTACTACATTGTTTTGAAGGAATCTCTATTTATTTTCCATACGATGTACATTTTAAATTTTCTAGAAAAAGTACATGAAGAATGTTTTTTTAACATATATGGAATGGATGGATTTTTAGACATTAATAAAACCTTATTTACATGAATATTATCTTACATGTTTTCAATGTTATTTCCAAATAAATTCTTATATTTTAAAATTGTGCGGTGTTTTATGAAATGAAAACATTTTTGAAGAAGAAATGATATTTTCCTCACAAATTAAATTCTAGTGTTTTATAAAAATTATTTTCCATATAAGATTTAGGATATGTTTCAAGTATAATAAACATAATATTGTTATGGTAAATTTTATTTATGATGGAATTATATTATTGAAATCCATATTTTTTACATGGATTATGTTATGATTGAATGATGTTTAAGAAACCCATCTTATTACTTAGGTTATGTTTATGAATAAAATTATGTTTTTGTGAAACATATAAGAATCATTTTATTATGAGATGGGGGGGACCTATATCTCCCTCCAATAAATTGGGTAAAAATTTATATCTCATGAGATAAAATAAGATGTTCTTTGGAGTGAACCTTGACTACTAAGATGACCATAGGAGTGAACCATTACTACTAAGATGTTATGAAGAGTGAACTCATGAAACAAATATGGTATGGGGGATAACATATAATAATAATATGGTCATGGAAGAGATTATTTGGATACTATGTAAATCAATATATGCTTATGTGTTTTCCACACTTCCATGTCTTATTCTTATGATATGATTTCATGGCTTATGCCCTTTATTTAATTATGAATTATGTCGTATAAACTGCCAATCATTATTCCATGATTTCTATTATGATAATTGATATGAAGTGTATGATATTATATTTTTCATGATCACATTATCATAACCTTATACTCATATTTATTATTATATTTCTCCCTTTTTACCCTTACTGAGCATCTAGGCCCACCCCTTTTACATTTCTTTACCCCAAGTTATGATGATATGTACTATGTTTGACATATCTAACAAGGGTTCAAGTCATAAAGAACCTAGTACGAGATTATGTCGTTCATTTATGTACCAATGTTTTTCTTCCATGTTTCTAAAGGCACTAGACCAATTACTGTTTTTTGGAGTCTATATTTTATAATGTTTAAGTATTCCGCAAATGTTATGTAGTGTAAATTTTTTGAAAAGCGAGGGTCGCTAAATAGTATATATATATAATTACATTTGAACCCTCTATATATAGACTTTGTATACTTTTATTTAGTATAAATATCATATCTATTATAATTTAAACATTACATATTCGATAAAAAGTATTGTATCTCAAGAAATCTCCTCCTTTTTCATCATTTTTGATCCATTGAAATATATTATGTATTGAACATAAAATTTGATTCATTCAAGTCATTAATAATTTCAATTATTTGATAGGTATAAAAATAATTTGTTTTAAGATAGGTTTCTTTTCCCCATTTCTACTAATCCTTATAATAAATTTTGATAAGTAGAAAATAGTAAGTATCACAATGTGGCTTTATGATTCTCCATTTTTCTACTCATAGGATGAAAAATTATGCCCTGAATATAACAATTTATGTATCAGAGTAATTTTTTTTCAGTTCCAATTATTCAAATCCTATCTATGAAAAACAATTATACAAACAATGTAGGTTATGTCCTCTGTTGAATTTCCAGACTTCTAAGAATAAATAACATTCATGTCATAATAGATTTTTAATTTGTTAATTTTCAACTCATATGAATATAAAATCCATAATCATGAAGGAATTATTTAAATTTTTAGACCATATTCATATTAACTCTAAAAACCATCAAAAATTTTTCAAAAAATCCAATAATTTAAACGTCCTTCAACACACATAATCACCTTTATATTATGTGAGTTTGAATATTTTTTATTTATTGAAAATAAGATACATCTAGAATGGTAAGGGATTCCACACCTCTAAGATTGATGATGGATTAGTGATGATGGTCAGCCATGTTATACCTCCCACTCTGTCGGGTAGGGAGGGACCCTTTAGTGGTTTGTATTTAGATCACCCTAATATATTTTCCCTATTCACTCTTACACTATCACAACCAATGTTCCCCCCAAATATCATTTCCTGAAGCTCCCCTCACTCATCATTGGGATCTCAAATCTTTTTCACTCCATTTAGGTGTTCTCTATTGTGTTTTATCTCACCTACCATTCACTTGGGACTCATTATTGTTGGCTTCAGTCCTCTGTGGATTATTATTATATAATTATCAATGGTTCATTCTGATTTAAGAGTAATGAAAATGTTGGGTTATTAGATTCTTTCAAAATTCAAATTCTTATTGCTGGAAAATATAACTTTTCCATTACCTAGTCCCAAGATTAATGCCATTTAAATGAATTTCACTTCTCCCTATTTATATGGTATTAATATTTTCACATGAACTATGACCCCTCAATCATATCCATCTGGGTTAGTTTCTTAGTTTTCCCTATTCCCTTTCAAAACCCAACTATCCTTCCTATGATTGAAAATCAAGTTACAAACATTCTTAGTTTTGATAGTATATCTAAGACCCTAATTCACCATGTTAAACCATGAATCAAAGTTGAAGTTGATGTTTCAATGGATATAGTTGAATATTTTTTATTGAGGTTGAAGAATATTTCTGATACCTTTAAGAGGTTTATTTTGAGTCTTAGATTGATTTTTGTTGTTCATGCTTCCCATTAGACCACCATCATTAGGGATTTCAGTGTATTATTGAAAATATGGGACCTATTATTGAATTTTATCGACAAAATTAACCTATATTTCATATCAATGGTTTTAGGCAGGGTTTCAGTCCCTACAATTCATTTCAGTCTATATTTCCAATGGTTGGTATAACTTTATCCTTGATGGTAGGGTTTCAACTGGGTGAGTGGCCCCTCTCTCTAAGTATACCCAATGATGTTAATACACATTTAACATCATTTATAGATTATTTTTGTATTGTAATGACCCTTCATGGTCTGATTGTGGATGAAAATCCTATCCTAGGACCTGAAATACATTTTGGGTACGTTTCTATTAAACAATATGTTAAATTGATTTACTGGAACTTTCTTAGGGGAAATGATGAGGGGGTGGAAATTCTAGTTCAAGTGATCACTCTATACTCATAAGTTCAATCAATTGTATAGGTGAACTATGAATAGGCTAATCTATAAAACCGGTTCAAACCCTAAATAAGAGATTCTTTGGGTAGAAAATAATCATAGGGATGGAAATGGATTTATATAAGTGGAAGAAGAAATAAACATGTGGTAAACACTAGGATCCATGTATTGAGAAGTAGTTTTAAGGATATAATACATATTATATTTCTATTAATGGGTTAAATTCCCAATTATCTTCTTACTGTAAAGAAAAGATGCAGTTTTTTAATTTCTTCCACTTAATTATAAAAAAAAGAAGGTTTCTTCTGATTTTGAGGAATAACCTATTAAAAAAGAGAAGAAAATCATAAATCATTTATATTATTCCAAATTACTAAATCCAATTAATATTAGATAAACATGTAATTTCAATGGATCCGAGAGGCGAGGTAGAGGAGAAACCTTGGTCAAGGAGTCCATATTCAAATAGAAGCATGAAATTTTAGTTAGAATAGAAAGGTTTGAGAAAGATACAAATAAATTAGTGGTATATATAGAAGTTGGTATATGTTTTAAAATTTAGCATCATCTCAAAGATGAAAATAGTTGGAAAGAAGGAAATAGAATGGGTTGAAGTTTCTCATGACATAAAACTACTTCTACATTAATATGAGGATATTGTGGAAAAAAAGTTTTCCATCAATTTCTCTCTATATGATGTCAATATAATTCATTAAAGGTATCTTTTATCAATATTAATGAGGAATAAGGTAATTGAATCAACACCCAAGATCTCATATTGTTCCATGGTTTCAATGAATGAAATATAAATTTAAATTAATTTATTTAGGTTTTGGGAGGATGACATCCTTATTTGAAGATCTCATTCAAGATGAACCGAAGCCAAGGAAATTCAATTTTTATGGGAGCATACAAAGGGTGAAAGGTACGGACATGTTAATTTTTTTTGGAATTATTCAGTGTCATACATGGTTATTAAACATAATTTATAGTCATTGTTCTTTTAGGTTCCCAATACAACATTAAAAATGTCGTTTTCTAAGAAATTTAAAAAAATGGAATTTGAATAATTGAAAATGAGATGACCCACAAATTCCTAATGGATTGAGAGTACAATGATTCATTACTAGTTCTTAACTAACATCCCCAAGATGCCAAAGTTAGGAAATAAATGTTGAAGCATTTTAAAGAATGTCGGGGATGATTTACCCTTTAATATAAAAAAAACAATCTGAAAAAACATCCACAAATAGCTCATTATATGATGCATGAAATAATCTAAGACATTTAAAATCATTATCTTTAAAACAACCAACCAAGGTATGCTATAGTGGAATACAACCCATCGTCAAAGTAAACAGCAGAAAGACAATGAATAAAATCCAAGATGAAAACAAGAATCCATGCTCCACAAGCTCCATTATATAACATAACCATGTAGTCCAAAGTATAACGACATTGTGATTAAGAAGTGTTATGCTTTACCTTTTCCCAAGTCTTTAAAGGTAGCATCTTCAAAAGCACCAAAGTACCAAAGAAGGGTGGAGTATAAATCTCTATAGTTTTTTCCGATGACTTCCCTACACATGCCACTAGGATGGAAAAGTTAGCATATTATATAAAACAGTTTATATAAATCAATTTACCAAAAAAATTTATAACCAAATATAAAATTTTTGACAAACAGTTATAGCCAAATGAAAATGAATGTAAATGAAAAAAATTCTTAGGAAGTTATTTTCTAAGAAATAAATAATCAAGGTTTATAAAAAAAATTATTTTTATTTTTCCATACCCATTCCACAGTTCACAACACAACCACACATGCTTTCTTTGTTTGACAGTTCTATACTCATGAGTGATCTCTTGTCCAGTCAATTTGTTTCACACTAACTCACGCCCTTGGTCTAGGGTCATGCACCTTGTAACCCAATGGTAATCATCCCCTATTCGAAACCCATTGAGCATGAACTCAGACCAACACCATTTATGCCAAATATTTCCATTACCAAAATAAACCACTTTAATAAAACTAAACATTTATTGAAAAACAAAGCAAAAATAGTTTAAAAGAAACATTTTATTTCAATAAAAAATTCCCTTTTATTGAAAACATCTAATCCAATTCATGTTCTAACATTATAGACAAATCCCCATTTTAAATTCTCTATTTATAAAGTAAGAACAAAATCACTTTCAACATTAACCTAATTTTCTAGATTTCACAAACTGTAAGTCAAGAAGGTTTCTAATAAGTGTTAATAAATCAGGTCAAAATCAATTCTAAATAATACTTTCAATTTAAATCATGTCAATCAGTTCTACTAAGAGGGGTCAAGAGTGAATCCACCTATCTCATTGGTTTGGACAAAAAACAACGACGGACGAAGAATGCTCACATAACCAGATTGAAACTCCCCAAAACAGCCTTAGATATCTTTTCCTACCATTAAAAAACTAAAATATCATCATATTTAGAATCCCCCAACATAGATATACTCATTATAGGCATATATATGAAAGAGAAAGAGGAGAGAAGAGGTAGATCTAAGAAATAAGATAAGAACGGTGAAGAACATCACTTACCATGAGAATCAGGCATGAAAACACAAAGGGAAGCCTTTGGATTGACTCTAAATTTCATTGGATAGGTTATTCTACCATCAGGGAAGAAAAATCCCGAGTTATGGACACTTAGGATAAAAACAATAAACATTGAGGAAAAAACGTTTGAGATACACGTTTTTAAGATGTCACATTAACCAAAGGCATGGTTAGATTGCATGGTTAGAAAAATAGTGACCTCACCGTGCGTTAGCTAAAATCTAAGCATACCCTCTTATGGCCTCCTTAACCATGACAACACCATGTCGAAGCTCTCATCCATAAACCAGTTATTGTACACAATTTCTCCTAGGATTTACGCATGGTTTGAATAAACTGTTTGTAGCATCTATGCCTTTCCTTTATCCCTAAAAACATTTTTAATGTTCACGAAGATCTCCCATATTTCCCCTTTATACTTTATACCCATAAAATCACAATGAAAGGGTTACATAACAGAAACTAAGTTTACTAAATTCTCCCCACCATATAGCTTTCTATCCTCGTAAAGTTGAAAACAATCACTACCTTGAAAGAGTTTTGGAAATTTCTCTTTCATTTCCTTTTCAAGTTCCCATGCATCTTCATGAATATGAACATGCTCCCATAAAACTAGAACTATACCAATGATTTTTCTAGGAAAGAAAATCTCTTTCATATCCATAATCTATACCTGGATATATATCAAGAACTCATCCGGCTCTAGGTCAACGTGATCCCATATGATCACATGATCAGAATCAAGCTAATACTTATTCAACTGGGATACATGAAACACAATATGCACCGAATTGAACAATGGTGGTAATGAAATGTGATATTCCACCTCTCAAACCCATTTTTGTATCACAAAAGGGCCTATGTATTGAGGATAAAACATGATATTCCTCCCAAAATGATGATCTCCAAGCTTGTAAGTTGTCCTCAAGAACACATGATCACCCATGACGAATGACAACAGTCTTGGATGATGATCTGCATAGGATTTATGACAACTCTGATCTTCCAATATCCTCTTTCTAATAAATAAGATCTTATCTATTGTTTCCTGGATAGGGCTTGGCCCAACTGGTGAAGTCTCACCCATTTCCACCCAACGCGGTGGAGAATGACAGGGATGACCATACAATGCTTCAAACGGAGCCATATGTATTGAGGTCTAATATTTTTTATTGTATGAGGATGCCAACAATGGTATATGATCTTCCCATGATACACTAAAATCCATTATAGAATCCCACAACATGTATTCCATCATCTGTATCATCATATCATAATGTCCATCTTTTGGAGGATAGTATTTCATTCTCATAGTCAATTGATTCCCAAAAGCTATTTGAAAAGATTTCCAAAAACGAGATGTGAACCTTGGATCTCTATCCAACACGATTGAAATTGGTAAACCATGCCTCTTCACCACATCTTTGATATAAATTTTATATAGATCTTCCACCGTATGATTTTCACAAATAGGGATGAATTGGGATAACTTGGTAAGCTGATCCACTATCACCCAAATAGCATCATGTTTCTGAATCATAATTTGATGAATTGCAACCAAATCCATCTCTATCTTATCTCATTTCCACACTGAAATAAGTAAACACTACAACATACCTGCAGGTATCTGTTGTTATTATTTAACCTACTAATAGTTTAATCACCATGAGATAAACTTGGTCACCATCCTTTTTATGTTTCTCTACCAAAACTAAGCCTTCAATGCCTTATATATCTTCTGTGTGTCTAGATGTACTACCCATATCGAATAGTGGTAAGCATGAAGGATTTGTTTTTGACAAGCAATATGTACAACCATCTGAACTCTAAAACAAAAAAATGAACTTCCATCAAGTTTCTATTCCCCAATGGTCTCCCCACCATTGAGTTTTGAACTCGTAATTGGGCTTTCTACATTAGATTGTTGTGCCTCTTTGACCATATTTACCAAATCAGGAACAATAATAGATGAAATTAAAACTGAAACATCACCTCGGTCTTCACATTCCACATGCATGTCATCTAGGACCAACATCAATTGTTATTCATCTGAATATTCTTTAGCCAACTGAGCATATGAATTTCTACTCAATGAATCTACCACTGAATTCCTTGAAGGACCCTAGGTAACCCTGAGGGGGGGAATCCAGTTTTCAACTTTTTATCCCATTTATAGGATCTTGTTCCTAAATTGGTAAGAACTTAATTAAACTTGTATGATGGATATGTGTAGTAATTAAAACATTCACATGTAGAAGGAAATCAAATAACTTTTACTTGGTTCACCATTAAGGGATACATCCAAAGATAATACGCCAACAGGTTTCTGGTCTTACCTAATTCCACTATTCTTCACTAGATATGGATTGCATGGTTTGGGTATAATCACTATGGCCTAGGCACACTACCTTTACAAAAGTTCAGGGAATGCTCACTTCTTCCATCAGATCACTTCCATTGACTCCCCCTTGCTCACTACGCTGGGTAAAGTCACACTCATTTTATGGACCTAAAGGTTCCTTCAATGGATAGGAATGAAATTCTACATCTCATGTTCAACATGATATTTTTCTACCATTGAGGTCTAGAGTTGAAGCTATTTAACATTAAACATTCTTATCCAGTACAACAAACAGATGTACTAAGACTTCTTATACATCTTGGCCCGAATCAAAAATTCTTTTGTGATTGTTTAAGCACAGATAAATATCTCACTAGGCATCATCAGAATCAACCCTTCTTATTTTTTCTTCACATGTATGCATAAGACCATGCATGTGGTCTTTAAATGAACTCTTCCCTTTCTTTTATTACTTCACACATGCACCCATGGTTGTGGCTCTTTCATTAAATGTATTCACATATGCAAGAAATCATAAACATTGTCTCCACCTTTTAAATATTATTTCTTCACAAATGCACACACATGTTGCCTTGAATTTATTCAAATGAAGAGTGAATTCATGTATGCACTTTCATTTGTGTTCTTCTCAACATCACACCCAAAGCCTTATTTAGTTCATTCAGATTATATGCTTCATTTATATGTTTATCCTTGAATCTTCTTCAAAAACCGAATGGGGCAGTCCACTATTTTTTTATTCTTTAACACATCAGAGTCTTTAATCATGCATATGATTTGAATGCACATCATTCATGTGATATCCACTTATTCATTAAACACACAAATTTCCTTGGGTTTTTTATTGTGTTTATGTTTTAATTTTTCACACTGAGGGTAACTAGTTTTTCTTTTCATAGAGTTTGATAGCTTCCTTCGCAAACTAGGATGGTTCACGACTCTTCTTCATTCATGGGATTCGTGGAACTCTTACGCACAGAGAGTGCAATACTCCTTTGCATACCAAGTGGTATGTGGTTCTCTACATCAGCAAAATAGAGTTGGTTCATGGGACTTTCTCTTCGCAGAACCAGAATGGTATGCAGTACCATTTCCTCACGAACCCCAAATGGTTTGCGGGAACTCTCTTTGAGAATCAAGAATGGTTCGTAGCTCCACCTACTTCGCATAACCAAGTGGTATGCAGTTGATCTTCTTCTTCCTCATGAACTAGAATGGTACATGGAACTTCCTCTTCCTCATGAACGAGAACGGTTCACATATCATGCTTTCCCCTTTCAGACTAGAAGAATGAAGAGCCTTTGTTTCTCAAAAACACGAGCTCTCGAATTCTTGGGAGAAACAGCCTCTTCCCAGATCAGGGGATTCCTTTTTATCAGTTGAGATCAAATATTCTCTGCATCCGAAATCCTTGTGATATTTCATGAAAATTGTGGTTTTGAAATCTTTAAACCAAGGTCATGAGATACACCGAGTTTCTCGGTTGTTTCTGATTTCATGTTTTAATAATCCTCATGTGTATATGGATTTTTTTCATGTAGATCTCTTATAGTTGAGTGCTCAACACAGAAGATCCACCAGAAACTTTTTTTTCCTCAGCCAATGCTCATTCTTTTCAATTTTGATGCATGCATGGTATTGTGTTGCTCAGAATATGTGCATGGAGTGGATTTATTCTTCCACACTAGTCATATACTCAATCATGGAGGTTCGGTAGCTTCACTGGTGCACTGGTTCGCATCGAGTAGAAAAAGGTTGAAGACGAACCTCGATCAAAGATTGGATGACTCAGATTCAACCATACACAGTGCATGGATAATGAATGGGTCAGATTATATCGATGTACATGGGATGCGATGTACGGTTGAGATCTCATCAAGATCTTATAGATGGTGGGGATTGCGTCTCGGCATTTCAAAAACCTTATCTCACATCAAAACATAGCGCATTTTTCGGATTCTTTAAAAAACAAGCCATGTTAGCATCATCCCGGATCACTCCTCTCCCCTCTCTAGTGCCTCCCCACACCAGTTCTCCATAGGCTCAATCTTAGTGCCCACTCTACCTCCTTGGGCATGAATCTAGTGCCCACTATGCATCCCCTAGGGCTTATACATAGCCCCCATGCGCCCCCCTACAGGCTAGATGGGATGGCTTCCTCGTGGGTGCGGTCGACCCTTGTGGTCCCATATGAGCCTCAGGGTGAGGCGGGTTGGCTATCTAGTTTGTAGGACTTATTTATTTAGTTAAGTCTTATAAAATTACTTAGTAGAAAAATAATTATACATTGAAATGAATGGCCACATTGAAATTCCATGCCTCCTCAAACCCTCTTCTTATCCTTTTCTTTTACCTATTCCAAAGAACACTTAGGATCAGTGCATCAATCATCTGAATTCCATTCTCCATTTTACTTAGGAGAGTTCCTTTCTTCATGTTTATCGTCATTGAAATCCACTAACACCCTTTGACAACAAATACAATCTTCAAACACAAAGTGGTCTAAAAAATCTCCCCCATTTTGTGTTTCCAATACTTCAGAGTTATCTATAATGATCATGTCAATGTCAAAATGAGATTCTTCTATATTCTCTTTCCCTTTTTCTTTTCTATCTTCTCTCACTCTTTCTCTTTTCAGTTTTCATTTCACTTTCTCCCCCCCTATTTGACAAGAAATACCAAGTTTATAGTACAGAGTGTATCAATCCACACTTAAGAAATTGTTAAATCAATCATTCAATTGTACGTCTACATGAGAAATTGTTGATGTAGAAAACAAGAGGATTTAATATAGAAAACAATGTTGTCCATTATCCCCAGATCATGAAACGTCATTGTGTTGAGAACTCATGTTATTTTCTTCAAGGTCATTTCCAATTTTCTTATGTCACTGATTTATTTAATTACCCCCCCCCCCCTTTGTAAGATAATTTTTATTTTGATTTACCAAGGATAGGATATTGATTAATGACATATCATTTCCAATGACATGATCTTCAGAAAATCTTTAGAGTAATATAATTTGGTACCAACTATAGTTGATACTAATTAAAATAATAGCTCTAGTAACTTCTTTATGTGTCTCTACCTCAAGGGAACACGTTTCAGGTTCTCCCCTGAGTGCTTGGTTCACCTTCAATTCCTTGTAAAATTAGTATAATTCACAATGAGTTAAGGGAATAAGGTGGATCCTCCTTGCTTCTTCAATTTGAGAGGCAAGGCTGCTATGATTTTCTCAACCAAGATTCTATGTTTTCTCCACTCCTCACACTTTCACATTTGATCATCAGTTCTGACTTTGGTTGTGTGGGTTTCAATATTTCTTCTATCTCTTTATGTGTGAGTCTTATTTATTCAAGAGCTTTCAAAGCACTAGAATCTCCTTGTGAACCTTTCATCTTTTTTAGGAATTCTTCTTGGGCTGGAATAAATTCACTACAACTATTAATAGTGCCAGTCTTGTTGCACCTTGATAGAGATAATATTTCATATCTTTTTAATGTCTATTTAAATGATTTAAACCTCACCAATTTACCAAATTGATCTCATTTGTAACAATTTTGGATTTAGAGTGTGTTTTGGGATAAAAAGTTTAAATTGCATAATTCTGTCTTTTTAACATATTTTTATCACAGGGTATTTTGGTCATTTATCATAAAATAAATTTTAAAATTGTTTGATTTGAATTTTTTTTTCAACCCTTATTTTATTTCCACCATCTTTGTCTTCAATACTAGGAAACGATTCATGCATCTTTATGCCCAATAAAATCAATGAAGTTGACAATTTTTCCGGGCAGACTACATGGACCACACCATAGTAATGGAAGAATAATTCGGCCTAAACTCCTTCAAATGATTCGATTCAACTTGGATATTAAAGATACACCCTAGACGCGTCGACACAACTAATTTGAATCCGTTTGGAATCCTTTATGATGGTCTTTGAGTGATAGAGGTTGAAGGAAGCTTCCTAGAAGCTTCATCCAGAGAAAGTGATATTCAATAAACAAATCATAACTCCTTAAATACGGGTCCAATGAATCTGACATTTAGAGGGTGGACGGAAAACACCTTTATGAACAATATTTATGAATAGTTAAACTCGTGAATCGGCCAATTAGTTGGTCGAAAATGAGACAACTTTTTGATTATGAAATCTGCCTATAAAAGGAGAGGAGGTCCTACCTCTAAATTACAATCCATTCATCACCACACCATCCGTCACAAAGGGATTCGGCTTGAGAGAGTGAAGGTGAAGGTGGATATTTTGATCCATAAGAAGATGACATCCTTTGAAGATTTAATAAAGAAGATGAAGGCTTCTCAAGTAATGGAAGGTTAAGCGGCAAGTGGTTGCGGACGACGACACCTGATGGACACTCTCTTCTGAGTTTTGATTTTAATGTGTAATCTCTTTTTGAATTTCTCTTGAACCTATATTTTTGAATGAATCTGGTTGTTTTATTTCGTAAATATATTTTCAACAAATTTTTTTTGATCATTGTTCCATCTATAAATTATAATAATTGATTTCACTATTTAAAATTCATTAGTGAGGTTTTGGCATTGAGCATAGGGAATTCAATTAGATTCAATTACATGGAGGTATTTAAGTAATTGAGTCACTTCTATAAGTGAGAAAAAAATCATATTGAAGTCTTAAATATTATGTATTTTCAAATTTGAGGGTACACCTAGGGGTCCTTGGGGGTACATTTAGGAATTTAAATAAAGAAATATTTTTTATATACAAGGAAGAGGGGAGTGTCCGAGAGGGTGAAGCTTGTCTGTGACTGCTATTTTTATTCTTGATTTACAACCCACATTATCTTTCCTTTAAATTTTTTTCAATTTATAATTTAATTAAAATTTTATTTTCAAATTGTTAATCAAATCCCCATTTTCATTTCTGCAAAAAAAAAATAACAAAAGTGACAGTTTTGCAACTCGAACAACAACCTCCTCGAGAGACGACCATATGGTCACCACTGTGCTACATTAAAAGGGAAAATATTGATTGAGGTTTCTACGACACAAAGACGATCACATCAACTGGTTCCATTGATGGGGAGGTTGCCAGAGTGGATTTTATTTTAATTATTTTTTCTTGCATGAACAGAACTTCTGAACCGAACTTGTTACCTTAAGATTCTGAAATTGATAGAACATTTCACAGTAGGGTTAGAGGTACTAATCCAAAAGTTTCAAGTTTTGAATCTTCCACCAATACACCTAGGAGGGACTTAGTTGAAACTGAAATCCAAATGGGTGAAAATAGAACTTTGAAAGAACTATCTTCGTACTATGATGAAAATCATGAGAATCTTGTAGAGTACCTTGATGCCCCTGTGGATTTGAAATCAAGTCCGGTTTCATCCACCAGCTTCCCAAATTCAATGGGTTGCCTGGTGAAGACCCACACAAACACATCCAAGAATTCTGTTACTTGTGTGTCAACATGAAACCTCATGGAGTCGAAGCCGATCAAATGAAGCTGAGGTCGTTTCCTTTTTCTCTAGATGGAGTTTATAAGGAATGGTTTTTCTATTCTCACTAAACCTTGATTAAGAATTGGAATGAATTAAAAAATATTTTCCTTCAAAAAAAATTTCCCTGCATCTAGAACTGTCTCCATTCGAAAGGAGATTTGTGGAATTAGGCAGACACAAGGAGAAACACTTCACGAATACTAGGAAAGGATAAAACATCTTTTTTTTAGTTTCCCACATCATCAAATCAGTGACCAACTTCTCATTCAATACTTTTATGAAGGATTGTGTCTCACTGATATACGTATGATCGATGCTGCTGCAGGAGGAGATTTAGATGATAAGACAACAGCTGCTTCTATGATTTTAATTTCAAACATGGCCCAGAATGCCCAAAAATTTGGAACCAGAGTCCTTCTTCATGTCAAAGCTGCATAAGAATTCCCTGCTACTAGTCCCGAAAACAACACAATTACAAGTCAACTATCTGATCTTACCACCATGGTAAGGTCAAAAATGTTGTCTAACACCCCACCAACCCAACCCAAACCTGAATTGGATTTCCAAATACATGTCCAATGTAGGATTTGTTCTTCGAATGAAAATTTTAGTGACCAATGCCCACAAATGAAAGAGCCTCCTGAGAACTGCAATGCAGTTTTTCCAGGAAGACCATTTCAATCAAACCAGCAAAGACCATTTCAAAACAACCAAAATTTCATTCGAGGATGGAACAACAACTCAAATGAAAGATATCGTCAACCTGAACAACCGAGAGGATTCTTCTAAGGACAATAATGTAATTCTCAACCAAGATATTTCAATGAGAAATCCAATGCTCATTCTGGAAGAAATTTTCACCCTACCCCTCCCACTCAAAAATCTGATAGGAACCTTGAATAAGCAATGAGGAAACAACAAGAGGAAATGAGGGAACTAAAAGAATACTCAAAAAAACAAGATAACAAAATGAATACCTTGATGAATCAAATGGGTCAACTTGCCTCTGGTATTAATTACATAAAAAATCAAATGAGTGGGGGTTTACCCTCACAGCCACAAGTAAATATGAGGAATAATGGGAAGAAAAATGTCAGTGAAATTGAACTTAGGAGTGGAACAAAAATGAACAACCCTCAGATCGAGAACATCAAGCCTGCAGCTGATACTATTAATGAAAATCCTACCCTTGATAAAAATGTTGAAAAATATGAAGATGAAAGAAACTCAAAGTCAAGAGAGGAAATCGTGTTTTAAAGAAAATAGAATGATTAGAAGAGGATGTCTGGTCCTTATGTTCCTCCAAAACATACTTAGAATACCCCAGAAACATTCAAACCTTCACTGCCTTATCCAAGGTGTGAACCAACACCAAAGTCAATTGCTGAAAAGATAATCGGATAAGGAGGTTTTGGAAACATTCAATAAAGTCCAAGTCAATATTCCATTGATCGATGCAGTGAAACAAATTCTGAGGTATGCTATGTTTCTGAAAGACATGTGTACCAACAAGAGAAAGTTCAAAGGAGGTGAAAAAGTAAACTTAGGAAGGAATGTTTCATCGATGATTCAACATGCCCTTCCGGTTAAGTGTAAAGACCCTGGGACATTTACCATTCCCTATACCATTGGTAAATGTGAATTCAAAGATGTGATGCTTGATCTAGGGGCCTCCATCAATGTCATGCCACATTCTGTCTACTCATCTCTTCAGTTTGGAGACTTGAAACCCTCTGGAATTATCATTCAACTTGCAAATCGAAGTACCAACAAACCTACTGGAGTAATAGAGGATGTTCTCGTTCAATTGAGAGACATGATTTTTCCTGTTGACTTCTATGTTTTGGATATGGAATATGATCATTTTAGAACACATGCTCCCCTCATCCAAGGGAGACCATTTCTAAAAACCGCAAAAGCAATCATCAATGTTCACAAGGGAACACTTTCACTAGAATTTGGAGGAGATGTTGTTCATTATAAAATTTTTCATTCAATGAAACACCCAGTTGAGGATCATTCAACTCCCCATGTAAACATGATGGATTTGTTTTCATCTGGCATGTTACCTGATTTTTTCTGCGATGAAATACCAACTGATGTGGAAAAAGATGGAAATTTGTATGATACTAAATCAGATAAAAATGAGGATGAAATTGGAGTCTGTGAAGAGTCTTGGGTTGTTGAGACTGGATATATGAGCAATGATGAAGATGAATTTCTATAAACCACTGAATCTATTAGTGGTATTCCAGGAGAGTTTTACAATTTTTCAAATGAAACAAGTCTTGAGATCATAGAAAGATATCACCCTGATGAACATGGAGCTTCACTAAACGATCTAACTTCTGAAGAGTTCATTGTTATCAATGAAACAAACCCACCTGTGGTAGAATTGAGACCCCTTCCAGATAACCTCAAGTATGCCTTCTTAGGTCATAATGAACAATTCCCTGTAATTATCTCAAAAGATTTTTCAGAAGTCCAAGAAAACGAATTGTTGGATGTTCTCAAGTCCCAAAAGGAAGCCATAGGATGGACTCTCTCTGATCTAACAAGAATTAGCCCCTCGGTTTTCATGCACAGAATTTTACGGGAGAAGAATGCTAGACCGGTAAGACAATTTCAAAGAAGACTGATCCCAACACTTCTGGAGGTTGTGAAGAAAGAAGTCACCACCTTGTTGGCAGCTGGAATTATTTTTCCCATATCAGATAGTCAATGGGTAAGTACAGTCCATGTTGTTCCTAAAAAAGTTGATTTACAATCTCAAGGAATTAATTTTATGATCTTGCCCCATAAGGCTTCCAAATAAATGGATAATGTGCATTGATTACAATAAACTCAATTTGGTTACAAGGAAAGACCACTTCCCATTACCATTCCATGATCAAGTCCTTGAAAGACTAGCTGGGAAAACCCACTACTGTGTTCTTGAAAAATTCTCTGGATATTTTCAAATTCACATTTTACCTGAGGATCAAGAGAGAACCACCTTCACATGCCCATTTGGAACTTTTGCATACAGAAGGATGCCCTTCGGTTTATGTAATGCCCCGGGAACTTTTCAAAGGTGTATGATAAGCATCTTCTCAAAATTTTTGTAAACTTTCATGGAAGTTTTTATGGATGAATTCATTATGTATGGATCATATTTTGATAGTTGTTTAAAAATCTTGGAACATGTACTTGAAACATGCATTTAAAAGAACCTTGATCTAAATTATGAAAAATGCCATTTTATGGTTGATAAAGGGAACGTTCTTGGACATGTTGTGTCTCGTGATGGAATCCAAGTTGATCAACCCAATGTTGAGGTGATTTCTTCATTACCAAACCCAAAAACTATGAGAGATGTGAGATCCTTCCTTGGGCATGCTGGATTTTATAGGGGATTCATTAAAGATTTCAGTACGATTGCACTTCCATTGTCCAGATTACTAAAATTAGATGTCCCATTTTTATTTGATTAGAATTGCATAAATTCATTTCATGAGCTGAAACAAAGACTGATAACCCCTACCATTGTTCAACCTCCTAAATGGGACATTCCCTTTGAAATAATGACTGATACATCTAACTTTTTTCTTGGGGAGATATTGAGTCAAAGGACAGAAAAGAAATCTCATGTGATTTCCTATGCCTCCCGAACTATTGATCAAGCCCAAGAAAACTACACAATAACTGAGAAAGAACTATTGACTGTTGTCTTTGCTCTAGAAAAATTTAGAATTTATCTGCTGGGCTCCAAGGAGATTGTTTTCACCGATCATTCTGCAATCAGATTCTTGATGAAGAAACAAGATGCAAAACCATGTCTTCTGAGATAGATTTTTCTTTTACAGGAGTTTGATGTTGAAATAAAAGATAAGAAAGAATGTGAGAACCTTTTTTCTGATCATTTGAGCAGGATTCCATCTTTTGAGAATAGAAAATTTCAGATGAGTCCCCCAATTAAGGAAACCTTTCCAGATAAGGATTTATTTTCTACTCAAAGTGAAATACCATAGTTTTCTAATCATGTAAACTATTTGGCTTCTAATGAACATACCAACTAGTTTTCCAAAAATCAAATTGATATACTTTTGAGTGATTCAAAGAAATACATTTGGGATTATCGTTATTTATGGCACATTAGTAGTGATCAAATGATACGAAGATGCATTCTGAACTCTAAATTTCGATCCATCCTACATTTATTCCACACATTAAACTATGGGGGACACTTTGGACCACAGAGAACAGAAAAAAAAGTTCTTGATTCTGGATTGTATTGGCCCACCATTTTTAGAGATGCTTTTGAATTCTGCAGAACCTGTAAAAATTGTCAATTATATGGAAACATTTTTAAGCGGAATGAGATTCCACAAAAACCACTTTTGTTTTGTGATGTTTTTGATGGATGGGGAATGGATTTTATGGGGCCTTTTCCAAATTCTTTTGGCTATCTCTACATCTTTCTAGCTTTTGATTATGTTTCCAAGTGGGTAGAGTCTATCCCCACTCGAACTGATGATGCAAATATTGTGTCAAAATTTTTGAAAGGAAATTTGTTTTCAAGGTTTTGATATCCAAAGATTCTAATTACAGATCAAGATACCCATTTTTGTAATAGGATGTTGGAATCTATTTTGAAGAAATATGGTGTTAGTCATAGGGTCTCTACGCCCTATCATCCTCAAACAAAAGGAATGGCTGAGTTGTCCAATAGGTAGATCAAACAAATCCTAGAAAAAACAGTGAACCCAAATAGAAAGGATGGGAGTTTGAGACTTGATGATGCCCTTTGGGCCCACAGAACTGTTTTCAAAACCCCAATTGGAATGTCACCATTTAGATTGGTCTATGGAAAATCTCTTCATCTACCAGTTAGGTTAGAACACAAATCCTTTTGGGCTGTAAAAACATGTAACATGAATCTATATTCTACTAAGAAAGAAAGAAAATATTTTTTGCAGGAGCTACAGGAGATCCGAAATAATGCATACGAAAGCTCCAGGTTATACAAAGAGAGAAGAAAAGCCTTTCATGATGGGAGGATTCTCAACATAAACTTCAAGGAGGGAGACAAAGTTCTGTTGTTCGATGCCAGATTGAAACTCTTACCAGGTAAATTTTGTTCCAAATGGTCTGGCCCATTCATTGTTAATCATGTTTTTCCTTTTGGTGCAATACAGATTAAAGATCCAGAAAAAAAAATACATCATTCACTATCAATGGGCATATGCTGAAGCTATTTCAAGAAACTTTTCAAGATCCTACAGGGGAGGAAATTCAACTTCATGATGCAGAATATAATTGATTCCATGTTGTTTCTTTCATTATCATTTATTTTTTCTATGTCTTTAATTTCCTGAATTTTATGATAAAAAAACTACACAATGAGGACATTGCATAGAATGAGTGTGGGGGGACACAATGCTGGGTAGAGTAGATTTTTACGAACTTTGGTATGAAATTTTTTGTTTTCAAAATTTATTTCCATTTTTTTCTCGTGTTTCTTTTTAAAATTAAAGTTTTGGAATATCTTGAATTTCATTTCAAACTCATTCCAAGGATTGAACCAATTGATCCTTTGAAACTGAACATAAATGAATACTAAAAATGACATTGTTTCAAGTTAAAAAATTTAGAAAATTCTTGAAAATACCGCTGATTTTTAAATCTCATGGAACATATCACTGGCATTGTGATTGGAATTCTTATTCATGTGAGGCCTCTAGACCCATTTTTATATCTTCACATTCACCTCTTTCTTGATAGAACCAATTCGTGATTGTTTAAACTAGAAATTGATTTATTTATATCAAAACATGAGGGCTAAGATACTTGTGATTAAAATGATTGAGGCATTTGTTTTGGATATTGGAGCCCCCTTTTCATGATTATCCATTTTTATTTCAGCCTTCCTTGAACATTTTATCTTTCTTGATCCCTTAGTAGCCATGTATAGCCTGTTAGTTCAGCCACATTACAAGCCAAATTTCCCTTTCCAACCTTCTCTGGAAGTATAAATGCATGATCTAGTTGAACTTATATGTGGGGGGGAAGATGACTCCTGATGTGCTACCTCAATTGGTGTTGATTTGGGAGAACATTTAAACATTGAAGGCATATTTGTGATTCTGGAATATATTTTTCTGAGAGTTGTGCCTATCTGGAGCTCTCAAATGAAATGGAGTTGTGCCTATCAGGAGTTCGCAATGGAAATAAGTTGTGCCCAATCTAGAGATTTTAAAAAAAAAAGTCATATTTTCTACTAAAATATTGATGGAATGGGGTGGAAAATAGAAGATCATAGATGATTATTTTTTAAGAGAATATGTAGGAGACCCTACTTGAGTAAAAATTAGAATCATGCATTTCTGCTTCAAAAAGAGCCAAACCCTCCTTATTCAGCCACAGAATTTTTCACATTTGAATTCTACCAACCCTAAGCCACGGAGAAACCTTGTAAATCCCTCATGATTATCACATGTTCATGGCTCACATCGAGTGGAGATGTATAAATTTATCAAGCCTATGGTAATTCTTTCATGAATTGGATGAGAAAATCCTTATTGCAAATCTATATTGTGTGCTGAGAGAAAATGAATGTGAGGTAAGTGTGTTGTGTCCATGAGAAGAAAAAAGAAGTGGAAATGGATTGAATGATTTTAATTTAGAATTTTATATATTTTTCTTTAATGAGGCATGATATCTTTTCAGTTCATTATGGTGAATTGGTAAACTCCATTGGTATGTGTTTTATTTTTCTTGATTCCGTGCTCACTTGTCCAAGAGTCCAAGAGCCAAGTGTGGGGGAATTGATAGAGATATTATTTCCAATCTTTTTAATGTCTATTTAAATGATTTAAACCTTAGTAATTCACCAATTTGATCTTATTTGTAACAATTTTGGATTTAGAGTGTATTTTGAGATAAAAAGTTAAAATTGCATAATTTAGGATTTTTAACAGATTTTTATCACAGGGGTATTTTGGTCATTTATCATAAAATACATTTTCAACTTTTTTGATTCGAATTTAGTTTGAACCGTTATTTTATTTCCACCATCTTTGTCTTCAGGACCAGGAAACGATTCATGCATCTTGATACCCAAAAAAAATCAATTAAGTAGACAATTTGTTCGGGCGGACTGCATGGATCCCACCATAGTAATGGAAGAATAATTCGGCCAAAACTCCTCTAAATGATTCGATTAAACTTGGATATTAAATATAACCCCCATATGCATGAACAAAATTAATTGGAAGTTGTTTGGAATCCTTTATGATGGCCATTGAGTGATAGATTGTTGAAGGAAGCTTCCAGGAAGCTTCATCCAGAGAAAGCGATATTTAATAAACAAATCATAACTCCTTCAATACGCGTCCAATGAATATGAATATTGGAGGGTGAATGGAAAACACCTTTATTAACAATATTTATGAAGAGATCGACACATGAATCTTCCAACTAATGTGTCGACAATGCGACAACATTTAGATTATGAAATATACCCATAAAAGGAGAGGAGGTCCTACCTCTAAATTACATTCCATTCATCCCCACACCATCCGTCATAGAGGGAGTCGGCTTGAGAGAGTGAAGGGGAAGTTGAAGTTTTTTATCCTTAAGAAGATGACATCTTTGGAAGATTCAATAGAGAAGATGAAGTCTTCTCAAGTGATGGAAGGCTAAGCGGCAAGTGGTTGCGGATGGCAACACCTGACGGACACTCTCTTATGAGTTTTGATTTTAATGTGTAATATCTTTTTTAATTTCTCTTGAACCTATATTTTTTAATGAATCTGGCTGTATTCGTTCTTAAATATATTTTCAACAAATTTTTTTGATCGTTGTTCCATCTATAAAGTAGAACAATTGATTTCACTATTTAAAATTCATTGGTGAGGTTTTTCCATTGAGCATAGCGAATTCAATTAGATTCAATTACTTGGAGGTAATTAAGTAATTGAGTCACCTCTATAAGTGGGAAAACAATCATATTGAAGTCTTAAATATGATGTCTATTCAAATTTTAGTGTACACCTGGGGGTCCGGGGGGGTACATTTAGGAATTTAAATAAAGAGATATTTTTTTTTATACAAGGAAGAGGGGAGTGACCGAGAGGGTGAAGCTTGTCTATGACTGCTATTTTTATTCTTGATTTCAAACCCACATTATCTTTCCATTAAAATTATTTCAATTTAGTATTTAATTAAAATTTTATTTTCAAATTGTTAATCAAATCCCCATTTTCATTTTTTGCAAAAAAAATAATAACAAAAGTGACAGTTTTGCAACTCGAACTGCAACCTCTTCGAGAGACAACCCTGTGGTCACCACTGTGCTACATTAAAAGGGAAAATATTGATTGAGGTTTTTACGACACAAAGACTCTCACATCACACCTTACACACATGAATTATCTATCTTCATGTGGAATCTTATTATTTTCTATTGCACTAGCCAAGGCATGTTCATCTCCTTTCATTATTATTCTTTCCAAATCATCGGGCCAAATAACCAGTATGTCCTTGAGGATAATGGTAGTATATTTGGATTTTACACATGGAATCATTAGAGTGTCATAATTTATATGAATTATTTTGGATATACCACTATTCATCTTCTTGGATTTTTAATCCATGGAATTCTCACCTTTCCTTCGTGGAGTCTTCTTGGGAGAGTTTTCTTCTGAAATAGTCTTATGATTTCATCCCAAGGTAGCTTCTTATTTCTTAACTGGCTTTTGTGATCTTATATTATTATGAGTTATGGACATATATTGAGATAATCATGCTCTATTCTTGTGACCAAATCCATGTCATACATCACAGTTTTTTTCTAGCATTCTAAATTTATTTATGGTATATAGATGCTTCTAGATATGTTGACGTTTTTTTTCTTCTCTGATTTTCTCCCTTTTTACATAGGCATTCATTGTTCTTTTTAATTTAAAGGATTTTACCAATAATTATGTGTACAATTCCCAAATATATTACAGCACCAACATTGACCTAAAAATCTTATCCTCTTGATATATTTTGTACAAGGTTGTAGGTACTTCTTCTTAATGTGATGTTCTCTATCTAGGGAACTATCTTCCAGCTTCTTATGCCTATCCACACTATCTATGGTGGTAGGTTTCTTCTCCTAACCTTTCTTTATCTATACTTTTTTATATTTTTTCTTCAAACCTACACATAGTAGAAACATATTTTGAATCAATAGTACAACTTGGTATGGTTGGTACCTTTAGTTTCTCAGCTACTTTTGATATATCAAGGAGTGAATTCATGATATTCTTATCACATGTTTGAGGTCATGTGATAGTAGAATATTTAAGTGAGCATTGAGTACCAGCAGAAACAGTTTCATTATTTTGTGAAGACTAAATATGTGTCTTCTCAAGATTGGTCAACTGGGTTTCCAATTGTAGACAATACATATTGAGGATGGTATTTTGATCTCCAATCGTGATCATATTTTCATCACAAGCCTTTTTTGATATTTCAACCCCATCTTCATGCATATTAATTTTTCTATATAACAAAGAGTCATGCTCTTTGTTCTTCTTCAAAGTTTCTTCCAAATATTGAACCTTGACTTCAGTGCACTTTTTCGGCTAATCTTTAATCACATGTATTTTTTCTTCCAGAGTCCTATTGACTCCCTATTTCTCTTCAAAGGATTCAATTCGTCTGGAGAGCTATAAAAATTCAAGAATTTTTTCTTCCAATCCCTTTTCCACATTATCAGCTTCTCTTTCTAGTCAGGTGATCTTAACCTACATGCATTGAAATATTCTACAAATAGCAGAAATTCTTTCAACAAGAATATCATATAGATAGGTTCTTAAATTATCTATTGTCAAATTATATAAAGTTATGGTTTGATCATCATCACCACTTGGGTTGGAATCCTTGCTTTTAGTGGAAAACTGAGCCACCTGTTCTATATATTCCAAGCCTAATATTTCTCCATTACTGATAAGACATGTAGAACATGTTATTGCATCTTCTTTAGGAATGAGGTACTTATTCATATTCTTCTCTTTATTTTTCATGTTCGTCATGGTCTTCTGTATTATATACTTTTTCCCAAAGATAACTGAGCTTTCATCCTAATTTCTCTTCATTATTGAATCAAGAAAAAAAACTCAAATCCAATTCTAAATACAATTACTGAGGAGTATCCAACATACATTAGCCTTTTCCCTTTGATACTAATTTATGGACCCTAGGTCTCCCTGATAGGGAGGCTGAATCAGGGTTTCAATGTTTTCTTTTGTTTATTGGATCATGTTCCCACGTTGGTAGGAACTTAATTAAACATGTATGATAGATATGTGCAGTAATTAAAACATTCACATGATGTAGGAAAACACAACAATTTTACGTGGTTCACCACTAAGGGATATGTCCAAGGATCATACGCTAACAGGTTTTCGATCATACCTAATTCCACTTTTCTTCACTAGCTGTGGATTACAATGTTTGGATATAGTCACCCTGTCCCAGGCACACTTCCTTTACAAAATTTCAAGGAAAACTCATTGTTTTCCACAGATCACGTTTGTTGACTCCCCCTTTCTCACTACATTGGGTAAAGTCACACTCAATTTATGGACATGAAGGTCCCTTCAATGGATAGGCATGAAATACTTCGTCTCTTGTTCTACATGATAATTTTCTTGCATCGAGGTCCATAGTTGATGCTCTTTAACATTCCATATTCTTGTCCAGTGAAACCACTAGATGTACTAAGACTTCTTACTATTCTTGGCCAAAATCAAAAATCTTTTGTGATTGTTCAAGGACAGAAAAATAGCTCAGTATGCATCATCAAGATCAACCCTTATTCTTCCTTATTCACATGTATACATGAGACCATGCATGTAGTCTTTAAATTAACTCTTCCCTTTCTTTTATTTCTTCACATGTGCACCCATAGTTGTGGCTATTTCTTTAAATGTATTTACATATACAAGCAAGCATACAAATGCTCTCTACCTTATAATTATTATTTCTTCACAAATTCACACACATTATACCTTGAATTTACTCAAATTAAGATTGCATGCATGTATGCACTTTTTTTTGTCTTCTTCTCAATTGAAAACCCAAAGCCTTATTTAGTTCATTAAAATTCTATCTGTCTTGTATATGTTTATACATGAAACATCTTTAAAAACCGAATGGGGTATTCCATTGTTTGTTTTATTCTTGCACAAATGGGAGTATCAAATCATGAATATGATTTTCATGTGCATCATGCATGTGATATCCACTTATTCATTAAAAACACAAATTGTCTCACTTTTATTATCATGTTTGTGTTTTGCTTTTACACACTGAGGGTAAGTAGTTATTCTTTGAACAGAGTGTGCAAGTTTCATTCGAAAACCAAGACAGTTCATAGCTCCTCCTCATGCATAGGATGTGTGGAACACGTACGCACAGAGAGTGAAAGAATCCTTCATGTACCATGTGGTACCCGGTTCTCTACTTCGTCGAAATAGATCTAGTTCATAGGACCTTGTCTTTGCAGAACTAGATTAGAATGTGGTAAAGTTTCATTATGATCCCCTAATGGTTCGTGTGAACTCTCTTCGCAAACAAATAATGGTTCTTGGCTCCACCCGCTTCACATACCAAAGTGGTACGTGGTTCCCCTTCTTCTTCCTTGTGAACAATAATGGTACGCAGATCATTCTCTTCCAAGTGATCTAGAATAGTTCTCAGATCGTGATTTCCCCTTTCGGACCTGAAGAACGAAGAGACTATGTTTCTCAAAAATAGTATCTCTAGAAGTCTTGATAGTAGAAACATCTTCTCGGATTGGTGGATCCCTTTTTATCAGTAGAAATCAAATCTTTTCCGCATTTGAAATCCATGTGATATTGCATGAAGATTGCATTTTTGAAATCTTCAAACCACGGTCATAAGATACACCAAGTGCCTAAGTTGTTTATGTTTTCATATTATAATTATCCTCATGTGTATGAGAAGATTTATTCGGGTATATATCTTATCCGTGAGTGCTCTACATGGTACGACCCTTGGCCATGCTGTTTGACTCGGCCAATGCTCATTATTTGTTATTTTGATGCATGCATGTGAACTCAGTTGCATGTATGGTATATTATTTCATAGATGATGCACATGCAGTAGGTTTGTTTTTTCACACTGGAAAGTGACTCGATCAGGGAGATTTGGTAGCTTCTCTAGTGCACTGGTTCAGGTCAGGTGGCCATAGGTTGAAGAAGACCCTCGATCGAAGAATGGACAGCTCTGATTCAACCACACATTGAGCAAGGGTAATGAATGGATCGAAATATATCTATGGATGTGGGATGAGATGTGCAGCTATGAACTCAGCGAGATCATATGGACAGTCAGGATTTCATCAGCATTTTTAAATCCTTGTCTCACATCGAAACGCGGTGTGTTTTTCCGATTCTTTAAATAACAAGCCACCTCAGCATCATCCCAGAAAACTCCTCTCCCCCCTTTGGTGCCTCCATGCACTCGTTCTCTGTGGGTGCACTCTTATCTCCCACTCTACCTCTTCGAGAGCACATATAGTGCCCACTATGAATACCCTAGGTCTTATAAATGGACCCCATGCGCCCTCCTGCGAGCTAGTCATGTTGGCTTCTCCATGGGCACGTTCAAACCCTATGGTCCCGCATGATTCTCAAGTTGAGGCTGGCTAGATGGCTAGTGGAATGGCTTTATTTTTTCAGTAAATTCTTATAAAATTACTTAGTAGAAAACTAAGTATCCATTTAAATACACAGACACCTTATAATTCCAAGCCTCCTCACACCCTCTTCTTCTACTTTTCTTTTACTTCTTCCAAAGAACACTTAGGATCAGTACATCAATCATCTGAATTATATTCTCCATTTCACATAGGAGAGTTTCTTTCTTCATGTTGATCATCATTGTAATCCACTGACACCCTTTGACAAAAAATAAAATCTTCAAAAACAAAGTGGTCATATCGTTACCTTTTCCTGGTGTATACATCCATTCAAAGTCAAACATCTAGAGATACTCAATCTATATTCTTTTCCTCATATTCAAATCTCACTGTGAGAAAATATATTTCATGTATTTATGATCTATAAACTATATTAATTTCTCATTAAAGAGATAATGTCTCCATAATTTAAAATAATTTACTAGTGTGGATAACTCCAAATCCTATGTTGGGTAATTCTTCTCATGCACCCTAAACTGACTTGAACCATAAGCAACCACATGGTCTCCTTGAATGAGAACACATCCCAACCCTAATCTTGAAGAATCTTAATACACCACATACCCCTATCCTAATTCTGAAAAAATCAAGATAGTTGTCAATGTAGGATGATCTTTCATCTCCATAAATGACTTCTAGCATTCCTTTATCCATTGGAATGGAGTGTTCTTCATTGTCATGGCTTCATTGGTGAATCTAGTCATGATAAATCACACAAAAAGTGTTAGTAGTATCTAGCTATACCAATAAAACATTATATCTTGAAGACATTATTCAGTGGTTTCCCAAAGATAATATCTTCTCTAATTATAGGATCGACCGAAACACCTTTCTCATAAATTAAATTGATATGAAAACATACTTATTATATCCAAAAATCACACTTTGTTAATTTGGAATACAAATTGTGATCTCACAAAATTTGTAACACTATTTATTGGTGTTTCCCATGGTCATCTCATTTCTTTGAATACACCAAGATGTCTTCCACAAACACCACAACAAAGGAATCCAGATATCACTGAAATATCTGATTCATCAAATCCATGAAGGCCACAAGATCATTATTCACACCAAAAGGCATGAATATATATTCATAGTGGCCACATCTGCTTCAAAAATTTGTTTTATAATATCTTCCTTCTGAACTAATAGTTGGTGATATCCTAATCGCAAGTCAATTTTAAAGGACCATTAATATCCCCTTAATTGATCGAAGAGATCAACAATGTGTGGAAGTGGATACATGTTCTTTATTGTAACATGGTTCAACATACGATAGTCAATGCATAGATGACAAGTTCCATCCACTTTCTTCATGATCAAGATTAGTGTTAACCATGAATACGTACTTGGATGAATGAAACCCTTTCTTTCGATCTCTTCCAACTGCACTTTCAATTCCCATAACTCTATTGGTGTCATCCTATAATATGAAAAGGAAATAGTACTAGTCCTTGAAAGAAGATCAATCCTAAAATCAACTTCCCTTAAAGGTGGTAACCCTGAGAAGTTTTTTGGAAAGACATATGTAAATTGATCCAACACTATTGGAAAACTATTTTCCTTTATCTCTTCCATTGATTCCAAAGTCAACAATTCCAACTAATAAGATAGCGTTCTCACCATTGGTGCCATCATACTCTTTTCTCCTATCTTTACAACCCATTCTCTTCCAATGAGATTCACACTTCCATCCTCAGTGATGAGACAAAGAGTTCTTCCAGATTAGTTTATGTGACCCTTGAATATTGTTATCCAATCCATACCTAGAATTATGTCATAGACATCCATGTCCAACACTGAGAGGTCACATTTCAGCTCAACTCCATCAACAGTTATAACACATGATCTATACACAAAGTATTGACATTCTCTTTCTGTGGGAGGAGTATGCAGTTTTAAAACAGAAGGAATCATTTACAACTTTAAACATAGAAAATCACCAGAACAAGAAGAAATTAAATAACGTGATGCACCAGTATCAAAGTGTAATTTTACAATGGTGGAATTCAAAATAATCATACCTCGAAGTGTAGATGGTTTGGCCTGATCATCGACAATCATCTACTCGGCTCCATACAATTGTTTTGTCACTGCATTGTTCTCCATGTTTCCTTTCTGATATTGCATGTGTTGAGGAGCCATGGTATTTCTTGAATCAAAATGGATTTCTCTTCTCTGTTGATGAGACTGATTATGTTATCCTTGACCTTTCGAAGAATATGATGCTTTTGAATCTTGAGATGTTTCTGAAGCACCTACCCATGAAGCACTATGACAATAGTGCTGAAGATGTCCCATCTTCTTGAAGTTATAGAATTATCTAGGTTGTGTCATACACTCTCACTTTATGTGGTTAAGAAAACCACATTGAAAACAACCTTCTATTTCTCTTGGACCATGGAGGAAGGTTCGCTGATCCAGTCCTCTAATTCTGATTTCCACTTCCACCTTGAAAATAGGTGTCCATTCTCCTCTTTCTCCCATTGTTTTAGTTCCCACCATTCCCTGTAGGTATCATCATACCTCCTCTCATAGATACCAAGATATCATGATTATTCACAGTCGCTCTATTCACTATCTCTATATAATCAGTAATATAGAGCACTGCAATATTATATCGAATCTCCTACCTTTGCATCGATTCAAAGATGTGTGACTTTAAAGAATCCCTTGCTGTAACTTCCAGTGCAAAGTGCACTAAATTCATTAATTTATCTTCATACACTGTGATTGAGAAAGCCGCTTTTTTAGGTTGAAAAATTCAATCATTTTCTAGATCTTGAACATGTTACATTATAATTATTTGTTGAATAATTCTTAAAAATCCTCTCATGTAAGGACTTCATCAAATTTTGCCTTCACTGCTAAATCCCACCACTGGCGTACAAGATCCTAGAGCATATATGTTTCGCTGTTGACTTTGAGCTCTGATGGTTTTTCGATGAAATCAAAGAAATGATTCATCCTACCCAGCCACACCTATGCTTTTCAGGTTCAACATCACCCTGAATGTTATATGGATTCTACTTTGTGAAATGGATGGTATGATCTACATGCCTTAGGTCATTCCTCTAGTTCCCCATATTCATAGTTTAAAAATCCTAGACAATACTCTAAACCAGCTCCTGGTTCACCAGTTGTTCAGGTGAAACCACATTCTCTGCAGATTCTTTAGGTTGGTTTCCACAATGCCAACTGGGTGCCATTTTCTAAAGCAACAACAAACTATGTTAATCTCACTCTCTAGAATCTGATGGATTATAATTTCAAATTCTATCACATCAACAATCACAACATTGTTTTTTAAACAAAACCTTTTTCCATGTTCAACCATATTTGAAAAATCTCATTCTTGTTATTTAAAATCAAACCATTTTCAAAATATATCAATCATTCTTTTTCAAAGTCTTTCATTTGAAAATAGATTAATAGATTTCAAAATTCAAAAATTTTTACGCAACATTAATCATTACTCGAAATTATGCATGCACTCCTAGTGGAAATTCATTCCTATATAATGCATTTCATGCTCATTTCAATGGATAAACTCATAAAAATGAGATTTAAAACATTGTAGAAGTTTCCCCAAAATATTTATGTACCCCAACACCCTAGTAACTTGAAGTTTAGCTTTAAAGGTTTAGCTATGTCCTTTTATGCTATACATTTCATATTCCGACAATCCTACACTTTTCTATGTTTCCATCCCAAGGGATAGACAAGAAGTAATTTTAACACCAAAACCAATAACACTGATGACTACTTTTTAGGCAAGGACAAAACAAGTTGAAACCATTTGTAATAACCCAAAAATTCCCACTGGCTTGGGAGTAAAATGAGTCATTACTAGGATTTAAGAGACATCCCCAAGACACCAATGGATGGGAAAAAATGCCAAAGGGTTTCAAAGTAATTGGGTACAATATACCCTTTAATGTCTAAATCAATAACCTGAAAAAACATCCACAAAAAACTCATTATACTATTCATGAAATAAGATATGACATTTCAAATCATTCAATTTAAAACAACAAACCAAGGTATGCTATAGTAGGAGACAAACCAACATCAATGTAAAAATTGAAAGGATAATGAATAAACTTCAAGACAACAACAAGACTCCTTGATTCACAAGATCCATTATCCAAAATCACTAAGTATTCCAAAGTATCATAACATGAGGCTAAAGAAGTGTGATACATTACCTTTTCCCATTTATTGGAAGGTAGCATCTGCAGAACAACCAAAGTGCCAAAGCAGGGGTGAGTATAAAACTAGGTTGGTTTTCCCAATGAATTACTTACTCACTCCATTAGGATAGAATATTTTGAACATTATATAGAAAAATTTATATATAAAAAATTACCAAAATAGTATATAACCAAATATATACAAGTTTGAAAACCAATTATAACCATGTGCAAAAAAAGTAAATGAAACCAATTTTCAGCAAGTTATTCTCAAATAAAAAACTAATCATGTCTTATAAACAAATTCTAATTATTAGTTTGGCATACCCATTACATATTTCAAAACACACCCACACATGCATGATTCGTTTGAAAGTTCCATAATAATGACTGGTCTCTTGTCCAATCACTTTGTATCCCACTGACACCCACCCCCGATCTAGGTTCATGTTTTTTATACCCCAATGGTACTCGTCCCATATTCAGGGCTTGTTAAGTATGAACTCACACCAACACCATGTATGCCAAATATTTCCATTACCAAAATAAAACAATTCAATAAAATTGAAATTTTTTTGAAAACCCAAGCACAACCAATTTTAAATCACCATTTCATTTCAATAATACATTCCCTTTCAATGAAAACATCCAATCGAATTATTATGCCAAAATTCTATAAAAATACCCATTTTAATATCCCTATTTAAAATTTAATAAAAAAAATCACTTTCCATATCTCAAAAACTGTAACGCACCAGTATTTCATAGTATGTTATCTCTTTAATGTAATACAATAGCTTGCACTACATGCAACGCCAAGTCGAGCGCAACACGACTTACCAAACAAGCTTTTCAAAAATTTGTAATGAATTGTATTAACAGAATTTTGAATTTTATATACTCCATATTATTTTAAAATCGATATTATGTATTTCCTAAACATAATATAAGAACAAACTCAATTTTTCAGATAAAGGAAGTATTTTTTAGAAAATGAAATTTTACTGCCTCTTAATGGATAAAACTTTTTAAATCCAATATTTGAAACTTTTTTATATTAAATTTTAAAAAATAAACATTATCTTTAGAATCAGAATATAAAATATTTAGTTTTCGATAAATTTTTTGGGTTTTTCTAATAACTTTCATATTTTAATGAATAACGAAAAACACTAAATTCTAATTGTAAAAAATATTTTAATAAAAATAATTCATAATGTTAAACTATAAATTTGAATGGTTTTGAAGTATAATTAAATTATATTTTTATCATTTAATCCAATTTTTTTCATTGGAAGTAATTTTACATTTAAATTGGATATAAACATATATCAATCTTTTAATAGTTTTTACATCTCAAAAACTAACTTTCTGGTTTTGAAAACATGAATTAATATTAAATTAATTAATGAAACTTCAATGTTTTTAATTTGGAAAAATAGAAATCATTTTTTAATTTTGAATATCAAAATTAGCTAAGTCATATTTTTTGGTATTTTTCTGAAAACTTTCAATTTTTGATGAATAGTGAAAAACACTGTGTTATTGATTAAAACCTACTCTTTATCTAAATAATTATTTTTAAAAAAATATTTTAGGTCAAAATAGATACATAATACCTATATATGTTCAATTTAATTCATTGGAGTCATTTTATAAAAAAATTACATGTGTAAAATTTTATTGAACATTTTTATGCCTTTTCCCCACCACCTTCTAGGCACATTTGCAAATTTGTATAAGACGTAATTTTGCAACCTATTTGAATTGAATTTATAAAATATGAGAAATATGGTTTAGAAAAGTAAGTAAAATGTTGTTCGATAAGATGAAAAATATTTTTTGTGAATAGTAACTTTTGAATTTTATTTACCATAGTTAAAACTAAATAGGGAAATTAAAGGTAAACATGATATTATAATTACCCTAACACATGTGACAAACCTATTTAATATATTTTAGTCGACCGAAATCAACCTTAGGAATAATAAATTATTCTATTTGATCTACTTGTATTGGATTAGGACATTTAATATTATTTAATTTAAAGAAGAGTTAAAAGTGTTAAATTCAAATTTTTAAAACAAATTTTTTTTAATATATGGTTATACATAATATAAATTAAACTATAACTATTCATTAGAAATAATGAAACATTTCCCACATAATGGTAATTGATTTATAATTTTTAGATATTAAATAATTAAATTTATTTATGACAGAATAATGGTGCACTAATTTTTTTAATAATGAAAGATTAAAAAAATTAATATTATAAATATAAAAATTAAATTAAATTGAAATTTTTTAAGCACTCCACTTACTTTATCGGTTAATATGACATGTTTGGATTTCTTTAAAAAAAATTGAGGTAATAATGTTTTTTTGACTTTTATAAAAACCCAATACTAAATAGTGTCAAAATTGACCTAAATGAGTTTTTAAATAAAATACTATATTATTAATTGATATAATATTCCTAAAACTATAAGGGTCATCCAAAGGACTTAGATAAGGTTATATATGTAAATAATTAAACACTTGGGGTTTTCTTGGCTTTTTATTGTATGTTTATTAACTATTTATTATAATAATACAAGAATACATGGTAAATATTAAACTGTTTAACTTAGAGTTAAATCTAAAAGATAAAGTTAATATGGTTACATTAACCTATCTAAAACCTATTGGTTAAGAGTTTTTATATTTCTCCCCACATTATCCATGAAATAAATCTTTTTGGAGAGATTATAAACTGAATGTTATTGTATAATAAATTAATATTTCAATCTTTTCTTAAAGTGACTCTCACCTCTCTTATAAAAGGGTACTTCCCCTTCTCTCAAAATCACACCTCCAGATCCATTTGGCTCTACCAAAACTAGATAAAATATCTTCCCAACTACCCTCACTTCAACTTAGAGTCCTTTCTTTGATCTTAAATCTGATCTAAGGAGCCCTTTTGATCAAATCAAAAAAAAGCACCTGAAGATGAGGTAATAATTTCATCACCTCTTTCAATGTTCTTTTCTTCTTCCACTTCAGCTTTATTTTTAGTATCTATACCAAAATAATAATTCAAGTACCTTATAAATAATATTATGTTGTTATAAATATGTTACAACCCTATTCATTATTCTATCCATCCTATGAATGACAAATTCACTATACGTGTGTACATACGGTTTACCGTCTCCATATCATGGTGTAGTTTGTTATTAAACACTTAATTTTTGGATTGGTATAATAATGATGTATAATTGTTTTAAATAATAAATATAACATGTTAATGATTCTGTATATATGATATAACATCCAATTACATATGATTTCTCCATCAATAGAATGATATTGTCGCTTGTGCCTACGTACGGATTACCGTCTCTATGAATGCGATGAGATTCATTCCCCATTATTACCATTCAAGAATAATTTTCATTTTATGATTAAAAATAATGTTTAATAACATAATATCATTTTTTATATGAATCAAATACATCATATTCATAATAAATATTACTTAAGTTACAAAACATATAAATGAAAATGAATCAGTTAAAACCCAAAACAATAATACAACTGGAATATTATTAACAAAGAAATAATAGAAGATCATATATAATATAATGTTTTTGTATTAGATTATTTTATGATTTAATAACAATGATTTAACTATTATACAGGAGGTTAGCGTACCCTTAACCTAGGAAAATTACAATTTTAGGGTTAATTTTACAATCTCTTTATTATCCAATGTTGTTTAAACGTTAGTATCTACTAGGACCTCTTTATCATCCACATCTGTGTTTCATAAAAATTTATTTCAAAACATTTTTACTATTTACTAAACTACGTGTTAATGTAATTTATACCATTTTTTTACTTTTTATAAAATGGTTTTAAAGGAATCTTTTCGTCACTTTCCATATAAGGTACTTTATGACCTTTTCGACAAATTAAGGTAAAAAAATTTTTAACTTATACAGAAAGTGTGTATATTTTCCACCATTATAACACCTTCTTAACTTCCCTTACATTATTATAATAATATTTTAAGAATAAAGGTTTTCTTTTAAAATTATGTGGCTTTTAAACTATTTAAAAATAGAAAGATATATTTCTCTCTAATAGTTTTGATTTCATATATGTTAACATCCTCTGATGGATTTTAGACTTATTTGAAGTTGATTTATTATGATAAAATATTCCATATTGTGTTGAAGTTTTTGTGATATGTTTGACTTTTGATGTGTTATTTTTATATCATTCATATTTTACTGTTAAATTATTAACATTTCATATGCTAGTTTTAATACAAATGTTTATATTGTGTTTCAACCTTTCCATTTGAGGAATGCATTGGACTTAGTAAGTTACTGGGTGTAGCCCTCTATAGCTCCTCGATGCATTTGTTGCTATCATGAGACAAACTCATGTCTTGGCACAAGGCCTTGGCAAAATCATATTTGTAGTCTTTGAACAAGGCCTTTACTATGTGGTTATGATTTCCAGAATTATGCATTCCATCATTATGAAATTAGCTATTGATATTATATGTGATTATTTGACTAGTATAATATCAATGTGAATATGTAAATGGAATTATTTGTCTTAACTTTTCCATATTATGCTAAATCATAAGTTTAAAAGGATTTTTTTAGTCTTATACATTTATTTAAATGTTTGTTCTTATTTATGATAGTTTCTACTATATTGTTATCCTTACTGAGCATCTGATCTCAACCATTTCTTATGTTTTATTTTTCCTAGGATGTAAAGAAGTATATTACGATTAACCTATAGGAAAAGGCTAAGGGATACGAGTGTGTCCAAAGGGGACATAATGTTTTCATTCCATTTCATAATGTAATGTAAAACTTATGAGTTTATATAGTACTTCCAATGCTACTAAACTAATCGTTATTTTGTGACTTTATCTCTTTTGATCATGCCAATGTTATGTAATAACGCACCGACTCTATGTAACTAGGGTTGGGGCATTACATTTGGTGTCAGAGAAAGTTTAGTATAATATTTGGAAACTACATTTTGAAAAACATTGATTAGAGAACATTACCCTAAGATAAACTTTGAGGATTAGTATAGAAGAACATCGAAATAATTTTGTAGTGAAAATACTATGTGGGTTTTCCATGAAAATCCATCTCTTTCTAGATACAAACAGGTAGAGGTGGCTCTAGAACAGATGTGCCTAGGAGTGAAAACTCTGAGAAGGAGTTTCGGGCTTGACTCAAGGTATCCTGGTAAATGACAACGGGCCTTTCTTCACTCTTGGTATTGACACTCTCAGGGGATATACTTAGAATAATTTTCATTTTCTTTACAATCCATTATAAAGGATTTATGTGTAAATATTTTCTCAAAGAAAACATTTTTTATGATTATGGATTATATGTGTAAAATTTTCAATTTACATTTGGTAATTTACAAGTTTGGAAATTTCAATTCATAAACTTACCTGCTATATGTCATTGTTAAGAAATGGTTCCCAGTATAAGGAATGAGAACTCCAGAAATATGAATAATCCAAAGAGTAAGAAAGATCATATCTTTCATGGTCTTAAGACAACATTTAGAAGGGAAATATTCTCCTAAGTGTTCTCATCATATGAATAAATATTATCATGTGTTAATAAGATATGTAAATAATTATTTGAGTTCTATGGATTGGAAGGGAAGTTGGATAAGAAATTGATGGTAGAGAGAAAAATATGGATAAAGGGAAGAAGGCCAAAATGGCTCGAAGTCCTTCATTTTTATTGATTTTTTGGTAACCCCCCTTTCAAGGGATGATGAGGATCCCTTACAAGGCCCGTAGCTTCAAAGATTACATGGCTCGAAGGCTTAGAAGATTATATGACCCGAAGATCTTAGGGAATTAAAACATACTATCTACAAGTAACTGCCCCTCCCTAGCATCTGCATCATGGAAGTATCTCCCCACCTTCGCATGGTCGTCTGGCTAGGCTTCCTGTGCAAGCACATTCTGGTCCTGATGGCATAGCCATACCCTCTCATATGTGATAGCTGTGGAATGAATATCCTTGGTAAATTCTTGAAGGTAATGGGAGTTTATTATAAGTGTGGAGAAAAAGGATTCCAATTATATGATTTCAAGGGTAAGAAAAAGGTTTCAAATGTATAATGATTCATCCGTAAGGAGTTGGGACACTACGTGAATCCATGTCCCAATCATCATACTATACCCCAAATGATGCTATTGGATAATAATCAAGTAATGATTCAACCGTAGATGAAGATAACTGATTAGTGATTTTATGTCATTATTAAATAATTTTTCCATTTGAGTATTGTATTAATGATGTACAATATATAAAAATTAAAGAGTATATAAGGATTGTACTGCAGAACTCTTTCCTTAAGGATTTGAGATTGTGTTGTAACAAGAAAAGTGATTCAATAACTAGTAAAACCTTTTATAAAATATGTGGTTGATTGAATGATAAACCTCAATATAATCCTGATACTATGGTAGTGATTTTTGAATAAGAGATAATTGAGTTGGATAAAGTATATTGGATATTATTGACTACCTTGGAACTAATTAATGGTTTTTTTATTCCATCATTGTTTGAGTTTACAACATTTATGGATTTAAGGAGAATATCTAATATTATATGTTTTACTGAATGAATAAGGTAGAATAAACATATTTGGTATGGTCTTCCAGTAATTAATTTTATTACCATGTCTTAAGAGAATACACAATGAAGGTATTCACATGTATGTTATGTGACCATCCATATAAATTTTGGACTGTGAGTTTGGACCAAAGTATTTTGGATAAGTCTAAAGGATGAAATGAATTAAGATGGAAATTAGATACTATTGTTTAAGGTTAAAACATTTTTTAAGATTATTTTTTTGGATTGTTATAAAATGGACCACCCGGAGGTCAGGCGGCAACCCATCACGCCCGGCAAGGCCGCAAGACTTGAACCCACAACTAAAGGGCGACAAGGGTGAATCCCCTATCACTGGCCTAGGTGATGTCTGAGTTTTTATAATGTATTTTGTTATGGTCTGATAGATTAATTATAAATTAATTATTTTTGGAACCCTATACAATTAGGATAAATAAAATATTTTGGAATTGTATTATCTTTTGGAGTGAAGGATGAGTTTGTGGTAGAAGTTAGTTGAAGGATGGAACTCTACTTGTCAAGTATTTGTTTTCTTATTATATAAAGAAAATAATTATTAAACGTTAGGGAAGGGATATTAAAACCAAAAATGAGTTATCCTAATACCTTATGATTTGTTGAACTGATGATATTTAAATCATTATAGATTTATGGCTTTGAGGCCCTCAATATTCCATTTATTGTTTTCTTGTTTTTGATTGATGACCTTAATCACTCCCTATAAATATTTATGTTTTTCCTCCAATTATGTGTCTCTAATTACCACAAATTTTCTTCAATTCAAGATCATAATTTGGTGGTGACTTTTTCATTTCCATTTCCCTCTTATTAAGACTAAATTTTATTAACCCTGTTTCTGATGTGGGTTTTCTAGAAAGTTATTTTCTATTTTTAACCATTTATTTTTGAAGAACAATTTCAAATTTCAAGGAATAAACTTATTGAAGGAGAGGAGAATGTAACACCCCTATATTTCAGAGTATGTTATCTCTTTAATGTAACACAATAACTTGCGCTACATGCAACATCGAGTTTGAGCGCACCACGACATACCAAACTAGCCGTTCAAAAAGCTGTAATGAATAGTATTAACTGAATTTTGAATTTTATATGATCCATATAATTTTAACATCCATATTATGGGTTTCAGAGATATAATATAAAAACAAATTCAATTTTTCAGATAAGATAAGTATTTTTCAGAAAATGGAATTTTACCGCCTTTTAACGGCGAACCATTTTTAAATCTAATATTTGACACTTTTATATATTCAATTTGAAAAAATAAACTTCTTCTTTAGAAGGAGGACCTAAAAATTTAGTTTCAATAAATTTTTGGGGTTTTCTGACAACATTTATATTTTGATAAATAGTGAAAAACAGTGAATTTTAATTGAAAAAAACTTTTTTAATAAAAATAATTTATAGTGTTAAACTAGAAATTTGAATTGTTTTTAAGTATAGTTAAAATATATTTTTATAATTTAAGCCAATTTTGGTCATTATAAGTAATTTTACATTTAAATCAGATATAAACATATATCAATCATTTGATAGTTTTTACTTCTCAAAAACTTTCTTTCGAGTTTTGAAAACAAAAATAAATATTAAATAAATTAATGAAACTTCTATGTTTTTAATTTGGTAAAAGATAAATAATTTTTGAATTATGAATATCAAAATTGGTTTTTACTGATTTTTTTGTATTTTTCTGAAAACAATCAATTTTTGATGAATAGTGAAAAACATTGTGTTATTGTATAAAACCAACTTTTTATTTAAATAATTATTTATTTTATTTAAATTTATTTTATATCAAAATAGATACATAATAACTATATAAGTTCAATGTTACTCATTGGAGTCATTTCATAATAAAATTAGATGTATAAAATTTTATTGAACATTTTTACATCTTTTACGCACATTTTAGGCGCATTTACAAATTAGCATAAAATGTGATTTTCCCACCTCTGGGAATTGAATTTCCAAAATCAGAGAGACATTATTGACATAATTAAGTAAAATGTAGTTCAATATGATGAAAATAATTTTTCGTGAATAGTAACTTTTGAATTTTATTTACGATTGTTAAAAGTAAATAGGATAATTAATGGTAAAAATGATATTATAATTACCCTAACACATGTCCAAATTCTATTTGATAAGTTTTCAATGAACAAAATCATCCTTTTAAATGAAATATATTTCACTTTGACCACATGGATTAGATTAGGACATTTATTATTATTTTATTTATAGAAGAGTTAAAAGTGTTAAATTCAAATTTTCATACCTAAAACATTTTTAATATATGGTTATACATAATATAAATTCAACTATAAATATTAATTATAATGAACAAAATATTTCATATATAATAGAATTTTATATATAATTTTTCGACCTTAAATAAATAAATTTATTTATGACACAATGAAGATGTAATAATTATATTATTAATGAAAGATTAAAATAATTGATATTATAAATATCCAAATAAATGTAAATTGAGACTTTTGATGAATTACACTAATTTAATAGGTTAATATTACATGTTAGGATTGATTTAATTTTTTTTTAAGTAATCATTTTTTTATGTTCACAAAAACCAAACAATAAATAGTGTCAAAATTGACCTAAATGAGTTTATAAAACAAATACTGTATTATTAATTGATATAAAATTCTTAAAAATATAATTTTTTGGAAAAATGACTTAGAAAAGTTTATATATGTCAATAATTAACCACTTTGGGTTCACTTGGATTTTTATATTTTTTTATTAACCATTTATTATAATAATACAAGAATATATTGAAAAAGACAAACTATTTAACTAAGAGTTAAATCTAAAATATAAGCTTAATATATTGACCTAAACCAAAATAAAACCTATTAGTTGATATATTTTAGATCTAGACTCACTTTAGCCTCGAAATAAATTCTTTTAGAGCCATTATGAACCAGATATGATTGTATAATAAATTAATATTTCATGCTTTTCCTCAAGTGACCCTCACCTATTTTATAAAAGGGTATTTCCCCTTATCTCAAAATCACACCGCCAAAGCCATTTGGATCTGCCAAACCCAACTCAAATATCATCCCAACTACCCTCACTTAAACCTAGTGTCCTTAATTTTATCATAAATCTGACTTAAGGATCCCTTTTGATCAAATCAAAAGAAAGCAGCCGAAGAAGAGATAATAATTCCATCACCACTTTCAATGTTATTTTCTTCTTCCACTACCTATTTCTTTGTTGTTTCCATACCAAAATTATAACTTCAGTACCTTATACAAACATTGATTTATTATAAACATGGAACAACCATATTCATTATTCTATCCATCCTATGAATGACAAAGTCATCATACGTGTGTACGTACGGCTTGCCGTCTCCACGTCGTGGTATAGTTTTTTATTAAACACTTCATTATTTTGATGGGTATAATAATGATTTATAATTGATTTAAATATTCAATGTAAAATGTTAATAATTATGTATATATTATATAACATCCAATTACATGTGATTTCACCATTGAAATAATGATATTTTTTCTCATACGTATGTACGGATTACCATCTCCACGAACGCAATGAGATTCATTCCCCATCGTAGCCATTCAAGAATAATTTTCATTTGATGATTAAAAATAATTTTTAAGAACATAATGTCATTCTGTATTGGAATAAAATACATCCTATCCCTAACAAACATGACTTATTTAACAAAACATATAAAGTAATATGAATCGGTTAACACCCAAAACAATGATACTACTGAAATATTATTAACAAAGCAATATTAAAAGATCATATATGATATTATATTTATGTATATGGTTCTTATATAATTTAATACCAATGATTTAACTATTATAAAAGAGGTTAATTTAACCTCTACCAAGGAAAAGTTCAACGTAATGGTTAATTTTACAATCTCATTATTATCTGAGGTTGTTTATACGTTAGTATCTACTAGGACCTCTTTATCATCCATATACATGTTTCTTACAAATGTATTTCGAAACATTTTTACTATTTACTAGACTATGGGTTAATGTCATTTATACCCTTAGTTGAATTTTTATAAAATTGTTTGAAAGGAATTTTTCTGTCGCATTCCATATAAGTCACTTTATGACCTTTTAGACAAATTAAGGTAAAAATGTTTTTTTTAACTTTTTTCGTGGGTGTGGCTATTTTCCGCATTTATAGCACCTTCAAAGATTCTCATACAAGCTTGTAAGAATATTTTCAAAATAAATGATCTCTTTTATAATTATGTGACTTTTAAACGATTTCAAAATAGAAAGAGATATTACTCTCAAATAGTTTTGATTTCATCTATGTCAACATCCTTTGATGGATTTTACATTTGTTTGAAGTTGATTTTTTTATGATACAATATTCCATATTGTGTTAAAGTTTTTGTCATATGTTTGACTATGGATGTGTTATTTTTATATCATTAATGGTTTATGGTCAATTTATTAACATTTTGTATGCTAGTTTGAATAATAATGTTTATGTTATGTTTCAACCTTTTCATATGAATAATGTATGGGAATTAGTAAGTGATGGGTGGAGCCCGCTATAGCTCTTCGAGGAATTGTTAGGTCTTAGGAGGAAAATTAGTATCTTGGCACAAGGCCTTCACAAAATCTTATTTTTAGTCTTGACATGAGGCCTTCAATGTGTGGTTATGATGTCCGAAATTATGAATTCCATTATTATAAAATTAGATATTGATATTACATGTGATTATTTGACTTGTAGAATATCCATGTGAATAAGTAAATGGAATTATTTGACTTATCTTTTCCATATTATGTTGAAGTTTAAGTTTAAAAGGCTTTTGTTATAGTCTTATACATTGCCTTAAATTTTTATTCTTATTTATGATAGTTTCTTCTTTATTGATATCCTTACTGAGAAAATGAGCACACCGCTTTCTTATGTTTTCTTTTTCCTAGTATGTGAAGAAGTATTTTATGATTGACCTATAGAAATAGTCTAAGGGATATAATTGTGTTCAAAGGGGACACAATGTTATTGTTTTTATATTTCATAATGTAATGAAAACATGATGTATGTATAGATTACTTCCAAGGCTACTAAACTAATCAGTCTTTCGAGACTTGATCTCTTCTGATCGTGCCAATTTTATGTAATAATAAACCGACTATGGGTAACTAGGGTTTGGGCATTACACAAACCGCCACTCAAGAAGGATTCCAACATGTGTTAAACAATAAATTCACAATATATTCAGCACAATACATTCATTTGAAATCATTCCAATCCTTTATACTAAGTTGGGTTGAGATTGAATCCCCCTACATCAAAGGTTTTGATGAAAACCAACAACGGACGAAGAATGCTCAGGAAACAGTGTTGAATCTCCACACAAAATGGTCTTATATCTCTTATCCTACCATCAATGAACCCAAATATTATCATATTTTATCTCCCCTAACATAGATCCACCCATAACTAGCTTATATATGAATGATAAAGAGTATTGGAGAATTAGATCCAAGAAATGAGACAAGAACAGTGAAGAACATAACTTACCACAAGAATCCGGCTTGTAAACACCAAGGGAATCCTTTGTATTGACTCAAAATCACTTGGGAGGGGTTATTCTGCCTTCAACGAAGAGAAATATTGAGTTATGTCTGCTTAGGAGAAAAAAAATCACATCTTGGAGGAAAAACATGTGAGGTCCACTTATTTAGGATCTCACTATAACCATACGCATGGTTAGTTTGTACGGCTAAACAAACCATGTGCTAACTATGTGTTAGATAATGTCTAGGAAGAACCTCACATGGCCTCCTCGCGTTGTCTCCATAACCGTGTGGACACTATGCCAAATATCTCTACCTCAAATCGGCTATTGTGCATGGTTTATACTAGTATTTCCATAAGATTTGGATATATTGTATGTAGCATGTGCCCCTCTACTTTATCCCCCAACACATATTTAAAGTTCACCAAACACTCCCATATTTCCCCCTTAAACTTTATGTCTCTAGAAACACACATAAGGTATATGTACCAAAAACTGGGGGTACTATATAAAACAAAATCCAACAAAATTAACATATGTAATTCTTTTTCTTATTTAATTTCACTTATTCTTTAGCTTTTCATTAAAATAAAATTTCTTTGTCCCGTACTAATTTCACCCAAGGTCACAATAACTTCATATTTCAGTATCTTCTTCATCCATTCTCTTAATAAGTTAAATTACTAATATGTAGGATCAAAATAAATGAGTGGTTGTGTTTTTATACCAGTATATAGTTAGATATCTTAGGGAACGAAGAAAAAAATAATTAAAATATTACTTATAATGGTTTATAAGATTGCTTCTTTAGAAGCTACTTGGAAATTATTTGAACATATTAGTTCTCTTTTATCACATCTTCCATTGAAACCTATTCCAATGTCTACAACTATTATCCATTATGAGAGTCAAGAACTATTTTCTAAGGGATATATCGATACATATAATGGAATCTATAGATACAATGGTCTCAATCATATATATGTGAACTAGCTTATACAAGATGGTATCATAAGTATTGAAATTTTTAGATTGATCCAAAATAAGATAAATATACTGACAAGGTGGATTTAAATGGATTTGGTATAAAAAACATCCATAGTGATGGGTTTAATGTCTTTTTTAAAAAATCTCCAATGATAGGACCTCAATATAACAAGTGATAACTTCACTCGTATAAGTTTAATGTAAGAAATTCTATAACATATGTGAGGGGAATATCAAAGTAATATTACCTCCTTTGAAAAAGGGGTTTGTTACCCAGTAGATAAAGGGGATGAGTTTATCAAAATTAGAGAACCAAGGAAATAAAAAAAAAGTGTTAAAACATGAGAACACATTCATGCTAACCTATGTCAATTTTAGAGTGGTCCACTCCATAGAACTTATGATTTTGGATATTAAACATTCATGAAAGGATAAATGACACTTTGACATAATGGTTTCTACGATTATATTAATAACTGAAGAATTCGAATGGACCTATATATGAATAATATGTCTAATAATAACAGTCTCATTTTTTTGGGTCATTTCTACAGGTTTCTCTATTTAGATTTTATTTTTCTCCACTATACAATGGTTCAAATAAAGATATTAATTTTTTATGAATTTTCTTTCTAAGAGAGTATGATTATTATTATTTTAAATGTTTTTAAATTTTTTTAATTATAGGGAATTAATATATTTTAAAGTCTATTTAAAATTATTTTATTTTAATTTTTTATGGAGAAGATTTTCGGAATCCCTAATTAGAAAGTATGTTGGAGTGGGTTATCCTTTATAAGGTGGAAATTTTATAATTATTTAAAATAAAAAAGTATGAGGGATAAATCATGTGATTGTGATACAACACACTATCAATGTGGGTGTTTATTAAATCACGTAATGTGGTGCTATGATGGTGAAATTTGAACTTCACACATTGTATCAGTGTGAGGTTCTTAGAAGTGCCTCTATTTTTCTAATGGAATGGTTAGTCATGTCGATTTGAGCTCAAACCCGAATCATTATATCAATTGGGTCAACATAGTAAACTAGTTGGGTATAATCTAGATAGTTGATCTTATCAAGAAGGATCTAAATGAAACATTTTTTTATTGGTGGGAGTGATCTGAGCCACAAATTTGATTAGTTGTGATCTAAAGGATAGAATTAAACTTAATAAGATATGAATTTTCAAAATAATTTTCTACCCAATTCGAAGGTTTAAGATAACTTATTTGAAGGGTAACTCCAATTCCTCTAAAATTAAGTCTCTTTTGGATGGAAATATCAATTCAGTCAATTCCCAAGAACTCCAATCCCTCCAAAAGATTGAGATTCCTCTCAAATATTCTACAATTATCAGAGGCTCTTTTTTGGTGAACTTGAACAAAGACTTTTCTTTACTCTCATGATTCCAAATCTTCTTCTAGTGAAACTCTATACTAAGTGAAATTATATAGTAATAAGACACTATTGTATCCTAAATTGAATTCTCATGTAACCCATAGTAATTTAGTTTTTTTGGGGGTGAATATAATCTTAAGGAGTGTGACATCGTATTGTGTCTCGGTGATCTCCATATACCAAAATATATGAAATTACTTACCATTACCCACATATATCCATAATAATCATCCAAGTAGATTCCCATAAACATATATATAGTAATGCTAAAAAACCTGATAAAGGTATATAAATTCAATTGAAGTAATTTGAAGAGGTAGAAAAATAATATTCATTGTTACTTGTGAATGCCAATGTTGTTTTTGTTCTCTCATCTTTAAAGTACCCAAAATATGAAGCTGATACGATTCAAGTTTTCACATGAGGAAAAAAATTAGAAAAAGAATATCTCATGTGTTAAGGACACAAACTCAATGTATTAACGGGTGATCTCTTCAATACATATCAACACCACCCAATATAAAAGGAGATATATGATGCTTTTAAAAAAAATCATTTAAGATGTTTGAAGAAATAAATTCCTAGTAAGTTCATTTTATACAAAATGGTATATGGTGGGTCTATATAGATAACTTATATGAGATACAACATTACCTACAACATCTAAAGAATAATAAGATTAATATGGGAAATTCCATTTTTTCAATCCTCATTGAAAAATTCCTCACATGTTGGAAGAATGTTAAATATTATTTACAAACATAAAAATAATGATATTTCCCTTAATGATTTTATCAACTACCTATAAATTTACGAGACATATAAAAATAATATGGAGATAACTAATCCAAAGTATGGCCAATCTAATCTCATTGTCATAGATCACCAATTGGTCACCTTTGTCTTCTTCCATTCCATTAGGTTGGCTTCTTCTGGATTTGTTTTCACTGTGTCTATAATTAGTTTCCTCCTTTCCCATTCTCTAAAAGAGGATATTATTTTTATATTATTGGTCCTCTTCCACCATCTTTTCAAAAAATAATAATTAACATAGATGGAGTGTTTCTATCCAGGTTATTTAAGTTGGAAAACATCAAATCCACCCATCAAAGAGAAATTTTCAATTTCAGAAGAAGAACGTTTCATGATACTTCTATAGAAAAATGAGAAATTTCAAATGGGGATCTCATCTCCATAATGGAAAAAAGGAATTAATTATGCAATTGATTACTTTGAGTCTATGATCTTAATAACTAATGTGATAAAAAATAACTCTTTTTAGAGGATTTATTCCATAGCTACACAACATGTTTGCAATAAAAATATCTCTTTAAGAGGATGGAGACAATAAAAGATGGTATATATCTCTACATTTGGATCTTTAGAAGCACACATGTATAAGGGATGGGTGTTGTTGATTTTTATTTTACCTTGGTTAAGATTCTAATTTTAAATAGTGTATTTTTTGTTCTTCAATTTTTTAAGAACTTAGTTTATGGGATCATGTTAAACAAGAATGGGTTTGCGGATGTGTTTAATGAAGATAACATTATTTTTTATAATTATGGGTTCTATGTTATAGAGTTTCACTATTATGATGTATTATTAAAATTAAATATAACAATTGTTTTAAGATATTTAGTAGCGACTTTTTATTTATAGAATAATTTTTTAGGCTACATAAATTGTAAGAAAATGTATAAAATATAAAAAAATGAAATTATTACTAAGAATGAATAAATATGATCATAAATGGGTGAAATTATTGAAAACTTAAAGATTTATGACATCATTTCTAACTATACAAAATAAATTTAATTGTTAGAATTAATACATAGTGGTGTTTCTGGTTTTAATGATACACCAACAATAAGAAATAAAAAGTACTTTTAGATTTTATTCAAGATTATTATAGATTTATCCATATCCATCTTGTAACAAACTAGGCTTTTCATACATAAATATTACATCTTAGTATATGATTATTCAATACATCGTACCACGAAAAATACATTTGTGGTTTGTATAAGTTTAGTGTATTTGGATGTTAGATATCAATCATCATATTTTATTAATGATCTTCAAAATATTCTATAAATATCTTCCCGCATGGTAATATTCATAAGAATACCCTACTAAAAACATTCTTCATATCCTGGGAAAGGAAATATAAGAATGGGAGAGATCAGAATCTCAATAAGGGTAAATATGGGATATATTAATTGGTAATCATATAAAATCAAAAGATAATCATAAGGGTATAATATCATGACCATCCCATAAAAATTTCATAACAAATATGAATAATATAATAAAATAAGTTTTATGGAATTAAACATAATCATTTCAAAAAAATATGAATGATAATAATGAGAAATCATCATAACTCAATCATGAACTATAATTTCATATCATAAAAATGTGTGGTATAATTATAATTATAGAAAATCATTTCCATGTTAGTAAATGGTAATTTAAAAGGATACTATAGTATAATGGGCTCACTCCCAAAACCATCATAATAGTTTATGTTCACTCCCAATACTATCATTATGGATAATGTCCCTTACTGAACTGTGTTCAGCCCACATTATATTCCACTTTATCTCAAGAGATATCAATATTTAACCAATTCATTAGAGGGTGTTATAGGTCTCATACATCACATAATAAAAATAATACATATGTTTTCATTAATATGATATATTTCTCATCAGATTAGAACCCATAAAATGGGTTTTATACAAATTTCATCATAACATGACTCATGGAAAAGAAATAGGATTCATAATCATCATGCCATCATCAACATGAAACATCCAGAGAAATAATAAGGGTATTTTCCTTGGATAATAAGCTCATTAAATAATAAGTGACATCAATTAATGTTATATTATATGGGATGTTATTTTGAGATATCCCTTGGAATCATTCTTTATGAAAGTAATCGTTTCATTTTGAAATAATTTCTTTATAAAAAAAGCTGCAACATTATAAATAAATAAAAATTCATTGAAAATAACTTTGTAAATATATAAATTAATCCATAAATAATTAATGATTCATGATGGTGGGAAAATATTCCAATGTCGTCTATGTTAAAAAATATTCCTTCAATGTTTTTTCATAAAAGTCACAAAGTACCTTATTTGGGAAACAACAAAAAATTTACTTTCAAACCATTTTAAAAAAAATAAAACTTGGGTAAAAATGATTATAATTATTTATAGGATTATAGTAAAAAAATTGAAAACATTTTAATAAAACATGTACATGGAAGGGAAATATTTCCCATCATATACTTAAATATAAATAATGTTTAATAATGATGATATTTTTATTTAAACACTTACCACATTGGTAGCTTTTGAATCATAAACCCATGAAAGAAATAAAAAAATGGATATTTAAAAACCTATAAAATTTATAATATTTATAATAAACATAATTTATATAAACTATATACCCTGCTCAAAGAAAAAAAGTGGTCAATATGGCATGTGCCTTACAAAAAAAAAGTGAGACTAAAATCTCTTACCTTAGGTCAAACTTCCTTTGAACGTTATTTAACCTCCTATACAATAAAGTTAAATTTATTATACATATATAAAATAATAATTTACATGATTAAAATATATTATGTACTCATCATATATATATATATATTCATCCATAATGATGGAGATATAAAATTAATTACATCGTTCATGGAGATGGTAGGTCGTACGTACACATGAACATTGTATTCACTTTTTTGAAGGATGGAAGGAATGAAAGGTAAATAATAATTCAACTATATGGAAAAAATTTTATATCATCAATATAATATATATTCATCATATATTTCTACCTTACCATCAATTTAAATCAGAAAAAAAATGAATATCATCACTTCAAGGAGATGGTAGTCCACAGGTACGCACGAGCGATGTTATCATTTTCTGGTAGTTTAGAGGGTACGATAATATATATAATTTTATAATAAAAGAATTATAATAATTTTATAAATATAATATATAAAAATTAAACACATTATATAACACATTCATAGAATTTGGTGATTAAAATTAATTGTATAGTTAAGTGGAGACGGTAAGCCATACGTATGCAAGAGTGATAATTTCACTTCTTGTTTGATGGGAAATAGGGCGTATAATGGTATTTTCATAATGATAATAGTATTTAAACATATTTAGGATACTTAATTAATCATTTTATGATAAATATCATATATTTTTATGAATTTATGAAGATTATAAAAATAAAGTGATCCATTAGGGAGACTACATCTTCTTTGAGATGACTCCTTTGGATATACTCTAAAGGCTCTAGGGTTGGTATTTTGAAAATGAAAGAAGCTACAAAATTTGAATAAAGAAGTTTAGGAAAAAAATATTTATAGTTATGGTCAATATATATGTCTCAAAGTTCTGTAATTATGTGTGGAAGGATATGTCCTTATATTTTTTAGGTAAGGGGTTCTTTTCAAATTTCAAAAATTGCTAAAATAAAATTTGACTATTCTGGAGCCAAATGCTGCCAAATGGCCTATAAATTAATACCAGATAAAATTTTAGATAATATATAATACCATTAGTTCTTATATATAATTTAAATTATTTTTAAACAATTTCATAAAATATTAGTCCCATAAAATATCATTATAGTCAATTTTGATAATATTCACTACTTTGAAGTTAAAAACATAAAAAACAAATACAATTATAAAAAAAACATTATTATATCCCAAATATTTCATGGTGACCTATGTTATTATTTTTTCACCATAAATATCTCAAATTATATTAATTTTTAAATTTCAAATAACCTTTATTTTATTTTTCTATTAATTAAATTAATATTATATTTATGTTTCCCAAGTATATGAGATAATACTATACTTTTTAAAAATTATAAATAAATTTATATCATTAATATAATTTTATTATTGTCAAAATATCCATTTATATTCATTAAATTTATATTTTACTCAAATATATATCATAATAAGAAATTTAATGTGTTATTTTGACTTTTCTAGTTGGGCAAGCATTGCACAAAAATTTTCATAATCCACCTGTTATATGACTATATAATTTGTTTATAACAATAAAATAATCAAAAATACTTAATATTTAATATCCTATATGATAAATTACTTATCTATACCCAATTATTATTTTTATAATTCCAAATTTGTCAATTCTAAGTTTGTGTTGCCTCTGTGTGAGATCCGACAATGATTTTCATATATATTATGGAATAAATTATAATATCCATGTTTTAAATTAATTTTAAAAAAATATTAATATTATTTTAATTTAATTTATCAATTCAATAAGTTTTATAAATTTTTTATTTTATGTTTATGTATTGGAAATATCCTAAAAGATACTATATCTTAAAAATGGTATTTTTTACTTTTACTAAAAACTTTACTTCTTTAGAAAATTTTAAAAAAAGTCCTCCTAGGATAAATTCTGATTTATGAATCCAATTAAAATAAATTTGATGAAACATAATACCGTTAATTTATAGAAATTAATTTTAAATAATTTTGAAAATAACATTAAAAACCACTATATAGAAAAAATACAGTTTTTCTTATAAATGCCAATTTAAGTAAAAAAATTATTTTATACCTAATTAAATTATAAAATATATTCCAATTAACCTAAATGAGTTAATAATATTATTATAGAACTTATTTTATTTTAAATTATTTTAAAATAAAATGGAACATTGAAAATGAGTGCAATAAAAAAATTTCAATAAAAATTATAATTTTTCACTATTCACTAAAAAATAAATATTTTCAGAAAAATATGAAAATTTCATCCAAATAATTTTTTGGTTTTATGATTTAAAAATTATATTTTTTTTATGAAATAAAATTTATATAATTTTCAAAACATGATTATAATATTCACTCATATAAAGAAAGAAAACTTATTTGTGAAGAAAATGTATTTATAAAGTAAAAAATAACATTACTAAAAATTGAGTACATATTTCATAAGAATTAATAAATGAATCTGTATTTATTGGGTGATTTATATATATAATAATTAAATTATTATTATTCGTACCTATTAATTTAACATACATGCTATAATTTTCATGTTAAATAATAATATTTTAAGCGTGTACCACGGTTCATTTAAACTTGCTGTTGCATTTAACACAAGTTATAAAACAAATATAATTATTTTCTAAAATATATGGTTGTTACACCCCCCCCCCTAATAAATGGGTTTTTTCCAATTTAAATTTGTTATCAATAATCAATGTTTTTGAAATATTAAAATTTGTTTGTGGAAACCCACATTGAAAAATGGGTTAATAAAACATTCTCTTTAAATTAGAGAAATGGAAGTATGAAGGTTATGTTGGATTAAAAATACAAGGTTTACAAATAATAGAACATTACTAAATGGAAAGGATATATACATGGAAGAAAATTAATGTCCATGGATCATTTATCACAAGAAATTGAACGGTCGTGAGAAAGTTAACAATCTCCAAAACATAAATCATGAATGTGAAAAAGGCCCCCAATTCATCATAATTTAAGGTTATAGCACTTCATTTGTTTGTTCATAAAAATTGATTCTTATATTTTTGGAATTCCTTTACTATTTATACTTTGAACATAAAGAAATATACTTACTTGATAAGTATAATTAGATCATTTAATAAATTTCCCCCCACAAACTCATCCTTTTATACAAAAAATGATTATTAATGAGGAATTTTCCATTCCTCAATCACTAATATAAACATCTAATAGATCACATAATCAATAAATGGATAATAAGATAAAAATATTATTATTATATATCAACTAAAACCAAAATAGTTAGAATAAGTTATCCAATATGGATAAATACATTAATTTCTAAAACATCAAAAATAATTTTGATGGTTTAAATTAATCCAATAAATAAGTATTTAATAATTAAAACTCTAGCAAAATATTTCTATCCAATTTCAAAATGAAATAAATAGAGATAAAGTCACTATGATTCCAAAATCAACTTAATATTAATCCCTAAAAGTATCCCTTTAGTTCACATACCTAATGTGTGAACAATGTGGTCATATATTCTCGGAAAACAAGGTAATATCCTAAATAACAAAAAAACATTAATAAAAACATACATGCTTCCAAAAGTTAATGTTATCCCTCTTACTCAAATAAAACCACATACTATTGAATATATTTCTTAAATTCAAAATTAAGTAATCATTATCAAATCACTAACTATTTTCATGGTTACCAATACTATCACATGATTTTAAATCATCTCTTTATCCCAATTAAACATTATTATCTTAACATTCAACCTATATTAAGGGTTATCTTTCCCTAAATATTGGGTTTTCCAAAAATTTCATATTACCACTAAATCAATTATCTTGGTTATTTGTGTCATTTAATATATAATTTCAATTAAATAACAAAAAAACTAATAAAAAATCCATATATTCTTTATGATTCTTATAATCCAAAATATTATTCATAAAACACTTTTATAACATAATTTTCAAATCCCAATCCATAAAAATTTCAATTATTCCACTTAATTATTTAACTATTAACCATTATTCATAATCTTATTCCTCAACAATACTTTCCTTTAATATGTAATTTATAGTATCTTAATCATCAATGTAAAAACCATTACTCATACTACATTTCTGATCCTTTTCTATTTATTTTCCCAAAAGACATCAATTTGTATAATCCCTGTAATTTTAAAATTTAAAACACTCAAACATCAATGATGTATTGTTAAAACCATTATTCCCATTAATTATGTTAATTGAACCATTAACATTTCCTTAGAATTTACTTTCCATACATTCATATTTTACACACCTAGAACATCTTTTTGTTCCTTTGAGGAATTCTCCTTCATGCTTCTTCCTACATTCTTATCATGATAAAATTTAATCTTTATTTCCACTATTTCCGTCATGAAACTCCATTTTCCTCTTGTTATGTTTGTCATTAAACTCAGAAAATTTGAGATTATTGATCATATTATGAGATTTATAATTAGGCATAATAATAATCATTATCATTACATTTTCAGTTTCATTTGGTTTCATAAAAGGAAAATCTTTCCAATGTCCATCACATTCACCATTAACTTGAATCCTCTTTATTCTAAACGTTATGTGAAACCAAAATCATAGTGTGGAAAAAATAATTATATTTGGAAATCATATAATAATTAAAAGGGTGTTTTAATCATGACACCTTATTTTCAATATATGATGCCTTAGGTTTAATGTAAGTCATCCATGATTATCATATATTTAAATAACTCATTATGGTTTGAAAATAAAATACAGATTAAAACAAAGCATATCCCCCAATAGTTTCAAATTGTGTGTGAATAAAGGATTATTGTCTCGTACTATGTGATAATTGATTCAAGCTCAGTGAACCATTTTCAGGGTTATTACCCTTATGTACAATTGTTCAATAGCCACATCAACTTATAGTATATAGAATGAAATATAATTTCATATAAAATCACAAAATATTTTCCTAACCAAAACAGTTGGATGTTATTCTACAATCATACTTAACCTTAGGTTTTTCACTAAAGCATTATGAACCTAATCTCAACATTTCGACTATAACATTCTATGATACTAACTATAAAAATATGGTATTTTAAAACATAAATATTACATCTTAATATATGAATATTCAATACAATGTACCAAAAAAATATTCACGATGACCATAAAAGTTTAGTGTCTTTGGATATTAGTTATCAATATTAATATATTATAAAATAACTTAAAAATATCCTGTATAGATCTTCCCTCATTTTACTCTTCATAGGAATACCCTACTAAAAACATTCTTCGTAACATAGGGAATGAAATATAAGAATGGGTTAGCATATATTCTCAAAAAGGGTAAACACGGGATATATCAATTGATAATCATATGAAATAATAAGATATTTATAAGGGTATATGATAATTAATAACACTTAAATAATTCAAACCCAATCTAACAAAGATCATAAGGCACTAGTTATGGAATTAAACATTATCATTTCAAAATATAAGAATCTTAAGATTGAGAAATCGTCATAACTGAATCATGAACCAAATGGTTGTGTCATAAACATGTGTGGAATCATAATTTTTATAGAGAATAATTTCAAAAGTAGTAAAAGATCATTTACAAGATATAATAATGTAATTGGTTCACTTACCAAACAATCATAGTAGTCTAGGTTCACTCCCAAGACAATCATAGTAGATAGGGTCCCTTTCTAAACTGAGTTCACTCTTTCTAGTCATGTTTATATCATGAGATATCAATACTTACCCAATGAATAAGAGATAGACATATTTCCCATAATAAAATAATAAAAATAATACATATGTGTTCAATAATATCATAAATAATTCATCATATCAGAACTAATAAAATAAATAGGTTCCATAAACATTTCATCATAACATAACTCATGGAAAAGAAACGGGATTCATAACCATCATTCCATCATCAATACGAACCATACAGAGAAAGGATAAGGATGGTATCTTTGGATCATACCCCAATAAATCATAAATAATAACAAACAAAGTTATCTTAGATGGAAAATGATTTTTATATGTCACTTGGAACAATTCTTGAGAAAAATAGCCTTCCCATTTTGAAATAATTTTTTAGAATGTCGTGAAATTATAAAGGAAAAACATTATTTGTAGAGAACCATTTAAACATATAAAAGTTTATTTAAATAATTAGTACTTCATTATGGTATAAAATATGATCATTCCATATAAGTTGAAAAGCATTCCTTTTATAATTTTTTTCTGAAAAGTTATAAAGTACCTCCTTTGGAAAATGAAAAAAAATATTCCTTTCAAACCATTTTGTAAAAATTAAAAAATTGGTAAAAAATAATTTTGAAAAATTTTGTGATAATATTAAAAATTTTAATTTTTTTTAGAAAACATAGTCACATAAGAGAATTATTCTTCCATATTAAATGAAACATAAAATTCCAAAATAATGATAGGATTGTGAAATAAACCCTTACTACTTTGGTAACATTTGAATCATAACCCCATGAAGGAAAAAATAGATATATAAATCCACATAATATTCACAATATGTATCTTATAATAATTAATGGGAATTATATACACCACTAAAAATAAATAGGTGGTGATCATGGAATGTGTCCCATAGATATAAAAGATAGAGAAAAATTTATTACCTTTGGGTTGACTTCCTTTGAATGTTCATTAACCTCTTACATAATAAATATAAATTTATTATAAATATATAACAGAATAATTTCCAGGATTATTATATCATATTATATATATATATATATATATATATTTAAATTCATCAATATTGATAAATATAGAAAATCAATTACACCATTCATGGGGATGGTATGTGGCACATATTCATGAACAGTGTAATCACTTTTTTGAATAATGGGAAAAATGAAAGTTAAATAGTAATTATCCTTATAGAAACATTATTATATCATTTATATCATATATAATCATTAGATACATACTCCTTAATATCCGTGTAAAATTGGAAAGAAAAATGAATCACACCACTTCATAGAGGTGGAAGTCTACACATACACTTGAGAGATGTTATCATTTTATAAAGGTTTAGAAGGTAAAAAGGTAGATATGATATTTTCATTTAATAAGTATTATTAAGTTATAAATATAATATATAAATATTAATCACATCATAATACTCATCCATAAAATATGGTGACGAAAAATGAATTCTATCACTATGTGGAGACGGTAAGTCATACGTACGCACGAGCAATACAATCACTTATTGTTTGATGGGAAATAAGATTTATAGTGGTCTTTTCATAAAAATAATGACATTTAATCATATTTAGGTTACTGAAGTTATTATTTTTTATAAATATCATATATTTTTATAAGTTAATGAAGAGTATAAAAATAAAGTGATTGGTTTGGATTATTACCTCTTCTTTGAGATGAGTCCTTTATATCTCCTCTCAATGGCTATATTGTTGGTCTTTTGGAAATACAAAAAGTTCCACAATGTGAATAAATAATTTGATAATATAATTCTAAATTTATGGTCTATATAGGAGGCTCAAGTTAGTGTAATTAAGTGAGGGAAGATGTGTCCTTTTATAATTGAGGTGAGGGGCACTATTAGAATTTCCGACAATATTAAAAAATAATAAGACAATTCTAGATTCAAATTAATAATAGTGGAATATAAATTCATAAGATGTGAAATATTCAACCATATATTGACCCATTTTTTCTTATTTAATGTTTTTATTATTTTTTAATAATTTAATTAAATATTAATCCCATAAAATATCTTTATTGTCAATTTTAATACTATTCATTGTATAGACTTTAAAAGAATCAAAAATCAAATCAAATTTAAACCAAAAAATTTATTACATCTTAAAAATGTCATGGAAATCTATATAGTTCATGTATCACCTCAAACTATCTTACTTTTAATATTATTAATATCATTTATTTTATTTTTGAGTTAATCAAATTAATATTATATTAGCGTTGCACAGGCATATAAGGTAATTATATAATTCATAAAAATATAAATAAGGATATATCAGGAAAATTAGTTTATTAAAATATAAATATATATTTATATTCCTTATATATTTATTTTTACTCACATATATATCATGAAAACAAATTTAATTTGTTGTTTTCACCTTTTTTCCCTTTTGTAAGCATTGCTAAAGAATTTGGATAAACTACTTGTTAAATAATTATAAAAATATTTTAAAACCCTAAAAATAATAAATAATATTTAATATTTAATATCAAAATATAAAAATGAATTATCTCATCCCAATTATTATTTTTAGGATACCAAATTTGACTTCTCCAGTGTTTTGCAGGCTCTACATGAGCACTGAAAATGATTTTCTTATTTATTACGGAATAAATTATACTATCTATATTTTAAATTATTTGTGAATGATATATATATTATTTTAAAATAATTTATTTTTAAAAAAAGTTTCATAAATTTTCATTTTATTTCTATCTATTGACTATATCATAAAAGATATTGTATTTCAGAAAAACGATATTTTTTGAAAAAAATTAAAAATTTGAATTCTTTAGTAGAATGTAAAAAACTTATGCTTTGATAAATTTGGATTGATGAATTAAAATTAAATTAAATTTCATAAAATTTAATTGGAATAACTGATAGAAATTAATTTTAAAATAATTGGGCAAAACACGATGAAAACAACATTTTAGAAGAAGTGCAGTTTTCCTTATAAATGATAATTTATGTAAATAATTGATTCCATTTTACCTAATTGAATTATTATTAATATTATATAACTAATATATCATTTAAATAATTTTAAATTAAAATAAATCTTTGAAAATTGTGGAAACAAAAATTATTTTTTAAATAAAAACAAAAAATTTCACTATTTTATAGAAAATCAATCATTTTAGAAAAATTAGGAAATCTCACCTTATGATAATTGAAGTATTATAATATAAAAATTAATATTATTATAATGAAATATAATATATATAATTTCCATAAATTCGCTATAATATCACTCATAAAAATCTGGATAACCAATTTTTGAGGAAAACATATTTCTAATGAATAAAATAACTTTACTAAACATTCACTGCAGATTTAATAATAGTTTAAAATATTATTTTTATTTATTAGTTATTCAATATATATATGATAATTCGTTTAATTCTAGTCATTTCCTCTAATTTAACTAAGATGTTATAATTTCCATATTAAATAATAATATTTTAATCGTGTATCAGGGTTTATTTAAACTTGATGTTGTGTTTAATGTAATACATAAAAAAATGTAATTATTTAAAGGGAAATAATTTATAAAATATCATGTTGTTATATATCTTTTACATAAAAATTACTATGTTATAGATAAATTTTTTTTTATGAAAAATGAGGTTGAAACCCAAAGTGGGAAATGCCTCATATTTGATTGAGGAGGAAAATATTACAATCCCTTATTTTTTAATCCCTAGGGAAAATACATGAAGTTAAAACTTCGTATACACCAAAAAATGGTTTATCTAGTATAAATAATAAAAAATTAATGGAAATGATTAATTTTAGGATGTCTATATTATGTCTCTCAAGGGATTCTAGGGAGAGGAATTGTTAACAACATTTCACATTCCAAAAATAGTTACCATAAAAGGAAATATTATAACATTATATGAATTATATAAGCTTATAAAACCAAACCTAAATTAATTAAAAGTTTTCTTTTTAATAATATTTTAAGATTATTTGAACCAAACTGGGAAAATTAAGTAAAAGATGTATTAATGGAATATTTCCTAGATATAAACAGAATTCAAAATCTGATAGATTAATATATATATTGAATTAAATGATATATTTGATATTAATATAGTTATTGAATCATGTGATGCTATATTTGATGAATCTTGGTTTACCCTTTACCTAATAAGGTCTAAATAGGGTATTTTTACTCAAACAAAAGAGTATTTTGAGTAGGTATGGTCAAGGAGGTTTGTAAAGGTAAAAAATATTAGAAACCCAAGAAATATGAATTATATTTCTATATATACCTATTATAAGTAAATAAAAATAATATTGTTATAAAAACACTATTTTTCTAAATATAGTATATTATCTAAAATATATCAAACTAATTATTTCATCTTTAGATATGCCTATTTGGGAGGAAGCAATAAATGATAAAATATACTCTATATTTATGAATAATGATTAGATATTATTTGATGTTCCTCAAGTTACACAATGATAGCTTATATTTGGTTATTTTGAATAAAATTATAATTTGATGGTATAATTGAAAAATGTAAATCTATATTGATGGTTAATGAGTTTAATAAAAATAAATTGATTGATTTTTTTTATTCTTATGATCTTGTGGCTAGGAATTATTCTATTATAATTATCCTCACTTTATATTATATCGATAATTTTGAAATTTACCAAATGGATTATAAAATATTATTCCAGAATAGTGAATTAGATGAAGAAATGTATATATATATATATATACCATAATGATTCGTAGTACCTGGAAAAAATTTTAAAATTTTTTATAGAGCCTAATTTTTTTAAAAAAGATCCAAAATAATGACATGATAAATTTAGTAGAATTATTTTATCAAATGTATTTATAGTTTTCCAAGATGATAAATGTGTTTATAATATGATATATAATTATTTTGGTCTGGTTATTCTTTCATAAGCTCATGATATTGTAAAATTTGAAACAAATATGAATAATGGGAATTGGAATAAGTCTATTTTGAAAGACTTAGGTGAATAACATTTCATTTTTGGAATCAAAATTTTTAAGAATAATTGTTTTATTTTTCATCCTCAATCTCATTATATTAAAATGATCTTAAATAGGTTTTAATAATTTGATTATTCATCATTTTCTACGCCATATGATTTTTGGAGGATGATGCTACCAAATAATAGTATGTCAATGATAGGACCTAAGAGTGTCATTATCCCTCTATGAGCCTAATAAAAATACACAATTTATAAAAACTCAAACTATGCTACTTATATAATATAGTATTTTGAAATATTGATGTCAAACCTATAGATAAGGTAAAATTAATTAAATTTTTATTTGAAAAGACTTATTTTTTTAATAAATTTGTTTTAAAAACTAGGTAAAGAAGAAATATTAGGTTTTTAAAGTAGGTTTTAAGGAAGAGAAATATGAAGGTAAAGTAGATTGGTTGTTTTGAAATCGGATTAGAGGTTGTGTCAATGTTTTGTAGCTTTAGGGTTTATATTAAATTGGATTTCAGAAATTAAATTGATTAATCTATGTTTGGAGTCAAATTCTAAATGAGTTGGATCCAATGATTAGGGTATCCCCTTCTTAATTTGGTTATTCCCCTTTTCCCATAGTCAGGTATTTAGGGTATTATTGAATCGAGTTTTTCTCGATACGATTTTTAAACCTACTTTCCCTAAATGTGAAAATGGTCATGTATAAACTTACATTAACGTGTTTTGAAATTATAAAGATCATTCCAAATTCAATTATAAATGGTCCTCATAAAAATAAAAGAAATATATTGTAATTGGATAAATAAACTACAAATACCAAATATTTGAATAATAATAAGAAATAGATCCAATAACACCTTCCCCCTTCAGCTATATGACCATAGAATAATCAAGGTTTTAACCCCTCACCCGAGTGATGATATATTAAGAGTGAAGTAAAAAATTAAAGAAAACATTAGGAAAATAGCAGAGACATCGAACTAGTGAGGACCTTGAACAACACAACATCTCACTCCAAGATTCAGTCTCTAGATTCCACCTAGAAACATTAAAACATATCTTTATTCATAAAAATTAAAGGGGCCTTGGATTCATTTAGTTTTACATTAATATCATCCATTACAGTTTTTGGGTTCACCTCCGTATTTAATGCTTGTTCGGTCATTATTTGATCAGCCGTTGAAATTCCTCTTCGAAATGGTTCACTATGTGAATTTGTCTCACATAATGAAAGTGTGAGGATCTTATCTGATTGAGTTTTACTAACTTCACACTTTTTCTTCACTTCACATACTATAATATTTTCACATATTTTAATGTATTCATGATTTGAAAATTCCATTTCAAGCATCTAAATATCTATTTCACCCCAGTTCTTAACTTTTGACCCCTGGATGTGTTCTATATGAATCCTTCATCATGGGAATATTTATTTTCTTCTAATGTTATGTAACATAACTTTGTGTCATAGTGTGAACTATCTTTTGATACTCATGTTCACCTATTTTCTATTCTTTTTCCTAATATTGGTATTATTCTACAATAATTCACAAAATAAGTTAAACCGTCAAACTATTGGAATGAATATAAATTATAATAAATAAATTAGTGCATTAAACACCCTAAAATATATGTATGAAACACACATATTAAAACCCATGCTTGAATTAGGACATAACCTCAAGGATAGATTATCAATTTAGTACAAAGGATGCTCACCTAACCCTAATATATATTCAATGTTAATAAAATCGATTCATTAAATGTGAAATTAAATGTTTAAGTATCACATAGGATGATTCATTAATTCAGCATTTCTAAAAGAAATAAAATCATCTAATTATTTTAATTTTTATATTTTGAAATATCCAAGCCTATTCATTGATCCACTTTTACTTTTAAACTCATTATTAATAAGAATTTTATTCATTTTTTTACCTGAATTATAATTTTTCCACCCGTAATCATGGTATAATTGTAAATTGATTTTTTCATAAAACTCAAGTCATGCTTCTTACCATAGGATTCCAATTCATCATCTTTCTCCCCCACATAGAGACAAAATCACAAATAATCATAAGGGCTTCACCATTTTGGATCAAATTAATCTAGGCGTAGGGAAAGTAATAAATTTGTTTAAAAAAAATTAAAGATCCAAAATGAGGTTTTTCTCTAAATTAGATTGTATGATAATAAAAAATAGCTTAATGAAATTATCCTCTCTCCAAGAATATCAAAAAATACTCATGATGAAATGAAATAAAATAAATGAAGCCCCCCCTTTAATTAATTTATTTATTTATTTATTTTCACATCTTTTTCGAAATTTGTTCTCAAGAAAAATCTCACATTCACCACCCAACAACCAATGGTCTCTTCACTACATTCTTTGTAATTGTTATAATAAGATCACCAGTCATGCAATAGTGATTTTTTATTTTTCCAAGACAGAACTCATTTTTTTCAAAACAAAAATCCCAATAGGTCGTGAAATAAATAAAATGAAATTGTCTTCCCAAAAAACCCATCAAAATACCCCAACAATGATATATTAAAAACAGTGTATCCCTTCCACCAGTCACTATCTCCCCCACCATTCTTTTTAATAGTCATGAAAATTATTTATAGAAATGTAGGATAGGATATGATGGTCTTGTAACACGAATCTTCCCAAAAAAGGTTTTCCATTGATTATATGAGATTTAAAAGAGAGTAATATAAGGTTGATATTAGGATAAGGGATAAACAAAAAAATTATCCTTACTCATATTAAATGTTAGTTTTGTGTAATCATATATTCAAAAAAATTCAAATAATGTTCTATAAGAAGACAAGAACAAATCTCACAAGGAATGTTCTATAGAAATAATGAGAAATATTTTCCCTAGAGGATTATAGGGATTCAGAATGATGGGTTAGAGAAATCACTCATGGAAATTCATATGAATCACTTAATTAAATAAATAAAATATTATAAATTCAAGGATGGTTAAATCTTAGAAAAATATCATTTAAAAAAATCAACATGTTTCCCTAAATCGTGATTTTCCAAATCCTAATCCATATTATCATCTATACTAACTCATTTCCCCATTTTTCTTATTCAAATTAATTGATAAAAAAACATAAAATAGTGGCATGGAATGTATCCTAGGAATTTTAGGCTTCCTAGTTCAAATATCTAATGTAAGAATCAAATGTGGGAATAAAATTGGATGTTAATGGCTCTAAAATAATTAAGTGCAATAATGTAGTCGAAAATATATAATTGAAATGCTTACACCCCTATCAAGTGATGTTTCTAAGTTGGATATGTTGGTTTTTTCACTACCATATTCAAAATGTGTATGGGTTTCACATTGTGTAATCTCTGAATTTCAGGACGTTAATGAGGTTCACGACATGTATTGGTCCCAAAACATCTTTCTTTTTCTTCATTATTCTTATTTCCCACTAGGATATTGATTTTCATGTATTTTATAAATAAATAGTTCAAAGACCATTACATAGTGAATTAAATTTTAATGATTTTAGGGTGAATTCATGTGTGCCTCTAAATATATATATATATATATAACACAAGTCTCCACCCATAATTGGTTTTGTTTTTTCTTAACCTTAACTCTTTTATCTTTAGGTCACGTGAAGGATTATTGGATAGATTTTACCGGGTCAGGGTCTATAAATGGACTTAGTTATGACATGTCCACATAGGTCAAACCATTTGCGTATTCTCTAAATAGATTAATTCTTAAACATAGTTGGACTTTATTTATTACATTAGACTGATCCACCATTTCGTCCTTAATCCTAAAAAACTAATAGGAATTCCATGTACCATCCATACCTATTGGCCTTTTTCATACATGGTAGAGTCTGTCACTTTTGCAGAATCGATGGTCTAACTCTTTAACTTTTTTTTCTTCATCATGATACATTTGATTTGAGACTCTTATTTCACAACCATAACTACCTTTTTCACTTCTTTAACTTTAGAAAATCTTTAAATTAGAATATTTTTCTTTGAACACATTATCTTCTTTCACATTATAGTTCTTAAAATACTAATGTATATTGAAATTGATAATCTCGATATCAACTCTCAAATAGAGTTCTCCACTTTATGTGTCTATCATTTATCACGCAGTGTCCAAAAGTTTTCTCCCTAGCAAGATTGGAGTCCACTCATCTTCCATATCAAACACTAATAATTTGACTAGAAATTATACTATGTTGAATTGGATCAGAATATCTTCGATGACCCCTAGAGAGTACTTCATTATTAAGTTTGTTAATATAAGTTTAACTCTTATGGGATATGGTATCTCTAGTCATAGTATCATTTATGTGGTTTATGACATGATTTAAACAATCTCACCTAATATATATGTATATTCCAAATTTGTTATCTTTGGTAATGATTATAAAAAAAATTTAGCCAGATATTTTTGTTTCTTTTGTACATCCTTTGATACTACCATCAAATACTCACTTATGAGTGGGATGGTTCCAATCTCTTCTACCTTCTTCTTGTTGGTTACTAAAATTTTTATTAATTTTTATTAGGTTAACATTTTTATTATAATCTCTTCAAATGGAATATTAATGTGATATTTTTTGAAGAGTTCAATAAATTTACTTTCTTGCACAAAGATCTTCACTTGCACTAATCTCTCAAGAAAATATTGTCTTGTTTTTCACTATGGTTTTTCTTATTCAAATTATTTTTTAGCTTCTTATTCATAAAAATCCTTGAGATCTTCAAATTCTTTTTAATATTTTGTATATTTCTTAATATTTTATGATCTTAACTAACTCTTACACTCCTTAGAGATGAAGATTTCAAATGTTCAAGTGGGCCCACATTGAAGTATTCAGGTAGTACTCCACTTATTCTCTCTTTGAGAAACTCAGCAATTTTTTCTAATTGGTATTAATGGTTTCAGAGTTCCTCTCTATGATCTCTTGATTCATCCATTATCTCATTTATTGATAAAATGTGATCTTTTGAATAAGAAATAATTTCATTGATAGAATCCTTGATGAATGCTATAAAATTACTCAAGGTATCCTCTATTGTGTGGACATAGATTGTGAGTGAAGGTCCTTAAGGATCTTAGAATCCTAGTTGTCTCTATTGATATCCTTTTTCAGGGAATTTTGTGGACATGAAACCTAAAAATTATTCACATGATTATAATCATAATAATTGACTTCTTCTATATATGTACCTTGGGTTAGTAGTTAATGGCCCATCATTGTGTCTATTTTTCTGTTTAGGGATTCCATATGTGCCTCTATGTGGTCATTATTATTATTGATCATGTTGATGCCCCTATGATTCATCCCTTTACATTTCTATTGGAAGATATTTCCTTCTATTTCATCCAGTAGTTTTTGGCTCTCCTGAGGTGATTTATGTCTAAGTGATCCTCTAGTTATGGAAACTAATATCAACTTGGTTTCATATGAGAGTCCATTATATAAAGTTTGGATTAAAATCCATAGTTTAATGTAGTTATGGGGGAATTTATAATTCATTCGTTTTTAAAATTCTAGATCATCAAAGAGGGGTTTATCTTTGAAACATAAAACCTTATGGAGCCTTATCGCATCACTAGAAACATTTTGGAACTAAAATGTGTCATAGAGATTGAGAAAGCTTCCTAGATGTCTGTTTTTATCTTCATGTTGTAGTCTGTTGAATTGTATGTTGTTCAATATCATCTAGATAATTGAAATTATGATCTTAAGTTTATTTTTAGTGATGGTGGGAACTAGGTTTCACAGTTTAAATCTTGTATTTGATGGCCTCCATAAATCCTATTGAGTGTGCAACCACAGGTATCTTTGTATAACTCCTCAAGTAGCTAATTGTTTCTCCATGATACCCATGTTTGAAGTTACTTTTCTTTTTCGGTTTATTTTAAAATCAGTACTGAGATCGATGAAATATTTTAATTTTTCCTAAGTGTTATAGTTATGCATCAAGGATTTTAATCTGAAAAATTCAGAAAAAAATACCAAATGTATAATTGATAAATTGAAAATAATACAATAAAATTAAAATTAAAATGAGAAACTTAAAAAACTAATTAGAAATAATCCAAGGAAATGAATTCAGTTTTGATAGAACCTAATGGTGTCCTTATTTCCCTAAGGTTATAATCAAAATTAAAAATTTATAAAAACAAAAAACTATGATACTTGTTAAATATAGTAATTGGAATGTTCGAGGTTGAACCCACAGAGATGGTGAAATTAATTAATTTAGGTTTTTAAAATAATTGAATGATTTTATAAATTATTTTTTAATAAATAGAGAGAGAATAAATTTTGGGATTTGAAATTATTTTTGAATAAAGTGAAATTCAAAGGAAAATATGATTGGTTTCTTTGAAATTAGATATGAAGGCATGTCAAGGTTTTTTAGTTTTAGGGTTTAGGTGAAATTAGTTTTTCTAAATTAAATAAATTGATCAATGTTTTGGAATGGTATTCAAGATGATGTGGATTCAATGGTCATCATATCCCCTTCACAATGTGGTGATGCCCCATTTTCCAATGGTCACGTAATTACATCATTGTTGGATTGAATTTTTCCCGATACAATTTTTAACCCATGTTTCCTTAAATATGACAATGGTTATTTCATAATTTAGATTAACTAGTTTTAAAATTATAATGTTCCTTTCATATTTTATTTCCAATTTTTAGGATAAAAACAAATGAATGAAACTGTAATTTGATAAATAAAGTACAAAAAACCAAATACATGAATAAGAATACGAAATAGATCCAATGGAACCTTCCTCTTTCAACTGCATTACCCTAGAATAAGATGATAATTACCCCATCATCCTAGTGATGAGATATTAAGAGGGATATAAATAAATATAATATAAAATAAATAAAATAGTGGAGATGTGGAACTGTTGAGGACCCCACACAGTGTAGATTCTCAATTGAAGTATTGGTCTCCAAATTACCCCTATTAGTAGGTCCATGGATATTAATTTATAGAAAACCTTTATTTTTCCATTAATAAATCCCATTATGATTTTTGGTTCCCTCTCCCAGTTTAATATCCATTTGGTTTATTATTTGATCATCTATTAAGATTTCCCATTGAAATGGTTCACAATGTGAATTGGTTTCACACCATAATGTTTTGGGAACTCCTTTGATTGAATTTTCTTCAGATAATTCTCTATCATCACCATAATACATGTAATTTTTTCATATATTATAATGACTTCAGGAAGTGAAAATATAATTTCAAGCATCAGAATCATTGTTTTTCCCTAGTTGTTCACTTTCACCACCCCCCCCCCCCAAATTGTTCCATATTCATCCTTCATAATATAAAGCCTGATTTGTTCCAATGTCATTCCATGGACCATTGTGTCATAGTATGAACTATCTTCTGATACTCATATTAACCAATATTATATTCCTTTTCCTAATATTGGTAGTACACTTCCATAAATCAGAAACAAATTTAAACAACCAAATTATTGAAAATAAGATCAATTATAATAAATAATTCAGTGTATTAAAATACCACGAGATATATGCATGAAATACACATATCAGTCAACTTCTCAACTACAATATGAAATTTTTATTAGTTGTCTCATGTATTCCATGCCATGATTTGTACGAGGTCTGATATTTTATATGTTATTGGAAATATGAGTTGGTATATACGTAATTTGGGTTATGTACAATTGGATATTGTTAAAATAGTAATTAAGTATCTAAATGTTATTAGGGATTAGTTTATATGTTATATTGGAAACAAAAGGGTGTTTGAAGAATTTTTTGGTACATTTTGTACTACTAATCTATGTGATCACTCTTCTATGAGTGGTAGGGTTTCTACATTTATAGGAGGAGAAATATATTAGGGATCAATAAAATAATCTTCACAAAATACTTCATAATGGTTTCTAATTAAGTTTCTTTAGTGGATACTGCAAATGAAATATATTAGATTAGAGATATTTTATCATATCTACAAATATTCCCTATGATAATGTCTCTGGTTACGATACATCATGATAGTCAATAAATGATGACTAGGGCATACAATTAAAATTATAATTAAAGATTATGACATATTTGTTTTCGAAATATCTATGTGAGTTAGTTGGTAATATATAGTACAATAACTATGGACTTTGTTAAATTAATCCATATTTTTGTGGATCCACTAATAGAGGAAATTTTAATACAGTTGGTGGAGAAAACTTCCTTAGGCATGGGTTTCATGCCCTGTTCCAATTTCACCAATGATAGGACCTCATCTTAAAATGTGATAACTTCCCTTGTAAAAGTTATAAAAGAAAATTCTATTATATATGTGAAGGAAATAGAAATTGTACATTACATTATAGGAAAATAATGTTAGGTTACCATGAGAAAATGATAGAGAGTTTAAAACTCTTAATAAACCAAGTAAATAAAAAATGAAACATTGAAACACTTTTTGGTTCATTGATATGGATTTAGGAGTGGGGATACTCCAAAGATATTGTGACTTTGGATCTCAAACATTCATGAAAAGATAAGTGACACCTGGACATAATGTTTTTTAACTATAGATGAATAACTAATGAATTTTAATGGAATTGTGTATGATAAATCCAACTTATAATAATAGTATCGGGTTCAATATAGTTTCCACCTATTTTTATATTTATATTTTATTTGTATCTTCCATATAAAGGTTCAAATTAGGAGATACTTTTATTTATTAATGTTCTTTCCAATAGAGTATGATTCTATTTTTAAAGGTGTTTTTCAAATATTTAAAAATTGTGGGGGATTTTTGGATTTAAAGGTTTTTTAAAAATAATTAAAAGAAATTTATTTCTATTTTTAAAGGGGTTAATTTTTGGAATCCAATAATTGAAAGTGGGTGGGACTGGGGTGTCCTCTATAAAGGGGAGTAATTTTATCATTATTAAAAATAATAACATCTGGAGTAAAAAATAAATAGGGGATGGTTCACTGAAATTTTTTTGTGCTTACACGATCATGAAATGGGGTTCCTTAATGGTGCACTTTTCACTTCACATGCCACATTGGTGTGGAGTGATTATGGTTGATTTTTTTCTAATGGATCGGTTCCTTCCACAGGATTAATCCCAGGACAATACAAGTACACTCAGGGGGCAACCCAGTTCATCAAATGGCTACAATATAGGCCATCGATCAAATCAAGAATGATCTAACAGACACATCTATTCTCAAATATGTGTGATCTTGGCCTCTTATTTGATCTAGATTAATATCACTAATAGAATATATTTGGATAAGATATTCCCTTTTATAACAGGTGTTTACCCAAGGTTATGATACCTAACATGAAGGGATACTACAATTCATATAAAATTGAGTGCCCATTGGATGGAAAAATCAATTAAGTCAATTACGAAGAACACTAATCCCACCCAAATATTTTTATTCTCCTTATGTAATATACAGGAATAAATGGATCTCATTTGGTTCTCAATTACAAATACGTTTCATTGATCTAATGATTATAAATCATCTTATTTGTTTTCTCATCACTAAGTATAAGTGTTGAGTAATGATCCACCCTTGTATCCTAAATAGGATTCTATTATAACCCATTATTCTACCAATCTAGTGGGGAATAATTTACTCTCAAGGATAGTGACACCATAATATACATCTATAAGCTCCAACAATTAATAACCAACAAATTACATAACATTATCCATTTATATCACAAAAAAATTTAATATTAAATATTAAATATAAAATCCCTCTATACTTCAACCTTTTTTTACCCCAAAAATTCAGTTTACCCTTGATCTAGGTCTACCTAGCACCACTAAACTATGTCATTGCAACTGGTTCCCTATTTCCCACCATTCCCAACTGAGCATTATATTCCATGTCTACCACCCTTCTTATCCCTTACATCCCACTCCTAACACAACCACATGGATGTTATGGTTGGGTACTGGTATCCCTAAGAGAGTATGTTTATAATAATATGTAAATCACAATGATTACCCACTATAATGAAACAAGACACCACAACCACTTATCAATGGTGGAAATTATTGGTTGTGGTTGTGAGGTCATAGTGTTTTCCACATGGTGGGCTTGTTATGACTGATTACTGAGGTAAAATACCAAAACTCTCTATAACATTGCAAAGAACTAACCTTCTAAATTTTACGAAAATTAATGTAAATTTAAGATAAAATTATTACACTTTAATAAAAAAAATACCCATGTGAATTGTATACATATGATCAACATACATTTTCGGCATTGAAAATGAGGCTCAATAATACTACTTATAATGGATTTGTTGGAGCTTCCTTGGGATCTCATAATCTCATATATCAATTCTCTTTGAAAAATTTATAAATTGTGTTTAGAAATTAGTGAATCATCTATTTACAAGATAAATATACATGTTATAGGAATTAAACCTATAATTAAAAACCATTATCCATATGTGAAAAACATTATCCCAAGATATACTATACAGAAAATATTTCATTTTGAGGACTTGTTGAGGTGATATTTTAATTTTAATTTTTATATTGTCCCCTTATTATTGAAAAATATATTTTGTTTTTTTTATTTTCTATACAAAATTATTTTGGTTCTTAATTAAACTATTAAATAGCATAATTTAGTATATTTGTTGAATAAAGAATGTATTGGAATCTCAATGGGTGAAAAAATTACTAAATTAAAAGTAATTATCATGTTCAAATAAAGGATTTAATATTCTCCCCAACATTAATTTTTTATTAAAAATAAAATTATACTTTTAAGATATGAAACTATATCCAAGATGGTAGTGTGAGAAATTAGTTCACCAAACCTATACAAATTAAGCGTGAACTATTTATATGAACCTATGAAAGAGCTATCAATATCAAATATTGTTCATCAATCCATAACATTGAAATTTATTTTTATCACCCCATATTTATATTATATATAATCCCCAGGCCATCCTATAATTAGAAGAAAAAAACTAACCTATTGTGTCTACTCATCTTCTTGATGGTATAATATTATACTTGGATATGGATAAGTCCCTTTGTTTCACTCATAGATCCACTACTCCCAATAGACTAATTGAGAAACTCAATCAAAAATAGTCATATATAATTTAGCATGTAAAATATAATTGTGGATGCGTGAAATCATTTAAGACATCCAATGAAGCTCAACCCCTGAATAGTCAAGAAAAGTGTAATTTATATTTATCGTTTCTTAATCACTCAAATATTGTTAGGTAATATAAAATATAGATGATATATCTAAAACTTCTTCACAATATTATTTTACTTCCATCACAAGATACTCAAGATGGGATCAAGTGTCACGAACAAACCCAATTCAGGAAAAAACCGGTCACCCGAGCTGATCTGCGGCATAGCCCAAAGGGTGTTCCCAATCCCCAGAGGCTGGAAAATAGTGATAAAAATGTAGAAAAATGTATAGATAAAACTTTATAGATTATAATTTATATAAGAATATAAGTACAACAAAACAAAATTGAAAAACACAAACTGATAACTAAAAACCCAACATCTCCATGTGACCCCAAAGGTCACTCTCCGATACCAAGACTAACCATCACCCTTGGTGATCGAAACCAAGCTGATAACTACACCAAAAACTAAAAAAATAGAAACTATAATCCTGAAAATTAAAACATTGTAGGTGTGCCAGAAAAAATCTATTCCCAATTCACTTCCTTTAAAATAAAATAAATATCAACCTCAAGTTTGAAATGTAATATGAAAAGTATCAATTTCCACATTTCTTACCTTAAACCCCAAAAGGGTCTATTTCCCTTTTTCATTCCAAATCCAGTTTCGTTCCTATTAAAGTAGTATTATCATTTTAAAAGGGGAAAGTGATGTTTTCATTTAAAGTGACATAAGGGAGTATAAAACAGTTTTTTCTTTATAAACATTTTTCATAAACTTTTTGAATCAAACTCGTCATTTTCCTAGAAAAAACCACACACGAGAGTGTTATTATAATCAAATAATAAGGGGAGAGGAAATAACCACACAAGAGTAACCAAGTAAAAATCATCATATTCAACACTATAATAATCTATTGTTCCAATAGATAAGGGTGAACCTAGGAGATCATGAATAATCCCGAACACACTAATACATGAGACCCATTTGTGGAAATAATTCCTAACATGATAAAGATCAAAAGGCCATAAATACTCTTGGCCATCGTATCTTTTGATAGAGCAAGGGAAAATCCCATAGTAATAAAACTAAATATAACCCTAACCTATAACTAATGTGTAACCTTGCTGGTCTGTAAATCAGTCTTAGAAAATTATATCACTATTCTAGGTTCTCACGTCTCATATATAAATGCGTGATCCAATCAATTCTAACCGATCATCCAATCACATTCACATATATCATATAAAATAATTTACACAACATGTATCACCCCGAATCACTCCAACGATCAACCTATTTTCATTATAATGCATAAATGAATAAATGGGTGTCAAGAATTCCATAATGAGGATATTCCAACCATTCAAATAAACTATGTAAGATAATTACCCAAGGATGGTTTTCATGATAAAAAATTACCACTTTTATAAAGGTGAAAAACGGGCCTCAAGCTCTCTTCACAAAGATTATATTTCTGAAAGAACCAAACAACCTTTTCGAAAGAGGTGTAAACAAACCATATACTATTTCACAATCCTTAAAAAAAAGCCATTTCTAGAAAATATTCCACATTTTCAAGTCATTCCATTTCCATCAAAATTCCAAACGGTCCATTAACTGTCATCAAAGGACAAAACACGTTTGAAAGCCAATACATGTTCCTATTTAAAACCAAAACCACATGGGGAACCCATAGAAGGAACCCCAAACATCATTTTAGATGTCACCAATATATTAACAAATCCAATCCAAGATTTTTATATCACAAATCACTCATAAAATCTAAACGAGAATTTTCTCAAACACATGGTGTGCAAAAAATACCCAAAACAATACTATTTATCACAAAACAAGGAATAAAACACCACTTTTCACACCCAAAAAAATAATCCAAATATTTTATAAAAATATTTTACATGTAAGGAAGGTTCCAAAATCCTGAAACCTATTAATCTCAAACATTAAAGGTAGGTTCAAGGGAAACCTTCCTCAAATCCATGGTGCATCAATGATGCACACCCCAAAACAAACCACTAGGGTTACAAGAGCCATGCTCTATCAAGTGGAACCATAAACAAACAAAACCTATAATTACACACCACCCTAGGTTTAAAAATTAACCAAAATGACCACTATAGTTAGAGGAGAAAGGTGAAAAAGACAAAACCCAATGGAGAAGATAAGGGAACCCTAACCTTTCGATTCGAGTAAAGAATCACAAAGAAACCCCATAAAATAACCTTTGAGGTGGTTGGAGGAGCCAAAATACTTCATTCTAAGTGTCTAAGTCTTAGGTTTCTGATGGGTAAGGATAAGTAAATAAAACCCAATTAAAAGGAGAAAATCCCAAAATAACCTTTCTCGAGTGGGTTACACGGTTAGCTCGCATGGTTTAATAAACTATCTGCAAACCATGCGATTTTCCACTATCTAGTGCTGTAGGGGTTGTACACTTAGGCTTCAGTCATAGGATAAACACTTAGTTAAACCATGCACAAACCATGCGCCCCCTATAGACATACCTGTACAATTATACTAATTGTAAACCATAACCATGAAACCTAGAAAAAGTACCCAAAAGTCACCCTTTTTACCCCAAAACTCATATAACTCAACATGATAAACCATCTAAAAACATAACCTATAAAATGGATCCACTATGAGTGTTATAAATTCATTTAACAAGTGTTTCCGACACTTTCGCCGAGGCGCGCGCATCCGTCGGTAGAGGAGGACGCGCTGCATGTTGCCCTGCATTCCCGCTTTCCAAAGGCGGGTGACATTCATTCCTTGTTTAGGTACGTCTGCTCCCTGATCGAAATGGGATGATGGGATGTCGGTTCTTCCTTCTGTGGATTCCTCCTCATAGCTCATCACCTAGTCCGGGTCTCCCTCATAGATTTAAGACGGGTTCGTGAAGCTCATTCCCGGTGCCATTTCTACATGGACGCCAGTTAATTACGCTGCTTCCATCAAGACGCTCCAAGGGGTCTTGTCAGGGCAGAAACCTTCAGTGAGGAGAATGGTCTTGTTGGGACATCGTTGGCATGTTTTTCGTTGGTCCCTCGTCACAGGGCTTCTCGAGGGCGCGGAAGCCTGAGGTATCCCACATCGAACGCGGGGAATGTGTACCATCTGAGGTTTTCCTCAGCATCCCATGTTTAACACGGGATATGTCACGATTTTAACGCCTTGCTGAGATGGATCAGGTTGAAGGATCCCTAGGAGGGAACACCGATGTTGGGGCCAGAACGTGGGCGACTTCCCATATATCATGGAGTGGGATGGGGTGGCATGATCTCGTCAGGATGTGGTAGCCTGGGTAAGGATCAGGATGGATAGTGGAGTGAGACATGGGGCTTACGTTCTCAGACGGCCCAAAAGGGGGGATACAGTTTAACGTCATGTGGGACACGATACAGTTTAACGTCACGCGGGACGGAATATAGTTTAACATCATGCGGGACAGAATATAGTTTAACGTCATGCAGGATGAGGGGTTTGGGGCTTACACTCTAAGGTGGCCCAAGGTGGTCAGGGAACCGACATGGAGAGGTCGGGATGACCGGGTGGTTGGCTTGAACCTCATGGAGGATTCCTACGTATCGTGCGTTAGAAAGGATCAAAGTCCACGTAGTTCACTGGGATGGGGCTTACGCTCTGGGGCGGCCCATAAGAGGATGTCATGGTTGATGCACACTCTAAGCCCAGGTGAGTCATGCTCAGTGTGAGAAACAAGAGGCAGTAGGGACCAGACGATCATGTCACGAAGGGTGCGTCCGTTAGAAGCGGAATGGGGCTTACGCGTTGAGCGGACCAAAGAGGAAACAGGGGCTTACGCGTGGTTAGAGGCCCTTGGTGTCGGGGCTTACTCCAGGGTGGAGTCCCGTGGTGCGACAAAGCACAGTGGGAAAAGGACTCCACTGGCCTTGGCAGGGGGGAAGTACGGAGATGCATGGGTGCAATCATCCGCAAGAAAGGATAGGGGCTTACGCTCTGAGCCAGCCTTCCCCCGTGGACAAACGCCGCTCCGACAAGGAGGATCTCATTCCATGTGAGGAAGAGTCCATTCCTGTGGAGACGAGTGGGTGTAAAAAATGTCTGAGCTGGGGGGACCCTGCGTGCGAAGCACGGGGTCGGACAACAGTATAACGCCTTGTTTTAAAGACGAGGTGCTTAGTAGTTTAACGTCCTGCAGCTTGGACGATGTGGGTTTGCTTCACACCCCTAGGGATTACATGCCCAACGCCCTCTACCCCTTATGTAAGGGTAGGCATCCGCAAGGCCATTGTGAAGGGGGGCCGCAGGGAGAACCACCGGGGGGTCCACATTAGCGTGGCTATGCGAAGAAGCAATAGTCGTTAGCGTGCCTATGCGGAGAAGCATAAGGCAAAGCAACGCAATGGGAAACATGGACCAAGGGACCTTGAGGTTAATTCGCACGAGCCTGGAAGGCCGTATGGGAAAACAACGCATGGCGCGCATGCCCGGCAGGGGAGACATCAGGTGTCGGTGCAGGGGGCAGCCAAGGGGCGTCAAGGTGAGGAGTCCTGGGCTTTGTGCGCAAAAGGGAAGGTTTGCGCGCAAAACTCTGGGACGGCGCGCAATTGGAGAAAGGGAATTGTGCGCAGAGATGGAACTACACGTAGGGTTTTGCACGCACGGTAGGGTATTGCGCGCACGAGACACAGATTGAGCGCAAGGCTAAAACCCTAGAGAGGGGGAAAATTCACTGAAGCCAGTGGACTTGCGCGCAAAGGCAAACTTCGGGGAATGGTTGCGCGAAATGAGGGTTTTACCTGGAAGTCATCTTGCGCGCGGGGGGAGCCGAATTGTGCGCATGGGAGTCGCTTCAGATTCCTCAACCCCCAAACCGTTCTGGGTCACCTTCTATTTATAGGCGACCTCCGGCGCGGAATCCAGGCGGCGCACGAAATTCTTCACCCCGAGCATAGCCGGCGTGCAAACATTCGCCGCGCAGAACTGGGGCACACAAAGATTGCGCACCTCATTGGCTCAATTTCACGAAACCCGGGGATTCTACGTGTGCAGAATGATTTTTGAAGCGGATCCTCCTTTATTTCGCGCACCACATCTCGGGCCTCCGGATCGGGCCTCTAATTCCCAATATGACTTCGCTTTGTCATTTCGAAACTTCCTCCGGGAGTTACGGTCTTTTTTCAGCATCAAAAAATGTATAGCATCCCGTCTTTTTATGACATAACTTTCATTTCATTACACGGAACTGAGGATCGTTAAGGTTTAGTGTCTTGGAAACAAGGAACATAATACATGAAAAAAAACATAAAACATTCTTCTTAAACATATGAAAGGCTTCTCCTTTAGTTCATCCTAGGTTCATTACCTCATCTCATAACCTGGGGACATACATCAAAAGAAAGGGTGATCAGAAGGCCCAGTAAGGGAAAAAAGAGAAACATTTTACATGTGAACTAGAGATACTTCAATAAGGACATGAAAAGAACTTTAAGGCATGAGAAATTAATCATGAGATACATCATAATAAAAATAAAATTTTTCATAACTTAAAGATGTGGCTGAAACATTTAATATTGACAATCGTTTCGTTTCACCAAGGTCCATCCCCAAGGTGTCATTAAAAATTACCAAGGTTATTCACCAAGGCGTCGTTAAAATGGTCATCTCTAGAGATTAAGTCTTTACCCAATGCATTGGAGCGCTATCAGGGCGCACCCTTAAATTTTCCTTTATTATCATGTGAGCCACATATATCATCATCAAACATTTCATAAATAACCCATATAGCATAAAATAAATGGGTTTCATTTCATAATCATAACGTTTTAAAAACGGCTTTAAAGACATGATCTTTACGTTACTTTAAACCCACGGAAAGGGAAAGCGTGTATCATGTATGTAAATCCAAGAATTTAAAATAGAAAATTTTGATATGTATGTGAATACCCCTATATAAATAAGATCTTTTAGTATTCACTTTATAACATATATTAATTTTGAGATAAGAGAGGCATTTTGAGACGAAAATTCTGCAGCATAACAGCTATGTTACAGGGTTTTAGAAAACATTGAAATGAGAGGGAACATGGGTCGAACAATCATAATTGACCCATAAAATAGTAGAGGGACAGAATAAGAAGGATATATGGACATGGTGATGCAATTTCAAGGACATACCATTTGAAATGAAAAACATGGAAGGAAGACAAAAATTTGATTTTTCTTATGAAAATACGGCAGCCTAACGGCGTCACTTAAACTTCAACAAAAATGAACTGAACAGATCCAATAGGGTCTCTCATAATATGATCATAAGAGATCAGTATGATAAATATAGAGATCATACCCCAGCATAATAAAAAGGAACTTGAAAGATTTGACATGAAAATCAAACTTGAAAAAAAATGAGAAGGGTGAGAGAATCACTTAAAAATTCGGCAGCCTAACGGCGTCACTTAAACTTTAATAAAACGAAATGATGAGAGTAAGAGGGGATCTCTCATCATATAAACATGAAAGGTCAGTAAGAGGAATATAAAAGAACATCCTCTCACATAAGAACATGGAGCATAAAGGTAATGACATAAAAGAGATTACATGAAAAGAAAGAGAAAGGTCAGATCCCTTACCTTAAAACGTGACTCTTGAAACTCAATGTTTTGGACCTTGAGGGCTTGGGGGCACCTAGGGAGGAATCCTTCGGAAGTAAGGAGACCATAACTTCATTGGGGGAGTGTTTAGAGTGATAAATAAAGGAGTAAAGGGTGGGTATTTATAGGGAAAGTGAGGGGACAAGGCATTAATGGCCAAGGGACACCTCATTAGTGGTTTTGGAAAAACCATGGGCTTGCCCATGATATTTGCCCATGGTATTGGCCACTTGGGGCACCTCATACCTTATCTTACTATTCATAAGTCGACCATATTGATTACATACTTAATACATCATTTAATGATGTCATTAAACACTCGTAACTTAAAAACTATACTTTCACTATTCATCGAAAACTCAACTTTCTCAGAAAAATCCCAAAATTTCACCTTAACCAAATAACAATGTTTTGATTTCAAAAATGAAATCCATTTTATAAAAATAATTTTCTAAATATTTTTAATTAAATTTTTAATTAATAAAAAAAACACTATTCACTGAAAATTCATTTTTTTCAAAAAAATCCCAAAAAATTACCTTAACATAATATCGATTCTCTGAGTTCAAAAATATATTCCTTTTTATAAAAATAATTTTCTAATTATTTTTAATTAAATTTTTAATTATAAAACACTATTCATTCGAAAAAACTAATACTTGACTAATAATTTATGAAACCGTTATTTACCCATTTTATTGAATCACATTACTTAATCTAGGTGTCTAAATTATATTAAAACTTTCTTTGAGTGAAATTACTAATCCATTTGGTCACATTACTAATCCTAAGCGTAAAATCACTATTCATAATTTACTATTCATCAAAAATTAAGTTGATCTTATTAGACTCCAAATTCCTTACTGAACACTTTTGTAGAAGACCATTTTTTGAATATCATTACACATCATTAATTATTTAGGGTTTACATAAATGTTTTAAAATATCCCTTTTTCAAAAATTCATCAATAAAATATATCCTAAAATTATCCGGACAAAAGAAAATCCACAAACACCACTAAAGGAAGATATCTCAATTTATTCACCCGAAAGGATTACACAAGGAAGCTAGGGTCTCATCACATAGCCCGTTATAACACCGTCATAAGACCTAAGTGTAAGGTGTGCTATGGTGAGAGAATCTGAGGGAGGCTCAGATAACATTTCCCTAGTAGTAATCTTTACTAACTTGAACTTCTCCTGTAGGCATTTCCGTTCAAGCTTGACACGCTGGAGTTCAGCTTGGGCTTGGTCCAAAGCGAAGCCCACAGATGCTACCTCCTTCCCAAGCTCTGATAAGTGGGCTTCACAAGGGTCGAGTCTACTAGATGAAGCCATCGACTCCTCTTTCTGCATTAACCATTAACATCTTATTAAATCATTAAGAGTAAGTTAATATACTACTCAAAAAGATTAGGTCGTTACATTCTTCCCCCCTTAAGAAATTTCATCCCTGAAATTTATACTTGAGGCCTAGTCGAAAAGGTGAGGATACTTTTGCTTCATTATTTCCTCTGGATCCCAAGTTGCTTCTTCATATTTATGATTCCTACACAACACTTTCACAAGGTGGGTAGTCTTGTTTCGTATGACCTTGTCTCTATGGTCCAAGATCTCCACTGGCTGCTCATAAGAGAGGTCATGTTCCAGTTGTACCACCTCTGGGTTCAGTACATGCGAAGGGTCGGGTATGTACTTCCTCAAGAGAGATACATGGAAGACATCATGAACTTGAGCTAGGTTCGGTGGAAGTGCTAGACGATAGGCCACTGCTCCTATGCGATCAAGGATTTCATAGGGGCCAATGTACCTAGGGCTGAGCTTCCCTTTCTTCCCAAACCGCATGACTCTCTTCTGTGAAGAAATTTGAAGGAAGACTTTGTCACCAACACCAAACTCCAAGTCCCTTCGACGATTGTCAGTATAGCTCTTATGCCGACTCTGAGCAGACTTTATGTGTTGTTGGATGGCATGAACCTGTTCTGTCATCTCTTGTACAAGATCAGGCCCAAGAAGCTTTCTCTCACCAGTTTCATCCCAACAAGTGGGAGTTCTACATCGCTTTCCATACAGAGCTTCATAGGGTGCCATCTGAATACTCGAATGGAAGATGTTGTTATAGGAGAACTCAACTAATGGGAGGTGTTGATCCCATCCACCTTTAAATTCCATTGAGCATAATCTCAGCATTTCTTCGAGTGTCTGAATAGTCCTTTCAGATTGGCCATCAGTTTGAGGATGATAGGCCGTACTAAAATTCAATTCAGTATTCAGAGCATGTTGAAGACTTCTCCATAATTTTGATGTGAATCTTGGGTCACGATCAGACATGATGGATAGTGGTACCCCATGTAGCCTTACCACTTCCTTCACGTATATCTTGGGAAGCTGATCCAGAGAGAAATCTTCCCGAATAGAGATAAAATGGGTTGTCTTGGTGAGACGGTCCACAATAAACCATATCGCATTGTTTCCTTTGGATGTTTTAGGGAGACCAGTTACAAATTCCATAGTGATATTATCCCACTTCCATACTGGTATGGGTAGCGGTTGTAATACCCCCTTAGGAAGTTGTCATTCTGCCTTTACTTGCTGACACACCAGGCACCTTTTAGTGTAATCAGCAATCTCCCTCTTCATGTTATCCCACCAATAATGATCATGAAGGTCTCTATACATCTTAGTGCTTCCCGGATGTATAGAGAAAGTAGAGCTATGAGCTTCATCCATCAGTTCTTTCTTTATCTCCGGAATATATGGAACACATAGTCTTGTACGAAATTTCAATACACCATCTTGATCAATATTGAAATCAGGGAACTTCCCATCTTTTACAGCCTCCAACTTCTCCTGCAGCAAAGGATATTCTTTTTGAGCCTTCTTGATCTTCTCTAGTAATGAAGGTTGAGAAATCATTTGGGATAGGGTTGATGATGTCCCTTTCCTCATAATTACCATGTCTATTTTTACTAGATCTTTAATCAAGGGATCTCCTAGGATCCTCATTGTTTCCAGAACAACAGGATATTTCCTGCTTAACGCATCCATGACTTTATTTGCTCTTCCAGGGTGATAATGAATTGAACAATCATAGTCTTTAATAAGCTCCAACCATCTCCTTTGTCTCATGTTCAATTCTTTCTGTGTGAAAATATACTTTAGACTTTGGTGGTCAGTGTATATATCACATTTCTCCCCATAAAGATAGTGCCTCCATATCTCTAGAGCAAATACAACTGCCGCCAGCTCTAGATCATGCATAGGATAATTCAGCTCATGAATCTTCAACTGTCGAGATGCATAAGTAATTACCTTGTAATTTTGCATGAGGACGCACCCAAGCCCTTTCAGATATGCATCGCTAAAAATAACGAATCCTTCTCCGATAGAGGGTAGTGTTAACATAGGTGCAGTAACCAATCTCTTCTTCAGCTCTTGGAAACTTTCCACACATTCCTTTGTCCAGATGAACTTAACCCCTTTTCGAGTCAACTTGGTTAGTGGATTAGAATGCCGTGAAAAGTTTTTCACAAACCTCTTATAATATCCCGCTAAACCAAGGAAACTACGAATCTCAGTTACTGTTGTGGGTTGAGGCCACTCCTCCACAACCATTGTCTTTGTAGGGTCAACCGAGATTCCTTCATTGGTTACGATGTTCCCCAAGAAAGCCACTTGTTGTAACCAAAACTCACACTTGCTGAACTTCCCAAAGAGCCTCTCCTTCCGCAGAGTTTTCAATATAACCCTTAGATGATCTCTATGCTCCTCACGACTTTTTGAATATATCAAAATATCATCAAAAAAACTACCACAAAGTTATCAAGGTAGTCCTTAAAGACACTATTCATCAAATCCATGAAAATAGCAGGAGCATTAGTCAAGCTGAAGGGCATAACAGTAAACTCATAATGCCCATATCTTGATTGGAAGGCAGTCTTTGGAATATCTTCCTTCTTCACCCTCAATTGATGATAACCAGATCGAAGGACAATCTTAGAGAATAATTGAGCCCTGCAAAGTTGGTCAAATAAAACATCAATTCTCAGAAGAGGATATCTGTTCTTCACTGTGATCCTGTTCAGTTCTCTATAATCAATGCATAGCCGCATTGATCCATCCTTCTTCTTCACAAAGAGAACCGGTGCTCCCCAAGGAGACACACTCGGTTGGATAAAACCCTTCTCCAATAAGTCTTGCAGTTGTTTCATTAACTCTTCTAGCTCCACATTTTCCATTCTATACGGAGTCTTTGATATCAGTTGAGACCCAGGTACGAGTTCAATGGAGAACTCTACCTCTATTTCTGGGGGAAGTCCAGGTAACTCCTCAGGAAATACATCCATGTATTCTTGAACAATTGGAATATCTTCTATTTATATGCTCCCTTTTCCTTCTTCATCATCACCGATTAACTCCATAAAAAATGCTATAGGAGGTGCTTCTAGATAGGGATCAGTTTGGGAAATCTCTCCTGGGAAGATAACTGTAGGTCGTTCATTCAAGACTACTGAGATTTCCTTACTTCTGCATTTGATCTCAGTATTATACTTTGAGAGCCAATCCATCCCTAGTATAATGTCGTATTCCATCATGGGAATGACTAATAGATTTGCGATAAGATTGTTCTCACCAAAGTAAACTCTAGAGTCTCTAAATAATGTTGATGCAAGGATAATCCCACTTGGAGTCTTGACTGACAACTCTACCTCTAGCAGTTTGGGGATTGATTCTATATTCCTTGCAAACTTGGAGGAAATAAAGGAATGCGTAGAACCAGAATCAAATAAAGTAATTGCTAGTTTTGAGAGGACAACAAGAGTACCTGCTACCACATCATTCGGAACTTCATCTTCGGTTGTTGTGATAGCGAAAGCACGACCTTACTCCCATGGCCTCTGCTGAGGTTGATGGTGATTCTCCTCCACCGCCCTCGGATTTGGACATTGGTTAGAAAAGTGCCCAAGCTATCCACACTTGAAGCATGTGACTTCGGGTAGGGCCAGAACCATCTTTCCTCTATCGTTAGTGTTGGGAAGCTGAGGCTTCACCTCACTATGATAATTCCGAGCAATATGGCCTCCTCTCCCACACTTGTAGCACTTTCCACTTCCGTTCAAGCAGTTCCCCAGATGATTCTTCCCACATTTATTCCATGTGGTAAGTTGTATTTGCTTTCCACCTCTTCCCTGATCAAAAGTCTTCCCCAAACTGGGCTCTAACGATCTCTTCTTTTCATTTGGTTTATGAGACCACTGTGTCTCACCAAACTCCAGCTTGACTTTCATAGCACTTCGAACTATTTCTTCACAGCTATCATAGTCCCTGTTGGCTAGATTCTTCCGCAGATGAGGTCGTAGTCCACCAAAGAATCTATCAACCTTCCCATTACGGTCCATGAAAAAGCTTGTGGTATAATGGGAAATCCTTGTGAAGTTCATCTCATAGCTTCCAACAGATTCGTTCTCCTTCTGCTTCAGCTCGAGAAACTCTTTCTCCATTCTCGTTCTCATGGAACAAGGGAAATACTTGTTAAAGAAAATTCCCAGAAATTCTTCCCACTCCATATCGTCTATCTCTCCTCGTGGCTCCGTGTTTTTGATCAGTGACCACCACTGATCAGCTTCTCCCTCTAGGCGGTAAACAGCAAGGGTGACTTTTTCTTGTTCCGAACAATGAAGTACAGAAAAGATCTTTTCAATGGAGCTTATCCATTGTTCCGCAACCAATGGGTCAGTAGATCCACTGAATGTTGAAGGTCGTTGATGCATGAAGGACTCAACAGAGTGGTGTTCCCTTCGTGGTGAGGTTGGCCTCTCAGCTTGATTCAAGTTACCACTCATAACTTGAGTCAGTTGGTTCATCATTCGCATGAATGTTTCCATTCCGTCTTCCATCGGAGGGCCGTCAGCACATGGTGCATTGCAGTCACCATCGACACGGTTTCTCCTATTTCCCGCCATTTTCTAAAAGAATAAAACCTTAGTAAGAAACTTATTTCATTTATGAACCTTTTAACTAATACTTCATGCTTAGACAATTACACTTTTCTATAATTCCTTCATAATGATTCATAAAAAGCTTGTGATTAACCAATCATATCCCCCGACAGTGTCGTAACCAAGAGTGCAGCAAGGCCTGTTATCGTGCACCAGTTCCCGTTCGAGTCTAGCTCAAAGCGGTGTTTTCGGGTTTTACCCCTATGTACATCTGTGCCAGAGCCGCCTCTACCTGCTCGTATCCAGACAGGGATGTATTTGTTTGATAAACCACTTACTCATACTTACCAAAATACCATGAAGTTTTCCTATATTTAATCATTTCTATAGGGTTCTTCCTAATGTTTTTATATCCTAATTTCCACAAATAACTAAACCATCCTTTGATACCAACTATAGCATCCCGTCTTTTTATGACATAACTTTCATTTCATTACACGGAACTGAGGATCATTAAGGTTTAGTGTCTTGGAAACAAGGAACATAATACATGAAAAAAAACATAAAACATTATTCTTAAACACTTGAAAGGATTCTCCTTTAGTTCAGCCTAGGTTCATTACTGCATCTCATAACCTGGGGACATACATCAAAAGAAAGGGTGAGCAGAAGGCCCAGTAAGGGAAACAAGAGAAACATTTTACATGTGAACTTGAGATACTTCAATAAGGACGTGAAAAGAACTTTAAGGAATGAGAAATAAATCATGAGATACATCATAATAAAAATAACATTTTTAATAACTTAAAGATGTGGCTGAAACATTTAATATTGACAATCATTTCATTTCACCAAGGTTCATCCCCAAGGTGTCGTTAAAAATTACCAAGGTTATTCACCAAGGCGTCCTTAAAATGGTAATCTCTAGAGATTAAGTCTTTACCCAATGCATTGGAGCGCTATCAGGGTCAACCCTTAAATTTGACTTTATTATCATGTGATACACATATATCATCATCAAAAATTTCATAAATAACCCATGTAGCATAAAATAAATGGGTTTCATTTCATAATCATAACATTTTAAAAACTGCTTTAAAGACATGATCTTTACGTTAATTTAAACCCACAGAAAGGGAAAGCGGGTATCATGTATGTAAATCCCAGAATTTAAAAGAGAACATTTTTATATATATGTGAATACCCCTATAGAAATAAGAGCTTTGAGTATTCACTTTATAACATAAAATAATTTTGAGAGAAGAGAGTCATTTTGAGACGAAAATTCTGCAGCATAACGGCTATGTTACAAGGTTTTAGAAAACTTTGAAAAGAGAGGGAACATGGGTCGAACAATCATAATTGACCCATAAAACAGTATAGGGACAGAATAAATAGGATATATTGACATGGTGATGCAATTTCAAGGACATACCATTTGAAATGAAAAACATGGAAGGAAGACAAAAATTTGATTTCTCTTCGGAAAATACGGCAGCCTAACGGTGTCACTTAATCTTCAACAAAAATGAACTGAACAGATCAAATAGGGTCTCTCATCATATGATCATAAGAGATCAGTATGATAGATATATAGATCATACCCCAGCATAATAAAAAGGAACTTGAATGATTTGACATGAAAATCAAACTTGAAAAAAATGAGAAGGGTGAAAGAATCACTTAAAAATTCGGCAGCATAACGGCGTCACTTAAACTTTCATAAAACGAAATGATGAGAGTAAGAGGAGATCTCTCATCATATAAACATGAATGGTCAGTAAGAGGAATATAAAAGAACATCCTCTCACATAAGAACATGGAGCATAAAGGTAATGACATAAAGGAGATTACATGAAAAGAAAGAGAAAGGTCGGATCCCTTACCTTAAAACGTGACTCTTGAAACTCAATGTTTTGGACCTTGAGGGCTTGGGGGCACCTTGGGAGGACTCCTTGGGAGGTAAGGAGACCATAAATTAGTTGGGGGAGAGTTTGGAGTGAAAACTAAAGGAGTAAAGGGTGGGTATTTATAGGGAAAGTGAGGGGACAAGGCATTAATGGCCAAGGGACACCTCATTAGTGGTTTTGGCAAAACCATGGGCTTGCCCATGGTATTTGCCCATGGTATCGGCAACTTGGGACACCTCATACCTTATTGTACTATTCATAAGTCGACCATATTGATTACATACTTAATACATCATTTAATGATGTCATTAAACACCCGTAACATAAAAACTATACTTTCACTATTCATCGAAAACTCAACTTTCTCAGAAAAATCCCTAAATTTCACCTTAACCAAATATCAATGTTTTGATTTCAAAAATGAAATCCATTTTATAAAAATAATTTTCTAAATATTTTTAATTAAATTTTTAATTAATAAAAAAAACACTATTCACTAAAAATTCATTTTTTTCAGAAAAATCCCCAAAAATTACCTTAACATAATATCGATGCTCTGAGTTCAAAAATAAAGTCCTTTTTATAAAAATAATTTTCTAATTATTTTTAATTAAATTTTTAAGTATAAAACACTATTCATCCGAAAAAACTAATACTTGACTAATAATTTATGAAACCGTTATTTACCCATTTTATTGAATCACATTACTTAATCTAGGTGTCTAAATTATATTAAAACTTTCTTTGAGTGAAATTACTAATCCATTTGGTCACATTACTAATCCTAAGCGTAAAATCACTATTCATAATTTACTATTCATCAAAAATTAAGTTGATCTTATTAGACTCCAAATTTCTTTCTGAACACTTTTGTAAAAGACAATTTTTTGAAAATCATTACACATCATTAATTATTTAGGGTTTACATAAATGTTTTAAAATATCCCTTTTTCAAAAATTCATCAATAAAATATATCCTAAAATTATCCGGACAAAAGAAAATCCACAAACCTCACTAAAGGAAGAGATCTCAATTTATTCACCCGAAAGGATTATACAAGGAAGCTAGGGTCTCGTCACATAGCCCCTTATAACACCGGCATAAGACCTAAGTGTAAGGTGTGCTATGGTGAGAGAATCTAAGGGAGGCTCAAATAACATTGCCCTAGTAGTAATCTATACTAACTTGAACTTCTCCCGTAGGCGTTTCCATTCAAGCTTGACACGCTGGAGTTCGGCTTGGGCTTGGTCCAAAGCGAATCCCACATATGCTACCTCATTCCCAAGCTCTTATAAGTGGGCTTCATAAGGGTCGAGTCTACTGGATGAAGCCATCGACTCCTCTTTCTGGATTAACCATTAACATCTTATTAAATCATTAAGAGTAAGTTAATATACTACTCAAAAAGATTGGGTCGTTACAAAATTCCCCCCCTTGGAATTGGATCGGCGAGAGGTCGCAACGATCGGATTCCAAGGGAAACGCCGAAACACCGAAATGCTAAGTCCCCTGATCAAGTTGCGTGCAAAATTCCGATGGGGCGCGCAAAACTACGGACGCGCGCAAAATCCTCTTTCCACGCGGCGCGGAACCCTGGCCTCGCCTATAAAAAGGGGTGCTGGGTCCCAAATCCGTACTTCCGCTTTTTCAGTGCGATAAGCTTATCTCTCTCATGCGTGAAATCGGTTCCGCGGCTGCGCGTAATAACGTACTGGCAGCGCGGAATTCCATCTGAAATTCTGCCATGATCTCGCACCTCTTCAGGCTTTTTTGCGCTCCGCGTGCCGATTGTGCGCTCATCTCCAAGATTCCGTGCAACTCATCAAGATTTCACGCAGATCTCTCCGATTCCGCGCACTGCATCCTGATTTCTCCCAACTCCCGAAAAATTTGAGATGGCTGCAAACCGAGCTGATGAGGGGGAATCCGCTGCCCGTAGGACAGAAATGGTGGCAAATGAGGAGGTTTATGGTGCTAAGGTGATTGTCTCCAACAATCTGACCTTTTTCAATCTACTGACTCCGGCCCAGAAGACATATCCCTTGTCGGACAACCTCCCACTCTGGAATTTTGGCATCCTGGAGGAGGTGCCCCTGCCAGGCTTCTAAGTGGACACACCGCGGTCTTGGGTGACTCGGGAGGACGAACTTCCTCACTACAACATCACCAACAACGACCATCCTACCAGGGAAACTAGACGTATGGACGTATATGTCCTGAACACGAGGACTAGGACCATTACCGGGGACGAGCCTGTAACAGAGGATTCTCCGGCCCTCTACGCGAGCATGTTTCGTCAAAGCATCATGGATGACACAAAGGGCTGGCTGAAGGATTCGGACCTGCGGTCCGGGGGCAACTTCACCAGCGAATGGGCCTGGGCGTTCTGGGTTTGCCGTACCTGTGACCAGTTCGGGGACGAACTGCAGTATATCGACCTGTTCGAGGCGGTATGGACATCGCAGTTCCATTTCCACTGCCAGCCTGAACTCGGACTGGAGCTATTCACCCGGTGGTCTCCTGACACTAACACGTTCCACCTTCATCATGGGGAAGTCAGCATCAGTCTCTGGGACGTTCAATTGATCAGAGGTATCCCACTGGAGGGTTACCAATATGACAAGTTCGTTCCTCCAAAGACCATCTGGGGAGACAGGTCGCGGATGCCTATGGTGACGTGGCACCTGCTGGAGCTGGCCAAAGAGAGGCTGGGGGTCAAGGACTTCCTGAAGGACATCTACTACAAGGGATGGTTCAGCCTGTTCCTTGAGAAGGATCCCACCGTAATGATGTCATGATGGGGCAAACGGTGTCCAACCGCGACTCAGAGGAGCAAGGATGGGTCATACTAGAAGACCCTGGAGGCGGGGCAATACCAATCATGGGTCTACCGCGTCATTGAGGCTTGAGACCCGAACATCCGGTATGTCGGGTTCCTTGCCGCCTTCTGGAGAGGGTAGCTCTTTCCGGTGTAGGACGCGAGGATGGGCGTCTGTCCAGCAACTTTGGTGATGGCGGGCTCTATGGCCGCCAACAAAATGGTTCAACTTGGGTGTCCCCGTGCTGGCCAAGTTGTATACCATCTTGGGGCGCATCTCACTAGGGGGTTCACCTCGGAGAGTATGTGGTCCCTTCCAGATCTTCCATGGCTGGGTGGCGGCTCATCTCGGCGGATATACTTTCCCAAATGTCGTCCGTACTTCGGGCAATGGCCTGCGACCATCCTTGCTAAACATCGTAGGGGTGGCACCATTGACGCTCAATGAGGAGGGCATGAGGATCCACATTGGAAACCATGCCAACTTCAACTTCATCCCATTCCCCACCCTAGCTGGCCAGCTGGTGGACAATGGGCGGGGATCTCTGGAACAGCAGGAATACTTCTAGAGCATTCGGGGTGGGGTGCTCGTGGCTCGGATCGACAGGAAGGTGATCTACGAGCCTTACGTGCCATCCTGATTTTACAGGCATTTCGGGTGCCTCCAACGAATGCCGAAGAAAGTATTCATGGATGTATGGCAGGAGGAGAATCCATGCGTCCTGCACCAGATGTGGTTGATGTTTACCACTTTCGGCTCTGGCGATGTCGTTACCCTTCCCACCATCGGGGCCGATGCCGGCCTAGCAACCGAATACGCCAAACACTGGACCATTGCATACCCTGAGGGGATATTACCCAACCACATCTGGAAAGTCAAGGTTACTCGCGCAGAAACCGGGCGACGGGAAAGAAGGCACGGTGCCGTCGGAAGGGGAGGACCAAGGGCGCGTAAGGCAGCGAGGCCTGCGCAGGCCGGGACTTCGGCAACGGGAGAATCACATGGTGCTGCCACATCCTCGTTACCCACAGGGGGGTCACATGAGGTGGCCAGAGAACTTCCTAGGAAGCAGATAAGATATCTGCTCGAACCGTCCCAAGACCCAATTCTCCCGGCACTGTGGTCAGCATGGATGACCCTGCGGCAATCACTGAGCATCGAAGCCATCTGGCAGAAGATAATGCAAAATGGGATCCAACTGCCAGAGGTCGAGCTCCTTCAAATTACCGACCGAGTAAACTTCCATCGGCATCATGCTTATCTGACGGCCATGGATGCATACGCACGCCAATGAGGGCGGCGTGCGGAGCCAAATTTCCTAGTGAAAGTGATGCTCAGCCAGGAGTATGATCCGTAAGCGATGCCACCGGGAGAAGGAGACAGTGACGAGGAGACAGAGGGGGGGGGGGAGGAAACCGAAGAGGATGAAGGCGAGGGAGAAGATGAAGAAGAGGAGCCCGAAGGTGAGGGGTCACAGGGGGTGACCTACCAAGGGAGTCTCCAAGTGAGCGGCGAGATTGACGACTCTGATCTCGACATAAGTAAGATTCTCGAGGTTTTTCTCTGTCTTCATTCATTTCCCTCATTCATCCATTCTCCTTTACAACTTCTAACTCACTTCCCCATCCTACTCAGGAGCAGTTGAGCATTGGACGGGCGTCCCCACCAGAGGAGGGGGGAGAGTAACCGGTGGGACATGATGGGGATCCGACACCCATCATTGAATTAACAAGCGCAGGGGGGTCTCCCCTTACGGCGGCTCCTGTAGCAGCCGAAACACTGGGGACCGACGCTCTGGATTCTTGTAAGTCTCATGCTTCGCTACTGGTGCTTGGTATCAAAATTTCCCGTCTGACCAGCGTATGCCTTGCGCAGTGATCTCAACAGTGGAGGCACGTCAGGCTACGGAGCATGGGCCATCCGCGAGTGGACCAGCGGCGGACATACCACCTCACTCGAAACATGCTCTCTGTACTGAGTCGACCCTGACAATTCATGAACAGGGGGCGGTGGACATCGGCGGCGCTATTCCTGAAATGAGGTCGGAAGCTGGTGGAGGCATCATTGATATTGGGGTGAGAGAAGGTCTCCCAGATGTCGAGGATTCTATTGCTCACGAAGACATCCCTTGGGCGGATCCTGCTGCTAATTTGCTGGCGGCCTTCCCCATATACCGACCCGCTGACCCTGAGGAGATTGATGACTCAGACTCAGAGGTAGACGAGGAGAGCTGGATGACACTGTGCAATGGGTGGAAGTGTATCCAGCGCTTCCTCATGTAGCCCCAGTCAGATTGGCTGAGGCGGATGGGATCACTCTAGACCTGGCTGCGCTTCCTGTGCGCCGGAGGGGCTGACGCTCAGTGCCTTCATCTGACGGTCTGTGATTACATGGCTGAGAAGATACGCGAGAGCAGCCGGCGCACCGAGATTTCCCAGTGCCAGGAAGGATCGGCGAGCGCTCAAGTGCTGCTGAGGGAGGAGCAGGAAATCTGGCACCACGAAGGGCAGGCGGCAGATAAAGAGGCCTTCATCGCAACATGCTCTGAGCTCGTGGAGCAACTGACGGCCCAGCTGGCTGATGCGCAGGAAGAACTGGTGGAGGCGAGTCACCAGATGACCGTACTTCAAAACGAGTGGGTGCAGGGACAAGCTAGGGCTGGCGAACTGCGCACTATGGTGGCCGACGAGGAGAGAGTCTTCAAAGAGCGAGAAGTGGTCCTGGAGGCTACCAGCCAAAGGGTAGCAGTGCTGGAAAGATCTCTTCAGCATGCTGACCCCTAAGGGCTTTGTTTTTTCCATCTCATGAACTTTCTTCTTGTACTGCTCATCGTCTCAATCCAATATATGACCAAATTCACTCATTTGTACCCTTGTTTTAATGCGCTCAACCATAGTTTCGAAACGAATAACCACTCATCCCTAGGCTCCTGTGGGTCATGCCCAACGCAAGAAGTAGAAGATGCTCGTACCATCATTTCGTTCAACTGTGGGGCGTTGACCAAGCTTCAGGCGTCCAAAATTGGGCCTGGACTTCTGAGGATACCCCGGGCCGATTGATGTGTCGACTCCTCAATGTGCTTTAACACACAAGCGGGGCAACGCCGGGGGCATTGAAATCCATCCGAACAAAGGGGGATGGAGAGGAAGGGTGAACCACGCTGCCCAAATTCGAAACCCAATGGGGCGCAACCATGGAGGATAACAGTCAACCGTGGTGGAAACACAACATCCATATCATGTTGTCCTAGAATGGGGGGCAATAAATGAGGGCTGACCGCTGACCATGTTCGCAACAAGGGGCCTAACTCAAATATCGGTGGTCATTTTTCTGGAACGTTGGCCCAGGACAATAGGTGGACCATAGGTCTGTCATCCATACTGTTAGGGGGTCCCGTCAAACATGACCAGTCCTCCGGAGCGTTGGCCCAGGACAGTAGGCGGACCATAGGTCGAGCATCCATACTGTTAGGGGGTCCCATCAAACATGACCAGTCCTCCGGAACGTTGGCCCAGGACAGTAGGCGAACCATAGGTCGAGCATCCATACTGTTAGGGGGTCCCATCAAACATGACCAGTCCTCCGGAACGTTGGCCTAGGACAGTAGGCGGACCATAGGTCGAGCATCCATACTGTTAGGGGGTCCCGTCAAAAATGAAAGGAAATGAAGATCCGAATAAGGGGGGACACAAAGCGTGGAAGGTGGAGTGGTGGTTTGTTCGAGCAAAGTCCAACGCTCTCGAAATTGCGCCATCATGGCGAAGGCGCATTAGGCGGACATATTGACCTGACCACAGGTCGTCCCAATTTCCAGGCAGGACCTCTTTGGCGAGAGAACTTCCGCTTCCCATTATTATCATGGGTCATCCCGAACCTTCTCGGGGTAGATGTCCCGATTACACCACTTTGCATGGAGTCGGGCCGAGGGGCCGACAATAAGGAAGGACGGGGTTCAGTAATCCCTGGAGCTGGACCCAAGATGAAATGTCCGGGAGGTCCTATGTATCTCATTAGGATGATAATCAAGCCACACGTAGTTCTTGAAACACAATTTAATGTCATGTTGGACGAAATAAGGATCTTAGATTTAGGTCTTAGAGCTCAGACCGAGAGGGTCTTAGTTTTAGGTCTTAGAGCTAGGACCATGAGGATCTTAGTTTTAGGTCATAGACCTCAGACCATGAGGATCTTAGTTTTAGGTCTTAGAACTCAGACCATGAGGATCTGAGTTTTAGGTCTTAGGACTCGGACCATGAGGATCTCAGTTTTAGGTCTTAGAGATCGGACCATGAGGATCATAGTTTTAGGTCTTAGAACTCGGACTATGAGGATCTTAGTTTTAGGTCTTAGAGATCAGACCATGAAGATCTTAGTTTTAGGTCTTAGAGCTCATACCATGAAGATCTTAGTTTTAGGTCTTAGAGCTCATACCATGAATTGGAAAGTGGAGAAACAGACACATGGCAAGGTGGTTACTAAACCCGATGTGAATGAGGAACTAAGCCCTACTTACCATGTGCTCTCTGGGGAAATGCTCGAGTCCAGGGACTGAACACGAAGGTAGGCTGGCTGGGCCCATGGGGAAGTGCCTCAGGCGCTCCTACGTATCTCATAAATATGAGAATCAAGCCATATGTTGTTCTAAAAGGTGACATGGTAAGATACTAGTGCCAAGGGAAAAGGGGAGTGCGGGCGTGGCCCTTGCACTAAAAGAAGCGGAATTTGATAAATCTTGTTTGTCCTTTAAGGTGAGTGGTTTCTTTTGTGAAGCGACAGACCTAGAATGGTAGGCCGTGGTGTTGCCACAAGAATCAAGCCGTGATAGGTGTTGAAAAATGGCATGGAACAAGACTAATACCCAACGTGATGTCCTCTACAACGAGGACATCACAATGCAGTGCTGTTTTTCGTCTTGCGACCAAGACGATAATGTCACAGTTTAGGGTCGTGTGATAGGACCATCAACACAGTTTACGGTCATCTGGTTTGGACCAACAACAGAGCTTAAGGTCGTATGGTTTGGACCATCAACACAGTTTAAGGTCATATGGTTTGGACCGAAAACACAGTTTAAGGTCATATGGTTTGGACCGACAACACAGTTTAAGGTCATATAGTTTGAACCGACAACACAGTTTAAGGTCATCTGGTTTGGACCGACAACATAGTTTAAGGTCATGTGGTTTGGACCCACAACACAGTTTAAGGTCATATGTTTTGGACCGACAACACAGGTTAATGTCATATGGTTTGGACGGACAAAAAATTTAAGGTCATATGTTTTGGACCGACAACACAATTTAAGGTCATATGGTTTGGACCGACAACATAGTTTAAGGTCATATGGTTTGGACCCACAACACAGTTTAAGGTCATATGGTTTGGATCGACAACACAGTTTAAGGTCATATGGTTTGGACCGTCCGAGAGAGGAGCCTCGGGCCAAAGGGGCCTACGAGGGTTCAACAATCAGGGAGGGGCAGGAGATGCTAGCTCCCAGCTATGCTGGGCCTGAAACGCAATGTCTGGGAGACTCCTCACTCCCCAAGGGGATGAGGTTCAAGCCACACGCAACCCGTAAAGAAGATACCCAAGCACATTCTCTAGTGCTCAGATCGCGGGAGCCCCGAGAGACACCGTTATGCAGCTCGGTCTATCTGATGTGCGGGGGTGTACTGAGGGTTAGTACAAAGAGTGTCGAGATTCCACCTTGACACAGTGGGGCAGAACATGACATGAACCATGCCACCAATATTCAGGGCCTGGGGAAGCCGGCGTGACGACTGAGGATTACTGTTAACCATGATCGCAACGCAGCATCCTGTCGTGTTAGCCACGGGGACAAACAAATGAGAATAAACCTCTGACCATGTTCGCAATGTGGGATTCATATCAATTTGTTGTCTGAAACCCTCAGGGGCATTGGCCCATGACGGTAGGAGAGCCCTTGGGTGTTGTATCCAGGTCGTTCTTGGGGGTCCCTCCGGGTGTGAAGGATGATGGGGGCCCGAATGAAGGGGAACCCGAAGCTTGGAAAGTGGATGGAACTTGCCTAAGTCGAATCTGGAACTCCAAGTTCTAGACCAGAGTGCCTTGAGCACATCCCAGAGTGACTTGAGCACATCAGCAGACCACTGGAAAGGGTCAGAGGGCTCAGTCCGAGAGTGGTCAAAAGATGGCGGATCCCTGGGCAAAAGAGGGGGCGTAATACCAAACACCATGGGAACCGGGAGATCGTGGGATCTCCAAAGAGATGGGGCTAGACCTGACATCTAAGTGTTCAGGAGGTCCTACGTATCCCATAAGGATGGGAATCAAGCCACACGTAGTTCTTGAAAGCGTGCGTCTTTAAATTCCATTGGACAGAGGAGGGCTAAACCCTAAGGACAGGGTGTGTGTGGTGCAGCTATTTCAAACCCAACGTGAATGGGGAAATAATCTCACACCATGCCACGCGATCCTGTCGTCGAGGTCCCAAAGGTGAAACAAACGCGACAACAGACCTCAAGATGGACCCAAGGACGAAAGTTCTGGGTGTTCCTATGTATCCCATTAGGATGGGAATCAAGCTAGATGTAGTTCTGGAAATACAGTTTAACGTCATGTTGGACAAAATATGGATCTTAGTTTTAAGTCTTAGAGCTCGGACCGAGAAGAAAGGGCGGAGTTTGGTAACTCCTGGGCTGGACCCAAGACGAAATATCATGGCGGTCCTACGTATCTCATTAGGATGATAATCAAGCCACACGTAGTTCTGGAAATACAGTTTAACGTCATGTTGGACAAAATATAGATCTTAGTTTTCGGCCTTAGAGCTCGGACCATGAAAAGGGCAGAACCAAAAGAGGATCGTAGTTTTAGGTCTTAGAGCTCGGACCATGGAGCCCAGATGTAGGGCAGATTGTAGTTTAAGGTCATGCTGGACCATACAGTTTAAGGTCATGTAGGACCATACAGTTTAAGGTCATGCGGGATCATACAGTTTAAGGTCATACAGGGCCATACAGTTTAAGGTTATGTAGGACCATACAGTTTAAGGTCATGCAGGACCATACAGTTTAAGGTCATGCAGAACCATACAGTTCGAGGTCATCCAGGACCATACAGTTTAAGGTCATGCAGGACCTTACTGGCTAGGCAAAGTACTTCTTGAGGAACCTTGCGTTGGTGGGAGTAGTGATACTCTCACCATCCATAGTCACCAGGGAATACGCACCATTGGGATAGACCTTGTGAACAATAAAAGGTCCCTCCCACTTGGGCTCCAACTTGGGTGGTTTCCTGCTGGGAATCATTGGCACTCTGAGAGCCAACACCAAGTAACCTTGTAGGAAGGAGCGGAGGTGAACCTTCTTATCGAAAGCTCAAGCCATCCTGCTCTGATGCCGTTCCAATTTATGTAAAGCGCGAATCCTACTTCCGTCCAGCGCTTCCAATTTGACTAGACGGATCTCGGCAACTCTATCTGGCGCTTACTGGTCATAGACCGCCATGCGTAATGAGGGCAGCTGGACCTCGATGGGAAGGACGGCCTCAGCTCCGTATACCAGGGAATACAGAGTCACCTGGGTGGAATTGCGAGTCGTCGTCCTATAAGCCCAGAGGGTGTTGGGGAGCTTGTCCGGCCAACTTTTCTTGTTCTGACCAACCATTTTTTTGCAGGATGATAGAGAGGGTTTTGTTAAATGCCTCAATCTGTCCATTCGCCTACGCATGATAGCGGGAGGTGTTGTTAGAGAGAATGTTGTACTTGGCGTACAATCTCTTCAGCTCGGCCGCTCGGAAGTTGGTTCTGTTATCCGTGCGGATAGCGTGAGGTATTCCAATCCAGTGAATGATATTGGAGCTCACTAAGTTGGCGATAGAACCAGCCTTGACTTCCCTAAGCATTGCTGCCTCTGCCCACTTTGAGAAGAAATCCATGGCGGTTAAGATGAACCGGCACTGGCGGGCTGTTGCCGGCGGGTAAGGCCCTACGACATCGAACCCCCAGACTGAAAAGGGCCAAGAATACTTAGTAGTATGGAGAGGCTTCGGTGGTTGATGCACAAAGTTATAATGAAATTGGCACGCATGACACATCTTGGTGTACTCGATGCATTCATGGATCATGGAGGGCCAGAAGTATCCCAGTCTCCGAATTTGGTGGGACAACTTCGACCCAGCCTAGTGGGCACCACAGGAACCAGTGTGCCCTTCCTGCACGACCTGTGGGATCTCAACTCCTTGAAGACAACGGAGGAGAACACCGTCAAACCCGTGCCTGTAAAGGAGCTGCTCACAGCTGGGACCGCTTTGAAGGGTGAACTACGGCGTGCGGCGCCGGATTCGTTCCCGCTCTGCTCGGTCCATCGGAATATTGGCGTGCCAGAGATATTCAATCAAGGGTGTCCTCCAGTCAGGAATTGTCTCGATCACCACGCCTGAAGCCCCAGGGGGTCCTGACGAGGAGGCACCAGCGGTGATATGGTTCACTCACGGGCCGTGATCGCCCTCCGGGATAACATGATAAATGAATCTTCGGAGCACCACATGGATGATTAGGTCATCCTGTTCGGGCTCCGCGAGTGATCCGGCCAGGCTGGCCAAAGCATCTGCTCGACTGTTCTGCGACTGGGGAACGTGAACGACATCTGGTCGGGATGGGAACTTAGCCATTAGATGTAGGGTGAACTCTAGCAACGACATGAGTTCTGGCTTCCTGACAGCATAGTCACCGTTAACCTGCTTGATGACTAGCTCAGAGTCCCCTTTTACATACAGGTGGGGTACGTTAACCTCCAGATCCAACTCAAGGCCAGTGATCAGGGCATGATACTCTACCTCATTATTGGTGCATCCTTCTGACAACAAGAAAGAATATGGCAGAACAACTTGCTCTGGGGTGATGAAGACGATACCCAGGCCCACTCTGTTAAGCCTAGGATCGTTGAGCCTTCTACGGGTAGGGCTTCGGGAGGCGCCATCAAAGTGCATCTGCCAGCATGGGGTGGCGTGATCGACTGAGAGGATTGCCTCATCAGGAAAGCCCAAATCCAGTGGCTGGTCCGCAGAGGTTGGGTGGGAAGCTAAGAAGTCTGCCAATGCCTGTCCTTTGACGGATTTCTGAGGTATGAACCTAATGTTGAACTGCTGGAGGATCACCGCCCAACGTGCCAATCGGCCGGTCAACATAGGCCGGCTCAGGATGTATTTCAACGGGTCTACCCGAGAGACCAGCTGTACCTCGTGGTGCTGCAAGTAGTGCCACAATTTTTGTATGGCGAATACGAGCGCCAGGTAGCTCTTCTTGATTGAAGAGTATCTAACTTCCGCGTTGAGGAGCATGCGACTGAGGTAGTAGAGGCTATTCTATGTTCCCTCATTGTTCTTCTGGGCGAGAAGGGCGCCGAGGGATCGCTCCAGGGTGGTCACGTAAAGGACCAGCGGCTTTCCTGGAATGGGTGGAATCAGGACCGGAGGTTGAAGCAGATACTGCTTGATTTCCTCAAAAGTGGTCTGACACTCTTCATCCCACCCATAGGCGGCGCCTTTCTTCATGAGTCAAGAAAAGGGCTTACAATTGCCAGCCAGATTCGCAATGAATCGGCGTATATAGGCTAAGTGGACTTGGAGGCCTCGAAGCTCCCAAATATTACTCGGGGGAGGCATCTGACTGATGGCCTTGATCTTCTTGGGGTCGATCTCGATGCCACGATACCTAACGATGAAGCCAAGAAACTTTCTAGAGGTGAACCCGAAGGCACACTTCAACGGGTTCATCTTCAAGTGGCGAGAACGGAGCAAACCAAACACTTTCTCAAGGTCTTTTCGATGGTCCTGGCGCTAACGAGATTTAACCACCAGGTCATCTACGTAGAACTCCAACAGCGTCCCGAGGATCGGCTTGAATATGCGGTGCATAGCCCGTTGATAGGTGGAACCCGCGTTCTTCAGGCCGAAGGGCATAACCCGATAGCAGAAAGTGCCCTGGGGGGCCCTGAAGGCAGTGAAATCTTCATCCTCGGGGGCCATCCAGATCTGGTTGTACCTGGAGTACCCATCCATGAAGGAGAGGGCTTGGAACCCAGCCGTTGCATCGATCAACAGCTCTGTCACGGGAAGGGGAAAGTCATCCTTCGGACAGTGGCGATTAAGATCGCGGAAGACGATGCATACCCTAATTAGCCCGTTCATCTTCCTGATGGGCACAATGTTGGCGAGCCATCTGGGGTACTGGACTTCCTTGATGAAGTTGGCCTTAATGAGCTTATCAACTTCGGCCTCAACCACGACACCATGAAAGGGGTGCATTTTCCTGGGAGGCTACTTGAACCCGCGATGGTTTGCTGGGAGGCCAAGGTGGTGGACGGATACTTAGGGATCTAGTCCCGGCATTTCTTCATAACTCCAGGAAAACAAATCATGGTGCTGTCTGAAGAAGTCTATGTACTGTATCCGTTCCTCGGGAGGCATAGCGGCACTGACCAATGTGGGTCTTGGGTCCGCCTCACTACCAAGGTTCACCTGTACTAGTTCGTCGACCGTGGCAGAGAAGCCCTCCTCAAAGGCAGGAGGAGCATCTTCCATGTCTTCTTCTCAGCTTGTGGAAGGATCGTCCACGGGGGGAGCCATTTTGGGGCTTCTCGACCCTGATGGGGAGCTAGCACCGGCTTGGGCGGCAGAGGTCATCACGATGGGAGACTCATGAATCGCAGAGACCGTAGCGACGAAGGTGGTTGATCAAATCCCATCCGGCATGCGGCCCATGGGGCCATGCTTTACGACATCAAAGTAGTGGTGATGTGTTGGATTGAGTCGGTCGATCCCGGATTGGCGAAACAGACACGTATGACGTACTGTCGTTGCCATGAGCCCAACGTCCCGATATCGTACGGGGGTAGGAGGATCGGGGATCACCTGAACCTGGTCGGTGTAAGAGTACGAGGTGATTTCCCGTCGTCGCTTAGACCCGGAAATATGGCTTCCTCTGGTACCCGAGACAACAAAACACTCTCCCATATCGGGATTCGTGGCCTCCAACCGATGGATTGGGAAGACATATGCATCATCCAAACCTGCCCATGGATCACTCGCGACAGATGTGGGATTGACCTCACCTGTTAGGATTTTCTTGTCCTTTCTCTTGTAATAGCCAGCGTCCAGGTAATGAGCTTCACAAGAGGCAAACAGAGACGCATCTCCTTGGAGCACGCCCACTCGACCCTTAAGGGAGTATTTGAGGCACTGAGGGTATGATGAGGGAACCGCCGTGTGAAGATGGAGCCACGGCCTGCCCATCAATGCGTTGTAGGCAGTGTCTTGAGAGACAACCATGAATTCAGTATTGGCAATTAACCCGTCGAACTGGGTCTTCAGATGAATCTTGTCGAGTGGAGTTTGCTCGGTCCTGTCATACCCTTGGATTCTGAGGTCAGAGGAAGTTAAATCCTCCTTGGACAACCCCAGTTTTCACAGTGTCCGAGTTGGGATCATGTTAATCCCAGAACCCGTGTCGACAAGATAGCGACGGACTTCCACGCCATTGAACTGGCTGGTGATGTATAGCGGGCGGATGTGCCCCTGTATGGGAGGCTCTTCATCTTCACCAGAGAATGAGATAACCGCCTGACATTCAGCGTCCTCAATCACCTCAGTGTGGAAGGCTTCTGCGGCCGCTACCTCCGTTTCAAACTGGAGGGGGCTCCTTAGATCCTCGGCGAGCGCCTCACGCATTTCGGACGACCGGCGAAGGGCCTCATGGATGGAAAGCCTTGCCGGAATGTCGGCCAGATGCTTCAAGACATCATACTTTCGTGCCAAACGCGAGCTTCTTCTTACAGGAGGTCGCTCTGTGATTGGAGGCATGACCGGCCCTGCTGGCAGGACCAGTGACTGACTGGTACTAGGCACGTCCCACTGTTCACCAGCTAAATCCCAGGAGGTGGATGTCATGCTAGGACCGGAAGGCCATAGTCGGCCAGTGGCAGGGCTGGGCTGGTTGAGACACGGGCAAGGCGGTTCCAACTGATCCAGCAACACAAACGGTGGTGGAAGCGAACCTGTTGTCACCGGGTGAGGGAGCCATGAGTGCTGCTCTCTGTACCGGGCCTACTGCCTGGTCTCGGTAGCGTGCACGGCCTGACTGGAGGTGACGACTGCCGTGCCCCGGCGATTCACGTAGCCACGGCTCCACCGACTTTGGCGACGGCTGGGGACATCGGGGAGGTCCACCTGGCGCTCCTCATCATTGGGAGCCACAAAGGGATTTACCAACTCTACTATGTTAACCGAAACGTACCCCGGGCTCTCGTGGAAGTCCACCTGGCGCTCCTCGCCATCGTGAGCCAAAAAGGGATTTACCAACTCTACGATGTTAACCGAAGCGTACCCTGGGCTCTCGGGGAAGTCCACCTGGCGCTCCTCACCATTGGGAGCCAAAAAGGGATTTACCAACTCTACGGTGTTAACCGAAGCGTACCCCGGGCTCTCGGGGAAGTCCACCTGGCGCTCCTCACCGTCGGGAGCCAAAAAGGGATTTACCAACTCTATGGTGTTAACCTAAGAATACCCCAAGCTCTTGGGAAAATCCACCTGGCGCTCCTCACCGTCGGGAGCCAAAAAGGTATTTACCAACTCTACGGTGTTAACCGAAGCGTACCCCGGGATCTCACTCGAGGAGTCATCCACTACCGGATGGGGTCTCAGAGGGATCCCCATTTCTGGGGGCATGAAATCGCCAAGCGTGCGAGAAGATGACGGCAATGGCAGGGCGCGTTCTTTCTTCTTGTGCCGCCGCCTGCTCTTCTGGGAAGAAGTAGGTTGGGACGACGATGCCAAAGTAGCGCTCGCAGACTCTAAGGGCACTGGCTGATCCAGGCGGGCACGGATGATGCCATGGGACGGGCGACCGTCCTGCAGGCCATCCAGTCATTATACTTCCAGGACCCATGGTCGGAAACCTGTTCCCACCCATCCCCATTGTCACTACTGCCATCTAATCCCATGAAGACACCTTCCACATGTGTCGGGGCTGGGCCCAACCTGACTATGTTGTTGTCAATCTGGTCTTGGAGCCAGTCCTTGAACACATAGCATTGCTAGATGGTGCGTCCCAGGATCCGGTGATAAGGTAATTAGTTAGGGTGATCCATGAGACATGCCTCTTCTGGCTTCCGGCACTATGGCAGTCACACGATCCTCTGCTCCAAGGCGCTATGGAAATAACCGGGGACCTGGGCCTCGCCAAACGAGTAATCCCGATTCCTCTTATTTGGAAAGGGGACTCTTGGGGGCTAACCATGTCCAGGGGCCAGAGGAGAAGGCCGAGGAGTTGGATCTGGATTACCATGCCTAGGTGGTGGCAGTGCGTTACGCGGAGGCGCTAGCCGATTATGAGGCAGTCGCTGCTGGGCCGGAGGCTGTGCCCGTGGGGGTGGACCCCTATGATCCTGCTGAACTGGCCTCACTGGCAACAAATCTAGCTATCCAGGGGCCTCTATCTGGGCCACAGCAGCGGGCTCGGCTCTGGCGGATCTCCTTGCAGAGATTACAGGAGGCAGCGGGTGTGCCTGACCGGCCAATTGCAGGGCTTCTTCAAGGCTCTGAGCCTTGTCCGAGAAGTCCTAGAACCCTCCAGGGTAATTCTGCATGATCAGGGAAGGAACCAACTCTGCCTTGACATTCCCTACACACATCATCAGTAATTTCTCCTAAGTCCGCGGCATGTCAAGTGAGTACGTGAGCCCCTTCCACCGGGCGACGAAGTCCGCGACTCGCTCATCGGGCCTTTGCTTGCACCTGAAGAGGTCTGCAATGTTCGTCTTCCGGGTTGTGGAACTGAACTGGTAGAGGAATTGCCAGAGAAGGTCCTCCCAGCTAGTCACAAATCCAATAGGGAGCTAGTTGTACCAGACGAATGATGGTCCTTCCAGTGTCTGAACGAAGCACTAGAGCTTGGCAGCCTCCTACTACGCCGGAGTCCCTAACATAGGCCCGAACCTCGAGTTGAAGTAAGCCAAGTGTTGTGCTAGGTATCCGGTCTTGTTAAAGGGGGAAAAAGTGGAGTTCCCAAATCCCGGCGGGGCCGGCATGTCATTCACCCATGCAGGGTACGACTTACCATCCGGTGGGATCACCACCTGCCGAGTTTCCAGGGCCTCCAAGTGAGCGATGAGTACTTCCATCAGATCATCCAGATGCGGATTCCTATCCTGACGGGGATCTCTAACCACAAGCGCATTTCCAGGCTCTTCGATATGATAGACGCGCTCAGCGGCTCGCGAGGCAGCTGGTGGAGCGACTCTTGGAGCGGCGGGAGGAAACCGAGCAGGGTCCCCCAGGTTGTATTGCCGCTCTGGAGGGTTCGGCGAAACATATCGTGCCCTCTTGCCATGGGCTCCAGTGTCTCCCATGTCAGTGAACATGACATGGTCACAGTTGCCCGGAGGGATCTCAGCAAGGGGTAGATGCTCCTGCCCCTGCTGTTCTGGTCTAGGGTTGCCGTAGCCAGGCCGCCGCTCTGCAATGCGTTCGGCCAGGAGCTCATCAACCAGCCTCTTTTTCTCGGCTATCTGTTGGCCCAGCGTTGCCTTCTCGGGATCTTCCTCTACCTTCTGCACTGAGGCAGATGGGTCGGCGAGTTTGACAGACCCGACGGGCTCTTTACCCCTGTCGATGTTTCGGCCTAGTGCCAGTGCTTTCGTGGGTATAGGAAGACCTAGGAGGATCCTCTGTTGGCGAGTAATCCTCCCAGATGGGTCTAGTACCGGCCTGTCCTTGGGGGGTGAGTCCTCGTCGAGGGGATCCACAATGTTTCCCTCGTCTGAAAGGTCATCCATGTTGACTGCTACTGCCCTTGGCGACGTTCCGTCAGGGCCGCCCAGTGGATCGGGCTGCCGGCGGATCGCACAGAAGAGGAGAGCAGCGTACTGCCCCCACCCACGGACATGCGCGTGGGGGTGGCCTCCTCAATAACTCTACTAAGTACTTGAAAACTCGGGACGAATTGTTGCTGAAGGGCCTCGTGGTGGTCCAAAGACTCTGGGTGCCGGACCGCGAGGAGTGCTACTAGGTCGACCCAGCGGAACTGCTCACCAATCTTCTTGAGATGTGCTTGGCTCCCGGGATAAGGCGCTAGCTGATGGCAGAGGCGGGAGTGAGTCAGCCGAAGAATCTGGCGGAAGCATTCAAACTCTCCCGGGGTGAGTGACTCTGGCACATCAAAACCCGATTCTGCGACCGGTCAAAACTTTTCAGGGAAGTGACCCGCTGCAAGAACGGTCCAGAAGCTCCAAGGCTCTGGTTCGGGGTCCAGAACTTTCCGCCCCTGCTCGTCCATCGAGTAATGTCAGGGAATTGGCAATGGCGCCGAGGTAGGCCGTCGGGGCGGTGGGCTGGTCGGCGGGGAATACGGCAAACAAGCCGATTGGCCGCCGATCCCTGGGTCATCCTCCAGGGGTTGCAGTGCCCTGGCTACCACGTCATGATAGTATGGGCCGGTGAATGGGCCTCCTGTCACAGTGTCGGTGCTTGTTGAGGGTGTATCGCCTAGCGATCTTCCGTCGGTCCCTAGAAAAGTTCCTCACCCTCCCTAACAGGGATGGGAGGTGCTTCCGAGGAGGCCCGCGGCAACTGCGGGCTTGATCCTTGGTGGTATGCCAAGTCCTCATCCTCCTGGATATACCTTCAATGGCAGGAGGAAATCATACGGATCTCTCATTTGGGGAGTATGATACTGACGCACCGCATCCCCATCCCTGCCCTCAACTCAAAGGGTTGGGGGGAGGTTTCGTCGTCGAGTCATACTCTGCTTCAGAATCTGAGAAACGGATTGGTCTAATTTTCGTCTGGACTCCCCTGACATTCCTCCTATGGTGACGACGCCCGGCCTTCCTTCCCCTAGGTAGCTTCTCAGGGTAAAGAAGATTTCATTCATGGGGTCCCCCGGCTACAATAGAGCTGGGGCAGAGGGGACCGAAGGCCGGGGTGCGAGAATCAACGGGACAGTTGTCGAAAGGGACCTGGGGAGGACCTCCATGTGAGTGAGCGACTGGATACACAACGGCTCCATGCTCGTGACTGGCAGTAGGGGGAGTGACCTCATACCCCATGTATTGGGTGCTGGAAGGAGTCATAGCCAAAGCACAGCAGTCGCGAAGAAGCTTCCGGCTTCCCAGATCGGTGGCACGGAATGAGCCCTCATGGTGAGCAGCACTACCGCGGACTGATCCGCAATGGCCATTGCCAGTGTCTGCGACCGCGAGATTCGACCCAACTTTCCTGTAAGGTGGTCGGGGTTTCGATCCCAGTCGGGCACGCGGCTGCCCCTGTTCAACATGCGCGGGGATCTGGTAACAGGAGTCAGCAGTGGCTCGGGCCACAATGGTTGCTGATGCTGGTGCCCTGGGACGGGCATTCTCTCCCACTCGCGCCCGACGCTAGCGTCGAGTCATATGGGCCGGAACCGGTGGTGCGGGCATGAATATTTCCTGCTCCTCGGCTCGAGGAGTCGGACGGTGGCGTCGACGTGGCCTGGTGGGGGTTCTTGCCGTTAACCCCTGGGATGGATCGCCGATCGGGTGGACCCGGACATCCCCCACCTCATTGGCGTAGGGGAGGAATGTGTCAAAGCACTTCGGGGATAGGCTCCTGAAGCGGTTGAACGTCGATGTGGGGAGCGGCTGCTCCCTGCGCGGCCCTCGAGGGCGGCGATGGTGGTGAGGCGTAGCCGCCTCTAGATCCATGCGGGCCATGCCCCTGGTGGGGATGACCCCTTCCTCATCATACCTACGAACGAGGTCATTGATCACCCTTCGCTGGATGATTTCTGACGGGGAGAGGGGGCGCAAGAGCCTGGCTGCTACGGCGGTCGAAGTCGGAGCGACCGTGGGATAGGTGTGACCACGCGGGGTAGTCACGTCGGTACTGCCCTTGCCCCTGTGTCGGTGGGAAGGTGGCGATCGAGCTACAAATGCGGTGAACTGATTCATGGAAACAGGGAGATGAACCCATTAGTATCAACTAGAAAGGAGATCAACAACCAAGGCCCAGCGCCATTCCGTCTTCCATGGTCGTTGAGGGGGATCCACGCTGACGACGTTGCAGAACGGAGTAGTCAACGTCCTGACGACCTCGACCCCTGGCGGGTTCACATCCCGGTGAGGGTTACCCGGACCTGGTGACATGCCATTCTTCCGATGCCCCAACGGCTACCATTCCCCGTGTTGAGGAGAAGAGCTTCACATCAGATTCACCATTTCTGTTTCTGACGCTTTTGCCGGGGTGCGTGCATCCGTCGGTGGAGGAGGACGCGCTGCTTGTTGCCCCACATTCCCGATTTCCAAAGGCAGGTGGCATTCAGTCCTTGTTCAGGTACGTCTACTCCTTGATCGAAACGAGATTATGGGATGTCGGTTCTTCCTTCCATGGATTCCTCCTCAGAGCTCATCACCTAGTCTGGGTCTCCCTCATATATTTAAGACGGGTTCGTGAAGCTCATTCCTGGTGCCATATCTACATGGACGCCAGTTAGTTACGCTTCTTCCATCAAGATGATCCAAGGGGTCTTGTCGGGGAAGCAACCTTCGATGAGTAGAATGGTCACGTTGGGGAGTCGTCGGCATGTCTGTCTTTGGTCCCTCATCACATGGCTTCTCGAGGGCGCGGAAGCCCGAGGCATCCCACATCGAACGTGGGGAATGTGTACCATCGGAGGTTTTCCTCAGCTTCCCATGTTTAACACGGGGTATGTCGCGAGTTTGATGTCTTTTGGAGACGGATCAGGTTGAAGGATCCTTAGGGGGAACACCGATGTTGGGGCCAGCTCGTGGGTGGCTTCCCATATATCATGGAGTGGGATGGGGTGGCATGATCTCGCCGGGATGTGGCATCCCGGGTAAGGATCGGGATGGATGGTGGAGTGAGACATGGGGCTTACGTTCTGAGATGGCCCAAGAGAGGGGATACCGTTTAACGTCACGCGGGACGCGATACAGTTTAACGTCATGCGGGACGAAATACAGTCTAACGTCATGCGGGAAAGAATACAGTTTAACATCATGTGGGACGAGGGGCTTGGGTCTTACGCTCTGAGGTGGCCCAAGGTGGTCAGGGAACCGACATGGAGAGGTCGGGATGACCAGGTGGTGGGCTTGAACCTCGTGGAGGCTTCCTACGTACCATGCGTTAGCACGGATCAAAGTCCACGTAGTTCGCTGGGATGGGGCTTACGCTCTGGGTGGCCCATAAGATGATTTCATGGTCGATGCGCACTCTAAGCCCACGTGAGTCATGCTCGGTGTGAGGAACAAGAGGCAGCAGGGACCAGACGATCGCGTCGCGAAGTGTGCGTCCGTGAGAAGCGGAATGGGGCTTATGCGTTGAGTGGCCCAAGGAGGAAACAGGGGATTACGCGTGGTTAGAGGCCCTTGGTGTTGGGGATTACTCTAGGGTGGAGGCCCGTGGTGCGAAAAAGCGTAGTGGGAAAAGGACTCCACTGGCCTTGGCAGGGGGGAAGTACGAAGATGCATGGGTGCAATCATCCGCATGAAAGGCTAGGGGCTTACGCTCTGAGGCAGCCCTTCCCCCGCGGACAAATGCCACTCTGACAAGGAGGATCTCATTCCATGTGAGGAAGAGTCCATTCTCATGGAGACGAGTGGGCGTAAAAAATGTCCGAGCTGGGGGGACCCTGCGTGCGAAGCACGGGGTCAGACTACAGTTTAATGTCTTGTGTTAAGGATGAGGTGCTTAGCAGTTTAACGTCCTGCAGCTTGGACGAGGTGGGTTTGCTCCACACCCCTAGGGCTTACATGCCCAACGCCCTCTACCCCTTGTGGAAGGGAATGCATCAGCAAGGCCATTGTGAAGGGGGGCCGCAGGGCGAACCACCGGGGGGTCCATGTTAGCGTGGCTATGCGAAGAAGCAATAGCCGTTAGCGTGCCTATGCAGAGAAGCATAAGGCAAAGCAACGCAATGGGAAACACGGCCCAAGGGACCTTGAGGTTACTTCTCATGAGCCTGGAAGGCTGTACGGGAAAACAACGCATGGCGCGCATGCCCGACAGGGGAGATATCAGGTGCCGGTGCAGGGAGCAGCCAAGGGGCGTCAAAGTGAGGAGTCCTGGGCTTTGCATGCAAAAGGGAAGGTTTGTGCGCAAAACTCTGGGACAACGCGCAATTAGAGCAAGGGAATTGTACGCAGACAGGGAACAATGTGCAGGGTTTTGCGGGCACAACATGGTATTGCGTGCACGAGACACAGATTGCGTGCAAGGCTGGAACCCTGGGGAGGGGGCAAATTCACTGAAGCTGGTGGAGTTTGCCGCAAAGGCGAACTCCGGGGCAAGGTTGCGTGAAATGAGTGTTTTACCTGGAAGTCATCTTGTGCGCGGGGGGAGCCGAATTGCACACACGGGAGTCGCTTCGGATTCCTCAACCCCCAAACCGTTCGGGGTCACCTTCTATTTATAGGCGACCTCCGGCGCGGAATCCAGGTGGTGCGTGAAATTCTTCGCGCTGAGCGTAGCCGGCGCGCAAACATTCGCCGCGCAAAACCGGGGCGCACAAAGATTGCACGCCTCATCGGCTCAATTTCACGAAACCTGGGGATTCTACCCGCGCAGAATGATTTTTCGCGTGGATCCTCCTTTATTTCGCGTACCACATCCCGGGCCTCCGGACCAGGCCTCTGATTCCGAATATGAATTCGCTTCGTCATTTTGAAACTTCCTCCGGGAGTTACGGTCTTTTTTCGGCGTAAAAAACAAGACAATACCTCATCATACCTTTCATGAAAACAAATAATAGATCTAAAACACACCTAAAACCTCTAAAACATACAGTTAAAATCTGCAATGCCTGGAACTCGGGAGAAAAACCAAGAGCCAAAATATAAGCCATAAAAAAGGATGAAAGAAATCTAGGTGTTACAATTATACTCATCATAATTCCTTCCACCCCCAAAAATCCACCAGACATTCCATTTGATAGATCAAAGGATGAAATTTTCCACATCTTCTTAATACAACCTCTCAAACCAAGGACATCTCAACCACATGAAAACAAAACCCAATAATATTTTCAGTAAGGAATCAAGGATCTCAAATCATTTTCAGATAAATGATATGAAAAATCAAGCTAAAACTCCATAACCAGGTTTCAAACAATGTTGTTGGGAATACTCCAAAAAATCCCAACATTTACCAAAGAAAAAGTAGCTAGAAATTTAGATAATCTCAAATAGAACAACATGCCTCCTAGCCAATCATTGAGAACCACACTAAATTATCTACATGGGAGGACTAAATGAACTCTCCATCATAAGATAACAACTATCACTAATTAATCGTAAACTCAACACGAGCCAACACAAGGCCTTCCAACCACAGTTAAGAAGAACACAACAACATCCTTTATACTGCCCACTCTCGAACAGATGGGAAAATAATTGAGAAAAAGCACTCTGCACCCCTGGTGGTTTTCTGATTATGTGAAAATATTCAGTCTAAGACCTATGGATAGATACCTAATGTTTGAATCATTTTTTATGCCGCAATTAGGAGATGATAACCTTCTCATAGGGATTATCCAAGGAACATCCTCCAAAATATAGATTCATAATATGCACATATGTTACCCACTTAATTCAAATAAGGAACCATAATCCCCAAAAGGAAAAAAATAATTCCATTGAAAACATATATTCTAAAAAGTCTTACAAAATTACATTACATTTCCAGAACCAAAGTGAAAACACCTTCAGAAAACTGCCACAACAAAATAACCTTTATAATTATAAGTACACATAGAACAAAGATACATTAAATGAGTCCACAAACAACACATCACATCTGGGAAATGGATCCACGAACCATTATAGAAAAACCCTAAAAAAATGCTACAAGTTACCTAAGAATCCACAAGAATGGAAGGGCCTTGGATCACTTGGACACTACGGATTCTTGTGACCTTTCTCACCACACAATAACACACTAGCATCTCATTCTGAGAAGAGGTTGATAAAATATCCTGAGGCTTTTGACACCACATCCAACATCAATAGTTTTTGGTCTCTTCCCCACTTCCTTACTAGAATTTCCATCACCTCATCCAAGGACAAGAAGAATGTTGGAGGTATCAAGAACTCATACTAGAACAGCGTCATCAAGGAGATATTGCTTCAACACATTGATAAAAAAAATTAAATTGAACTATGATGCCTTCAACTGAAGATCAATAATAATCCCATACTCAAAACACCATGCCTTTAAAGAATCATCTAAAATATTATTTGGAACATATGGAATTATATCAACAAAGAAATGATAAAACTCAAACACTGATCCATCGAACTTTTCAAAATAGTGCAACATCATCCACTTTTGCACCTTTGTATTCTTAGAAAATTATTGTTGGATGAACAAGGCCCCGATAAACTCCCAAGAAAGATCTTCTTGAGGATTGTTTCAAGGCACCCTCTTCCACCACTCTTAGGGAGAACCCTCAAGAATAAAGGTAGAAAACATCACCTATAACTCTTAAGGAATCCCAAGGGAATCGAAGATCCATTCCATTTTCTGAATCCACTCTTCCTCTTTGAGTGAGTCCTCTTGACCAATAAATGGAAGTCGATTTACCTTTTGAAACTCGAGAACAAAATCCTTATGTTGATCAACTATAAGTCCTACTAACGGGGAACCACCCATAGACACACAATGAGTTTCCATAAAATATCCATGTGGTTTAACACTAACCAATAAGAAAACTAGAAAATTTATCAAAACTAACCCATTAAAAAGAGTTCTCAAAATCAAAACACCACATAAAAAATAATTTCAAATCATACAAATAAGCACCACACAACCATTTGTTTTCAAAAACATCATAACATTCCATCTCAAAACATTTTATAATAAAAAAATTGGGGGGTTTCACACTCACGAATGTTGTTCCTTGGAGTCTAAATCACGTGAATATTCTTGTTCCACCTAGAGCACCCTTAAAACATTACATACTAGGAAGTCATCTACACTTATATATATGACCATGCATGTGTTAACCCATGAGAATACCAAAGGCTACAAAAAACATTCCATTTCAAATTTCACAAATATTTTTGAATTCCATGAACCACCAAATAGAAAACTATTTTAAGCATCCACACTTCAATCCAATTTTTCATGTTCAAATAATAAATTCCATGGATTTATATATAGAAATCGATTTCATATCAACAATATTTATTTGATTAGAACCCACTATTTCTCATTTGAAAAAAACTAAAAACCAAACATCCACTTTCAAACAATTATTTTTTGTAAACCATGTGTTTTGATTATATAATTCCAATATTGTTAAATCATTTCCATTTTACCCCATTGTCTCATTTTATAAAAACAAATATTTCTAAATAATTCCACAAGGCTAATTATAAAAATACTTTTTCTTTATTTTAGAAATTTAACCATTAACACTAAAACCCCTTTTCACAAATATAATATAGGGTTTTCAAAACAGTTTTTAGGATCAAACAAGACTCAAAGAAACTCATGACGAATGCTAGTGTCAAAGGGTGACTTGGCCATATAGTTGGCGACCATATACCAAACATGCCCCCATCATGAAGATCCTTCTAGGAACATACCCCAACTTCACATGGATTGTCAGGCCCTACGAGCTCATAGAGGACACTATCCCAACTCCCTTTTCCTATCCCAAAGATCGAAAAATTTATAAACACCAACAAAACCAATAAAAATATACTTCCCATGGAAACCCGATGATTAGAATGAGTAAGGGTTATGACGTCCTTCTCATTCCTACCTCTTGAGTCCTGAAAATCCTACTCAATATAACTTGAGAACCCCAAGTAATAAAGGGTTCTCTAAAAATTAAGTTACTCTAATGATCTGACCTCCTCTAATACCATTTTTTCACAAAACAACTTGGGTGGACCCATAACCGGTCTCCTAATCCAATCTGTGGCTGGGCCTGAAAGGCATTCTCGATCCCCACAGGCTAGAAACTAGTGACAAGCATCAATATAGTAAACAAAAAGGGAATGATTTAGCCAAATAATAAGTAAATAAATTACGAGTATAATATGAAATGAGTATCCCAATATATAAATAAAATTGAAGAGAACAACATTTATACAAGAATCTAGAATGTACAAAAAGAAGTACATATAAAACCCGAAATTGAAACCTAAAAACCCAACATATCCATATGACGATGAAGGTCACTCTATGATACCAAGAGAAACCATCACCCAAAGAGATCAAAACCAAGCTGAAACCTACACCACAAACTAAAACTAAGATAGACTATATGCGTGAGTATAAAAACTCAGTAGACATACCCGATCAAATCTATTCCCAATGCACTTCCTTTAAAATAATAGAGACATCAACCTCAAGTTTGAAATACAATATGAAAAGTATGCTTTCCGAATTTTTCAATTTAAATCCAAACATGGACCATTTCCCTTTTTCATTCCAAATCCAATTTCATTTTCATTAAGGTAGAATTAACATTTTAGATTGGAAAGTGATGCTTCCATTTCAAAATAGCATAGGAGAGTATAAAACACATTTTCTATAAAAAAAATTCATAAAATTTTAGAAGCTAACTCATCACCTTCCATAATAAAAACCACAAATGAGAGTGATATTATAATCACATAATATGGTTAGTTGAAATAAGCACACAAGATCAACCAAGTAACAAGCATCTCATTCAACAATACAAGTATCTATGTTCCAATAGACATGGGTGGCCCTAGGAGATCATGAATAAAATAGAACACACAAATACATGAGCCCCATCCCTGGAAAGCATGCCTTACACAATGAAGATCAAATATCTCTAAATAATTCTAGCCACCCTATCTCAAGACATGCCTAGGGGAAATCCCATAGCAATAAAACTCAATATAACATTGTGTTATAGTCCATTAGCTAGTGTGCAACATAGCAGGTGCAGTAATAATTCATATAAAATTCTCTAACTATTATAGGGTCTCATGTCTCACATATAAAGGGGGTGAAGCAACTGATGATAACCGAGCATCCAATCACATTCACATGTATCATATATAATAATTTACACAATAGGCACCACCCAAAATCACTCCAAGGATCATCCTCCATTCCTTATAATGAATGAATGAATAAATGCATCGGAATTATTACATAATGAGTATATCCCACCCAATCATAATTACTAAGAAATGTAATTATACATGTAGGGTTTTCATGATAAACATTTATCAGATTTATAATAAGGTTCCAAATGGGTCTTAAGATCTCTTCACAAAACCAAGATTTGTCGATGAACCAAACAACATTTTCAAAAGTGGTGTAAACATGCCATTTACCATTTCACAATCATCTCATAAAATTACTTTTCTAGAAAACATACCACATTTTCATGTCAATCCAGTTAAAATAAAATTACAAATGGGCCATTAACTATCATCACATACCTACCCACATTTTAAATCTAATACACATTTCTTTTTAAAACAAAAACCACTTGGGGAACCCATAAAAGGAAGCCAAAAACTCATTTCACATGTCACAAATATATTTACAAATCTAAACCATTATTTTTTTTTCAAAAAACACTCATAAAATCAAACCGAGCTTTTTCTCAAAGACATGGTTTGTAAAAAATACCCAAAACAATACTATTTATCAAAATACATGGTATAAACCACCACTTTGTACATAAAAAAAATTATCCAAAGATTATAAATGTAAAGACCCGAAAATCCATGTAATTTTTTTTAAAATTATATGTAATTATTCCAAGTCTGTGGTTTCTATCGGCACGTAATTATGAGGCCCGGAGTGCCCGTAAATTTTTTCCGAAGTTTCTGAGTACGTTTGTTGAACTTAAGAGTGGGTTTGGTAACTTTAGAACCGGTGCTTGGAATTGAAATCCAAGGGAACTATTGAAATCATCGAGCTGGTGATTTCTTGAGGGGACCTTCACCTCACATGCATTTTTTCATTAATGGAAGTTGGTTTTCCAACCTTTCAAGGAGGATAAAAAAAGTGGAATAAAATAAATTTGTTTAAACTTAAATTTTATTTTGTTCAAATATTTTTGAATTAAAGTAGGGTCTACCCGAACTAAACCCCCACTTTAATTCATACCAATGCCCCCCACACCTTCATTAAATGCAGTGATTAGGGGGAGACTCCTCAAAATGATGTGTTTGTTCCCCTCCTTTGGGAGTTGCAAGAATTGTTGTTTTGGACGTTGGAGGAAACCTTAGAGAAATAACTCTACTTCTGCCAATGACGAACATCTTCTTCTTCTTTGATCTCCTACCGGAACAAGGGAGGAAGCGCCATCCTTGAAGAATTCCAATGAAGTCATCCTAGAATTCTTCATCTTCTTTACCTACATCAATGAATCTAAGGTAGGAATTAGAGCTTTGTTATTTTTTTCTAGTTCTTTGTTTTCCATTTTGGATCAAAATTTGAAGCTGCTTTCTTTCACTCTAACGCGGAGGGTGTGGCCGAACAAACATGGCCCGACCCCTCCACCATACATTGTGTATTTTGACGCTAATAATGGCACAAGAATGATTTGAGTGATTTTATTCAATGATGGTCACAGATCAAAGGTGAGATCCCGAGGAGTGTGTAGCTACTTCTGGAACGAGAATCGGGCCACCGGAACTCGTCCAGTGACTCGTGGAAGGTTCGCCGGTGGTCAGAATCGATGAATGTTAATGGTAGAATGAAGGGAAGGGAATTCGGAACTCTGGCCATCTGCAAGGTTGGTGGCGGCGCAACTGCGCAGCCGGAGGAGCGGTCCACGGCGGTGCAGCGGCAGCCGGCGCAAGGCCGGCCGCGAGAAGAACTAGCGGCATGGGCCGCCGGGTTGTCGAGGAAGGCGCGGCACAACGCGCGCCGTGCGGTTGAGAGAGGGGTCGCGGAATTGGCCACGGTGATGAAGGAAGGGCGGCCCAATATCGTCGTGTGGGAGACCGCTAGCCGCTCGGCCAACTAGGAACAGCAGGACCCACTGCGTGGGTCCCGCGTGACACGGACTGGTGCCATGTGGCGCCGAATATGAACATCCCAAACGTCTAAGTCGTTCGGGACTCCAAGGGGCACGACCTCACCCCTGTACGAGGCTAGGGAATACCCATGGGGACCGCCAGTTGTGGGCCAGCGTGCGCCAATCCCAGTGTGGGCCGGGCCACTAGTTGTTAGCCCCGCATGGGCCGATTCCAGCACGGGCCGGACCCAGCGCGGGCCAGACCCAGCGCAGACCGGGCCGACCCCACAGGCCAGGCCAACTGAGCCACCCCTACGGGCTGGGTTGGACCCACAGACTGGGTCAGACCCTAGTCCGGACATGGTTCGGTCCGGGTCGGTCCGACTGGGTCGGACCGGTCCCGGACCCGGACCCGCTTTGACCTATTTCCACTATTTTGCCCATAACATGAGCTACGGGCGTCTGATTGATGAACCATATGCAGTGATGAAAACCTTGTAGGGAGATGGTTCTTTTGGTATAACCACATGTGGTTTGGACATAGTTGAGGTATGGACAGGATGGATCGAACGTAAATCCAACGGGGCCCTTGGAACGGAAATGCCAATAACTCTCATACCGTGCGTCTGATTGACGCGTCATCTGTCACTTTGGGTTTCTTATGGCGAGACGGATCTTTTGGATAAATCAACTTGTGACTTAGTGGAAGTTGATGTATAGACACTTGTCTGGAAGAGAGGACCGTCTCGGAATCAAACGTGCTTTTTGCGGGAACCCTATGGCTAGCTGCAATGTGGTAAAGGAATCTTACGTGGGTTCAATAGGACTGAATACTATTCCAAGATACTACATGGGTTCGATAGCTCTGAATATACTTCCAGGATCATATGTGGGTTCAAAAGTTCTGATTACTATTCTAGGATCCTACGTGGGTTCGACAACATTGATTACTGTACCATGATCCTACGTGGGTTCGACAGAGTTAATGATTCAGTGGATACATATAATCATCTATATATCTCTACATATTTTTTATACCTGTGTGAGTTGATCCTTGACTCTATGTTGTTATCAACGAGTTATCTTTCTTCCTTTGTGGAATGGGTTATTCTTGGGCTCAAGAGTTCGAGTTGGATTGTATTTGATTAATTAGGTATATGTATGGGAATATACCCAAGTATGTTGGATAATAGTTTTTGGTTGTATTATTACTACTATGTCTTATCCTTAGTGGATTCTGGGAGACCTTCAGGGGTCTCAGGGTCCATATTGAGTATCGTTATACTCACCCCTGCACGGGCTTCGCCCGCACCTTGTTTTTCCTATGCAGACGATGGACAGCAGTGATCGAGGCTAAGAGAGATGGATGGGAGGCTGCTCAGAGCTATAATTTGATGGTACATACATCAATGATGTCTTGATCAAGATATGTACCTACCCTTCATGTAGGATTTCCCAGTGGATGATCCTAGAGCTTTTTTCCCTTTTTCATGTAGTTGTACTTCAGTTGGGTTTGTATACTGCCCCATTTACTTTCAGCAATCTTTACATTAATAGTAATTTTTTGTTTTCTTTGGTTGTGTATAAAATGTTTGAGTTATTGGTTCAAATGTAATTACTTCCCTTTTCTATGGGATATTCCATTTGGTGCTAGTTTCTAGCACCTAGGCTAAGGAAGGCGGGCTTGGGGTAGTCACGGCATGGGCCTGTGAACAGGTCATGAAAAATTGTTATTAGCGGAGTTAGTTCTACTATAGAAAATTGGACTCTGATATTTTAACGGCAATAGTGTTAAGTGTTTTGAGTGTGGTTATCAGTTTAGGGAAACCGGTGTTGGTGCGGCGGCCGACGTATCCATACACTAGGACTCTGACTTCTGATTTCCAACAAAGTGCACGAAAACACTGATTACGTGTGTCTTTCATTTGAAAAGTACTCTTTGTGATCTCTTTGAGTCAGCTCACCAGGTATAACATATTGACCATGGTGCACCCTGTTTCTTTTCAGAATGTCCTCACGCAGAGAGCCAGCATGGGTTATAGGCTTTGTACAAGATGGCAGCCCACCAAGTGATGAGGCCTCGGTGTAGGGCCCTATCACAGTAGAGACACTAGAAGTACCACTACCCATTGGGCCACCAATTCCACCATCCCCAGCAGTAGAGAGTGCAAGCTGCCTGAGTGCGTTGCACAAGTTTTATCGCTATAGGCCACCCAGGTTCAAGAGTGAGACGAACCCACGGATAGCTGAGGATTAGATGGAGGCTGTGGTGAGAGTCTTCAGACTGGTAGGGACACCAACCAACCATATGGTTATCCTTGTCACAAGTCTCCTTTAAGTAGAAGGAGTCAGATGTTGGAGCCTGATTCTCTATTTTCATGACAAGGTGACACTTCTTTAGAAATACTTTGAGATCCTGTTTCGGGCAGAGTTTGTCCCAGCCACCCTACGTGCAGTCCGGATACATGAGCTACTTTATCTACAGCAGGGTAGCATGATGGTGGCACAGTACTCAATGAGGTTCACAGACCTCTCACGCTTCTCCACAAATATGGTGCAGGACCCATTCTTCAGGGTCCAGACCTTTGAGTAGGGGCTCAGGTGAGAGATCAGGGCTTCAATGATCTCCCTCAGCATCCTGATGCAGGCAGAGGTGTTGGAGTGAGCCCTCTTAGTGGAGAGTTTCCTTACTGAGCAGTCACTAGTAGCGAGACCCACCCCCAGGTGTCACATAGCGGAGTCTTCTGCAGCTGGGAGTAGACAAATTTTTCTGAGATCTAAAAGGACCAGGCCATTCGGTGGATGACCTCAGGATACGGGTTCGGTGGTGTGGGGCACACGAGACAGAGCCGGTCATACAAGGGGCAGGTAGTGCTACGCATGCGACAGGCAGGGTCACATGGCTCGTGACTATTTGACCCGTTTTGTAGATGATTAGAATATGGTCGAAGGACCACCCAGGCGGAGACATAGATTAGATCGAGGTGTTCCGCAGGGCAAAGGCGGATATGGCAGAGGATCTGGTCGAAAAGATGGTGGTGGGCGACGTTTCGAGGTGTTACCGCCACCACAACTAGGAGGTCCACCCCGACCGCATGGAGTAGGTAAACATGGGAGAGCTCAGCTCAAAGAAGCTGAGTATTATGATCATAGCACTTCATAGATTATTTGAGGTAGGTTCTATGTCTACTCCACCATAGTTGTAGTACTTATAGACACAGGTTCTAGTCACTCATTCATTTCTACTACCATCGTTCAGAGCTTAGAGATTCTGATGTAGCCATTCGCTCGATTCTTATGGCTAGAGACTCCTATGAGAGTGGATTCAATGATTACACACTGGTGTCAGTAGTGTTAACTTACTCTAGGAGGCGAGATCTTTGGATGGGTTCTTCTAGTAGTGGCATCGAGGTCTTACGACATAATCTTGGATATGGACTGGTTATCTACAGTCCATGCTCAGATTGACTGTATTTGGGGGAACGTTTGGTGTGTCTGTGAGGATGGGACTAGGTTTACCTTCATCGGTGATATGGGAGCCTTTGCATTGTAGGATGGACTTACCCAGAGGAGGGGGTGGCCGATTACTCATCAGTTGGCTAGCCTTATCCTCAGAGTGGTTGATGTGCAGAGTCTGAGCTATCCTGTTGTGGTCGATCAATATGCAGATGTTTTTCCTGATGAGGTGCCAGGATGACCTCCTCACAGAGAGGTAAACTTTTACATCAACTTGTTTCTTGGGACGACACTGATATCTACATCAGCGTATCGGATGGCTCCCACGGAGCTTCGTGAGCTGCGAGTACAGCAGGGGGACTTGCAGGAAAAGGGGTTCGTCAGACCCAGTGTTTCACCATGGGTAGCCCTGATTTTGTTCACCAAGAAGGTAGACTGGAGTTTGAGGCCATGTGTGGATTACCAGTGCCTGAACCTGGTGACCGTGAAGAATAAGTATCCACTTATGAGGATTGAGGACCTCTCCGATCACCTGAAGGGAGCTCGTTGGTTCTCGAAGATATGCCTCTGATCGGGCTACCACCAGCTCAGAGTATGGGATGAGGATGTGCAGAAGATGGATTTCAAATGTCGGTATGCCCACTATGAGTTACTAGTTATTCCATTTGGCATAACCAATGCACCAGCTATGTTCATGGGACTCATGAATAGGGTCTTCCAGCCACACCGCGATCGCTTTCTGGTAGTCTTCATCGATGACATTATGATCTACTCGACTACCGAGGAGGATCATGCCTATAATTTTTGGATAGTACTGAACACACTCCGAGAGCACCAGTTTTATGGTAAGCTCTCAAGGTTACAGTTCTGGATCTGAGAGGTTCACTTTTTAGTACGCGTCATCTCAGAGGCTGGAGTTGTTGTGGATCCAGTGAATATTGAGGCTGTTCTAGCTTGGGTGCCACCCAGGAGTGTAACGGAGGTACAGAGTTTCCTGGTTCTGGCCGGTTATTATCGAAGATTTGTGCCAGACTTCTCTAGAGTTGCAGCACCCTTATCAGCATTGAAAAAGAATGGGTAACCCTTCATGTGGTCAGAGAGGTGACAGTGGAGTTATTAGGAGCTAAGACAGATGCTAACTTGTGTGCCCATATTGAGGCTACCGGAGGAGGGCGTTGGATATGTGGTCTACTACGATGCATCAGGGACCAGACTTGGATGCATCCTGATGTAGGAGTGAGCAGTGATAGCTTATGGTTCTCGTCAGCTGAGATAGAATGAGAAGAACTATGCAACCCATGACCTGGAGTTAGCAGTAGTGGTCTTCACCTTGATGATGTGGTGACACTATTTGATGGGCGAGCATTTCACAGTCTACTCTAACCACCAGAGTCTCAGGTATATCTTCTTGAATAAGGACCTGAATTTGAGACAACAACATTTTCTTCAGTTCCTCTAGGACTATGATTTCTAGATATACTATACTCTTGGGAAGTGGAACATTGTAGCAGATACTCTCAGCATGAGATCAGATATTCAGCTGCTTAGAGAGGTGACTGAGCAGCTGGCCACTTTGTAGATTTCTTATGTGGACTGAGTTGGAGCAGATTTCCGACAGTCTCTTACAGTCACACCCCCACTCCTTCAGAGAGTCAGGGAGGCGCAGTGTGGGGATGCTGACTGTGAGGCTCGACGTGCACAGATATCCACAGGGTAAGCACCTGATGGATTTTTTGTAGGTGGGGAGCACGTCATCCTCTTTAAAGGACGTACCAGGGTACCAGAATCACTTCAAGAGGTAGGGTTGAGGGTGTTCCACACATCACCTCTGGAGGTACATCCAGGTGTGGCGAAGATGTACCAAGACCTTCGATGATAGCACTAGTGGCCAGGTATGAAGAAGGCAGTAGCAGAGTTTGTCTCTCGATGCCTCACTTGTCAGTAAGTGAAGGTGGAGCACTAGGAACCAGCAGGCTTGGTTTAGCCTTTAGTGGTCCCATAGTGGAAGTGGGATGGGATATCCATAGACTTTGTGACAGAACTTCCACATACATCCTGGGGACATGACTTGATTTGGGTGATCGTCGACCAACTCACCAAGTCGGCCCACGTCCTATTGATCGGAAAGCAGGGGTCAGTAGAGAGCTTGGGAAACCTCTATATGCAGGAGATTACGCGGATACATGGGGTACCTTAGAGGATTTTCTCTGATCGTGACGTGCGTTTCACTTCCCGACTATGGAAGGGGTTATAGGAGGCTTTCGGGACGCAGCTTCATTTGAGCACCACCTTCCATCCTCAGACTGATGGCTAGACTGAGAAGACCATTCCGACTCTCGAGGACATGCTCTATGAATGTGTCCTTGACTTCAGTCATAGCTGGCAGGACCAATTTCCTTTGGTGGAGTTTGCATTCAATAATAGCAGTCACTCCACCATAAGGATGGAACCATTTGAGGCTTTGTATGGTCGACCTTGCAGATTGCCATTGTGTTGGAAAAACCCAGGAGAGTCAGCACTAGTGGGACCAGAGATGGTACGGGAAACCATCGTGAAGGTGAAGATCATCCAGGATCGGATGAGGACTATACAGAGCAGGAAGAAGTCGTATGCAGACAGGAGGGGGAGACCTCTGGAGTTTGAGGATGGCGACCACGTCTTCTAAAGGTCTCACCTCGACGAGGTATGTGGATATTTGGCTGAGGCGGCAGGTTACCTCAAAGATTCATCAGACCTTTCCTGGTCCTCAGCGGTGTAGGAGAGGTGGCATACCGCCTGAAACATCCCCCTTAGTTTCACTAGGTGCCCGAAATTTTTCACATATCCCAACTGAGGATATATGTACATGATCCTACTCATATCATAGACTGGGGAGATCTTGTCATCGATTATGGGGTGACTTTTTAGAAGGTTCCAGTGGAGATCAAGGATCGATAGGAGAGATTCATTCATGGGTGATTGATACATCTTGTGTGTGTGCAATGGTAGCACGAGAACCTCTAGGAGAGCCCATGGGAGTGGGAGGCTCAGATTTGTGCTGAGTACCCACACTTGTTTTCATAGTTTTTTTTAAGTTTTGGATTTTGGGGACACAATGCTCTAATGTGGGCAGAATGTAAAGACCCTAAAATCCATGTAATATTTTTAAAACTTATATGGAATTATTCCAAGTCTGCGGTTTCTAACGACACATAATTCTGAGGCCCAGAATGCCTAAAATGTTATTTTTGATGTTTTTGAGTACGTTCAATGAATTTAAGAGTGTGTTTTTGTAACTTTAAAAGCATTGATCAGAATTGAAATCTGAGGGCACCATTGAACTCGCAGCGCCGGTGATTGCTTAAGGGGACCTTTACCTTAGATGTGTTTGGTCGTGAACAGAAGTTGGTTTTCCAACCTTTCAAGGAGGTTAAAAAAAAGTGGAATAAAATAAAATTGTTTAAACAAATTTTTTTTATTCAAATATTTTTGAATTAATGTATGTTCTACACGAACTAAACCCCCACTTTAATTCATTACAACCCCCACCTCCTTCATTAGATGAAGTGATTAGGGGAGACTCCTCAAATTTATGTGTTTGTTCCCCTCCTTTGAGAGTTGCAAAAATTGGTGTTTTGGATGTTAGAGGAAACCTTATAGGAAGAACTCTTCTTCTGCCAACGACGAATATCTTCTTATTCTTCGATCTACTACCGAAACAAGGGAGGAAGTGGCGTCCTTGAAGAACACTGACGACGTCGTCCTAGACTTCTTCATCATTTTTTCCGACGTCAATGAATCTTAGGTATGGGTTCGAGCATTGTTATTTGTTTCACGTTCTTCATTTTCTGTTGTGGATTAATATTCTAAGTCGCATACTATCACTCTAACATGGAGGGTTTGGTCTGAACAAACACAGTCTGACCCCTCCTATTTACTTTTTGGATTTTGATGCTAATCGTGGCATGAGATCGGGTTGAGTGATTTTCATCAATGATGGTTGCGGATTGAAGGCGACGTCCTGAGGAGTGTGTGGCTACTTCCCAAACGAGAATCGGGCCCTCGGAACCTGTCTGGTGACCCGTAGATAGTTCGTCGGCAGTTGGAACCCACGAACATAACCGATAGAACGAAGGGAAGGGCGCCCGGCACTCCGACCAGCTGCGTGGATAGTGGCAGTGCAGCCGCACCACCCGAGGAGCAGGTTGCGGCCGACGGGCCGCGGTGGTGCAGTGGTGGTCGTCGCATGGCCGGCCGCAAGAACAACCGGCGGCTCGGGCCGCCCGGTTGCCAGGGAAGGCGGGCGCAGCGTGTGCCGCGCAGTTGAGAGAGGGGCTACGACCATGGCCGTAGCGACGAATGATCGGCGGTCAGTAGAGCAGGACACCAAAGTAGGTGCGGCACAACCATGTCACGTGGGAGGCGGTTGGCCGCTCGGCCAGCCGAGAATAGCGGGACCCTCTACGGGTGTCCCACGTGACACGGACTGGTGCCACGTGACGCCGAATCTAAATTTCCCGAATGGTTAAGCCATTTTGGACTGCAGGGGGTGCAGACTTCTCCCTGAATGCTGCTAGGGTGGACCCTACAGGGACCTCTAGACTCGGGCCTAGTGCGGCCGGACCCAGTGCGGACTGGACCCAGTACAGGTTAGGCCGCCAGTCACGGGCCTCATGCGGGCCGAGTCCAGTGTGGGCCAGGTCTCCCCCGTGGGCCGGGTCAGACCCACGAATTGGATCAAACCCCAGTCCAGACCCGGTTCAGGTCGGTTCAGTCTGACGAGGCCGGACTGGACACCGACCCGCTTTGACCTATTTCCACTCTTTTGCTCGTAACATGAGGTGCAGACGTCCGATTGACGAACCATCTATGGTGATAGAAGCCTTGGATGTAGATGGTTCTTTTGGTATACCCCACTTGAGGTTTGGACCCAGTTGGGGTATGGATAGGTTGGATCGAACGTAAATCCAACCAGGCCCTCGAAATGGAAATCCCAATAACTCTCAGACCTGGTGTCTGATGGACTTTCCATATATCGCATTGGGTTTCTTATGGAAGGATGGATCTTCTGAATAAATAATCTTGTTACATCAAGGTAATTGATGTATAAACACCTGGAATGAGGAGAAGACCCTCCTAGAATCAAGTATGCTTTGTGCAGGAACCCTGTGGCTGGCTGCAATGTGATAAAGGGATCCTACGTTGGTTCGACAAGACTGACTACTGTTCCAGGATCCTACGTGGGTTCGACAGCTCCGAATACTATTCTAGGATCCTATGTGGGTTCGACATCTCTGATTACTATTCAAGGATCAAACATGGGTTTGACAGCTCTGATTACAATACTTGGATCCTAACTAAGTTTGACAGAGTTGATGATTCAGTGGCTACATCTAATCATCTCTATCCCTCTACATAAGTTTTATACCTATGTGAGCTGAGCCTTAACTCTGTGTTGTTATCAACAAGTTATATTTCTTCCTTCGTGGAACGAGTTATGCTTGGGCTCAGGAGTTGGACCTGGATTGTATTTGATTACTTAGGTATATGTATGGGAATATACCTAAGTAGGGTTGGATGATACTTTGTGATTGTATTCTTACTACTGTAGTTTATCCTTAGTGGATTCTGGGAGACCTTCAGGGGTCTTGGGGTCCCTACTGAGTATCATTATACTCAACCCTGCATGGGATTCACCCGCACCATGGTGTGTCCTGTGCAGACGACAGACAGTAGTGATCGAGGTTGAGAGAGATGGACGGGCAGCTGCTCGGAGCTAGACATAGATGGGCATACCTCAGGGACAACTTGATTGAGATCTTTACCTACCCTTCAGGTAGTATTTCCCAGTGGATGATCCTAGAGTTGTTTTTCGTTTTTCCTATACTTGTACTTCAGTTGGGTTTGTATACAAGCCCATTACATTCAGTACTCTTTACATTATTAGTACTTTTTTGTTATCTCTAGTTATGTATAGTTTTGTGAGTTGCATGTTTAAAGGAAATGCCTTCCCTTTTCTCTGGGATATGCCTTTTGGTTCTAGTCACCAGCCCTTGGCCTAAGGAAGGCGGGCTTGGGGTTGTCACGACACGGGCCCGTGGATGGTTCGTGACAACAAAACAATATTTAACATATAAGGAAGTTGATAAAGGCATGAAACCATTGAATCACAAAATTTAAAGGAAATTTCATGGGAAACCTACCTCAAATCAATGGAACTTCAATGGAGCACAACCAAAATTTAACCACTAGGGTTCTAAGAGCCAAGATCTATCAAGTTGAACCCTAAACGGACAAAAAACCCAATTCAACAACACCCTAAGGAGGAAAGTAATCCAAAAATTCCTAGTAGGGTTATAGGAGAAATGGGAAATGGAATAATAGGAAATAAGAAAGAAAATTGATCCCTAACCTTTTGATCTGAGTAAAGAATCCCCAAGAAAACCCATAAAAATCACCTTGGAGGAAGTTGGAGGATCCAAAATACTCTATGGGAGGCATCCAAGTCATAGGGTTAGAATGGGGGGAAATGGTAAGAAATCCCAATTAAAAATAAGGATAAAATCCCAAAATAAACTTCTTGAGTGGGTTGCATGGTTTTCTCATATGGTTTATCACCATGTGCAAATTGTGTGATTTCCTACTGTCTAGTGCTACACGGGATGTACACTTGGGATGAACACTTAGTTAAACTATTCTCAAAACATGTGACCCCCTACACCCTTACCTGCATGATTAAACTAACCGTGTTCCCTAAGCGTACGACTTGGAAAAAGTCCCCAAAAGTCACCATTTTCAACCCAAAACTCATCTAACTCAAAGGGAGAAACCATCCAACAAACATAACCTATAAAAAGGATCCACTAGGAGTGTTACGAACTCATTTTCCAAGCCACCTACTCCTCATACCTTTCATTCAATCCAATAATGGGTCCAGAAACCACCCAAAACCTCTAAAACATAAAGTAAAAATCTGGAACACCAGATAAAAACCTAGAGCCAAAAGATAATATGGAACAAAGGATGAAAAAAATGGGTGTTATACAAAATATCAAGAATCCCATTTTTTAGACTCTACTTAATTAAGGGCATGGAATTAAACAATCATTGAAGAAATACTCTAAATATATATTCAAAACTAACATTTTCAAAATTATAAACAGATCCTGACAATATTATTATGTTTTTATAATCATAATAGAGTGATATCACTCCACACTTCTAATTCATAACACAACTAATTAGACCATGAAACTTTAATATAAAGTATCATGATACCCTATATTTTGAATTTTTATTAAGATTATGAAAAGAGAGGTCTTAATCATGTAAAACCTCACTTTTAATATCCTTAATTAATGAAATTTACACTCAATGATAAATAATGAAAGTTATAAAATATTTATCTCAAATATGAGGTATCTTGATCACATATCACAACCAATCTTGTTAATGATAACAATTTCATTTTTTGTGTGACACATGTGAAGTCATTCCCACAAGTTTGACTGCATATCCTATCACATACTCATCACCAAGAGATAAAATTACAATGTTATAAACACTTTACTGACCAAAGGTTACATCAATACTGATGTTATAGTAAAAAAATCAACATTTATATTATTTATAATAAATTATTAGGTGATTGTTAACATGGGTCAATAAACATCACATCATGAATATCAATAATAATATTCTTCATTTCTCACCACAATTATCAAAATATCCAAAAATATGGAAATTATAACAATGATATTAACTTCCAAAAATGATATTAAATGTTTTATCTCCCTAAAAACTATCATAACCAATGTTATTTATGGTCAATTTTGGAAGAATATAAAAAAATTATCAGGTTTATTAATAAAATCAAAGCATGGGATCAAATTTTTAATAAAGATAATGTGGTCTTGGTATTATTTTTAATCCACTAGTTGGTTTGATTTATTGGCTGGATAGGGAGTTTAATTACTGTATACATATTTTGAGAGAAGAAGAAAATTTTTTTGATATTATTTTTTAATGATGTATTTTTTTATTTTTATAAACAAAATTTTGAAAAATTTAGTAATATTTAATGAATTTAAAAGAAAAATATAGAGAAAAAGAAGGATTTTCATATAGGGGGTTTAGAAATAAGATGATATGTGAATGGATTTATATGAACTATAAATGATTTCATTTGTAAAGGGTATGTGGAAGTGGTTTCCAAACTATAATGGGTGGATATTATGAGAATTCAATAAAGGAGTCGTCATTTGTGGTCGGTCGGTGATCATTTTCATCTTCCATGATGGAAAATATATATGAATAATATGATATCACACTTATAGTCTCTTAGGATATACCTTTTCTTAGTTTTTATACAATGGATACTTGTAAGTGGTGTTCCAGAACTGTCCATGACTAGGGATGATTGTATGTTTCTTAATGTTGATACTAATGAGTAAAATACTCTATTTTTATCTCTATCAAACTATATTTACAAGAATTTGTTGATTTTTACTAATTTCAAGGAAATGTGAGAAAAAATACCCAATATATATGAGGTTGAAAATAAGGTGAAAGAGGTAATACACCAAGTACTTCATATTATATTTGATGACATGAAAATGTTCCCTGGTGAAAATTTTGTTTGGTTACTTTGCTGAATCATTGAGGCTGTTAGATAAATTAAAGGATATGGTGATGAGATTGAATATATTGATGTGGTAAAGAAGATCATAAAAAGGTTGTGTAATGGTCGGGACCTTCCTGGTCCAGTACATTTCCAAAAACTCAGGTCCACTAAAATAGTGGCACCGGTCATGGTGAAACTGGTCACAATAGCTGCGTGATGGTGGCACCGGTCATGGAAGCACCATAACAGTGGATCCGGTCACAACAGTATTGTGACTTTGGAAGAGGTCACGACAGCACCGTGAAGGTGGCACCGGTCACGACAGCACCATGAAGGTGGCATAGGTCATGGTAGCACTGTGATGGTGGTACCGGTCACGAAAACACTGTGATGGTGGCACCGTGATGGTGGCGATGTTACGGTCTCTCACTAAATGGTGTCCCACCCTCTGTTTCTTTTTTTAGTACCCTATTTTTCCCAGTTCTTCCCCCGCAATGTATATTTTGATGTAAAAGTGTTTTAATACCCCTTTAAAATCCATTTAAAATCACATAAATTATATCTCAAATCTCCCATGAGTCGGGTGACCCTTGACTTTCCAAAATGTGTGGCTTTTCTCTAGAAGTCACACCCTTTTCTCGTGCATTCCAGTTCTTCCCTAGTTAAGTGTTTTCCTCTATTTAAAGGAATCCATTTAACTCATAGTTGTTATGGCCACCTATCTGACGATAATTTTTAAATAAAAATTAATTCCATTATGTGTAACCATCCAACTGTGTGTTGAAAACACAATCATCCATTAAAGTCGTTCAAGATTTCCTATCTTGTATCTCCAGGATCTCACCTTTTATCACACGAGGATTATATCTTCTTTATGATTATTCTCCTTGACCTTCCTTGTTCCATTTGGATTCCCCTTTCTTGAGGCGAGTGGTGTGCATGTGCTGGAGCCTTTCCTGCTCATTCTTGGAGTCCTCATAGTTCTTCCCCTGCAATTGGTTTATCCCTAGATATTGTTGCAAGGAGAAAAACTTCGATTGTTGATCATCCATGTAGGTTTTTTCCTCCGTCTCTCTTTACTGTGTATCATGCAGGGTGGGTATGTTAATGATTCCTTTGGGGATGGATGAATCCAACCCTTAATGAAGATAATAAATGCTTATTATGGAATTAAAGGGTGTTTTTGATGATGTTTCTGTACTCTTTTACCATTTCATATATGTTGTGAATTGTATCAGCTTATGTCCACTAAAAATCATGGTTGTTGGTGGTTCTTTCTTGTGCAGTAATAATCCTCTATTTTCTAGATAATTAAGTAATTGAATGGATGTCACATGGAAACTAGTTAATCATGTAAACTCAGTTGATTAAATGGATGCCCAATGAATAATAATTCTTGTGTGGTCACCCTGGTTATCCAAACAGAAATAAGTAACTAAAAGAATGGTGAGTTTGAATCTAAAAACATCCTTTCTCTATTCTGGTGATGCATGTGGTTGTTCTTATTGATTCTTGTGGGGTGACATGGATGGGGATAGGATCACCTATTATGGTGCAGTTTTTGGTTTGTGGATTTGAGGCCATGTGGGGCCATACATTGGGGATTGGTTTTTTTCAGTACTTCAAGGGATCCCATGGATCCCCTTTATTGTTGTGACTTTATAAGAGAATTGAGTGTGAATGCTTAATTTGATGCTTGGCTATTTTTCCCTCCTTGGATTGTTGCTATGCTTGTTAGTTTCTCAGTAGTGAAGAATTATTTAAATTAAACCACTTGAATGTGATAAAATAATGGGATCAAATGGGATTTGTTTTCTGGGAATGAGTTGGGAGTTGGTTGTGGATATTGTTCTTTTATGAATGAATAGTAATGAGGGTGTTTCTGTATGGTCTGGTTTTGGAACCCCTAGGTTGAGATGAGTGCTCATTTACCTATATGTATAATATATTTCTTATGTTTCTTATTCATATCCCACCCAAGTTTAGCACTTCATGAAGAACACCAACATTTCATGGGGGAAAGTGTTTTCCCCAACACTCCAATGAGTGGTTGGTTGTTAGCTCCTTTTCTGTTCCCTCTTCAAAGTAGACCACAACTCTTAGAGAAGTCTATGATGGCTTAAGGTCCATCATATCCCATGATTCATTGGGAAAGGTAGTTGTGGTGGTTTTCCTATGTGTGTGTGGGCAGGTTGTTTCCCATGTGTCATTGGGGTGAGGCCCTGGTGTTTTCAGGCATGGCAGTGGTTGTTCTAGACAGGTTTTTTTGGGCATGGTGGTAGTTGTTCTGTCCTAAGTGTCTGCAAGTGTGGTTATGTGTGGTTGTTGTGGCCCAGGTGTTTGCGGGTGGTATGTATGGTTCTGGTATCCCATGTGTGTGCTAGTGGGGGGATGGTAGTGGGACTATGATAAGAATGGCGGTGGAGGTCTGACGTGCAGGATGTCTTCAATAACAAGTGGGAAAGTGGTGTGGGGTACCCAATCATTGATGTGTTATTACTATTACTTTACATGACTTTCATTATTTGGGGAGTGTGCCTTGGTGAGGTTTTTGTGGATAATTTCCTTTATATCTACTTCGGTTATTTTCTTTTTCTCACGGGGCATTAGAATGCATCCCCGCTTAGGCATGAGAGCTTTTGGTTTTCCCTACTAAGTATACATGTATGCTCACATTACATATATAAAACTACTTTTAGGTTTATAGGAGGACTTTGAGGACCGTGCTAGGCCCAACTAGTATAGACGTTGGGACCATTGACGTTTCTGATTTTCTTTTCTTTTAGAACCTTCCCTTAGAGTTTTCTTTTATTTTTTGTAGCACTTATTATTGAAACATGCATATGGGAATGGATTGTTTTGAATTTACTTTAACATTCAATTTTGTTGTTGTTAGGTATTTACTATCTTATCCTCTGATACTAGTAAATAAAAAGGGAAATTCCTTTCATTTTACGTGTGATTATATACCATTGGTGCTAGTTTCCACTTCAGTTCCTATTGAAGGTGGGTCTCGGCGGTCATTATCTCTCATTCATCTTGAGTAAGGAAGGGTTTGGAAATATGTTATCCCTTCCCTGGTCATGGTGAAGGCAGGTCGTGATAGAATGGTATCAAAGGAAGGGAGTTTGAGAGATATGATGGAGTTTTGAGTTATGCATAGTAATTATTGCATGGTATGGTAGGGAAATAGTGTTAGGAAATCTGGGATTGTGAAATAGGCCATGGAAGAGTGGCTAGAACATGGGATTTTAGGGCCCCCCATGATTTAATGCAAGGACTATGGACCTAATGAACGACCAAGTGAGGCAACATTGATTGGAGGGTAGAGAACCTAAGAATGGTTCATGAATCATAATGACATGTGTTCTTGTGTTTCTTGGGTATTTAGAGGATTTAAAATAAATAACATGTTTATGAAAATTTTAAAAGAAATATTCTACACTACTCAGGCATAGGCATTCTTTATTTAAATTATAGCTATGGCACCCAGATGGAGACCATGAGTAGTATGGGTGATCAAGGCCCAACAGACTTATCTAGCTAATCAGCAGAGGGAATATTGAGAGGAGGAGAATGACCAGTGGTAGATGATGCTTCATGACATTCAGAGATAGACCTTAGGTAAGTATGAGGGAAGCATCTTAGACATGGTGATAGAGATCTATCTCATGGAGATGATGATAGATTTCAGTATGATCCAGGCTCCAACAGGGTACTGGGTTATTCTAGATGTTAGACAGATGCGGGGAGCGGCACGTCAGTGGTGGATGCTCTATCTTTAGGAGAATAGCGAGGTTGATTTTTTATTGACTGACTTCGAGAGGGTGTTTTAGGTAGAATTACTCTCTTCCACAATGAAGGTGGATAGGAGATAGGAACTACTCTCTCTTCAGCAGGGGAGTATGTCAGTGAGGGAGTTGGGGATCAAGATCAAGGGTCTCCTTCAATTTGATCCAGAACACTTTCTAGATTAGGAGTTTTAGGCACGATGTTTAGAGGAGGAACTCTGTCCTTCTCTTCAGTATGTTGTTACTCCCTTCACTCTACGATGTACTTGGAGGTCCAAAATAAAGACGAAGTGGTGGAAAGGATGCACACGCTGGGAGGAGTGCCGTGATAGGGGATCTAGTTGGGCTCATCAAAGCATAAGGCCATCAGAAGAAAGCCTCCATCATCAAGGCCTTATAGGTTTCAGCCAGTGGGGAGAAGGCCCAAGCAGTTCTAGTTCTGACCTCCCATTCCTCACCCTTTCTTTGTCGGCCCAGGACCGAGATTCTTCATCTGTGGCATCTGTGGGAACTTTTGGAAAATATACCCGGACCGAGTGCAGTATAGTGGGGGTGGGAATGTTCAGTGCCCACCTCAGTAGTAATAGTTTCCATCTAGGAATTTTCATTAGCAGCCGCAGTTGGGACAGTGAGCTCTCGCTCCTCCGAGAGTAGACATTGGAGGAGGAGGCCGACCTCAGGTTTCTCCTCAGGGACCTCGACCAGGGCATGGTCGGGGAGGCGGCTGACAGTCGAGGGGTAAATGAGCTAGGCGTAGGTAGTTTCATGCCGTAATGGTAGCATTTCCAGTAGGTCCAGAGGTCGATCGAGGTACAATCATCTTGTTTAGCACACATGCATGTGCCTTTTTTGATTCAGGAGCTTTTCACTCCTTTGTTTCACCTAGTCTAGCCCATTCTTTGGGCTTAGACACAAGGAGATTTCTCATACCCTTGGTATTGAGTGAGCCATTCAGAGGTCAGAACAGCTTGTCTTTTGTTTTCCGGGAATGCAGACTGATGTTAGGATCACATCAGTCCCCTAAGGATCTCCTTTTTCTATATATGCATCCATACAATGTCATTTTCAGCATTGAATGGTTGTTATCTGTGTGTGATATTATCAACTACTTTCGGATAAGCGTTTTTTTCAGATATGGGAGGCTGACGTGTGACTTTCGTCGATGATAAGGGATGCTAGGAGGGTATCCAGTGAGTGGAGCCCCATATTTACTTATTATAAGACTTGTTAGTGGATTCAACAGACTCAGAGATGGTGGAAGTTTCAGGTACTATCAGTGAGTTCATATATGTCTTCCCTAAAGAGGTGGTGACTCTACCCCCCCTACATATGATTATGAGTTCGGGATAGTCTTGAAACCTGGTGCCCGTCCAATTTCAATGGCTCCCTATCAGATGGTGCCTTCTAAGTTGTGGGAGTTATGGATTGAGATTGATGATCTGATGAAGAAGGGTTTTGTTCAACCAAGTGTGTCACCATAGGGCGCTCCAGTCTTGTTCGTGAAGAATGTATATGGTGGTCTCAGGATGTGCATAGACTACTAGAGACTGAATCAATTAAAGGTCAAGAATAATTACCCTCTCATGACGATAGATGACCTTTTTAATCTTTTTTAGGGGTAAAGATGGTTCTCCAAGATCGACCTACAGTCAGGATATCACCAGTTTGAGGGTAAAAGAGGGAAACATCCCAAAGACTGCATTCAGGTTCAGATATAGGCACTTTGAGTTTGTGGTCATTCCGTTCAGCATTAGGAACACACCAGCTGTTTTCATGGGACTCATGGACTCCATCTTCCAAGAATATCTAGACCGGTTTGTAGTTGTGTTTATTGATGACATCCTGATCTACTGAATATCATAGGATAACCACACCGAGCATCTGAGAATGGTTTTAGGGGTCCTCTGATAGCACCAGTTCTACTGTAAGTTGTCCAAGTGCAAGTTTTATATATGAGAGTTTCACTTCCATGGACACATGGTGTCTGAGTAGGGGAAAGTAGTGGTCCCATCAAATTTTGAGGCAGTTGTTTCTTAGGCATCACCCAAGAACATGACAGAGGTTCGTAGTTTCCTCGGTTTAGTGGGTTACAACGAGAGATTTTTTCCCAACTTCTCTCGAGTTGCAAAACCCTTGACAGCCTTGACCAAGAAGGACCAGGCCTTTAAATGTAGTGAGCAGGGTCAGGCAGCATTCATTTATATAATAGTGAAGTTTCTTAGTTTCCTAGTGTTGAGGTTTCTAGAAGAAGGGGTGATGTTTGAGGTGTTCTATGATGCTTTAGGCCAATGATTGGGGTGTGTGCGGATGTAACAATATGGTTGATCTCTTATGGGTCTAGGAAGTTATGTTCCCATGCACATAACTATGCCACCCACAACTTGGAGATCACAGTGGTTTTGTTCGCACTAAAGTTATGGTGGAACTACCTCATCATGGAGAACTTTTGGTCTTCACGGATCATAAGAGCGTGAGGTATATCTTCTCCCAGGGAGACTTGAACTTGTGGTAGTATAGGTGGATGGAGTTTCTTCAAGACTATGACTTCGATATTTCTTACATCTCAGGAAATGGGAACTTGGTGGATGATGCTTTGAGCAGGAACTCGCATAAAGATTTGATTCAAGAATCGGCAGATGCTTGGAAGGTGATGGAGGAGTTGGCTTCCCTACACCTGGATGTAAGGGTGGAGGATGGCATAGGTTGTTTGTTCCAGATAATGGTGTTGTCCTATCTATTGCATCATGTTGAGGAATCTCAAAGGGGGAACCAAGAGGTTGAAGTGATGTGTGATCATGTTATCCAGGGCAATGCTCCGGAAGGATGGTCGGAAGATGTCCAGAATGGAATGTTGTTTCACGAAACGTTCTTCATCCTGGTGGAAATTCACCAGAGAGTCCTGGGTGAGTTCCACAACTCACCCCTGGTGGTACACCCGAGAGTTTCCAAGATGTACCAGGGTTTGAGGGGTCAGTTTTTGTGGCCAAGGGTGAAGCGTGCAGTGGCAGAGTTTGTGGAAAAGCGCCTCATGTGTAATTAGGGGAAGGTTAAACACCACATCCTAGGAGGTCTGTTACAACCTTTAGATGTCCTCGAGTGGAAGTGGGATGGCATATCAATGGATTTTTTTATGGTAATACCGAGATTTCAAGGGGGTTGTGATGCTATCTGGTTAGTGGTGGATCAGCTAATGAAATCATCTCCCTTCATGGCAATCAAGGAGTCGAGTGCATTGGATTCCCAAGAACAGAGGCACATGGGAAAGGTGGTTCAGTTTCATAGAGTATTGAGGTCCATAGTCTCAGATCAGTATACCCAGCTTACCTCACGGGTCTGGAATGGAATGCAACAAGCTTTTGGCACCCATTCATTCCTCATCACTGCTTTCCACCCCCAGACTGATGGGCAGATAGAGAGGACGATCTAGACATTGGCGGATATGCTACAATCATGTGTTTTGTACATTGGGGGATCGCGGTTACAACACATGTATCTGGTATATTTTTCATAGAATAATATATATAACTCTAACATTGGAATGGCTCTGTTTGAAGCCTTGTATGGGAGGCCATGTCGCTCACCCATGTGCTAGAAAGAGGTCGGGGAAGCAGGTTCTCTTGGCCCGAAGGTGGTGCAGAGCAAGATGGGGAAGATTCAGCTTATGTGGTAGAGGATGAAGGCGGATTTGGACCGGAATAAGTCATACACCGATCATAGGAGGATACATTTGGTGTTCCAGGTTAGCGACCATGTGTTCTCGAAGGTCTCCCCTCATCGAGGGCTACAGAGGTTCGGTAGGGGAAGAAAATTTTCACCCCGGTTTATCAGACCCTTTGAGGTGTTGCAGTGGGTCGGCGAAGTGGATTATCAGCTAGTTCTACCACCGCTTCTACTGTGGGTGTAAGACGTATTCCATGTATCTCATCTCTTTTGGTATCTACATGATGATTCACACATCCTTGACTGGGGAAAGCTGGATATCGAGGATGACACGACATTCATAGAGAGACTAGTGAGGATCGAGGATCATGAAGAGAAGGTGCTTCATGGATGAACCATCCCCATGGTTTGTGTGTTGTGGAGGCATGGTGGCCTTGAGGATAGTACATAGGAACAAGAGGCACAGATGTGTGCCTAATACCCAGAGCTATTTTGAGTTTTGATATATTTATTTTTGTACTTTTTTGTGATGTAGTGCTTGACCTTATTAACTATGAAATGTGTTGTTTTTCTTATTCTCTGGATGTGTGTGAAAAGTCCTGACTATGGGGAGGGGAGAACCTAATACCTAATCAAGTTGCATTAAGGTGGATATGATTAAAACTGTGCAGGCAAGTCATTGTTGTCCAAAGGGGATAGTATCTTGACATGGTGGAAGGGACTCTCAAACCCATATGTCTGGACAGTGAGGCCTTTATATGTTTGTGTGGTTTCTTGGGGGGAGAGGGGCAGTAGTGCTTCTACTGTTGATCGGTATGAGAGAGAGAGATGATCCAAGATGTTGAAGAGGTGCCCCTATGGAGCCTTAGAGTATCCATGGTTGTTCAGGAGAAATATTTTGAGGAGGGTTACTCCTAAGAGGTATCTTAAGGATGGTTGTTCGGACTTCTTTTCTGGTCAGTTTTAAATTCTTGAGGATTAGAATAGTTTGAAAGGTACATGATGTAATAACATTGACCCTCCTAGTACAGTACTTTTCCAAAACACAGTTCCACCGAAATAGTGGCACCTGTCATGCTGGCATCGGTCACGATGGCGGCCTGACGGTGGCACCTATCATGGAAGAATCGGAATGGTGGCATTGTGGTAGTGGCACTATGGAGGTTTCACCAGTCACAGTAGCACCATGACGGTGGAACAGGTTAGGGAATCACTGAGATGGTGTCACCGGTCACGGAAGCTCTGTGACGGTGGCACTGGTCAAGGCAGCACCGTGATGGTGGTACCAGTCACGGTAGCACCATGACAGTGGTACCTATCATGGAAGCACTGTGACAGTAGCATCATGATAGTGGAACCATTATGTTGTCTCACCAAATAGTGTCCCACCCTCTGTTTCTTTTTCTAGTTCCCAAGTTATCCTAGTTATACCCCTGCGTTGTATCTTTTGACATAAAAGTGTTTTAATAACCCTTTAAAATCCATTTAAAATCCTATAAATGTTATCTAAAATCCCCCAAGAGTCAGGTGACCCTTCAATTACCAAAATTTGTGGCTTTTCCCTAGGTTTCCCACCCTTTTCTGTTCTTTATATTTTGGCCCTGATTACACGTTTTCCTCTATTTAAAGGAAACCCTTTAACTCACAACCATTATGGCCTCCTCTCTAATGAGAATAATAGATAACAATTAATTCAATCGTGTGTAATCGTCCAACAATGTGGTGAAACCAAGGTCTGCCTTTAAATCAGTTCAATATTTCATATCCCGTAACTCTAGGATCTCACCTTTTATCGCATGGGGATTCTCTCTTCTTCTTGGGTAGTCTCTTTTACCTTCCTTGGTGTGTTTGGAGTCCCCCTTCCTAACAATAGTGGTACGCCTGTGCTGGAGCCTTTCCAACTCATTCGTGGAGTCCTCAGAGTTCTTCCCCTAAAATTCATGCATCCCCAGTTATTGGATTGAGTTCAATCATTGATCATTTGGGTAGGGTTTTTCGTTTGACTCTCTTTACTGTGTATCATGTAGTGTGGGTGTCTTAATGTTTCCTTTGGGGATGGATGAAATAAAAACCTAAGGAATATAATAAATGGTTTTTACAGAATTAAGGTGTGTTTTTGATGATGTAGCTTTACTCTTATACCTTTTCTTTTATGTTTTTATGTTTATGGGATTGTGTCCATTGAAAATTCTGTTCATTGGTGGTCCATCCTTGCGCACTAATAAACCTTTGTTTTCTAGATAATTCTATAATTGAATGGTTGTAACATGGAAAATGGTTAATCATGAAAACTCGGTTGACTAAATTAATTCCCAATGAATAATAATCCTTGTATGGTCACCCCGGTTAACCAAACCGAAATACAGAACTAAAGGAATGGTGTGGTTGAATCTGAAAACTCCCTTGTTCTATTATGGGGATGTGTCTGGTTGTTCTAATTGATTATTTTAGGGAGACGTGGATTGGGATGGGATCCCCTTTTGTGGTGTAGTTGTTGTTTTGTAGATATGTGGTCGTGTGGGGCCGTATGATGGGGATTGGTTTGGTTCCAGTACTTCGAGGGATCTCACAGATCCCCTTTGTTGTGGTGAATTTATAAGAGAACCGGTTGTGAATGATTAATTTTCTATTTGGCTATTGTTCCATACTTGGCTTGTGGTTATGCCTATTAGTTTCTCCATAGTGAAAAATTATTTGAATGAAATAATTTGAATGTGCTAACAAAAATGGGTTCAAAGGGATTTATTTTCTGGGAATGAGTTGGGACTTGGTTGTGGTTGTTGTGCTTTTATGAATGAATAGTAACGAGGGTGTTTGTGTATGGGGTGGTTTTTGAACCCCTAGGATGGGATGCATGCTTTTTTACCTATATTTATAATTTAGTTCTTATGTTTCTTATTCGTGCCCCACCTGAGTTTATCACATCATTCTAAACACCCCCTTTTTATGGGAGAGGGTGTTTTTTACAACACTCCTATGAGTGGCTGGTTGTTAGCTCTTTTCTGATCCCTTTAACGAGTATCCCAAGACTCTTTGGGAAGGATATGATGGCTTGAGATCTATTATAGCCCAAGATTCTACAGGCAGGGTAATTGTTGTGGTTTTCCTAGGTGTGTGCGGGCAGGTTGTTTCCCAAGTGTCTTCGGGATGAGGCCCAGGTGTCTTCAGGTGTGGTTGAGGTTGTTCTTTCCCAGGTGTCTTTGGGCGTGGCAGTCGTTGTTCTAGATCTGGTGTTTGCGGGCATGGTTACATGTGGTTTTTATGGCCCATTAGTTTTCAGGCGGGATGTGTGGTTGTGGTATCCCAGGTGTGTGAAGGCGGGGGGATGGCAGTGAGACTACGATATTAATGGAGGGGGAGGTCTAACATGTAGGATGTCTTCAATAACAAGTGGTAAAGTGGTACGGGGTACCCAAACATCGATGTTTTATTACTATTACTTTACTTGACTTGCGTTATTTGGGGAGTGTGCATTGTCGAGGTTTGGGTGGATAGTTTCCTTGCTAGGTGATGTGGTTATTTTCCTTTTCTCACAGGGCATTAGAATGCCTCCCCACTTGTGCATGAGTGCTTTTGGCTTTCCCTAATATGTTTACTTTTATTCTCACCCTACGCATATAAAAATGCTTTCAGGTTTCCAGGATGACTTTGAGGACCATACTGGGCCCTACTAGTTCAGACGTTGGGACCATTGATGTTGCTTCTTTTCTTCTCTTTTGGAAACTTCCCTTGGAGTTTTCTTTTATGTTTTGTAACACTTATTATTGGAACATGAATATGGTAATGGATTGTTTTGGCTTTACTTTTACTTCCAGTTTTGGTGTTATTTTAGATTTACTATCTTATCTCTTGGTCCTATTAAATAAAAAATTTAATGACTTCCATTTTACGTGTGATTTTATACCCTTGGTGCTAGTCGCCACTCCGAGGCCTATTGAAGGCAGGTCTCGGGGGTCATTATCTCTCATTAAACTTGAGGAAGTAAGAATTTTGCAATCTATTGTCCCTTCTGTCATCTTTGTGAAGGCGGATCGTGATAGGTTACCACATCATTACAATCTAAAGGTATCATATCTTGAAGAGAGGAACCTCGTAGAACATTCATTGGATTGTTTTCAATGTTGTTTGGTTATGAAATTCATGTAAACCAAGAAGGAAAAACTATGAACCTAAATAAATATATAGTTTTTAAATCCTTATATTATATTAACATCACTAATGGTGGAGATGAAAAAAATATTTATTTTATAAGTTTATATCACATGGGGAATAGAATTATAGGACATGAGAGGGTTGTCTTCAAGGAAAGATTCTACTCAAAGGTTTTTTAGATAGTAATATTGGGAACATTATAGAATGGTGTCTAAGGATATTTGATGAAAATCGAGGTAAATAAGTAATTATACAAATTCCATGAAAGGGGTTTCCTCCTAAAAGTACTTCAAACTAGGAAATTCATATAGAATATAGTTTTATAAGAATATCTCTATGAGTAAATAAGAATATAATAAATAGGATTATCTGGAGGAAATATAAACACAGTTTAAGTAATATTATAAAGAATATATAATGTTAATAGTTTATAATTAAAAATTTTAAAGGGAGATAGATAATCATCCAAAAGGGGTATTTGGTCTCAATGTGGATCATATGGGGTATGTCAAAGAGATCTATTTTCAAATAAAAAAAATTAAACAATTTTTGTTTTGTTTAAATTATATTCTAATAATTTAAATTATCTTGATGTTAAGATTTACCAGCAAGAGAAATATTTAAAAGATCAACCAGTCAGTAAGATGAACTCAAGAGAGGTAGATAATTTCAATTTGATGATTTAAGAATAAGATAAGGTGATTATTGACCTTAATTATTACATAAATTAGTATATATAAATGTATATTCAATTGAATAAGTGTTTGTTGCAATGATATATAAATTTTAATTATAAATGAAATCAATATATTCAAAGAAGAATTTACACTTTATTAAGTTCTCATATAAATAATTATTAGAAAGGGAAAACAAGGCTTGGAATGTGTAAAAAATATTATGAATTAACAAAAGCATTGGTGCATTGGTAAAAGTTGAGTTGGTTGTGATTCAAGGACATCGTACGAATGAATAATGATAGAACAAGACAAAGGGAATCAATTTTTTTGTGTTTCTGGCATTAACACCAAGACCCTAGAAGCATAGTCAATGAATACTCTAAACAAAGGAAAGAAGTGGATTGAAAATTTTCCCCAATCTATTAGGGATAATAAAAAATCATGGAGCTATTACATGTCCAAATACACATGGAGGAATGAAATTTAAAAGATATTTACTCTTATAAAGTTTCAATTTTTTATCTTGGCCACACCATATCCTATTATGAAGAGGTAAGGAGGTATTTGAATATATAAGTTCCTAGAAGTTTGTTGAGAAGATAGTGACCACAATCTTAATCTCATAAAATAAGTTCTTTTTATAGATATTTCATTCATTGTACTAATTTTTGGAATAAATTTATTCATTAGAGACAATGAGAAATAGTATTTTACCATGTAAATCAGTGAAAAATTGATGAAAACTAACCTTCCATGATTTCATTTAAAAATAGATATTTCCTAATGGAAGAATAATATGAATATGATTAAACTAAAAATGAAAACAATAAAGAGAATATTCCATATTATGCCTCAACTCAACTAGAAAACTCATGGAAGGAAAAAAATTAAATTAAAATGGTCAATCTGGCTAGAATCGCTCTTAAAGATACTAATAATTCAAGTACCTAGATCATTGATACTGGGTTTTTATCCGACATGGATAGAAATGTATGAATATTTAAATAATTGAATGGAATATTTAATGGAATGGTTATTTTTAGATTCTATTTATCCATGAATATAAATGGAAGTGGGAATAACAGGTGGTGATCCGAAGAACACATAAGTTTTTTATATGGACGTCTTGTCGAATAACCTCATCATTGTGAATTAACTCTGTAACTTATTACTTGATGTTAAATTTTTAATGACTCGTATTTCTTGGGTTTTATTTTTATAAATAAATTTTGAAAATTCTAAGAACAGGTGCTGAGATGACATGTGATTCCAAGGACCGGGGTTCCCAGAATATTTCGTTGAAAAATGTTAAGTGTTTTAATAGCTCACATGAGAGGGTTTCCTAAAAAATTAGAATACCTCCTAAAAATTTACCCAAATTAGAAATCCAAGGGCTCCATTGCATTCAGAGCATCAATTTTACCTTAGGCAGAGCATAACATTGACAAGAAAAGATAGACTATGAAAATATGTTTTCAAATGTTAAAAGAAATAAAATAAATAAAGTTACTTTATTTAACATTAAGAGATGATGCAATGATAGTTTCCCTTTTTAATAAGTCATGTCATTTAAATTTAGGGATATCATCATAACCCTAGAATTACTCTAACTAAAGGAGATAGAAACCTCTTCAATGAACGACAACTAATGCTGGAAGATCGAGGATCGATGATGACACAGACCACTATTCTTCATCAACAATTGATCCAACCATTAGGTATAATGTTGATCTCTTTGTGATTTCCTCTTCCCCTATTTTATTCAATAATTAACTTAGAACAACCAATGAACCGTTTGATCCTCATTTCAATTGTTCTTGCGAGATTGATAATTGTTTCAGTGTTTAATTAGAGGAGATATATCTTTGTGATTATTTCTTATTGTTATTCATAAAACCTTCTAACATGAATGGGTCAAGTCTAAAAAAAACAAGGAAAATATCCATTCTTTGGGTTTTCATGTGCTTTATCTCTCCCCCATCAATCTATTGTGTTCTTCATGTGTTCATCATCCATGAACCCACTATGTGAATGATCATTTGTTGTGCCCTTGATCCATAGCACATGGATCAGAGATTGAAGGATTTGACCCCATGAAGACATAGCGGATGTGAAACATAATCATGATATGGTTTAGGAGAGGCGGTGGCTTACGATAGCACAAGTTCGTGGTGGAAGGTAGGTCGTCGGCAGGGCGGTCGTTGGTGAGGGTAGGACACGGCTGGTGGGTCCGGTCTAGGGGGAGCGTGAGGCAGCGATGGGCCACCTGTAGGGTGGAAAATAGTGGCAGTGGACCATGGACCAAGAGGGACCCCATGTTAGCCCATGGAGGTGGAGTCCATGGGATGTGATTGGGCATCGCTGTAGGAGGTTGCGGCGGAGAGCTGGGACGCGGCTCGAAGTCTTGTCAGAGAGACTCATGGTGGAAAAGCCACAAGCCAAGTGGGGAATGTAACACCCCGACCCCAGTTACCCAGAGTCGGTGCATTATTACATAACATTGGCATGATCACAAGAAATATCAAGTCTTGAAAGACCTGTTAGTTTAGTATCCTTGGAAACACTAGATATATTCATAATAATTACATTAAATCATATGGTAAAAAAACTACAACAACATCTTATCTTCATATCCCCTCATAATATCCATGCAAGTCATTCATAAATTACTTCTTCACATCCTGGGAAAAAATAAAACATTGAAATGGGTGAGCTCAGATTCTCAGTAAGGATAACATTATAGCAGAAGCTTTCATAGATAAGCATAAACACTTAAAGCAATTTATAACTAAAAAAAGCCTTTTAAACTTAAACTTCAGGATAATATGGAAAAGACAAAATAAAATAATTCCATTTACTTATTCACATGGATATTCTACTAATCTAACAATCACATGCAATATCAATAACCACTTTCATAATGATGGAATGCATAATTCTAGACTATCATAACCACATAGCCAAGGCCTTGTGCCAAGACTACAAATAAGATTTTTTCAAGGCCTTGTGCCAAGACACTAGTTTGTCTCATGAGACCTACCGATGCATCTAGGAGCTATAGCGGGCTCCACCAGTCACTTACTAAGTCCAATTCATTCCTCATATGAAATTTTTTACACATAACATAAACATTTGTATGAAAACTAGCATACGAAATGTCAATACTTTATCCACAAACAATGAATGACATAAAAATAGCACATCCACAGTCAAACATAACTCATTCGATACAATATGGAAGATTAAATTCTATCATATTAACCTCAATAGAGAATGATGAAGGATATTTGACATAGATGAATATAATCATCAAAACAATTAGAGTGAAATATCCCCTTTTTTCTTGAAATCATTTAAAAGTCACACTATTACTCAAGAATCCATCTAAAATAGATTTTAGAATCAAAGTGTCCCATACCACTATGATACTTTTAAAAGGAGTTTTAATTTTAAAACATTAATGTCCATATAAATAAATCCTTAAAACCATTTTTAAAACATGGACATTAATGAGAATGATTTAGAAGAATAAGTCTCTAAAACAATTAAAAATGGTATTTTAGTTAGAGTTTCTATCCAAAATATAGACACTTGAATACAAATAATTGAGGTATTAAAAACATAGTAATATCATGAGAATAAAGGGATTCATGATATACTATGTCAAAGTACATTATATACACCACATAAAAGTGATTTGGTGTATAACAACAAAGAAGTCTCAATGGAATGTAAATTGAGATGAAATCTCTCATAAAGGTCGTATCCTTAGGTTGAGGATAATTCAACGACATAATTATGACTTAAAAATATAAATACACTCAAAATGATTGTATATTCAGTGTAAAACAATCAAAGGACATTCACACATATTCTTGTAAAAACAACACCAATTAATTGGATGTTTAACTCAACAAATCGAGATTGAGTAAAAATTACTCTTATCAAGTTCAGACCGATGACCTGATAATTTATCAAGGGAGTGATTATGTGTATCAAAAGTATATCCACAGAAAGGGGAATGGAATTTATGACATAATCAAATGAATAGGTATTCTACACATAATCTTGGAGTAAAATAATCAATGAAGTATGCGTAAATCCGAATGAGTGGAAATTGAAATTTCAAATTCCCTTATTTATTTGGTAACATACAAAACATACACCCATGAAAGAAGGATAATACAATGATGATGTAAATATACATGAATTAAATTATATTACACAATGAATACAAACATGGGCAGTACACACACCACATGTAATAAATAAGTGTTGAACAATGGAATTCTCACGGAATTAAAAGTAAGATAAGAAACCCCTTACTTTGTACTTTTTCCTAGGTCGAGGGTATGTTAACCTCCTTTATAATGGTGAAATAATTGTTATTGAATTATACATGAATCATATTCATTAATATGATATCATATATGATCTTATAACATTGATTTGTTAATAATATCTTAGAATTATCGTCGTTTCGGGTGTTAACGGGTTCATTTTTTTTATATTCTTTGTTATTTGAGCCATATTTGTTACTAATGGGATGTATATTATTCATATACATAATTATGGAAAATCATTAAACATTATTTTTAATAATTAAATAAGAATTAGTCTTGAATGGATTCGATGGAGAATGAATCTCATCGCGTTCGTGGAGACAGTAGTCCGTACGTACGCACGATCGACAATATCATTATTTTGATATTAAAATAATATATAATTGGATGGTATATAATATATAAAGAATCATTATCATGTTATATTTATTATTTACATTAATTCCACATCATTATTTTACCCATACAAATAATAATTTATTGAATAACAATTACAACACGACGTGGAGACGCTAAGCCGTACGTACGCACGTATGGTGACATGTTATTCAAAGGATGGATAAAATACTGAATATGGTTGTACCATATTTATAGTAACATAAAATTATATATAAGATACTAGATTTATTATTTTATAATTGTAATAACAAATAATGAAGAAGTGGAAGAAGAAAGGAACTTGAAAAGGGTGGTGAAATCATTACCTCTTCTTCAGGTTCTTCCTTTTGATTTGATCAATAGGGCTCCATAGGATGGCTTTCTGACTAAATGAAGGCCTCTAGGATGAAGTTAGGGAAGTTTAGAGAGTATTTGGGTAGGGTTTGTCTGAACCAAAAGACTTTTAAGGTGTTAATTAGTGAGAAGGGGGGTGGCCTTTTACAAGAGGGGTGAGAGGCACCTTTGGAAAAGCTAAAAATATTATTTTATAATAAATTCATATTTGGTTTTTAATCGCTGAAAAGTGTATTATTTAAAGTTTAAGGTGGGGATAGGTCGAAAAACACTCAACCAATAGGATTTAGACAGGTTTGGGTTACTATATTAACCTTATCTTCAATTATTAACTCTTAGTTAATTAGTTTCACTTTTACAATGTCTCTTTGTATTTTTATATTATATGGTTAATAATCTTATTATAAACACCCAAGAGACCCCCAAGTGGTCCATTAATGCTACAAATATCATGATATAAGTCTCTTGGAAGAACCTTAGAATTTTAAGAATTTAATATCAATTAATAATATAATATTTGTTTTAAAAACCCTTTTTTGTGAATTTTGACACTATTAAATAATTGATTTTTGTAAAATTATAACAGAATTATTACTTCGAAAAAAGTTCATTAATTCAATCCTAACATGTCATATTAGCCTATAAAATTATTTTTATTTATAAAAAGTCTCAAATTACATTTATTTGGTTATTTATAATATCAATTATTCTAATCTTTTATTAATTAGGTAATTACTGCATCACCATTGTGCCATAAATAAATTATATTATATAATGTCTAAAAATTATAAATAAAATACCATTATGTAGGAAATATTTTTATATTTCTAATGAATATTTATAGTCGAAAATCCCACATATATAACCCTATGTAAAAATTGTTTTGCTAAAAGATATATGCTTATGTCATTTTTGTATTTATTTTAACTTAATTAAAATAAAGTGTCCCTATCATCTACAAGTGGCTCTATGGGGTCCCAAAATCGACCAAAAGATGCCCTTGGTCGGAAAGTTTTCCCCCAATAAGGTTAGGACAAGTTTTAGGTTAATTTAGTATTATTATAATATTATTTTTTAACCCTTATTTACCAGATTTACCCTTTAACCATGGTAAATAAAATATTTACCGAAGTAATTATTCAAAATGTATAAAAATAAAAGTGATCTATTTACACAATTTGGAAATCCTGATTTCAAATATGGAATCCATTTTTCCAAATTCAAAACACAGAAGTGGAAAAAATTATTTTAAAATTAATTCTCGCTGTCAAAACAAAAAGAGTGTTTTTAAGATATAATAACTATTAAAAGATTGATACTTGTTTATGTCCAGTTTAATTGTGAAATTATGTCTAATGACCAAAATTTTATTAAATGGTAAAAATATATTCCAAATATACTTTAAAACCACTCAAATTAATAATTTATCACTATTAATTATTTTGATTAAAAAAGTTCTTTTTAATTAAAATTTAGTAATTTTCACTATTCGTCAAAATATAAAAGTTATCCGAAAAGTACCAAAATTTTACCCTAGGATAAATTCGATATTATGAATCCAAAAATGATGTCCATTTTTAGATATAAAATTTAAAAAATTTGAAAAATTAGGTATTACTATACATAACGGCTAGTTTGATTGGTTGTAGTGTGTATTAGAACTTGAAGTTGCGTACAACACACACTTATTGTATTATTCAAAGAGAAGCGTACCGTGAAAGCTTGGGTTGTTACATTGTAAATTATTGATTTACCCATTCTAAAAAATAAATTTATTTAGTCAAATTGAATATATAAAAGTTTAAAATATTGGATTTAAAAAGGTTCCACTATTAAAAGTTGGTAAAAGTTCATTTTTGAAAAATACTTCTTTTTTCTAAAAACAAAATAATAATTTGTTCTTAAATTATGTCTAAAAAACTCATAATATGGATTATAAAATTATAATTATTATATAAAGCTTAAAATTTAGTTAATACTATTCATAACCTCTTTTGAACAGCTTGTTTTGTAAGTCATGGTGCGCTTGAACTAGGTGTTGCGTGTAGTGTAAGTTATTGAATTGTTTTGAAGAAGTACATACTATGAAATATTGGCCTGTTACATTCTCCCCTCATTCAATAAATTGCGTCCTCGCAATTTTTAAAATTGGTCTTGGGAATATAATGAAAATTCCCACATCAAAAAAAGAGTCAATAAAACTATCACTTTAAAAGAAAGAAAGAGAAGTACAAAGGTCACCCGAGATAACTTATACTAGGATTACATGTAGAAAAACATGGATATGGACGATAAACTAAGTGTTAAGTTCTGATGGAGAGGGATAGAAAACATGATCAGGAGAAAGATAACAATAAGAAAATCAAAAACATGTGTTGGGAACAAATGGTCCTTAGTCACCCAGTAGGAAAAGTAAACGAACAACATTTTTTGTTTTAAGTTACATTACATAAGGACGAGGAATTCATTTATGATATTGACTAAGAACATAAAGAGATATACTTACTTTTTAAGTAGAGTTTCATTCTTTAATAATTTTTTACCACTAACTCATTTTTTTTGAACAATGAGTATTCAATAAGACTTGGTGTAACACCCCAAGCTTCCATGGTATGCTTCTCTCTGAATAATACAGTAGCATGTGTTGTACGCAACTTCAAGTTCTAACACACCACAACCAATCAAACTAACCGTTATGAATAGTAATACATACTTTTTGAAATTTTATACATTTTATCTATTATAATAGACTTCGTTTTTGGATTCGTAATATCGAAATTAGCCTAGGGTGAAATTTTGGTACTTTTCGGATAACTTTCATATTTTGATGAATAGTGAAAATTACTAAATTTTAATTAAAAACAACTTTTTTAATCGAAATAATTAATAGTGATAAATTATTAATTTTAGTGGTATTAAAGTATATTTAGAATATATTTTTACCATTTAATATAATGTTGGTCATTGGATGTAATTTCACAATTAAACCAAACATAAACAAGTGTCAACCTTTTGATAGTTATTATCTCTTAAAAACACTCTATTTGTTTTGACGACGGGAATTAATTTTTAAATTAATTAATGAAACTGATATGTTTTGAATTTGGTAAAATAGAAATCATTTTTTAATTCATAATATCAAATATAGCTTAGGCCTAATTTTTGGTATTTTTCTCGAAACTTTCATTTTTTGATGAATAGTGAAACCACTAAGTGGTAGTTAAAAAACTAAATTTTTCATAAAACATAATTTTACCGCTTCTGTGAGTGGAATTTCAAAACTCATAGAGAAATGGTTAATATCAAGGAGTAAAATGTGGTTCAATGAGATGAAAATAATTTTTGGTGAATAGTAACTTTTTACTTTTATTTACAACGTTTAAAAGTAAATAGGGTAATTAAGGGTAAAAATGATATTAATATTACCAAAACACATGTCCTAATTCTATTGTACAGGTGTATCTCGACCAAAAACAACCTTAGGAGTAAAATATTATCATTTAGGCCCACTTGTATTAGATTAGGACATTTATTATTATTTAATTCAAAGAAGAGTTAAAAGAGTTAAAATCAATGTTTATTTATTAAAACATTTTTAATATAGGGTTATACATAAGATAAATTCGATTGTAAATATTAATTAGAAATATCAAAAGATTTCCTACATAATGGTATTTTATTTATAATTTTTAGACATTATATAATTTAATTTATTTATGACACAATGGTGATGCAGTAATTACCTAATTAATGAAATATTAAAATAATTGATATTATAAATATCCAAATAAATGTAATTTGATAATTTTTATGCATTCCACTAATTTTATAGGTTAATATGTCATATTAGGATTGATTATATAAATTTGTTTCGAATTAATAATGCTTTTATGAATTTATCAAAAACAAAATACCCAATAGTGTCAAAATTGACATAAAGGAGTTTTTAAAACAAATATTATATTATTAATTTATATTCAATTACTAAAAATCTAAGGTTTGGCCAGGAAACTTATATCATGATAGTTGTATCATTAATGTACCACTTGAGGGTCTGTTGGATGTATATAGTAAGTTTATTAACCATATAATATAAAAATACAAAGAGACATTGTAAAAGTGAAACTAATTAACTAAGAGTTAATACTTAAAGATAAGGTTAATATAATGACCCAAACCTGTCTAAATTATATTGGTTGAGTGTTTTTCGACCCATCCCCACATTAACCTTTAAATAATCCACTTTTTATTCATTAGAAACCGAATATAAATTTATTATAAAATAATATTTTCAGCTTTTCCAAAGGTGCCCCTCACCCCTCTTATAAAAGTTCACTCCCCCTTCTAACTAATTCACACATTCAAAGCCTTTTGGCTCGGCCGAACCCTGACCAAATACTCTCTAAACTTCCCTCACTACAACCTAAAGGCCTTAGTTTGATCATAAATCCAACCTAAGGAGCCCTTTTGATCAAATCAAAAGGAAGAACCCGTAGAAGAGGTAATGTTTTCACCACCCTCTTTCAAGTTCCTTTCTTCTTCAACTTCTTCTTTCTTTGTTATTTATATTCTAAAATAATAACTCTGGTATCTTATATATACTGTGATGTTATTATAAATATGTTACAACCAAATTCATTATTATATCCATCCTTTGAATGGCATGTCACCATACGTGCGTACATACAGCTTACTGTCTCCACGTCGTGGTGTAATTGTCATTCAATAAATTATTATTTGGATGGGTATAATAATGATGTGTAATTCATGTAAATAATTAATATAACATGATAATTATTCTGTATATATGATATACCATCCAATTATATATTATTTTAACATCAAAAGAATGATATTGTCGCTCGTGCGTACGTACGGACTACCGTCTCCACGAACGCGATGAGATTCATTCTCTATCGTATCCATTCAAGTATAATTCTCATTTAAGGATTAAAAATAATATCAAAGGAATTGATATAATTCTGTATATGAATAATATACATCCTATCCATAACAAACACGACTTACGTAACAAAGAATATAAAGGAAAACGAGTAAGTTAACAGCCGAAATGATGGTAATTCTAAGATATTATTAACAAATCAATGTTAAAAGATCATATATGATATCATATTAATGTAAATGATTATTTTATAATTCAATAACAATTATTTCACCATTATACAGGAGGTTAACCTACCATCTACAAAGGAAAAACTACAAATTAAGGGGTTTCTTATCTCACTTTTAATTCCGTGAGCTTTCCATTGTTCACCACTTATTTATTACATGTGGTGTACGTAATAACCATGTTTGTATTCATTGTGTAATATACTTTAATTCATGTATATTTACATCATCATTGTATGATCCTTCTTTCATGGGTGTATGTTTTTTATGTTACCAAATCAATAAGGGAATTTGAAATTTCAATTTCCACTCATTCGGCTTTACGCATACTTCATTGATTATTTTTCTCCATGATTATGTGTAGAATAAATATTCATTTGATTATTTCATAAATTCCACTCCCCTTTCTGTGGATATACTTTTGATACACATAATCACTCCATTGATAAATTATCAGGTCATCGGTATGGACTTGATAAGAGTGATTTTTAATCAATCTCGATTTGTTGAGTTAAACATCCAATTCATTGGTGTTGTTTTTAAAAGAATACGTGTGAATTTCCTTTGATTGTTTTACACTTAATATCCAATAATATTGACTGTATTTATATTTGTCACTCATAATTATGTCATTGATTTATCCTTAACCTAAAGATATAGCCTTTATGAGAGATTTTATCTCAATTTACATTCCATTGAGGCTCCGTTATTTTTATACACCAAATCACTTTTATATGGTGTATATAATGTACTTTGACATAATATATCATGAATCCCTTTATTCTCAAGATATTACAAAGTTTTTATTTCTTCAATTATTTTTATTCAATTTTCTCTCTTTTGGGTAGTAACTCTAACTAAAATGATATTTTAAAATGTTTTAAAGATTGATTATTCTAAATCATTCTCATTAATGTCCATGTTTTAAAAATGGTTTTAAGGATTTATTTATATGGACATTAAAGTTTTCAAATCAAAATTCTTTTTAAAGGTTTCAAAGTGGTATGAGACACTTTGATTCTAAAATCTATTTTAAATGGATTCTTGACAAAAATTGTGTGACTTTTAAATGATTTCAAGAAAAAGGGGGATATTTAACTCTAATTGTTTTGATGATTATTTTCATCTATGTAAATATCCTTCACCATTCTCGATTGAGGTTAATATGATACAATAAAATCTTCCATATTGTATCGAATGAGTTATGTTTGACTGTGGATGAGCTATTTTTATACCATTCATTGTTTGTAGATAATGTATTGACATTTCGTATGCTAGTTTGGATACGAATGTTTATGTTATGTTTCAAACATTTCATATGAGGAATGAATTGGACTTAGTAAGTGACGGGTGGAGCCCGCTATAGCTCCTCGATGCATCGGTAGGTCTCATGAGACAAACTAGTGTCTTGGCACAAGGCCTTGAAAAAATCTTATTTGTAGTCTTGGCACGAGGCCTTGACTATGTGGTTATGATAGTCTGGCATTATGCATTCCATCATTATGAAAGTGGTTATTGATATTGAATGTGATTATTCGATTAGTAGAATATCTATGTGAATAATTAAATAGAATTAATTAATTTTATTTTTGCCATACTATGTTGAAGTTCAATTTTAAAAGGATTTTGTTTTAGTTATACATTGCTTTAAATGATTATTCTTATTTATAAAAGTTTCCACTATATTGTTATCCTTACTGGGCATTTGAGCTCACCCCTTTTCTATGTTTTATTTTTCCCAGGATGTGAAGAAGTAATTTATGAATGACCTGCAGGGATAATATGAGGGGATAAGAGTGTGGACTATGGAGACTATATTTTTGTAGTTTTCATTTTATGTTATAATGTAAACTTTATTAATGTATCTAGTTATTCCAAGGCTACTAAACTAATCGGTCTTTTGAGATTTGATCTTTATTGTGATCATGCCAATGTTATGTAATAATGCACCGACTCTGGGTAACTGGGGTCAGGGCTTTACACTAGGTCACAATGGAAGAGCTGGAATAAACTTCTATAGAATTTCATGATCCAAGTAGGATAAACTCTATATTTACCATGTCTTTAGAGATTAATCAAAACCAAAATGGTTAGTATAATATCAGATGATCCACCAAATAAATATTCCATTAGAGAAAAAAACACTAATCTTAATTTCTAAAATTAAACCATCAATGCCCCAAAGTTAAAAAAATACCATTCAAAAATCAATTTTCCTTAAAATCCTTCTCTATAATCCAAACTAATATTGAAACCCAAAACTTATAATAATGTAGTCTTCCATGTTAAATTTTATCTCCAAATGACATTAATTACTCTTAAAGTCACATACTTAAAAGTAATTAACCTAATCATTTCCATAAACAACCCAAATCACTCTAAATACACAATAAAAACCTAGATAAAAATCCACCATTACTCCTCAAATGAAATCCCATGCTATTCTATTTTCCTTGGGCATATAGTGTTCACAACAAAGCGAACAACTTCCAAAATAACATTTATCACTTAATTACCAAATCATTTTCCTATACTAAGGGTATTCATTTGATAAGATATAAGATCCCAAATCAAATTATAATTGATCAATAAAATCATTTAACTAAAAATAATAGTCATAATAACCTGGGACTTCACGTAGTCCAGTGGTAGGCGATAAATCCCAACCGCACTTTGGTTGTGGGTTCGATTCCCATATCTTTTTCCGACGCGACGAGTTGTCACACGGTCTGCGTGTTGTCCTTTTTCAAAAACTATATTTTATAACATTACCAAAATGAGATAAATTCCTCCAAATTACCATAACATAATTTAACCAAAAATCTTATCTCATACCTTGCATTTTCATCCCAAATTATAATAACTTATAATTTCCTCAAACCCAACGATCATATAAAACCAAATGGTTATTTATAACTATATCCCCAAGAGAAAAGATAATTCTTCCTCAAATATCATTCTCACATGGAAAACTGCAAGGTTAAAAATACAAGAGAAAATTATTCCAAAGTAAACCCATCAACAAGGAGCACTAATACTTTTTAAACATTTCTCTAACCATTTATTTCCACATAGCTTCTTCTTTGACCAAGAAAATATCCTATAGAATAGGGCATTCACTCGGGTAATGGCCAGGTCCCCTACATTTACGGAAAATGACTGTAAATGGATTCCTGGGACCATTTTTATCTTCTTCCGTAGTACTCTTCATTTTTATTCGCCAATTCTTCACTTTATGTCCTTCCTTCCTGCACGTAAAGAATTTCTTTGTCCCATTGAGACACTTTACTGGGTGTCTCCTTCCACATTTCCTGCATGATGGAAATTGAGGATTCCATTCTCCATGGTCTCCACTGCTGGGGCCCTTATCATTCATCACCTTCCTCTTCTTTGTTGAGTCTGGGAATTGGTTAATATATATATTGTTGATCATATTTTTGTAAAATTGATTTGGCATGAAGACGATATCTTTTACGCCTATCAACATTCCATTTTGTTGCTCATTTCCACCACTGCTCCCACCTTGTACATCATTCTCAAATCACTATAACTTCTTTGGAATCCATCCATTGAGTAAAACTAGAAATAATTGTGTGAGTAACAGTAGTCATAAAATCATTTAGAGATATCATGTCACCATATTCTCAATTTGAAACACATTAGGATTAACCAAGGTCATTTACTCTCATCTTATATATAATACTTCAAATCGGTTTGTAAAGAAAATGTACATTATCCTAAGCATATCCCCCGAGAGTGTCGTAACCAAGAGTGCAGCAAGGCCCGTTGTCATGCACCAGTTCCCATTCGAGTCTAGCTCAAAGCGGTGTTTTGGGTTTTACCCATAGGTACATATGTTCCTGAGCCGCCTCTACCTACTCGTATCTAGACAGGGATGTATTTCTAAAAAAACTAACAAAATATCTACAATACCAAAATTCTAGGAAGTTCTTCTATACTAATCCTCAATGTTCATCTTAGGTTTACGTGCTCTAATCAGAGTTTATCTAAATATAGATTCCAAGGTTTGTACTAAACTTCTCTGATACCAACTGTAACGCCCTGAACCCAGTTACCTAGAGTCGGTGCATTATTACATAACATTGTCATGATCACAAGAAAGATCAAGTCTCAAAAGACCAGTTAGTTTAGTATCCTTGGAAGCATTAGATATATTCATAAGTCTTACATTACATCATAAGGTTAAAAAAACTACTACAACATCTTGTCTTCATATCCCCTCATATTATCCCTGCAAGTCATTCATAAATTACTTCTTCACATCCTAGGAAAAAATAAAACATTGAAAGGGGTGAGATCAGATTCTCAGTAAGGATAACAATATAGCAGAAGCTTTCATTTATAAGCATAAACACTTAAAGCAATTTATAACTAAAACAAAAGCCTTTTAAACTTGAACTTCAGCATAATATGTCAAAGATAAATTAATATAATTCCATTTACTTATTCACATGGATATTCTAATAATCGAATAATCACATGAAATATCAATAACCACTTTCATAATGATGGAATTCATAATTTCATACTATCATAACCACATATCCAAGGCCTCGTGCCAAGACTACAAATAAGGTTTTTTCAAGGCCTTGTGCCAAGACACTAGTTTGTCTCATGAGACCTATCAATGCATCGAGGATCTATAGCAGGCTCCACCCATCATTTACTAAGTCCAATTCATTCCTAATATGTAAATTCTTAATCATAACATGAACATTCGTATGAAAACTATCATACAAAATGTAAATACTTTATCCACAAACCATGAATAGTATAAAAATAGCACATACATATTCAAACATAACTCATTTGATAAAATATGGAAGATTTTATTGTATCATATTAACCTCAATCGATAATGATGAAGGATATTTGGCATAGATGAAAATAATCATCAAAACAATTAGAGTGAAATATCCCCATTTTCTTGAAATCATTTAAAAGTCACACTATTTCTCAAGAATCCATTTAAAATAGATTTTAGAATCAAAGTGTCCCATACCACTATGAATCTTTTAAAAGGAGTTTTAATTTTAAAACATTAATGCCCATATAAATAAATCCTTAAAACCATTTTTAAAACATGGACATTAATGAGAAAGATTTAGAAGAATAAGTCTCTAAAACATTTAAAAATGGTATTTTAGTTAGGGTTTCTAACCAAAAGAGAGACACTTGAATACAAATAATTGAGGTATTCAAAACTTTGTAATATCATGAGAATAATGGGATTCAGGATATACTATGTCAAAGTACATTATATACACCACATAAAAGTGATTTGGTGTATAATAACAAAGAAGTCTCAATGGAATGTAAATTGAGATGAAATCTCTCATAAAGCCCGTATCCTTAGGTTAAGGATAAATCAACTCCATGATTATGAGTGAAAAATATAAATACACTCAATATTATTGGATATTTAGTGTAAAACAATCAATGGACATTCACACATATTCTTGTAAAAACAACACCAATGAATTGGATGTTTAACTCAACAAATCGAGATTGAGTAAAAATTACTCTTATCAAGTTCATACCGATGACCTCCTAATTTATCAATGGAGTGATTATGTGTATCAAAAGTATATCCACAGAAAGGGGACTTGAATTTATGACATAATCAAATGAATTGTGATTTTACACATAATCTTGGAGTAAAATAATCAATAAAGTATGCGTAAAGCCGAATGAGTGGAAATTGAAATTTTAAATTCCCTTATTGATTTGGTAACATACAAAACATACACCCATGAAAGAAGGATCATACAATGATGATGTAAATATACATGAATTAAATTATATTACACAATTTATACAAACATGGTCAGTACAAACACCACATGTAATAAATAAGTGGTGAACAATGGAATTCTCACAGAATTAAAAGTGAGATAAGAAACCCCTTACATTGTAATTTTTCCTTGTTCGAGGGTAGGTTAACCTCCTGTATAATGGTGAAATAATTTTTATTGAATTATACAAGAATCATATGCATTAATATGATATCATATGTGATCTTTTAACATTGATTTGTTAATAATATTATAGAATTATCATCGTTTCGGGTGTTAACGGGTTTATTTTCCTTTATATTCTTTGTTATTTGAGACATATTTGTTACTAATGGGATGTATATTATTCATATCCAGAATGATGTGAAATCATTAAACTTTATTTTTAATCATTAAATGAGAATTAGACTTGAATGGATACGATGGAGAATGAATCTCATCGCGTTCGTGGAGATGGTAGTCCGTACTTATGCACAATCGTCAATGTCATTATTTTGATATTAAAATAATATATAATTGGATGGTATATCAAATATAAAGAATCATTATAATGTTATATTTATTATTTACATTAATTACACATAATTATTATACCCATCCAAATAATAATTTATTGAATAACAATTACACCACGACGTGGAGACGGTAAGCCATACGTACGCACGTATGGTGACATGTTATTCAAAGGATGAATAGAATACTGAATATGGTTGTACCATATTTATAGTAACATCACAGTATATACAAGATACTGGATTTATTATTTTAGAATGGTAATAACAAAGAAAGAAGAAGTGGAAGAAGAAAGGAACTTGAAAAGGGGTGGTGAAATCATTACCTCTTCTTCGGGTTCTTCCTTTTGATTTGATCAAAAGGGATCCTTAAAATGATTTTTTGTCTAAAGGAAGGCCTCTAGGATGAATTTAGAGAAGTTGAGAGAGTATTTGGTCAGGGTTTGGCCGAACCAAAAGGCTTTTAATGTGTGAATTAGTGATAAGGGTGAGTTCCCTTTTATAAGAGGGGTGAGGGGCACCTTTGGAAAAACTAAACATATTATTTTATAATAAATTCAAATTCGGTTTCTAATGGATGAAAAGTGTATTATTTAATGGTTAAGGTGGGTATTGGTTGAAAACCACTCAACCAACAGTATTTATACAGGTTTGGGTTACCATATTAACCTTATCGTTAAGTATTAACTCTTAGTTAATTAGTTTCACTTTTACAATGTCTCTTTGTATTTTTATATTATATGGTTAATAAACTTACTATATACATCCAAGAGACCCCCAAGTGGTCCATTAATGATACAGATATTATGATATAAGTCTCTTGGCCGAACCATAGAATTTTAGGAATTTAATATCAATTAATAATATAATATTTGTTTTAAAAACTCTTTTATGTCAATTTTGACACTATTCAATAATTGATTTTTGTAAAAATTATAACATAATGATTAATTCGAAATAATTTCATTAATTCAATACTAACATGTCCTATTAGCCTATAAAATTATCGGTATTTATAAAAAGTCTCAAATTACATTTATTTTTGTATTTATAATATCAATTATTCTAATTTTTCATTAATTAGGTAATTACTGCATCACCATTATGTCATAAATAAATTAAATTATATAATGTATAAAAATTATAAATAAAATACCATTATGTAGGAAATATTTTTATCTTTCTAATGAATATTTATAGTCGAAAATCCAACATATATAATTCTATGTAAAAATTGTTTGGCTAAAAGATATATGCTTATGTCATTTTTTATTTATATTAACTTAATTAAAATAAAGTGTCCCTATCACCTACAAATGACTCCATGGGGTCCCAAAATCGACCCAAAGATGCCCATGGTCGGACATGTATCCACCAATAAGGTTAGGACACGTTTAAGGGTAATTTACTATTATTATAATATAATTTTTTAACCCTTATTTACCAGATTTACCCTTTAACCATGGTAAATAAAATATTTACCGAAGTAATTATTCAAAATGTCTAAAAATAAAAGTTACCTAATTACACAATTTGGAAATCCTGATTCCAAATATGGAATCCATTTTTCCAAATTCAAAACACAGAAGTGGCAGAAATTAATTTAAAATTAATTCCTGTTGTCAAAACAAAAACCGTGTTTTTAAGATATAATAACTATCAAAAGATTGATACTGGTTTATATCCGGTTTAATTGTGAAATAATGTATAATGACCAAAATTGTATTAAATTGTAAAAATATATTCCAAATATACTTTAAAACCACTCGAATTCATAATTTATCACTATTAATTATTTTGATTAAAAAAGTTGTTTTTAATTAAAATTTAGTAATTTTCACTATTCATCAAAATATAAAAGTTATCTGAAAAGTACCAAAATTTCACCCTAGGATAAATTTGATATTCCTAATCCAAAAATGATGTTTATATTGAGAGATAAATTTTTTAAAATTTCAAAAATTATGTATTACTATTCATGACGGCTAGTTTGATTGGTTGTAGTGTGTATTAGAACTTGAAGTTGCGTACCACACACGCTTATTGAATTATTCAAAGAGAAGAGTACCGTGGAATCTTGGGGTGTTACATTGTAAATTATTGATTTCCCCATTCTAAATAATAAATTTATTTAGTCAAATTGAATATATAAAAGTTTAAAATATTGGATTTAAAAAGGGTCCACTATTAAAAGTTGGTAAAAGTGCATTTTTGAAAAATAGTTCTTTTATCTGAAAAAAATAATAATTTGTTCTTGTATTATATCTAGGAAACTCATAATATGGATTATAAAATTATAAGTATTATATAAAGTTTAAAATTTAGTTAATACTATTCATAACCTCTTTTGAATGGCTTGTTTGGTAAGTCATGGTGCGCTTGAACTCTGTGTTGCGTGTAGTGCAAGTTATTGAATTGTTTTGAAGAAGTACATACTATGAAATCTTATGGTGTTACAGGGAAGGTGGGTCAGCCAACTGAAACACAGCACATTGTCTCGTTGAACATGAAATATGGGGGGATCCATGTGGTCAGGGTGGACCGCATAAACCCGGGGGAGGCCAAGGTGGGCCGTGTCTAGTGGAGAAATATGGACCGTATGTTATGGGTCAGACAAGGGTGGTCATGCCACTCAAGTGGCCCAGCATCCTAGGTTCAGTACGACAAGTGGGGAAAGCTAAAAAGGAATCACCTAGTGTGTCGAGCCTAGTGGTCCAATTTGGTTCTGGCCAGACCGGATTGGGATTATTCAGGTTCAGTGGTTCGGGTCAGGTCGACCATCCATGTGTTATTGACACTCCATGTGTTATCAACACTCCATGTGTTATTGACACTCCATTTGTTATTGAACCTCTGTGTATTATTGACACTCCATGTTTTGTGTAAACTCTATGTATTATCGACCCTCTGTGTGTTATCAACAAACCTTGTGTAATATAAACTAGGTGTTCTATGGACTACATCAGATAATACTTCTTTTCGTGTTATAGACTTATATCTGTGTGAGATGATTATGTATCTTCCTATTGGTATACTCCATGTATTTATTTGTGGTGTACGTCATGTATTTCTTAGAGATATACTCTATGTATTTATTTATGGTGTACTTCATGTATTTATTAGTGGTATACTCACTGTAATAATTTTTTGTTTTCTTAATGTATTTTATAATTGTGTACTCCATTTATTTCATTGTGGTTTACTTCATTTATTTATTAGTGGTGTTTCTTTGTGGTTTCAGGGTGTCCTACTAAGTATTGTTTTACTCACCTCAGCATGGACCTTTCCTAAACATATCCAATCATGTGTAATTGATCAAATCTTTGATTTAATCCTTGGGGGACTAGGACAACGTGGTGCTTAGAGTGATCAGACAGATTAGGTGTGCTCCTATTGCTTCAAACAGTTTTCCTGCACTTACCCTTCAGTTAGAGTTTCATGTGGTTGAGTTTTAGTAACTTGTTTATTTACTTTTTAAAACTATTTCTTTGGTTGTCTTGTATTATGGACCTATTTACATTCCAATTTTCTACTGTCACACTCTGTGGTTATTATCTTAATGTATACATTTAGTGTCTACTCAGTGTTCTTACATTTCATAATTTTGGGCTTGGAGATTGTGTGTGTGTGCAGGTACTTAGAAAAATTCCTCCCATTGTGGGATATTCCTACTCGGTGCTAGTTTCCATCCCCTGGCCTATCATAGGGTGGAATGGGGTAGTCATGGAATAGTACCCATTGGGATGAGTAATGATAGAGTAGTATCATAGGTGTTCAGTTCTAGATAAAGACTGGGAGTTTGTGAGGTTGGTTTGGGGGAAACAATGTTAATTGTTTTGAGTTTGGATTTTAGGATAGGGAATCTAGTGTTGGTGTGGTGACCAATGTATCCATACACTAGGACTCTGAATTCTTCATTCCAACTCAGTACATGAAAATACAGGTTGCAGGTAAATTAACGGTACATGAATAATATAGGATTTTGGTTGGTTCTCATTTCCTTTTTAGGTCATCTCAGTAGGTATACTCTATTGAGTGTGGTACATCTTGATCAATTTTAAAATTCTCCCACAGAGACAGCCATCTATGGTTCCATTACGTGATCAAAAGTATGATTATCATAGATATGAGGCATTAGTACATGGAGTTGTACTAGCTATCTCACCACCTGGAGGTTTACTTGTGTTACTGCCACCCATCGAGTATCATTTTCTATCATATCTATCGGTTGAGTATTCACGAAGGATGAGTGTTTTATATGGGTTTCATTGGCAGCGAACTTCTAGGATTTGGGATGAACCAAACCCCAAGATAGCTGAGTATTGGTTGGAGGTAGTTACTCATGTCTTCTGCCTAGTGAGGTTGCCTTACGACCATATGGATATCCTAGCTGCAAGTCTTCTTCAGGGACTAGAGGGGCTGTGGTGGATCTTAGTGACCCGAAAACATGATGAGATGACTCTCTATTTTCTACACTTCTATTAAATATTCATAGAGGAGTTATTCCCAGCTACATTATGCTTAATGTGCATACATGATCTCCTACGTCTATAGTAGGGCATTCTGACTGTGCTAGAGTACTCGACATGGTTTACTGATATTTCTCGCTACTCCACATATATGGTGTGAGACTCATTCTTTAAGGCCCATACCATCTAGAAGTGGATATTAAAGTATATATGGGAATCCATGACATCCCTTATTATTCGTACATATTTTGGCTATTGGAGTGAGCTCTGTAAGTGGAGATCTTTATGATAGAGAAGATGTTAGCTATATGAGCTACCAACAGCCACCAGGTAGTTGATTATTCAACGGTAAATAGCTGAAAATAGATGCAAGGACCAAAGTAGGTCAATAACTCTTGGGGAGACCCCAATACATAGGATAAGTGGTGTGGGGCTGACATGGAAAAGTGATTCAGCTAAAGTATAGGTTGTGTTACTCATGCCGCGGTTGGGTATATATGGAATGTGATTACTCGATCCTCCAAACGGATGATCTGGAGATGGTTGAGGGACCTCCATGGACAAGGAGGATGTATTATCATAGTGTTACATAGGGAATAATATGCATAATAGGAGAATGTAGCATAGAAGGAGTAGGGTGGAGGTTTGACGTATTACCACCACGACCCATAGGTGGTCCACACTAGGCTCGGGGAGCAGGAGAACAGGGGAGATGACAGATGAAAGTGATAGAGGCTTATGACCTTAGTGATCCAAGGATTATTAGAGGTATTATATTTCTATTTTACACCTTAGGTTTTGTTTGGATAGAAATGGGTTTCAGTCATTCTTTTCTCCCCATGACCCTTATTTGAGACTCGAAGATTCCATTGGAACTATTGAGTTGATCCCTGCACTTAGAGACTCATATAGGAGGATATTCAATTATCACACACTATTCCTGATAGGGTGAGATTTCACTATGGAGAGATAGCTTTTTTTGGGATCTCTTAGTGGCAGTGTTGAGGCCATATGACATCGTTCTTTGGATGGACTGGTTATCCGCAGTTCATGCCCAAATTGACTATTTTAGGTAAAGAGTGTGTTGTGTCTGTGGGGATGGGACAAGGTTTTACTTTTTTTGGAGAAAAGGAAAAATATGTAGAATAGGATAGAATCACACATAAAAGGGTATAGTCAATTACTAATTAGTTGTCTATTCTCTCCCTTGGTGTATTGGATAATTGGACTCCTCTGTTTCCTGCATTGGCGGTGGAGTATGAGGACATCTTTCCTAAGGATGTCCCCAAATTACCTCCCCATAGGGAGGTTTAATTTAGCATTTATATATACACCATTAAGACACTAATGTATACACCTTCATATCATATGGATCTTTCGGAGCTTTTTGAGTTGAGGGTATAGTTGGAGGACTGACAGAGGAAGGTCTTCGTGAGACCCATTGTCTCACCATGGGTAGCCATTGTTTTTTTTGTCAAAAAGGAAGATGGGAGATTGAGATTATGTGTGAAATTTCAGCACCTGAACCATGTGACTATGAATAATATGTATACACTACCAAGGATTTACAACCTCTTCGATAAGCTAAAGGGATTGAGGTGGTTCTAAAAGATATACCTTAGATCTGGTCATCACTATCATCGAGTACGTGATGAGGACATCCCAAAGATGGATTTCAGAAGTTGGTACCGTCACTACAAGTTCTTGGTGATGCTATTTGGCATGAAAAATGCCCCACTAGTGTACATGGGACTCATGAATAGGATCTTCCCACCTTACATAAACTGGTTCATAGTGTTCTTCATTATTGACATCCATGTGTACTCGGCGTCTGAGGAGGATCATGTGATACACTTGAGGATGGTCCTAGACATTATATGAGGGCACCATCTTTACATGAAGCTCTCTAAGTTTCTATTTTGGATATGATAGGTCCACTTTTAGGGACACATCATTTCATATTGTATCATTTCTGTGGATCCAATGATGATAGAGGTTGATCTTTCTTAGAAGCAACCCAAGAGTTTAATGATGTGTAGAGTTTCCTTGGGATGGCTAGGTACTATCGGCGGTTGGTACCTAAATTTTCCAAAGTAGTGGAATATTTGATAGAATTGGTGCAAAAGGGGAAACCTTTCATGTGGATGGAGAGGTTCTAGGAGATATTCCTGGCACTGAGGAAAATATTGAAGAGTGATCCTATCTTGAGATTGTCAGAGGAGGGTGTTGTGTATGTAGTGTTCTAGGATGCATCAGGGACTGGGTTTGGTTGTTTTCTGATATAGGGTAAAGTGTTGATTTCCTATGGTTCAAAATATTTAAGACCACATGATAAAAACTGTGTGATGCATGATATTGAGTTGGCAGTGGTAGTCTTCACCTTGAATATGGGGTGACACTAACTTATGGGTGAAGAGTTTATCATCTACTCTTACCACAATAGTATCAAATTTATCTACTCTCAGAAGGACATGAACATGAGATAAAGGTGATGGCTAGAGTTCCTCCATGTCTATGAATTTGATATTGTCTCTACTTTTAGGAAGGGGAACATGGGGAGAACTCCCTCAGAAGAAGATTTAGCTTTCTGTTGTCGAGTAAGGCGGCAGAGCAGTTGGTCCGACAATAGGTATCGGTTGTGGATTGAGATGGAGCAGCTTACCTCCAGTTGATGGTTGTCACCCCTCCACTATTACAATTATTCGGGGAGGCCCAGTTTGGGTATATCAACTGTGAGACTCGACATGCTTAGTTTTCCACAGGGCATGTCTAAGAGATATTTGACATGTGGGTAGCACATCATTCTCTTCAGAGGACACATAGTATAACCAATGATGTTAAGGAAGGATGTATTTAGGGAGTACCATATATCCCCATTATAAGTACCTCTAGATGTGGATAAGATGTACCAGGACCTCCTACATCATTTCTATCTATCGGGGATGAAGAAGGTAGTGACATAGTTTTTTTCTAGATTCCTCACTTTCCACCATGTGAAGGCTGAGCACTAGGTCCCAGTGGGCTTCACCCAACCTTTTGAGGTGATAGAGTGGAAGTGGGTGGGATATCAAGGGGCTTAGTGAGGTGTTTAACATGAACGTCTGGGCGACATGATACAATTTGGGTGATGGTTGAATGACTCACCAAGTCATCCAACTTTATATCAATCTATGAATAGAGTTTAGTAGAGAGATTGGGATTCCTATACATATAAGAGATGGTTCTTCTTCCTGGTGTTCCATTGATGATCATTTCAGATCATGATTCCTATTTCATATTTTGGTTGTGGAAGGGATTTAAAGAGTTGTTAGTAACTTAGTTACACTTGGGAATGGAATTTCATCCCTTGACAGATGGCCATACATAGAGGATCATTCAGGTTCTTTAGGACATGCTACGTGATTTCATCCTATACTATGGCTATAGTTGGGAGGATCACCTACCTCTAGTGTTTTTTTGTACAAAAACAGCTAACACTTAACCATTGGTATGTAACCATTTGAGGTTTTGTACTGATGACTATACAAGTCACCAATCTGTATGACTGGCCCATGAGAGTCAGTACTCATGGGTCCAAAGATGGTTTGTGCTACCACCGAGAAGGTGTAGATCATCAAGGAGTGTATGAGGAATGCATAGAGCTAGAAGAAGTCATATGATGATAGTAGATAGAGTCCCTTAGAGTTTGAGGATGGCAGACATGTATTCCTTCGGGTCTCTCCTCGACAAGGAATATAAATATTTCAATGGGGTGACCAGTTATCTCAAAGTTTTTTCTATAAATTCAAAATACTATGGATTGTTTGTGAGGTGGAATATCACCAAGCTCTAACCCCGTAATTCCCCAGGGTGAACGATATCTTCCACATGTCATAGCTGAGGAGGTATTTACAAGATCTATTGCACGTCATCGACTAGGGAAACTTTTGCAGAGTACCTAGTAGATATTGAGGATCGACAGGAGATGATCTTTTTTGAGTGGTTGATTCCTCCGGTGCAAATTTGGTGACACCATGGTAATCTCTAGAAGAGCACATGGGATCGGGAGACTCGGATTCATGCTCAATACCCTCACCTTTTTGTTGACTAGCCATTATTTTGGATTTCAGGGATGTAAATACCTAAGGTGGGGAGAATTTAATGACTGAGATTTTCTTGATTTTATTTTTATAAATTAATTAGGAAAATTCAAATACTAGAAGTTGAGATGGTGTGTGATTCAGAGGCCTAGGGTGCCCAGAGCAGTTCATTGTAAAATTTTAAGTGTTTTAATAGCATGTATGAGAGGGTTTCCTTAAAAAATAAAATAACTCATAAATGGTTTCTAGGATCAGAAATTTGATGGCACTATTGAGTTAATAACATTTAATTTACCTTAGGTAGTGCCTAACATCGACCAGTGATAGTCGACTATGAAAAGTATTTTTCAGATGTCAAAATAAATAAAATAATTCAAGTTTATTTTATCTAATGTTACATAATGATGTAATGGTAGTTTACCTTTTTAATAATCCATGTTAGATAAATTTAGGGTTATCATCATAAACCTATAATTCCTCTAAGACAAGGAGACGAAAACCTATCCGATGAAGGGAAATGAACGTTGGCAGATCTAGGATCAACGACGACACAGACCTCTATTCTTCTTCGTTGATTGATCCAACCATGAGGTAGGATGTTGATATCTTTGTGATTTCCTCTTCCCATCTTAGATTCAATAACTAACTAAGACCAACCAATGAATAGGTTGATCCATGGATCAAATAATATTTCAGGATGGATAATTGTTGTGGGGTTTAAAAAGGGTAGATAGATCTTTGTGATTATCTGTTGTTATTCTTTGTTAAACCATGTAACATGAATGGATGGTGGATGACATGAACAAGGAAAAGATAATTTATTTGTGTATTTTTGTGATTTATATCTCCCTACTTAATCTATCACATTATTTGAGCATTCTTCAACCTTGAAACCCATAAGTGAATGATCAACTGTTGTGCACCCGATCCATGGCACAATGATCTGAGATTGAAGGATTTAACCCAGCGATGTCATAGTGGACATGAAATGAATGTGTATTATGGTTCAAGAGAGGTGATGGCTTATGGAGTCACATTGTTATGATTTAGGTAAACCACCAGTGGGACGACCGGTGGTTAGGGCAGGACACGGATAAAAGGTCCTGTCCTAGGGGATCATGAGGCGGTGATGGGCCCCTAGCAGTTTTGTCAATAGTGACAGTAGGAAATAGTCTAGGTGGGACTATGTCTGAAACTACAGCGGTAGAGGCTGAGGGAATTTATTAGGGACTGAGGTAGGAGGATGTAGTGACAAGCTAGGACGTGGCTTGAAGTTGCATCAGAGGGACCCAACAGGGAAAGGCCGTAGGGAATGCGGAGGAGGCGGGTTAGCCGTGTGAAAAGCTACATTGAGTCATGTTGACTAGGTGACATGGGGTAGCCACATGGTCTGGGAAGATCGTGTAGACCAAGGAAATGGCCAGGGTGGGCCGTGTCCAACAGAGCAAACCGGACCGCATGTAGCGGGCCAGACTAGGGTGGTCAGGCCGCTTCAACAGCTCGGTTCTACAATGCCCTATGGGCTAAGCTGGTTCAGGCTAGATTAGACCAGATCAGGTCACTTCGGACCAGATTGGGGTGGGTCAGGTCCATCAATCTGGTTAGGGTTGAATGGACCTGGGTAGAATGTTTTACAAAAATGACCATATCTTTCAAACGGTGTTCCTATTTGACTGTCCATTTGCTATGTTGGGACCCTTTTTATGGGGCGGTCCTTCTGATATACTCTATGTGAGTTTCTATGGAAGTTATCATATAACCTAATGTCTTGAGAAGTAGGTTCTCCCGGTACAAGCGTACTACGAGAAGAATCATGCAGCTGGCTGTGACTTGGTCACTATGTGACTTGGGTGGGCTACAAGACTTATCGACACTCCATTTGTTATCGACACTCCATGTGTTATCTGAACTTCATGTGTAATCGAAACCGGTTGTTCTATGGACTACATATGATAATCCTACTTTTCATGCTATAGAATTTTACCTACGTGAGATGACTATGTATCCTCTAAGTGGTATACACTGTTCATTTCTTTGTGGTGTACTACATGTATTTCTTAGTGGCATACTCTATTTATTTATTTTACGTATACTTCATGTATTTTTTAGTGGTATACTCTGTTTATTCTTTTTTGGTGCACTTCATGTATTTCATAGTGGTATACTGTGTGTATTTCTTTTTGGTGTACTTCTTGTATTTCATAGTGGTGTTCCTTTGTAGTTTCGAGGTGTTATACTAAGTATTGTTTTACTCACCCCTGCATGGGTATTTCCCAAACATGTCATGTCTTGTGTAGAAGATTGGTGCTTTGATGGAGTCTTAGGTGTAATAGGACCAGGTGGGTCATAGATTGATCATACAGAAGGGGTATGCTCTTATGGCCTCAGACAGTTACCCTACACCTACCATTCAGGTAGGGTTTTCTGTGGATGAGTTTTAGGAACTTTTGTATTTTCTTTTATAGACACTTTCTTTGGTGGGATTGTATTCTGGCTCTGTTTACATTCTAGTTTCCTACTGTCATACTTATTTTTGGTATCTTAGTTTATGCATGTAGTGTCTACTCAGTGCTTATACATTTAATCATTTTGGGCTTGGAGATTGTGTGCATGTGTACAGGTACTTAGGAAAAAACCTCCCATTTTTGGGATATACCTACTCAGTGCTAGTTTCCATACCTTAGCCTATCATAGATGGTATTGGGGTAGACACATAATGGTCCCCTATAAGATAGGATGTGATAATATTTAACAAAAATGGGTGATTCATAAAATCAATTTTTAGGAAACCAACCCTGAATTGTTTTAGAAAAAGATATTCTTATTGGGATGATAGTAATGAAAACACTTTTACTCTAACAGTTAAAGTGGAAAAAAGCTTGTGGCATAGGATGCTTTTCCACATTCACTAATATATCATATATAACTTATCTATGATAAAAAAATTACTGGAAATTCATATTCTAATTTTTTATCATGAAAATACATGTATTATATGTCTGAGGGGAAATATGGTCTAAAATATGTATCGTGAAAATGCAGAAAAGGGAATACAATCTCATTGATCTGCCTTACATAAACATATGTGGTAAAATGAATTGACTTAACATATGTAGAGAAAATTACATCATTATTTTTATTGATAATTATATAAGAATAGATTTTGTTATATTCATGTAGACTATAATATAATTCATGGAGTTTATTAATAGTTATTGAAGGATAGTTGAAAATTATATAAAACACATAATCATAAATTTATGATCCAATAATATACTACAATTCATATCCATTAAATTGGAAAACCACATTGATAAATATTTTATTAATAATAAATAATCTATAATAAAAAACTCATCAACCGAATGGAGATATTGAGCGATGAAATTTACTGTTGATTAATATTAAAAAGACATTTCTCATAGTGTGTATCATCTCTCATCATTATTGGAATGATGTAGTAAATATTGTGGTGTACCGTCAAATCTAGGTTTGATAATACTTAGGAAAGATAGTATAACCTTGGAAACATATCATATAGGAAACCCTCACTAAAACATTTCTATTTCTTTTACATGAAGAATAAATGCGTAAATTATGGAAGGTTTCATGATATAACAGATGAAGGAGTATTTTTAGTCTACTAAAAAACAATAAGGCCTAAAACGGAATAATAAAATGATGAATAAAATTATTTAGAGTAATTAAATAAAGTAAATTAAGGAGAAAGATGGAAATAATTATCAAGGTACAATATTTGATGAATTATATGAACATGATGATGAAGTTGGTAAAAATACTATTCTTGTAATTTTTTTTTGAAATGATAAAGACATGAAGGCTGAATTAGAAGAGGATACCTTTGTTAAGAAAACCCAGTATGTGCCTTCGAAGAGAAAGAGGATAGTGGAAGTTTACCCATCTAATATAATTATAGATAAATATTCACTTATATATACATAAATATAAGGAATGTGGATCATGTTTCTATATTTTCAATATTAGAACCAATATCATTTAAATAAGAAAAAAATATAACTCATGGGTTAGATACATGAATGAGTAATTGGATGAAATTAGAATGAATCATACTTTGGAACTTGTGAAGAATCTTGAATATCACAATGTGATTTTAAAAAAGGGGTAATCGAGAATAAATTTGAGGCGAAATGAAATGTGGTTAGAAATAAGGCATGTTTAGTATGTAAAGGCTATATAGAGATTGAAGTTTTCAATGATAATGAATCCTTTTCACCAGTGTATCAACTTGATTTTATTAGGATCTTCTTAAACATTTTGATTCAAAAATAATTCAATATTCATTAAATGAATGTGAAGACATTTTTTTGAAAGGTGTTCTAATGTAAGAGGGTTATATTGAATTACTATTGGGAGTCTTAATTAATTATAAGGTCCCAAACATCATGAAGATAAGTTCTTGTTTAAAATTTTCATTGAATCCCTTAATTGTGGAAAACTAAATGTTTATTAGGAATATGAATATTCTTAGGGGTGTATAGGGGGTTATAGACATGAATTAAATGGAAATGGATCCATTCTATTCATGTTTCACTGTTGGAAAACGGTTTGTGAAAAGCATGCTAGGGGTGAGGCCAAACTGTAAAACTATGGAGAGAGTCATTTCACATGGTTTATCAAAATGTTCAAAATTCCTAAGAAACCATGAAACTTATATCCTCTTGGATATAGACTGGCACATAGTTGGCACATGATTTGGAAAAACGTGCGGCCAAACTGTGCACCCCATTAAAAAGTGGAAAATTACAAAACTACCCCCATATAAATTTTAAGTTCTTACCCGATTTATTTCCCATTTCTTCCTATTCTATCCCTAGTGATGAAATACGACTCTGCCTAGCTTCCAAGGATCAGCCTCATTTAATTTTATGCCATTTGGAGCGTCTTTAGTTGTGAATTGAAGTTCTGGGTTAGTCTAATTCTCCCCTTGCTTCCATTTTCCAGATTAGGTCTTGTAGATTAGTTATTATTGTTATGAAACCCTAAAACACTCTTTTCAATGGATATTAGGTTGGGGGTTGAAGGGGAACGTGAATACATATTGAAGGCTAATTTTAATCATACATTTTTCTTTGGATTTTAGGTAGGTTCTCAATAAGTTATATCTCATAGTCTTGATATTTTTTTATACTTTCCTGGTTGTGTGTTTACATCCCTCTTGTTTTTTTATTCTGTTAGTAATATTTGGTAAAATGGTTAGTTAATCGTTAGATTATACCCCCTCGTGATTCTTGTGGGATGTTTTGAGTATGACTTGACCGATTTAGGGCCACCCAATGTTGTGTGCCAAATTTCCCAAACATGGAAAATTGAAATGTTGTGTATAAAATTGACTTGTAATAATGTAGATACCAAGGTAAATGTACTGACATGTTAAGTTGGATTGAATTGGGGAAATAATTGTAGTGTGTGTAATTGTTGTAAATGGCATAAGGGTTCATTTGGCATGATGTGAAAATGAAAAGAATGGATTAATGTGAATAAGTGAAATGGCTTATGAATTTGTAATGGAAATGCATAAATGGATTAAGGCATTTTAATTAAAGTCTATGATAAATGAGATAATGTATGGGAATTGTTTATTAATATTAATGGGTTAAGGAATCAGGAATGGGAATGGGTTAAATGGGTTATGCAATAAGAATTGTAAATGTGCTAGTGGTTTAAATATTGAGGTTGAATTACATGTTGTTTGATAATGGAATTTTAGTGACATGTTTATTGATTGTGCATGGAGTTTTATATAGTATGTTGGCAAATAGAAGAATCAGCATGTGAACATGGCTTGGAGGTGTGGGGTAAAAGACTGATGCTCCTCCAATGTGTCAGGATGGACTGATTCTCTAACCAATCTCCTAGAATGCATGTGTTAGTGTTCCAGACTAATGCTTTAATCCCTAATTGTTGCATTGGATAAAAATACCTAGACTGATGATCTAAGGTAAGTGTGATGTAAATAGTTATGAAATATTTTTCCCCGGTGAGATAGGGAACTTGGTTTACTCCTAATGATTGGTAACCAATTGTCTTGGACTATTGTGTAAATGATGTAAATGTATAGATCAGGACACAAATAGAGAAACTTCCTAAAGAAATTGTTGTTAACTAACGACAACTGGTTTGTCTTTTTATATTTTGTTGTATACTTAGTACATTAATGCACTATCCATTTAGACTAGATATTTTTTAGACATTGTTTTTGGTGGCCTGATTATTTTTACTCTAACCCTTTTTGGGCCTCCATTGGGTAACTGAGAAGATTTCATGGTTGTACGTCCAGGAAAGGGAAATCCCCTATGCAAGGGAAATGAATTTGGATTGGGACATGCATGGTTGAGGATTCATACATGGTGTAATGAACTGTATGGGAGATATTTTGGTTATCTCAATTTATGTTTTTATTTTCTTTTGGCACTATTAGAATGAAATAGAATATTTACTTTTTTGTTGTGGTTAGTACCCTATTTGGGAGATTTTAAATTATGGTTGATTATGGTTACTGATTATTGTTTCCACACTTTCATTTATTATCTATTGTGGATTACTCTGGTAAAGAGGGTATAGTCTTCCCCCATGATCTGTTACACCATGGTTTCTAGTCAGTAACATCTTGCATATGGGGAGTCATGCTAGAGGTCATTGGTGACCTAAATCACAAAATCATTTAGTGGCCCTTGAGTTAGGGATGTTATAAAGTGGTTTAAGAGCATTTCAATCATATGGTATTACTATTTGTGATGGTAGAAAGTATAATAAGATATTTTTGGCCATGGTAATGAGAATCTGCTTAGGAGTAGCTAACCCATGTATGAGGGAATGCCCAATTGACCTGTTTGGGAATTTTTATTCTCATAATGTGTTGTTGTATTTGAATGATATTTTACCATTGGAAAATGCACTTATTGTGTCATGTGACTATTTCAAATATTTTCTCATGGATGAAATGACATGAGAATGTGCATTCATGCATCATTTTAGGAACCTAGGGATGTAGGTGGCATGCATCACTATAGGCACAAATGTGGTGGGTGTGTGGAATGAAGGTTATAATTCATTTTACATCCATTAAAAATTGATAAAAATTATCTCTAATAGATATGATGAAAATTATTATATATAAAAAAGTTAAAAAATTTAAAGTAATTGTACTTAACTAAAGGTTTAAATAAGTTAAAATGTTGCTTATAACATGTTTTTAAATGAAAAAATGTGCCTAAGAGGAAAATATTTGCATTGTAAAATTTGGAATGGATTTAAAAAGGTGTCTACAGGATGACTTGTGACTATGGAAATTGGTTTAATCCATGTTGACCATGACCCATGGTAGGGATGGAAGGGGTAGTGATAAAAAATTGATGGTATCTTTTGGAGTAGTGTATGAAGAATAATTGTTTAAGGTTATTGAAAAGACCTCTCTTATGTAAACTTTGAATGTTTTATGATAGGTGTTGTAAAGTGTATGTTTGGAATTGTAGGGAGATTCCACCATGACATCGTGTACTGGTTAGGTGATAGTAATATGTCACTGCGAATGCTCCTCTCAAAATGGATCAAGGAAACTCTATGAACCAGGGTGACCAGGGACACAAATAATTTCATGAGATTTTCATTCATTATATAAAGATGATGGAAAGGAACCCAGGATGGGTTGTACTCAGTATGTTTGAGTTGAACAGTGAGTTTCAGCTACAACACCCTTTGACTTTTGTTGTATAGGGTGGACCTAGTTAATCTTAATTTTTGATATAGTCTATTTAATCTATTCTTGATCACATAGATACTCTTCCTAAGAAGAGAGTCAAGATATAGGTTTAAATGTTTTGGGGTCAGGAAAAACATGGGTGGGATGTTTTGATCCAGACTCAGTTGGATAAGGGTATGACATTGAAACATTTCTAGGAAAAGATTGGGGAAATTTTCTATCAGGTGAATTCGTTACATGAGAAGGTTATGGATCTTATGAGATTTACCTAATAATCTATGTTAGTTGTGGACTATTCAGGTCATTTAATTGACTTGAAATGCTTGATTTTGGAATTGTTATGTGATGATTCAGCCATGAAGAGATTTTTCTAAAATGGGCTCAGACATGAGATCTAGTTGTAAGTGAATATCCTCTTTTTGAAGAGAGTAGTTTAGGTAGTGGATCACGCCCTTATTTTAGGAGGGAACCTCAAGGAGTATTATGATGGAGGGAACATAGTTCTAGAAAGATGATCTGGTGTTCTGGATTTCAATGGTAGATAACACCTCTCCAAGTGTTTATACTAAGGTGGTGGTGGGAATAGTAATCAAAAGAAGGAAATAGTTTCTCAGGGTAGCGACTGAGTTTAGTGTTATTAGTGTGGTTGTTCAATGAATATTCATGGTCAATGTCCCAAACCATTATTTGAGTGGTGAGTATGCGGCCAAATGGGGAATGTTTAGAGGTTCTGTCGGAAACCGTGATAGTTGGGCATGAATGGATGGTAGAGGAAGATTCCAAGTGTAGGAAGGGGGTTGAGTACCCTATATTAGGCGGGCATCAAGATCATGACTGATCATATCGATTTAAGTTGTGGAAGAAGTGCTCCAGTGTGAGAGCATCAATATAAGTAGATCAGTACAACACCAATAACTCAGACCAAGTCCCAAAGCAAGATTATAGGTCATCTTCATGCAGTTCCGCCTACACATAGTGGAATGTTTAGACCATCAATTGTTTGAGGTATGATCCATATAGATTTCACACTTTCTAGCTCTCTATTTGATATAAGTTTATCACATTGTTTTGTTTCCCCTTGTTTTCTTGTAGTTTTGGACCCAGTAGTGGGGTGAATATCTGGGGTTATATCAATTGATACACCATTAGGGGTATGAATATAAAATATCATGCAATGTAAGGGGTGTTCACTTGAGGTTGGCGGGTACTGTTTTTGATGGGATATGTTCATGGTTGATATGCCAGGTTATGATTTGAATTTTGTGATGGACTAATTAGTGTTGTACTAGGTCCACATTAATTCATACAATCATAGTGTGTCATTCATGTCTCTTGAGGGAGACACTTATGTCCATTGTGGATAATGGGTTGTTCGGGATGTCCATGTAGGGTTGGTTTTTCAGTAGATGGGTGTACCCATTTCTCAAGTGTCTGGTATTATGCTTGATGATGGGGGAGTAAATGAGCATGTATTTCCTCTAGTAGTGGATCAGTACCAAGATTTTTTTCCTGAGTAATTCATGAGACTTACACCCGATATGAGGATTTTATGATAAATATTTTTTCTGTAGCATAACTAGTTTCCATTATGAAAAACAAAATGGTACCGGTAGAAATCCAGGAACATAAAAATTTGTTGGAGGAGTGGGAAAACAAAGGGTTTATTCATTCTAGAAATTCACATTGGGGATCTATGGTGTTTTTTTTCAATGAAGGATGATATACCATTATGGTTGTGTGTTTATTATGGAAGCTGAATCCGATGAAAACAATGAATAAATACCCTCCTCCTTAAATTGAAAATATTTTTGACTACATTAGAGGTGAATCGATGTCATTAAATATTGATTTGAGATTTGGGATCACCATTAAAGAGGGAGGCCTTCTAATATCCTATGAGCTGCATTCAGGTGCAGGTATAGGTAATATGAGTTTTTGGTGATGTCATTCGGGTTGACCAATGAGTCAACAGTGTTCATGGGTTTAATGAATCGAATATTTCACCCATATCTAGACCATATAATTGTTTTCTTTGTTGATGAAATCTTGGAGTGATCTAAAAATCATAAGGATTGTTTCAAACATCTTGACATCATCATGAGTACAATAAGAGGGCATTGGATATATTCCAAGATAACAAAATGTAATTCCTGGACTAACAGGGTGCATTTTATGGGTCACATTATCTCAGAAAAATTCAGGCCAATGGATCTAAATAAAGTACAGGATGCTATGTCCTAGAAGCATCCAAATAACATTACTAATATCCAATGATTCATGGGGATGTCTAATTATTATTTGAGGTTCATCATAAATTTCTCCCATTTGAAAATTCCACATTCTGGCTTAACCATGAAATGAAATAGGTTTTAGTAGACCAATTAATGTAATAAAACTTCAAAATAGTTAATGAAGTAGTTAACTACCTCACTAATTATGATCTTACCCAAGTCATGAAATGGGTGTATTGTGTTTTGTGATTTGTTTGGTGTTGGTATTTGAGAAGTGTTAATACAATATGATTCGGTTACTGTGTATGGGAATCAGCAGTTTATTCCTCATGAAATTAATTATATCACTCAATATATTGAATTAGATATGATGTTTGATGCCATGAAATGATGGTTTCATTACTTTTTGGGATAATGGTTTATTGTGAATATCGATCATAATGGTCATAAGCATATCTTCTCTTAGAATGATTTGAATGTTCAGTAGTAAAGATGGGTTGAGTGTATGAATTACTTTGACATTAGTCTAGTTTATACACTAGTAAATGGAAAGAATTTTGTTCATTATTTGAGCTATAAGACTCAAAATCAGGCAGTTCAAGAATCCAGTTCTGAATGGAGGATGATGGAATTTTTTGTAGAGATAAATCTGGAGGTGTATGATGGCCAAGGGAAGATTACCCTTGCATCCTTGGTAGTTGAGTTTGTTCTTGTATTCCTGATCAAGGAAACCCATCATGATGATTCAGAGTGTATGGATTATAATGAAAATCTTAAAGGTGGGGGGTTACCTTCTATATGGACCATTAGAAAGGATGGTATTGTTTATGTTTTTGGTTGTGTTATTGTTACAACTTGATTATTGAATGATTTTATGTGTGAGTATCATGCATGAAAGTAGGCAATGCATCCTGGTTTGAAACAAATGTATTGTGACCATCAAAGTAAATATTGGTGGACAAGGAAAAATAAATAGGTTACAGGTTTCATGGCACGATGCCTTACCTTTCAACAGGTTAAGGCTGATTATCAGTGACTGGGTGGGTTGTTTCAGCCATTACCCATTCTGAAATGTAAATGGGATGATGTAATGATGGATTTCATAGTGGGTCTTCTAGGAAACCTCAAAATAATTATGCAATATTAGTATTCATTGGTCAGTTGACTAAAGTGAATCATTTATTACTGATTCAAGAGACATTTATTATGGACTAGTTGCGTGAGTTGGATGTTTTTTAGATAGTATGGTTGCATGGGGGGTTTCTTACTATAGTTTTAGATCGTGATATGCATTTTTCATTGCACTTATAGTGGGGTTTACATAAGGTTCTAGGAATCCAAGTGTTTTTTGGTATGGATTTCCACTTTTAGATTGATTAGATGTTAAGGCATACAATCCTGGTTCTATAATACATTTTGTGGGATCAAGTCCTAGTCTTTGGTGGATAGTGGGAAAGGCATCTGGAACTGGTTTAGTTTTCCTATAATAATAGCTATTAGTCTATGATTCAGATGGAATAGTTTGAGGAACTCTATTGTAGGTCATGTTGATCTCTATTGTGTTGGATGGAGGCTGGGGAGTCAGAGTTGTTGGGACCACATCTTGTGCAGGTGATGTCGGAACAGGTTCAGTTGATTTGAAAAGGAATGGAAATGGATTAGAGAAGGCAGAAGTCATATTCTGATCAGTTTCATAGACCTCTAGAGTTTATGGTGTGTGATTATGTGTTTCTTCGGGTGTCTCCAAATTTGGGTCATCATTGGATTGAAAAACAAGTTATGTTGGCTCTCAGGTACGCGGGGTCATTCGACATTGTCGAGAGGATTAGACCAGTGGTCTACCGAGTAGTTCATCCATAGTTCTATAGAGGTATCCATGATGTCTTTCATGTTTCAAAACTTTGACAACATCACATTTGACCTATCTCATGTGATTTATGTTAAGTATTTTGATCTTGATGTTGATGCATCCTTTGAGGAGCATCTGATTCGTATTGTGAATTATACTGAGAAATTCTTACGGGGAAATATTGTACCATTGGTTCTATTTTTGTGGAACCATGGTAATATTAATGAAAAAACATGGTAATTGGAGTCAGTTTTATGGGCCCTATGGCCGAATCTCATTCCTTTAGAAGCCCAGTGATACTTTGGTGTGAGGCTTCAGGACAAGTCCTAATAAGTTGGGGAGGTTGTAAGATCTCAGACTTTATAGAGGTAAGTTCAGGTTTAAATTTTAGATTTAATCCCTTAATTATGGAAAAAATATTGTTTATCTGGTGTGTGACAAAGATGGAGGGTGTTCCGGGGGTTTGACACCTTAATGGAAGGTAAATCAAGCCATTTTGTGCATGTATCGTGGTTGGCGCACGGTTAGTGGAAACAATACAAGGGGTGAGGCCAAAGCATAAAATCATGGATATAGACTTTTCATATGGTTGGAACTTGGTTTAACAAAACTTTGTGGAATTAATAGAAACTTTTATGACTTGTATCCTCATATATAGAGGCTAGTGCATGGATGGCACACAATTTGGAAAATCGTGCGGCCAAATAGTGATCCACATTAAAAAGTGTAAAATTACAAAAATTAACCCTTGGTATTTTTAAGTACTTACCCAATTTCTTCCCAATTTCTTTACCCTCAAACCCAGTGATAAATTAAGACTCCCCCAAGAATTTACATATCAATCTTCTTCGATTCTAATTCATTTGGAGTTTAGTTTGTTGCGGATCAATGCTTCAGGGTAGTCTAACACTCTTCTTGCTTCCTTTTTCTGGATTAGGGGTTTTAAATTTGATCTTCTTCCAAACCCTAAAATCCTCTTTTTCTATTTGATCATGGGTTGGGGATATAAGGGAAAGTTTAATTTGGATCTAAGGATATGTTTAAGCATGAGTTTGTCTTTGGATTCAACATAGGTGGTCTATAAGTTATATCCCATAGTCTTGATGTTGTTTTGCGCTTGCATGGTTGTGTGTTTCCTTTCCTCTTGTTGTGTTTTGATTATGATTGTAATATTTTGTAAAATGGTTTGTTAATCAATGGATTATACACCCTCATGATCCTCAAGGGATTAATTGAGTCTGACTTGGCCAATTTAGGGCCAGCCATGGGGTATGCCAAAATTCCCAAACATGGAAAATTGAAACATTAATTTTGAAATTTACTTGTAATAAAGTAGATCCCATGGTAAATGTGTAGACATTTTAGTTTGGATTGAAATATGAAAATAAGTATAGTGTGTCTAATTGTTTTAAATGTTATAATGGTTCATTTATTATGGTTTGAAAAAGAACAAAATGGATTAATGGGAATAACTCAAATGGATTATGGATATGTAATGAAAATGAATACATGGATTGAAGCATATAAACTAAAAAATATGGTAAATGAGATAATGTATGGGAATTGTTTTTATTATTAATGGGTTAAGTCATGTGAAATGGTACTGGTATAAATGGTTTGTGCAATGTAAATTTTAAACATGCTAATTGGTTAAAGCTTAAGCTTGAATTACTTGTTGATTGATTATGGAATGTGAATGATATCTTTATTGACTCTGTATGGATTGTGTTATGGTATATGTGGTAAACAGGTGAATAAGCTTGTGATCATGGATTGGTGGTGTGGTATAATGGATTAATGCTCCTCCCATGGGTTCGGTTGGAATGATGCTCTAACTAACCCCAAGAATGTAAGGGTTAGGGTGTCGAACTAATGCTCTATGAACTAATGATTTCCTTAGATGAAACTACCTGGAATGATTCTACGAGGTAAGTTTGATGTAAATAATTGTGAGATGGTTTTACCTAGTGAGGTAGGTAACTTGGTTTACTCCCTATTCTTTGTAATAAATTGGTTTGAGTGGTTGTGTAAATGATTTAAATGCATAAACCCTAAAACAAATGAAGAAACTAGCTAATGTAAATATTGTTATCTAACAACAACCAATTTTTATTATATTTATCTTGTTATATATTTTGTACTTTCATGCACTATATATTTATACTATATATTTTATGGATAACATTGGTGGTGGCCTAATGAGTTGTACCTACACCCTGGTCATCCCGTCATTAGGTACCCGAGTAGATTTCATATTTGTATGTCAAGACAATCGAAAAAGACCTATGCTAGGGAATACATTTGGGCTTTGGAAATTCTGGGATTAGGATTCATACATTGAGTCAGGATCTATTTTGAAGTTTTGTTGGTTGTCTTAGTTTTGGTTTTTATTTTCCTCTAGAACTGTTATCCTGACATGGTATATGTACTTGTTTTGGTGTTTTATACTGTATTTGGGAGATGGTTGTTTACAATTTATTCTAGTTACTATTTATTGTTTCTTTTTTTATTTATTATCTATTGTAACTTAATCTTGTAAAGAGGGTATATACTCTCCAAATAACCTCTTACTCCCTATATTGTAGCTGTAAACCTCTGGTATATGAGGAGGCTCACATGAGGTCATGTGGTGAGCCAACTCAGGACACTATTTAGTGTCCACCATGTTGGGGATGTTACATTAACAATGATGAAACCAAATTATTCATATAAAATAAGGCCTTGTATAGTCTAAAATATTCACCACAAGCATGTTATGATCAATGAGACTCATACTTAAAGAATATATAATGTAAAATGGGAGGTATTTATCATAATATTTATTTTAATGAAGGAAAAAATATTTATCGTTCTCAATTATGTGGATGATATTATATTAGAAAGTAGCATATAGAAATCTATGGAGTATTTTTCTTATATTAAGAGGACTTAATTTTTAATGTCCATAATTGGAGGACACGTTTATTTTAATGGATGAAATTGGTTTATAAAGATATATATACTTTTATCTTCAAATCTAATTATATGAGAGTGTTGCTAAAGAAAATATGATATGCATGATTGTAAACCAATGTGAACTCTGATTACGGTTGGAACAATGCTTAAAAAGTATGGGGATGATAAATCTCTTTATTATACCATATATAAAAGTATAATTGGAATTTCGAAATATTTAACTGCAATATGGTTGGATAATATTTTTACAACATGTTCTGTGGCTCATTTCTATTGAAAATCAAAGGAAGAGTATCTCCGAGAAATTAAACAAATCATGATGTACATAAAAGGTACTCTCAAATTTGGATTGTTCTTTGTTGTAGAAAAGTATATTTAATTGTAATCATTTTCTAATTAGGACTTGGTTAGGGATGCGGTGGACCAAAATTCCACCAGTTCTGGTTAATTATATAATATAAGTAAATGAATAGGTAAGATAAGAAAAAAAATGGAAAATATATTTTTGAGCACAGAAGTATATATATATATATATATATTTGTAACTAAGGAATTAAGTGAACTTTTATTGATGAATAAATGGTTAGATGGTGTTTTTGAAGAAGTAAATCCATGAATGATGATCATTTATGATACAAATAGTGTGATTGAGATCATGGAAAATCCCATCTATCACTCTCATACCAAATAAATTGAGATCTGATATAACATCATCAAAGGAAAGTTAGCACAATGATTAATCAAATGGTTCATTTTGGAACCAATCTGTGAGTGTTATAAAACAATATTAATCCATTTTCTACTCCATCATTTGAGAAACATTGGTTGATCCTCAGAATTCCACCACCTCTATTATCTTGAGAAGGTTCATATATTCTATTCTATTTATTTAAATATAATGATAAAAAAATTATTTTGGTGTGTCAAATGATATTTCCATTTCATTTTATTAACAATGTGGGAGAATGAAGTGAAATTAAATGAAAAATATAGCGATTGTGATGTTCAATGAAAAAGGAGGAAACTATTCTTTTTATTTCCCATCAAGTGATTTTGATGATGAAATCTCTCATCAAAAGGTTTCATGGTATGAAATTCAATCAGTACTGGAATTTGGGTTTTTCCCAACGACAGTATACCAACGGTTCAATTAAACCGTTGGTATACTCAGCCTTTGCCAACGGTTTACTGAAACCATTGGCAAAGGGAATTCCAGTGACCCATTTCCCAACGGTACTATAGAACTGTTGGGAAAGGGGTGCTAAACTTATCCCTTTCCCAACAGTTTATTGAAACCGTTGGAAAAGGTTGCCTTTGCCAACGGTTTTTACAAACTGTTTGCAAAGGTTTTGCCCAAATAGAAACCCTGATCTACTCTCCCTCATTCGAGACAGAGCCCTAATTATCCTCCGCTCTCGTGCTCTCGCGAACCCCCATCCGAACATCATCAACCCCCGTCCGAATAGGTACACCCCCCATCCAAACAGGTAAAAATTAATCTCAATCAAGTTGATGTAGTTGTTTTAATGAATTTATTTTTCCATTAATTAAAACATAAACACTATGGTTCCATTTTTATAGAAGCTTACATGCCAATGGTGGAAAATTTTATAATGCATATAGATTCTATTATTTTTAGATTTCTTCTCTTATGGATATGTGTTGGTTTTCCACATGGAATGCCTTGACTATCTACTTAGCATGATAGAGGGTTTCTTTTGGAAATTTCTAATGGAAATTACATGATCCTATAAACATTTTGATGAATTTTCCTGACCTAGATGGATTGTCTGATGTTTCTCTAATGATCAAGGACGGAATGTTTGGAGGACATCACAAGTCCTGACTGGTTGATCCTAGAAGAAATTTCATGATAATGGATGTAATGCCTATAGGGAATCTCTTGATTTTGGTGATCTTATCCATTTTCATCAAAAGACATGTTTGACACACTGGGAGGGAAACTCTAGAGTCATTGTGACATGTCTTGAAGGGTGATTTATGTCCATAGTGACATGATTTGAGGACATCACATGACCTAGTTGGTGTGCCTGGAGGGTGTTAAGGGAGCCATCTAACATTCTTGACATTTAATATGAGATTGAGATGATATGTATTTATTCCCCTATATAGAAGGAGATACATATCAATTGGAAAACATGTAGTTTGTATGGTGATAATTAAAGGCGTTTCATTACAAGGGTGGCATATTCATGGGTGCCAATTGATTTTATTTGACATGTCAAGGGGACATCAAATGACCAAAATAGGTTTCCAATGGAATGTATTGTGAACAGGATGAAATTTCCTAGTGCAATAAAATTTCATAGGTGATGAATGTTATGAACATTAGGGTCAACATATATTTCCTTCACCTTAGTCTCCCATATTTTAGTATTTCATCCATCATTTTATCCCAAATTCTATAGATTTATACATTATTTTATTATATTATGTCTCAAATTATCTAAAATATGTGTCTGATGTTCTTCACGTGACCTATCATAATTACTTCTCATAATCTATAGTGATCATGGGAAGATCCCATGCATGATTCATGATCACTCAAATTATTCTGCAGATCATACATAATGGAAGCCTTACAGGATGTGAGATGATTATATCTATGAAATCTACTCAGGTACCTGGTGAGGAAGTGCATATTAATTCAAAAAGGTAAATCGCATATGAGGATACCCTACTAATATGGTTATGGGATGAGGCATGCTCTGATGTGATAACACATTAAGTTCTTGTTGGTTTTACATTTTTTCAATAACACATTAGTATGTTTTTTTCACATGCGTAGTTGATACCATGATTATTTTCTTCCTTTATCGTTTACTTAAATGTATTTTCAATTAAAGTTCAATCCTATTGAATTGTTTATGAGAAAATGACATATAAGAATTCTTTTTACAGAATGGACAGAAGTTGGATGTATGAAACCGATCGTATCTCAAGCGATTTTCAAAACAATTTAGAGAGCTTTATAGATTTTTCATTTCACAATGCTTCAGATAGTGGTCGCATACACTGCCCATGTTCCAATTGTGATGGTAGACCTTGGTTGAGTCGTGAAGAAGTCAGCTACCACATAACCAAAAATGGTTTTCAAGCAAACTACTTTGTGTGGAATCACAATGGGGAGAAAATGAAATCTCAAATTGGTGATGATCGAAATGAAAGGACTGGAATGGAGAATTTGTTAGATGATTGGTTTCTGTTTATTCGTCATCATGAAAAAGAAAGGATTTCGACTCAAGAAGACGTCGATATGAGGACAACTGATGCATCTAGTGAAAATGATGATATTGATAGGGTGAAAAATTGAATGATGCTGCCACGACTCCAGTATATCGACAATGCGATAAAATGAAAAAGCTGGAATTTTTAATCTGATTGTTTCATGGAAAAACTATGTATGGGATTTCTAATACAGAAATCAATTACATTCTTACCCTCTTGAAGGATTTACTTCTAGATGATGCAGATATTCCCTCAAACCACTATATGGCATGGAAGTTAGTTGAAGAACTTGGATTTTCCAGAAACAAAATTCATGCTTGCCCGAAAGATTGCAGTTTATTCTGGGAAGAAACCGCTGAACGAAATGAATGTATAAAATGTGGAATATCCCGCTGGAAGTCAAAATCTGATGGAACACCATCCCGCGTTCCACAAAAAGTAATGTGGCAATTTCCATTGATCCCCAGACTCCAGAATCTTTTTATGTCTGATGACATATCAATAAAAATGAGAAGGCATGATACCGAGAGAAAAAAGACTAATGATGAGTTGGTTCATCCTGCAGATGGATTTGCATGGCAGAGATTTGATGCTCGACATCCTGATTTTGCAGCTGACATGCGTAATGTGAGGCTGGGTCTTTCATGCGACGATTTTAATCCGTTTGGGCAGATGCTTACTTCGCACAGCACATGGCCAGTTTTTATACACATTTATAATCTTCCCCCATGGTTGTGTATGAAAAAATATTTCACTTTCATGAGTATACTCATATCTGGTCCTTCTGATCCCAGTTTTGATATTGATGTATACATGCAACCTTTAATAAAAGAGTTGAAACTTCTTTGGGGTGTGGGTGTGCGCACATACGATGCATGTTCGAAAGACATATTTCAGATGCGTGTTGAGCTTATGTGGACGATCAATGATTTTCCGGCTTATGCAATGATGTCTGGATGGAGCACGAAGGGAAAACTGTCATGTCCAGTTTGTATGAAGAATACAAGATCCAGAAGACTGAAACATCGTTGTAGTTTCAGTTTTATGGGACATCGACGATTTTTTCCAAAGGATCATCCATATAGAATGAATCGTCGAAGATTTGATAATACTGTAGAGACCGATGATCCACCTCATCGTATGTCTGGAACTGATGTGCTTAATGAATTGAAAGATTTCAGTTTTTCGTTCGGGAAGGGTCAAATGAAATCTGGAAAGAGAAATAATGTTTCCACAGAAACATGTTACAATTGGAGGAAGAGGAGTATCTTTTTTGATTTGCCTTATTGGTCAACCAATTTTCTACGTCATTGCTTAGACTTAATTCATATTGAAAAGAATATATGTGAAATGTTGCTTTCAGTTCTTCTAAATGTCAAGGGGAAGAAAAAAGATGATTTACGATCTCGACGTGACTTGGTGGATTGGGGCATCAGACCAGGATTGCATCCTGTGCATATCAGTGAAAATAAATGGCAACTTCCATGTGCTTCTTATGTGATGACACCTATTGAAAAAAAACAATTTCTGGAAGTATTAGAGACTATTAGAGTTCTTGATGGCTATTCAAGCAACATATGTAAACGGGTCAACAAAAGAGAGTTGAAGCTAAAATCTTTGAAGACTCATGATTATCATGTTTTACTGCATGAGTCGCTTCCAATAGCAATCCGTCATCTTTTGGCCAATAATGTAAGGGTGGGTGTTATTCGGTTGTGCCATTTGTTTAGAGATCTTTGTGCTAAGAAGTTGTCAAAGTCTTTCTTGCAAATAATGTTGACAGATGCCCCATTAATTTTGTGTGAGTTGGAGAAAATATTTCCCCCATCATTTTTCACGTGCATGCTGCATCTGACTGTCCATATTCCAACTGAAAAACTTCTCGAAGGACCTGTTTCTTTTCATTGGATGCATCCAACTGAAAGAAATATGTTCACATTAAAGTCTTATGTTTGAAACAAGAATCACCCCGAAGGTTCTATCGTGAACGGTTACTTAGCTCAAGAATGTATGGATTTCTATTAGATGTATTTTTCTGATCTTACTACAAGAATGAACAGACCAATGAGAAATGAAGAAGAACAATATGAGAAAATTGAACCCAGTTTTCCATCACTTCCTCAAACAAGAGGAATTCCTGGATCATATACATTGAAGACATTAAGCCATGAAGAGCGGGAGATGGCACATCGCACAGTTTTGTTCAACTGTGATTTGTTCGATGACTATATCTGGTAACAAAATTGAATATGTATATCTTACATATATATCTGTTAAACTATTCATATTTTTTTATCTACAGGGAACATAAAACAATGATAAATAGGAAGCATCGTTCTTTATCTTTGAGAAGGAGAGAGAATTTGCATAGAAAAGAGTTTTCTTCTTGGTTAAAATTGAAGGTAAAAATATTACTGTTTAAATTAATTATTTCAATATTTACTTAAGTTTAACTGTCATTTATATTGCAGGTATTGAGTTTGTCTGCTGACTCTGTCTCTAAGGAAATAAGATCTTTGGCTTTTGGTCCTAATACCGTGGTTCGTGACTGTAAATCAATTGTTATCAATGGGTACAGATTTATTGTCACTGAACGAGCCAAAAATATGAGAACACAACATGATGGTATTATGGTTACTGCCACAACAGATTGTTAGATAGTAGACCGCGACCTGAAAATGTGGGTTATCATGGAGTCGTTGAGAAAATAATAATATTGGATTATTACTCTCATGGACTAGTCACAATGATGAAATGACATTGGTTTGATTCGATGATGAGACATGGCACATTTATTGATGATTGTGGATTTAGAGTAATTAATATGACCCGCACTCTTGCTACCGAAGAACCATATGTGTTGGCATCAATGGCTAAACAAGTTTTTTATGTCAAAGATCAACTTCAACCTAAATTTGGTGTCATAGTTGAAGTAATTCCAAGACATATTTTTGATGATGCTGATGATGGAATTGACACTGTCCCTATTGCCATTGGAACCAATCCATTTATTTCTTTTGATGACTCCAACAGCTCAATTGTCAGAGTTGATTGTGAACCTGAAGTTGTGGTTGGAAATATATAGAATCATTCATCCATGTTCTCAATTCTTTTGGTTTACCTCGAGTTGGGTTGTTAATGTTGGTAATATTCATATTTATTTAGTATTGATCACAAATATGTTTTAGCTGACTTGACCGTTATGTGAGTTTTCAATGTTTATTGGTTGTTGTTTTATTTGAATTGCATTTTCTAATTTGGTATTGAACTGTATTCAAACCAAATCAAACAATATTTCTAACTTGGTGAACATTACAACTTGTATGTTTTATTAAATTCATTCAAGATCTTCTAAAACAATTGATAGCTAAATTACCAATGAATCCCCTCATTCCCTCATATATTTAGTTTTTTGGTTTACACATTAATTTCCTTTTTCTAATTAATTACATATTTGTTTTCAAATGCAGGAAATGTAGCCAATTGAAGAGAGACGAAGAAAAAAATGGCGGAGAACAATCGTCGGATAGAGGAGCTGGGCATTCCAACATTAGTGCCTACAGTGAGTACTTTATTTCAAATATATAAATATATATATATATTTACAGAATATATAATGTCATGTGATTAATTTTTTTGTAAACTTTTTTGTAGGAACCACCGTTACATCGACAGTTATTCGACGAGGAGCCTAGTACTGGTCCTAGTACTCAGGCCGGTGGTACGAGGAGGGTTCGTACCAGAGGTGGACATAGAGCTGCGCGTGCCCGACTAGACCCTGCCCCTCCCACTGACATTTCAGCCTTCCCACGTGTGTCATTAGGGACACACGGGGTATTTTGGCCTCCCATGTTTTCACTACCTTCTGCATCTTCTGCCCCATCATTTTCACATCCCATGATGATTCCCACTCCCCAGTCAGCATCAGGTCATACAGCTGTTCCATCTTCTTTTCCTTCTACTTCTGTCTCTCCGAGCTTTTATATTCCATCGTCTTCGACTCCTGTTCCACCAGAGGGTGTTCCATTAGGTTATGTGGATCCGGTGCCACTCATTGATCAGACAAGCACAGGTATATTTATAAAACCCTAACAAATTTATATAGAAATATTTATTTTCATTATAACATGTTTTGATAAAATATTTGTTTTTCTTTCATGACAGATACATCTACTGACAGGAGGCGGGGGCGGGGCCGTACACGCATGCGTTCGGTGTGGAACCATCGCACATAGGTTATGGTGGAATATAATGAAGACAATCAGATGGTTGAGAAAACAGGGAAGCAATGTCGGAGTTTTCTGGCGACGCTTGCCAAATACTCTGACATCATTCCCGTCAGACCGCTGTCGTGGAGACATTTTCCACATGAGGTCAAAGATAGAGCTTGGGTAGAGATATGGGTAAAAAAATCTGTTGTATTTAATGCAATGAATTATTTTTGTATTTATATGAATTAATATTTTGATTTCAGCTTCGATTTAATTTTCCTGATGGTGAGGGTGCACGACTGGAACGTCTAAAGGATTTAGGCGAGCTTTGGAGAGACTACAAGCATGAGCTGTATATTGGATGGCATGCTAGAGTTGGCACTGAGTTAGAGGCGGTACCAGTAGTGGATGATTGTCCTATAGAGCAGTATCGTCAGATGATTACTCATGGGACGAGTACCCAATTTAAGGTATGAATTACATTTGAGGTATTTAAATAATAACTTTCAAGTTTTGCATTAATATTATCCTTTTCATTATCGAATTTTATTTAGGAATCATCTGGAAAAAATAAAAAAAACATTGATGCAAAAAAATACCTCCATACACTAGGACGCACGACGATGCTGGATCATGAGAGGCAGCAGGTATGACAATTGTTTATAAGTTTTCTTTACGACTTACATTTTCTTTTGTTTCCTCAATTATTTAATCATTTGATAAATTTTTTATATAACTTTTGTTTTCAATGTCATTGTAGAGGCAAGTACAAAGTATTGAAAGATGTGTGCCTCGAGCAAAACTGTTTTGCTTGAGTAGACGAAAAAAGGATGGAAGTGCTGTCAACGAAGTGACTCAGCAGCAGATTGTAAGTTTTAATCTGTTGATTTTATATTTTAATATTTATTTTGTAACTTAATAATATATTTATATTTGTAACAGGATGCTTTAGAGTCCCTCGATGCCCAAGAAGTAGACAATTTTGGGCCATCTGATCACTTACATTAGGTGTTGGGAGAGGATCATTCTGGCAGAGTACGTTGCCGACCTAGGATAGCCCCGACGAGGTATTGTCCTACCTCAGGTACGAGTTGTGGTGCCACCGAGCTGCAGCAAGTTAGGGAACAGGAAGAACAGACTGAGAAAAGGGCCACAGAGACGGCAGAACAGTCTGCTAGGGAAAACAGTGCATTTATGAAATTTATTGAAGTTCTACATCCAACACTTCCAGCAGAGGTCATCCCAGCGATTGATGAATACATGTCGTCGATACATTCTATATATGGTGCACCAGGTGGCAGTTCCAGTGGTGGTCAGGCCGATGTCCAGATTGAAGATGATAATGGCGAGGAGTCTGATGTGGAAGAGAAGGGAGATGAGGAGGGCGAGGAGGAGGGAGAAGGTGAGGAGGATGGCGCTGTGAAGGATGCAGACGATGAGGAGTACGATGACGAGGGTGATGATGATGATGATGATGGTGATGCTGATGCTAATGTGGGACATATTGATCGGTTACATTTTTGACTTATATTACTGAGATTTGATGTTTAATCTATTCTAGTTGTTGGTTTTATCTAGACTCGTAGTATAGTATTGGAGTTGAGTTACTTTTATATATTGTCTGTTTTTATGGATGTTGTTGTCTTTTAGTGGTTGTGTGTTTGAGAACCCCCTGGACAACCCCCCTCATTCTTGGACCCTGGACAACCCCCCCCCTCCCCCTTGGAGCCCGAACACCCCCCGAACAGCACCGAGGACAGCCCCCTGGACAGCCCCCCGTACAGCCCCCCACCCTCCACCCTGGACCCCGGATAGCCCCCCGGACAACCCCACCACCCTCCCCCTTGGACCCCGGACAACCCCCCAAACACCCCCCGGACAGCCCCCCAGACAGCCCCCTGAACAACCCCAGACAACCCCCTGAACAACCCCTGAACAACCCCTGAACCACCCCTGAACAACCCACTGAACAACCCCCGGACAGCCCCCTGAACAACCCCGGACAGCCCCCTGAACAACCCCCAAACACCCCCCAGATAGACCCCGCACAGCCCCCCCACCCTCCTCCTTGGTCCCCGGACAGCCCCTCGGACACCCACCGGACAGCCCCCCTGGATAGCCCCCGGACAGCCCCTCCACCTTCCTTAATTTCATTAGCTCTGAAATGTTTCATATCACGATCAACTAAAATCTAATCCATACTAAATATGATATAAAAATATTCTATATGAATTTCAATAAGATTTTAAGTGAAAACAAAAAGTGACATACAAAAAACTGACCAAACGCATTCGAAATGTGTTGATGCTTTAGGAAAACAATCCATGGGTCATATGTGACGTGTACAAATCAACCCTGCCTCAATCCGAGGCACGGTGTGGCCGGAACAACTCAAAGTGTATGTCTTTTGTTTCAAAAGGACATCATTTTAAGTGAAAAACATCAACTGGCATACGGAAAACCGGCCAAACGCATTCGGATTGTGTTGATACTTTAAGAAAACGATTCATGGGTCATTTGAGACGTGTACGAGTCAACCTTGCCTAAATCCGAGATGCGGTGTGGTCGAGACCACTCTAAGTGACTTTCTTTTGTTTAAAATGGATAGTATTTTAAGTACATACGGAAAACCAACCAAACGCATTCGGTTTCTGTTGAAACATTAGGAGAACGATCCATGGGTCATATGTGACGTGTACGAGTCAATGACACCTCAATCCGAGGCGCGGTGTGACCGACACCACTCAAAGTGTCTCTATTTTGTTTAAAATGGACTTCATTTTTAGTGAAAACAACAAATGACATACGGAAAACTGACCAAACGGATTCTGATTGTGTTGATACTTTAGCTCAATGATCCATGGGTCATATGTGACATGTACTAGCAACCCCGCCTCAATCCGAGACGCAGTTTGGCCGGCACAACTCAAAGTGTATGTCTTTTGTTTCAAAAGGACATCATTTTAAGTGAAAAACATCAACTCGCATACGGAAAACTGACCAAACGCATTCGGTTTCTGTTGAAACTTTAGGAGAACGATCCATGGTTCATATGTGACGTGTATGAGTCAACGCCACCTCAATCCGAGGCGCGGTGTGGCCGACACCACTCAAAGTGTCTCTATTTTGTTTAAAATGGACTTCATTTTTAGTGAAAACAACAAATGACATACGGAAAACCGATCGAACGGATTCTGATTGTGTTGATACTTTAGAAAAATTATCCATGGGTCATATGTGATGTGTACGAGTCAACCCCGCCTCAATCCGGGGCGCGGTGTGGCCGGCACAACTCAAAGTGTATGTCTTTTGTTTCAAAAGGACGTCATTTTAAGTGAAAAACATCAATTGGCATACAGAAAACTGGACAAACGCATTCGGATTGTGTTGATACTTTAGGAGAACGATCCATGGTTCATTTGAGACGTGTACGAGTCAACCCCGCCTAAATCCGAGATGTGGTGTGGCCGGTACCACTCTAATTGTGTCTCTTATGTTTCAAACGGACAATATTATAAGTGAAATAAACAACTGGCAGACGAAAAACTGACCAAACACATTTGGAATCTTTTGAAATTTTATTAAAATTATCCATGGGTCATATGTGACATGTACGAGCCGACCCGCGCTCAATCCGAGTCACGGTGTGGTCGGGAACACTCTAAGTGACTTTCTTTTGTTTAAAATGGACAGTATTTTAAGTACATAAGGAAAACCGACCAAACGCATTCGGCTTCTATTGAAACTTTAGGAGATAGATCCATGGGTCATATGTGACGTGTAAGAGTCAACGCCACCTCAATCCGAGGCGCGTTGTGGCCGACACCAATCAAAGTGTCTCAATTTTGTTTAAAATGGACTTCATTTTTAGTGAAAACAAAAAATGACATACGGAAAACCGACCGAACGGATTCTGATTGTGTTGATACTTTAGAACAATGATCCATGGGTCATATGTGACATGTACGAGTCAACCCCGCCTCAATCCGAGGCGCGGTGTGGCCGACACAACTCTAATTGTATGACTTTTGTTTAAAAAGGACGCCATTTTAAGTGAAAAACATCAACTGGCATACGGAAAACCGGCCAAACACATTCGGAATGTGTTGATACTTTAGGACAATGATCCATGTTTCATTTGAGACGTGTACGAGTCAACCCCGACTAAATCCGAGATGCGGTGTGGCCGGTACCACTCTAAATGTGTCTCTTTTGTTTAAAACGGAAAAGATTATAAGTGAAATAAACAACTGAGAGACGAAAAACTGACCAAACGCATTCAGAATCTGTTGAAATTTTAGGACAACGATCCATGGGTTATATGTGACGTGTACGAGCCAACCCGGGCTCAATCTGAGTCACGGTGTGGTCAGGACCACTCTAAGTGACTTTCTTTTGTTTAAAATGGACAGTATTTTAAGTACAGATGGAAAACCAACCAAACGCATTCAGTTTCTGTTTAAACTTTAGGAGAATGATCCATGGGTCATTTGTGACGTGTACAAGTCAACGCCACCTCAATCCGAGGCACGGTGTGACCGACACCACTCAAAGTGTCTCTATTTTGTTCAAAATGGACTTCATTTTTAGTGAAAACAACAAATGACATACGGAAAACCGACCGAACGGATTCTAATTGTGTTGATACTTTAGCACAATGATCCATGGGTCATATGTGACGTGTACGAGTCAACCCCGCCTCAATCTGAGGCGTGGTGTGGCTGGCACAACTCAAAGTGTATGACTTTTGTTTCAAAACGATGCCATTTTAAGTGAAAAACATCAACTGGCATACGGAAAACCGGCCAAAAGCATTCGGATTGTGTTGATACTTTAGGACAACGATCCATGGTTCATTTGAGACGTGTACTATTCAAACCCGCCTAAATCTGAAATGTGATGTGGCCGGTCCCACTCTAACTGCGTCTCTATTGTTTAAAAGGGACAAGATTATAAGTGAAATAAACAACTGACATACGAAAAACCAACCAAACGCATTCGGAATCTGTTGAAATTTTAGGAAAACGATCTATGGGTCATATGTTACGTGTACGAGTCAACTGCTCCTCAATCCAAGTCGCGGTTTGCCCGAGACCACTCTAAGTGTATCTATTTTCTTTAAAATGGACTACATTTTAAATACATAAGGAAAACAAACCAAACACATTCTGATTGTGTTTATATTTTAGCACAACAATGCATGGGTCATGTGTGATGTGTACGAGTCAACCGCACGTCAATCCGAGGCACGGTGTGGCCGGTACCATTCAAAGTGTCTCTCTTTTATTTAAAAAACACTTAATTTTAAGTGAAAACAACAACTGGCATACGGAAAACTGACCAAACGATTTCAGAATATGTTGATACTTTAGGACAACGATCAATTTGTCATTTGTGACGTGTACGAGTTAACCTTGCCTCAATCCGAGGCACGGTGTGACCGGTATCATTCTAGGTGTATGTATTTTGTTTAAAATGTATATGATTTCGAGTAAAAATATATGGTTTACAAAAAACCAATCAAATTATGAATTGAATTCCGGATTCCACATATGATTGTCATCTAAATTTTAAATTGAATTATAAATGAATTATGTTTGTTTATAATTATGTTATGAATTCTAATTTAATTATGGATGAGTATATTTCCAGGATGCATTATATGTGTTGGTTGGTTGGTTTGCATTATTTAAATGTGTTGGTTTGTTCTCTATATGTATGCATTGTATATTTGTTACAGTTACAATAATTGGATTGAAAGTTGAATTGAAAATGAAAAATGAATTGAAAATGAGCCCAAAACAGACCTGTTGTACCAAAATGAGCCCAAAACAGACCTGCTGTGCAAATTGCAGGCTGCTGTGCAATTTGCACAGCAAAGCCAATGCCAACGGTTTCAAACCGTTGGCATAGCCCATTTGGAGTTGTTTTTACCAACGGTTCATTAAACCGTTGGGATAGCTTTTGGAATTGGTGTTTTTACCAACGGTTGGTAGAACCGTTGGTAAAAACCTTTCCCAACGGTTTACAAACCATTGGGAAAGAAAATATTCATGGTATTCCCAACGGGCCAAACCGTTGGGAAAGGCTTTTCACAATGGTTTGGCACAACCATTGTGGCAGGTTGATTTTTTCTAACCTATCCCAACAATTCCTTGTAAACCATTGGGAAAAGCCTTTCCCAATGGCTTACTTCCCCACGGTTGGCAGAACCGTTGGTATAACATATACCAACAGTTCTGCAGCCTTTCCCAACGGTTCAGAACTGTTGGGAAAGGATGGATTTCCAGTAGTGAATGGATATGTGATCTATGGGGAATTAAGTTTGAATAATCTTGAAGATATGGGTAGTTTATAAATTATGTATGTCCCGAGGAATGGAATTCCATTTTAAAATATTTTTTTCAACATCAATAATTTCTTTATGTTGAATTAAAGTGATAAATGAGATATTTTATTTCCATATAGAATAAGTAAAATGATTTTTGGAACTTAATTTAACTTTGGATTTCCAATAAAACCATATGGAGATAATGTTGGAACCATGGTCATTTATAATAAAGGTTTATAGAATCTAATGACATTCTAGTGTGTATGCTAGAAAGAAAAGGTTGAGATCACTTTAATGTTAATGTTAATGTGGTTGTTTTATTTTTTCAATTCTATTGATGGTTTTATTTACCATTTGAATAAAGAGATTAATTATTTCTCATAGATTTTGTGAGAAGAATAATCTTTTTCACAAGTATATTTTCTTGATTTATTTTTGTATTCATAAAAATGGGAAATGTCAGTGGAAATTTGGGATTCTTCTGTAAATATTAGATAAAATTTTATAGTGAATTATTTTCACATAGTAGGTTTATTAAGTATATCATTCATGAATGTATTTATGTAAACAAAAAGGGGGTTATTTTTAAAGGTAATGTGGTAGTGGTTTGTGAATAGTGAATGTTGTCTCTTATGTGAATGTCACAAAGGTGGTGTTATTTATAGTCGGTCAATTATTATTTTTATATATTGAAAATGAAATATTTTATGAATTATGGTGATGTGATTGTCTTAGGATTAATATTATTCTTAGGTAATATTTTGGAAAAACATACTTATAAATAACCCACTAATCACCTCTATGTGTAGAGACAGAAGAAATAAAAGTAATATAAGGGTATTAATCAATTTTTTTTAGGTAGAAATGGTTCATGGAAAACATAATAATTAGGTGATAACATAAGTGCATGAAATAAAAAACCATTTGTGAAGAAAATTTGTTTATTAATTATAGTTGTTCGTAAAGTGGAGTTATTTTTAATGTAGTCTCCTTTGTAAATCATCAACATTAATGAATTATTCTTTTTTTAAAGAAAAACCTTTAATGAAGCAATATCATTCATGAGAGGAATATTATTTCCAAAGGATTGACTATTAATTATTTGTGTAAAATACAATTTTTGAGAAAGGTATGTATATGATTAATAACACACCTCATTGATTTTTTTTAATAGAGCATCGTTTTTTTTATTTCATGAATAAAATCTCTGAACACATCCTTCATGATTTGTAAGTGACTTTATTATCAATAAATAGAGTATAAATATATTTGAAGTAGTGATAAAAGGATGAGTCAATAAAAGTAGTCCATGGGGGGGTGTGTTTTATTCCCTAAACTTAATCATAAAGGCAGTAATCCTTGAACGGATTAACAATGACCAAACAATAATCCATAAAAGTACTGAAGATTAGTGGATTTTTGAACATTAATACATCATCTATTTATGATCTTTATACATATAAATTAGTGTTAAACCAAGTAAAATAAAGTTTCTTATTTTTTAATTTATGTATTTGTTTAATTTTGGTGGTTGTTGGATTACCTGCGATAGGTTTAATGAGTTCCTACCAATATTGGTACAAGATCAAACACAACATGAAAAAAATTAGACACCGTGATTCAATACTTCCTTCAAGGTGTCTTTTTATGAAATAAAAACCATTTTAATGCTTTATTTAATATGTTTTGATCAAAATCATTGTCAACTAAAAACATCTATTCAAATGAAATTCATTGGTTCTTCTTTCATCAATGGTCACGGTGGATCTAGGTTGGTCTAATGTAACTTTTTTATGGAAGATACTATATAGGGAATCAATGTCCTACTATAATTATCATTTGAAAGTAAAAAACTTTTGAGGATCATATCACCGCTTCCAAAGTGGAAAGTCCTAAATGTGATCAAATTACTTTGATCTGTCTACAGAAAACCCAAGATTATACCAATCAAATCAAGTGACTTAAACATCATAATGACCAATACTTTTCTATTTAAACTTATATTTTTTTAACACATACAATTTTTATTTATGAATTAAAGGTATAATAATAATAACTCACATGCATCACATAATTAAATAGACAATATATTTTTTATTTAATGTAGATTGTTAAAGATAAAACATAAATATATTCCATAAAAATTAATACAACAAAAATGTGACAACAAATACAAATAAAATAACTACAATAAATAAATTAAATGGGTTTTGGTCTAAGAAGAATCCCACACTTGTGAAAAATGCTATAATAAGAAATAAAAGGAATAGACATATGATGGGAATTTTGTAAAATAAATTTTTGGAAATTTGAGAGAGAAAAAATTAAATGAAAAGTATAGAATTCAAGGGGTGTATATAGGATATTTAAATCTAATATCGAAGATGGAAATATGGTTATGATAATACTAATTCAACAATAAACTAGTAACATTGTCATTCAAATAATAAAATAACCAATATAAGATTTTTTTTAAATAATTATATAATTAAATTAAAACTTATATATGAATATAAAAATTACATAAATGGGTATATAAGTATTCAATAAAATTATTTAATTGCTAAAACTAAAATCAAGTAACTTTTTTTAATATGTTTTAGCATTTGTTTAAGATTAGTATTTTAAATTCTATTTAAATATTGAATTTTCATAATTTAAAAAAATTGATAAAATGTATCAAAAAATTTAAATTGGTGTATCAAAATTGGCATTGTGTAAATTTATAATAATATTAAATAGATGAATTTTTTGGTGAATAATAAAACACGTAGTAAAATATATTAAATAAAACTTTCTAAAAAGAAAAAACATGATTTATTAGTTAAATTACATTTTTAAAGATGTTATATTTGATTTAAAAAATATATATTTTTATTTTTTATGTCCAAAATAACATTTTTAAATGGTTACAAAATGTTATTTATAATAAATGTTGATTTATAACATATTAACTGATTTTTATAAAATATATTTTATCATAGTTAAAAATTATTTTTCATAAAGTAAGATCCATATTTTAAATTTGGATGTATAAATTATGTTTGGGTAAATTTTATTAGTTTTTAATAAAAAATATAAAATAAATAAATTGTTTAATAAGATGCAATAATGATATAACGACGACGTTGTTGTGTGAAACAATAACACCTCATATAATCATGACATAATTTCATATAAAGGGTATATAATACTTTTAATTTTTCTTTATAATATTACCATTTTAAGTCTCCATCATTAAATAGTTTTATATTTATTATACTATTTTAAAATACCTCTCCACTTTAAGTATAAAAATTCCATCTCAACCCCACTTAGAAACTTCTTCAAGGATTTATTCAATGGTATAATCTTATCCCAATTACCTCTCCTAAGAATTATTTTATTTTTTTGTACATTTTGGACATACCATACCTCAAGTGACAATGTAGTTTGGTATTTGGAAATGGAGGAGTCCAAAAAAAGAGGTAATTTCCCTTTATTTTCAATTTATTTTTATATTTTTCTTTTCTTAATTTTTTTTAAATCAATACTCCATAAACTAATTAATAATAATATCATTATCCTATTAATGTTAGTATTATTAAAAAAATTATATAAACTATGTACAATATCTATATATATTATCTTTTTCCTCTTTGACAGGTCCTTACATATGGTGGGTTCTACCACCTATAAGGATGATTTATTTTCTTTTCTTATCATCACCATAATGGTTGGTTATTCTAGCATATTTATTTCATATATATATATTTAATTTTATTTATTTTTAACCCTATTAATATAATGTAACTCATGGATACATAATAATGATCAATACTATAATATTAAAACAAACATAAAATTATTTGATTAAAATTTATTCAAGAATTGTATCTACCAGAAAGTGTTAATATCTAATTAATATAAAAAATAAATGATAAAAATCATATAAATTTATTTAAAATATTTTTTAATAATATTTTAATAATAATAAGTTTGTTATGTAGGAGTTTAAATGATAAAGAATCAATATTGACCTGCGTTATGGGGTCTCCTTACTGGTTGTCTTTGGATAATGTTCAAATTATTTCTTCTTTCCCTTTATAATTTTATTCCTTATGTTATAACCTATTAATGTAAAATAATATATTTTTCCTCTATTTTGGGTCATTAATCCGTTTCAAAATCCCTTTGTGTTGACCATGACATTGTACGGAAACATGAATTCTTATTTATTTAAAACTCTTCCTCTCAATATTATTTTAAAAGATTGAAATATATTATTTATATGTCTTCTTGTATATACAAAATTATTTTATTTTTTGTTTTTTGAATGAGAACATTTTATTTCCATTTTTTGCTTCTTATTCCACATTTGATAAAATTTATGATAATAATTCTTATTATTTCTCCTCTTGAATTATTACCACTTTTAATTCTGGGTTTCCTTGTATCATTAATGTTATATTTAATCTATCTAACTCAAAATTAATATATGCATATCTTGAAAGTATATTTTCACCATTTTGTTTATCCTCATGTATAATTACATCTCAGTCCACTGATTACATAAAATTTACTTTCATGTTATAGTGTAGTAGATTTGTATGAAACTAATTTCCTTTTTAACATGGGTTACCCATGTCATGCTTTTTGATTAATGTGAAATCATTATATTATTATTTATCTGTAGAGTACACATTATTTTTAACAAATTCTGATGAGATAGATGGGTCTAGAATTATACATCCATACAATGTATAGGGTAAAGATTTATTCTCATGAGACGCTATGTATTAGGTATGGGAAAAGATATTATCCCAACAATATTATATTGTCTTAGTAGTAAGCCTTCACTGATGAATATGATTTTTAATTATTATACATGTTCTAAATTCCTTGTCTCACCCCTATTATTTCTATATGAGTATGATATGTTCCCATGCTAGTGTTTTGTTGACTACCATTATGATCTTTCATGTACTAATGTTGATTCAGGTTTCAATTTCATTTATAATATTCCCACCCTTACTAGACTTCTATTTCTCCTTTTATTTGATTTAATTGCCATGGTGATTATATGTTAAGAAGATTTTTGATTATTATATAAGGACTATGATATATAATTTACATTAAATTTAAACTTTTATGTGTATTAAGGTTGTATGAATATAACTTTTCTATGTCACCAAACCTATCGATTTTATGTTGTGTAATATTATGTATTTTTATCTTTAAAATGGTGAGATAATTATATATATAATGTATGGGTCACTCTAGACTATGAATAAAATAAATCACATGTTCTAACAAATTTATAATAACATTAGAATTTTATTATAACCAAAGTCTATAACTCTCATCACTATCTTAGTTGGATTTTTATGTATGTTCATGATATCAATATAATCAAATTAGCAGTTAGTCATTATTCATGTTATCCCTAAACCTTGTTTCTTAGTATAAATCTCCCAATAGAATAGTTTCACTATGAATATTCATCATCAACATTAAATGAGACTGAATTTAATGTTGATAAATCAAAATTTCAATCAATGAAGAACACAATATAAAACTCTATGCGCATCTGATGCTACATGATCATAGTTATCTATAACATATAACTAATCTTATCCATGTTTTCTGGATTCATGTTATCCATCAATTCAATACCCTTGGAAATCACTAGATGATCTCACCATTTAAGATCATATCACTTTATGACTAATGATTATATAAGTAAAAAAATTTATATTTCTCATCTAACCAAATTATATCATTATCTTCTCATAACCAAAATTTCAAGTTAGATTGTTTTAGTCTAAGATGAAAAAAAACATTACTATAATATTGTTAGAGACCATTGATTCACTACGGATATCTCGATATAAATAACTTACCAAAACACCTCTAAATAATTAATAATAAAGAGTTCAAATCTCTATAAAAATATCTTTAAACACTCAAATTCATCCCAATATAACTCAAAATATCATCACTCAATAAATCGTGAAAATATTACACCACCCTTAGAACTAGGCATATATTCTGTAATAGTCAATAAATACTATCATAATTAACGTAACTCATATATTGAATTCACTCCCAAATTAAAATATTAATATTATGTTGAGAACTTTTTAAATCTCCGATATAAAATTTATCCTCTACTAAGACAAGAAAACATCATCAATATTCTACCTCAAAGATTGAAATAAGAAAATCCTAAGAAGAAATAATTGATGTATGGGTGTCCTGGTTGTGGGGACCATCATTTCAATTTCATCCTACTAAATCTAAACAACCTAGAATTAGTTAAACATGGAATAATTTTGGAATTATGTGCAAAAAATATTATAGGGTATCAGCATCACGAATTTTCTAAGCCTTTATTATGTCCTATTCCTAGGTATAGTAGAAGGTTCATATATTTTAACTTGTGTATTTAGATTAGGGATGATTAACAAGCTAGACTGGTGTAGTTAGCTCTAATCCCACATGGACCAATATTAAATAAAATTATTCTATTTCGACACACATTTAATGTGTTCTTATAAAATTTAGTTTAGTCTAGTCCAGATTTTCAGTAGACAAGTCCATGGAATGACCTGTGTTTTATTACAAAAAAAATTATTAATAATTAATATTAAATATTAAATTCATAGTACTTATCACATAACTCTTAATTTATATATATTCATCACATATATAAAAATGTAAATCTGTTTTTTATAAAAATGATAAAGTAAATTTAAATTTCTGTAAAATAAAAATATATATTCTTAGAACATGGACTTGATCACTTATCATAATCCCTATTCATATATTCCCATGATATTTTTCCCCAGTATATTTAATATCATTTAAAATTTGGGCTACTTTTTTATAGTTAATCCCACTAAATAAATTCTAACTAGAAGGCCTATCATGCGACCTCAAGGCCCATTAAGCACTCATAGCATGGATAAAGAGCTTATCATCATCATTTTAAATATCTAGTGCCACTATGATAGGTAAAAACCCTATTATTATTATCTCATAACATTAAAATAATTTTTTATGATTATCTACCATATTTATAAGAAATTTGAAATCCCTAAGCATTTCACAACATAACAAATTAGACAAGTTTTAATATATTCATTGAATTTTCTAACAATCCATCCCAAGATAAATACCTCTCTAAAGGGAAATAATATACATATATCATGTCCCAACCTCTATTTGATATATGTATCATCCTAACTATACCCTTAAAATAGTTCTCTAGGTATGTGATTCAACCAACCAATGGTTAGATTCCATATGTAAGAATGTGTTAACTACTACACCCTATTGATTGGTACTCTCATCTAACATACCAAACTCAAATAAAACCACCATATTTTCACTAGTTCTTCAAATCATAAAATCACTTTTTCCTAACACTAAATTCCTTCTCTAAGACAAAACATCTATAATACCACTTTTATACAACATAACTTTCCATGACCTCAACTAGGTAGGTGAAAAAACAATGTTATCCTAATCAAGACCACCTTCAATAAGTCTAGTACCATTGAATAATACCAATTGAACATACACAAAAAATGGGATTCATTAACCCATGAATATACAACAATTAATAAACAACTAAAACACACAAAATATATTGTAAATATATATACCATAAAATAAAAATCTATAAATAAATATATACGAATATATTTTCACCCATCAGAAAAATAATAGTACCTAATCATGACCATAATACATTGTGAACATAAATTCCAACCCAACAAAATAAATGTCTATAATTCCAAACCAATGTTATCTCATCAACCAATGAATATAGACTCCCCCATCAATATTCTTTTTATGATCAGAAACTACTCTACGTATACAAAATGAAACCACAAACTCTATATATTTATGTATTTTGTTTAAATTCCAAATGATTGCATAACCAGAAGTGCATCATTTGATAGTTTCCAATACAGGTTTCAGTGTAATGACTTGATTGAATATCCCAATTATTAAACAATTACAACACTTGACTCATGCATTAAAATTAATAAAATCATATTAAATCATTATATATATATAGTTGTTGTAGTGACCCATATTTTTCATAAAATACTTTAAAATATCATTATTAATAAATTATTAATTGGTATCATATTTCGATTAATTTTAGGGTTTCATGGATGTGGGGGAAGTATTTATTAATTTAAAATATAATATTTCTTTCCCAATTTTGTGGACAATGTTGAATCATTTATATCTTATAAATATATCCCTAGAAGAAAAATACATCATTATAGTAGGACATGGGCTAGGTGGTTTTAACTTTGAGAGGTATAATTTTTGTTTAGCTTTCAGGATCCAAATCCAGAACATTACAGGACCTTAATAAAATACTCAATTATTATACCTTAATATTTTTAATATTTTTTAATATGTTTAATTGATATATTATCCACTAACGAATATGGGAAAATATAACACCCTGAGGATTTAGAATATATTTATATTTAATAAATTTGATGTTTTCTATAGATTAAGATGCCTAAAACATAGAACATAAGTGAATAATTCTATATTACAATAAAAATTTAATTATATTAAAATAAAATTTAGCGAAAAATAATTAGTAAAATTAAATAAATAATTATAAGTTGAGCTACCATAATTATTCTTAGATAAAAAGAAATGTATTTTTTAAAAAATTATTTTATTATATTTATTTAATTTAAAGGTTTATTTATATAAATTTGGTTATTAATATTATGAAATTATATTTTTTATAAATTTATTAAAATTAATAATCATTAATACATTAATTCTTAAAAAAAGAAAAAATAATCTGAAGTTAAAAGGTGTTATTTTTCAAAAAAAAAATATGTGTGTAATGTATATTATCATATTTAATTAAATTATTCACTATTAAAGAATGATTTTAATAATATTTATAGATAATATATTCAATAAAATAAATTATAATTCATATAATAGTTATTTCTAGGTAAATAATGTGAATAAAATATATTTTATTCTTAAAAATGTGTTTTTTAAATTGGTTTTTACGCATTATATGTGAAAATATTAGAAATAGTTTATATTACATATATAAATTAACTCCTATAAAATTGATTTCATATTTATAATTAGAATAATCAATATTAGGTAATAAGTCAACGTAATTTTTATTCATAATGAATAGTCACATTCTTATGAATTTTAGCACCATGGTAAGGGTTAAAAGGGTTAGTGACGGGTTTAAACTAAGAGATAAAGATTAAATTTCCATTAAAACATGTATAAATCTAATCTGTTGAGAGGTTTTGGCCATATATTTTCTTATATTAAAAAAAACTCATTTGGTTTCACATTAACATGAAAATTAATTTATATTTTTTAAATTTTAAGGGTATTTATAAGGGTTTCACTCCCCTCACTTATAAAAGGGAACCCCATATTTTCAATTCTATCCACCCTTTAAGAACCTTATCTCGTCAAGTATCTATCCAAATACCTTCCCAAAACCCTTATCCATGACTTAGAGGTTTTATTATTCACAAAAAATAATCCAATAAGTCTTCAAATGTTTTCCAATGGATATTATCCAAGTAATAGTATGTTGGTGTGCATATGAAGAAATTCGGGACATGAGGTAAGGGTTTCTCATCTCAGTTTTATTTATTTGATATATATTCCATATTAACCACTTTCTCATATTATGTAGTGTATATAATTTTATATGGATATTTTTATCATACATTCATGAAATTAATGGGATTTAAAAAACCATCTCATGTTCAATATTATATGGGCTTTTGTTTCAAGGGATACTAGGGTTACCTTATCTTAATTTAATTTTATTGAGATATGTTCTATAAAAACCACATTTTTTCTTGTTTTTAGGTGTATACTTCCCAATAATTTATTTTATAATTTTTTTCATGAATATTATGGGAATTTATTAATCCATATAAGTTTATTTATTTTATAAGTTCTTATTCAAATATTACTAATGTTCTATGGGTTTATGTTACAATATCACTTTTTAACTATATTATTTATGTTAAAATTTCCATTTTGGGAAATTATAAGTTATTTATATTCTTAACCCCCTATATATTCTTTTTATATTTTTATTTATTCATTTTTCATTTATTAATTTTATTTTCCTCCTCTAATGTTCAATCTTTCATATTCAAATCTTTTGGTAATTTTTAGCTTTTAAATGTTAAAAATAGAAAATGATATCTATTCATTCTTTCTATGGAATTTTTATAATATTTTTAGAAATTTTTTTTCCATTTATGTCAATATATTTTAAGAATTATTATTCTTCACTTGGGATATTTTCATGTGATATCATATAATTTCTTTCTCTATATGGATTGTGATGATGATTTTTTGTGGTAGTTTTTATGAAACTCATTTCTTTCCCATGGGTTAATTAATATGTGATTAAATGATGAATGTTTTTAGGACTCTTTAGAATAATTACATTTGAATTTCATTATGTAATGGGTTTTCACAAATTATATAGATCTCTAATTCTTTCTTTAAAGCTTGATATCTTTTGAGATGATATGAAAGGGAATAGGGAGTGAACCCAATCTACTATGGGACTCTATCCACTATGTTTATGGGAATAGGGAGTTAATTGAACCCACTATTTTACTTTTTTTCACTGTATTTATGGGAATGGGGAGTAAAACCAACCCATTATTTGACTTTGTTCCCTATTTTTAATGGGAATTATTATTTTGGCCAATCCACTATGGGAATTTTTCCAATATATTTATAGTAATTGGTTTTGAACCTAATAAACAATAGAACTCTAGGAACTATGGTAGTTTTGGTAATGATCCTTGTTTAATAAAATGATTTCATATGCTTATGTGTATTCCACAAACATTTATCATATTATTATGATATACTCACATCAATCTTTATTTATTGTTAATGATTCCACCCACATATGACTCGTGTCTTTTATTATAAAAATCCTTGATTCTGTGACTCACGATTTATGGTTAATGACTTGTTGGATATTATTGGGTAAGTTATAATCATTTTATCATACCCTTATACTTATCTTATGCTCACTTATGATCATTGATTTATATCTCCCAATTTTACTCGTACTAAACATCATAACATTCCCTTTCATATTTATCCAATTCCCTAGGTTATGAAGGAATGTATTACAGTAAAGAGAACAATATCACATGGTTTGTATCCAATAATAACACACCATGTTTACTGAGTAATGTGATCTAGGATGCATGTACATGACTACCTACCCTATATATTACACATGATGTGTAGCTATTAATAACACATCATGTTTGATTAAATACATAACATGGACTTCAAAGTCACATGCCCAACCAAACCTTCAGTCCCACAAGCTATGTCACTCAAAGAAAATGCCATGTAGGTTGAGATTAAATGATTGAATGATGAATGTACATTCCCAAATATTACTCTATGTTTACACACCAATAATATCAAATTATATTCTATGTTATTTTCTATTTTTATTTTTCCTTACATCATCTTTCCTAGGTGTCGGGATTAGACAAAAGAATAGTTCATTATGATTAATTTTCTACTTATAATTGAATGGTACGGTCCTTATCACTATTAGAGTCCATTTTTTGAGGTGTATTAAGTATTTTAATAATGTTATCTTTATAAATACAGTGGTATGGTTTAGGATACAATTCTATAGTAGGCATGAAGTAATTACTCCCCTAGTGGTATAATTACATCAGGGCATGGGTCCCCCATGTGATAGGTAGTGTTTAGGTAACCCCCCATGATTTGGGGTGTGATTCATCCATTTCAAGCTTGGGTTTAGTACCAATTTAATCCCAATAGTTAATGGCCCCCCATGTGATTGGTGGAGTTCATGTAATGCCATAGGTGTTGGGATAGAGGTCCTCCATCCATAAATTCAATACTCCCTCAATCGATGTATATTTATCTTTATGAGGTGTGGGTTATCCAAAGAGTTTGGTACACCCTTGACCTGCATATATATTTTAGTGTTGTGAAAGTCCCTTACTATGTTTTTATAAAGGTTACATGGAAATTGTAGAATTTTTCTTATTCATATATTATGGTTCATATGATATTTCTGGTATCTTTGGTTTCTTGTGAGATATGACCTTAGTTGAGATAATCTATGAGTATGGGATTTTTTATATCCTTAGTTGTCTCAATCATTAAATTATATATGGGTTATTCATTTTTATCTCTATATCATTCAATTCTGATATAACTTTTTGTTTTATCTTTCCCTTTTTGTTTTTTGTATTTCCTACTTGTTTTTTTATAGTCACCCATGTATAAGAATTTTTTACTACATGTGTTGTGTCTATATAGAAAATGCATAATTTAGAGAACACTTCAATTGACATGTCTCCAGTGTAGTTAGTGATTAGTGGTGGTTAATGGGGATGGTTGTTATAGAAGATCATACTATGAGTTTTTACATGAATGAGGTGTTTTCCTTTGATATTATTGTATCATAATATCATGATATAATTTATCATGTATTAAATTATCATGGGAACTACATATGTTTATTTTTTTTATAAGTTAAGTTTCTCAGAAATGCATATTTTTAATATAGTTTGGATATTCATATCTTATCAGTGGTTATTGGTTATATTATTTAATGGAGACATGTATCAATTATTGTTTTTAATTTGACTATGTTCTCCCATTTTTTATTCCTTTTTGGTGATAGTCACTTGCCCCATGACTATATAAGGTGGGATTGGGATGGAACACTTGACCTAACTTCCAATATTGTATGTGCTTTGGTATTTTAGTTCATATTATTTCTAATTTAATCAATTTTATTACTGATTAAAACCAATATTATATACATTAAAAAATGATGGTTTATCTTGTAAAATTTAGGATTCAAAACTTTATAAATCTAATTATGATTCAGATTCATGGTCATGATATGCTCATGCTAATGATATAGACCCTTTACACTAATCAGTTTAGTGTAAAGGATTCAATTCTAGGACCTTATTGAGAGGTATCTCTATATTGTGAGGAAAGGAGGGATATTACACCTAGATTTAAGAGAAAACCTATAAATATGTTCAGAAAATGGTAACCCCAACTAAGAAAATTGATATTTCCCATAGGTTGAGATAATTTTGGTGAGTTTTGGTATCAAAGGCCTCTTACGTTTCAAGGAAATTCAAATCCATATATAGTAGAGGATTTGATAGAGTCAACAACCCAAATATTCTATTTAGTTTAATCACCCACTTACTAGGTAGTGATACTTTCATTGAATCTAATTTCGGTGTAATGATTTATTAGTGGGATCAAACTATAAAAATTCATGATAAGGCTAACCTATTATGTTAAAATATTCAAGACAATTTTAGAGATGAGTATTATATATAAAACTAAGGGTGGTACAATTTAATAAGATATTATACCTCCAAAAGGGCATCATAACCTTGTATGAGTATGTGTCAAGGTTCAGATACCTCATGAGGTACTCCCTTGATATATTATGTGATTTATATTTTGTATTGAAAGTTTGAGTGATTTATATATAGGGAGATTCAATATGGGGTTATTCCTCTATGAATCCCCACATATGATAGTGTTTGTGATAGAGTAATACTGACTTGGAGTTTCCAACAAGATACATAGCCAAGGAATAAGGAAAGTTATAGTTTCCTTAGTGTGGGGTCAACAATAGTATTTCATTGATGGCATGCATCATTATATCATTATTAAGTACATGGAAATTTTAAATCTCAAACACTATGATCAAATATGAAAGGGTCTCTAGGAGGATCAAACCATAAGGGATACATTATTTGTTATGCTTGAAGAGGTCAAGGTCATATGGATTGAGACTGTCTAAGTTCATAAGAAACTAATATTAGTTAGGTATGTATCATTGATATAATAAAAAATTAGAGGAATCATTAGGATCAAGGGCCTCCCCATAGTGGACAAGGTGTCCCTCTAGGAGGTAGTTTCAGAAGAGGATTTGGTGATGTTGCAAGAGAAGTAGGAGGTTGAGGATGTTTCAATCTACTTCCACCACCACCACCAATAAGAGGACCTCTTAAATATTGGGTAACTGGTAGATAATTCTATAGATAGATGCAATATATTGAGAGATTTGATTAGTTGGTTCCTAGCTTGGTCCAAGATATGATTTTTGTCTTTTTTATATTGGTACTTATACTTCTTATCAATGGAATGAGTCATTATTCTATTCCAATATAAATAGAATAAGAGTTAGGGATATATTTGGAACCTCTATCATAATAACTTAATCTAGCATCACCAACTAGAGGAAATAACCCTCTTACACACATCAATAGTCAGTGTAAGGTTTGTTTGGTAAAGAAATTTTTTATTTGGATCTCTTCATAGAGGACTTAATCAATGAAACCATCATTAATTGTAGGTTGAAGGATAATAATTTTGATCATTTTATAATCTTTTAGTCTTAATTCATGAGTATTATTTGTATGGTAAGTCTTTATGTGAAACGATTTGAATTGGGAAGTTCATTTTTTATGGGGATTGTCATCACAGAGGGTGGAGTTATATAGTAGACCACCCCCCCCCCTCAAAAAATAGTTAGTTTTTGATGGTATGGGATCCAACTGAGAATTTGTTTGAGGTTTAAAGTGAAGGTATGGTGTTTGATTCCCTTACTAATAAATATGACATTCAGTTAGTGTAGAAGGTGTCTGAGTAGATTTCCTTGATGCATATTGATTTGGTGGAAGAGGGACATGTTTATTACCTTATATCAATGGAGATGGCCCTCGCAATACATAAAAAAATAGGGGATCCCCTAATTTGGGATATAATTATGAGTTATTATGAAACTGGATATTCTTATGTGATACACCTAAGACCTAAGGGATTCTCTAGATCAGGGGGTTACACAATCCTCTTCCATGTGTGTATAGTATTTGTAGATGATATGTGTGAGGTGGTTATAAAGGATTTTCACACCTCCCCCTTTGTGTTAGATCTAACCATTATAAATACTGTAACATCTTAGTTTAGACCACCTGAAGAGTACCCTGACTGATGGTCTCATGTTACCTCAGGCATTCATCCTTGTATACTAGAGGCTATAGATTAATAGTGATGGTTAATATTATCCAAGAGGGGTGACTTTACCCTCTGAATGAAATAATCATTAATAATAGAATAATAAAGAATAAAAATATTCATAATAATTGATGGAAATTTATATGAATTAAAGTTAAATTCCAACCGTAAGGAAAATATCATATCATATGTAATATCAGAGTGTTTCATGTTGTAATTTCACAAAATTATACTTCTAGGTAAAATCATTCATTGGTCAATCTTATATAGGCTATCAAAAATTAATCCAAAGTATTGAAACCACTATAAAATAGGGTTAAAATCTCTAACCTATCTTATCTCCCACTCCAACTAAGGTTCCCCATACCAGCAATCCTAGGTATGGTGCAAAAACAAAAAGATTTAAACTAGATTAGATACTAAGTGAGATGTCCCAAAGTAAACATAAATATATTTCAATAATTAAAGTTTTATATCTCAAAATAATCACACAATCCCATGAATGGAAGGTTTAGTGTCTTTGAGGGTTAGAAATATAAGCAACTTATTTTACAATACTTGTAAACATTTATCTATAATAAACCCACAATATATCACATTTTTAACATGTTATAGGTTATACTGATTTTTATGACCTAGGGAATCAATATATAATAAAGGGGATATCTGAAACACTCTGTTAAGGAAAACTTATCAACATGTCATTAGGGGTCATTTCATAAGAATATGAGAAAAAATTAGCGTGGGAGATATATCTTATTAAAAAGAACATGGAACAATAAGATTTTTCCATAATTCATGATAGTGATACATGAAATCACAAAACAAAAAACATGTATCATGAAATAAGAGTTATAAAAGAAACATGATCCGTTGATAATAATCATAGTCATATAACAAATAAATGTGGCAGAAAAATCGGCATAGCATTCATAACATAGTAGATCAAGAATAACTTCTTGTTTTCATTTGTAGAGAAGGAATAAAAACATATTTACCATACTAGATCAAGAAACACAACCTATAGTTAATTAGTAAATGTAACATGTTTCCCAAAGTGGATCAAGAAACATAACTTATTTCTCAAAGGTAATTGGGAAGCACAATTTATTTACAATAGTGGATCAGGAAACAAAACTAGTTTGTCATGGTTTATTTGGAATCATTGATAATTTCCCATTATTATATCATGATATGTAAAGATTTACCTAATAAATTAGAGTATTATATAGGACACACCCATCACATAATAATTATACAAGCATATATGTCCTATTAGAACATGAAAACATTAATACTATAAACATCTATTAATTAACATATGGAAAAGAGATCAGTTTCAAGAAAAAATTTACTAGAACATTATATAATACACACAAATAAATAATTTTGATAGTTGAATAAGAAATATCTCTAGTGTGACATAAGGATCCTTATAGAAATTTACATAGATGAAAAATACCTTTTTGATATAATTGAAAAAATCACATCAATAATAAGACGAAATTGCCATTTTTATTTTTAAATAACTAAGAATGTAATTTATTTGGGAAACCATTATTAAACATATAAATGAAAATTAATTTATTTTAGTGGTTATAATGGATAAACAATGTGTAAAAACGGGAAAACAATACAAAGTTATTTTTTTAAATTATCGTATAAAGAAGAAGATACAAGTCGCATTCAAAATCATTTTTAAAAAGTTTTAAGAGAAAAATTTTGAAAAAAATTTATTTTAAAAATAATATGAAATAATAGATCCTTAAAAAATTAAAAAAAATGTTTCTATGAATGAAATTTAGTGCAAAAAATATAATATATAATTATAAAATGGAAAAAATTTAATATTTTAAAATAACTATTTAAAACCACCATTGAAAAAAGGATGAAAAAAATATTTTTTAAAAAGGGAAAATTAAAATATAAAAGTCACATAAAATAATTAAAATATTATTTTTAAAAATAAGGATAAAATTTAAATGAATAGAAAATATGAATCTGGATGAGAAATCATCATCCAAGAGGATGTGAATTATTCTCTACCATGTAATGATTTTATGAGAAATAAATTAATTAAGGGAGAGGATTTGAATTTAAATGTTTAATTTTATATAAATAGATAATAATTAACATCATATAAAATGGGAAATATAATAATATAGGTAACTTAGTAGCACAAATTTCAAGAACCTTATAACCCAAATAAAGGAATTCTGAGTTAATAAAATCTCTTATATCTTTAAAATCACTTGAATAATAAAACCCTTGGAAAGGGAACTTGAGATGGATTTTTAAATTCCATGAATTTAATGAATGTTATGATAAAATTAACTTATAAGAAACTATATATTCCAAAAATATTAAATCATATTTTCAATATGGAATGTGTCTCAAAGAATGAAAATTTAGACGAGAAAACCTCTTACCTTTTATTCCTTCTTAGTCGAGCACACTCTAAATTATTGTATAAAAAAGAAAAAAATAATTATCACTTATTTAATAAACATATTCACATCTATTACCTTTTATACTCTTTGTATTAAATAATATATTATATATTTATTAGTTAGTTATAGTTTTCTTCCATCGTCTAATGATTGTAATATTAATTTTTTTACACATGATTTGTAAGGTTAATTTAGATCCCCATTATTTAATAACAAGTTAATAATTATTATATTTTTTAAGCTCTTTCAATATATATATTATAATTATTTATATTATTTTAATTCCACTTCGTTAGAGTTTTAGTTTTGATTTATGAATATGTAATTGTTGAAAACCTTATTTAAATAACTTTTTAATGAATAATGGATGGTATTAATAATAAGTTAAATATTAATATAACCTTTCCAAAAATAATAAAATATTCTTTTCTCATTAATTTATAATAAAACCATTAGTTATGTTTCCATGTTCATCCATTATATAAATTTATATCATTGTTCATGTAAGTGGTTAAACATGCCCAAATAAAAACTTGTTGTAATAGATGGTTAAGTATGGTTAAGAAACTTATTATTTTTGCATAATATTATTATTAAAGAGGAATAATGACATTATTTTCATTTTTTTAACTTTTTAGATCAGATATTTATAGATTTAGATAAATAAGAAAATAGTAGAGATATGTAAAATGAAATACATCATTTCATAGAGGCGGTAGTCCTCACGTACACTTGGATGATGTTTTCCTTTTATATAGAATAAGATAATGGTAATAAATGGATGATATTTTACAAATTATTAATCATTATATAAATAACATATTAGTTCATTAAATACCCTTTTTGAACCATACTAGTATGGTAGTGATAAAAAATAAAAAGTATTATTCCTGGAGGGGGTAGTTTTCTTGTACGCATGATGATGTTTTCAATTTTCTAAGGATAAGGGAGAAATTTCTGTTATTATTTTATCTAGTTGAAGGTTAATACCCATTTATTAAACAAAAAAATAAAACCCCTTTTGAAAACTGGGTAAATAAGAACCCATTACATGTAACAGAGGCACAAAATCCTTAAAGAAACATGACTCGAATGTATTAAAATGGTCCCGACTGTCCAATGTGAAGAATAAATCAAGACAAGAACTAGAAAAATCCACCCCCACCCCCAGCAAAAAATGAATCTTTCAAACATACTGATGATGATACATCACCCCCTACTAAGAATTTGTGACATACTGGTACAACACAATGTGGTAGAGAAATCCTCCAATCTAAATGTACATGGGGGACCATATGATAGGTTCTAGAATGTCTATATCTATTTTGAGTCACCCACTGAAAAATACTTTAAAGGAACTCACTACACTATCACCCTGCTTCTATGAAAAACTAGACTGAATACACTGTAAATAACCCAATTTCATGGTTCCCATCAGTCAATCAAGAAATGATGACATATGGATAAATGGTGTGTGTTAGAACACCCATCCCTCTTTCGATCCCACCCACCAAGAGGCACCTATAAAAAGATTTTCCCCTTACTAAATGAAATGAAACAAGAGTCAGTTATTACAAATAAATAAGTGACCTAACAAACAAGAAGGACCAAAAATCAGTATGTATTCTTATTGAACCATGCTTAAAACCACCACCATACAATGTTCTCATGAACGTTGTCACTGATAAATACCAAAAAAAAATTATCAAGAAAAACCATAAAGTGATAGATTCACCCTCAATTTGTGTCATCATATATCAACCTTTACCAGATCCACTACTAGAAATAATGATGTAAGAAATCTAGAAACAATCTTTCTATCTTACACTATAATCACCCAAAGATCCACCGTGATCACCTAGCATCAAGTGACCCCCGACAGTCATTTGAATATAGAGTGTTATTGTATGACCTACAAACACCATTGCTCGAAATAGGATGAACCACCACCTAACCTCTGAACACCTCTTCCTAGGAAAGATATAACAAAAATGGCACCCAAAGAACTAGCAACCACTGAAACTCCAAACCGCCACCTCTTGAAATAATAAAGGACTGTCACACAATCATTATTCCATGTAGGGGGATCCTAGATCTGAAGCCAGATCTAGGGATGAGGAGGCCCATTCTGACCGTTTCTCAATCTCCCATATTCTTCCACATCAAAAAATATCCCGAAAAGAGACCAAAACCTACAATTACCAATAAAACATTATAGGGAACCCCGATATGATTAAGAAGCATACGAGTTCACCAAACCACCACTCATGTGAGAAAAAAACTTCATATCGAGATTTCTAGAGATAATTACATGTGCAAGGATGACAGGGAATGGTGGAAAGGAGAAGACAAGGAATATTATGATGCAGAATAATATAATATGAATTAGGGGTTTGAAACACAGATAAGTGAGAATCCCCAGGGTAAGAAGAATCACAACATAGAGATATTTCTTAGAGATAAAGGAGTCACCCACTTACATAGTGAAAGTAATGTAATGATTGTTATGGTGAGTCAATAAGGTTTTCCTTATGAATTTTTCATTCCTTATTGTTTTGAAAATCACAAATACCTTATACTTAAGAATATATATATTTTACTTCTATAAGGAAAATTTTCTTCCCAAATTAATTTACCCCTACCATGTTCTCATTATTCATTTCAATATTTTTCTTATGTATGAAAATTGGATTCCAATCTAAAAACTCAGAATCATATAATACTTAGATATGAAGCATTCTATTTTAGGATCTGAATTCTGAGTACAAACTATAATGAAGTTCCACTCCAAATTCCGAGTATGAACTCTAATGAAGTTCCACTCCGAATTCCGGGTACGAACTCTAATGAAGTTCCACTCCAAATTCTAGATACAAACTCTCATGAAGTTCCACTCTGAATTCTGGATATGAACTCTCATGAAGTTCTACACCGAATTTTGGATACAAACTCTCATGAAGTTCCACTCCGAATTCTGGATACAAACTCTCATGAAGTTCCACTCCGAATTATGGATACGAACTCTCATGTAGTTTGACTCCGAATTCTGGTTACAAACATATCTTAGTTCTGACTCCAAGTTCTCTGAATTCAAACTCCAAACTCTTATGAGTTCTGACTCCGAATTCCCACAAACTCTGACTCTTAACTTTGTAAGTTATGTCTCCGAATTTTAGTGAATCCAGTCTCCGAGTTTCCATGAAATTCAGACTCCGGATTTCTACAGAATTCAGGTTCCTAATTCCTTCAAAACAGAATCTGAATACCTTTTTCTTACAGACTCCGAATTCCATTTTGGTTAGACTCCTAATTCCATTTTTGTTAGACTCTGAATTTTTATTTTCTTACATTTGGAACATCGGGTTTTATTCTGCTTACACATATTTTATTACAAAACAATGTCATGCTTTCATTTATTGACTAACCGTTGGTTGAGTGACACGTGTACAGGTCCCTATGAAATTCAAGTAGAAATATGACCGTTGGAGGAGGGATCCGACCACTGGAGCTTTGCCTATAAATAGCATCTCATTTGAAAGTGTACTTGACTTTTGGATTTCTGGTGATTAGAACTTCCTGAAGTGATTTCTAGAGAGAGAGGATCTTATCAACTCTCAAATCTTCATGGAAAAAGTTTGAACAACTTGTTCAATATTTTCCTTGTGAAGACTTGCTTCGTGTGACTCTAATTGTTACTGATTACAATCGAGGTCTTTCGGGGATAGGAAGATAGAGGTTCCAACACCTTGAAGGTGAGGTATTCCTTGCTGAGGAAGAGAGAGGTGTGGACGACCAGATAGTTGAGGGCCTGCGGGGATAGCAAGACAGACTCTGGTCTTCGTATCAAGGGCTTACCCTGGTGTGGTTAAGATAGACATTCTTGAAAGTATAAATCAAGAGACCTCTTATCCAGGGTTGTTGGATACCCTTCTCTTTGGGTTAAAAAAGTTATTGTTTGTTACTTTTAGTTTTACTACATGTTTTTCTGCTGCATTTTGTGTTGTTAAATAAAGTATAACTTTTTTATACTTCTTTACATGTACTCTAATTTAGTTAGATTCTATACACTTTAAGGTAGAATCTTAGTTGGTGTAAACTTTTTTTAAGTTTCACTTCCAGAATCACTTTTCCGGAATCAAGCAAGTCTTTAGAACTTAGAGGTGTTGTAAATTTTGGTTATCCAAAATTTCCTAAGGGAATTTTTAAGGTATATAATTCACCTAGCTCTTGTATTTGTATCTCATTGTACTTATTCTATCCTACATTTGGTATCATAGAGTATATCATACTCAGTCATACCATCCTAACAAGTGGTACTAGAGGGAGTTTCCATCTGAATTAATCTCACGATTAGATTCAGAAGATTTTTTTTCAATCGGATTCATATTTCCGGATTCAAACTTTTCAGAATCTATTGTTCAGAATCATAGTTTGGATTCACTTTTTGATTAGCGATACAATTTTTCTTCCTTCGAATATTTTCTCTTTTTTACAAACTTACACTACTAACAAGATTGTGTGCCAAAGTTTTTCCTAAGGATGGCATGTTTAAATGTTGGTTCTATCAATAAACTAAATCCTACTAGACCATTAATCTTTAATGGTAACGATTATGAATATTGGAGAGATTGTATGAAGACTTTTTTATCAATACTGGGGTTGATAACTTTTTCATGCTTACTGTAGGATATAAAATTCTTGATAAGGAAGTTAGTGCTTTTACTAATCAAGAAAAGCAAGAATATCAAGTCAACTATAAGGTATACAATACTTTGCTTTGTTCAATGACTTGGAACATATATATCCAAATCTCTTCTTGTGAAATAGCTAACTGTATATGGTTGAAACTTAAAGTTACACATTTTGGTACACTTAATGTGATTGAGACTAGAAGATCCATGCTCAGAGCTGAGTATCATGGTTTTAATATTCCTTATGGAGAACCAATTTGTAAGGTGCAATAAGGATTCATGACTATCTTGAATAGCTTACAATGAATGGGAGAGAAAGGTCTAGATGATGAATCCCTTGTTGACAAAATCATTGACATTATTCCGAATGAGTGGGAATCAAAGAGAACTGTTATCGATGAAAATAGAAAGGTTACTCAAATTTCTCTTGACATACTATTTGGAACTCTTCTTCAACATGAGACTAGAATGAAGAGAGATGCTGACAACGTAAAGAAGAAGAATGGGAATGGTAGTGTTTCTTTTACTACAACTTCAAATCATATGAAAGATAAGACTCCTGATAGAGAAACAGATCTATGAAAGTTATTATTCAATCTGAATACAGTGAGAGCGATGTCTCAGAAAATGAGTTAGCTAATCTTGCTCGAAGGATGAACAAAATAGCTCGACAGATAAATTTTCAATCCATGTATAAGAAAAAGGAAAGGAAAGATAAGAAAGATTCATAGGTCACATGCTATGAATTCAAGAGAGCTGGACACATAAGACCTGATTTCCCTATGCTCAAAAGAAAAGAGAGAAAAGAGAGGCATTCTCAAAGGAACAGAATGAAATATTACTAGTCCAAAGATAAGAATGTTCTGAAAGCTAATGACACCTGGAGTTCCAGTGGTGGTGACTCTTCATATGAATGTTTAGATTATGAATCTTCTGGACTGAAGAATCTTGGTCTTATAGCCAAGCTACCTATTGATAATCATTTCATTATGGCTAAGGTACAAAATGCGGAATCCTTGACCGATGTTTCTCTAAATTCTAATGATAGAAAATATTATAACTCTTCTGATGAAGAATCTTCTTCTATTGAAGAAAATACTTTACCTACCTTTGAAGAAGTCTCTAGTTTTGTTGAACTTCTTGAAAATGAGAACTCAAAACTCATGAAGAAACTTGATAAGGAAAACTCTAGGAATACTATTCTTACTAGGGAAATATCAAATCTTTCTAAATATGTTGATAAGAAAAATGATGATTTTGAAAGTATTTCAAAAAATCTTAAGGTAGTAAGTTCTGCGAGGAATAAACATTCAAAAGATCTTGAAAACGTAATTTCTACGAAAAATGTTTTCGAGCCTAGCTCTAGTTCAAATGATTTTTAAGATAAGAACATAGTTATCAAACTCAAATTGAAATACTTTCCTTGAGGAAGTGTATTTCAAACTTTACCCTGGGTAAATTGTTTTTGATAAAATGTATTCACACATTTGACCTCGAAGGAATACTTCTGGTTTTGGTTACACTAGTTCTAAACCAATTTTTAGTAACAACTAATTTGTTCCTCAAAGTGCCCCATTTTTCACAAAGTTTCAATGTGGTGGTCACTAGGGAAAGAATTGTTCCTTAAAATAAACCCAATCTTTAGGATTTCATAAGGCTTATTTTTCTAAGAATATGTGGGTACCCAAAATTTTGCTTTCTAAAATCTCTGGATCCAAGCAAGTCTGGATTCCTAAAATCTAACTTTTTCTTATTTTCACGAAAATAGAGAAAGTACGAACAACAATTCTTGGTTCATGGATAGTGGATGTTCCTGGCATATGACTGCTAACAAAAACTATTTCAAAAATATTATCAAGATGAAAGGAGGAAAAGTAACTTTCGGAGATAACGCTCAGGGAGAAATTATTGGTATAGGTAACATTGTTATTCTTGGAAAAACTTTGATTTAAAATGTGTTGTTTGTTAAGGGTCTTAAGCACAACCTCATCAGCATAAGTCAATTATTTGATGAATGCTACCTTGTGAATTTCAGGAATAATAAGTGCTTAGTACACAATTCCAAGGAAGAATTTATTCTTTCTGCCAATAGGCAAGAGAATTTATACACTTTGAACTTATAAGACCTTAGGATCCAAGACATACCTTGCCTTAGTGCACTGGAAGATCACTCTTGGTTATGGCATAAAAGGTTAGGACACTGTAACCTTAGAAACATATGAACACTTTCTAATAAAGGTTTAGTTAAGGATCTACCGGAGCTTAGATTCTATTCTTAAAAAGTTTGTGACCCTTTTCAATATAGAAAGAAACATAAATCAAGTTTTAAATCAATTGGTGAAGTCTCAAAAACTAATTCCTTATAGCTAGTGCATATGGATCTTTTTGATCCTACACAAACTGGAAGCATTGGGGGGAAGTATTATGTATTTTTCTTAGTTGATGATTACACTAGATTTACATGGGTCTATTTTCTAGAAAAGAGGTCTGAAGCTTTTTCTTATTTCAAAAGTTTTAGATCCCAAGTCAAAAATGTGAAAAACCTTCCATTGAAAACTATTCATAGTGATCATGGAGGAGAATTCCAAATTTCTGATTTTGAAACTTTTTGTAGTAAAAAAGGTATTACTCACAACTTTTCAGCACCCAGACCACCACAACATAATGGTGTTATTGAAAGAAGAAATAGAATTCTTTAATAGATAACTAAAACCATAATGAGTGAGTATTCTATAGCCAAACATTTTCGGGCTAAAGCTATAAGTACAGCTTGTTATACTATAAATCGAGTTTTTATTAGACCTTTTCTTAATAAAACTTCTTATGAGTTATAGAATTGTAGAAGACCCTTACTTTCCTACTTTATGGTTTTTGGTTGCAAAGTATTCATTCTGAATACTAAAGATAATTTAGACAAATTTGCACCAAAATCCGATTAAGGAATTTTATTAGGCTACTCCACAACTTCTATGTCATATAGAGTTTTCAACAAAAACACTTGCACTGTTAAAGAGAAAGTACATGTAAAATTTTATGAAACTGATCCCTATGTTTTCAAACAACCCCAACCTACATCTTAGGATGTGTTTTCAAAAACTGATTATCAACCTTTGATAGAAAATTCTTCCGATAAGGAAAATGTTCAATAAAATTATTCTTAAACATTTACCCCAGAAGATATCCTATCGTATGTTGATGAACAAGTTTTACAAAACCCAAACCAGTAATTTCTTAAGAATCATTCCAGTAATAGTATAATTGGTGATGTAAATCAACCTGTAAGGACCAGAATTTTCTTAATAAATGAAGTAGAGAATCTAAAATTCCTTTCCCAATTAGAACCAAAAAGCACTGATGAAGCTTTAGGTGATGATTATTGGATAAAATCCATGCAAGATGAACTAAATTAATTCAAAAGAAATAAAGTCTGGACCTTGGTTGAAAGACCCAAGGAAACTTCTGTAATTGGAGTAAAATGGGTCTTCAGAAATAAGTGTGATGAAAATGGAATCATCGTAAGAAATAAAGCTAGATTGGTTGTTAAAGTCTATAATGAACATGAATGAATAGACTATGAGGAAACCTATGCTCTAGTAGTTAGACTTGAATCTATTTGTATTTTACATGCCTTTGCAGCATTATTCAATTTCAATCTTTTTCAAATGGATGTGAAATGTCCTTTCCTTAATGGTTATGTTCCAGAGGATGTTTTTGTTTAAAAACCTCCTCGATTTGATGACACAAAACACCTTGATCATGTTTTTAGACTTACCAAAGCTTTGTATGGCCTTAAACAAGCCCCTTGAGCTTGGTATGATAGAATTACAGGATTTTTTATTCAAAATTACTATGTTATGGGAAATGTAGATCCAACCCTTTTTATAAAGAAATACAAGAAAAATGTTTTTTTTCAAATTTATGTTGATGACATTATATTTGGTTCAACTCAGCAATCTTTAATAGATTCCTTTGCGGATCTAACGAAATCTGAGTTTGAAATGGGTATGATGGGTGAGTTAATATTTTTCCTTGGTTTTCAAATTTCTCAAAAACCATAAGGAATATATATATCTTAAAATAATTATATTAAATATATTCTTAAAAATTATGGATATTACAACACTAAGAGTATTAGTACTCCCAATGGTAGCTCAAATACACTTGATCCTGATGAAGCTGGGAAACCAGTGGATCAAACATCTTTTAGAGGTATGATAGGAAGCTTACTATACTTGATAGCTAGTCATCCAGACTTGATGTTTTCAGTATGATTATGTTCTAAATATCAATCCAATCCTATGTAATCTCATTTAAAGTTGGTGAAAAGAATTTTTTGCTACCTAAAGGGAACCATGGATCTGGAACTATTTTATACTTTTGGAAATGATTTTGTTTTAAAAAGATTTTCATATACTGATTGTGGTAGGTGTAGAATGGATAGATAGAGTACATCTTGAAATTTTCATTTCTTAGGAGATTCATTAGTTTCTTGGTCATGCAAGAAGCAACATTCTGTAGCTCTCTCCACTACTAAAGCTGAATATGTAGTAGCTAATAGTTGTTGTGCTCAAGTGTTGTGGATGCAACACACACTCCTAGACTATGGATTGAGTTTTACTAAGACACAAATTTGGTGTGATAAAACAAGTGCCATTGCCCACAGTAAAAACCATGCACACCATTCTCATGAAAAACACATAGATATTAGGCATCACTTCATTAGGGATCACGCACAAAAAGGAGATATCATTCTTCAATTTATCGGAATGCAAGATCAACTTGATGACATTTTCACAAAATCTCTACCCTCTGATAGATTTGAATACATTAAATAGAAGTTAGTAATGATAACCGTGAGGTAATCTTCCTTCATTAACTTCTTATTAAACCATTCTCATTAAAGTAATAAAATCCTTTTCCTAGGGGGAGTACATTTGTTTTTGAGTCTTTTAAATTTTTTTTAATGAGCCTTTGGAAATTTTCATAATGAAGTTTTCTTACTGAGAATTTTCGTAATGAGAATTTTTGTAATGAGAATCTTCGTAATGAGAATTTTTGTAATGAGAATTTTCGTAATGAGAATTTTTGTAATGAAAATTTTCGTAATGAGAATTTTCGTAATGAGAATTTTCTTAATGAGATTTTTCGAAATGAGAATTTTTGTAATGGGAATTTTCATACTCAAATTGTTCATACTAGATTTTTGGTACTCAAAGTTTTTTCAATAAAATTTTCAACTTTAAGTTTTTTGTAGTGAGTTTTTCGTAGTATGTTTTTCATAGTTAAATTTTCTTCAAGAACAACATCACCTATTACGAATAAACTTTCTATCCAATCCGAAAGGTATGACTTCTTTGCTTAAGTTTTCATAATCATTTTTAGTTGTTGGTAGTTTCGTTTTCTTATAAAATTTCTCATATTCATTTCATCTTAAATCTGAATGTTTTTGTTAAAACCGCAAAAGAACGGATTCTAGATTTCCTTGTGGGTATGATTTCAACCGTCAGATCAAAGCGAAGAGTTTTTCAACTGTTAGATTGGTTTTGGAAGTTCAAAGGTCACCTCCATCACTTATATAAAGGGGACCCCCGATGGTTGTCCAACATCGATTTCAAATTCCTCGTGTGTCGAAGCTCTACCTCAGTTCTTAAATCCCGTTTGGAATCTATCAGTGCTCCTTCATTCCGAATGTCTGTAGAAACCACTTCCCAAAATATGTCTTCTATGAATCCAATCTCAAATTGGTTAGTTTACAGGTAAAGGTTGGTTCATTAGAACATTTTTAGTTAGTATGATTCTCTAATTTCTAAGAATATCAAACTCAATGGATGGGAAGATTACTGCGTATTGAAACTAGGGGATCAGCATGCTATTTATACAGATTTTCTTGAAGAATTTTATGAGTCTGTTCCATTCTATGAAGAAGATTGAAGAGAAAAATTCTCCTTTAAGAGCTATGGAAAGGCTTCCAAGCTCTCTTACACCAAGGATGCAAGATTGGTGGTCTTATCATACGATGGTGAAGCAGAATATTTTTCACATAAGCTACCAGATGTGCAAGGAAGTTTCAGCAAAGTGAAGGCAATGGAATGCCTTGGAGTCAAAGATGATAAAACAACAAAGATTGCACATCTCTCCACCAACAACCAGATTCTGCAGTTGTGGGTACAAAGATATTTCGTGCCAGGAAGAGGTGACAAGGATAACCTAAAGAAAAGTGATATTTACATCTTGGATTTCTTGGTAAATATAAGAATAATCAATCTGGTGAGGCACATTCTTATTACAGTTCAGAACATCAAGAATAGAAATTTGAAAGATCAAATTATTATGTATCTTGCTCTTCTTTCCAAGCTTATTATTCGGTGTCTTGATTCATTCAAGGTTTATTGCACCTCCAAGCCGAGAAATTTTAAGGTGATACTGATAAGTGATGACACCTTAAAGAGGATGAAATCTAGTTTTTCAAAAGAGTCATGTGTTTTTTACGATATTCCAAAGGAGGAGGCAGAAACCGTTCTAAAAAATGTGGAGAAAGTTGAGCCAGTGAATAAGGATGGTAAGAAGAGGATATTGAAATAAGTTGTGGCTGAAGATAATACCCCTAAAGATAAGGAAACCCAGTCTGCACCTACCAAGATGAAGAAACAGAAATCATATTCAGATGTGGTGGTTGCTAAATGGAGGGAAGATAAGGAAAATAGGAATGAAGGGGAACCTAATTTCGGATTGGACCCTGCTGAAGCTAAATCCTTAAGAGTGAAGACTGCTGAATACCTTGGGAAGGTAGAAAAAGAGGAGAATATGAAGAAGATGATTTCTGAAGCTGAAGTTGTACAATCCCTTTTGAGAGACACAGATGTAGCTTCTGAGAATATTCCCATACTGGAAACTTTTTTCATCCAACCATTACCGGAGACCCCTGGAAAGAACTACTTCAGTCTGAAAAAACATAAAGAGAAACAAGTTGTTGAAAGAGTAGAAGAACAAGAGGAAGTAGTAGAAGATGAAGAAGTAGATGAATGTAACACACCAAGATTTCATAGCATGTACTTCTTCAAAACAATTCAATAACTTGCACTACACGCAACACCGAGTTCAAGCGCACCATGACTTACCAAACAAGCCGTTCAAAAGTGGTTATGAATAGTATTAACTAAATTTTAAACTTTATATAATCCTTATAATTTTAGAATCCATGTTATGAGTTTCATAGACATAATGTAAGAACAAATTCATTTTTTCAGATAAAAGAAGTATTTTTCAAAAATGCACTTTTACATACTTTTAGTAGTGAACCCTTTTTAAATCCAATATTTTAAACATTTATATATTTGACTAAATAAATTTATTCTTTAAAATGGGGACATCAAAAAATTTACAATGTAAAACCCCAAGCTTCCACGGTATGCTTTCCTTTGAATAATACATTAGTGTGTGTTCTACGCATCTTCGAGTTCTAACACACACCACAACCAATCAAACTAGCCGTTATGAATAGTAATACCTAATTTTTGAAATTTTATAAATTTTATCTTTCAAAATGGACTTCATTTTTGGATTAGGAATATCTAATTTAGTCTAAGGTAAAAATTTTGGTACATTTCGGATCACTTTAATATTTTGATGAATAGTGAAAATTACTAAATTTTAATTAAAAACAACTTTTTTAATCAAAATAATTACTAGTGATAAATTATCAATTTGATTTGTTTTAAAGTATATTTATAATAAATTTTTACCATTTAATACAATGTTGGTCATAGGAAATAATTTCACAATTAAACATAACATAAACAAGTATCAATCTTTTGATAGTTATTATATCTTAAAAACACGCTTTTTGTTTTGACAGCGGGAGTTAATTTTAAATTAATTTTTTCCACTTCTGTGTTTTGAATTTGGAAAAATGAAATCCATATTTTGAATTAGGATATCCAAATTGTGTAAATAGGTAACTTTTATTTTCAGACATTTTGAATAATTACTTCGGAAAATATTTTATTTACCATGGTTAAAGGGTAAATCCGGTAAATAAGGGTTAAAAATAATATTATAATGATACAAAATTACCCTAAAACGTGTCATAACCTTATTGGTGGATACATGTCCGACCATGTTCATCTTTAGGTCAATTTTGGGACCCCATGGAACCACTTGTAGGTGATAGGGACACTTTATTTTAATTAAGTTAAAATAAATACAAAAATGACATAACCATATATCTTTTAGAAAAACAATTTTTACATAGGGTTATATATGTTTGATTTTTTACTATAAATATTAATTAGAAATATAAAACGATTTCCTACATAAAAATATTTTATTTATAATTTTTAGACATTAAATAATTTACTTTATTTATGACACAATGATGATGTTGTAATTACCATAATAGTGAAAAATTAAAATAATTGATACTATAAATACCCAAATAAATATAATTTGAGGTTTTTTATTAATTGAAATAATTTTATAGGTTAATATGACATGTTAGGAGTGATATAAGTAACTTTATTCGAAGTAATAATTCTGTTATGAATTTTAAAAAAAATCAACTATTGAATAGTTTCAAAATTGACATAAAAGAGTTTTTAAAAAAAATATTATATTATTAATTGATATTAAATTCCTCAAAATCTACGGTTCATCCAAGATACTTATATCATGATAGGTGTATCATTAATGGACCACTTGGGGGGTCGTTTTGATGTATATAGTAAGTTTATTAACCATATAATATAAAAATACAAAGATACATTGTAAAAGTGAAACTAATTAACTACGAGTTAATACTTAAAAATAAGGTTAATATAGTAACTCAAACCTGTCTAAATCCTATTCATTGAGTGGTTTTAGACCTATCCCCGCCTTAACCTTTAAATAATCCAATTTGGATCCATTAGAAACCGAATATGAATTTATTATAAAATAATATTTCTAGCCTTTCCAAAGGTGCCCATCACCCCTCTTATAAAAGGGAACTCCCCCTTCTCATTAATTCACACCTTCAAAGCCTTTTGGTTGGCCCAACCCCTACCCAAATACTCTCTCAACTTCCCTATATTCATACTAGAGTCATTTCTTTAGTCATAAAGCCAACCTAAGGATCCATTTTGATCAAATCAAAAGGAAGAACCTGAAGAAGAGGTAATGATTTCACCACCCTTTTTCAAGTTCCTTTCTTCTTCCACTTCTTCTTTATTTCTTATTCCCATTAAAAACTAATTAATCAAGTCTCTCATATATACTGTAATATTATTATTAATATGGTACAACCATATTCAGTATTCTATCCATCCTTTGAATGACATGTCACCATACATGCGTACGTACGGCTTACCGTCTCCACGTCGTGATATAATTGTTATTCAATATATTATTATTTGAATTCGTATAATAATGATTTTTAATTCATATAAATAATAAATATAAAATTATAATGATTCTTTATATATTATATACCATCCAATTATATATTATTTTAATATCAAACGAATGAGATTGTCGCTCGTGCGTACGTACAGACTACCATCTCCACGAATGCGATGAGATTCATTCTCCATCGTATCCATTCAAGTATAATTATCATTTTATGATTTAAAAATAACGTTTAAGGACTTTATATCATTCTGGATATGAATAAGATACAACCTATGCATGAAAAACATGTCTTACATAACAAAACATATAAAAGAAAACGAGTAAGTTAACACCTGAAACAACGATAATTCTACAATATTATTAACAAAGCAATGTTAAAAGATCATATATGATATCATATTAATATGATTATTCTTGTATAATTTAATAACAATTATTTCACCATTATACAGGAGGTTAACCTACCCTCAACCAAGGAAAAGTACAAGTTAAGGGGTTTTCATCTCGCTCCTTATTCCTGTGAGATTCATGCCATATTTCCACTATTACCTTTTGTGTGGTGTATGTACTGCCCATAATTGTATTATTTGTGTAATACACTTAAATTTATGTGTATTTACATATTCATGGTATGATACCTCTTTCATGGGTTGTATTTTTCATAAGTTACCAAATTGGTAAGGGTTAATTCCTCAATCTAATCATTATCCGAGATTGATTATGTGTAAGTATTTACTGGGAAATTTTTATCATCCATGTCCATTTTTCATAAAAATGATTTCAAAATGAATATTTTAGGGACTTTTAAAGGTACTCTCTATCAAGATCATAATTTCAAATGTTTTAAAGATTTATCTTTCTAAATCTTTTTAATTAATGTCCATGTTTTCAAAATGATTTTAAGGATTTATTTATATGGACATGAATGTTTTGAAATGATAATTCTTTTCAAAAGTTTCAAAGTGGTATGGGACACTTTGATTCAAAAATTTCTTTTAAAATTACATCCTTTATAAATGTGTGACTTTTAAATGATTTTAAAAAAAGGATATTTCTCTCAAAAAAAATTACTCATCATTTTCATCTATGTCAACATCCTTTGATAGATTTTATGCTCATTTGAAGTTAATTTATTATACAAAACTTTTATTGATAGTTTTTTGATATGTTTGACTGTGGATGTGTTATTTTTATAACATTCATGGTTTACGGAGAAAGTATTTACATTTCGTATTCTTGTTTTAATACTAATGTTTATGTTATGTTTAAACCTATTCATATGAGGAATGCATTGTACTTAGTAAGTGATGGGAGGAGCCCGCTATAGCTCCTCGATGCATCGGTAGGTATCATGAGACAAAATATTTTCTTGGCACAAGGCCTTGAAAAAATCTTATTTCTAGTCTTGGCATGAGGCCTTGGCTATGTGGTTTTGATAGTCTGGCATTATGAATTCCATCATTATGAAAGTGGTTAGTGATATTGCATGTGATTATTTGAATAGTAGAATATCCATGTGAATAACTGAATGGAATTACTTCATTTTATATTTTCCATATTATGCTGAAGTTCAATTTTAAAAGGCTTTTGTTTTAGTTATACATTTCCTTAAATGTTTATGCTTATTTATGAAAGTTTCTACTGTATTGTTATCCTCACTGAGCATATGAGCTCACCCCTTCCTATGTTTTATTTTTCCCAGGATTCCAAGAAGTGTATAGGGATTGATATGCAGGGTTAATCCCAGGGAATAATAGTGTTCGTGAAGGATTATTTATGTTGTTTTGTATGTTATGAAGTGTAATGTAACATTCATGTATGTAATCTATTTTCCAAGATTGCTAAACTAATCGGTCCTTCGGGACTTGATTCCTTGTAATCATGCCAATGTATTAAAGTAATGCACCGACTCTAGGTAACTGGGCTCGGGGCGTTACAGTTGGTATTAGAGGAAGTTTAGCAACAACCTTGGAAACTAGATTTATATAAACTCTGATTAGAGCACATAGCCCTAAGATATACTTTGAGGATTAGTATAGAAGAACTTCCTAGAATTTTGGTATTGTAGATATTTTGTGAGTTTTCTGAGCAATACATCCCTGTCTGGATACGAGCAGGTAGAGGTGGCTCTGGCACAGATGTACATAGGGGTAAAACCCAAAAACACCTCTTTGAGCTAGACTCGAATGGGAACTGGTGCACGACAACGGGCCTTTCTGCACTCTTGGTTACGACACTACCGGGGGATATGCTTAGGATAATTCTCATCTTCTTTACAAACCATTATGAAGGGTTTATGAGTATATACTTCCTCAAAGGAGACATTTTTATGATTATGGATTATATCCATAAACTATTTAGTTTATGTTATGTGTTTTACAAGTTTGGGATTAGGTATTTTTATTCATAAACTAATCTAGTGTATGCCATTGTTTAGAAATGGCACCCAGTTGAAGGAATGAGAACTCCAGCAATGCACATGATCCAAAGAGAAATAAGGATCATATCTTTCATGGTCCTAAGCTAGAATTTATAAGAGAAATAGTCTCCCATTTATTATCATCATATGAAGAAATAATATCATGTGTTGATAAGATAAGTAAAGAGATTACCAATTCCTATGGCTTTGAAGGGAAGTAAGAGAATAAAAGGATAGAAGAGAGAAAGATGGATAAAGGGAAGAGAGAAAAGAAGAATTTTCCCATATGTGATAACTGTGGGAAGAAACACCCTGGAACTTTCCTGAAAGGAATGCGAGTTTGTTATAAGTGTGGAGGAAAAGGGCACAAAGTACATGACTGCAAGGGTAAGAAAATGGTTTCAAATGTACAATGCTTCATTTGTAAGGAGTTTGGACACTACGCGAACCTATGTCCCAGTAATCAGACTATGCCGCAAATGATGCTATTGGACAATAATCAAGTTATGATACTACCATAGATGAAGAAGAATGACTAGAGTTCTTAATGTTTATTATGTCGTTTGAGTGTTGTATCAACAATGTACTTGTTATAATAATTATGGAGTATATAAGGATTGTACTGTAGTACTATTTCATTAAGGACTTGAGATTGTGTGGAACAAAGAAATGTGACTCAATAGAAGGTTAATTTTTTTTGAAAATATATGGTTGAGAGAAAGATAAACCATAATATGGTTCTGATACTGAGGTAGTGATTTTAGAATAATACATGATTGATTTGGATAAATTATATTGGATATTCTTGACTACCTTGAAACTGATTAATGATTTGTATATTCCATTATTGTTGGGGTTTACAACATTTTTGGTTTGAAGGAGTATATCTATTATTATTTAAGGAATAATGGATCATGAATGTAATCAATAAGTTTTTATGGTAATTCAGGATGTTGCAGTGTTTTAAAATAATATATGATGAAGGTGATCACATGTTATTATGCAGAAAAAAGGATCTTCATTGTGTTTACCTTCCTTATAAATTTTGTAATGAAGTATTTTGGATATTTCTAGTTTGGATTATTTTGGATTTCCATAAAAGGACAACCTGGAGGTCGGGTGACAACCCGTCGTGTCCGGCAAGGCCGCGAGACTTGAAATCGCAACCGAAGGGCGACAAGGGTGTATCACCTACCACAGGCCCACGAGATGTCCTGTATTAAATAATGTATTTTATTTTAAGAAGGTCTAGTAGATGAATTATAAATACATTTTTTAACCCCAAACGAATAGGATAAATAGAATATATTTTTTAAGTTATATTATCTTTTAGAGTGAAAGATGAGTTTGTTGTACAAATTAGTTAAATCATGGAACTCTACTTTTCAAGTATATATTTTTCTTCTCCTATTATTCTATAAAGAAATTAATTATTATACTTTATTGAAGAAATCTTAAAACCAAAAATTTGTTATCCTAATACCTTATGTTTTGTTGAACCGATGGTATTTTAAGTCATTATAGATTGAAGAATTTAAGGACCTAAATTTTAAACTTGTTTGTGATTGATGACCTCAGTCACTACCTATAAATATTTAAATTTTTCCTCCAATTATATGTCTCTAATTTCCACCAATGTTCCCCTAATAGAGATCATAATTTGGTGGTGACCCTTTCATTTCTCTTTTCCTCTTATTAAGACTAAATTTTATTAACCAAATTTCTGATGTGGGTTTTCCCACAAAGATATTTTCTATTTTCAACCTTTATTTTCAAAGAACAATATCAAAATTGTGAGGATGCAATTTATTTAAGGAGGGAATAATGTAACACCCCACGATTTCATAGCCTGTACTTCTTCAAAACAATTCAATAACTTGCACTACACGCAACACCGAGTTCAAGCGCACCTTGACTTACCAAACAAGTCGTTCAAAAGAGGCTATGAATTGTATTAACTAAATTACGAACTTTATATAATCCTTATAATTTTAGAATCCATATTATGAGTTTCATAGACATAATGTAAGAACAAATTCATTTTTTTCAGATAAAATAAGTATTTTTCAAAAATGCACTTTTACCAACTTTTAATAGTGAACCCTTTTTAAATCCAATATTTTAAACATTTATATATTTGAATAAATAAATTTATTCTTTAAAATGGGAAAATCAAAAAATTTAAAATTTAAAACCCCAATCTTCCACGGTACGCTTTCCGTTGAATAATACAGTATCGTTTGTTGTACGAAACTTCGAGTTCTAACACACACCACAACCAATCAAACTAGCCGTTATAAATAGTAATACATACTTTTTGAAATTTTATAAATTTTATCTCTCAAAATAGAATTCATTTTTGGATTTGGAGTATTGAATTTATCCTAAGGTAAAATTTTGGTACTTTTTGAATATGTTTAATATTTTGATGAATAGTGAAAATTACTAAATTTTAATTAAAAACAACTTTTTTAATCAAAATAATTAATAGTGATAAATTATGAATTTGAGTGGTTCTAAAGTATATTTAGAATATATTATTACTATTTAATAAAATGTTCATCATAGGACATAATTTCACAATTAAACCAAACATAAACAAGTATCAATCTTTTGATAGTTATTATATCTTAAAAACAAACTTTTTGTTTTGACAGCGGGAATTAATTTTAAATTAATTTTTGCCACTTCGGTATTTTGAATTTGGAAAAATGGATTCAATATTTATAATCAAGATGTCCAAATTTTTTAAATAGGTAACTTTTATTTTTAGACATTTTGAATAATTATTTCGGTAAATATTTTATTTACCATGGTTAAAGGGTAAATCCGGTAAATAAGGGTTAAAAATATTATTATAATAATACGAAATTACACTAAAACATTTCCTACCCTTATTGGTGGATACATTTACAACCATGGGCATATTTTGGTCGATTCTGGGACCCCATGGAGCCACTTGTAGGTGATAGGGACACTTTATTTTAATTAAGTTAAAATAAATACAAAAATGACATAAGCATATATCTTTTAGAAAAAAAAATTTTACATAAGGTTATATATGTTTTATTTTAGAATATAAATATTCATTAGAAAGATAAAATGATTTCATACATAATGATATTTTATTTATAATTTTTAGACATAAAATAATTTAATTTAGTTATGACACAACGATGATGCAGTAATTGCCATAATATGAAAAATTTAAATAATTGATATTATAAATACCCAAATAAATATAATTTGTGGTTTTTTATGAATTACACTAATTTTATTGGTCAATATGACATGTTAGTAATGATATTATTAACTTATTTTGAAGTAATAATTCTGTTATGAGTTTTAAAAAAATCAACTATTGAATAGTGTCAAAATTGATATAAAAAAGTTTTTAAAACAAATATTATATTATTAATTGATATTAAATTCTGAAAAATCTAATTTTCGGCCCATATACTTATATCATGATAGCTGTATCATTAAGGGACCACTTGGGGTCGTTTGTATGTATATAATATGTTTATTAACCATATAATATAAAAATAAAAAGAGACATTGTAAAAGTGAAACTAATTAACCAAGAGTTAATACTTAAAGATAAGGTTAATATAGTAACCCAAACCTATCTAAATCATATTGGTTGAGTGGTTTTCAACCTATCCCCACATTAACATTTAAATAATCCAATTTGGAGCCCTTAGAAACCGAATATGAATTTATTATAAAATAATATTTCAAGCTTTTCCAAAGGTGCCCCTGACACCTTTTATAAAAGGGCACTCCCCCTTCTCATTAATTTAAACCATAAAAGCCTTTTGGTTCGGCCAAACCCTGCCAAAATACTCTCTAAAATTCCCTAAATTAATCCTAGAGGCCTTAATTTAGTCATAAATCCAACCTAATGATCCCTTTTGATCAAATCAAAAGGAAGAACCCGAAGAAGAGGTAATGATTTCACCACCCTTTTTCAAGTTCCTTTCTTCTTCAACACTCTTCCTTCTTTGTTATTCCCGTTATAAAATAATGAATCAAGTATCTCCTATATACTGTAATATTATTATAAAATGGTACATCCATATTCAGTATTATATCCATCCTTTGAATGACATGTCACCATACGTGCGTACGTACGGCTTACCGTCTCCACGTCGTAGTGTAATTATTATTCAATATATTATTATTTGGATGGGTATAATAATGATTTTATAATTAATGTAAATAATAAATATAAAATGATAATGATTATTTATATATTATATACCATCCAATTATATATTATTTTAATATCAAATGAATGATATTGTCGCTCGTGCGTACGTACGGACTACCGTCTCCACGAACGCGACGAGATTCATTCTCCATCGTATCCATTCAAGTATAATTATCATTTGATGATTTAAAAATAATTTTTAAGGACTTGATATTATTATATATAAGAGTAATATAAAACCTATCCATGACAAATGTGGATTACATAACAAAACATATAAAAGAAAAGGAGTAAGTTAACACCCGAAACGACGATAATTGTAAAATATTATTAACAAATCAATGTTAAAAGATAATATATGATATCATATTAATATATATGATTCTTGTATAATTTAATAACAATTATTTCACCATTATATAGGAGGTTAAGGTACCCTTAACCTAGGAAAAGTACAAGGTAAGGGGTTTTCATCTCACTCCTTATTCCCGTGAGATTCAGTCCATATTTCCACTGTTACCTTTTGTGTAGTGTATGTACTGCCCATAATTGTATTCTTTCAGTAATAAATTTTAATTTATGAGTATTTACATATTCGTTGTATGATACCTCTTTCATGGGTTGTATGTTTCGTGAGATACCAAATTGGTAAGGGTTAATTCCTCAATCTCATCATTATCCGATATTGTTTATGTGTAAGTATTTACTGGGAAATGTTTATCATCCATGTCCATTGTTCATAAAAATGATTTAAAAATGAATATTTTAGGGATTTTGAAAGGTACTCTTTATCAAGATCAGAATTTAAATTGTTTTAAATATTTATCTTTCAAAATATTTTTAATTAATGTCCATGTTTTCAAAATGATTTTAAGGACTTATTTATATGGACATGAATGTTTTGAAATGATAATTCTTTTCAAAAGTTTCAAAGTGGTATGAGACACTTTGATTCAAAAATCTCTTTTAAAATTACTTCCTTTATAAATGTGTGATTTTTAAATGATTTTACAAAAAGGATATTTCTCTCAAAAAACATTTACTCATCATTTTCATCTATGTCATCATCCTTTGATAGATTTTAAGCTCATTTGAAGTTGATTTAATATAAAAAACTTCAATGGAATGATTTTTGATATGTTTGACTATGGATGTGTTATTTTTATACCACTCATGGTTTACAAATAAAGTATTGACATTCTGTATGCTAGTTTTAATATGAATGATTATGTTATGTTTAAACCTATTTATATGAGGAATGCATTGGACTTAGTAAGTGATAGGTGGAGCCCGCTATAGCTCCTCGATGCATTGGTAGGTCTCATGAGGCAAAATAGTGTCTTGGCACAAGGCCTTGACAAAATCTTATTTGTAGTCTTTACACGAGGCCTTGGCTATGTGGTTATGATAGTCTGGCATTATGAATTTCATCATTATGAAAGTGGTTAGTGATATTGCATGTGATTATTCGACTAGTAGAATATCCATGTCAATAAGTAAATGGAATTACCTCATTTTATTTTTTCCATATTATCCTGAAGTTTATGTTTAAAAGGCTTTTTTTAGTTATACATTTTCTTAAATGCTTATGCTTATTTATGAAAGTTTTCGCTGTATTGTTATCCTTCCTGAGCATCTGAGCTCACCCCTTTCTATGTTTTATTTTTCCCAGGATTCCGAGAAGTGTATAGTGATTGATATGCAGGGTTAAGCCAAGGGAATAATGGTGTTCGTGAAGGATTATTTATGTTTTTTTGTATGTTATGAAGTGTAATGTAACATTCATATATGTAATCTATTTTCCAAAACTGATAAACTGATCGGTCCTTCGGGACATGATTCCTTGTAATCATGCCAATGTATTAAAGTAATGCACTAACTCTGGGTAACTGGGGTCGGGGTGTTACAATGAAGACAGTGGTGATCTAGATGACTTGATTAAACAAGTTGAGGATTGTCAAGAAAATGTCGAATCCTCAAATCTTGTCACTCCGGGAAAGGGAGATGAGAATGATGGTAAGAAAGATGATGACAAGGAAGAAGAAAAAGAAAATGAATTATCTGGGGAAGAACGCTTTGAGAAGCACATTCTTAAAGAAGGAGCAAAGAAGGAAAAACCAGATGAAGACAAAATTGTTCAACTTTCGGAAAGTGAGGAAGAATCTCCTGATGAAGAACACATTACGAAAGTTGATAAGGGCAAGAAAGTGCTTATGGAAACCCCAAAAAATTTATCATAAGGAAGAAGCATGTTGGTGTCTCTTCTAAAAGAAATTTGGTTGAAATTGAAGAAGAACAATCCCAGAGAAAGGTGTCTAATTAGGAATCATCAACACAGGGACATGATTTTGTTGTTGAGTCTTTGAAGAAATTGGTTGATACAATTCCGATCTTTCCCACCATAGACTCCAAGTGCCAGATGCTTCAACACAGCCTAAATCAGAAATTAGAATCTGTATACATGGTAATGGATAAGTGTGTGAATATTGAGTGTGAGCATAGAAATTTTCTTATCAACTATGATGTTCATAGAAAATCATGAAGAAATATCACTCTATGGTTAAATAAGGTTGATGATGACTTGACTAAGTTTGATAGTTTTCAGAATGATGTAAAAGATGATTTTGATATCGAGGATGCCAAGATAAATAATCATCAGGATAAGATGACCCTTGAGAAAAATACTCGAAATCAACAGGTGAATGATCTGAATGGAAATCTTAACTCGGTTGCTCAAAGCTGTAAAGGGAAAAGAGATCTCCAGATTCAGATTGAATAAAAGCTTGTGAAGCAGGATGAAATTCTTAAGGCATATTCTGAGGCTCTGAAGGCTTAAGATGAAAGGATTAAAGCCTACGAAAAGCAAGCTGAGGAGGACCAAAAATACTTGAAGAAGTTGAAAATACTATTGAAGAAGTTAATCCCAATGGAAAAGGAAGACAAATAAACCAATCCGATTTTTTGTTGTAATGTCTTTCCTGGTAAAAATCTTTTCAATCTTAATGAAAAATTTGGTTTCTTGTGTTGTTTTTATGTATTTACTAATGTTTCAGGTACTTTATTTCTTTTCCATTCCCTAAAGTCTTTTTGAAAATCACAAAGGGGGAGAAGGAAAAATAACTACTCAAAAGGGGTAGAAGGAAAAATATAAAAGGGAGAAGAAAAATTTCTGAGTTAAGAAGAACTATCCTTAAGTAACGGGGAGTTTTTCATTATGAAGTGTTTCATTCCCATGATAATGAAAAACCAAATCCGGAAATCTTGAATACGATCCTTATAGTTTTAAATCCTAAGGGGGAGTTAGTCGTATTCACCATTATCCATAAACAAAGGGAGATAAGCTTTAATTTGATAGTCAAGAATTTTTTTTAAGTCCCTATATTCTTTTTCAAAAAGTTGTCTATGCTTTTCAAAAGGGGGGATATTTTTTAGGCAATAAGATTTTCCTTATGAATTTCTCTTTCCTTCTTGTTTTGAAAATCACAAACACATTATACTTAAGAAAATCTATATTTTACTACTATAAGGAAAATTTCCTTCCTAAAAGAATTTACCCGTACCATGTTTTCATTGTTCATTTCAGTATTTTTCTTAAGTATAAAAATAGTATTCTTCTATAAAACCTTAGAATCATATAATAATTAGATATGAGGCATTTTGTTTTAGGATCTAAATTCCAAGTATGAACTATAATGAAGTTCCACTCTGAATTCTGAGTATGAACTCTGTTGAAGTTCCACTCCGAATTCCGAGTACGAACTCTAATGAAGTTTCAATCCGAATTATGGATACGAACTCTCATGATGTGCCACTCCGAATTCTGGATATGAAATCTCATGAAGTTTCACTCCGAGTTCTAGATAATAACTCTCATGAAGTTCCACTCCAAATTCTAGATACAAACTCTCATGAAGTTCCACTCTGAATTATGGATACGAACTCTCATGTAGTTCGACTCCGAATTCTGGTTACGAACTTATCTTATTTCTGACTCTGAGTTCTCTGAATTCAGACTCCGAACTGTTATGAGTTCTGACTCCGAATTCCCACGAACACTGACTTTGAACATTGTAAGTTCTGGTTTTGATTTCTAGTGAAACTATAATTCGAATTTCCTTGAAATTCAGACTCCGTATTTCTATAGAATTCAGGCTTTGAATTCCTACAAAACAGAATCCTAATATCTTTTTCTTATAGACTCCGAATTCCATTTTTGTTAGAATCCGAATTCTATTTTGGTTAGACTCCGATTTTTTTTTCTTATATTCTGAACTTCCGTTTTTCTTCTACTTACATTTATTTTATTACAAAATTATGTCATGCTTTCAGTTATTGACTAACCGTTGGTTGAGTGACACGTGTACAGGTCCCTCTGAAATTCAAGGAGAAATATGAACATTGGAGGAGGGAGCCGACCATTAGAGCTTTGCCTATAAATATGAGATCATTTGAAAGTGTACTTGACTTTGGGATTTCTGGTGATCAGAACATCCTGGAGTGATTTCTTGAAAGAGAGGCTCTTATCAACTCTCAAAGCTTCGTGCAGAATGTTTGAACAGCTTGTTCAAACTTTTCCTTGTAAAGACTTGCTTCTTGCGACTCCGATTGTTGCTGATTATAATCGAGGTCTTCTGGGGATAGGAAGACAGAGGTTCCAACACCTTGAAGTTGAGGGATTCCTTGCTGAGGAAGACAGAGGTGCTGACTACTTAATTGTTGAAGTATTGCAGGGATAGAAAGATAGACTCTAATCTTCGTATCGAGGGATTACCCTGGTGTGGGTAACACAGACTTTCTTGAAATTATAAATCAAGGGACCTCTTATCTACGGTTGTTGGATACCCTTCTCTTTGGGTTAAAAGAGTTATTGTTTGTTACTTGTAGTTTTACTACTTTTTTTCCACTGCATTTTGTATTGTTAAAGAAAGTATAACTTTCTTATACTTCCTTACTTGTACTCTGATTTAGTTAGATTCTTTACGCTTTATGGTAGAATCCTAGTTGGTGTAAAAGTTTGTTAAGTTTCATTTCTGGAATCACTTTTCTGAAATCAAGAAAGTCTTTAGAACATAGAGGTGTTGTGAATTTTGGTTATCCAAAATTTCCTAAGGGAATTTTTAAGGTATATAATCCACCCCCCCACTTGTATTTGTATCCCATTATACTTATTTGATCCTACGTTTGGTATCATGGAGTATATCATACTCAGTCATACCATCCTAACATATTAAAAAACATAAAAAATATTTTTATATAAATAATACTATTATAATAATTTTTTAATGGGAAATATAATTTTGGAGGATAAATTAATATAAGACAAAAAAAATTAGAGAGTGATTAGTTTTTACGGTGATAATTTGATCATTCTCTTGATGTAGTTCTTAGAAACATTGGATTTAAAGATTTTCCTTGTATCAAGGGGCTGAAAAAAGTGGGTGATGCCATTAGGGGAAGTAAAAATGGGTTGAGGTTCAAGACGATTTAAAATTTTCAAAATGGATTTTTTGGGGTGGTGGAAGACCCCCTTTATATGTGATGGGAATGATAATTTTGTAAATATAACCTCTTAATATAAAAGGAACAGATGTTTCACATGGAAAGTAGAATCCAAAGTGGAGAATAATGGAGATGAGATAAGTTTTTTTATACACACCACATTCACTCATTTGGAGATATATTTTTAACATATTTTAACTCTTTTATACTTGTTTAAACTATTTTTACTATAATTTAAATTTATCATGAAAACTATATTTTTAACATAGTAACTAATTTTTATGACTATAAAAATGAAAAAACCTTTTTAAAAAATTCATAAATTCTAATTTAAAATATTAAAACAATTTTATCAAAAGAAATTTCTAGGGGTGGGATGAATTAATTTTAATATTAGTGGACTTTGTGTGTAAATATTATTTAGAAAATCTGTATTTTTAAGCATATAAATTATTCTTAAGAAAAAAATATAAGTGTAACACCTAGATGTTTTTATAAAATATTTCATTTAAATAATTTTAATTATTCAATAGCTTCCATGTCACGTAATCGTGAGTTTAAATGAACTATGAGAAGCCCTTAGTATAAAATAACCATTTTAACCTATACATTATGTTAGTGGAAAAAATATTATAAAATTATTAAAATTTATGGTGAATTCATTCACTACCAATTAATTTTGAAAAATATAAATTAGTTATATATTTTTATTTTTTTAATTAATAAATTGAGTGAATTACTATTAGTAAATGGAATTAACGAAATATATATGATATATTGCTGATAAATTTTTTATATTCATCCAATATATATTAGTGTCATACAGTATGAATAAAACCTATTTAATGTATAAAAAACCAATATTTTCAAAAGGGTATTATTTCACCTTTTAATGGTGAACTCCATTTTAAATTAATATTTTATAACTTTAAAATTTTTTATGTAAAAAAATAAAAATTTTCTTTCAAATAAGGATAAAAAAATTTACTTTGGATGAATTGTTAATATTTCCTGATCACTTTCAATTTTTGATGAATAAAAAAAATGAACTAAATTTTAATTTAAAACAAATTTCTTCATCAAAATAATATATATGGTTAAATTATAATATATAATTATTTTAAATTATAAATATAATATAATTTTGTCATAAAATATAATTTATTTCGTTAGCATTAATTTTAAATTGAATGTAGATTTAAAAACATTTTAATCTTCTGCAATGTTTTGACTTTCAAAACTCATTCTCTATTTCTGATAAGGTGATTAATTTTAAATTAATTACTAAAAGTTATTTGTTTTGAATATTTAAAAATGGTTTATTTATTTTAAATAATTATGACCAAATTATGTAAATATATTTATTTTATTTTTTGGCATTATGAATAGTAACTTCGTTAATTTTTATTAATACGATAAAACGGTAAATATGGTAATTAAGGGTAAGAATACTGTTAAAAATATCCTAAAACTTATATTTATATCATTGGATGAGTGTGTTGAAACCCAAATCATCCTTGGGTCTAAATGGTGTCCTTTGGAAGCCACTAGTTTGTGATTAAGACATTTAATTTATTTTATTTAAAAAATCATTATATCTTACTCAAATTTTAATAACTGTATCATTTTTGTATGAGGTTATATAGAAGATAAATATGATTATAAATACTTATTTAAAATATAATTTTTTCATTTGTCATATTAATTTTGTTAATATTTACGAAAAAAATAATTACCTTAAAGACTTATACTTTGAGGATGTAAAAATTAATTAATTGATGATAAATTAATAAAACAATTTTCATTAAAATACTAATAACCATAAAAGACCAAAAAACTTTACAAAATCTTATTGGTAGAGTATATCAAGACCGTAACCATAATAGGTTCTAGTTAGTGTCCATTTTGAGTATTATATAAGCGATTGTGACACTTATATTATTTTATTTAAAGTGATGTCAAAGTTATCACACTCATGTTTTCAAAATTATACCATTATTAATGTAGTATTTTCTAGAAGATAAATTTGACTAAATATATTTTTTTGAAATATAGTAGATTTAAATTAATCATAATATTATATTTTTAATTTTCATTCAAAAAATTAGTGTATTAAATAATTACACAAAATTGATGTAATAATTATTTTATTAACAGAGATAACAAATAAATTATATTAAAAATATTAAAATAAATAATTTTTTTGATACTTTATATTTATAATAAATTTTATTAATTCAATTGACCTCTTAGTAATATAATAAAATAGTCGCCTTGAATTTAACTTGTTATCTTATTTTTTTTCCAAAACCAATGAATTGAATAGTGTCAAAATTGAAACTATTGACTGTTTATCAAAAAAATGTTTTATTAAATTATTTGAAATTAATAAAAAAAATTATAAGAATATGATAATTATATATGGTCTAAAATTTTCTAATGCATCTATTTATCATATAACTAACATCAAATAAGTAAATATTTCACTCTTTGAATATTGAAATATTTGTTACTGAAGTTAAAAATTAAAAATAATAACTATGTGTTAATTAAAATGAAATTTTTTAAATTGATAGAAAAACATTTCTAAAATATATTTTTTGATGATATTACAACCCTATCTCATATCATCATCAAAATTGGGACATTTTGGAGATGTTTTGATGGGTTTTTATTTTATTATAAATTAATATTTTTGAAGATCCCAAAAGTTCCCCTCACCTAAATTATAAAAGGGAACCTCCTCCATCACCTATTCAATTCACTTTTAGCCTTAAATAAAGACCATACCCATCCATTTCCCTTATAAACTTTCCTAGTAATATTCTAGAGGTTCGGGTCTTCTTCAAAGACCAACTCTAGTGATCTAAGAGGATATTTAGAGGAAGCATGTCAAAGAAGAGGTAATCTCCCCTAACGATTATTTCAACCTTCTTTCTTCTTCTATATCATACACATGATTTGTTTGAATATAAAGTAATAAATCTAGTATAACTTTTATTCTAAGATTTTATTATGATTATGTAACAATAATATTCTACTTTCTATCCATCCTATTAAAAACAAAATCACCACACGTGCATACGTACGACATACAGTCTCAACATCGTGGGGTAATTTGTTTTTTTACCACCACCATACATAGACGGGTATGATGATGGAAATAATAACTATATATTATTATTATAACATGATAATGATTCTGAAATATTATACTTCATTCACTTTAACACCATTCAACAATTATGGGAATGATATCATCGCTTGTGCGTACATACGAGCTACCGTCTCCACAATGCGATGTGATTCATTTAACATAATATTAATTAAATAATTATTATGTAAATGTATATAATGAATAAATATGATATATATAATTTTAATATCATTTTTAATGATATAATTATGGCCTATTTATGAGAAATGGAACTTTTTCAACAAAACATGCGTAAGAAAATGAAGTAGTTAATACTCAAATAACAAGTAATAATGAAATTTTAATAACAAATGGATGACAATATGATCATATATGATATAATGAAAATTAATATGATTCTAAAATAAGTCCTTAAAATTATTTAAATCATTATACAAGAGGTTTTCATACATACAAATGAATATTTTCCTAAATGGTAAGGGATAATTTTGCAAGATCGTTATTATTCGAGATTGTTTATACGTAAGTATTTACTATTTTATATTTATCATCCATGTCCATGTTTCCGAAATATGTAATATTATTTTGAATATTATACAATTTATTAAAATCAATTTTACCCATTAGTGAATTTTTTATTCAACGGTACGAAAGGACGATTTTTTTCATTATTCACCATGAGGTATTTTTTCACTTTTCTGGAAAAATTATAAGAAGAATGTTTTTTTTAATTTATAGGGAATTAATGGTTTCTTATGTATTCCTAACTTCTTATTTCCATTAATATTCCTCTATATGATATCAGGTTTATTTTAAAATAAATTATTTTTTTAAATTGCATTGCATTTTGAAAAAAAAATTGTTTTTTAAGAAGAAAGAGAATTTTTCTCAATAATTAATTTCAAGTTTTATATAAAAATTATTTTCCATCTAAGATGGAATTATTTAATAGGGTTATGTTTCAAGAATAATATACTTTTTCTATGATTTTATTGTGTTTATAATAGAATTCTATTTATTAAATCTATTTTTATTACATGGATTATTATATGGTGGGTTGATGTTTAAAGAAACCCATTTTATTCCTTGGTTTATGGTGAATGGTTTTTGTTATTATAGAACACATAAGAATGATTTCATTATGAGATGTGTGGGAGCTATATCTCTCTCCAATTCATTGGGTAAATAATTATATCTCATGAGATAAACATGGATAGAATGGAAAATGATCTCGGTTCAGTAAAATTAGGTTGGAATGAGGAGTGAACTCAATTCAGTAATGGACTTTTTCCACTATGATGGTCCAGGAAATGAGCCTTAAAATAATATGAAATTATTTTCTATGCTTATGTCTATTCCAAAAAACTTAAAGTCTTATGATATGACTTTTTGGATTATGATCATTGATTCTTATTAAATTTCATGATTTATCCCATGGCATGATATCATGATCTTTCATATGTAGGATAAAAATTTCAGATGTTATGTTATTATGTATTATGGTTATGATATCATTGATATCTCCCTTATTTAACCTTACTGAGCATCTGATATCATTAATTCAAATGTTTTATTTTTCATAGGTAATGTATAATGGTATTAAGTAATAGTTTTCAAAAAGGGGTCCAGTTATGATGAAATAAGTGGGTGACAAGGAAGATGTATTATGAACCCGTTGTTTATGTTTCCCAATTTATAAATACACTATACCTATATGGTCCTATCATGGATTTATTATATTTTTTAATGAATATTATTCAACTTTAAAGAAATATCAATGTATGTAAATTATGGGTTGTTATAGTTGGTATCATAGTAAATTTATAGTTAACTTTTGGAAACTAGGATGAGGAATCCTTAATAAGAACCCAAAGGATATGTCGAAGTATAGATTACAATAATAGTGTTTTGGAAATTTTCATGAATAACCTAGGATGAAACCTAAAGTGTCCTAAATTTAACTTTCAGTCTTAATTATGTGGTTTCGCCATTATTATTAGTGTTTCTTAGGCTATGGTTTTTGGTTTTCGTCAATGGTCGGAACCCGAAAGAACCACTTTAATGTTGAATGTGATAGGCGATGAAATGATTGTCCTCCTGAGAAACCAAATGTTATGGGAGTTGGAATGAAAAATCTTGTAGCTATGATCATAAAACATTATCAAGAAATGAATCATACAGGACTTCCAAATTAGAAAAGGAGGGAACAACATTCTATTGAGTCCTCCATGAGGCAGTGTCCACCTTCTTTCAGTAGGTCTTCTGGTCGATTAGTACTTGAAAAATGGCACAGTACCACTAAAAACATATTTTTAGTTCTCTAATGTTCATAACAAGGTAAATTCATCTTAGTAGTCTATCGTTTGGAAGGTGAAGTTGATCAATGGTGTAACCTTGTTAAGAAGACAAGGAAAAGAGATGAAATTGAATCCAGGTAATGGGATGAGTTAAAAATATTATTTTTCAATAAGTACATTCCTTGTATTCTTCTAATAAATATGGATAATGAGTTCCCTGAATATAAGAAAAAGGACAATTAACCTATTTTCACCTATAAAGAAAATTTTACAAGACTTTCAAGGTACATTTCAGGAATTATTATCCAAATAGAGAGTATAGTGGATCAATTCTGTAGTGGCTAAAAACAAAGTCTCTAAAGGGAATTATTGATAATGGACTTCAATAGTTATGAATAAATAATTAGATGTACTCTCAAGGTTGAAATAGAGATTGGATTAACCCATCAGTCTTATAGGTTTGATAAGAAGAGAAAAATGGAATTCGAGGGAAAATCTAAAGACCACACTAAAAAGAAAAAGAGTTTTCCATTATTCTCAAAGTGTGGAAGGAAACACGGAGGAAATTTTCTTAAAGGGACTAGTAAATTTTTTAAGTGTGGAAAAGAAGGCCATCAGGCAGTTGAATACCTAAGTGGTGGTAATAATATGTATAATGATGTGAATAGAGAAAAGGCTACATAGAATGCACCTTATACACATCAATGTTACAAGTGAAAGGAAATAAGGAATCATTCCAATCAATGCCCTAATCCAAGGGTTATTGATGATGATTGATGTTAGAAATATATTAAATTAAAATACAAAGGAAATTAACAAGCGATCAATATTGGAAATGTCGAGTCTGGTAATTAAGTGGTGAAAGGCACACCTACCAGCCACTCTAAAGTATAAAATGTTTTATTTGATTTTTTGATACACGTACTATTTTATTTTCAAGGAATTTTTAAAGGGTATCACTATATTACATCAATAATTAGATGTTGTGTTAGCTATTAAAACTCCTAATGGAACAAGGATTACATCAAAAGTTTATAATTCTTCTCCAATTTAAGTTTGTGGGAAATTGATTCCTGTAAATATTGTGATCCTTCATATAGTATAATTTGATGTGATTCGTGACATGGATTGGATTTCTCTATACATAGCTCATATTAATTTACAAAGACAGGAATTCACATTTCATATTCCAAATCAATATATGATCATCTATCGATATAAGGAAGATTATGAGCTTACAGTGAAAATTTCTTCCATCTTATGGGTCCTGATTCCTATAAATGAAGGTAATCTATCTCAAATGGTTGGGGGAAAACTGAAGATTACCAATAAACCCATTGTATTGTATTTTTATAATGTATTTCTAGATGAATTTTCATATCTTCCATCAAACCGTGAGGTTGGGTTTTCAATAACACTCATACTGGGTGTTATGCCTATTTCAAAGACATCTTATAGAATGGCCCCAATTGAGTTGCAGAAATTAAAGAGTAAACTCCTAGAAATTATTGAAAAGGGATTCATATTCCCAAGTAAATCTCCTTGGGGTTCACCTATTATGTTCTTTAAGAATAATTATTGATCAATGAGACTTGTCATTGATTTTTGATAACTTAAGAAGATCACTACCAAGAAAAAATATCTTCTTCTTTTCAATAATGACTTATTCGACCAACTACATGGAGTTCAATACTTCTCCAAGATTAATCTTCATTCTTGATATCTTCAATTAAGGTTCAAGAAGGAATACATTCCAACGATGGGATTCCATACAAGGTATGGACACTATGAATTTATAGTGATTCTTTTTTTTCTTATTAATTCCACTGTTATCTTCATAGATCTAATGGATAAATTCTTTAGAGACTATCATGATCAATTTTTGTTAGTCTTTATTGACGATATTCTTGTCCATTTAAAGATCAAGGAAGAACATGAAGATCACTTGATAATTTAACTAAATACCCTGAGAAGGTAGAATATTTATGAAAAAATTTCCAAGTGTGAATTTTAGCATTAAAAAGTTTCATTTTTGGGTTGCATAATCCCAAAATAGGGGATATCTATGGATCTGAAAAAATAGAAGTTATTGAAAGTTAGATGAGATAAACAATGACAACTGATATCCAAATTTTTCATAGTTTTTCTGGATATTATCGATGTTTTGTGAGATATTTTTTAGGATTATCTAATCCACTCAACATGTTGACTTGGAAATGATTTATGTTCTAATGGATGGAGGAATGTGAAGAGAATTTCAAAGATCTAAAAAGGTTAGCCAGTGCACCTATTCTCACACTACCTTGTATTATAGAGAGGTTTATGATATATAGTTATGAATCTAAGAATGTTCTAGGTTGTGTTCTCATGAAAAATTATATGGTGATAGCTTATTCCTCACATAATTTGAATATTCATGAGCAAAATTACTCAACTCGTGATTTGGAGTTAGCTGTTGTAATATTTTCACTAATGATACAGAGGTATTATATTTATGTTGAAAGGTGTGATATTTATACTAAGAATAAAAGTTAAAAGTATATTTACACATAAAAAAAGCTGAATATGCATTAAATACAATGTTTATAGTTGAATAAATATTACGATTGCCCAATACATTACCACCTTGAGAAAGCGAACAAGGTGGAAGATAATTTGTGTTGAAAGGGTCATGCTAGCCTATCCCTGATGAGGATCACAAAATATCTAATATTTATGGACTTAAAAATGATGGATCTTGAAATTTTAAAGGAAGAGGAGAAATATTATCTTTCTTAATTGAATTTTAAATAATATTTACAAGTTGAGATTAAGGAGGTGCATATGTAAGATGTACAGCTTCAAAAGAAGGTGAGAAATGTTTTGTAATTCACCCTTGATTATGATGTAATAATAAGGTTCATAAATCAGGTCTGTATTAATCCCATACCATAATTAAATAAGGAACTATTGTATGAGGTTCATATTTATTCATTATCTATTCACCCTAGAAGAAAAAAGATATATAAGTACTTGAAAGAGTATTTCTAGTGGGATGGAATGAAAAGAGATGTTGCCAAATATTTCTCTTGGTGGTTGGTTTTTCATCAAGTTAAGGCTGAGTAACAGAATTTTAAAGGGGCTTTATAACCATTTCTTATAATAGAATGGAAATGGGAAAACATCATTATTGACTTTATCATTGGACTTCCAGAAAAATATAAAGGCCATAATGCTATATGGGTTATAGTTGATCGCCTGATGAAGTTAGCACACTTTATTTCTATTATAGAGGATTTATCTCTTGATCATCATTCCATGATATATGTAAAGGAAGTTGTAAGATTTCATGGAGTACCACTTTTTATAATATTTGATTGGGATATGAGGTTTACCATGATGATCTATAGAAGTTTTTAGCTGGCTCTGGATACAGAGTGAAGTATCATCACTAGTTATCTTCCTCAGATAGACGGTTATTCTGAGAGGACAATTCAACCTCTAAAGTTCATGTTGATATCTTTATCTATGTATTTAAAAGTATTTTGGGATCAATACCTACCTTTAGTGTAATTTTATAACAACAATAGCTTTCAATCTAGTATTAAGATGTCTCCTCATAAATACCTCTATATAAAGATGTTCAGAACTACAACTTTCTGGGATGCATTTCGGGAAAGAAATCAATTAGGACCTAATCTTTTTGATGAAATGGAAAAAAAATCATATCTATTCGAAAACACATAATAGAATCTTATAGTTGTAAAAAAAAATTTATGACACCCGAAGAAATGATATATAGTTTTAAGTGGGTGACAGGGTGTTTGTACGAATATCTCCCTAAAAGAGAGTAATGATATTTGGAAAGAAGGTAAGGATGAGCCCTATGTATATGGGTCCTTTTGAAATTCAATATTATGTTGGGAAGGAAGCATAGTGATTGGTGCTTCCACCGATTATCTCTCAATTTCATGATATTTTCTATGTATCTAAACTAAGAAAGTATATACTTGGTCCTTCACATGTACTAAACTCAAAAGTTGTACTACTAGAGCAAGGTCTTTCTTATGAAAAGCAACCAATTGAGATTCTGGATCGTAATGAAAAATTTCTATGAAACAAGACCACTCACTTGGTTAAAGATTTATGGCAGAACTATAAATTTTAAGAAGTTATGTGGGAACATCAGGATGTGATGAGGTATAATTATCCTCATCTGTTTATTTCTAAATAATGAATTTTTAGGGTGAAGTTAATTTTTAAGGGGTGTAGAATGTAACGCCAAGGTGTTTTTATAAAATATTTTCATTAAATAATTTTAATTATTCAATAGCTTTCGTTGCACCGAATAGTGAGATTAAACAAATCACAAGATTCCATTAGTATAAAATGAAAAATTTAACCCAGTTGTTAGGATATCGGGAATAAATGTAACTAACTTATGAAAATTTTTGGTGAAGTCATTTTCTACCAATTATTTATGAAAAATATAAATCAGCTATATATTTGTATTTTTGGGGTTAATAAATTTAGTGAATTAATATTTGTAAATTAAATTAATGAAATATATATGTTATATTGTTAATAAAATAATTTTTATGTTCATCTAATATATATTATTGTCATATAGTATGAGTAAACCCAATTTGATTTATTAAAAACGTATATTTCTTCAAAGGGTAATTTTCATCATTTTAAGGGTGAACCCATTTTAAATTAAGATTTTGACACATTAATAATTTTTATATAAATACAGAAACATGATCCTTGGAAGTGGGATATAAAAATTTACTTTGGATTTATATTTAATATATTTCTGATAACTTTCAAATTTTGATGAATATTAAAAATAAACTAAATTTTAATTGAAAACAAATTTTTTCATCGAAATATTTTATATGGTTAAATTATAATTTTTAATGGTTTTAAAGTATAAATAAAATATATTTTTATTATCCAATATAATTTATTTAATTATCATTAATTTTTAATTGATTTCAGATGTAAAAACAATTTGAACTTTTTTATTGTTTTAACTTTTAAAACATATTCTCTCTTTCTAACAACGGGATTAATTTTAAATTAATTACTACAAATTCTGTGTTTTGAATTTTAAAAAATGGATTCCATATTTGGAATTAATAGGTCCCAATTTTTTAAATATATTTATTTTATTTTTGGGAATTATAAATAGTAACTTTTTTAATTTTTATTAATATGGTAAAAAGGTAAATCTGGTAATTAAGGGTAAGACTACTATTATAAAATTACCCTAAAACCTGTGTTAATATCATTGGATGATTTTTTTTACCTAAATCATCTTTGGACCGAAATGGTATCATTTTTAAGCCACTTGGATGTGATTAGGACATTTAATATTTTTTATTTAAAAAAATTAATATGTCTTGCTCAAATTTAAATAACTATATAATTTTTATATAAGGTTATAGAAAAGATATATTATATTATAAATACTCGTTTGAAATCAAAAATGGTTTTATTTATTATTTTAATTTATTTATAAGTTTAGGAAATAAATCATTACTATAAAAACTTCTACTTTGATGATGTAAAAATTAATTAATTGATGACAAAGCAATAAAACGCATTTTATTAAAATACTAATAACCATAAAATATGTAGAAACTTTACCAAATCTTATTGGTCAATTATATATCAACCATAAACATCAAAGGGTCTAATTAGTCACCATTTTGAGCCTTATAGAAGAAATTTTGAAAATTATATTATTTTATTTTAGGTGGTGTTAAAGTTGTCGCATTCATGTTTTCAAAATTATAACATTTTTAATATAGGGTTTTCTAGTAGATAAATTCGACTATATATATTCATAAAAAATATATTATATTTATATTAATCATATTATTTTATTTTTAATTTTTATTTAAAAAATGAGTATATTAAATAATTACACAAAATTGATGTAGTAATTATTTTATCAATAGAGATAACAAATAAATGTTATTAAAAATATTAAAATAAATATAATTATGCATAATTAATATGTCTAATGAATTTTATAGATGACATGAACCTATTAGGAATATAATAAAATAGATTTTTCTAAGTTAAGTTGTTATCTTAAGTTTTTTAAAAATCTATGAATGGAATAGTGTCCAAATTGACACCATTGATTTTTTATCAAAATAATGTTTTGTTAAATAATTTAAAAATGATAAAACATATTAAAATACTATATAATAATTATTATATGATATAAAATGTTATAATTTATTTATTCATTGTATAATTGACATCAAATAAGTAAATATTGAACCCTTTTAATATTGAAATATATGATACCCTAGTTAAAAATTAAATTGAATAACTTTGGGTTAATCAAAATAAAAAGGTTTAAATTGATAGAAAAACATGTCTAAAATCTATTTTTTGATGATATTACAACCCTATATCATCTTTTTTTCTAAATTGGGACATTTTGGAGATTTTTTATGGTGTTTTATTATATTATAAATCATTATTTTTAGAGATCCCAAAAGTTCCCTTCACCTCAATTATAAAAGAGAACATCCTCCCTCACCTCTTTCACTTCACTTTGAGCCTTAAAGATCAGACATACCCTTCCATTTTCCGTTATAAAATTCCCTAGTTACATTATAGAGGTTATTTTCTTCTTCAAAGAACAATTCTAGTGATCTAATAGGATATTCAGAGGAAACACGCCAAATAAGAGGTAATCTCCTCAACTGATTCTTTCAAAATTTGTTATTCTTCAAATTCCTCTTCTATATTTGTTTAATTATAAAGTAATAACTTCAGTATCACTTATATTTTGAAATTTTATTATGATTATGGAACAAAAAAATTCCACTTTTTATCCATCCTACGAAAAACCAAATCACTACATGTGTGTACGTACGGATTACCGTCTCTACGCCATGGTGTAATATATTATTCACTACCACCTTTCTTGAATGGATATAATGATTGAAATAATAACAATGTATGATTATTATAACATGTTATTGATTTTGAAATATTATATACCATTCACATCAAGACCATTCAATAATTACGGGAATGATATCATCGCTTGTGCGTATGTACGACCTATATCTCCATGATGCAATGTGATTTATTCTATATGATAATTATTAAAAATTAATTATGTAAATGTATATAATGACTAAATATTATATATATAGTTTTAATATCATTTTTTAATCATATTTCTATGATCTATGAAGTAGGACTGGAATTTAGTCTACAAAACATGCATAAGCAAATGAAGCTATTAATACCTGAATAACTAGTAATAATGAAATGTTATTAACAAATGGATGATAATATGATCTAAAATGATATCATGCAAATGAAATTGATTCTAAAATAATACAATGAAATTATATAAATAATTATACAGGAGGTTCAGATACATGCAAATCTAATTGGACCTAAAAGGTAATAAATAATTTCACAATCTCATTATTATCTGATATTTTTTATATGTAAGTATTTATTAGGGTATATTTGTCATCCATGTACAAGTTTCCTAAATATGTAATATTATTTCTATTCTTATAAATTTTTTAAATTAAATTTTTCAAATGAGTAAATTTTTTATTAAACGGTATAAAAAGACCCATTTTTAATTATTCGATACGAGGTACTTTTTGACTTTTTTAGAAAAATTACGATGAGATTTTTTTTTAACTTATACAACATGAATCTATTTTTAAGTCTTCATTACTCCATATTTACATGAAGATTCCTATACATTATTTCAAGTTTTTTTTCAAATAAATTCTTTTCTTTAAAAATTTCATGCCATTTTTGAGAAAAAGAATCATTTTAGATGAAGAAAGGATATTTTCCTCAAGAATTAATTTCAAGTGTTATTTCAAAATTATTTTCTATCTATGACAGAATTAATTAATAGGGATGTGTTTCTTTTATAATATCCTTATTTTTCAAATGATTTTATTGTGTTTATGATGGAATTTTATTTATCAAATCCATTTTTTTCATGGATTATGTTATGGTGGATTGATCTTTAAAGAAACCAATTTAATCCTTGGGTTATGGTAAATGATTTATGTTATTGTGGAACTCATTATAATGATTTCATTATGATATGGGAGGTGAATATATCTCCATCCAATATATTGGGAAAATATTTATATTTAATGAGATATACAAGGATGGAATGGGAAATGATCTCGATTTAGTAATAAAGGGTTAGAATAAGGAGTGAACTCGATTTAGTATTGGACTTTGTCCACTATAATGGTCTTGGAAATGAGACTTGACTAATATGAAATGATTTTCTATGCTTTTTTGGGTGCCAAAAAACTTCATGTCTTTTGTTCTGACTTTTAGGATTATGATCATTGATTCTTATAAACATTCATGATTTATCTCATGGAATGATATCACGATCATTGTCATGAACCGAATCGATCGCCACCAAAAATGGAACCAAACCCAGCCCATGACAACGCCTGAAGGGTGTCCCCAATCCCCACGGTCTGGCACAAGTGCCCGGGTATCATAAAATGAAAATTGGGAATGATTTACCCGAGTTTATAAACATAAAACAACAAAAGAATCCAATGAAACAAATCTGGATTTTTCAAACCAAACAATATTTTACAAAAATTAAGAACTGAATTACATAGATTAAAACAACTCAAAAGGTCTATACCAAAGGTACAAAACCAAATAAGGACAGCCAAAGAACCCTCATGGCAAGGGGCACCACCCTCAAGCCACCCCCACAAGACTTCACCAACAAGGACCTGCTAGAAACCCGAACCACTGGAACAAAAAACTGTACCCAACCTACGACAACAAAAATAACCCTGTCTACATACACCCAAAGGTGTAAGTAGGGTGTGATCCAATGCCCAGTAGGATACCACCACTAATATATTCCATGTGATAAACATTTAAAGACAAAAAGCATGCAAGTTTTCAAAAACATGAAAACCTGGTTACAATTTCTAAAAGATGAAACTTTGAATAAAAACAGTTTTCAAGTGGGCTATCATTAATAATCAACACTTTTAAAAATAATTTCAACACTACTGAATTTTCCATCCAACTATACCGTATGCCGACGGTAATTACAAAGTAAATAATGAGCACAAGAAATAGGAAAGAACCCCTAGGCACTAGCTAGCTGTGGGTCCGAGGTACCTCGTATCTCGGTGAGAGTAACCATCACAAATTTCCATTCTCGTGCATGATCCACTAGTTGGGAACATACCCATAACCTAGTGGTCCCTAATCATCATCATCATAGTTTAGTTAGAGTTGTAAGCGTCAATCTTGCTAAGTGAAACTGAGGCCAAACCCCACGGATTCACTAACATACTAGTACACGTCCACCCACCTAGATACCCAGGTTTTCCCCTTGTGCTCAAACAAGTTCAACAAGTCAAGAAATCTACATTGAACATGAAAATATCATTTCCACATCAAATATTCACCAAAAAGCCCATATGTATACCACACAAGTCACAAAAATCCATTTTTCATTCAAAATGATTTTGAAATCCGAATCACACCAAAATAGCCCACAACACATTTCACATTTCTTCAACACTTCCACAAAACCATTAAACAATTTTATAAAACAATTATAAGATATTTAAACTCATATAACAGCCCACACACATGGAAAATAACACTTCTCTCATAATCAAAAGTTCAGTTTTTCACATCACACTCACACAAAACCCTCCACATCACTTTCACATCACTTTCACTCATCAATATCTCCTTCAAACAATTTAATAAAATATTTCCAAGATGATACATATCACATAACAGCCTTTTCACAAATGAAATGGACCTTTTAAAAATATACTTCTACCAAAACAGTCTGCTGATATATTTTCACCTATTACACAACCCAATAAACCATTCAAAACTTTCATTAAACAATTATAAAGATTATACCCAAACTTTGCACATAAAATCCATTTCAAAAACCTCTTTTTAAGCCAAAATCACACCAAGACCCTACCAAAACAGAATTGGAAGCCCAATAAACATGTAATAATCCACTTTCAAATGTTATATAATCACCTTGAATAATATCACAAAAGATACCCATGAGAACACACAAATCCATAAACACTTTCAAGGAGTATAACAAGGTTATACAAATAAAACCATTCAAATACACCCCCTTTTTAGGCCCATATGGAACTATATCATTACCCAACCATAATTGGAAGCCCCTTTCAACAACTAATAAATCACTTCCGCATTTAACAAAACTACCACAAGAGATAACACATGAAATACATTGGAAAAATACACACTTCAAGCAAAAATGTAACTTTAAAAACAAATGCTTTACTATTGCTACCAAAAATGGTTTTCTCATAATGCACAGCACATAAGGAACATGTAAAATTATTTAATAAAGCAAACTAACTCATCATTAAATGGTTACCCATGGAATCACCTACCTTTTAAGTCGAAACACTCAAAACATGGTGTGAAACATAAACTGCACCACCGTCGCACCTCGAGGAATTGAAATCCAACCTAAAACTAGAATAATTCACCCAAAAGACAAGAAATAAAACCCTAGGTTTGAACCCTAACTTCTGGACATTATAAACCTTATGGATAAGGTGTGAAACCCTAATCACATTGAATGTAACCCTAAGAAAATTGAAAGAAGAATGAAGAAGACCAACTTACTTGATGGATCTTGTAGAGATCGCCTCACATACACTAGTAGCTGAATTTGAAAACAGACAAACATTTAAGGGATGTCCGAAAAAGGATAATGGGACCATGTAGGAATTTTAATGGGGAAAAAATAGTGAGAATTGAAGGATTTATGAAGGAAACAAATTACCTTTATAAATCTTCCCGAAATGTGAGTTCTTCAAAATTTTCGACCTAAAACGCAATGCAAATGAGCTGCAAAGAGGTTGGGAGGATATTGGACGCGCGGATGGGTTCATGGGGCGTGTTTGGGGCTTGGAATCACCGAAAAATCCTTAATATTGGATATGTTATTAATTAAACAAATTTTATTTTTAAAACTGGAATTGGGCTTTCGAGCAGGCCCAATCCCTTAAATAAAAACCCATATACAGCTTGTTTATGGTTTTCTAAAGGCTCCAAACTATAGTGGTGGTGTTTCTATGTCAGGGTAGACCATTTATGAACTTTAATGGGTGAAAAATATTAAAAAATGGAAAAGTTATAAAATAATAAAAATTTATTTTTAAATTTGGAATTGGGCTCACGGTTTGGCCCAATTCATGAAAACTCACCCATTCCACCATAAAAACTTGAGAAACCCAAAAAACAAAGCATAAATGAAAATTTAATGAAATTTAACTTTAAAATAAGTCATGTATGTGACAATTATCCCCACCATGAAAACTTTCCGCCCCAGAAATCTACATCAAGGACAAACCAATAACCAAACCAAACTAAGAAACCAAGAGGTATTCCTTTCCCAGGTTTCACCCCCAAAGGCCAAAACACCTCCAGTGATCAATTAAGGATTAATCTCACAACCAAAACATATACCAATTTCCTAAAATTATCAAGCACATTCAGGATTTATCCTAAAATAATACTCCTCAAACACTATCTGAACAAGGCTCAAGCAATTTACCCAAACAAACAAGAATATCGAACAAGGTTACACTTACCTTGATATAACTAAACCATTGGGAACTCTCCAATCCCAACATTTACCCAAGGAAGACGTATGTGGTTATATTGCTCTGAACGAGACTACCCACATCCAAACCAATACCATGTTCAAAAGTGAGTTACTGGTACAAGGATACACAAATGGGCTCCCCAACCATAAGAGACAACTTAAATTTTTTTCCGAGATAGAATCAGGCCACTAATAGGGGGAGGCCTGAATGGAATCCCTGGTACCTAGGGTAGACTTCCATTAAAAATTTCATAAGGATCATACATGAGAATCATAGTGGTTCTCCCCACCATAAGAACCAACCATCTTAATCGACCAGCATAGGCCGGCACAGAAACACCCAAAAATTTCAAGATTTGGGAAGGTCGCATGGTTAGTCCACACAGTTTGTGAAACCGTGAACTAACTGTGCTAATAAATCTTCCTGAATGGATTTCAGGCACACAATCTCTATTAATCGTTCACAAACCATGTGCTCAGCATGTCTAGCCAAATTTCCATCCATTATCCAAAGACTCAATGGAAACCAAATGGGGAGGGAATGACATTGGGCAATGTCATGGGTACAGGGCCCTCCATCTATTTCCACCAAACGTGAAGAAAAGAAGAAATATAATGATACCATAGGTTTAAACTCATCCTATATTTCATATTTAGTATAGGACTTTGTACAAGGTTTTAAATGACCCTATGATTTCCCATGACTACGAGCCAACTTCTCTCCGAGACCTATGGTTGGAGCTCAAATGATTGAAGCATCTTCGGCCTCGCAGTTATTCTTCGAAAACCCACTGAATGAGAATTCTTCTTTCGGTGCCACCAAAAACTACACTGTAACCCAAGATAAGTTTTCCAAACATAACAAATTCCATACTCACTTTACCATATCCCGATATTTTACTGAAACAAGGTCTAAGAAGATGCACACACATCACACCTTGTTTCTTCAGGTGAGAAAAAATAGAAGTAAAGAACACCTACAATCACCTTCCTCTAAAATGGAATATTTTGAAGTTTTTTCAAGGGAGAAATTCACCCAACACAATAGGGAATCTCGGAGGATTTCACGACTTTCACCTATATGGTCAATCGAGCACATGACATCATAAGGCATCACCAAACATGGCCATTGCGACTGATATAAACAATGCATGGAGAGTGACCTTATACAACATCTCCAAACAACACACAAATCTAGAAAGTGGCCACAATATCCTATAGTGACCATATTTCCCACACTGGTGGTTTAACATGAAATCATGCTTCAAAGAAACTTTGAAGAACCCCAAAGGCCCTCTTAGACACCATCGAGACACTCATCCACACTAATAACCCTAGACCACATCCACCTTCGACGAATCAGAAAACATAAGAAACTAGGGTCTCTTTCAACCTTCCACGAGCACTCTCCCATTACAAGAGGATATAAAAATAAAAGAAAGGAATGGGTGTAGACTCAATCTAAAAATCTCAAGAAAAATATTCCTTATATTGATCAACTAGAGGGTCTTCAAACAGAGAAATAATCTCGGCTTCACTTCAGTTGTGCACTAACATTTAAAGGGGGTGTACCTTATCCAACGATTGAACCCAATGACCCAATCAAGATGGTCCATTATTCAAGATAAAAAACCATAAACCAGATCCAAACCTATTAAGGTAACCACCATAAAGGTGTCCCAAAACATATCTTAGAGGAGACTACTAACCGGTCCTTCTACCCAGCTTACCGACCAAACATAAACCCAAAACACAGTTCAAATAGGAGGGGTTATTGGACTAAAAAAACATCCCACAAAAAAACATTTTCAAAAACCCATAATACAAACCATCCCAAACTATTCATCAAGAAATCATGTTTTTCTTTAAAACCATTTCTTTGAAAACAAACGGTTCAGTGGTTAGCGTATCCACCAATGGTACCCCATGGGCCTCAAACATGCATGTTTTTGTGCCACACCAGACACCCTCCTCATATCCGTCTCGTCACTCATCCAGTCGTGCCATCAACCATCCATCATCCCATATAACCCCATGCATGTGGTCGCTAATGGAAATCCCAAATGTTAAAACAAAAATTCTTTCCACTTTTCAAAACCAAAACGGTCAACCAACACATCCTTTTTTCTCATCACCGCTAACCACGAGATCAAAATTCCAACTCATATCTTACAAAAATTTTCAGAAAGTCACAACCATTTAGAAAATAACTCACTTTCAAGATATTCACATCAATTTCAAAACATCTCATCCCATTAAAACACACTCTGATTATTTAAAAAACTCTATTGGAAACACTTTTCAAAACCAACTTCAATATAGTTCCTGCTTTCAAAGAGGTGTAAGCACACCATTTTACATTTCAAAACAATTCTGAAAATTCAGTTCCTCCATTTCATAAACCAAACCATTCCCTCGTTATTTGAAAATCATTTCATAAAAACTTTACACTTATTAAAACCAAGTCACCTGAAAACCAAAGTTTCAAGATTTCAAAACTAAAGCACAAAACAATGCGAGAGGAAACTAGTTTCAGTGGGTAACTTGGAAATATGGTTGGAGGCCATATTCCAATAACTTCACTATCACAGAGAGTGTTCTAGGGAACATCCCCAGCTTCACATGGCTTGCCAGGCCCTGCGAGCTCACTGAGACCATTAACCTAGCTCTCTTTTCATTTCCCCTAATCATCATCAAACCAAGAAAACCAAAGGAATTAGATAAATCCCGACTTCCCCTGGCGACTCAAATCCTGTCATAAGGTGTGGTGATCAGGCACACTACCCATAACCGAACTACCAAGTCCCAACAATCCTAACTTTATACTATCCCGACTGTTCCCTAAATAATGTGACCCAAAGAGTTAACCAGAACCTCCTTTGATACCATTTTGTCACGAACTGAATCGATCGCCATGAAAAATGGCACCAAACCAAGCCCGTGACAAGGCCCTAAGGGCGTTCCCGATCCCCATGGGCTAGCACAAGTTCCCGGGTATCATAAAATGAAAATTGGGAACGATTTACCCGAGTTTATAAACATAAAACAACAAAAGAATCCAATGAAACAAATCTGGATATTTCAAACCAAACAATCTTTTACAAAAATTCAGAACTGAATTTGTAACAGCCCGAGATTTTATGAAAAATATTCTTTTTATTTCACTAATGTCTTGTGTTGTACGCTACACCAAAAGGAGCTTGTACAACACACATCCTTGACTTGACTTTCATTACACGCAATCACGACCTTCCTCGATAGCGTGTGTAGTACGCAATACCGAGTTTCACTAAACAATGATATGCTATAAAAATATTATTAAAACTAGCCGTTATGAATAGTAATAACCACTTTTTGAAATCCAGTAAATCTTATTTTTCAAAATGAACCTTATTTTTGGATTCGGAGTATCGAATTTAGCCTAAGGTGAAATTTTGGTGCTTTTCGGATAACTTTCATATTCTGATGAATAGTGAAAATTACTAAATTATAATTAAAAACAAATTTTTTAATCGAAATAATTAATAGTGATAAATCATTATTTTGAGTGGTTTTAAAGTATATTTAGAATATATTTTTACAATTTAATACAATGTTGGTCATTGGATGTAATTTCACATTTAAACTAGACATAAACAAGTGTCAATCTTTTGATAGATATTGTTTCTTAAAAACACGCTATTTGTTTTAACAGCGGGATTTAATTATAAAATTAATTAATGCAACTTTTATGTTATGAATTTGGTAAAATAGACTTCATTTTTGAATTCGGAATATGAAATATAGCTTGGGATGAAATTTTGGCATTGTTATGAAAAACATCAATTTTTGATGAATAGTGAAACTACTAAGTGGTAGGTTAAAAACTGAATTTTGCATAAAACTTAATTTTACCGCTTCTGTGAATGGAATTTCAAAAATCCGAGAGACACGGTTAATATCAAGGACTAAAATGTGGTTCAATGAGATGAAAATAATTTTTGGTGAATAGTAACTTTTTACTTTTTTTTACCGCGGTTAATACTAAATAGGGTAACTAAGGGTAAATATGATATTAATATTACCCTAACACATGTCCTAATTCTATTGGACAAGTGTAATTCGACCAAAAACAAACTTAGGAATAAAATATGACCATTTAGGCCCACTTGGATTAGATTAGGACATTTATTATTAATTTATTTAAAGAAGGGTTAAAATAGTTAAAATCAAAGTTTAATAAGTAAATCATTTTTAATATGGGGTTATACATAAGATAAATTCGACTATAAATATTCATTAGAAATCTAAAAAGATTTCCTACATGATGGTATTTTATTTGTAATTTTTAGACATCAAATAATATAATGTATTTATGACACAAAAATGATGCAGTAATTATCTTATTAATGAAATATTGACATAATTGATAATATAAATACCAAAATAAATGTAATTTAAGACTTTTTATGAATTCCACTAATTTTCTAGGTTACTATGATATATTAGTGTTGATTTAATCAACTTGGTTCGAACATATAATTCTGTTATGACTTTCACAAAAATCATATATCAAATAGTGTCAAAATTGACACAAAATAGTTTTTAAATCAAATATTATATTATTAATTGTTATTTTATTCCTAAAAATCTAAGGTTCGGCCAAATGACTTAGATAAGGATATATGTATTAATAATATACAATTTGGGGTTCGTTTGGCATGTTATAGTAAGTTTATTAACCATATAGTGAAAGAAAACAAAAAGACACGGTAAAAGTTAAATTATTTAACTTAGAGTTAAATCTAATTGATAAGGTTAAAATAATACCCTAAACTTGTCTAAATCCTATTGGTTGATAGGATTTCGACCCATCCCCACTTTAGACTCGAAATAAGACCCTTTGGAACCATTATAAACCGATTTTGACTTTAATATAAAATAATATTTTGAGGTATTCCTAAGGTGCCCCTCTCCTCCCTTATAAAAGGACACCTCCTCCCCCTCCTCCTCACACCAATTTGAGCACTCAAGCTCGGCCAACCCCTGCCAAAATCTCTTCTCCACTTCCCTAGCAACATCCTAGAGGTTCTGGTCTTACTCAAAGACCAATTTTAGTTCTCTAAGAGGAGGTCTCCAAAAGGCGCTTCAAAGAAGAGGTAATTACCGTTACCAATTCTTTCATCTTTATTTCTTCTTCCACTTCTTCTTCTTAGGTTGTTTCATTATGAAGTAATAACATCAGTATCACTCATATACTGATATGTTATTATAAGTATGAAACAACCCTATTTCACCATCTATCCATCCTACGGAAAAAGAAATCACCGCGCGTGCGTACGTACGGAATACCGTCTCCACGCCGTGGTGTAATCTATTTTCCACCACCACCTTACATGGATGGGTATAATGGTGTAAAGAATAACTATACATAGTTATTACAACATCATATTGATTCTGATATATTTTATAATCCACTCCAATTCAATTCAATATTTATAGAAATGATATCATCGCTCGTGCGTACGTACGGACTACCGTCTCCACGACGTGATGAGATTCATTCTCCATGTTAACCATTTAAGAATGATTATAATATATATATAAGAAATAATAATGAAATATATGACATTATAAAGCTACTGGATTTATGTATATATATACATATGTATGTCATCTACTTACTTCCATTTCAAGACAATAAGGAAAGGAAAACAGCGTTCATGCGTACGTACGGACTACCGTCTCCATGAACGGTGTTTTTCATTTTATTTATCTACCTATTATATATATATATATATACTGAATATATATGATATATAAATCATATTTTATATTCTGGAAGTAAGTAAATCATGATATAAGTAATAATGATGTCAAAAAAAAACAAGTCAAAACACCTACGATAAATGAAACGATTTTACCCAAAACGCTTCTTTAACATGGAATTTACAAAAGAACGGGTAATATAATGTCATAAGTGAACCATATATGATATCATAACAATGAATATGATTCTGTAATAAGTCAATAACATGATTTAAATCATTATACAGGAGGTTTGGACACTTACAAAGCAAGTCGGACATAAGGTAAGGGAAATATCACAATCTCATTTTTATCCGAGATTGTTTATTCGTAAGTATTTACTGGGGTGTATTTTATCATCCACATCCATGTTTCATCAAAATGTAATATTATTTCCATCCACCTACAATTGTTTAAATCCATTTTTACCCTTCGGTGAGTTTTTAGTAATATGTATGAAAGGAATCTTTTGTCGTACGAGGTACTTTTTGACTTTTCCGACAAAAGTACGAAGAATTTTTTTTTTTAACTTATACGGCACGAACGGATTTCTACTGTTTTATAAAGCCTTATTTTCATGAAGCTTCCTCTAAAAGATTTCATGACTATTTTCAATAAAATCTCTTTCTTTTAAAGTTGCATGATGTTTTGTGAAAAGAAATTGATTTTGAAGAAGAAAGGATATTTTCCTCAAGAATTCAATTCAAGTGTTTTATCAAAATTATTTTCCATCTAAGATAATAAAGAGTTCTGTTTCTATCCATATTTTTACATTGATTTGACTATGTTGTGATGGAATTATGTTTATGAATTCCTTTATCTTATATGAATGGTTTTATGATGTCATGTTGTTTAAGAATCCCATTTTTATTACATGGGTTATGAAATGATGTATGATTTATGATTTTGTGGCACACATAAGAAAGGATTCATTAAGAGATGGGTGGGACCTATATCTCCCTCCAATGCATTGGGTAAAGATTTCATATCTCATGAGATAGACATGGCTGGAATGGTAGGTTATACCGGTTCAGTGAAACAGGACTGAAACGAGGATTACTCGATTCAGAAAGGGACTTTGTCCACTAAGATAGTCTTGGCAATGAGTCTTGACTAACAAGAAATGATTCTCTATGATTATGTGTGTATGCCACAATGAGTAATGTTTTAAGTAAGGGTTTCATTTTCACTACTATGATTTATCCCATGTTATGAAATTATGCTCTCTTTTGCAGGTTAAGATTTCCAAAAATGTTATGTTCTTATGAAAATTATGTGATTGATATTTCCTTTGTTTACCCTTACTGAGCATTTGAGCTCACCCTTTTATGTTTTCTTTTCCCCAGGATATAAAGAAAGGTTTTAGGTAAAAAAAAGGGGAAGATCTTTATGGGAGATATTGAAGAACTTTCACCACGATTAGAAGATTACGTTCCGAGTTTCCAAAGACACTAAACTATTACGATCCTTTAGTGTGTGTTTTTGTTATGTACTAAGTATTCCGCAAATGTAATGTAATGTCCATGTACGTCAGGCTACGGGTCTCTACAGTTGGTATCAGAGGAAAGGTTTAGTCAACCTTTGGAAACTAGGATGCGAAAACGTTAGTGAGATCCCTAGAGATATTTCTAAGGTATGTCTAGGGATGTCCCTAGGGATAAGTATACGTATAGGTTATAGTAATAGAATTACGCTAACGATCATAGAATTAAACCTAAGATGTTGGATATTGAAGGTACTCCCCCTTTATTATGTTGTTTTCCCTAGCATGATTTTTGCCTCTCACACTATTCTTTTTGGGTTTTAGACGATGGCTGGAACCCGAAGGAACCGTGTTGATCAATGCAATGGACAATGCAATGATTGCCCTCCTGAACAAACAAATGTTATGGGAGATGGAGTGCAAAATCTTATTGCTATGCTTACACAAGCTATGAATCATTCTGGACTTCCAAATGAGCAGAGAAGGGAACAATATTCTATTGAGTCCTTCATGAGGCAACGTCCACCTTCTTTCAGTGGGTCTACTGATCCATTAGTTGCTGAACAATGGATTAGTACTACTGAAAAGATATTTTCAGTTCTTCAATGTTCTGAACATGATAAAGTCATCTTAGCAGTATATCGTTTGGAAGGTGAAGCTGATCAATGGTGGAATCTTATCAAGAATACGAGGCCAAGAGATGAAATTGAGTCCATGGAATGGGACGAGTTCAAGAACCTGTTTTTCAGTAAGTACTTCCATCGTATTCTTCGAACAAAGATGGAGAAAGAGTTTCTTGAACTGAAGCAAAGGGACGATGAATCTGTTGGTACCTATGAAGCAAATTTTACAAGACTTGCAAGGTATGATTCTGGAATTATCATTCAACCTGAAAGTAAAGTTGATCGATTTTTTAGTGGCTTAAAACCAAGTCTTCGAAGGGCATTAGCCATAAGGGACTTCAATAGTTATGAAGAAATTGTGCGTTGTGCTATCAAGGTAGAAATGGAAGTTGGTGTTACATATCCATCTCATGGTTTTGACAAGAAACGAAAGATGGAGTTCAAGGAGAAATCTCAGAATAATGGTGAAAAGAAGATGAATGTTTCCTTATGCACAAAGTGTGGAAAGAAGCATGGTGGAGATTGTCTAAAAGGGACTAGAAAATGTTTTAAGTGTGGAAAAGAAGGTCATCGAGCAGCTGAGTGTCGAAGTAATGGAAAAAGAGTTTATAATGATAAAGCAAACACTGCAGAGAACGCACCGCCAACACTTCAATGCTTCAAGTGCAAGGAAATGGGGCATTATGCTAATAATTGCCCTAATCCAAGGGTTAGTGATGATCAACATGAGCAACCACTTAAGGCAAAGGACAAAGGGAAGTCACATGCGATCACTATCGGCAATGTTGAATATGACAATGATGTGGTGGAATGATTAAGTGTTTATGTAATGGGATTCGAAAATAATGTTGTATCATGGAGTATTGGAATATTTATGTATTGGTCTAATGTGGTATTCAAAGTGATTGAGATATTATGCGCATAATGAAGGGAAAATGAGAAAATTAAATGTTTAACAGTATTCATGAGCTCATGATTGATATAAGGACTAAGTGATATCATGGTTTGAGTATAGAGAATTTTGAGGATTTTGGTATGTGGAAAGTGTTAACTTTTAACTGCACTCATGTTTTCACTAAGGTATTCAAGAGAATACACGATTAAGGACTTTGAATGTTTGGAATGTGACCAACAAGACATATCTTATGATATGTGGGGATCAACGACAGTATTAAATCTCTGGTAATCGTTGTCACTATATTATGAGAGTGGACTGCAGTATTATAAGCCTAAAGATTAGACTGGATTATGTTGGACATAAGTTAGTATTGTTTAAGGATAGAAGATTTTCGATATTATTGATGGGATGTTATAGTAACGTAGTTTTAGAAAAAGGGACAACCTGCAGGACGGGCGACATCCCATCGCTTCGGACAAGGCTGTAGGAATCGAACCCACAACCAAAGTGCGACTGGCCTTTATCGCCTACCACTGACCTACAGGAAGTCCCTGTTTAGTAGAAACTAGTTTTATTATATTAAAAAGTATGATATATGAAGTATAAGTCCATTTTAGGAACCATATGTGATTAATCTCACTATAGATCGACTTATGTATATAATTTTTGCTAACCTTTTGTTTGAGACAGATGGAATGACCCGTCATTCTATCACATGATCTGCTAACACTTCACGAATAACAAATTCAACTTCATTTATTTAAGAGATGAAGTGGAAATTGTTAAAGGCACGAACAACAGTGAGATTGTACCAAAATAAAGTAAGTATTCTAATTCAAATTCTTTAACTTTAGGGAAATGATCTTGAAAACCAAAAATGTTGTCCTAGTGATCTTATACCTGATGAATCAGATGGTACCTTAGATCGTCACGAATTTATGGATTTGTGATTACTGGCTTTTCCATAGCCATGTTCTCTACCACTCTCCATCAGAACATGATGGTTAGATTTCTCTTCCATATCCATATTTTCACCTATGTGGAAACCCAGTGATTAGTTTATTTGGGTAATCGTTACATTTCATACTTTAGCCAAGTTTTGGTATTCCCTTTTACGATGTGGGTTTCTATTAAAGAAACTTTCAAATAGTAAACCATTTATAACCCCGATGAATTTCGAGGGCGAAATTCATTTTAAGGGGGGTAGAATGTAACAGCCCGATATTTTATGAAAAATATTCTTTTTATTTCACTAATGTCTTGTGTTGTACGCTACACCAAAAGGAGCTTGTACAACACACATCCTTGACTTGACTTTCATTACACGCAATCGCGACCTTCCTCGATAGCGTGTGTAGTACGCAATACCGAGTTTCACTAAACAATGATATGCTATAAAAATATTATTAAAACTAGCCGTTATGAATAGTAATAACCACTTTTTGAAATCCAGTAAATCTTATTTTTCAAAATGAACCTTATTTTTGGATTCGGAGTATCGAATTTAGCCTAAGGTGAAATTTTGGTGCTTTTCGGATAACTTTCATATTCTGATGAATAGTGAAAATTACTAAATTATAATTAAAAACAAATTTTTTAATCGAAATAATTAATAGTGATAAATCATTAATTTGAGTGGTTTTAAAGTATATTTAGAATATATTTTTACAATTTAATACAATGTTGGTCATTGGATGTAATTTCACATTTAAACTAGACATAAACAAGTGTCAATCTTTTGATAGATATTGTTTCTTAAAAACATGCTATTTGTTTTAACAGCGGGATTTAATTATAAAATTAATTAATGCAACTTTTATGTTTTGAATTTGGTAAAATAGACTTCATTTTTGAATTCGGAATATGAAATATAGCTTGGGATGAAATTTTGGCATTGTTATGAAAAACATCAATTTTTGATGAATAGTGAAACTACTAAGTGGTAGGTTAAAAACTGAATTTTGCATAAAACTTAATTTTACCGCTTCTGTGAATGGAATTTCAAAAATCCGAGAGACACGGTTAATATCAAGGACTAAAATGTGGTTCAATGAGATGAAAATAATTTTTGGTGAATAGTAACTTTTTACTTTTTTTTACCGCGGTTAATAGTAAATAGGGTAACTAAGGGTAAATATGATATTAATATTACCCTAACACATGTCCTAATTCTATTGGACAAGTGTAATTCGACCAAAAACAAACTTAGGAATAAAATATGACCATTTAGGCCCACTTGGATTAGATTAGGACATTTATTATTAATTTATTTAAAGAAGGGTTAAAATAGTTAAAATCAAAGTTTAATAAGTAAATCATTTTTAATATGGGGTTATACATAAGATAAATTCGACTATAAATATTCATTAGAAAGCTAAAAAGATTTCCTACATGATGGTATTTTATTTGTAATTTTTAGACATCAAATAATATAATGTATTTATGACACAAAAATGATGCAGTAATTATCTTATTAATGAAATATTGACATAATTGATAATATAAATACCAAAATAGATGTAATTTAAGACTTTTTATGAATTCCACTAATTTTCTAGGTTACTATGATATATTAGTGTTGATTTAATCAACTTGGTTCGAACATATAATTCTGTTATGACTTTCACAAAAATCATATATCAAATAGTGTCAAAATTGACACAAAATAGTTTTTAAATCAAATATTATATTATTAATTGTTATTTTATTCCTAAAAATCTAAGGTTCGGCCAAATGACTTAGATAAGGATATATGTATTAATAATATACAATTTGGGGTTCGTTTGGCATGTTATAGTAAGTTTATTAACCATATAGTGAAAGAAAACAAAAAGACACGGTAAAAGTTAAATTATTTAACTTAGAGTTAAATCTAATTGATAAGGTTAAAATAATACCCTAAACTTGTCTAAATCCTATTGGTTGATAGGATTTCGACCCATCCCCACTTTAGACTCGAAATAAGACCCTTTGGAACCATTATAAACCGATTTTGACTTTAATATAAAATAATATTTTGAGGTATTCCTAAGGTGCCCCTCTCCTCCCTTATAAAAGGACACCTCCTCCCCCTCCTCCTCACACCAATTTGAGCACTCAAGCTCGGCCAACCCCTGCCAAAATCTCTTCTCCACTTCCCTAGCAACATCCTAGAGGTTCTGGTCTTACTCAAAGACCAATTTTAGTTCTCTAAGAGGAGGTCTCCAAAAGGCGCTTCAAAGAAGAGGTAATTACCGTTACCAATTCTTTCATCTTTATTTCTTCTTCCACTTCTTCTTCTTAGGTTGTTTCATTATGAAGTAATAACATCAGTATCACTCATATACTGATATGTTATTATAAGTATGAAACAACCCTATTTCACCATCTATCCATCCTACGGAAAAAGAAATCACCGCGCGTGCGTACGTACGGAATACCGTCTCCACGCCGTGGTGTAATCTATTTTCCACCACCACCTTACATGGATGGGTATAATGGTGTAAAGAATAACTATACATAGTTATTACAACATCATATTGATTCTGATATATTTTATAATCCACTCCAATTCAATTCAATATTTATAGAAATGATATCATCGCTCGTGCGTACGTACGGACTACCGTCTCCACGACGCGATGAGATTCATTCTCCATGTTAACCATTTAAGAATGATTATAATATATATATAAGAAATAATAATGAAATATATGACATTATAAAGCTACTGGATTTATGTATATATATATACATATGTATGTCATCTACTTACTTCCATTTCAAGACAATAAGGAAAGGAAAACAGCGTTCATGCGTACGTACGGACTACCGTCTCCATGAACGGTGTTTTTCATTTTATTTATCTACCTATTATATATATATATATACTGAATATATATGATATATAAATCATATTTTATATTCTGGAAGTAAGTAAATCATGATATAAGTAATAATGATGTCAAAAAAAAACAAGTCAAAACACCTACGATAAATGAAACGATTTTACCCAAAACGCTTCTTTAACATGGAATTTACAAAAGAACGGGTAATATAATGTCATAAGTGAACCATATATGATATCATAACAATGAATATGATTCTGTAATAAGTCAATAACATGATTTAAATCATTATACAGGAGGTTTGGACACTTACAAAGCAAGTCGGACATAAGGTAAGGGAAATATCACAATCTCATTTTTATCCGAGATTGTTTATTCGTAAGTATTTACTGGGGTGTATTTTATCATCCACATCCATGTTTCATCAAAATGTAATATTATTTCCATCCACCTACAATTGTTTAAATCCATTTTTACCCTTCGGTGAGTTTTTAGTAATATGTATGAAAGGAATCTTTTGTCGTACGAGGTACTTTTTGACTTTTCCGACAAAAGTACGAAGAATTTTTTTTTTTTAACTTATACGGCACGAACGGATTTCTACTGTTTTATAAAGCCTTATTTTCATGAAGCTTCCTCTAAAAGATTTCATGACTATTTTCAATAAAATCTCTTTCTTTTAAAGTTGCATGATGTTTTGTGAAAAGAAATTGATTTTGAAGAAGAAAGGATATTTTCCTCAAGAATTCAATTCAAGTGTTTTATCAAAATTATTTTCCATCTAAGATAATAAAGAGTTCTGTTTCTATCCATATTTTTACATTGATTTGACTATGTTGTGATGGAATTATGTTTATGAATTCCTTTATCTTATATGAATGGTTTTATGATGTCATGTTGTTTAAGAATCCCATTTTTATTACATGGGTTATGAAATGATGTATGATTTATGATTTTGTGGCACACATAAGAAAGGATTCATTAAGAGATGGGTGGGACCTATATCTCCCTCCAATGCATTGGGTAAAGATTTCATATCTCATGAGATAGACATGGCTGGAATGGTAGGTTATACCGGTTCAGTGAAACAGGACTGAAACGAGGATTACTCGATTCAGAAAGGGACTTTGTCCACTAAGATAGTCTTGGCAATGAGTCTTGACTAACAAGAAATGATTCTCTATGATTATGTGTGTATGCCACAATGAGTAATGTTTTAAGTAAGGGTTTCATTTTCACTACTATGATTTATCCCATGTTATGAAATTATGCTCTCTTTTGCAGGTTAAGATTTCCAAAAATGTTATGTTCTTATGAAAATTATGTGATTGATATTTCCTTTGTTTACCCTTACTGAGCATTTGAGCTCACCCTTTTATGTTTTCTTTTCCCCAGGATATAAAGAAAGGTTTTAGGTAAAAAAAAGGGGAAGATCTTTATGGGAGATATTGAAGAACTTTCACCACGATTAGAAGATTACGTTCCGAGTTTCCAAAGACACTAAACTATTACGATCCTTTAGTGTGTGTTTTTGTTATGTACTAAGTATTCCGCAAATGTAATGTAATGTCCATGTACGTCAGGCTACGGGTCTCTACAGAATTACATAGCTTAAAACAACTCAAAAGGTCTATACCAAAGGTACAAAACCAAATAAGTACAGCCCAAGAACCCTCATGGTAAGGGGCACCGCCCTCAAGCCACCTCCACAAGACTTCACCACCAAGGACCTGCTAGAAACCCGAACCACTGGAACAAAAAACTGTACCCAACCTGCAACAACAAAAATAACCAAGTCTACTTACACCCAAAGGTGTAAGTAGGGTGTGATCCAATGCCCAGTAGGATACCACCACTAAGATATTCCATGTGATAAACATTTAAAGAAGAAAAGCATGCAAGTTTTCAAAAACATGAAAAGCTAGTTACAATTTCTAAAAGATGCAACTCTGAATTAAAATAGTTTTCAAGTAGGATATCATTAAGAATAAACACTTTTAAAAATAATGTCAACACTACTGAATTTTCCAGCCAACTATACCATATGCCGATGGTAAGTACAAAGTAAATAATGAGCACAAGTAATAGGAAATAACCCCTAGGAACTAGCTAGCTGTGGGTCCCAGGTACCTCGTATCTCGGTGAGAGTAACCATCACAAATTTCCATTCTCGTGCACGAGCCACTAGTAGGGAACATACCCATAACCTAGTGGTCCCCCATCATCATCATTATAGTTTAGTTGGAATTGTAAGCGTCAATCATGCTAAGTAAAACTGAGGCCAAACCCCATGGATTCACTAGCATACTAGTACACGTCCACCCACCTAGATACCCAGGTTTTCCCCTTGTGCTCAAAGAAGTTCAACAAGTCAAGAAATATACATTGAACATGAAAATATATTTTCCACATAAAAAATTCACCAAACATCCCATATGTATACCACAGAAGTCACAAAAACCCATTTTTCATTCAAAATGATTTTGAAATCCGAATCACACCAAAATAGCCCACAACACATTTCACATTTCTTCAACACATCCACAAAACCATTAAACAATTTTATAAAACAATTATAATATATTTAAACTCATATAAAAGCCCACACACATGGAAAATAACACTTCTTTCATAATTAAAAATTCAATTTTTCACATCACACTCACACAAAACACTCCACATCACTTTCGCATCACTTTCACTCCTCAATATCTCCTTCAAACAATTTAATAAAATATTTCCAAGATGATACATATCACATAACAGCCTTCTCAAAAATGAAATGGACCTTTTAAAAATATTCTCCTACCGAAACAGTTTGCCGATATAGTTTCACCTATTACACAACCCAATAAACCATTCAAAACTTTCATAAAACAATTATAAAGAGTATAACCAAACTTTGCACATAAAATCCATTTCAAAAACCTCTTTTTAAGAAAAAATCACACCAATACCCTACCAAAACAGAATTGGCAGCCCAATCAACATGTAATAATCCACTTTAAAATTTTATATAATCACCTTGAATAATATCACAAAAGATACTCATGAGAACACACAAATCCATAAACACTTTCAAGGAGTATAACAAGGTTATACAAATAAAACCATTCAAATACACCCCATTTTTAGGCCCACATGGAACTATATCATTACCCAACCATAATTTTCAGCCCCTTTAAACAACTAATAAATCACTTTCATATTTTACAAAACTACCACAATAGATAACACATGAAATACATTTGAAAAATACACACTTCAAGCAAAAATGTATCTTTAAAAACAAATGCTTTACTATTGCTACCAAAAATGGTTTTCTCATAATGCACATCACATAAGGAACATGTAAAATTTTTTAATCAAGAAAACTAACTCATCATTAAATGGTTACCCATGGAATCACCTACCTTTTAAGTCAAAACACTCAAAACATGGTGTGAAACATAAACCGCACCACCGCCACACCTCGAGGAATTGAAATCCAACCTAAAACCAGAAGAATTACCCAAAAGACAAGAAATAAAACCCTAGGTTTGAACCATAAATTTTGGACATTAGGAACCTTATGGATAAGGTGTGAAACCCTAATCACATTGAATGTAACCCTAAGAAAATTGAAAGAAGAATGAAGAAGACCAACTTACTTGAGGGATCTTGTAGAGATCGCCTCACATACACCAGTAGCTGAATTTGAAAACAGCCAAACATTTAAGGGATGTTTGAAAAAGGATGAGGGTACCATGTAGGAATTTGAATGGGGAAAAAAGAGTGATAATTAAAGGATTTATGAATGAAACAAATTAACTTTATAAATCTGCCCGAAATGTGAGTTCTTCAAAAGTTTCGACCTAAAACGCGATGCAAATGAGCTGAAAAGAGGGTGGGAGGATATTGGACGCGCGGATGGGTTCAAGGGGCGTGTTTGGGGCTTGGAATCACTAAAAATCCTTAATATTTGATACATTATTAATTAAACAAATTATATTTTTAAAATTGGAATTGGGCTTTCGGGCAGGCCCAATCCCTTAAATAAAAACCCATATACAGCTTGTTTATGGTTGTCTAAAGGCTCCAAACTACAGTGGTGGTGTTTCTATGTCAGGGGAGACCATTTAGGAACTTGAATGGGTGAAAAATATTAAGAAATGAAAAAGTTATAAAAGAATAAAAATTTATTTTTAAATCTGGAATTGGGCTAACGGTTTGGCCAAATTCATGAAAACTCACCCATTCCACCATAAAAACTTGAGAAACCCAAAAAACAAAGCATAAATGAAAATTTAATGAAATTTAACCATAAAATAAGTCATGTATGTGACAATATTTCATATGAAGGATAAGAATTTAAAATTTTATGTTATTATGTCTTATGATTATGATATGATTGATATCACCCTTTTTTACCCTTACTGATCATCTAATCTCACCCTTTCATATGTTTCTTTTCCCCAGATCATGAAGAAGAGTATTAAGTAATATTTTTCAAAAAGGGGTCTAGTTATGATGAAATAAGTGAGATATAATGAAGATGTATTATGAACTAGCTGTTTATGTTTCTCAATTTATAAATACACTATACCAATACGGTCATGTCTCGGCTTTGTTATATTTTTTAATGAATATTATTCAAATTTGATGTAATAGAAATTTATGTTAAGTATGGGTCGTTATAATAAGTTTTGTTTATTTAGATGGTGTTAACTGGATTATTTTTAGTTAAATAAAATTTATTGGGATTTCAAAGCAATCCAAAACCTAATTCACCATGTGAATACTTAATTAAAAGAAACTAAACAAAAACTCTTTTTCTTAAAGTAAATATTACTCAAGTATCAAAATATCAAACAATTGTTTTCTAAATTATACATAGTATTATTTTAATGAATCAGTTTTATTATTAAATTTATTTTTTTATAGACTATTTTTTATTATTTATAAATTCATTCTTAGTTTATGATCATATCATAAAATCTACAGTATATGTATAAATTGTATTTTTTACTATTCACCAAAAAAAATTGTTCCAGAATAATCCTAAAAATTAAAACTAAGATAATTTGGACATGTAGTATTCAAAAATATGGTTCATTTAATATAATTAAATTTTAAAAATTTATAAATTTATCTTTTAAATAAAAGTAGAAAATATAAAGAAAACTATTATAATAGAAAAATAAAATTTTAAACATTAAATTTTATTATTCTAATTTCTTATAAATTTATAATTAAATGAATGTAAATATATTATTTTGGGATATTTCAAATTCTTTTCATTATTTTAATAGTTTTTTATTAATTTTATTGGATAAAATAAAAATCACATTAAAAATATATCATTGAAAATTAATCATTTTTATTTTTTAATAGTTTTAATCATATTTCATTAATTATTTAATTTATAAACATTTAATCAATTCATTGGTATTAAAATACATAAATAATAATTTAAAAATTATTATATGTAGATAATTTAAATATATGTTTTTATAATAAATCATTTTATTATCTTTTCTTTACAAAATGATTTATTATTATTTTAAATTTATTATTAATTCCTCATATCATATTGAATTATTTTAATAAGGTATATCATGATTTGTTTTAGTTTTGTGTTCCATGCATCACAAGCAATTCAAAATAAAGTTTATTTCAAGGAAAATTAATAATAAAATCTCAAGGTGTTGCATTCCATAATAAATAATTTTTTCCCCATAAATTGTATTACTACTTACATATGAAAAATAGATAAGGGTGTTCATAATATAGCCATGTCTCAAGTTAAAATTTATAAAGACATGCCTTCCTTTAAAAATTAGGAAAAATTTATTTATCCTCGATATAGTATTATCCCTATTATTTAGTTTCTTTCCAACTATTTGATCTAGGAGTCTTTCTCTATTTGGTATCTAGACCCAATTTTTTTAATTTTTATCTAATGTATATTCATAATAATCCTCACATTCAGAAACTATCATTGGATGATATGAAATATTTTTTCATTATTCTAATAAATAGTTTTTACTCTAAGTAGAGAGAACTAATATATTTCAAAAATCAAATTTAATTCATATAAATGATGGATTATAATATTTTCACGAGGCACATTACCATAAACATCAACTTGGAATAAAATAATCCTGAAACTATACGTTTTATTCAATAATAAAATCATCAGGGTTGTGATTTAATGCTCTTAATAAATTCATAGAAATATTAGAGCTTCAAGAATTAAACTCCAACAATATATCAAAGACTCTTCATTGGAGGATAAGTGTACCTTAATTATCATGATCTACTTCGGTGATAGTCATCGCATAGGTTTTTCCTAGTTAACATGGCTTAAGGGGATTATATGGTCTATTATCCTTATTAGTATTTGGATTGGGGAATTGATATTTATAGTTACCAATCTTCTTAAATTTAAGGCATTGGAAATTCTTCTCCATCATTGCATTGATGGGATTACTATCCCAATCTCAATAATCACAAGTTCAATGGACAATACATTCACATATAAAATATTTTTATATACCTTTAATACATTCTCTTGGGTTCTTCATTCAATATTTTTGACATGTGGGAAGTTTAATCTTATTTACTTCATCGTCTTAATCACCTATTCCTCCATAAAACTTTATCCATATCTTCTTTACTATGTCTAGATGTTCGAAAGCAGTCAATGTATTAATGATAACTCAAGATAGTTGGATGATCATTGCCATAATAATTCCAACACCAGTATATATCCCATTTGTTTTATCATTATGACAATCAATTCATTGTCCATCATATTCATTGTTAACTTTGTTCCTTAAATATAAATTCATTACTAAAATCAAAATGGGTTAAAATTATTAATGAACAATTAGAATCAAAATGGAATTTTTTGTAAATAATCACATAAAATATTTAACCTCTTGATGTTTGCATCATTGAAACCATAATGTTAGCCTATATTAATTTCATCTCAACATTCATCACCCTTTGTTAAACCCATGTTTATTTAGGTTGGGTTCTCTCAATATTCTTAACCAAATCCTCAAAATAATTATAAAGTATGTCCTTTATAATAGTTCATAAGAAGAATGTTATTAACCAAAGAATATCCCCTAAGAGTTTCAAACTAGTTGTGTAGTAAGGAATGTTTTTAATTAATTTTCTATGATTGATTAAATACTATATGATCATTTTTAAGTTTATTAAACCTAGGTGATTCTATGCCAGAGCCTACATTGACTTATATTATCTAGGCATCGAATTATTTTCTAGTAAACCATGTACTCTTTACTCTACAGAAAAATATAATTTCATCATATACATATACTTATTCCTAGGGTTTTCACTATGTTTTAAAATCACAATACATAAAATAAATAATATAATCACTAAAAATAACTAATATAATCCTCAAAAATAACTAAACTATACTTTGATACCAACTTAGGAACCCTAAACCCACACTCTTAGATCTAGTGTTAAAACACATAATTTATAACTAGATTCAATACCATGTTTGATTTCTCCAACTAAATATACATATATTTCAATAATTTAAACATTATATATTGAAATAATCACATAATCCCAAGAATGGATGTTTTAGTTTCATTGAGTATTAGCTACATAAGAAACTTATTTTATAATAATAGTGGACATTTATCTATAATCTAATAACATTACACCACCTTATAGTATTCTTATAGGTTATACCCATTTTCAATACTGGGGTAATGGAAACATAAGAAAGGTGTTATATCGCAATCTTAATAAGATAAAACTTTTCAAAAAATCCACAGGGGTAGATCTTAAGCATATGAGAAAACATAGTCGAAGGAGAAATATATTATTTAAAAGAATGTGGAATAATAATATTTTTCCATAATTCATGATATTGGGAGATGTAATCTAAAACTAATAGAAGTATATCATGATAAGAGTGTGTGATATATTAAAAATGAGCCACGAAGCATGACCATAGTAATATAACATTGAAATTTGGCACAAAAATATGCATAGAAATCATAACACAGTGGTTAAAACATCACTTCTTATTTTATATAGTGGATAGGGAATCACAACCTATTTCCCATATTGGATCAAGAAACACATCCTATTTCTCATAGTGGGTCAATAAACATAAAAAGTTTCATATAATAGATCAGTCAATAAAAACTATTTTACATAGTGGATTAGGCAGCACAACTTGTTTCCCATAGTGGATCACACACCAAAAACTAATTCCCTTAATAGATCTTGAAACAAAACTTCTTTTCCATAATATATTTAGCATCATTTTTTATTTCAAATTATTATCTCATGTTATTTAAATCACTACTCAATGAATTTTAGGGTTATATTAGACCCACCAATCACATAATAATATTCCATTCATATATGTTCCATTTGAATATGATAACAGTCATACTTTAAACATCAGTCATGTAAAAGAGATGGGTTTCATAAATAAATTTCATATTTCATTACATAATCCATATAGAAAAATAAATTCTATGGTGGAATAATAAATATCGTAAATATAATATAAGGTGTATTAAGGATGCTAACATGGATAATAAATACCTTTTAAGATCATTGGATAAATCAATCGAAAAATAAGAGGAAATGACCATTTTCTTTTAAAAAATAATTAATAATTAAACTTATTTGGTAAACTATTTTAAAAAATGGAATGAAAGATTCATTAACAAAAATAGTCATAATTATGAAAGAATTTTTTTTTACATTGGAAAATGTTAAGATTTGAAAAAACATTTTTTTATATAATCGTAAAAATATTAAGATATGGGTCATTTTAAAATGTAATTATAAAAAATGTGATGTAAAAATTTCTCAAAAAAATTAAATTTAAAATTTATCTTTAATAATGGATCCTAGAAAAATATATAGATATTTTCATAGGAAATGTGTTTTAAATATAGAACATACAATTATGAAAGGAAAAAAAGTTTAATATTTCTAACATACCATTTTTCAAAATACACATCGCTAGAAGCATAAAAACATCCTTTTAAAAATTGAAAAACATAAATGTGATGGTCACATGACATAATTAAAAATTAGGTCTCCAAATAAATATGATCTTTATGGGAAGGTAAAATATGGATATAGAGGAGAAATTATCATCCAAGAGGATGTGTGTTATTCTCAACCACGTTATACATTTATAAGAAAGAAATTCATTAAGGAAGAATATTTGAAATTAAAGTGTCATATTTCCCTAGATATAGAATAATTAATATCATATGAAATTGTAAATATAATAATATATGGAATTTAGTAGCTTGAATTTTGAGAAGTAAAATTATACCTAAAAAGAAATATTGAGTGAAAAAAAAATTTATGACATTAAAATCATTTTAATAGAAATATATTTTTGAAATAACATGAGATATATTTTTAAATTCCTTTATTTTCATTAAATTCATCATAAAATTTACTCATATGGAATTATATGCACTACAAAAAAATAAAAAAATGTTGAATATTCCATGTGCCGCAAAGAATAAAAGTTGAGATGAGAAAAACCCTTACCTTGTATTCTCTCTTAGTTTAACATGATATATCTTCCTATATAAAAAAATATAAATTTTCATAACTTATTTCATAAAAAAATCATATTTATAGCCTTTAATATTCTTAAATTATAATTATTTATTATATGTTTACTAGTGAGTTGTAGTTTATTTTCATTATCAGATGTTTGTAATTTTAATTTTACACACATGCTTTGTAATGTTGATGTCAATCACCATTAATTGATAGAAATTACATCTTTCCCATATTATTTAATTTAATATAATATATGTTTTATAATTATTTATAATTTTCTAATTTTTTTCATGAGATTTTTAGTTTCAGTTCATGAAAATAGAATCAATGAAAAGCTAGTTTCGGTAATTTTTTAATGAATGAGGGTGGCATTAATAATATGTTAAATATTAATATAATCTTTCCATAATCATAAACCAAACATTATTTTATATTTAATTTTTAAAAATTCCTATATTTATGTTTTCATGGTCATCCAAGATAGTTATTTCTATCATTGTTTGTGTACTTGGTTAAACTGACCCAAACAAGAACATGCTATAATTGATGGATGAGTGTAGTTAAGAAGGTAAATATTTTGAAATAAAATATTAATTACATAATCATAATTATATTATTTATATATTTTTAAGATTTTAAATCAAATTTTAATATAGTTTTATAAATAATAAAATACTATATAGATGGAAAATGAAATATGTCACTCCATGGAGGTGGTTATAAGGCCCCAGCCTTAAACCTTACTTAATCTTGAGTTATTACAAGATTACACATTAAGGATCTTTTCGGGTTTAGAGTTTTAGAGAATTAGATCATAAAAATTTCATTACATTCCACATATAAAGAAAGTGGTTACATAAAGATAATATTATTCTTTCCCATCAATGGAAACATATTTAAAATAAAACATGGATTCTTTCTTGACACTTCCTTGACACTATCATCATATCATGTACCTTTCCCTTGAACTGTGAAAAACATTTCAAAAAAACTTGGGATGAGCATAAAAAGCTCAGTAAGGGATCTAAAAATATGGAAAGGAATCATGGGTACATATATACATAAGAATGAAATCATACTTTACCCATAAAACATAAGAACTTTATCATACCTCATCAAATCATGAATAAATCAAAGAAATCATAAGACATAAAGGTAACTTGAGTCATTCATAACATTCTTACGTAGGGAGTAACCCTCTTGGTTACGTTTGGAATACCCATCATAGTATATTCCCAAAATCTATTCGAAGAAACCTTAACATTACACTCCTTGTTACCCAATGCATTGGAGAGCTATATCGAGCTCACTCGCCCTTATTTCATCACAGAACCACCCGTCTTCATAATAATGCCCAAGAACCTCAACATAATCGTATCACATAAAACATGCATAAAGGGAACATAACATTTCCACCTTTCAATCACAAGATATCAATACAACACATTGATATAAAAACATTATGAAAACCATTTTCAATACCAAAATAAAAGAAAAGTAAAACACGGTATTTATTTTTCTTTTAAAAAAGGTATGGCTTGTAGAGGAAGCCGAAACTCAAATAATGGTCACGGCGGCAGAGATGTCGTTGTCGCCGCATACGTACGACAAAAACATTCCCTTTTGTCATTTAGTAAACGCTTCGTATGAAAAAGATTACTTTTGAATAAACGTAAAAGTCAAAGGGTTTTATACACCATATAAATGAAGGTTGTGTATAAAACAAAATATGCCTCAATGAAAGGAGATTGAGACGAAGTCCCATACCTCGGGTCTGACTTGACTCGGTCGTTCTTTAATCTCCTGAGTAATAAACTTGAGTTAATATCTACATGTTTAAGAAACTTTTTCAAGTTCATTATTCCTTTTATATCACTTATTTCCATGTCATGAACACTATGTAATTATTTATGTTAATAACGGTCGTTTTGTCGATATTTGGTTCTTAAGTCGAAAGTAGACTTCTTAAAATTACATGTTGTTCATGTGGTCAAAGGTTCTTTATATCCAGAATGACATTACTGATTTGGATATCATATATATCATATATATCTAGCATATACATGTATTTATAATATCACATAATCATTTAGAGTTAAGAAATGAAATGCACCGTTCATGGAGACGGTAAGCCGTACGTACGCATGAACGCTACTTTCATTTCTATGTCATATTAATGGAATTAAAACTAAATCAGAGGTATGTGTATTTTAATTCCAGAATTATATTAATCATTTAGATGTAACATACATCATATATATCCATTATATATATGTAATTATAATAGTACATTATATTTGGGGATAAGAAATGAAATGCACCGTTCATGGAGACGGTAAGTCGTACGTACGCATGAACGCTACTTTAATTTATATTTCATATTTTATAGAATTGAATCATAATGATATAAAGGTATATTATAATTCCAGTATAATATCATATATAATATCATAGTTCCATCCTTTATACGTCCCACATATGGTATTTAACGAATTAAATCACTTTGAGGGGGTGGTAGTCCGCACTTCCTTAAATGAAGATATCGCATTTACCCAGAATGGAAACCATAAAGGTATGCCCAAAATGAAAAATACAGAAGCCTAAAGATAACATAAACATATTATATATCATATATAAATACAGAGACATCTTAATGGCCACTTTTGAAGGTGTTAAAATAATGTTGAACAATCATCGTTTCGAGAGGCATAAATTCACCATCCACGGAAACAGTATGTCCTTTAACCATTTGATGTAGGTGTGTGTTAGTGTAGCTCGAATCCTTATTATAACAACATCCTAGTATATTTAATATACTGTAGTTGTTACAAAATAAATGAATAAAAAGAGTTTAGTGGGTTGTAGAAGCAAAATAAAACAGAAGGACTCAAGTGAAGACATTACATTAAAATCAGGTAACTCCCTTTGGATTGAGCTCAAAGGCTTCCTTGGGAAGACTTCTGCCCAAAGTGAGGCTTTAAGGAGTAATATATGGAAGTGGAGAGACAAAATGGGCAGGGGTTGGCCGAGCCAAAGGCTTTGGGAGTGTGGGTAAGGAGGTAGAGGTGGGGGCCTTTTATAAGAGGAGAGGAGGGGCACTCTTGGAATGTAAAGACAAGTCACATTATTTTAAAATGGTATTGGGATTTAAGAGGTCCCACATTTATGTGTTTCGAGGATACGGTGATAAGGGTTCTAAATCCACCCATACAATAGGTCTTGTTCATGTGTAGGTCATTGATTTTACATAATCCTTTCATTTAATTTAAATCCTTTATTAATGAGGTAATCGCTGCATCATCATGATGTCATAAATAATTTAATTTATTTAAAGTCTAAAAATTATAAAAAAATACTATGATTTAGGAAATAATTTTATCTTTCCAATGACTATTTATAATCAAAAATATGAATTGTATAACCCCATGTAAAAATGTTTTAGTAAAATAACTTATGTTTGTGTCATTTTTTACTTTAACATTAAATAAAAAGGTATTTATGTCATTTTCCAACCAAAATGGATCCATGGGGTCCCCAAGTTGACCCATGGATTGTCTTGGTCGGCCATGACACATCCAATGAGGGTAGGACATGTTTCTAGGTCATTTCATTTTATTAAAACATTATTCTTACCTTAAACTACACTAATTACCTCTAATCGCGATTAAAAACTTAATAAGTTACTATTCACCAAAAAATTATTTTAATCCCATTGAACCAAATTTTACTTCTTAATGACAACCATGTATGTCATATTTTTGATATTCAAAACACAATTATGGATAAATTTTATTTAAACGGAAAAATCAGTTTTTATAAGTACCACTTAGTGGTTCCACTATTCATCAAAAATTGAAGTTTTTCTAAAAAATACCAAAACATCACCCTAATCTATATTTGATATTCCAAATTAAAAAATTAAGTCCATTTTAAAAAATTCACAACATATAATTTGCATTAATTAATTTAATAATTAATTCCCGCTGTCATGACAAATAGCGTGTTTTTATGAAACAATAAGTATCAAAAGACTGATACCAGTTTAAGTCCAATTTCAAAGTGAAATTGATTCCAATGACCACCATTGGATTAAATGGTAAAAATATATTCTAATTTCACTTCAAAACCAATTCAAAAGATAATCTAATCATATAAATAAATTAGACTAAAAAGCATTTTTGATGTAAAATGCAGTATTTTCCACTATTCATTAAAAAAGAACATTGTCTGAAAAATACCAAAAATTCACACCAAGTGAATTTTGATGTCCCAATAATAAATAATAAGTTTATTTTGACAAACATAGCTTATAAAATTGTCAAAAGATAGATTTAAAAATGGTTTTCCATCAAAAGGCAGTAAAACAATCTTTTAAAAATATTAGTGTATTCCATGCTTAAGATTGGATTTATTTTCATTTTAAGCCTTTAAAACATTATCTAATTCATTAATAGACATAGATAAACATATATATTATTCATTACTTACTTGGGATGTTACATCCTTCCCCCCTTTAGAAAATTGCGTCCCCGTAATTTATTTACTTATATAATAAATGGGGGTACTTATCCCTCATTGCATTTTCAGATTCCCATGTTGCCTCTTCCATCATGTGGTTTTTTCACAAAACCTTTACCTGATTAATCACCTTATTCCGTAACACTTTATCCCTGTGGTCAAGAATCTGGACCGGTTGTTCCTCATAAGATAGGTTCTCTTCCAGCTAAACTACCTCTGGACTCAAAACATGAGATGGATCTGGTATTTACTTTCTCAACATCGAAACGTGAAAAACATTATGTACCTGAGATAAACTCGGAGGTAATTCCACTCTGTATGCAACTGATCCAACTCTCTCCAGAATTTCATATGGTCCAATGATCCTTGGACTCATCTTTCCATTCTTACCAAATCGCATCACACTTTTCCATGGTGAGACTTTGAGAAAAACATGATCACCTACCTCAAAAGATAGATCCTTCCTCCTGTTGTCTGCATAACTCTTCTGCCTGCTCTGAGCTGTTCTCATGTGTTTCTGTATCAGCTGAACTTTTTTTTCCATCTCTTCTACCAATTCTTGTCCCATCAACCTCCTTTCACCCACTTCATCCCAGAAAGCTGGAGTTCGACACCGCTTCCCATATAATGCCTGAAATGGTGCCATCTGTATACTGGAATGAAAACTGTTATTATATGAAAATTCAACCAAAGAAAGATGTTGGTCCCAACTTCCCTGATAATCCATAGAGTAAGAACGTAGCATATCCTCCAATGTCTAAATTGTTCATTCTGACTGCCCATCTGATTGAGGATGAAAAGCTGTACTAAAATTTAATTCAGTACCCAACGACTTCTGAAGGCCTTTCCAAAAGTTAGAAGTGAACCTGGGATCACGATCAGATACAATGGAGAGAGGAACTCCATGTAACCTGACTATCTCTTTAAGATACAAACGGGAAAGTTGATCTAGGGAAAAGTATCTCGTATAGCTAGGAAATGAGCAGATTTAGTCAAGCGATCAATAATAACCCAGATTGCATTATTACCTCGAGATGCCTTCAGTAATCCCACAACAAAGTCCATGGATATATTCTCCCATTTCCACTCTGGCACTGGTAAAGGCTGAAGCATCCCTTTCAGTAACTTCCGCTCTACTTTAACCTGTTGACATGTCAAACACTTCATAGTAAAATCAGCAATATCTCTTTTCATTCCATCCCACCAGTAATACTCCCGCAGATCTCTGTACATCTTAGTACTGTCAGGATGAACTGAAAACGGAGAACTATGAGCTTCACATAATAACTCTCTCTTCAACTGTGAATCACAAGGCACACACAATCTCTTCCAAAATCTCAAAACGCAATCATTATCAATGTTGAATTCCAGAAACTTACCTTTCTGAACCTGCTCTACCTTTTTCTGCAACTCACTGTCTTACTTCTGTGCTTGCTTGATTCTATCTGATACAGAAGATTTCACTGACTCCTGAAACAAAACAGAAGAACATCCTGCACCAACAACTTCTATGCCAAAGTTCATCAAATCCTTATCCAAAGGATCACGTTCCAAACGCAACATTGCTAATGAACCATTACTTTTTCGACTCAAAGAATCAGCCACTTTATTTGCTTTTCCCAGATGGTAATGAATTGTACAATCATAATCCTTGATCAATTCCAGCCATCTCCTCTGTCTCATGTTTAACTCTTTCTGAGTGAATATATACTTTAAAATTTTGTGATCAGTATATATTTCACACTTTACTCCATACAAATGATGCCTCCAAATTTTTAAAGCTAAAACAACAGCAGATAATTCCAAATCATGTGTAGGGTAATTTACCTCATGAGTTTTCAGCTGTCGTGAAGCATAATCAATTCCCTGATCATTCTGCATTAGGACGCAACCAAGTCCTTTCAATGAAGCATCACTGTATATAACAAACTCACCATTCTTGGAAGGTAGTGCCAAAACTGGAGCATTCACCAATCTTCTTTTCAATTCCTGAAAACAATCACCACATTCTTTTGTCCAGATAAACTTAACACCCTTCCAAGTTAGCTTAGTCATTGGACTAGATAACCGTGAAAAATTTCTAACAAACCTTCGGTAATAGCCTGCCAAACCAAGGAAGCTACGAATCTCAGTTACATTTGTGGGTCTTGGTCATTCTTCAACAACCTTTGTTTTTGCAGGATCAACGGTTATCCCATCTTTAGAAAAAATGTGACCAAGGAAAGAAATTTGTTGCAACCAAAACTCACACTTGCTGAAGTTTTCATACAGTTTATTTTCTTTTAAGGTTTGCAAGATAACCCTTAAAGGTCTTTCTTGCACTTATTTACTTTTAGAAAACACCAAAATATCATCAATGAAAACCACCACAAACTTATCCAAGAACTCATGGAAAATTCTATTCATTAAGTCCATGAATACAGCAGGTGCATTGGTTATCCCAAAAGGCATTACTACAAATTCATAATGGCCATATCTTATACGGAACACGGTCTTCAGAACATCTTCTTCCATTACCTTCAACTGATGGTACCCCGATCTCAGGTCAATCTTTGAAAAATACTGAGCTCCCTAGAGCTGATCAAACAAATCATCAATATGAGGCAAAGGATACTTGTTCTTAACAGTAATATTATTCAAGGCCCTATAATCAATGCAAAGTATCATCGAAACATCTTTCTATTTAACAAATAAAACAGGAGCACCCCATGGTGATGTGCTAGGTCGAATGAAAAATTTCTCTAATAAATCTTGCAATTGCTCCTTCAACTCTAAAAGTTCAATTTGAGCCATTCGATAAGGGGGTTTTGAAATTGGCTTAGCATCAGGAACTAAGTCAACATTAAACTCAACTTCCCGATCTGGTATTATTCCAGGCAAATCATCAGGAAAAACATCAGGATACTCATTTACCAAGGGCACATCATTAATCTGAACAGTTCCTTTATTTTCAACGATGTGTGCAAGGTAACATTCATTTCCATCTTTTACAAGTTTCGTGGCCTCTTGATAAGTTATCAACAGTAAGGGTTCATTATTGTACACAAACTGAAAGGCTTTCTGAAAAGAAACTTCTTTAGCTCTACAGTTAATCTTATCATGGTAAATAGAGATCCAATTCATACCCAGGATAACATCAAACTCTACTAGAGGTGGAACTATAAGGTTTGCAAGTAGGTTCTTTCCACAGATAAGGATAGGAAGATTCTCATGAATTGTTTTTGCATCAACATTTCCCCCAGGTGTTTTTACCAAAAGTTCAGGAGTCATTTCTTGAGATGGTATTCCCATTTTACTAGAAAATGTTTCAGAGATGAAAGAATTTTTAGACCCCGAATCAAACAACACACCGGCATAATCTGAAAAAACAAACAAATTAGCTGATACAACTTCATTTGATGGCCCAACATCTGCTGAAGTAGATGCAAAGGATTTCACCACCCCTTTCTGATTGTATTCTATCTGCTTCCCATCACTCAAGCTCTTTGTCGGACACTCGTTTGCATAGTGACCCATCTCATTGCACTTAAACCATTTCACTAACTGTAAATCAAATTTTTTCTTACCTTCACCTTGATCTTTTTTAGTGCAATCACGAGCCTTATGTCCCATCTTACCACATCGGTAGCACTTTCCAGAATTCAGAAGACATTCCCCAGCATTCCTTTTTCCAGATTTATCACAAACTAGAAACTTATATTTCTTACCATCAGACTTTTTTGAAGAATTCTTCCCTTTCTCCTGCCACCTTGGTCTCTTCTTCTGCTGGTTGTTATAGAACACTTGATCATCAGAAAACTCCATTTCCACCTTCTTAGTACATTAAACAAGCTTTTCATAACTTTTAAACTCACGAGAAGCTAATGCCCTTCAATATTTTGGCTTTAATCCTGAGTAAAAATGATTGATTTTACTATCAAGGTCTCGGATAAAATTTGGAGCATACCTTGCCAATCGAGTAAACCTTTCTTCATAGGTATCCATTGAGTCTTCCTCTTGCCTCAATTCCAAAAAAAAAATTCCATACTAAGTTTAATAGCCTTAGAAAAATACTTCTCAAGAAACATACCTTTGAATTCATCCCAGTCGAGAGCATCAATCTCATCAGCGTCCCTGATATTTTTAACCATCTGCCACCACTGATCTGCTTCACCCTCCAAACGATAAATAACAAGACTTACATTTTGATTGTCTGAACACCCCATGACATCAAAAATCTTCTCCAGTTCTTCAATCCACCCTTCAGCTAGCACAGGGTCCGATGATCCTCTAAATAATGGGGGATGTCGCCTGATGAAATGTTCCACCACTGACATGTTCCTCTGCGGTTGATCTGGCTGATCTCGTGCATGGATACCACCGCCATTTATCGCTTGAGTCATCAGCGCCATTACTGTAACAAACTGTTCAGTTCCAATTTTGACCATCTCAGGATGCTGATTCGGAAGGTTATTTCCTTCTGTATGCCTTCTTAGCACTGCTTCCCTGTTTCCTCTGCGGAAAACCATTCTGAACAAACATGTCTTAGATGAAGCAACATGGTAATCTTAAAATGCTATATCATTTCAAAAAAAATATTTTTGGATAATCATTTAATAGAATTCTAACTCCTAAAGTTATCTGAACCGACCTTTGATACCAACTATAAGGCCCCAGCCTTAAACCTTACTTAATCTTGAGTTATTAAAAGATTACACATTGAGGATCTTTTAGGGTTTAGAGTTGTAGAGAATTAGATCATAAAACTTGCATTACATTCCACATATAAACAATGTGGTTACATAAAGATAGTATTCTTCTTTCCCATCAATGGAAACATATTTAAAATAAAACATGGATTATTTCTTGACACTTCCTTGACACTATCATCATATCATGTACCTTTCCCTTGAACTGTAAAAAAAATTTCAAAACAATACTTGGGATGAGCATAAAAAGATCAGTAAGGGACATTAAAATATGGAAAGGAAACATGGGTACATATATACATAAGATTGAAATCATACATTACCCATAAAACATAAGCACTTTAACATACCTCATCAAATCATGAATAAATCATAGAAATCATAAGACATAAAGGTAACTTGAGGAATTCATAACATTCTTACGTAGGGAGTAACCCTCTTGATTACGTTTGGAATACCCATCACAGTATATTCCCTAAATCTCTTTGGAGAAACCATAACGTTACACTCCTTCGCGTTACCCATTGCATTGGAGAGCTATATCGGGCTCACCCACCCTTATTTTATCACAAAACCACCCGTCTTCATAATAATGCCCAAAAACCTCAACATAATCGTATCACATAAAACATGCATAAAGGAAACATAACATTTCCACCTTTCAATCACAAGATATCAATACAACATATTGATATAAAAACATTATGAAAACAATTTTCAATACCAAAATAAAAGAAAAGTAAAACATGGTATCTATTTTTCTATAAAAAAAGGTATGGCTTGTAGAGGAATCCGAAACTCAAATAATGGTCACGGCGGCGGAGAACTCGTTGTCGCCGCATACGTACGGCAAAAACATTCCCTTTTGTTGTTTAGTAAACGCTTCGTATATAAAAGATTACTTTTGAATAAACGTAAACGTAAAAGGGGTTTATACACCATATAAAAGAAGGTTGTGTATAAAACAAAATATGCCTCAATGAAAGGAGATTGAGACGAAGTCCCATACCTCGGGTCCGACATGACTCGGTCATTCTTTAATATCCTGAATAATAAACTTGAGTTAATTTCTACTTGTTTAAGAACCTTTTTCAAGTTCGTTATTCCTTTTATATCACTTATTTCCATTTCATGAACACTATGTAATTATTTAAGTTAATAACCGTCGTTTTGTCGATATTTGGTTCTTAAGTCGAAAGTAGACTTCTTACAATTACATATTGTTCGTGTGGTCAAAATTTCTTTATATCCAGAATTACATTACTGATTTGGATATCATATATATCATATATATCTAGCATATACATGTATTTATAATATCACATAATCATTTAGAGGTAAGAAATTAAATGCACTGTTCATGGAGACGGTAAGCCGTACGTACGCATGAACGCTACTTTCATTTCAGTGTCATATTAATGGAATTAAAACTAAATGAGAGTTATGTGTATTTTAATTCCAGAATTATATTAATCATTTAGATGTAAAATACATCATATATATCCATTATATATATGTACTTATAATAGTACATTATATTTGGGGATAATAAATGAAATGCACCGTTCATGGAGATGGTAAGCCGTACGTACGCATGAACGCTACTTTCATTTCTATTTCGTATTTTATAGAATGGAATCATAATGATATAAAGGTATATTATAATTACAGTATAATATCATATATAATATCATAGTTCCATCCTTTATACGTCCCACATATGGTATTTAACGAATCAAATCACTTTGAGGGGCGGTAGTCAGCACTTCCTTAAATAAAGATATCCCGTTTACCCATAATGGAAACCATAAAGGTATGACCAAAATGAATAATACAGAAGCTTAAAGAAAACATAAACATATTATATTTCATATATAAATATAGTGACATCTTAATGGCCACCTTTGAAGGTGTTAAAATAATGTTGAACAATCATCGTTTCGGGTGGCATAAATTCACCATCCACGGAAACAGTATGTCCTTTAACCATTAGATGTAGGTGTGTGTAAGTGTAGCTCTAATCCTTCTTATAACAACATACTAGTATATTGAAGATACTGGAGTTGTTACATAATAAATTAATAAAAAGAGTTTATGGGGTTGGAGAAGCAAAAAAAAACAAAAGGACTCAAGAGAAGACATTACCTAAAAATTGGGTAACTCCCTTTGGTTTGAGCTCAAAGGCTTCCTTGGAAAGACTTATGCCCAAAGTGAGGCTTTAAGGAGTAAGAGAGAGAAGTGGGGAGATAAAATGGGCAGGGGTTGGCTGAGCCAAAAGCTTTGGGAGTGTGGGTAAGGAGGTAGAGGTGGGGGCCTTTTATAAGAGGAGAGGAGGGGCACTCTTGGAAAGTAAAGAAAAGTCACTTTATTTTAAAATGGTATTCAGATTTAAGAGGTCCCACATTGATGTGTTTCGAGGATAAGGTGATAAGGGTTAGAAATACACCCATCCAATAGGTTTTGGCCATGTGTAGGTCATTGATTTTACATTATCCTTTCATTTAATTTAAATCCTTTATTAATGAGGTAATCGCTACATCATCATGATGTCATTAATAATTTAATTTATTTAAAGTCTAAAAATTATATCAAAAAATAATATGATGTAGGAAATTTTATTATCTTTCCAATGACTAATTATAATCAAAAATCTTAATTTTATAACCCCATGTAAAAATTGTTTTAGTAAAATAACTTATGTTTGTGTCATTTTTACTTTAACATTAAATAAAAAGGTATTTATGTCATTTTCCAACCAAAGTGGCTCCATGGGGTCCCCAAGTTGACCCATGGATTTTCTTGGTCGGCCATGACACATCCAATTAGGGTAGTACATGTGTCTAGGTCATTTAATTTTATTAAAACATTATTCTTACCTTAAACTACACGAATTACCTCTAATCGTGATTAAAAACTTAATAAGTTACTATTCACAAAAAAAATATTTTAATCCCATTGAACCACATTTTACTTCTTAATGACAACCATTTATGTAGGATTTTTGAAATTCAAAACACAATGATGGAAAAATTTCATTTAAACGGAAAAATCAGTTTTTATAAGTACCACTTAGTGGTTTCACTCTTCATCAAAAATTGATGTTTTTCAGAAAAATACCAAAACTTCACCCTAAGCTATATTTGATATTCCGAATTCAAAAATGAACTCAATTTTAAAAAATTCACAACATATAAGTTTCATTAATTAATTTAATAATTAATTCCCGCTGTCATGACAAATAGCGTGTTTTTATGAAACCATAAGTATCAAAAGATTGATACCTGTTTAAGCCCAATTTCAAAGTGAAATTGATTCCAATGACCACCATTGGATTAAATGGTAAAAATATATTCTAATTTCACTTCAAAACCAATTCAAAAGATAATTTAATCATATAAATAAATTAGATTAAAAAGAAGTTTTGATGTAAAATGCAGTATTTTCCACTATTCATTAAAAATGAACATTGTCTGAAAAATACCAAAAATTCACAGAAAGTAAATTTTGATGTCCCAATCATAAATAATAAGATTATTTTGACAAAAATAGCTTATAAAATTGTCAAAATATAGATTTAAAAATGGTTTTCCATCAAAAGGCAGTAAAACAATCTTTTAAAAATATTAGTGTATTCCATGCTTAAGATTGGATTTATTTTCATTTTATGCCTTTAAAACACTATCTAATTCATTAATAGACATAGATAAACATATCTATTATTCATTAATTACTTGGGATGTTACAGTTGTTGTCTGCATATACAAATAGATGATGTTTTCAATTTCTATAGAACGAGAGGATAATATGTTTTAAATTTTAAAAAAATGTATTCATGATTTAAATAAAATATTAGTTTGTTCAATATCCGTTTTGATACATCCATGTAAGGTGGTAGTGAAAAATAAAATGCATCATTATTGGAAGAAGTAGTATGTTTATACGCATAACGGTATTTTCAATTTTATAAGGAAAAGGGTTAAAAGTAAGTAATGATTATTCCATAAAAATAACAAGATATAATTATATAAATAATACATAGGTAATAATTTTGTAATGGGTAATATATTTTTTAAAGATAAATATAGATAAGGAAAAATATTATAGGGTGATTATTACTTATGTTGAGAATTTGAACTTTCTCTTGATATACATCTAATAAATTTTGGATTTAGACATTTTATATGGATAAATGGGATTCCAAAATTGGTATATGGATCTAGGGGAGTGAAAAGGGAATATTTTCTTGGGTAATTAAAATTTTTAGATTGTATTGTAAGGGGTGGTGACAGTCTCTTTTTATAAGTGAAGGGAATTAAAATTTTAAAAATATAACAACTTAATATAAAATGAACACATGTTTCACAAGGAAATTAGAATCCAAAGTATAAAAGAAAAATATAATATATAATTTTTGTTATATCCACACCTAAAACACTCAATTGGAGACATGTTTTTAACAATTTTTATCTCTTTAAAACATAATTAAATTATTCTTACATTAATATACATTTATCGTGGTAACTACATTTGTAACCTCGGTAACTAATCTTTATGACTAAAAAAGAAAATTTATTTATTAAATAATTTTTAAATACTAATTTAAAATATTGAAACAACTTTATAAAATAAAATTTTTATAGAAAAGAAAATTTAATTTTAATATTGTCACACATTACGTGTAAAACCCATTATTTAAAAAAGTAAATTTTTAGGCATAAATATTATTCATTGGATAAAAATTTTAATGTTTTTCTAACATGACATTAATTTTTATTAATTAACCAAGGAAGGTTTATGTGGGTTTTAAGGAAATCCAAATCTAGTTCTACTTTATGGATTCTTAATTAAAAGAAACATACCAAAAACAAATTTTTATTAAAGTAAATATTACTTTAAGTATCAAAATTCTAAACATGGGTTTTCTAAATTTTAAATAGTATTTTAAAATGAATAATTTTACATCTTATTTGAATTTTTCATGAAGATATTTTTTATAAATTTTATATTCATACTTATTTTATGATAAAGTTATAAAAGTTATGGTATATGTATATTATATATCTTCACTATCCACATAAAAATATACTATTTTAGAAAAATTATAAAAATTTACCCTCAGATAATTTTTACATTATAAATTAAAAAATGATTATCATTTCATGGAAATAAGATTCATTAATTTTTAAATTTATCTTTTAAATTAAAATATAAATTTTTAGGAAAAAAATATTTAATATAAAAAAATCACTTTTAAACATTAAATGCTCTTAATTTTAATTCATATAAATTTATAGATAATTTATTATCAATATATTAGTTTCAAATATTACATATTATTATTAAAAACTATTAAAAGTGATCAATTTAATTTATTAAGTCTAATACATATCATTTTAAAAATAATTATTTTTAAAAATATATATTTTTAATATTTAGTCATTATAATCACATTTCATTAATGATTTATCTTCAACATATTTAATAAATTTATTATTCTTAAATACATCAATTATGATGTATAAATAATAATATTTTATGAATTTAAGTATATTTTTTTATAATAAATCATTTTAATATCTTTTTATTTACTTGAGGCTTTATTATTACATTATTTTTTTACTGATGTTTCATTTCTTATTGCATAATTTTAATAAAGTATGGAATGGTTCAATTTATTTTGGTGTTGTGTGTATCACAATCTATTCAAAATAAAATTTATTTTTAGAAAAATTAATAATAATATATTTGGGATTTACACCAATCATATAGTTCAACCATGAAGCACAAGTCATATTCCCTTACTTATGTTAGGAATCATAAGGTATACATGTGCATCGAGATGACTATGCATGGTTTGAATACAACTCAATAATCTAACACCAAAATTGGTCCAAAATAAATCATTAATATATAAGTGCATGGTCGATATGAAATGATAAAGATAAAATTATAAAATAAACTTTTCACATCATGGAGGGATCGATGGAAAAACCATATGTGACTAAACTATCTTTTGTCGGTATTTGAATGGGATGATATACCCATATTCTGAACACCACACTGAGAGTAAATGAACAATCACCTCTCATCTCATAAATCTTGGTGAATGGTGTCATGACCCATCCCCCGGGGCCCGTGTCGTGACTACCCCATGCCCGCCATCCATAGTCCAGGGGCTGCAGACTAGCACCAAAGGTGTAAATCCCTAAACTGGGAAGGAATTGCCTTTAAAACATGAAAACACACAAAATAGAGTACGATCTAGAAGAAGAACACTAAGAAAAGCTGTATACAAAAGAGTGATGAAAGTATAGGGTCCATAATACAAGCCCAATAGGAAAGTACAGGTACAACTGAAAAACAAGTACAATAGAAGAAAGGTAAAATTGATGTTGGGTTGTCCTCCGGGATTCCTACCTGAAGGGTAGGTACAGATAGCCTCCACAGCACTCCACGTTCGTCTGTCTCCTCCATGTACAGTTACACCTTGTGGTCCACCACCAGGTACCATCCAGTCCTGGTACTCTCAGCCTCAGTCAGCACTGTCTGTCGTCTACAACCAACACAATGAGGTGCGGGCATAGCCCGTGGAGGGGTGAGTATAACGATACTCAGTAGGGATACTGAGACCCTTAAGGTCTCACAAAATCCAACAAGGATAAACCAAAAATTATGAAATAAACATATCACCCCTCTTAGTTATATTCCCAAACATATACCTAAGTTATCATGTAATTCATCTAAATCATGAGGTAAACACAAAAGATACTGACTCAGCTCAACCAGGATTTATTCTAGGGATAGTATCAAACTGAACCCTCGGATGCTGGTGAACTCCTCCTCTATCGAGTACAGTGGTCCTACCGCGTCACACAGAGGCACTTCCCACTAACCTTGGACTGTTGAGGTACTCCTCCTGTCGAGTACCGTGGGTCTACCACGCTCACACAGAGATGATCCCCACCATGGGTCTGTCGCGCTCACACAGAGGCGCTCCCCCTTGTAGCTTGTTGAGGTAATCCTTCTGTCGAGTACCGTGGTTCTGCCATGCTCACACAGAGGTGCTCCCCAACATGGGTTTTCCGTGACACCAAGGCGCTCCCCACTTGTCTAGTAGAGTCACTCTGAGTCAAACGGTCATCAGTAGTCAGGTCTCAGCCATCTACTAGGTGCTCGCAAAAATGCTCATTCGTCCCCGGTAGATCCGCTCCACAAGCTACTATTTGATGCTCCATCTACCATGAAGTACCATAAGGAAGTATCTCAAAGGTCTTCCACGTCATAGGGGTCTCAACGCAACAGACAGCGCGTCAATCAGACGCCTGGTCTGGGCGTTGTTAGCCTTTTAGTCCCGAGGGCCCGGTTGGATTCGTGTATGATCTAACCTGACCGTAACTCAACTATACCTCAAACTCAGCTGGGGTATACTCAAAGATACCGTCATGATCCAATATTTCCAGCACCACTGACGGTTCATCAAACAGACATCTGGTGCCAAAGATATGGCCAAAAGAAAGTAAAGGGTCGGTAATGGGCCCGGGTCTGGTCCGACCCGATCTGGGTCGACCAAGTCAGACCTGATGGGTCCGGCCTGGCCCGTTGGGTGGGTCGGCCCATTGGGTTTGGCCTAGCCCACTAGGCCCAGCCTAGCAGGCCAGGAGGGCGGTCCGGCCTGGGCTCATTGTTGGTTCGGCCTGGTGCACCTCGAGGGTGAGGCCATGTGCGGCTCGGCCTAGAGGGCGCGGTCGGGGCCGGTTCGGTCAGGGCACCACGAGAGTTCCAGGACATTGGTTCGGCCAGGAGGCTACAAGGAGGCCGAGACACCGGCTCGGTCGGGTGGCCGCGAGGGAGCCGGGACGCCGGATCAGCCGGGAGGCTGCGAGTGGAGTGGGACACCGGCTCAGCTGGGTGGCCGCGAGGGAGGCGAGACATCGGCTCGGCTGGGAGGCCGTGAGGGGGGTCGGCTAGGCGAGGCATTCTGGTGCGCGAAGGCCGGCAGGCAGGCCGATTCGGGGAGGCGCGCAGAGGCCGGTAGGCGGGCCGGGTCATCGGCTCGAACGGGTAGTCGCAAGGGAGCCGGGACGCCAGCTCGGCCAGGTGGCCGTGAGGGGGGCCGGTTCGAGGAGGCGCGCGGGGCGCGCGGAGGATGGCAGGTGGGATGGTTCAAGGAGGCGTGCGGAGGCCGGCAGGCGGGCCAGCAACGTTCTGCCGGGCAGGGGGCGGCCAGGTGGGCCGGTGGCCGGGAGGCGGCCGGGCAGGCCGGTTCGGCGCGGCTCGGTCCAGCACCAACCGATGGTGTTCAGCTAGGAGAACCAGAGCGATGCGGGGGCAGCACAGTTCGCGAAGGCCGCGGGTAGTGTGGCCTTTGTCAATGTCACCTTCATCGTTCTGTTGCCTCATCTCCATGCCAAAGTTCATCATAAACAAGATTGGCGGAGGGGTCGGGCCATGTTGGTTTGGCCCGTACCCTTCGCGTTTAGGGTGGTATCAATTAGTTCATCAAAGAATAAGAAAGATGAACAACTATTTTTTTACAACCACGCATCGATTCCTTTCAATCCGAAGAAAAAAAGAGAAAAAGAAGGTTACACAAAATAAACCCCCTACCATTGATCATCGTTTATAATTCGTTAACGGGGTCATGGAAAGTAGATGAAGATGATCGTCATTCATCGCGCCTGTCATGCACTTCCAAACCCAAGCTGCGTTGGCTCATTGACGACGATGCCGAAGTCGGTCATCGAATACGTCTCATGATGGTTGAAGCTTCGAGGAAGAAGTCAAAGAAGGTAGGAATTCTTCATTCTTCATTATTCATTGGGAGACGGGGTTCTTTGTTGGGAGCTTTCTCCCAATTATCCTCCTCTCAAAGCTACCACCAAAATTAATATGCCAATGAAATAACAGATTGAAATATCCAATTAATTTGTTTTCACGATATACAAATTGGACTAATTAATTATTTAGGCTCCCCTTAATTTACTCAAGGGGTTGGAACAATGAATTAATTAGGGGAGGTGAAGAGGCTCTCCCTCATTAATGAGGGAGAGTTGAGAGGTTTTACTCTCCTCCATAGATTGGGGGGTTAATCCCCGTGTGGTCCCCACGTCGTAACCTCTCGTGGGAGGTTATGTTCGGGTAGGCCCAACTACCATAACCTCTCATGGGAGGTTAAGGTGCGGTGGTCCCACCTCAAACTTCTATGAGGAGGTTTTAACCACTAAATACCCACATGGTGGCTCAAATAAAAATAAAGTGATGCTCACATTATTTTATTACTTTCCATAAAAACCCAAAAACTATCTTCCATTCTCGACTCACTATTGTCAAAGTGAAAGTCTTCTTAAGAGAATACCAGCACTGTGAGTTCAACGGTGCCCTCAGATTTCAATTCCGAGAACCGGTTCAAAAGTTATAAAAACCCACTCATACGTTTACTTAACGTACCCGAAAAAAACTTCAGAAATTGATTTCGGGCACACCAGGCCTCGGAATCATGCGTCATTTGTTTTTGCAGACTCTTAAAATTCCCATTTATTTAAGCAAAAAAATTCCATGGAATTTCCAGGTCTTTACATTCTCCCCACCTAAGGGTTTTACGTCCCCATAAGCTACAACCCGAACTAAGGAAACAAGTGGGGATACTGACCATGCATATGAGCCTCCCGCTCCCATGTGCTCTCCTAGAGGTTCTCGTGCTGCCAGCGAATGCACACCAGAGGTATTGACCATCTACATAGGACCCTCCCCTATCGATCCTCAATCTCCACTGGAACCTCCATAAAATTCGCCCCATCATTGACCTCCAACTCTCCATGGACGATGATTTGAGAAGGGTCGTGCACGTATCTCCTCAACTGAGATTCATGGAAGACATCGTGCACCCGGTGCAACTGAGGTGGAGGAGCCATGTGGTAATCCACCTCGCCTACTCTGCTGAGGACCTGGAAAGGTCTGATGAACATTGGAGATAACTTTCCACCTCGGACAAACCTCCAAAAACCTCATTGATGGGAGACCCGTAGAAAGACGTGGTCGCCATCCTCGAACTCTAGAGGTCTCCATATCTTGTCAGCATATGACTTCTGCTTGCTCTGTGCAGTCTTCATTAACTCCTGGATGATCTCCACATTCTCTGTGGTAGCCTGTACCATCTCTGGTCCCACCAGTGCTGACTCCCCTCGGTCTGTCCCGCAGAAGGGTGATCTGCAAGGTTGCCTGTATAACGCCTCAAAAGGTGACATCCCTATAGTGGAGTGATATTTTTTGATGTATGAAAACTCCACCAAAGGTAAGTGATCCTCCCAGTTGCGACTGAAGTCGAAGACACAAGCATGCAACATATCCTCGAGGTTTTGAATGGTCCGCTTATTCTGGCCATCCATTTGAGGATGAAAGGCTGTTCTTAGATGAAGATGTGTCCTAAAATCCTCCTGCAACCCCTTTCATAGCTGGAAGTAAACCATGAATCACGATCAAAGACTATAGAAGTAGGTACTCTATTTATCTGCACAATATCCTACACATAGAGGCGTCCCAATATCTCTACTGAGACCTGCTCTCTGATCGGTAGGAAGTGGGCCGACTTGGTGTGTCGATCAACGATCACCCAAATCGAGTTGTGACCCATGGATGTAAGTGGAAGTATTATCCCAAAGTCCATGGATATTCCATCCCACTTCCACTTTGGGACCTCTAAAGGTTGAACCAAGCCTGCTTGTACCTGGTGCTCCGCCTTCACTTACTGACAAGTGAGGCATCAAGAGACAAACTCTGCTACTGCCTTCTTCATACCTGGACACCAGTACTGTCATTGAAGGTCCGTGTACATCTTCTCCACTCATGGATGTATCGCTAGAAGGGATGTGTGGAACTCTCTCAACAATTCCTTCTGATGTGAAATTGGAACCATAGTACATCCTCTGAAGAGGATGATGTGCTCCCCACCTTTAGAAAATCCATCAGGTACATTCCCTGTGGATATCTGAGCACATCATGTCTCGCAATCATCGTCTCTACGATGTGCCTCCCTGAATTACTGAAGAAGTGGATGAGTGACTATAATAGACAGAAGGAAAGCTGCTCCATCTCGGTCCACAAAAGATATCTGTAAAGCAGTCAGCTTCTCTATCGCCTCACCTAGCAGCTGTATACCAGATCTCATGCTGAGTGCATCTTATACAACGTTCCCCTTTACAAGAGTATAGACTATCTCAAAGTCATAGTCCTAAAGGAACTCAATCCATCATCACTGTCTCAGATTCAGGTCCTTCTAAGAGAAGATATACTTGAGACTCTTGTGATCAGAGTACACGGTTAAATGTTCTCCAATCAGATAGTGTCACCACATCTTCAAGGAGAAGACCAATGCTGATAATTCCAAGTCATGGGTAGCGTAGTTCTGCTCATGCTATCGCAGCTAATAAGAACCATATGCAATCACTACTCACTCTTATATCAGGACACACCTGAGTTTGGTCCCTGATGTGTCACAGTAGACTACGTACCCTACGCCTTCCTCTGGAAGCCTCAAGATGGGGGCACTAGTTAGCCTCTACCTCAGCTCTTGAAAGCTCTACGGGAATCTCTCTGACCACACTAAGGGTTTCCCCTTCTTCTTCAGGGCTAATAGTGCTGCTGTAACTCTGGAGAAGTCTGGAACGAATCTCCAGTAGTATCCAGCCAAACCCAAGAAACTTCGTACCTCCGTTACACTCTTGGGTGACTCCCAAGAAAGTACCACCTCAATCTTCACCGGATCCACTACAACTCTATCCTCTGAGATGACATGTCCTAATAAGTGAACCTCTCGGATCCAAAACTGGCACTTCGAGAGCTTACCATAAAGCTAGTTCTCTTCGAGTGTGTCCAGTACTACCCACATGTGGTAGGAATTCTCCTCCTCAGTAGTCGAGTAGATCAGAATTTTGTCGATGAAGACTACAAAAATGCGATCGAGGTATAGCTGGAAAATCCTGTTCATGAGTCCCATAAACACTGTTGGATCATTGGTTACGCCGAAAATCATAACCAAGAACCTGTAGTGGTCATACTGACATCTGAAGGTCGTCTGCTGCAGATCCTCATCTCAAACTCTAAGCTGGTAATAGCCTGATCTGAGGTTTATCTTCGAGAACCATTGTGCTTCCTTTAGCTGGTCAAAGAGGTTGTCAGTCCTCGGTAGTGGTTACTTGTTCTTCATGGTCACCTGGTTTAGTCGACAGTAGTCAACACAAAACCTCAAGCTCCATTTCGCCTTCTTGGAGAACAGAAGTAGGGCTGCCCATGGAGAAACACTGGGCCGGATGAATCCCTTCTCCTGTAAGTACTTTAGCAATACCCGCAGCTCATGAAGCTCCGCGGGAGCCATCGGATATGTTGGTGTAGATATCAGTGATGTCTCGGGGTACAGGTCAATGTAAAAGTCCACCTCTCTACAAAAAGGTATACCTTGGACATCACCAGGGAAAAAATTTGCGTACTGGTCCACCACTATTGGATAAGTCAGACTCTCCACATCAACTACTCCAAGCGTAAGAAAATCCAACTGATGAGTGATCAGTTGCACCCTACGAGTAAGTATGTCATGTGTTGCAAAGGCACCCTTCTCACCGGTGAAGGTGAACCTGGTCCCATCCTTGCGGACACACCACACTTTGCGCCTAATACAATCGATCTAAGGATGGACTGTAGATAACCAGTCTATACCCAAGATGACGTCATAAGGCCTCGATGCCGCTACTAGGAGATCCCAGCCAAAGCTCTCACCTCCTAGAGTAAGCTCAAACTACCGACACTAGTCCATAATCATCGAGTCTACTCCTGTAGAAGTCTCTAGCTGTAAGGATCGAGCCAACGGCTCCGTCGGAATCTCCGATCTTTGAATGAGGGAAGAGGCATTGAAAGAGTGATTGGCACCTGTGTCTGTATGAATACTGCTTTGGTGGAGTAGATACAGATCGTACCTCGAATCATCTCCGGAGTGCCGTGATCGTAGGCCTCAGCTTCCTGGAGCTGAGATCTCCCCTATTCACCTGCTTCCTGTGGTCGGGGTGGACCTCCTTGTGGTGGTGGAGGTAAAACCATGAAATGTATTCCATTGCCAACTGCACGGCTAGCTCCTCTGCCACGCCCGCCTGCTCCCTATGGACCACCTTCATCGAATCTCTGCCCATGCATGGGCATTCCTTTAACAATCTGCTGATCATCCAAATGGCGGGTCGGACAGTCACGCGCCAGGTGACCATGTCTGTCGCATGAGTAACACTTCCCACTCCTGGAATGCATGTCTCTGCCCTGGGTGCCTCGTACAACTGATCCTGATTCATGTGGTCGTCCACCCGTGGGTCTGTTCCTCTTAGACATCAGCGATATTTGTCTACTGCCAGCTGTAGAAGACTCTGCTACATGTCGATTAGTGGTGGGTCTCGCTGCTGGAGACTGCTTAGCGAGAAAACTCTCCACTAGGAGGGCTCTCTCTTGCACCCCTGCCTGCATCAGGATGCTGAGTGAGATCAGCAAAGATCTGATCTCTCGCCTGAGTCCCTGCTCGAAGGACCGGTCCCTAAATAATGGGTCTCGTGCCATATCGGTGTAGTAGTGTGAGGGGTCTATGAACCTCACTGAGCAACGTGCTACCATCCTTCTTCCCTACTGAAGATTAAGTATCTTATGTATGCACACTAAGTGAAGAGTCACTGGGAAAAACTCTGCCCTAAATGTGCTCTTGAAGTCTGCCCAGAGAACTGTCACCTCGTTATGCACCTAGAGCATTAGGCACCACTATCTTCCTACTGCTTCCTGTAGAAGGGTGACAGTAAGTATCCCCATGAGGTCTTCTGGTGTCCCTACTAGTCGGAAGACCCTCACCATAGCCTCTATCCAATCATCAGCCTCCCTTCTCTCCCATAATCCTTGGTGTCCTCTGGAATTGGAACTCGTGCAATGTGCTCAAGCGGCGTGCATCGTCTGCTATTGGGGCTGGTGGCATCGGTGGCCCAACAAGGAGTGGTACCACTTCTGCTACTGCTGGAAAAGGGTCATGCACCAAGTCCTCATCGCTCGGTGGGATATCTGTGCATACAACTCTCAGGACTCTCGATGGTCGTCTATGGGGAGGCATTCTGAAAGAAACAGATGAGACATGGTCAAAGATTATACCTCGTGAGATGTCCTGGTTGAGGTGACTTAATTAAAAACATTCTAAAACACACACGCAATCAGTGTTTTCATGCACTGAGTTGGAAATCAGTAGTCAGGGTCCTGATGTGTGGATACGTCGGCCGCCACACCAACACTGGACTCCCTGAACTGAAAACCACACTTAGTATCCTTATCACTATTGCTTCACAGAAAAGATCAGAGTCCAATGTTTTGTGGTAGAACCGACTCCTTTGATACCAGTTTGTCTTGACCCATCCCCCAGGGTCTGTTCCGTGACTACCCCAAGCCCGGCTTCCATAGGCCAGGGGCTTAGGACAAGCACCAAAGGCGTAAATCCCAAAACTGGGAAGGCATTTCCTTTAAAACATGAAAATGCACACAACAGAGTACGATTTGGAAGCAAAACACTATGTAAAACTATATACAAAAGAGTGGTGAAAGTATAAGCGATAGAATACAATCCCAATAAGAAAGTACAAGTACAACAGAAGAAAGGAAAAACAGATGTTGGGTCATCCTCTGGGATTCCTACCTGAAGGGTAGGTACATATAGCATCCACATCACTCCACATTTGTCTGTCTCCTCCGTGTACCATCACGTCATGTGGTCCACCTTCGGGTATCATCCAGTCCTGGTACTCTCATCCTCATTCAGCATTGTCTGTCGTCTGCAACCAACACAATGAGGTGCGGGCAAAGCCCATGCAGGGGTGAGTATAATGATACTTAGTAGGGACCCCGAGACCTTCAAGGTCTCACAAAATCCAAAAAAGACAAACCACAAAGTTTGAAATCAACAGATAACCCCACTTAGGTAAATGACCATACATATATCTAAGTTATCAAGTAATCCATCTCAATCATGAGATAAACACAAAATATACAGACTCAGCTCAACCATGATTTATTCTAGGGGTCGTAAAAAACTGAACAATCATCTGCTGGAGAACACCTCTTCTATCGAGTTTACTGGGCATTCCGCATCACACAGAGGTGCTTCACACTAACCTTGGACTACTAACGTACTCCTCCTATCACGTACCATGGGTCTTCTGCACTCACACGGAGGCTCTCCCCACCGTGGGTCTGCCACGCTCACACAGAGGCGCTCTCCCTTGTAGTCTGCTAAGGTACTCCTCTTATCGAGTATCGTGGGTCTGTTATGCTCACATAGAGGTTCTCCTAACCATGGGTCTACTGAAAAACCAAGGTGCTCCCCACTGGTATAGTAGAGTCTCTCCGAGTCAACCGATCAGCAGTGGTCAGGTATCAGCTAGCTACTAGGTTCCCGCAAAAATGCTCACTCATCCTCGGTAGATCCGCTCTAGAAGAGACTGGTCGATGATCCATCTGCCATGATTTACCGTGAAAATTATCTCAGAGGTCCGCCACATTACAGGGGTCTTAACGCGATAGAAGGCGCATCAATCGGACGCTCGATCTATGAGTTATTATCCATTTAGTCAATGGGGCCCAGTTGGATCTATGTACGATTCAACCTGACCATCACTCAACTGTACCCCAAACTCTGGTGGAGTTTACTCAAAGGGACTGCCATGATCCAAGATTACCATCTCAACTGACGGTTCGTCAAATGGACATCCGGTGACAAAGATATGGCCAAAAGAAAGTAAAGGGTCGGTAATGGGCACGGGTCTGGTCCGACCCGGTCTGGGTCGACCAAGTCAGACCAGATGGGTCTGGCCTGGCCTGTTGGGCGGGCCGGCCGGTTGGTTTTGGCTCAGCCCACTGGGCCCAGCCTAGCAGGCCGGAAGGGCGGTCCGGCCCGGGCTCTGGGCCTGTTTGGCCTGGTGCACTGTGAGGGTGCGGCTTGGTGCGGCTGGACCTAGAGGGTGCGGACGAGGTCGGTTTGGTCAGGGAACCATGAAGGGGCTGGGAAACTGGCTCGGTCTGGGGGCCATGAGGAGGCTGGGACACCGACTCGGCCGGGTGGCCGTGAGGGAGCCGGCACACCGGCTCGACCGGGAGGCCGTGGGGGGGCCAGGAAACTGGCTCGGCCGGGTGGCCATAAGGGAGCCAGGATGCCGGCTCGGCTGGGAGGCCGTAAGGGGGGCCAGATCAGGGAGGCTCACGGGGCACGCGGAGGCCGACAGGTGGGCCGGGACACTGGCTCGGCTAGGCAGCCGTGAGGAAGCCAGGACGCCGGCTCGGCCGGGAGGCCGCGAGGGTGGCCGGCATGGGGAGGCGTGCGGGGCACGTGTAGAGGCCGACAGGAGGGCTGGTGGCGTTCGGCAGGACAGGGCGCGGTCCAGGGGTCGGGAGGCGGCTGGGCATGCTGGTTCAGTACGGCTTGGGACGACGGTGTTTGGCCGGGAGCAGCGGAGCACCGCGGGGTGGCGCGGTTCGCAGAGTCCGTGGGTAGCACGACCTTTGTCGACGTCGCCTTTGTCACTCTGTCACCTCATCGCCATGCCGAAGTTCATCATAAACAAGATCAACGGAGAGGTCGTGCCATGTTGATTTGGCCCGCACCCTCCGCATTTAGAGTGGTATCAATTGATTCATCAAATAATAATAAATATGAACAACTATTGTTTTACAACAACACATCGATTCCTTTCTATTTCGAAGAAAAAAGAAAAGGATGTTTACACAAAATGGACTCCCTACCTTTGATCATCGTTCGTCATTCATTGACAGGGTCGCATAATGTAGATGAATATGATCATCATTTGTCATGTCTGCCATGCACTTCCAAACCCGAGCTGCATCGGCTCATTGACAACGATGCGAAAGTCGGTTGACGAAGACATCTCACGATGGTTGAAGCTTCAAGGAAGAAGTCAAAGAAGGTCTACGTTATTCATTCTTCGTTCTTCATTGGGAGACGGGGTTATTTGTTGGGAGATTTCTCCCACTAATCTTCTTCTCAAAGATGCCACCAAAATGAATATGCCAATGAAAGAATATATTGAAATATCCTATTAATTTGTTGGCACAATTTTTAAATTGGACTAATTAATTAGGTAGGCTCCCCTTAATTAATTCAAGGGGTTGGCACAAGGAATTAATTAGGGGAGGTGAAGAGGCCCTCCCTCATTAACGAGAGAGAGTTGAGAGGTTTTACTCTCCTCCATCAATAGGGGTTAAGCCTCGTGTGGTCCCCACCTCGTAACCTCTCACTGGAGGTTATGTTCAGGTGGGCCCCACCACTATAACCTCTCATGGGAGGTTAATGTGTGGTGGTCCCACCTCCAACTTCTATGAGGAGGTTTTAACCACTAAACACCCACATGGTGACTCAAATAAAGATAAAGTGATGCTTACTTTATTTTATTGCTTTCCACAAAAACCCAAAAACTGTCTTTCATTTTAGACTCACTGTCGTCAAAGTGAAAGTCTTCTTAAGAGAATATCATTTCTGCGAGTTCAACGGTGCCCTCAGATTTAAAATCTGAGCACCGGTTCAAAAGTTCTAAAAACCTGCTCGTACATTTACTGAACGTACACGAACAAAAATTCAGAAATTGATTCCAGGCACACAGGGCCTCGGAATCATGCACCGTCAGTTTTCACGGACTCATAAAATTACCATGTATTTAAGAAAAAAATTTCCATGGAATTTCCGAGTCTTTACAAATGAGTTATCACCATACCCTTAACCCCTTACTAAAATGACAAATACTACAAAAATCCTATAATTCAATGAAAAATTTCCAACATGCATTCTTCAAGTGAACCATGCATCACCATCACATATCCAACGGGTTAAAAAAATTATCATCATAACATATCCCATCTGGTGAATGATGCATCGCAATCGCATCCCCTCTGGAAGAATAATGTATCAAAACCGCATATATCATCAGAGGACAATGTATTACAATCACACCTCATCTAGTTGGATGACATATCACCATTACACCTCCTCCATATTGATGTCATATCACCATCACACCTCCTATAAGTGGATACCATATCACCATATCATACTCTATATGTTTATGGCATAATACCATCACATAATATCTCCTCTAAGTGTACAATAGTCACCACTATCACATATCCTCAAGTATTGGACAAAATAACACCATCACATAACATTTGATGAATGATACATCACTACCATACAAATAACAATTAATTATACATTACCCTATATATAGACTCTATTGAATGAGTTAACACCCTATTTACAGGGCCTATAAGAACATTTACCCATCATAAGGATCCACTTTTAGGTCAGTTAATCCATACTTCAATACATTCTCAACCCTTCCTTCATCAAGGAATGGATTAAGACACACCACATGTCTCATAAAGTCATATATTATAAATAAATACCATTTTATGGTTATAAAACACTCTTACCTAACCACATTAGTTGGGTACACAGTCATTGATGACCATTGTGTCGATAAAAACTAAAAGACCACTCATGACCATGGTTAATCTCACTCACACCATTACATAACAATAAAAAAATAAAAACAAGTCATGAGAATGTTAAAAGGTTCAGAACATCCCATATACTATATAATATATAAAAAAACTTATAAAAATAAATAATAATGTATAGGGAAAACCTACCTCATATAGAAGGACCTTTCACATAAGATTTTATTAATAAATCCAACACTAATAATAGATTTCTCAAAATATAACAAAATATATTGAATTGGGGATTTATATTAAGATATAAAGAAATTTTTAAAGATAAAAGAATTATAAAGATGATAATTTTTATCCATTCCCATTGTGATCCCTTGGAATAAATGCATAGTGATTCCATGCTCAAAATGTAGAGTTCCCAATTATGATAGGTGAGAGATAAAGGGATAAGGGAAGGGCTTCAGTAACCTAGAGAAAATCAGATGAGGGAATATAAATAAATAATTGATTTATTTAAAAGTATAATAATATTTTATGTACACACACATCCCACATTTGGTACTTATTGATCCCTAGGTACCCAATCAAGGGGTGTTAGGTGACTGGTTTCCCTTCTATAACCACCCTCCTCTACCTAGTGTTATAGGGAACCTAGTGCCTTTATCTTAAAGAAAAAAGTCTTGACACCAGAACTGACATACCAAAACTAACCCACATCCCCCCCCCCCAATACCTCCAAAAACCAAAAACCATTTAATTCCATGAGGTTTGGAGGGAAAATTGATTTCATACCTCAAAAATTGGAGGAGTGTTTCAACCTTACCACTATAAGACAGTCCATCCCTGAGATACATCACCGGGCATCAGTAGTGAAAATATTTATCCATTATGCCCACATACCTACTTCTCATTCATATGTAAGCTTCTATATGAACTTTTGTTTCCACTACACACATATCATAGGAACCTTCGTCTCATAGAGGAACTTATTTGTCAAGATAACTATATTTACCAATCATTCCTTGTACAATAAATCTTTCTCTTTCTCAATACTTTTGACTTTGATCACATGCGAGGGGTTATAATGGTGTCTGTAAATCTAAGATATAGGGAATAAATCATGAATAACATAGTATCTATAAGAGATATATAGATGATATTCCACAACAGCAACCCTTTTTATGACTTCAAATAGCCCCATTAAATTAGACATCAACTTCACTTGCCTCTGAATCTACCTATGACCCATTTTAGGTAACACTCAAAAAGACCTGGTCTCCCACCTCAAACTCTAGAAGATTGCATCCTGAGATAGCATATGATTGTTTCCTAATCTGATTTGTCACTATATATTTCTTGATCTACTAAATATTCTTTAATGTCTTTTAATATTCAATATTCTTCTATAACAGGTACACTATAACTCTTTCTATGTCCACTATATTTTTGTAGAAAGATATTTTATTTAGGATTTAAATTAAAATTTTACTTTATAGGTTTTAGAATTTTAATTTGATAAATTGGAAATTATTTTTATAATTATCACACTAGTATTGAGTTAGTATAAATTTTTGGGTTTTTTAAAATATATATTAATTTTTGTGTAATAGTGAAAAAATAATTATTTTTCAAATATAATCACTTTTATGACCTCATCATAATATAAGATTCACATAAACGTCTTTTAAAACCATTTTTTGGGACCGAATATAAATTTAATAAGTAATAAATTTAATTTTAAAATATAAAATTAAACTTATAAATCCATGATTGACAATTTCAAAATCGAAGTAATGTTTTTATTCAAATAAAAACAATTTTGGTTATTTTCTTCCAATCAAGTGATCACAAGATTTTTTTTGGGTTTTGGTTATATTTGAATTTGAAATTAGTATTTTTTTATTATAAATAATTTAATTGATGTGAATCATAATTATACATGAAATTTTATAAAATCATTTTTATGATTACAATATATTTTTTCTAAAAAATGGTTTCTGTCACGATACACATACTTGTCTTAAATTTAACTTTTACTTTGGCATTCCAAACTGGTAACACTAAATAGTACCCCTAGATGGTGGGCCACATGGACTAATGTGGACCTCCCTATAAACCAGATAATTTTGACTAGTAGTGAGGACCTAGGGTGTTTTTGTGGAGAGATTATTCACTCATGTTAGTGTGGAGGACAATGGAGATATAATAAATGAATAAATAGTTAAAGAAGTATAATAATGAATAATAATGGAATTTAAAATTAGCATAATCATCCATGTTATAAATAATTAACTCAAAGATGTAACTGTATCATAAAAAAATTATATGTAATGTTAGGTATCTATAAAAGGAAAAACATGTATACATGGAAGAAGGAAATTAGCATGATACATGCTATACAAAAAAATAAAAAGACCAAAAACTATCTTGGATTACTAATCCCTAGCTCTATCATCTGCTTCCATGATCTCATCCTAAAGCATGAAAGTAAGTCATGTATCCAAAGTGGGATTCTTCCCTTTTTCCACACCTGTGATCATATAATATTCTAATGTACAAATGTAGGCCCAAATAGGGTTTAGGATAAATCTTAATAGGCCATCACTTGTGACATATATAACAATCTAGTTTTTGAATATAAATTATACAGTATGTATGTATATAAAAGTAAATAAATTATAAAATAAATAACCCATACATTCGTTATCTAATATAGTAATTTGTCTAAACATGAGATCATTTAATTATTTATGATTCAGTTTATATAGATAAATCTTGTGAAGGTGTCAATAGTACTCATATACATCATTATCATCATAAACAAGGATTTAAGGTGAAACCACATAATTCAATGCCATAGTTGTTAGCCAACTCATAGTTATAAATCATGAATTCTAGGAATAAGGGTTCTGAGTGTAATTTAATGATCTCACACAAGTAATTCCACTATAAATGAGTCCAACTGAGTCCATGGAGATCTTACATGGTATTCCTGATCTAAGAATGACTGGAACCAATGGGAAGAATCCATTGAATTGCTAGTATGAAGACATGAAGTTGAATCCATGGAGTATATCCAAGAAATTCTAATATCTATAGACATTGTGAATAGATCCTAAGTAATATGTCAGGCATCCTCTAATAAGCACGGACCATGTTTTGAGGTGGGTATCTCCCTCGAAAACTAGATCCTTAAATTGTAATGGTGTCCTATGAGTGGTCAAATCATTCCCTCAAGAATCCAAGGATGGATCATGTTTGACCATTATTTATAAAGTTAAAAATGTATATATGAAATAGGTACCTTATACATATATAATTATTAAAATTTTCATCTATCAAATAATCATTCCATTTAATAAGACTTTAGGGTCATACCATTACGATTCATCAACATGAGAAGTTTAATCAAGGACTTGAAACTATTTATTACTTTAATTTATAAAAATTTAATAGTTTAATTCCAACATTTAATTAGGAATGAAAAAATGTATAGGACATGAAACCAATACAAACTCAATTCAATTATAATTAACTCAGACAAGTGATATATATAAATATACTTTCCATTTAACAATTTAAATATTAATTTAATTATAATTGAAAATTACCTTATCAAATTCAAGTACAATACACCTGAAGAGTGTCTCGATAATCTCAACAAAGGTAAAATTTCATAACATTATATACACCATAATTGGGTGGATAACATTGAAGTTTTATACTCCAACAACATGAAGAACATGTATAACTATAACTTTAAAACACAAGTTAAACAATTATAATTCAGGTATATGAATTTTAGAATCATCACCCTATAAAAATGGAATGTGAAAACAATGGTAATTTATAAATAAAAAGGCTTTTAGGGAATTCATAAAACACATACATTATGTATGTAGTAAATGATGCATACAGTATCACCCCTTAGTTTGGTCTGGATATGAAGGAAATAGAAGAATGGATAGAAACATTTCAAAATAGGGAATATGAGCCATAAGAAAAATAACTCTTTTGATGAGAAAAAAATGAAAAAATGAGCATATGTACTGAAGAACATATAAATGGATATCCAATGAGATGATTAGAAGTTGAATCAGAGTCCTAATAGGGAAGTAATTAATGAACCTAGTTGAAGGGGGGTATAAAGGAGCCTCATGTCACTAGAAATAAGAAATAATAAATGGGGGTGTAAAAATTATAAATCCATAAGGTAAAAACAAATATTTCACCCTTTCTAACTTGGTCACATAGTTCGGCAACATGATTGGACAATATGTGTGCCAATCGTGTGTGAAATACTATCTAAGGAGGGGTGTGGCTTGATTAATGTTAATGGTTTGGATATTCATGCGCAAATGGTGTGTTTTTTATACACTAAAAAATGTGAATGTTTTTTATGGTCTTAAACCCTAGATCACATGATTAAGGAATGATTTTGCTCCCACTATTTCCTATTGAAACACCACACACAGTTAGTAGAAACCATGACAACTGGGCAGCATGGTTTCTACTAATCGTACGGCTCCACTTTTTCTTCCACCAGTTGGGGTTCTGAGCACCAAACAATCCTCAAACACCCTTGTAACCTCCATATCCTAACAATGAATTCTTATTAGGTAAAAACCAAGGTATTAAACAAAAAACTAAAGGATTTATACCTCATAGGAAAAACTGGGTTCTTACATCCTCCCCCCATAATGGGACTTATACCCGAATTTCCCTTCCAAGTGTTTTATAATGTTGTCTGAGAACAACTCTGACCAATAAGAATGTACGTCGACCTCACACTCCCAAAAATTATCTTTTACAAGGTCGTGATTTCATATCACCCACACTAAAGGGAAAGAATTCCATTATAGATCCTTCTCGCGCTAATCAATTATGTTAATGGGATAATACTCAAAAGAAGCATTGGCATCTGACTCTACATCTTTAAGATCAAATGTATGGGATAGTTTGGCATGATAATAGTGAATTTGTGAAATGTGTAACATTTCATGCATGGAGAAATACCTATTAAGTAATAAAAGCTGATAGGATACCACCACGAATCTATCCAAGATCAAAAAAAGGTATGAAAAAATGAGTTGACAACTTCCCATGCCTCTGTATCCATCTATTCCAAAGTCTTGGGGATACCCATAAGAAAACATGTTCCCCGACCTCAAACTCTAGAGGTTGTTGGTAGTGATTGGCATAATATTTATTTCTAGACTGAGTCGTATACTTATGATTTCTGATCAACTACACTTACATCAATGCCTCGTTTATGCAATAGGGACCTAGTAGCACTGCCTCTCCTGCCTCTAACTAGAAAAGTGGTGAATGACATAGCCTACCATATAAGGCCTCATATGGATCCATCTAACTTGCCTCCTGATAGATTTTATTGTAGGGGACTTTCAAATATGGATATAATTCTAAAAATAACCATTAAAATAAAGTATGGACACCCATAGTATGTCCTCCAACACCTGTATATTCCATTCTGACTGCCCATCAGTCTGAGGGTGAGAAGTTGTGATCAGAAGAACCTGTTTAACCAAATATCTTTGTAATCCCTACTAGAATCTCAATGTAAAATTAGAGTACCTACTTAAAATGATTTTATGATGGTCCCCTTTGCGATATGTTATCTAAAAAATATACATTATTACTATAACATCAAATAAGAAAGTCTCCCAGATAGGAAGGAAGTGGGATACCTTTTTCAGTCGATTGATGACTACCCAAACTATGTCAATACCTCGAGGTGATCTTGGTAATATAACCAAAAAAATCATCACGACAACTTTCCATTTCCATTATAATGTTGAAAATAGTTGTGACATGATAGTTGGTCTTTAGTGCTCCACCTTCTCTAGATGATAGTTGGAAAACCTAGTGATAAAACCTACAATCTGACCTTTATCCCTAGGACACCAATAATGGACATGATTATCAGGATACATCTTGGTGAAACGTGGATGCACTACCCACTAAGAAGAATTGGAATCTCAAATAATCTCCTCTATCCTGCTTGTAGTAACCCAGATATTCTCATGTATATATAGGATTTTATCTCCATCAATAGACCAATCAGGAGGTAGGTCCTTACTAGAAATACTCTCATGTAGGAATATCCCCTTAGGGTTTCAAAATTGACTTATCCTCACCCTATTCAGGATTGAGGAAGTAAATTATATTCATTTAATAAAATTATACTCATGAATCTCGTGACAATTCAGGTGTATATTAGAAAGAAGGGCGATCAGTTTCCAATCATCATGGGCTTCCTACATGAAATGTTCTTGAGCTTTTCAGATTAGTGCATTAGCTACCACATTGACCATTCCAGAAATATGGGAAATCTCAAAGTCAAAATACTAAAGTTATTAGACTCATATTCTCTTTCTAAGATTGAAGTCACATTGCATAGAGATATATTCAAGGCTCTTTTGTTCTGTATATTCCACAAAAATGCTCTCCTATCAGATAATGCCTCCAACAATGCAAGACATGACCAACTATTTCAAGCTCAAGACCTTGTTTTTGGTAGTTATGCTCATGAAGTATCAACTGGAAAGATCCATACAAAATTAATCAATCCACAGGTATTAATAATCAACCCATCACGATGCCTGATGCATTATAGAACACTTTATAGCCACTTCTAGGAACTGGAAGAATTTGAATTTGTGCTGATGTAATCCTTCCTTTCAGTTATTTAAAGGCCTTATCACATGCTTCAAACCACAAGAACATCATTCCCTTCTTATTAATCTCAATGATATGTGTATCAAGTTGTGATAGGTCCTGTATAAAATTCCATTAATATACCATTAGCCCTATGAAACTTCATATATCAAAAAAAAATCTGGGATTCTCCAAGGAAACCATAGCACTCAACTTTTCTAGGTCAACATATACTCATGATTTTGAGATAATATAACCCAAGAAGTGAATATTTTTTTATCCAAAAGTTAAAACTAGAAATCTTATCATATAGATGATTCTATCTCAGTGTATTCAAAAGGAAAACAATATCTTTTGTATAGTCACTCCAAGTATGATAATACACCAAGATGATATCCACCAAAACCATAAAAATGGAACCTAGATAGGGGTGGAAAACCCTATTAATCAAGGAAATGAAAATAGAGATCACTTGTGTAAGACTTAATTTCATAAAAATATACTCATATAAATAATACTGTCTTTGAAAATTCGTACCTGGTATATCTGAAGGATTGACTTGCACCTGATTATAGACCAGTCTCAGTTTTATATTCAATAACACCCTAGATCATTGGATATGGTAAAAGAGATCATATATTCAAGGAAATGGATAATGATTCTTAACCACAATAAGGTTCATCTATTATTAATCCACACATATCCTAAGGTTATCATCCAAAATTTTGGATAAAATAATGGGTGAACCCCGAGATGATGTACTAGGTTAGACAGTACCCTTAGATTCTAAATCCTCCAACTCTATCTTGAGCTCCTGGAGCTTAGTAGATTCTATCATGTATGGAAAAATGGATACTTGATCTACTCCTAGAAAAAATCTTAATCATAAACTATACCTATCACCCATGAGGTAATCTTGAAAAATCATCAAGAAAGACATCCCTAAAACAATATACTACTTGAGGAAAGTTATCTTATTGTAAACCCTTCTCCTCTGGGTAAAGGCTATAAATTTTTGTTGTGACTCCTCCCAGCCCACAATGTTCTAGTCTGGCTCTAATCTCATGGGAATTCCACTCACCCTCATGAAGATAACTATCTCTCTATGGTGATGTAAATGACACACTGGACCTATAGTATTCCATATAATCATGATAGGGAACTAACAAGTCTATCCTAATAATAACATCAAATCCGGTCATCTCAAAGACTAAGAGGTTCCATAAGAAACAATAACTACCTACCTCAGATGGATAGTATTTTCATTAGCATAAAACCTATGACTGCACACCCAATCATGTTTCTAGGTTCATCACTAAACCATAGTACAGAATTTCTAGCCTGATACATTCCATGGTCAATTAAGAGATAAAGAATTGTAAAGAACTAGTATTGAATAAATTAGATATGATAGTAGATGCCACTAGAATAATACCATATACTATGGATGGTCTTTTAATCTGATCTTCATGTATCGATTTAAATGCATGAAACTTTCTTGATCCACGACCCTATGGTGCAGCTAGACTACACTAAGTAGGTCCGTTCTTCCAGTATTGATAATAAAAAGTTTGGATACCATAGAAAAGTCATCCTCTTCAGCATGTTCTGACTGTACTACTCCAACTCCATACCTGACGCATTGTAACATATCTCACTCTTGAATGTGGAGCTAGTGCAGATCCTATTCCACTAAAAATAGGCATAATGGTCTACCAAATCTATGTAGATTTTCCATAGGGATATAAGAACAACAATCAAGTGGGCCTTTGTCACACGGAGGATTTAAATTCCACTATCATCCATACTAATGGAATATAATAGAGATACTAGTGTGGATTCTCTGGACACCACTTCCCTATTGAGGATCCTCAAGGGTACGCTTCCTGCTACCCGAAGAACCACTACTCTATCTCAAATCTGAACCTATAGGATCAGTACTGTTAGATTATCTCAGGTTTCTCCCAGTGATAAGATAATAATTTACAATGTTATAAAAGTTATATAGGTTAAATACATTCACCTATGAGTGGATGGAATATGTGATCCAATCTCCAAAGTGTCTCTCTCATGATAACTCATCACCGACTAGAAGTGGTGAAAATAATTGCAACTAAGCATTGAAACTCATTGAAATACATAGAATAGTCTATAATAGACATAGAAACCTTCTCCATTTTCATGAACTATCTTACTTAGTCATCTCTCATTGTTTAAGGGAAAAATAATTATAGAAGGTAGTCTGTAAGTCCACCCAGACCTCTCCATAATGATGACCATCCATATAATCACATCCACCAAAGTCTGGTGGAATCATGTGGCATATAAGTGGAGAACTTGACCCCGCTCTCCAGAGGTATCTATAAATGCTCAATTATATAGAGGATTTCCTCTAGCCAAGAATCAGCAACATGAGGACCTTTATCCCCCAAAAATAGATAAGGATACTGCTACTATAACTCATGATTCAGATCATACATCGTATGTTCTGGTCGTAGATCACTCTAAAAATACTACATTTGATGTAGGAAACCCTCTCAAAGATGAGTGTTAGTGCCCAGTCTAGTAATAGAGAGTGGTTCCACAAGTGGAACTCCTTATGGTAAAACTAGTGGCTCAAGGACCACCATCATTGAAGCATGATCTTCACCACCCTCCAGGTGCATGACTCGAGGATGTTATGGCAGCATAGCTCAACAAATTCTAAGCCCACACCTTATAAAAATATTTGAAGTAGATAGAATCAATTTATAAAGAAGATAATAAGGAAAAATGAGATTAATTCCCAAGTTATACCATCCATACTACCCTCTTAGAAGGTCTGGGTATTAGTAAGTGTTTGGGTTTTTATAAATAGGGGTTCTTGTATATGGTAATGTCAATTGCAGTTTAAGTAGGAAAAAACACTATAAATTATAGTTGTCCCCTCCATTTACTGAAATCCATTTCATTTATAAGTTAAAATTTTCATTTTATGTTTGTATTTTCTTATATACATACTATAAGGTTCAATTAAATAGATCATCATTCCCATATACTAAAGGCTTAATCACATTTTAACTGAAATCAACACCCATTTAATTACAACCTTGTAACTTATATTGAGTCATAAAATGTAAAAATTAAAATATGATATTTTTCTTTTTGAATTACCTATTCCAATTCATAAGGTCCCATATGCCTTATAATTGAAATTGGTAATCATGTGATCATAGAAAAATATTATCCCATGTAATGAGGGGTACATATCTTATAAGGGTTGGAAATTTATATTTAAGATACCACCATCAATCTATAAATAACTATTTAGGTTGGTTCTGAAATTATGAACCACTAATTTCATTCCCTATATAATATGTTAGTATCATTGATATATATAACAACCATGTCTCACTCAACAATCATAAGCAATGCAAGTAGTAAAATACACCTATATGGAATGCAATATGAATGGAATTTGAATTCTAGGTGCCTATAATGAAGCATGTAATAATGATAATTTGTTTACAAGACCATGGAAAAATATCCATAATCTATAAAAATTATCCCAATTCATGTTACTCACAAAATAGTGAAAGTATATCAACTATAATAAGAAAAATATAGGACAAAAATTTCCCCATTCCTTGGAAACTTGGTATTTACCCCAAACGCGGGTTAGCTACTCCCAAGCATGGCTTATAACTAAGATCCAAAATGTTCCTAATATTATATCTAAATTCCCAAATAATAAGACAAAATAAAATAAAACCTTCTCTGATGTCACTTTGTGACATCTCAAACTAGGATCCACTAAATTGTGCACTAAGCCGATGGGGCACATGGCCTTATTCATACCTCCTCATACTTCAGAGGCTTCCGACTAGAATCATGGGAATAGGTTATGTATATGGTGAGGATATGAACTTATGTCAGAGTTGAGCATAGTGAATATATATTAGATTAAAAAATAGTGGAATAGTTTTAATAATGAATAAGACTAATAGTGTAAATAATCATAATCGTCTTTATAATAAATAACCAAATCAAAGCTATAACTATGTAATAAAAAATATTATGTCATGTCATGTTTCTACAAAAGGGTAAAATTCATACATAGTAGTAGGAAATCAGTGCAACACATTCTATACAAAAAACAAAAAAAAACTAAAAACTATCCATACATCCCAAGATATATCATGATAATCTCTTACCAAGATCTCATCCTAAATCAAGTAAGAAAGTTAGGGGTCCAAGATGGGATTGTAATATTTTTTAACCAATATGATCATATAATATTTCTAAGTACTAATAGTGTCCCAGATAGGGTGCCAGATAAATCTCACTAGGATACCACTAATAGTGTCTATAAAAATCCATTATGTGAATATAAATTCTATAGTGTTCATGTGTATAAATGTAATGAAATTCTAAAATAATAAACACATCCCTAATTCTACCTTAGTTGGTAATGTCTCTAAACATGAGATCATTTAATTATTTATGATTCATTTTATATATATAAATCATTTGAAGGTGTCAATAGTACCAATATAGATCATAATAATAGTAAAGGAAGATCCATGTTGAATCTAATGATTCTATGACCTCAGGGGTCATCCAAATCATGGTAATAACTCATGTAGTAGGGAAATGAGGTGTCTATGTGTAATACAAGGGGCTATCCAAAGTAATTACACTATAAATGACTCTAACTGAGTCCATATATTGTTTCCATGGTAATCTCGATCAAAGACTGACTGGTCCCAATAGGGTAAATCCATGGAATCACATGTCTAAAGACATCAAGATGAATCCAGTGAGTGTATCTGAGGCATTATAATATCCAAATAGATTGTGAATGGATATTATAGAATCATTTTTATAATATTATAATAGAAAAGTACCCTGTTATAAGGTGGTATCTCCCATGGAAACTGACTCATTTAATTGAAACGGTGTCCTCTGAGTGCTCAAAGCAGACCCTCCGGAATTTGAGGTTTTCCCAAGTCAAACAATTACTATAAAGCTAAAAAGATCCATATAAAATAGATTCTCGGTATTTATATATATATATATATAATTATTATATTTCTAGCCCATGAAATAATTATACCATTTAATAATCTATTAGTTTCATTGCATTACCTTTCATCAACATGACAAGGTTAGTCAAGGACATGCAACCATTTATCACTTTATTTTATAAAAACTTAATTGGTTCATTCTATATGTTTTATTAAGAATGAAAAGGGGTAGGGGAAATTATATAAATATAAACACAATAAAGTTATAATTACCTAGTCCATGTGATACCTATAAATTTACTTTCCATTTCACAATTTAAAGATTCATTTAATTACTGTGGAACACTTACCTTATAAAGGACAAGTAGAACACACCCGAATGGTGTCTCAATAATCTCAAAAAAGGGGAAAGAGATAACATGGTATTATCCCTAATTTGGTCGAAAAAATTGAGGTTACAAGCTTTAAAAATATGAAGAAGGTGTATAAATAGGAATTTATAACAAAAGATATTTAATTATAATTAAGAAAGTTGAATTTTAGAATCATTTCCCAGGGAAACCAACATATACACAATAAAGGAAATTTATAAATGAATATAATTTTAGGGAAAAGTAATATACCACCTACCTTATTTCAATAGTATATGACTCATCTAGTATCATCCTTTTATTTATCTTGGATCAGATGAAAATGGAGGAACAAATGAACACTCTGAAAAATAGGGCATATGATCTAGCATAAAAATAATTTAATTTAGGAGAATAGAAATAGTGAAACAAGATGAAGGATAGAAGCACATAATGTAGGATATCCAATGAGAAAATAGGAATTAGAATCAGAGCCTGCAAGATAAGGTATTTAACGAACCTAGGTAAAAGGGGAGAAGAAAAGAGCCTCATTTCACTTGAAATGTAAAACAATAAAGGGGGTGTTAGAATTATAAATCCACAGGGGTAAAATAGACATTTGACCATTTTTATCTAGGTCATATAGTTTCACTACATGTTCAGCAAAAATTTTCACTAACCATACATGAATGATTTTCCATGGAGGGGTGTAGCATGGTTTATGCACATGATTTGTAAAACTATGTACAAACCATTTGTTTTTCCTCTACTAAAAATTGAGGAGGTTTCTCATGGTTGTGAACCCTATATTTAACGGATAAAGAAGACTATGTGGTCCACTACTTCCCACTGAAATTCAATGCGTAGTTAGAAGAAACTGTGTAGATTGGGCTATATGTTTTCTATAACCATGAGGCCTATTTTTTTTCTTCCACCATTCTCGGTTCTAAACTCCAAACAAGCCCTAGAAACCCTCATAACCTCCATATCCTCATTAATAATTTTTATTAGGTCAAAACCAAGTTATTAAACTAAAATCTAAAGGATACATAACTATTAGGAAAAACCACGTTCATACATTTACCACCTCTAAAAATTTAGTATTTAAAAATGGGTATAACATTTGAAATCGATAGCTTTAAATTTTCAAATATTCATAATTTCATTTTTGATAATAATGAATAGTAACTATGGTAAACATTTATCACCACAGTAATGGTTAAAAAAGTTAACCAAGGGGTTAAAACTAATAGATAAGGTTTAGAATGACATAAAAACTTATTTATATTTCATTATGTGTGTATATTTAGGATCAAACCCATATTATCTTCTAAATAAATCAATTTGTTTAAATTTTCAGGTGTGTAAGACATTTATATTAATTTAATGTTATAAATATTTAAAAGTGTTCCACTCCGCTAAATTTTAAAACGGAACCACCTTGTATGACTTATTCAAGTATTTCACGCCAGTTATCTTGACTAATACCTACCAAAATCACTCTTAAACACTTCCACCATGTCGTAGAGGTCCTTCTCTCTCCAAAATACTTACCTAAGATGGCTAAAGGTGTATGATAAAGTAGGTTTTCTAAATAAGTGGTATAACCCTTAACTGAGTTCTTTCGTGTTTATTTATTCTTTAACTGCCACTAAAAAAATCATTAAAATGTTGATATAATATCATAATTATATCAAATATATAGAATTATTTATGGTACAATCTTTTTCATATCCTTTTCCATCTATTAGAAAATTTTATTGTCACTCATACTTATGTGTGGACTACCACCTCCTTAAAGCAACATGATTCATTTTTTATTTCTGAATTACATGGATGGTAATAAAAATAGATTTAATTAATAAATATTATATTTATAATACTATTTGTATTCTCTAAAAGTATACCATTATCAATATTATATTTTTTCATCCATTAGAAAAATCAAAATTTCATTCATGAATACGTACGGACTGCCATCTACATGATATGACAGTTTCTTTTTTCATGACTTCCTTTCCTGATAGGTTAAACAATTATATTTAATATATACACATTATAATTAATTCATGAATAATATATGGATATAATTTATCAATTACCCATTTTACCATGGTCAATATATCAAAGATGTTTTGGATTATAAATCAAAAATCCTCAAAACATTTGACATGAACTTAAATGATTTAGTAACTATATACTACACAGTAATAAATAAAATAAAAGTAATTATTTTCAGGAAATAAACCTGAATATTATATCAAGAAATTAAATAATTAAAATAATTTTATTATATGTGAGTTTTGAAAATGTTTGACCAATAATAAATCTAAAGTGAGGGTTTATTCTACAATCTCATTTTTATTTGGGATTGTTTTTGTTTAAATTTACATTGGGAGAATTATATTTTGTATTTATTTTAAAATACACATATTTTATTCTAATATGGTAACCTATGGATTTTACATTTTTTCCTTTCATTTCCCTCTCTTTGGTACATAGATTACTAAGAACTCATTTTAAAGGAAAACTGGCCTTATTTATTCTTTTTTTCGGGAATCCTTCACCTTCATATCTATGTTCTCAATAATATTTTCAAAAACAAAATTTACTATGATCCAATGATTTATTAATATTATTTTTAACAATAAATTAATTACCAAACAAAGGATTAAAATTAACCATTTTATTGTTTTATAAACAAGTTACTTTTGACTTTTTACCAAAAGTGTGAAAACAATATCTGTTTTAACATTTATTCAATTAATGAATTTTCTTATTATCTGAAAAATTATTTTTTTTGAATATTACTTTATAATATTCCATGGTTATTTTCAAATAATTTAATTTTCTCAATATTCAATAAATATTTATTTAAAACATTATCATAAGTAAGAATAATTTTCTCATGTCTTCAAAGAAAGGATAAAAAGTTTTTTATATGTATTTTCTTCTATGTCAACATATATCAATGATTTTTATGATTCAATAGAGATATTACCTAAGTATAGTATCAACATTATTTATTTTTTTGTATTATGATCAGGTTTTTCTAGTTATTGATAGGGTAAAATATTGACATTTCTTATGCAAGTTTCTCAATATCAATGTTTGTATTGATTATGTATTGTGTTATTATAATTTATTTTATTTTATTAATACATTATAATTTTTAAGTAATTTATGGGTTCTTTTATATCCCCTCAATGCTTTGGAATGTCTCATGAGACAAAATATCTTGGTTATTTGGTGTATGTATTACTTATTTCAGTATTATGTCTTGCAATAAGGTCATGATGGAGACATTATGATGTCTAACATTATTCATTCTTTCATTATGAAATTATTTATTATTATCCATGTGATTATTTATATTGTTATTTCATCTATGGATATATTCCCCTATTATGATGTTATTTATATATATTAAATGATTATTTTTTAACTTTTCCATATTATTCATGTTTTATTTATTTTATGATTGTTCTTGTTTTTTTCATTCCCTAACTGAGTATGTGAGATCACCCTTTATTATGTTTTCCTCCCACTAGGGTACCAAGAAGTGAACTATGAATGATTTTAGGGATATGGTATAATAAATAGTAAAGTTCTCATTAGAATTTTTTGTTGTATTTCATGTTTTTTATTGTAATGTGAGAATCTTGTTTGTGTATAGTATCTCAATATTATTAAGGTATTTGATCTCATAGGATGAAAGCTCTTATATCTTGTTCCAATGCAGTAAAGTAACCAATGTATATAGGGTATTGTAGTTAGTGTTTTTGTAGTTGGTATCATAAAAGTTTTAGTAGAATCCTTGAGAACTAGACCTATAATGACATAGTAAAACATATTGAGAACAATATGAGAATACATTTATATATTCAATAAACTCTTCTAGAATATTTTACTTAAATACAAATTGTATTTTATGAAATAATATTCAGGATTCTATGAGATTATCTGTTATATGAAATTAATTAAATGGTTCTTAGCATCAGGAACAGAAATGGCATCAAAACCTGAAACCTATGTAGGGATTCACCTCATTATCAAGTCAATGAGGATCATGATGTAGATTAGTATATTATAATTATATTGGGTTATTTGGATCTAATCAGGATGAATAATCTTTCCTTTATGGAAAAACCTAATATTCCCTAACATGGTGAAATAATGTTGGACCACTTTATGCAATAACAAATTCCATAATTCAAGGGGACTATTAATCTATTAGTAGATAAGAAATGGTTCACATCCATAGAATAGATATTTCCTTCTTTGGGGAGTATTGAACAATAGAAATCTATCATGGAAGTTTATCATCTAAAGTGATATATTGATCAATGATGATTGTTTATCCATAACACTAAATAGGTAGAGGATATAGAGTGTATGGAATCTGAGTCTTTTAAGGATACATTTTTTTAAAAAATGCTTTCCTTAGGATCAACAGGTTGATATTCGAAGAAAATTCATCAATATATTGAAAAATGAAAAAGCAAAATGTTATCGAATATGAGGAAAACATTACATGGTTGGGAATACATGTTGTGTATTATGTACATAATCTAAGAAGAAATAACGATTTATTCATTATGGGATAAAACCTATCTTTCTAAGGGAATTAGTGTCTCAAAAAAAATAAATATATGAAAATATGGTATCAAGTGACATTAAGAAATATAAATAATTCTATAAGACTTATCTTTTATAGGTAAAAAAGTAAAGAATCATGTGGTTGAGAAGTATGAAAAGAAATGAAAAATGGAAGAAGGGAAGGGTGGAATTTCTAACATGTAATGTATTTAGAAAGAAATACCATGGAACATGATTGAAGGTAATTAGAGTTTTATTAATGTATAGAGAGAAATTACATTAGGATCGTGATTACAGGGGAGAGAAAGAAACTATCAATGTCTAATGCTTAAACTTCAAAAATATGGACCACTATTTGAATTAATTCCCCAAACATTAGTGGAATTTACCCTAGAAAATTCCAAGGGAGAAAGGAAAATTTTATGCGATCACTAATTTTGAGGTTGAGGTTACTAAATATATGATGGTTAGTACTTTGATTTTAACCTCAAATTTAGATAATGATTTATTTGATTCTGGATCGTCATAATCTTTTATATCTTTCTTGTTTTCTAATAACATTAAATATTTCCTTAACACCTTACTAACAGATTATTCAATTAAGACTCCTAATGTAAATATTATTTTAATAAATATATTTCAGTAAGTCTGTGTTATAATACATAGACATTACCTATTTATTAACATGGTTATTATAACTTTGGATTATTTTTTCATAATCCTCGGTATGAGTTGTATTTCAAATTATAATGAAAAATGATTACTCCCAAGAGAATAAAATTGTGATTTATGAAGGAGATGCGGAATCCCTTAACATTATAGGGGAAACATCACCATATGAGTTCTTTCTACATCCACCTCTAGTATCTCTCCAAAATGAAATTATTAGAGAAGAAGAGATGATAAAAAATATGAACGGTAAACATGTCCTTAAATATAGGATGTACTTATTGTGAAAGAAAATATTGATATATTTCCTGAAGAAATGCACAAACATCAAACTTTGTAAGAATTTGAGTTTTCCTTTGATCTTATCCCTAATTCAAAAACAAATTTTTATAACTCCTTATAGGATGGTCATAGCGGAATTATTTGAAGTAAAAAAATAACTATATGAGTTATGTTATAAGGGATTTATACACCATAGTGTTTCACCATGTGGATCCCCAATTATTTTTGTTAATGAATATGGCTCTATGAGGTTATGTATTCATTATAGGGAAATAAATTTTATTATTAGAAATAAATGGTATCATTTTCCTTTCATTAATGAGTTGTTAAATCAACTTCAACAAGATAAATATTTTTCAAAGATTGATCTTCATTCTGGGTACAATTAACTTCGAGGAGGATATTCTAAAGATGGTATTATGTATGAGGTATAGACACTATGAATTTACATTCATCCCCTTTGTATTGACTAATTCCCCCTCTATTTTTATGGATCTAATGAATAGATTATTCAAGGATTATCTCAATAATTTCATTGTGATATTTATTAATGATATGCTGATATACTCAAAAAGTTTTGATGAGTATAAGAGTTATTTTTGAATCATTCTAGATACTTTTAGAGAAACTTAGTTATATGGAAAATTTATCCATTGTGAATTTTGGATTCCTGAAGTCTCTTATATTGGACATATTGTCTCTATGGATGTAATATCAGTTGGTCCTTTAAAAAGGTAGTGAAATAATGAACAAAACAAAAAATTATAATTGAGATGAAGATTTTATTTGGTTTAACAAGTTTCTATAAGTGGTTTGTTCAAAACATTTCCAAATTGGATAATATTTTAAGAAATTTGACATGTAAAGGGGTTAAATTTTCATGTTCAAGGGAATGTGAAGAATGTTTTTAAGTGATAAAGGGGAGATCGGTCAATCCATCAATATTGACTTTCCCATCAGGAAAGGAAGGGATCATAATATATAGTGATGCATCAAGTAAAATATCAGGTTGTGTCCTTATGAAAAATGATAAATAGGTTTATTATACATCAAGGCAATTGAAGTTCCATGAATAGAACTATCCAGCTCATGATCTTGAGTTGGCAGCGGTGATATTTTTCTTGAAGATATGAAGGAACTATCTCTATGGAAAAAATGTGACATAAATACATACCACAAAAGTTTTAATTACATATTTTCATTGAAATAATACAACCAAAGGAAAATAAGATGGTAAGAACTACTTCAGTACTATAATTACAAAATGCACTTCCAATCGGGGAAGGAAGATAAGTTGGATGATGCATTGAGTTGGTGGGACCATAGATTTATATTTATGATAAGAATTAAAAACGATCCTATATTTAGGAATTTAGTAAAGTTAGATATTATAATTTTTAGGAAATGGGAAACATCACTCATTTTCCAAGAAATTTATAAACTATCTTTATTAGAAAAGATAGAGAAGTCACAGCTAGATAATAAGGATATACAAAGGAATATTGAAGTAGTGAATTATGGGAAATTGTTATACTTCATCTATAAAGATAGAGTGTTGGAATTTGGGAAGAGGTTATTTGTTCCATATATACCAGTGCTAAAAAGGTATCTACTAGATGAACATGGATCAAATTTATCTATACACCCTACTAGAAAAAATGTATATAGATTTAAGATAACATTTATAGTTCTATATAATAATGGGTACAATTGGGGAGTATGTGTCCAGATCATTGATGTGATAGTAGGAAAAGGCTAAAAGGCAACATTATAAAGAAGTTGTGTAACCTCCATCTATTCCAATACATGAATAGGACAATGTTATAATGGACTTTTAATTGGACTTTCAATATCTCTTATGAATAATGATGCAATATAGTTAATTTTTTATCACCATCCAAACTATGCACATTTATTAGCAGTAACAGAATATCTACCTCTTGATCTCATTCCTTGAATCTATATTAATGATGTTGTGACACTTTATGTTACACCTCTATCAATTGTATCTAATCCAGACCCATATTCCACATCAATCTTTTGGAGGATCCTTAAATAGCCTCTCAATATTGATATACATTTGATCAAAGTATATCATCCTCAAACTTATGGGTAGTCTTAAACGGATATTCATACATTAGCATACATGTTGAGATCTTACTCACTAAAAATTCAAGATATGTGGGATCTGTATCTACCTTTGGTAGAATTTTTGTACAAAAATAGTTTCCGTTAAATCATCCATATGGAACTATATAAATCATTGTATAGAAAGATATTTCATGGTCTAACTTATTAGATAGAAGTTGGGGAATGGAATCTAGTAGGCCCTGAACTTTTTGAGGAGGAAACTATGAAAGTTTGGGATATTCATAATCTCATCAAAGAATCTCAAAGAATAAAAAATATATATGGTGATAATCAAATGAAGGACATTTATTTTCAAGAGGGGGATCATATATTCTTAAATGTGTCTTCGTTGAATGGAGTTATAAGATTCAATGAAAATATGAAGTTAATCCTGAGTAATATTGGCCCCTTTTAAGTTATAGATATAATTGGAGTCATGGATTAGTGATTGGATATTCCACCAAACCTATCTAGGGTACAAAACATCTTCTATATTAATTTTTTAAGGAAATATATATAGGACCCGATACATGTACTGATATATAAATGAATATATTTTGACCATGAATTATATTATAATGAAGTGTTATTATAAATTCTTGACACTAAATATAAATAGTTGCAAAATCAGACAACTTGGTTTGTGAAGGTTATTTGGAGAAATAACAAACCAGGGGAGGAAGCTTGGAATCCTAAAGATGCTAAGAGGAATTATTACCCACACTTTTTTAAGAATAATCTTTTATTAAAATTTCAATTAGGAAATTATATAAGGTGGTTAATATAATATCTATGAATCTCCTATAATAGGTAATTGATAACTATTTCAACGTGCATTGTATTATTACAGAAAGATATTTTATTCATTATTTTTTATAAAATTTTAATTTATAGATTTCAAAAGTTTAATGTGATAAAATTAAAATTATTTTTAGAATCTAATCATTAAATGGAATTAATTTTTGGGATATTTAGAAATAGTTGATTTTTAGGTGAATAAAAAAAATTAATATTCATATATTAACACTTTTATGAAATTGTTAGGATATAATATTTAATTAAAAGTTTTTGAAACATTTTTTTTCGTGAGAAAATCCAAATTTAATAAGAAATAAAATCCATTTTAAAATATATTATTAAATATATAAATCTATGATTTAAATTTTGCAAATCTAAGTAATGTTTTTAATCAAATAACAATTGTTTTGGTTCATTTCATCTAATAAAATATTCACAATATTGTTTTCGGTTTTGGTTCTATTTGAAAGTTAAATTAATCTCCTTTTGTTGAACATAATTATATTAATACCATATGAATAAATATTTTATATTTTTTTGGTATAAGATCATTTTTATGATTTAAAAAGGTGTTTTTTTCTAAAAACTATTTTTTATCGCGATACACATAAATTTTTTAAATGTAAATTTTTATAATTAAATAAATTTCATATTATAAAATTTATTTCATATTTAGAATCATAATTTTAAAAAAATAATTTTTCATTTTCATTTTTTATGATAATGAATTGTAACTATGGTCAACATTTATCACCACAGTAATTGTTAAAAGAGTTAATGAAGTGGTTAAAACTAATATATATGGTTTAAAATATAATAAAACATGTTTAAATTCTATTTTAGAATTTTATTTTGAATCTTAATGATCATATATAATAAATATATCAATTTGTTTCCACTTGAATGCGAGTAATACAATTATATTAATTTAAAGTTAAGTATATTTACATGTGTGTCACTCCCATCACTTATAAAATGGAACCTTATCTTATCATGTATTAAAAAATTTAGAACCACTTAGATCAACCTATACCAATTGAAATAACTCCCCAACTATCCTACACATGTCCTAGAGTTACTACTCTTTCCAAATTACCATTCTAAAAAGGATTAAGGTGTAATAAAAAGTAGGTTTTCCGAAGAAGCTCTTAATCGAGTTATTTCATGTTTATCTATTCTCTTACCTCATTAAAACATATCATAAACAAGATGATATAATATAATAAGTATCTATAATATGAATAATTTTTTTTAAAACCCTATTTATTCTCCTTTTTATCCATTAGAAAATGATAATGTCGCTCATACGTGAGTGTGGACTGCCACCTCCATGAAGCAATGTGATTCATTTTTCATTTATTTCATAAATTGATGGTAATAATAATGGATTTAATGAATAAATATGATATTTAAAACATTAATGCGATTCTATTAAATTAAAACTTTATCTATATCATCTTCTCTTTATCCTTTAGAAAAATGAAAATGTTGTTCATGAATATGTACAAAATACCATCTCTATGAAGTGTCGTGTTTCATTTTTTTTGAATGAATTTTGTTTTTGGTTATAAAATTTTATTTAATGTGTAAACATGACAATTATTTAATGAATAATATTATATATCTAATATATCAATGATCCATTTTTTCATGGTCTATATACTGAATTTTTTTTGGATTATGAACTGAACATTCTCAAAACATCTAACATGAACTTCTCTAATTTTGTATCTATATAAGATATGGTAATAAAAAAATAAATTGGACAATGGTATAAGAATAAATATAATAAATTAATATGTTAAATATTTAATATATGTTTATTAATATGAGGTTGGAATGCATCCATCCAATTAGAAATCCAAGGTGAGGTTTTATTCTACAATCTCATTTTTATTCGAGATTGTTTGTGTATAAATTTCCATTGGGATAATTATGTACTATTTAATTTTTAAAATAAATCTATATTTTTATCCTCTTATTATATATATATATATTATCTTTTCCTTTTATATTATTCTCTTTTTTGGTTAAAACAACTTAGAAAATGATTTTTAGGGAAAACTGACCTTATTTCTCCTTTTGGTTGGGAATCATTCTCCTTTGTATTCATGTTCTCTATAATGTTTTGAAGAATGTTTTTACTATGATCCAATGATTTTTTAAAATTATTTTCAACTATATTTGACTTTAAAAAAAATTCAATGGAATATTGTTTTCATTTTAAGAATAAGGTACTCTTGTCTTTTTACCAAAAGTATGAAAGGAATATTTGTTTTAATGTTTACCAAATGAATGGATTTCCCCACAATCAGAAATATTATTTAAATTGAACAATCCTTTAAAATTTTATATATTTATTATAAAAGAATGGAATTTTCTCATTGTTTAATAAAATTTTATTTAAAATGTTATCGAAATTAAGGATATTGTACCCATGTTTTGAAATAAAGATTTGAATGTATCTTTATAGGTATTTTCTCCTATGTCTATATATTTTGAGTTTTTTATGATTCTCTAGGGATATTCTCTAATGATATAATCCACCTTTTTTCTATGGATGGATTATGATCATGTTATTTTAGTTATTGATTTTTCAAAATATTGACATTCTATATGTTAGTTTTTCAATATAAATGATTATGTTTATTATGTGTTGTGTTCTAATTCATTTAGTTTATATCATGAATGAAACCGAATTAGTATGTGATGGGATGAGATGTTTATAGACTATCAATTCATCAGTATTTACCATGAGACAAACTACATTCGGTATTTGGTTTATTAAATATTTATATGTTATGTATTAGCATAATTCCCTATTGAAACTTTTATTATTTCTTACATTATGAATTCTATCATTATAAAATCTGTTATTGTTATCCATGTGATTATTTATGTTGTTATTTTATTCATGGATATATTCACTTTTCTATATGTTTTTTATATGGAATATCTGATTATTGTTTTTCTCTTCTATATTATTTATTTTATTTATTTATTATATGGAAACATCATGTTTTACACCTTCCATTTTTGAGTATATTAGCCCATCCTTTATTGTATTTTACACTCCCCAGGGTAACAATAAGTAGACTATGAATGATTTTAGGGATATAGTATAAGAAATATTAAATTTCTAAATATAATTTTATATTTTATTTCATTTTTTATTATAATTTGAGAATCATTAAGATATCTAGTCTCCCATCACTAATAACCTATTCAATCATGTGGGATAAGATCACTTGAATTTGGGTATGATGTTGCATAGTATAATTTTCATTGAATCAAGGGCATTAGGTTCAGTTATGGAAATAATTAGGAGAGACACTAAGTGGTATGTTTTCATAAAATTGGGTGTTTTGAAATAGGTGAGTGGTTTCAGCAATATGCACAGTGACATTAGGTGTGATTTGTGATAGAATCAACAATGATATTTGGATTGTACTGATTTATTGAATACAGTTTAAGGGAAATAAAACATGACCACATGAAATGTAACCACTATGATCACATCATTTTTTATATCGTTTTAAATTCATGGTTTCATAGAATAAATAATTATATAACATAACATCTATCCAATGAGAAATAATCGTGTTTTATGAGTAAAATGACTCACGTTGAATGGAATTGCATGCCTGGATACTCTATTTTTTTACACATGGAGTGTATTTGGTAACCACATGTTGTGTCCAATAAGCAACATGCCCTAATCTTTAATAATATATTACAATACAACCCTTGAGACCCAAAAACTATTTCAAATAAAGTACATGTCGTTTAGGTTTAGAAAAAATAATTGGGGGATGAAAGTACCCACCCAACTATTATATAGTGTGTATACACTGTATATGCCCTAGTACATGACATGAAATTTTCACCTTTAAGTGTTCCCCACAACTTCTCACCTTGGTGTAATAATTAGAAAAAATAATATAACATTCTAATTATTTTTTTATTTAAGAGATAATGGTAATTTTTTACTCATCAAATATAATTTTTGAAGTGTCTTAAGTAATTTAAGAATATTAATTTTTATAGATGAGGATTTGGTCTAGGTTTGATGTATAAATTAGGATCAGGTTTAGTACTCCCTAGAAAATATACTTACATTAAGGAATGAAACCCTCGTAAGATAGATGGATTTTAGTTTCCCTATTTATTTTTTCGGGTGATATTCCTTCATCTATAGAGTCAGTACCCCCATTTTTTGGGTGTGGTTCATTTATTATAAGAATGGTGTTGATACCCCTTGATCTAAATAAGGATAAACTACCCTATATGAATGATGAAGTTCATGTACTCCCTTATGTGTTGCGTGGAGGTTCCTATATCCATAATATTGGTACTCTCACAATAGATATATATTTTCCTCAATAAGTTAAAGGTCATCCATTTTGTTAGGTACTCCCTCATCCAACAGATATACTTTGGTGAGGTGATGGTTCCTCACTAAGGTTTCTAATAGGATCCATGGGTGTTATTAAACCAAGGTTTTATGAATATTAATGGTCATATGATATTCTAGTTATCACTTGTTTGATATGATATATTATATTAGTGGAGTTGAGATGTGATTTTGAGACTTCATTACATCCTTAGTTGTCTCGATTCATAAATCATATATTTTTTATTCTATTACTCCCTTTACCTAAGGTTTTGAGAATACATTTCATTTAATATTTTAATTTTTTTTCAAGGAATACTACATTTTTTTTATACTCACTCCTACATAGGTATCCTTTCCCACATGTGTTGTGTATGTTCAAAAGACACACAATTTAGTGGTGACTTCAGTAGATGTGGATATAATGAAACTAGTTCTTAGTGGGGCTATATAGTGATGGTCTCTTTCAAGGATCTTACTAGGATTCATTGCATTGAGTATGTTTTTTATATTTTCATATTTATTTAATACTCTCATAACGTAATTTCTATATAATTATTTATGCTGGAAACTTCATAAGTCACATTGTTCTCAAATGATTAGTGTCTCATGCATGCATATTTTTCAGTAATTTGGTTATTCATAATTTATCAATGGTTGTTGGTTATATTGTATATTACATATTTTTATCTATTATAGGATTTCATTGATCTAAGGCCTATCATTTTTTATATTCCATATCCTTTATATCCATCATCCCCAAATAATTGCATTTAATCTTGGGATGGAACACTCAGCCTAACTACTTATATAGTAGAGCCCTGGTAGGTTATGTCATGTCAATTGTGCCCTCGTAGCTTGATACCACTATAGGTATTATTGGGAAACTATAAACTAAGAGGGTATCACATCTGAAAATTCTCCCTATATATAATATTCTAATGTAATGCATCCTTGAAGTGCACAAGACATCATATAGAAGTTTACCTCGTAAGGGAGAAGCCATATCCAAGATCACCATAAGTTTTATCTCCCTAAATAATAATTCTCATGAAGATACAATCACCAAAAACTGAATCAAACCATCAAAACCATTATATACAAGGTATTAATAATGAATCATGAAGTAAATAAGGTATTGTAATAGACCAGCCTGTGTAAACCTATCACATAGCCTGAATTGACCCACCGTAAGGCCTATAGAGAATTCCTGATCACCATGGACTGGAGAAAAGAACCATAGTATCATAAAAATATAAGATAATAAATAATTCACCCTCAACAAATATTTTTTATGAAATAATAAAATATATTACTAAAGAGGAAATCAATAATGATCATATTTCAAAACAAAAACCAATAAGGTCATATCTAACATCTATATAACAAGCTCTCAATAAAAAACTAAAGACCATCAAAACATGGAACCTGAACAGCCCATGGGTCTATCTAAAAGTTACCACATTTCCCCACCATCCAAACCCATTAGAAAATAAATAGGATCTTGAAAATTCATCCTCTACATGAATTTATTCCCTTTATCTATATCCAGTAAAACCAAGTCTACAAGTTCCCAAAGAAAAAGGTAGGGTGTGATCATAAATTCCCAATAGGATACCACCAAATAATATACACAATGTCTAACCATGTTCTTCTATTACTTCATATTTAAATAAAATTTCTAAAAAAATAAATAGATAATTTTCAATATAATATAAATCAACCGTTTGTTTTTTTAAAACATTCCATTCATTTTAAAATCATTTCATAATCAAATAAACAATGTAATATGACTTATAATATTTCCAAATCTATAAATAGATAAATAAATAGTTTCCAAGAATCAATATCCATATCATAAATAAGATATCAAAATAAAAATATTGAAATATCATGCACATAATATAATTTTAAGTCATCTAAAAAATGTAAATTCATGAAACAAAAGTCTACACATCCAAAAGTCTAAGGCACTCAAAGGAACACTAGCTGGCATATATGAATCCTAAATTTTGGGAACTATTTTTCCTCAAAAAGTATTCACCTAGTATCCATTACATCAAGGGAACCTCGCCTAAAGATATCTGAATCTAATATGGCTTATATTTTATTAGTTTCTCCAAATACCCCAAGTAATCCCAATGTGTTATTACATTATAATTATGTTTAAGGTGAATAAACCAATGCTTCATAAAAATTTTCCAAGGAATAATCCAAAACCATGTTTTATAAGAATTTTCCAAGAGATTATTCATTTCAATTACAATCCCACATTTCTATAAAAAATTATAGTGATACCAAACAAATAACCGTCCTGAAAACCTATTTCTATTTTAAAACTGTCTTTGTGGAATTTTTTCAGATAAATAATGTTTATAGAATTTTGTTTCCAAATAAAACACATTTTGAAAACCCCTTTCATATTCCTAAAAGGTAAAATCCTATTTCAATAATCAATTTCATAATCAAAACTGAAGGAAAACATCATAAAAACATAATTAATTCCAAGGGTTATACAATATGATAAAGATGCATACCTGAAGGATGAATAAAAATTTGTATTCTTGATCGGAGATGGGAAATTAAGAGATTCTATCCTCACAAACCTAGATACAAGAAAACACTATCAATTATATGTAAAAACTATTGATCAGGTCACCATACCCCACATAGGTTTCCACAACATGGAGAAGATCAGATATTAAGATGAGATCATGGAAAATGATGAGAAATAAATAGTAAAACTGAATTTTCCTCAAATATATCTATTAAGAACAATCAAGGATCACCGAGAAATTGAAGGGGATATATTCTATAGTGTCATAGATGTCTTCATTTTAGAAAATGTGTAATTATTATGTAATTAAGATTTAAAATGACCATGGTCATTAGGTTAAATTTCCATTTTAAAAAGTTCTAATCAGGTCAATTGGTTAGAATGAACAGTTTTACAAACTATCTGTCAACTGTGGGGTTCTACTTTCCTTGAAAAAATCAGTCACATGATTTCCTATTGAAGGTCACACATCTAAACAAACCATGCTCAAGTCATGAAACATCCACTGTAAAAAAAAACCAATGATATGCATGTTTTCTAGGAGAAGTCCACATAGTTATAAAAAATGGAAAACTCCATTGGATTTTCACATTTTCATTCTATATGGTTACCACACAGTTACTACTAAAAGTATAACAAAACTGTGAAACTATAATGTTCTCTATAAAACTCCAAATTTTTTACCCATGATTCATGAAATCCTCTAAAACCTATAAAAGGATTAACCAAGATCAAAATTAAACATACTTATAACTCATATTGTGAAACAGGTACTCACCCACTTAAAAAACTAATTTGAATATCTCATGCTCTATCATGTGAAGGACTAATAAAGAGGGTACCCAACTCTTCATGTGGAGTACCTATACTCATTTGAGGAACTATTTTAAGGATTTTTGAAAACTATAATAATGTATTTGATCCTTACTCATGACCATATCACTCTTATACTAGTGATATATTCATTCCAAAAAATTCTATGTGGTATTTTACTACAGTACTATCACTAAAATAATATAAAACATTAGGGTTCACACATTAACTCATTTTAAAATTCATCACCATGAGGAACAAACATGCATCGTTCTCTTTATCATAACATACCTAAGGTAATGATTCACCTCGTCAGTAATATATTTATCTCAAAGAAAAAATCCAAAAAATTCAAGATGAAAATCATATGAATAATAAGTAGGTTAACTCATCATTGGTATCACCACATCAGAAGATCGTACTTACTATGGCACCACTTATTATCTATAAGGACAATCATTAGTACAACATGTAAAACCTATGTAATTTTCAAGTCAATTATCCCATTATTTTATGTATGGTATCATTGGATAACTCACATATACCTCAAACCAAACTCTATGAAACAGTTTACATTTATAATATAGAATATGGGGAACATGAGGGTTGTGTCATTTCACACTATCAGACTTAGATACTCAAAATTTTAAATCTGTTTCTCATCATAGTCATTATGTTGTCATAGTTTACTAAATTGATAAAGTATCATCAATAATCTTATTTATAAATAATTTCATGAAATTCATGTGTCATAAACCTACACCAATCGATATGAGTTATCATAGTTATAATCCTAATTTTGAGTACCACCACCCAAATCCCTTTTTAATTGCTTTTTTATAAAACCATTGATCAGGTTGAAACATGAACCCTCCCAAAAAGACCATGGGAAAAATCAAATTGGATACCCCAATTTTCAAATTTTCAAACATAAAAAACAATATACCAAAATTCAAACTTTCAAACATGAAATTTCAAAAAGAAAATATTTTCACATCACCCAAAGACAACTCATCCCTAACCGCCTCCATCATTGGTAACACCATATTCTCTAAAGTTGGCTTTAATAGTAGTAATGAACTCAAATCCATGAATAAAAATCATCATTGAATTGCTAATGATTAACTATAAAAATAACCACTGCTGTAGAAAGGCTACCAAAACTCTCCTTCACCAACACAAATCCCTACCTGTTAACATCAGAATCATCGATACCACAATAAAAATTTGTAGAGATATAATAAAAGAGACACCACTACTACTATCATTTCTATAATGCAACTTCGAATTGAATCTTGAGTAGGAAGAACCACCAAACACAAACTAAATAAAATGTTGAAAATAAGGATGAACCCGCCACTACTAAAGGATCCACCATGATAGAAACCAAATCCAAAACTAATTTAGCCACAAAATTTATGCATCACACTTCAAAAAAAATTAATAAAACCTCGATATAGATCTATTCTACACTGTCATCGAAAAACCTTTGGAGATTCAAATCCACCACCATTGAAACATTGATGGGAGCAAGCCCTATTAGGGAACCAAAAACCCCAGGGACACAAAAGTTTTGAAACTACTACTCTGGACTAGAATTTCTTCCAAAATGATCCAGAGATATCACTGATTATTCTCTATAAGTCGATCTTGAATATTAAATCCCGCTCAAGACTAGGATATTCATATGATCAATCATTGAAAAGGATTTGACACTCGGGGCTCGAGATACAAAGAGTGGACCCATGAATGAAATGGGTAAAAGTGGAATTGACATAAAAGGGACAATAAAATGGGTAAGATAGAAAGAAAACAACTAATAAAAATGAGGCATCACATAATGAACCAAGATGAAGAATTTCATTATCAAGTTGATAGAGGGGAGCTAAGCATTAAGACCCCTAATACAAGATGATTCCACTAAGAAAACCCTAGAGAGGTAGGATTTTGCATGAGATAGAGGCTAAGAGACCACATCATGTCCCCCTTATATAGATTTTTAGTAACACTAAAATATTATTATGTTCTATTAATTCAAAAACAATCATTATACTATATTCTCAAAAAACCTATCAAAAATATGATTTAAAAATTTTTTCTTATTGGGAGTTCCAAATGACCACATAGAACACACCAATGTGTTTTATGTAATAAAACAAACACAAAAATGTTTAGGTATTTCCTATCTAGATTCCCTATCAATTTTGATGTATAAATAATTAAAATTATAAAAATACACTTCAAATAGTCTCAAACAGTGTTAAAAAATAACCATATTGATTTATTTTTAAAATTGAGCATAATAGAATACAATTTTTTCTCAAAAAAATATAAATTGAAAATCCATATTTTTTGCAAAATTTAGACATTTTTCGAGACCAGGGTTACTTCATATCATGTGTAAGGGTATATTTTGAAATATATAGCACATATTCATTAACCCACACACTTTTTACATAATATATAATTCTTTCCATGTGTGTGGTAGAACCCCCTTTAGTTTTTCTTCATGCATGAATTTTATTCTAATTTTCATAACATGTAAATTTTTTATATAAATTCATATATAATTTTAGAGGCACACTTTCACCCCTAACAGGATATTCTATATAAATAAAATAGATATAAATTTAAAATACAGTCTTAATTAATCAAAGAGAGGCATTTTTCATTCAAAAAAAACATATGGAGGCATTCTACTGCTCCTCATTTACTATGTCTTGCCTAAATTTGATGAAAAATACTTCTTGATTGGAAAAGGGTCAGGGGAAATTCCCAGTATCATAAAAATGGCCTAATATGGACAATTTTTTTTGGACCTATCATTAAATGGTCCTAAATTTAATGCCTAATTAAAAATAGGGCCTGACTCAAGTATTAATAAGTGACTCGATACGTGGCCCACCTAACATAATTAAGCTATATTTTAATAATATTTTTAAAAAAAAGATAAAATTATGTATTTAATATTTCAAATAAAAATTTACAATTTATAAAATTTATTTTAATTTTAATATATTAAATATTTATTAATAAATAAGTATTTTCAAGGAAATATTAATAAATGGATATTTTCAAGGTTTGATTGATAAATTGATTGAGAAAAGGTCCATTATTCCAGTCCCAATTAATAAATGGATCTTATTTCTTTATCTTGAACCTAATAGGCCCAACCAATTTACATATCTATTCTTGATAAAAACATATTTGGGAATAAATTTAATATTTACTTTAAAAATAAATCACATTATTTCAAATATTAAATTACTAATAATTATAAAATGGAAACACTCATAACTAGTGAAATGTAGTGGAAAACACTTAGGGTTGAAGGATATGAAAAATAGACACCATTTTGGTTACCAACATTAGTGGCAGTGTGCACTATGGTCTCTGATCATGGTAGTATAGATCAATCATAGTCTTGAGGTGGTAGTGGTGTCCACTATGTTGGTCGATGATAATCGTCCACTCAGTTATAGTACAACTGACAACCAGAACTCCATAAACCACTTAAATTATCAATTTTAAGAATAATTTAATCCAATTAATTATATAATAATTTCAATTTAATAAAATAGAATTATATATATGAACTCTATACATATGATCAATATGTTTTAATGAAACAACAAAGGTAACTTAGAATTAATACCAGGAAGTGGGACTATCAATGATTCCTTAGTATAAATACTCTAACCCTAATAGACATAAGTCACTAGATAATTTTCTACATCAGTACTAAATATAAGAAATCATGTCCCAACATACCGAATAGTTTAGTAGTCTTGGTAAACTAGATTCATACTTGAATCCCACATTACATTTGAAAACATAAAATAGAACATATATTTTGTTTTGGATCGTCTTCATTACCTATATAATATACCTAAATATTAATCATAAAAAATTTCATGGAATCCTAGGGAAAGGAAAAATATGAAAGGGGTGAGATCAATTGCTTAGTATGGGAAGGTATACAACTGAAACTAAATATGACATGAATAATATGGTAGGGGTATATAATGATCAAATAATTCCAAATACATAATCATAAAATATTAAAAGTTATCGAATGATATAAAAAGTATTCAAATAAACTCATGGATATAAATAATTGGTCTCATAATAATGGAATTCATAATTTCATACATATGAAATTACCATCGAGGCCTTATTCCAAAACATCTAAAACATAATGTCAATGCCTAATGCCAAGACATCTTACATAAATGGGTAAGGCCTCAGAAAATTAACCATTATATATTTTATCATGAGACCTACTGATGCATCGAGGGGTAATGTAATTCTATTCCCACCCATAACTTAATAATTTCAATGCATTCATCATATGACTAAACAATATAACTTAATCAACATGTCTTAAAATCAATAATAGTTCGTATTAGAAGAACTAAAATAATGAATATGAATATATTCATAGTAAAGTTGATAATAACCCATCCAAATAAATATAGTGTATAATATCATTATGTTATAACATTAATAAAGAATAATAATCTTCAATGAATATTGATATATATGAAAATAAATTCATAATCTTACAAGAAAATTTATTGAGGAAAATATCATCTTCACTTTAAAATAATTACTTAAATTCTAAAAATTTCTCGAATATTACGGAAATATTTTATTTAAAAATAACCTTGAAAACTTTTAAATTAATCTTCAAATAAATGATTGTTCATGACATTGGTAAATTTCATTTATGTTGTATAAGTTAAAAATTATTCCTTTCACACTTTTGTAAATACATCAAAAATTACCTCATTAAAAAAATTAAAAGAATTTTCCTTTTAAACCATTTATAAAAAATTTAAAAAGGTGAAAAAATTTATTTAATAAATCATTATATAATATTAAAAACTTTCTTTATTCAGTTTATGGAAAACATTGACATTAAAGAGAAGGATTTCTGACCGAGTAAAAAAACAAGGTTGATTTTCATTAAAAATATTATTTTGGTATATTGAGTACTTAATGAGAGGAAAATGAAAGTAAAAAATTTTAGTTTTCATAAATAAATATATTATAAGAAAATTTATTTCTTTTATAATATATAAATATCAAATAATTCTTCTTTTAAATAATTAAACATATACAATCCTGAATAATGGTGAGATTGTGAAATAAACTCTTACCTTAGATTTGACTTCCTTAATATGTATCCAAACCTCCTATATAATAAATATAGATTTATTATACATATATAATAGAAAAATAATCATATATATCATACCAAATATAATTTAATAAAAATATTTATCACCCATTTATTAAAAATTCTATGTTAAAATCACTGTTCTGGGTAATAACTGCTTCGTTTACATGTATGTTATGGATCGATATTTGGGGTCCTTATACATTTATTTTGGTTCCATAATATCACAAATTTTAATAATGATATAAACTTATTGTATATTTATTTTATATATATAGTAATTCTTAAAATATTGAGATAGAAAATTGAATTACGTTGTTCATAGAGACGGTAGGCTATACGTACGCATGAACGTTGTTTTCACTTTTCAATAGGTGGAACAAAAGAAAGGTAAATAGTAATTAGCATTTCCGAAATAGTTTTTGGATCATATATATCAAAAAAATTTATTAAATATACTCTAATTACCATCCATTTAAATTGTAAATGAAAAATCGAATTCATCGCTTTGTGAAGATGGTAGTCCATACATATGCACGAGCAACGTTATCATTTTCCAACAGATTGAATGATAAGAAGGTAGATATGATATTATAGTTACACAAGAATAATTTTTTCATAATTATCATATATAAGAATTAACCCCATAATAATACTCATCTATAAAATATGGTGATGAAAAATTAATTGTTTCATTATGTGGTGATGGTAATTTGTACGTACGCATAAGCAATAATTTCACATCACCTTTAATGAAAAAGAGGACGGATAATGGTTGTTTAATTATAAAAAAAATATTGAATTATTTTTTGGATACTGAATTTAATATTTTATCATAAATAAAAAAATTAAAGGTACTAAAAAAAGGAATAAATTGAATGGTGTTGGGTAAGATGATTACTTCTTCTTCTGGAGACCTCCCGTAGAACCTTCCATACGGAACCAATAGTTGGTATTTTGGGGATACGAGGACCACTAAAACTTGGATGAGGTTTTTTATAATAGTAATTTTTAGATATTAGCCGATATATCTTTCTCAATGTGGAGTAATTAAGATAAGGTAGGTAAAGGACACACTTGGAATTATAATAGAGATTAAAATATAATTCAGTCATTCTCAATAAGAATGCTTCCAAATTTCCATATATTCTAATTAAATGTATTATATTGTTTTAATATCATACAACTATAAAAAATTTATTGGTTTAAATTATATTTTAAACATTTTATTTTTGTTTATCCCCTTAGATAACATATTTAAACCTTAATCATGGTGACATATTTTTCACACTTATGGGGTTATAATTTTACTTATAAGGTGAAAATTGGATCATAAATGGAAAAGGGTTGAAATTTTGGACCATATATTATCCCAATTTTTTTATGTTATTATTCTAAAAATATTTAAATAATTTAATAATATATTATTTTCATAAAATATCATTATTTTCATTTTTTACACTATTATTTTAATTTGGATTCAAATACATAAATTAAATGTTATAATTAAAATATAAACACTTCATATATCCCTAATATGTTATATTTATCTAAAAAATTCATGGATCACAATAAATCACCAAAATTATGTTACTTTTAAAACTTTTAAAATCATATATTTTATTTTTTTACTAATTGAATAAAGATTATGCCATTGATGCCTAAGCATTTAAAGTAATTATATAATACCTAAATATTAGAAAAAAATTACCACAATGAAAATAATTTTGTAATTCTCAAAATAGTAATATATATCTATCCATCACTTTATTTGGCTCCAATGTAAAATCCTGAGGGATATTTAAAAGTAAGAGAGTGAAATTTTTTATTTTTATTGGTTTTAAATATTATATAGGTCATTTTCAAGGAACAATGTCCATTAAAAATTAAATTTCAATATTAAGGTGGTAAGGATCTGATTACATCCACCCAATAGTAATTTGGATTGAAAATGGTGACCCTAACACATGGTTTTTAACCTATATTAACCTGATTACCTTTCACCAAGATGGTAAATTTTATCATTGTTACTATTCATAGTGTTTATAAATAAAAGGGAATTATTCAAAAAATTTAAACATTGTGATTCAAAATATAGAATCTATTTTATCAAATTAAATAATTATAAGTGCAAATTTTTATTTTTAAAAATATGTTTTCAAAAACCTTGAAAAAACCTCTTTTAGAAAAATATAGTTTTTAAGCATGAAACTATATTTATTCTTATCTCATGCATAGTAAAAGTATTAGATGAATGTTAAAATATTTGATTAAATATATATAATATATAAATTTCCTAAAAATTGTTCAAAAATAAAAATTAATTTTATTTATTAATATAAAAATTCATTTAATGCATACAAATAATATTTATACAAATAACTCTTTTACTTTCAGTTTTTTTTCATTTTTTTAATTTATAATCAATTGATAACCAATGAATTTATTTTACACAATTGTGTACAATAAATGTTTTATATTTATTTTAATTCTATTCATACCCATAAATTTAATTTCTTGGTTATAATGGTATCCTACATTACATTTCATTTAGAGTTGAGGTTGGGTATATCACAAGCTATCGAGAAAAGAATATATGAATATAAATATTTCAAAAAATATTTGGTTGTTACATTCTACCAATATTAAAATGAATTTCTCCTATGTAATTCAATCACTATATTACCAAAAAGTGAGGATGTCTCTATTATATCACATTCTCAAGTGCCCATATAGCTTCTTAAAATTTCTGATTTCTCCAGATAGCTTTAACTAGGTTATTATTCATGTTTAGTAAAACTTTATATCTATCATCCAATATTTATATTGGTTTTTTCTCATATGAATGATTACCCTATATGTTTGGTAAATGTGGTGGATCATGTTTTTACTTACTTATGAGAGATATATGGAACATGTTGTGAACTTGAGTGAGGTTTGATGGAAGTTCCAAGTGATAAGATACAATCCCAAATCGATTAATAAACTCAAAAATGGGAAATATACCAAGGGCTCAAATTTCCCTTCTTTACAAAACTCATAGCATTTTTCATAGAAAAACCATCCCAACAAATTCAAATTACAGATCCTGCTGGCGATTCTAAGTATAAATTTGTTTATATGAACTTACGTGACTTGTTGTTGAATGGATATAACTTTATCTACTATTTTCTAAGCTATCTTGGTTCCAAAGAGACTTCTTTCTCCAACTTCATCTCATAATTTTAGAGTTATGCATTTCTTTTCATATAGGGGTTCATAATGATCCATATGAATACTCGAGTTAAATATATTTTTGTAAGAAAACTCAACCAGAGGAAGGTGTTGATCCCAACCACCCTTTAAATCCATAGAACAGGATCTGAATATATATTCTCTATGGTTTGAATGTTTCTTTCAGAATGACTATATATCTGATGATGATACATCATACTAAAAATAAATTATTTATCTACATCACAATGAATAATTTTCCATAACTTTTAGGTAAACCTCGAATCCCAATTAGATAAAACAATAAGTTTTACTCCATGTGACCTTACCACCTCATTAATTTATATTCTAGTAAGCTGATCAGGAAAGAAATTTATACTGATATAAATAAAGTGTGATGATATTTTCTAGATATCAATTGTAACCCATAAAATATTAAGGCCTTTAATTTTTATGGAAATTCTAAAGAAAAAATACATGGTGGTGTTTTTTAATTTTTATTCTCTTATATATAATGGTTATAATATCACCTTAGACTTTATCATATTATCCTTAACATACTCACATATTAGGCAATAAGATACATACTCTATAATATCCATTTTTATTATCACGAACCAGCCTGAGTCGACCTAGAATTAGTCACCAAAGATAGCCCGCGACAAGTCACGAGAGGCGTTCCCAATACTCCCGCGATGGTGAAAAGCACCAAGGTCATCAATAGAGTACACAAGGTAATGATTTCACCCAAATATAAACAATCAAACAAATAGTGAAAATAAATAGACAGTCCAAAAAACATTTATATAAAAATTGAACTGAACATTATTTATACAAGAAACTAAAAGTAAAACTAAACCAACAACTCAACTGACCAAAACTGATAACCAACTAACTCCATGTGACCCCACTGGTCACTCTCCAACACAATGATCACACATCAGCTAAGTAGATCAAACTCAAGATGAAACCTACACAACGGCTAAAAACAAAAAAATACTATAAGTCTGAGTATTAAAACATAGTCGGTTGGCCCGATATTCTATTCCCAGTGAACATCCTTTAAAATAAAATAAAAATCAATTTCATGTTTTAAATACAATATATAAATTTATGTTTTTCAAATGAGGTTCCATGCTATAATATTTATCAGAGAAAACTTTCATTTTTTATATACAAGAATACTAGTAACAATTTTTCAAAGAGGTGAACTTAAAAATGAAAATAGTTTTCAAGAGGGATTCTTTAAAGAATGTAAACTTTTAAATAAATCACACACACTTTGGAATTTACAAAAAAACAAGCCATTTTCTGACGATGATTACAAAATAACCACTTAGCACAAGTCACAGGAACACCCCTAGGCACTAGTTAGTTGTGAGCCCGAGGGACCTCTTATCTCGATGAAGGTAACCATAATAAATATCTATTCTTGTGCACACGATCCACTAGTAGAGATAATATCCATAAAATAGTGGTCCTCCAACAACATCATCACCATAATTTATTTTGTGTTTTCATCGTCAAACTTGCTACGTGAAACAGGGGCCAAACCCCACTGGATCACTAGCATACTAGTACACGTCCTCCCACCTAGATACCTGGGATTCCCTTTAGTGCTCAATCAGGTTATACATATTATCAAATACAATTTAAACATGAAAATTCAATTCTCAAACGATAAACTCACAAACATCCCACAAACATGCTTCACATTTCTTTCACGGATCAATGAACCAATTAAAATATTTATAAAACAATTTCAAAGAGTGTAATGAGGCTTTTCACATAAAACTCATTCAAAAACACTCTTTTAAGGATAAAAGAACAAAAAAACCATACCCAATCATATTTTAAATCCCTAACAACATTTAATAAAATTATTTCATGGACCATAAAACAATCCCAATTGACGCAACATGGTATATACATGTAAAACACTCATTCTTCATTTTTTTTGGAAAGGCCAAACGGGCCTTTAAACATTTTTACCCAACCGACATTTTTCAAAGACACAAAAACCAAATTTAAGAAGGATGTGAGAACCCATAATTTTAAGATTCAAAACATTGGATACTATCTTCAAAATATTCAGATTGCTTATCCATTACACAACCCTTTTTATAAAAGTGCCAAATGGGCCTTCCATTAACAACACATGAAAAAATACATTAAAACCAATACACCTTCTTTATAAAAACCGAAACCTGATTGGAATACACATAAGGAACGAAAAAACATTTCTTTTCCATATTATAATATGATTATAAAGCCAAACCAATCATTTTAAACCACACTCAACACATAAAACCCAACTGGTAAACTTACTGAACATATGGCATTCATTTTTTAAAAAAACAATTAATTTTAACCGCTACATAGAACACCAAACAAATTATCCAAATCATAAATTACAATTTTCAGAGTATTATGAAGATTAAAAAATCATGAAATATATGGATTCCTTATGTCTGTATGAACCATGGGAAATAAATTTGGTTGGAAAAAGATTAAGAAATGAATGATTTATGGTTAAAACAATTTACCTTCTCAAATCTGGATGATTTGAGGATCCCTGAGAACTTTCGACCTAATATTGGATGAAAATGAGATCCAAAGAGTAAAAATAGATAATGGAGTGAGGATAGGGATTTTTTCTTAGATTGTGAGGTAGAATCACTGAAAATTATTATACAATTGATAATATAAAAAAGAAACAAATTATTTTTTTAAAACTGGAAATGGGCCCATGGGTTGGCCCAATACCTGAATAAATAACCCAAATTCACCATGATTATGAATTTATAAGGGGTCCAAATAGAAACGGTGGTTTGAATATTTCATTTTAGGATATGTGGGAAGTGGAATTAGTGAAAAATGTTTAAAATTGAAGGAGTTATAAAAGAAAAAAATTTGGTTTTTATATTTTAAAATGGGCTCACAGTTGGCCCAAATCATAAAGTAACCACCCATTTTTTCAAAACTCCCAAAATATCTATGGGTCACCCATGTTAGGATTATTATAAATAGATTAAACATAAAAACTAAACATTTATATCACCCAATACCTAAGAAAATTATCACGATTTCTAATAAACCGGATCAAAAAAAAGACATGAAAACCCGGGTGTGACAATTCTCCCCACAATTAAAGTTTTCTGCCCTAGGAAAGCCACAACACATTCTAACTATTTGATCAACATATAAGGATTACTTATCAATATCATCCAGTCTCCAAATCCAATGACACACCATCCACCATTAATAAATCTTAAGCGTATTACCTCAACCAAAATGCCAACTCTCAACCACTTCTCGAGAATCAACCGAAAGATCGAGTCACTACCTCCACAACCAAACCAAGAACCCGATTGTTGGGCCTTTTACCAGTGGACCCTACAATCACCAAAACCAAATATCACTCATAAAAACCAAGGATTACAAGGGAGTATGGAATGGAATCCCCACCCTTAAGAAACAACTATCACTAGACAAGTTCTTAGGAGGAAAAATCAACGAGACCCATGGGGGGTCTCCCCACCATTAGAACCCAACTAAAAACGAACAAACAAGAATTCAACATTAACTAGACTTGGGCCTCACAAGAAAAATTCCACCAAAACATTCCCACAACAACCTACCAACCCATTTTAATAGGGTTATGACATTAACATTTCAACCACCCACTCCCGAACGGAGGGTACAAGAAATGGGCCAACATTTTCTGCATGGATCAAAACCTCCACCACTCAGGGAGGGGGACGGAAGGGGACCCAATAATTGGTCCACTTAAACCAAAAAAGAAATAGAGGAACCACCCAACACCCTCCATCTAAAAATAGATAATACTAATACCGCACCTGATTCACATTGGCGGTCTACACAAGGACATTGATCGGAAACCCACATCCAAGAAGGCATAACCATAGAGACTACATGATGGGTAATTCCACAACGCTGGTTATCAAAGGAGGAAATTCACAGTGATAAGGAACCACAATAGAGACATAGAAACTACATTACCACAATGATGGAGGAAGGAACCTAGTAGAGCTCCCCACACCTATTTTAATTTCATGACTGCGTGAAAAGACTCACACTAAGGCTTATGGATGGAGCCCTGATGTTTGAAGCATCTTCTACACGGAATTCAGGTGATAAGGATCACAAAACCCCAAAAAACACACTTGCTCAACAAAAAAACTTCATCTAAACAAGAACTCTTTGATATGTAGCATTGTTCTCTCTAACTCTGAACAAGGATCAAAATGGAAAAGGAATATGGGGAAACACATCAACATCACCAAACAAAACTGCTCTGTCCAAAAGAATTATCATGACCTGTAATCACTTTTAATCAATACTAAAAAGCTCTATATTCAAAAAAATGGTCGTATTAATCATCTTAAGAGGTGGATTTAATATTTTAAATGATTCCTTAGGTTGATAAACAAGAAATATTTCCAATAGAGAACTATCTATGGACACATCACAACATCCAACACATCCTTAGAAACCCACTAAACATTAAACCAAAATAGAGCCACCAATAATATCTCATCTCAATACACGAAAAGAGTATGACTTTCAGATTACAAGGAAGCATACTCAATAAAAACTCTTCTAATACATAGAAAAAAATAGCCACATAACCATCAGTTTATAAACAACTACCACAATTTTTCAGCTCAAAACTCTTTTGAAAAACAAACTAACAGGGTGGGTTTCTACATTCCCAAATGGTGTTTCATCAACTCTCACTCACATGTACATTTCCATGCCACCCAAGGAACCCAACCACCATTTGATAAAGGCCATCCTTCCATATATCAATAAAACCATGCATGTGAGCAACCATGAAAACACCAAAGGCTAAAAAACCACATCATTCCAAAAATCATGTACCTTCTAAAGGAACACCAACCACCATGTAAAAAAACCCACTTCAGATTTAACAAAACAAACCACACTTCATCGGGAAAAATTTTATTAAAAACCTAACCCTTTTCATTTTTAACAACTTTCAAAACAACCAAGATACTCCAAACAACCCCTTCCCATTTTCAAAAATTCAGCAATGTATATTTTCATAATCTGATGGCCATTAACACCAACACCCTTTCTAGGAAAACACCAACCTCTGAAAACCAATTTCCAAAACGAATTTATCAGATTCAAACAATTTTCATCATCCGAAAACACCCCATTTAAAACAAATATTCAGAATCACATTAAAATGATTCATACATTAAAAGAATTTTATTTCAACAAACCACAATTTTATATTAGGTAAAATCCAATCCTGTTAAATCATTCCCACTTCCTCCCCAAAATCTATTTCACAAAAATAAAACCTTCCAAAACCATTATTATATTTAATTTTTGAAACAACCGTTTTTCCACTTTTAAAAATCAAATCTTTCCTTTAAACCCCATTTCAAAAATTCCCACACAAGGATTTTCTAAACAAGAATTCAGAATTTAAGAAAGGACTAAGAGACCCACAAAAGGGAACTACTGCCAGTGGGTGACTTGACCATATGGTCGGCGGTCATATTTCAAACACAACACCAACATGGAGAAACTTATAAGGACCATGACCCAGCTCCACATGGCTTTCCAAGCCTTGAAAGTTCATGGAGGCCATTAGTCAGACTAGCCTTTTCATATCCGAAACCAATCAATCAACAAGAACAAAACACACTAATAAAACCAGACTTCCAATGGAAACTTGAGGATCAAAATGAGTAAGATTTCATAATTGTATTACCATGTTTACCAATCAAGTCAAAAAAATACTACTCTATATACCTTTACATCCCCCAAATTACAAGGTCACTGTAAAAAGAAAGTTCTCCTAAGAGCCGGCCTCCTTTGATACCATTTTGTCATGAACCATCTTGAGTCAACCCTAAACCGGTCACACAGGCCAGCCCGAGAAATGTTACGAGAGTCATTCCCGATCCTCTATAGATGGTGACAAGCACCAAGGGAATCAACTGAGTACACAAGGAAACGATTTATCCCAAATATAAAAAAAATCAAACAAACAGTTTAAAGAAATGGACAGACCAAAATACATTTACATAAAAATTGTACAGAATATTATTTGTACAAGAAACTAAAAGTAAAACTAAACCAACAACTCAACTGACCAGACCTAATAACCAAATAACTCCATGTGACCCCTCTGGTCAATCTCCAAACAATGATTACACATTTCCCAAGGCAATGGAACTCAAGCTGAAACCTGCATAAAGGACTAAAAATAAAAGAAGACTATAGGCGTGAGTATTAAAAGTCAGTAGGTTATCTCAATATTCTATTTCCAATGGACTTCATCTAAAATAAAAGAAACCTCAATTTAAGGTTTTAAATAAAAGATATAAAAGTATTTTTTTCAAATGAGGATCCATGATATAATAATTATTCAACAGAAACATGCATGTTTTATAAGCAAAAATTCTAGTAACAATTTTTCAAAGAGGTGCAACATCAAAATGAAAATAGTTTTCAAGAGGGATTATTTAAAGAATGTAAACTTTTAAATAAATCACACACGATGCTGAATTTACCAACCAAACAAAACATATACTGAAGGTGAATAAAAATATCCAATGATCAGAAGTCACGGGAACACCCCTAGGCACTAGTTAGTTGTGAGACCCAGGTACCTCATATCTTAGTGAAGGTAACCATAATAAATATCCATTATCATGCACAATATCCACTAGTAGGGAGAATGACCATAACCCAATTGTCCTCTAACAACATTTTTTTTCATATTTTAGTTAGAGTTTTCATCATCAAACTTGCTACATGAAATAGGGGCCAAAACCCATGGGATCACTAGCATACTAGTACACGTCCTCCCACCTAGATATCAGGGATTCCCTTTAGTGCTTAATAAAGTTAACCATATTATCAAATACAGTTTCCACATGAAAATTAAATTCCCAAACCATAAACAGACAAAAATCCCAAAAACATGCTTCGCATTTCTTTCATGGATCATTAAACCACTTAAAATTTTCATAAAACAATTTCAAATAGTGTAATGAGGCTTTGCACATAAAACTCATTCAAAAACACTCTTTTAAGGATAAAATCACAACAAAACCATACACAACCATATTTGGAAGCCCTAAAAACATTTAATAAAATCATTTCATGGATCATAAAACAATCCCAATTGATACAACATGGTATATACTTGTAAAACAATCATTATTCATTTTTCTAGAAATCCCAAATGGTCTTTAATCATTTTTTTACCAAACTGAAATTTTTCAATGATAGAAATACCAAATTTAATAAGTATATGAGAACCCACCATTTTTAGATTCAAAACATTTGTAAAAAACTTGAAAATATTCATATTTCTTGTCTATTACATAACCTTTTTTATAAAAGTGCCAAACGGGCCTTCCATTAGAAACACATGTCAAAATACATTAAAACCAATACTAATTATTTCTAAAAAGAAAAACATGCTTGATATCCACATAAGGAACCCAATAAAATTTCTTTTCCTACTTTCAATATGATTATAAATCCAAACCAATCATTTTAAACCACACTCAACACATAAAATCTAATTGGGAAACTTATCAAACACATGGAATGCATTTTTTTAACAAAACAATTCATTTTAAACACTATAAAATGTATAAAACATCAATGTAATTACATATATTTATTAAATATACTTAAACATGTTCAAAATACCACAAACCGGTGTCGAATATAAGAAATCATTTGTACAAACACGCGATGTGCACCATTTTAACAAAACTACACCACTTTACCAAAAAGAAGGTTTCAACCGCTACTTGGAACAGCAAAAAAATTATCCAAAACATAAATTAAAATTTTCATAGTATGAGTATGATTAAAATATCATTGATTAGATAGATATTAAATAAAAACTTCAAGTGAAATGGTAAACCTACCTCAAATCCTTAGTAGAATGGAAACACACAACTGAAATCACCTGTTGGGGGTTTATAAACCCTTCAACTATGAATAAAATCCCTAAATTAATATAAACCCCATAAAAGTCATTACAAAACATAACCTTGTGTATATAATGACCATGGGAGAATAAATAACCATGAAATAATGGAAAGAGGAAGAAGAGGGAGGACAAAGGAGAAGGAATCTCACCTTGGAAACTAGAAAACTCTTCGTACTCCCTTATATTCACACTCTTAGAGGATATTTAATGGCTTGAAACTCATTGTAGAGTCTAATTAGGTCTGTATGTTACAGGGAAAACAAATTTTTATGGAAAATAGTTATAAATGAATGATTTATAGATGAAACAATTTACCTTCTAAAATCTGGAAGATTTCAGAAAACCTGAGAGCTTTCTCTCTAATATGTGATGAAAATGAGCTCCAAAGAGGAAAAAAAGATAATTGGGGATAATATATGGATTATTTCTTTTATTGGGAGGTGTAATAACTTAAAACTATCAAACAATTGATAATATCTAAAAGAAACAATTTATTTTTTAAAAACAGGAAATCGGCCCACAGGCCGGTCCAAAACCTGAATAAATAACACAAATTCACCAAGCTTATGAATTTATAATGTGTCCAAAATGATATGGTTGTTTGAATATGTAAGTTTAGGATATTTTTTAATTGTAATTAGTAAAAAAAATAAAAATTAAGGAGTTATAAAATAAACAAATTTTGTTTTTAAATCTGGAAATGGGCTCATAGTTGGCGCAAATCCTGAAGTAACCACCCTTCACTCCAAAACTCCCAAACAAGCTATGTGGAAACCATGGTAGAATTATTAGACATAGATGAAACATAACAACTCAATATTCATCTCAAAAAAACTCCCATGAAAATGATCATGATTTCCAATGAACTGGATAAAACAATGACATGAAAAACTAGGTGTGACATTTACATTGTCCCACAAAAAATACTATTTTAAATATTTATACATATTTGTATTTCTTAGATGAATAGACAATGAAGAAATATTTTCCTCATCCAATATCCCCTTATTAAAGTTTGGTATTTATGGGAAATATACTTTGTTTATGAACCTTATCATTCAAGTATATTCATGATTGAATTCAGGAAAATTCTTCACCTTATTCTCTAATTCCACATCTTCTTTATGTGCCTTATTAAACCTATCATGGATGGATGGTTGGAAATTACTTTGATAAAGACAAGATCATTCCCATATATTTAGGATTTCAAGACCTATATTTTTCTAATATATAAATGTTGGATTTATTTCAATCCTCATCATGGAAAAACTTTCATGGTCTTTCCCACTAAAATCATTAGCCACCTTCTTTTCCTTCCAAGTGTGGTAATGTATTGAGAAATAATAATATTTTATTAACTCAAATCATATTACCTAGTTCATATTAAAATATTACTATGTAAATATATACTTCAAGATATTATTATCTGTATATATATCATACCTCTCACCATACAGATAATGCCTCCATATTTTCAATGCAAAAAACACCACTTCCAATCCAAATTATGAGTCAGGTCATTTTTCTCATGAACCTTAAATTGGAATGAATCATAAGCTATCACCATATAATTATACATTAGGAAACATCCTAATCCCTTCCTTAATGTGTCACTATAGATCACAAACCATTATTTATTGTAAGGTAGTGTCAGTATAGGTTCATTAACCAAACTTTGCTTTTGTTCATTAAAACTCTCTTCACATTCATCTATACATAAGAACTTAACCCCATTATGAGTCAAATTGATGATTGTATTAGATAGTTATTATAAATATATCACAATGTTTTATTAGTATCCATACAACCCAATGAAACTATACATTTAGTTACTATGGTTGTTCTAGCTATTTCATAATAAAATATATCTTTGAATGATCCATTAATATAACCTCACTTAAGATTATATAACCCATGAATGAAATTTTCTATAGCCAAAATTCACACTTGGTAAATTTAGCATACAAATTTTCATTCCTTAGGGTCTTCATCATAATTACCAAATGTTATTAATGCTCTTCCTTACTCTTTGAATATATAATAATATCCTTTATAAAACTACAAAAACTAATCAAAGTAATATATAATAACAATATTTATTATATTCATGTAGAGAATAGGATAATTGGTAAATCCAAATGGAATTTATATGAATTTATAATGACCGTACCTCATATAGAAGGTTTTCTTGGGTATATCTTCCTTGATTCTTAATTTATGATATCCAAATTGAAGACCAAACTTGGAAATGTATATATATATATATATATGTATGTAATTGATTAGACAGATCATCAATACATAGTAGAGGTTTCTTGTTATTAATAAGATTTTTTTATGTTCCCAATAATCAATGAAAATATGCATTTACCCATCCTTATTCGTAATGAAAAGAATAGGTTCACCCCATGGAAAATAAATTTTTTTAATGAATACCTTACCTAAATTATCCTGGTGTTACTTATTCAATTCCTACATCTTGATCGAATCTATTCTCTAGAGTCTTTGAAATTGGGATAACACCAAGTATGAGTTCTATTGAAAATGAAACATCATGGTTTGGGGGAAGACTAGGAATGTCCTCAAGAAACACATCAAAATATTCTAAAAAAATTGGTACCTTTAAAATTTTGATATTCTCCCAAACTACTTGAGATAAATATCGCTCATGAATATGTAGAAAACCCCATATTATGGAAGTGATTTCCATTGGTTTTTCTGGTTCCATATAGCACTAATAAATGATTGAAGGATGATTCAGAATATCAAATATAACTTCTCTTACTTGAAAATTGATATGGCCTCTATACTGGGAGAGTAAATTCATACCCAAAAATAAAAAAAATCATCTAGAGGAGGAATAATATTATTTTCAGGAAGAACCATCCCAATATATTCTATTAGAGATGATTTATAGACATGTGATTTATTTATCCTACCGTTAGGAACTTTCACTTCCAAATGAATATCTAGTTATTGATATGGTGACTGGATAACCTTAAAAAATATTTAGATACAAAAGAGTAGGTAGAACTAGAATCAAATAAAACATTTTAAATTCTCGAGTTGATAATAAGTGTACCTTTCACCACATCGCTAGGTACTTCCATGTCAGTTGTATTAATTAAAAAAGCATCACCTTCTCTCATTGGCTTCTTTTGTACTAAGTTCCCTTGATTTTTGGGTCATTGGTTGGAATTGTCATAACTCATCCTAGTGGGGCCCATTCCGCAACTCCCCAAGACTGCCTCCAATAGGCCAGGGGATGGTGACTAGCACCAAGTAGGCATATCAAAATCATGGGAGGCATTGACTATATACCAATACTCATGCACACATATCCAAGCTCACAAAATGCTGAATGTAAAAAAAATAGTAAGAATCCAATGCATGCATACCATAATATCTCAACCATAGTATGATAGGAAAGTAAAGTGCAGTAATGTAAATTGTGCCAGAATACAAGACAACCAAAAATAAGTCTGTAACCACAAGTCCAACCTATAAGAAGAGGTACTAGGGTTGATTTATAAATCCATTGGAATACACCTCAGGATGTCTAATCTTACAAGGAATTGTCTAGTAGTGGTCCGCCTATGAATCCATTAAAAGTTCTCTCATCTACACAATACATGACATGTGCGGGAAAATCCCATGAATGGGTGAGTATAACATTACTCAGTAGGCCACCCAAAAACCACAAATAAATACACAATGGAAAGTATATTCATGTATACATAGTATATCTCTACAACACATAAAACAAGAATATCCAAATATACTAAAACCAGGACATTCAGTCAATAGGTAAGTCACAATTACCACATACCACTTCTAAGGATTTAGCTGGAAGATTCCACGAAGCACTCATCTGGGTGAACACACTCTTGAGTATGATAACACTGATGACATGCATCCGAGAAGTGTTATTCATCCGGAATCGTCATGATAGATATACATTTAGATCTGAATATAGTGATATGATACCACATATGATGATCACAGCTAGAGCCATGGGGTGATACCAACAACTCTATAACAACCTTGTTATTTTTATTATATTTATACATGATTTAATGACATAAAATTACACTTAATAAAACCTTAAATATCAAGAATTATAGTGGATTGGGAAATTTGGAACATTACATAACAACTTAAAACATTAAATACAACATCATCATGGAAAACTTCCTTTACCTAACCACAACATTCCTTCATACTTAACATTGTATAGGATAACCTCAGGACATATATAAGAAAGGGGTGAGTTATAAAGCCTAGAAAGGAAATAAATATGTAATAACATGAGGAATAAAATACAAGTAAGAAAATAGGCATATAAATGGAGCATCAAATAAACATGAACATAAAGGCATGATATATCATTATAATCATAGCATGGAAATGTGGAAAAAACATAAAACATTACATAATTGGTCAAGGATAAAATACCAATAAATCATAGTGGAAAAATTACTATAAAGTAATCAATTAAAAACTTATCCCAACATGATGTATCATGACACTAAACATTAACCAATGCATTAAAGTGCTATATGATTTTGGGTTCACCTGTCACTTTAATTTCATTCTCATGCTTAAGTGTTCCACATAGATCATAAAACAAGGATTAATTATTCATAATAATTAATTAAAAAGTAAAGGAGTATGGAATATATACATTTATGTCCTAAATAAAAATGTATATGTTAATAAAGTTTATTAACCATGATATAGTAATGGGTATTGTATTCACTACATGATGATTTTGGCATGAAAAATCATGGTGCAATTTCAGTAGGATAATGGCGTGGCATAAAAATTCATAAAAAGGGTTCATGAGAGAGAAATGGGTATCTAATAATATATAAATGAAATATAAATTAAGAGTTTTTTGAAATAAAGTTCCAAAATAAGGAATTTAGAAAATAGAAGGTGTAACATAATAAATAAACTTAAAGAAAGAGGAAGAATGAAATAAATCTTACGAAATTTCGGCATAGTAACAAGTGTGAATGGGAGATATTAATGAGAGATAAAGGGGTATATCATCATTCAATCATAATAATGGAATTATTTGGGGTGGGAAAACATACCCCATCATTTTTAATTGAAAATTCAAGGGTGTAACAATATAAGGAAACATGGATAAAATGAGAAAGGAAGGAAACCCTTACTTGAGTGTGTGACTTCAAAATCTTGAAGAGAGGATTATTGAGAGATTGGGGTTACTCTGGAGGATAATATAGTGGGTAAGAAAGAGTAAGTACGTTCTTTAAGTATTTTTAGTGAAGATAAGTTGGAGATTGGGTTGGTTTATATAGGAAATGAGAGGGGAATTCTTTAATATTTCACGAACTTGGCTTTTATAATCTATAAAATTAAATATTCAAAACCACAAACATTCCAATGGTTTTTTCCAAATAGGAGTGGAAAACATTATTTTATAAGGCTAAGGGCCTAAGATATTAAAATATTATCCTTTATTATGTGGAAGTGAGTCATATTATTAAAGAAATGAATTTAAAATCAAAAAATATATTATACATTTTGGAGGATTCACTATGTCTTTATATAATAATTCAAACAAATATAAAATCACATTATATTAATTTTAAAATATATATTTGGCCTAATATCCATATTATAGTGTTTATTACAACAGTATTGGTCCATTATGATGTCATAAACACACTATATTTATATGGTATTTAATTTTTACCAAAAAATTAGAATGTCTTAGAAAATTATGAAAAATATACTATTGGATAATTTTGATATCCTAATTCCAAAAATAATAGATATTTTATCTAAATAATTTTCTAAATATGTGAATTTTCACTTTTAAAATGAAAATCGATATTCATTTAAAATTGACGAGTTTTGACAAAAATGGTTTTCAGACCTTAATAATGATTACATTTGATTTCATAAAAATTACATGATTATTTATATTTAATAAAATTAATTTAAATATAATATTTTATTAAAATATTATTTATTTAAATAATATATTAACTCACCATAATATATTTCTTAACTGGATTTGAATACTAACCAAAGATACTATTTGTGCCTTAAAATGAAATTATATTCAGTATCCTATACAAAAATAATGTATATAATAATAATTACAAGGTATTGATACATAACCCTTTATTACACTAGCATACGCCCTAAGAGTAACGTGTGTGATGGTCAAGCATTTATGGGGCCGTTCGGTGAATATGGTTTTAGCCGTGATCTCGATGAGATTGAACTTATCCTGTAAATGGTTTCACTCATGCTTAATTTGTTGGATTTCATTTTGGGATTGGTATAGGGAAAATACCATAAATATTATCTCCCTCGTATGCTCTAGTAAATGGTCTTCATAGGGAACAATCCTACTAGTTGAGGCCATCACCTCCTTTTTCTGTGTCGAAATGATATGTTAAAATCTTATATTTATACTAGTCATGTGATCACTATTCAATGGATATATTATCAATGGTAATGATACATAATGGACATTTAAATCCAATTGGATATAATAAAACAAATGGAATTCATGTGTTTTCTATATCCATTTTAAAAAATAATACATTTAATTAAATCAAAAGAGAAATTTCACTTATAATAGTTCGGTCATTAAAACTCCATCTAGATTAAAATGCTAAGTAGAGGAGTGATGCAGAGTGAAGTTTTTCACATCCATACCAAATACTCTACCTAGGGAAGGAAAAATGAATACATGATCTAAATCCAAGCCTCTTTAGGGATTCCAACAACTCGGTCCAATAAGTCATGCTAAAGGGATCATGCTCCTATGAGTAAGAAACTATATACACTAACCTTAAGGGAATCAATCAATGGAATGAAACCTAATGAAAAATTTCCATGATATGGTGGAAAAGTTATTCCAACCACATAGAAAGGGGTAGAAGGTGTGTAGTAGGAACAAATTCCTTGTCCCTTAACCATGGGTACTGCTTGTGTACAATGGCCCATGTCCTTCCAATTGTGTCATGTAGAATATGGGTACATGGAGTGTAGAAGTATTCACACAACATGTCCAACCATATGGAGTCCACCTGTGTACTCTGGTCATTTACCTATACACATTGTGAACTCATGTATCTATTCTCTTGTACCAGTACATGGGGTAGTTTGTGTACTTGGTCCAAGACAATTCACGTGGTGAGGTACATGTTGTGTGGGCAACCAATTTACTCTACCTCATGTTCATGTATCTCCTGAGATACCTTCCGAGTATCTGGGAAGGGCCTACATGTCATGTGACCGGGTCAAATTCCATGTGACATTTAGCTATCTCTTGAAACCATAGTTGTTGCTCCGTGGAAGCCACATGCCATGTAACCCCGAGTTTCGTGCCATATTCATTGGGATTTTCCAAAAACCTTAATTCTTCCTCATATGCATCGCCCTATATTCAAGGTCTTGTTCCAATGATTTTTTCACCTCAAAGATCTATATATAAGGTCATTCCATCACCCTAATGCCGAATATATGTGTTTCGGTCCTTCAATCGGCTTGAAAATCTGTTTAAATCAATTTCAAAACAAACTACTCAAAGAATGGTTTGTTCTAATTTTCATTGATTCTTATATTGTTTTCACACCTGTATTAGGCCATACAAAGAACTAATATTCAATTTCGGATCTTTGTACCATGAAACAAAGGTTCAACAATCATTCGTTTATAACCCAACAAAGAACTAAGAACACATGTTGAAAATAGGAGATAGAATTTCACATAGAATAAACCTGAGGAAAAAAACTTGATTGTTATTCATTCCAGCCTCAATACATTCCCATAAGAATAATCAACAATAAAATCAACATAATAACCAATCTCATAAATCCTGTAATTTAAAACCCATCTCTCAATAATGATCAAACTGTGGATTGTCATGTTCATTGGTTGGTCTGTGTTCCTCGCGGAATCTATGAATGGGGATAATAATATCAAAACAACATTCCCTACCTATGAAAGGATTATTTGCTATTGAAGACCAATTTTCATTGGTTAATCTAATCAAAAACGATCTCTAATCCAAGTTTATGTCATAGTCTCTGAGATAATTCTACAGGGTTTCTCTTCAGAGCCTCTAAGGAATTTCTCGGATTATGAGCCTATCCATGGATCCCTTCTAAGTGGATTATTTAAAATAAAAATAATTATTGTATCATTGTGTCAATATAAAGGTAAAATAAAATAAATCTTCAATTTATTTTATTCATTAAAAATGCCTGAATATACTTTTCACAACTGACCTATGTCAGTTGATGTTAGGCCTTACCTAGGGTAAAGATGCTATTCTGAATGCTATTCAGAGCCTATTCTTAAATTTAATCCATTTTATATTTAAAAAAATACATAGAAAATATGGGAGATTATATTCTCCCTTCCTTGGGGATTTACATCTCCAAATATCCAAAAAAAGGCTACTCAAAAATATTTGAGTACTATGCACGAATCTGGGCCTCTCGTACCCAAGTGCTCTCCTGTATAATCTCATGATATTATTAGATATGCACTAAAAGAATCACTCACCCTAGAAGGATATTATCCTACCTATCCTTGATATCCACTGGGTACTTGAAAATATTCACTCCATCCTTGATGTATAGCTCTCCCCATTCGATGATGTGAGATGGTTTATGCATGTACCTCCCCAGCTATGACATGTGGAAGACGTCATGTACCTGATCCATCTACGAGGGTAGAGATAAGCAGTACGGCGCATCACCAACTCTATGTGGTATCTGAAACGGGTTGATAAACCATCAAGATAACTTGAAACCCCATCCAAATTTCTATAATCATTATTGCAGTGAAACCTGAAGGAATACATGGTCTCCTTCCTCAAACTCCAAAGAGCTCTGTAGCCTGTCATCATAGGACTTCTGATGGCTCTATGCAGTCTTCATCCACTACTAGATGATCTGCACCATCTCTGTAGTAGCTCACACCAACTCTGGGCCCATAAGTGTCGACTCTCCTAGGTCATTTCAATAAAATAGTGACCTATAGGGTTTCCTATATAAAGCATCTAATGACAGCATATTAATGGTGGAATGGTAGTTGTTGTTATACGCGAACTCCACCAGTGGTAGTTGATCCTCCTCACCACGGCTGATATGCAACATGTAAGCCCATAGCATGTCCTCCAAAAGCTAAATGTTCTCCTCCATACGGTCATCTTTATATTGGTGAAATGTTGTGCTCAAGTGTAACTGGGTTCCAAACACCTCCTTTAATCCATTCCATAATTAGGGTGTAAAATTATCATCATGATCTGAAACAATCATCAATAGAACTCCATGGAGTCGAACTATCTTCTAAATGTAGAGGCATCCTAAGATCTCTACTGAACATTGTTCTTGGTTAGCTAAGAATTGGATCGACTTGATGAGTCAGTCAACAATTTCCCATATGGAATCATGTCATCTAGACATACATGGTAAACCAATCACGAATTCCATAGATATCATATCCCACTTCCATTATGGCACCTCAAGGGGTCGATCTAAACCTACTAGAACCTAGTGCTCGACCTTCACTTACTGACAAGTAAGGCATTGAAAAACAAACATTATCACCCCTTTCTTCATTCTTGGCCACCATAACTTATTTCAAAGGTACATGTACAATTTCTCCACATTAGGATGTACCACCAAAGGGGAGGTATGAAACTCCCTTATAAACTCCTCCCACAATACCACTGGTACTACTATCTAACCTATGAAAAGGAATACATGCTCCCCACCTTTCACATATCCATTAGGAGCATTCCATGTGGATATATGAGCATGTAGAATCTCACAAATGTTATCCCCAAGATGTGCCTCCTTAACTCACTCTAAGATTTGAGGGGTAACAACCATTGATTGGTGGTAAGTTTCTCCATCCCCATCCACTAAGGATAACTTTAAAGAGGATAAATTCTATGATTCCTTGTTTAGAAACTATGAACTAGATATCCTACTAAGAGAATATTCCACCACATTCCCCTTTATTGAGGTATATAAAATCTCGATGTTATAATCCTAGAGGAACTCTTTCCATCACCTCTTCCTCATGTTCAGATCCTTATAAGAGAAGATATACTTGATTATCTTGTGATCAAAGTAGATGATAAACCAATTTCTCATCAAGTAGTGTGTCAACATATTCATTGACAAGACTACTACCACTAACTCAATATTTTTTGTAGCATAGTTCTTCTCATGTGGTCTCAACTAGTGAAAACCATAGGTAATCACCACTTGACTCTGAATCAGGACACAACCAAGCTCAATCCCTAATGCATCATAGAAAACTACATATTTGACACCCTCCTTTGATGTTCTCAAGGTCAGAGTACTCATCAAACTCTACCTAAACTGATGAAAATCATGTTGATACTTATCTATCCACACAAAAGGCTTCCCCTTTCAGTAAAATAATTCATTAGTGCTGATATCCTAGAGAAATTAGGTATGAATCTCTGATAATAGCCTTCTGTTCCAAGGAATAATCACACCTCTATCACGCTCCTAGGTTTCTCCCATGCTAACACTACCTCAACCTTGGAAAGGTCCACAGACACTCTATCTACTAAGATAACATATCCCATAAAGTATACCAACTAAATCCAGAACTGACACTTAGAGAGTTTCCCAAAGAGCTGGTTTTCTCAGAGTTTTTCTAGAACCATCTTTAAGTGTCTCATGTGCTCCTATTTGGACGCTGAGTACACAAGTATATCATCAATGAAGACTAACATAAATCAGTTTAAGTAAGGATGAAAGATCTGGTTCATGATTCCCATGAAAAATTTTGGGGCATTCATCATGAAAAAAAAGCATAACCATGTACTCATTGTGACTGTAATGAAATTTGAAGGTCATCTTCAGTATATCCTCATCCCATACTCACAGGTGGTGATATCCTGATCAGAGTTCAACCTTTGAGAACCATCATGCCCCTCTCAACTGATCAAAGAGATCATCAATCCTCAGTAGTGAATACTTTTTCTTCACGATCACCTGGTTCAAGTGCTGGTAGTCTTCACAAAACCTCAAGCTCCCATATACCTTTTTGGAAAACAAAATTGGGGCCCCCTATGGTGAAAAAACCGGGTCTCATGAATCCCTTCCTCTACATGTCCTCAAACTACACCCTCATCTCACAAAGATCTTCGAGATTCATCCAATATTATGGAGTAGATATTAGTGTATTCTTGCGGTGTAAAAAAATACATAAGTCTATCTCCAAATGGGGAGGTAATCTAATAACATATTATGGGAAGATTTATTCATAATCAGACACTACTAATGAGAATATGAAACTCATAACATTTTTTGCACTAAGGGTAAGGCTAGTAAACTGATGAGTAATCAGTTACACCCTCCTATTCATGAGTCCATCCTATATTATCTAGGATTCCTTTTCACTGAAAAAGGAAAATTTTGTTCCATCACTGCAGACACATCACACCCTTTTCCTAAAATAGTCAATTTGGGCATTGACTATAGATAACCAATCCATACCAAGAATGATATCATAAAAAATCAACACTGTCACCAAGAGGATACAATAAAAAATATCACCTCTAAGGGTTATGTCACATTGTCAGCACAAATGTGTGATCATTGAGTCTTCTCTAGTAGGTGTATCTAAGCATAAGGGTCGAGTGAATGGTTCAACCATAATCTCTTGGTCTCAAACAAGATATGTTGCAAGAAATGAATGAATAGAAACTATGTCTATCTGTACTGAAACTAAAGTAGAAAAGAAAGAGATTGTACCTCAAATCATTCCTGGATGCCCTGGTTCATATGCCTTAACCACATGCTATTATCCCCTCCCCTATCCTCCAGCTCCTCGAGCATAGCATGGACCACCTAAGGGTGGTGTTAGTAACAATTTGAAATGTCGAACACCACCTACTACTCTCCCAACTCCCCCGCCACATCTTCCTCCCTATGGATCTTCCTACTCCTGTCATTGTGTTTTCCCTAGTGGTTCATCTTTTGCCTCCCTATCATAAGTACGTTGGTTTGGGAAGTCACAATAGAGATTTCCCCTACCTTCATATGAATAAAACTACCTCTCCCTAGGTAGACTAGACCAACCCTATGAGCCCTGAAATGTGGATCCTATATCCTAGGACCTCATCCTGAAAGGACTCCTACTACCTGATCTCTGATATTGATGTTGGCTCCATGTCATTGAGTTATTTGTACCTTATAATCCACTACTTATTGTCACTGGATGTATCTGCTCATCCAAGAATATTTTGATCAAAAAATCTCTCTCAAGAACCCCATCATATGCTGGAATTCGTAGAGGGATAACAATAGCTTGGGTGTCTCTATGAAAACCTCTCTCAATGGTTTGAACCCTAAAGTACTGATCTCCAACCATATCCATTGAGTACCTAGAAATGTTGGACAAACTTGATGAATAATCAGCCACTGTCATGATACCCTTCAAGAGATAATGAAGCTCTTGTATACACATAGCTCTCAGTGTAACTGGTGAGAACTCATCTCTGAAGAGACACTCAAAATTTGTCCATGAAAGAGTCTCCTCATCGTGAGTATGCAGAGACAAACTTCACCAATTCCCTACCAAGTGATGCATAAGGCTCGTCGCCAGGACTATAATCTGATTCATTGGTGTATTGACTAAATGAAATACCCAGGTCACCACCTAAATCCATTCCTCAACTAGCTGAGGGTTGGGCTGTCCTCGTAACCAGAATGGTATCTATCTCTGAAACTCATGAAGCACACTTATCTTGTGCTCCTCATCTGATGGTACTATGGGTACAACATGCTACTCTATAGGTGGTGGTATAGCTGGTGCACCACCTTGAGGTAACATATGGGGAACTATTAAATGTATTTAATCCTCTTTACTGGGATGGTAATCCTCTTTTTCAAGCTGGTGAATCCTAAATGGTATGTTTCTCAGGGGAATCTTGTAATAAAATAAGATGTACCATGATCAAAGAGTATATCTAGAGAGCTGACTCAAGAAGTACATGGAACCACAACTCATTCCTATATGATGCATGTGCCATTATTTTCCATACAACCAATGTTCTCATGTACTGAGTCCAAAAGCAGATTATTAGAGTCTTAATGTATGGATATGTCTACCGTATCACCAACACTAGAGTCCCTGGACTAAAATAAAAACTCTAAACACATAAAACTATTAACCCAAACCAATCCTACAAACTCTTGGTCATGATGCAGAATTGACCACCTCTGATATCACTCGGTCACTAACCGTACCACTAGGGCCCATACTACAACTCCCCAAGCCCACCTCCAATAGGCCAGGGGCTGGTGACTGGCACCGAGTGGGCATATCACTAACATGGGAGGCATTTCCTATGTACTTATACACATGCACACATCTCCCAGATCATAAGATGATTAAATGTAAAATAACCACTAAGAACCAAATGTATGCATACCACTATATCCCAACCAGAGTAAAATAGGAAAGTAAAGTGTAGTAAAGTAAACTTGGAAAGAATAAAATACCACCAAAAAGAAGTCCATAACCACATCTCCAACCTGTAATAAGAGGTACTGGGATTTTTGTCTAAAGCTGTAGGAATACACCTTAGTTTATCTGATCTCATAAGGGATAATCTAGTCCTGGTCCACCTATGAATCCCTCAGAAGATCGCTCGTCTGCATAACACATGATAAGTGCAGTCAAATCCCATGTATGGGGGTATATAATAATACTCAGTAGGACACCCCAAAACCACAAATAAATATAAAAAAGAAACGTATAGTAATCCCTATATGGTATATGTCTACAAACCATATAACAAGAATATCTAGATATACCCAAACCATGACATTCAGTCCAGAGCTAAGTCACAACTCCCATATAGCAATGCTGGGGATTCAGCTTAAAGATTCCATGAATCACTCATCCATAAGAACAGATTCCTAGGTCTGATAGAACTGATGACATTTTTCTAAGAAGTATTGTTCATTGAGAATTTTCATGAGAGAGATACACTTATAAATCTAAAGAGAATGATGTAAAACCATAGATGGGGATCACATCTATGTCCATGGGGTGATACCAATAACTCCATCTAGGTTAACCTACTATGTAGATTATCGATGCCTGTTGAATGTGGTCACATCAATACAGAAGAATCTACCTAGGACACAAAGAATTAATAGAGGATCTATCTCCAGGCCTCTTAAGGGATTCTAACTACTCTTTCCAAGAAGTCCTGTTGAAGGGATCATACTCCTTTGAGTAGGAAAAGATACACACCAACCATTAGGGAAATGATCAAGGGCATGAACCCTAATGAAAATTTCCCTATATATAGTGGAAAAGAGATTCACACCATGTAGAAAGGGGCCCACAATGTGTAGTAGGGTCACACACTATGTCCCTTGACCCTGGGTAACACCTATGTACAACGGTCTATGTAATTCCAGTTGTGTTGTGTAGAGGATGGTTACACGGCATGTTGAAGGAGTCACATGTTGTGTCCTTCCATCAAGGGTCCACCCGTGTACTTCGGTTGTGTTCATGTACATTGTGTTAACCAGTGTATCTCTGCCCATGTACTAGTACATGGGGTAGTCTGTGTACTTGGTCTAGGTAAAGTTGTGTGGTGAGGTACATGCCATGTGGGAAACCTATGTACTCCACCTTGTGTTTGTATATCTCCCATGATACATTCCAAGTATTTATGAAGGGCCTACATATCATGTTCTAGGGTCACATGTTGTGTGACATTTAACTATCTCCTAAAACCCTAGTCATCGCTCAGTGGGGGCCACATACTATGTAACCCTGGGTTAAATGTTGTCTTCATCATGATTTTACAGAAGCTCATGTTCTTCTTCTCATGCATTGGCCGATCTTCTGGGTCTCATTTTGGTGATCTTTTCACATCAAAACCCTAGATCCAAGGTCTTTCCATCACCCTAACACCAAATTGTTGTGTTTTGGGACTTCAATTGGCTCAAAAATCGATTTAAATTTATTTTTATGCAAACATCTCAAAGAACGATTTCTTCTGGTTTTCTCTGAATTGTCTGTCATTGTCACTATCTCACTTCCATTAGTTCATATTGATTTCGGATCTTAAATTTCAGATCGTTGAACCAAGAAATGAAGGCACAACGATCATTAGTTCATAACCCCATGAAGAACAAAGAACACAAGTAGAAAATGAGGGAGATAATTTCATATTGAACAAACCTGAGGAATGAACGTCGATCGTTGTTCATTCTAGACATGATCTGTTCTTGTAAGAATTATCAACAGTCAACTCAATATAATAATAAACCTCATAAATCCCTAAATTTAAAATTCATCCCGTATAAACGATCAAACCACGGATCAACCCATTTGTTGGTTGGTCCGCATTCATCGTTGAATATAATAATAGACAAAATAATATAAAAAAACACCCTACTTGAGAGAAAAGGATCATTTTTTAAGATCGATTGTTGTTGTCGAATCCTGTCAAGAATGATCTCTGATCCATGTGTTTGATGTCGTCACTGAGAGGATTATCCATTGTTTCTCTCCAGAGCCTCCATTGAATTTCTATGGTTATGATCCTAACCTAGGATCCCTGTCTAAAAGATTATTTAAAATAACCATCATTTTTACATTTCTGCGTCGATGAAACGGTAAAATAAAATAAATATTCAATTTATTATATTCATTAAAAATTTCTAAAACTACTTTTCATAGCTGACACCCTCTGACTGATGTTAGGCATCACCAAGGGTAAATTCTCTTCTCTTAACACATTGGTTCCCTCGTATTTTTGATATGTTCACCTATTTAGATGTTATTCCACTTTTTTAGGAAAACGGTGCACGTGTGCTAATTAATATTTTAATATATTTCAAACATTTATTTCAGGCACACAAGGAATCAAAATTGCATGTCGTCTCAGGGCTTGTTCTAAAATTTAATCCATATAATATTCAAAAATAACACACAAAAAATACATGATATTACAACAATAGTTCCCCATGTCTATACAATTAAATCATTTTACATTGAAGGATTCTCCATTACCCATGCATCCATGATCATGATGACCTTTTTCTACATACTCAAAGAAAACTCTGTTTTCCTTTAGGAATGTAGTAAGGTGTTTCCTTCCACGAGTATCACTTGTTTAAAAAATATCCTTTATCTTATTAACTTTATCTATTTTATGCTCTATTTCCTTCTTATTATCTTTATTTCTATTGAATCGATAATAGTTTTATAATTATTTCCCTATATTGATAGTATATGATATTATATCCTCATATAATGAGAATTTTTTGGAGACTAGTTCCCTTCAAAGGATTCGTTTTAACTCATCCAATAAAGGGTCAATATTACTCTTTGGATTACTTAAATAGCATGAAGCTGCCCTTTCTAACCATTTAATTCATAGAAAAATTTCACGCTTCCTTTTTTATTAGACTCAAGAATTATCTCTTAATATATTATCATTGTCTATGAGGAAAATATTTTTTTCAAGAAAAGTTCTTTAAATCCTTCCATTCCCTGATTTATATTTCCCCCTTGTCCTTAGTGTATTGAATCAAAGGTCACCATTGATCTGAATCCTTTGAGAGATGGTAAAACGCCATGAAGACCTTCTCCTTTCATTACTTCCCAAAGTTAAAAATATCTCCTCTAATGAAATTATACATTACTCAGCTCCAAATGGACTTTTAGTCCCATTGAATGATGGAGGTTTTTGACACATGAAGTAGTCTAAAATTGTTACACCATGTTGTGGATTAGCAGACTATGCCATATAGTCAAAGTTATTAGTCATAACATGAGTCATATACCCCAAAATAGTTATTATTTTTTTTAGTTCTAGCTATAACTCCATCTCCATCTTCATTATCCTTCCTAGGAGGGAAAATCTGACATGAATTATGTGCATTGAAAAAGATTCCTTTACTTCCTCTAGGAACTGTTTATAAATAATTTATCACACAATATTAGATCAAAATATTATAAATCATAATGTATAAAATTTAAAAATAGTTAAACACATAACATAAATTAAAATTTTATGTATAACTAATCTCAAAATCATAATCCTGTTTTCTTTGGGAAAATGTTCATCATGGGGTTAAGTTCCCAAATTTATTTTTTCCTAAATCCAGTTCCCAAGGTTTTTACTAAACTTCAACTGATAAAAACTGTATATACCTCAAACCTAGTAGCCTAGATACATTTTTTACTTTATTACATTAGCACTAAATAAAAGTAATCATATCCCAAAGGAGAAATTTTTTTATTAATCATTGTAAACTATATACATATTCTAATCCCACATTACATTTGAAAACAAAAAATAAAACATATCATTTTCATTGTCATCATCTTCATTTCCTTTTGTATATCCATAAATATCAATCATAAAATATTTATTGGGATCCTATGGAAAAGAAAAAATTAGAAAGTGGTGAGAATAGATTCTCGGAAATGGAATGCATATAGTGGAATCTTATAAGGAATGAATAATATGGTAGAAAAAAATGATGATTAAATAATGACATATAAATAATAAAATGATCTTGAAACTTGTCCAGTGATGTAAAAAATATTCAAATAAACTCATAAACATCAATAAATAATTTCATAATGAATTAATTCATAATGTTAGACATCTAAACTAACCATTTAAGCCTTGTTAAAAGACATCTAAAACATATCGTCAATCCCTTATACTAAGAGATCTTACATAAATGGTAAGGCCTTGGACAAATAAAAATCTGGTTTATAATACCCCAATATTTTATGGTATGTATCTTCTTAAATAATTTAAATTTATTCAATAACTTATGATTCATGCAACGCCAAGCTTAAATGAACCATGATATACTATTAAATATTGACATAACCATTGAAATACTAATGTGACCATTATGAATAGTAATCTATACATTAGAATGATAATCTCGCCAATGAAAGTATAAATAAAATTCAGGTGTCCCATAAATTAAAATATTACATATTAATGTCATGAAATAATTAAATAAATATTTTAAAAATGATTAATCAAGGGTTAGTATTTTTTTGAAACTTAAATGTTTATTTAAAATTTTATAATTAATATAATAATTTAAAATAAAATTTTATTTTCATAAAATAGATTTTTAAATTAATATTTTTTCATTCTAATTATATGAAAATTTTATGAGACCATAATTAACTTTTTAAAGTGTTGTAAAGTGAGTTATAATATTCAAATCAATATTTTAGAATAAATGATCATTCTATTTAAAAATTAAATTTATCATATTGGGAAAATTATTTTGATAAAATGGAGTCCATTTTTAAAATCTACACATCTAAAAAATGTTTAGGCTGAATTTTTGATATTTTTCTAAAATATTCGAATATTTTATAAAATGTGAAATACGATAATTTATTTTATTTTACATTATAAGTTAGATACATGAATTTTTTAGTCATTGAAGATGTAATAACCCATTATCTAAAACTAACATGGAAAATTTATTATACTTAGTCATAATAATCGACACTAATGATGGTCTTGATCCAAAATAATAAAAAACACCCCTCTCCTCCCATATAAACAATACCCCTCACCACCCCTTATCCTCACACATTCTAAGACTTTAATATTGCCAAAATTATACCTAATTGGCATACCAATTATCTTCCTCATATCTGATACCTACTATTCTTACCCCAAATCTATCTCTCATTAGTAGGTTTCTAAGGAGATGATATTCAAGAGGTAAAATCCCCCTTCTTTCTCTTTTAATTTATTTTCTTTTCTTTTTCTATCCAAACCTCCCCTATCAAAAGTGGAATGGTAACTTCATTATTAAATATATATTATAATTTTATTTTCATAATGTTTTATCCATCATAAAATACCCTCTCTTTTCCTTTTATTTTAAAACTAAAAATATCATTTGTGATGTTTCGATTCACCACCTTTGTGGATGATGAGTTTTCATTTTTCATTACCGCCATCAAGGATGGTCATAAAACCATTATTATAGTTTAGTGATATTTTTAATATAAATATTATAAGATATATCATTTTTTTTGAAACAATATATAAAAAAATATCATATAAAATGTCACAAGTTCATGATGGTCGTAAAAACTGCCAAAATAAATTAAGATATTTTCATCAACAATTTATCAAATGAATCATCCTCATACCATATATCCAAATAATATTTAACACCATTTAACTTAATTAAGTTCATTGATACTAAATAATTTCACTTGTGGAGAATTTATTCCCATTTGATATGAACTCCCATATTTATATTCAAGGGGGTCGACCATAAAACCATGAAATGAATGAACACTCCTAGAACAACAAAATTAAACATTATAACTCTTTAAAATTATAATAAATAAACTTAATAAAATTATAATAAATTAAAACTATATTAAATATATTCTTAATTAAGTAATAAATTAATATAATTTGATTATCTATGCCATTAAGTACAGGTGCATTACGATTTCAGACATAGTGTGAGGGTTTCTTGTCTCACTTTTACTTCTGTGAGTTATAGTAATTATTCAACCCTTATTTCTTGGGTGTGGTTTAAATATTAACCTTTAAAATATCATATCATAAATCTCTTTATATTCATTTTATTTAATTTTTCTTTTTATTATAATTAATTTTATGGGGAATACGGTTATATTGATTATAAAGTGGTAAGGTAATTCTTAACCCAATTTGCGTTCTTTGGGTTAAACTTCTACTCCATTGATTATGTCATGACATGCTTATGTGTGAGACTAATTTCTATTATCTTATATTTTATTTAAACTTGTTTTATGTCAATTTAAATTTCATACACATAATCTATTCATTTTTTAATGATCACACTTTCTTTTGAAAAATACTACTTTATATGTTTTTTTCAAAATTTAAAAGGATTTTTTTTCTAACTTATACAGTATGAGTGTATTTCCATAATTTAATGACTCCTAAATGTATTGACGAATACTTTACAAGTTTACAAGGTTATTTTCAAAGATAAATTTTTCTTTTATAATTGTGCTGTTTTTTAAATAAATTATTTCAAATTAAAGTGGTATTTCTCTCAATAATTTCTCAATGATTTTATTATTGCATTTTCATAAATTTCAACACCCTTTGTTGGATCTTATTATTTATTTGTGTAGATATATTATGATACTATCAACTTTATTTTATTAATTTTTTATCAGTTTAACTATGGATGTGATATATTGATTCCAGTCATCATATTACACTATAAGTTTTTTGATTATGTTTATTTTTTAGGGAAAGTTTTCAACATTTCATACGATAGTTTCAATATGAATGTATATGTTGATTATGTTTCACACCATTAATATTAGGAATTCATTGGACATAGTAAGTAATGGATGGGTCCCACTATAATGCCTTAATGCATCAAAAGGTATTATAAGAAAAACTGGTTTGGGTATTGGATGATGTCATGCCCAATTATATATTGTGTCTTGGTAAAATCCTTAATGGTATGTTTATGATTTCCGGAATTATACATTCCATGATTATATGATAATTTATTTATAATTCATGTGATTGTTCGACTAGTTGAATATCCATGGTCAACTTTAATTCTAATGTGATTATTTATATGGAATTATTTTATCAAAATTTATTCATTACATATTATGATTAAGATTATTCTTTAACGGAATGTGTTTTTAGTTATTCACCTCGACTTATTGTTTATGTTTATTTGTGATATAATCTGTTGTATTCTTACCCTTACTGATCATATGATCTCACCTCTTTATAATGTTTTATTTTTTCCAAGATGCCAAGATGTATATAATGATTGACATGCAAGTATAATCTAGGATAATAGGGTTGTTTCCAATTTAATTAACATGTTATATTTCATTTAAAGTTGAAATGTAATAATTATTTTTCTATATAGTTTTCCAAATAAATTAAACTATTTTATCCTTTTGGATGTTACCGCTTTTACTTATTACCAATGTAGTAAAGAAACCACCAACTCTAGGATACTAGAGATGGGGTCTTTAAAATGTTTGTATCATGAGACATATGGATACACTAAGAGGATATTTGATTCTAGGCCCATTAAACCACTTAATAAATTCAATACATTCATCATATGAATAAACAACATAACTTAATCAACATGGGTTAAAAGTCGATAATTGTTCATATTGAAATAACTAGCATATCAAATATCAATACTTTCCCTAGTCAGGATAATTATAAACCATATATAGAAATATATCATATGATATAATATTATTAAAAACACAATAAATTAAAATATTATATAAATTATATTTTCATATATTAAAATACATTCAAAATCAACTGGAAAATTTCTTGTGGAAAATACACTTTTTCAATTTGACACAACTTATTTAAAATAATAAAATTTTCCAAATATTACGGGAGATATTTTATTTGAAAATAAACTTTTATAATTTTAAATTAATCTTAAAATAAATTTTTATTCATAATGAAAGGAAATTCTATTCATTTTGAATAAGTTAAAAAAACATTTCTTTCACACTTTTATAAAAAGGTCAGAAAATACCTCATTCAGAAAACAACAAGAATATTCATTTTATAATGTTTTTTAAATTGTAAAAAATGGGTAAAATTTTCTTTAATAAATCATTGGATAATATTAAAAACATTATTTTAGAAATATTAAGTAAAATATATACTTGGAAGAAAAATATTTCTGACCGAGTATAAAAATAATGTTTGATTTCTTTACAAACACTGGTTTTGGTATCTTGAGTAGTTAAATAGTGGGAAATGAAAATAAAATTTTTAATTTATATAAATAACCAGATTATAATAAAATATTTTATTTATAATAGAGAAATATCAAATAATCCCCCCAGGGGGGTCTTAAACATAAATAATCTTGAATAATGATGAGATTGTGAAATAAACCCTTACGTTATATTATACTTCCTTGCTATGTGTCTGAACCAACTATATAATAAATATTAATTTGTTATAAATATATCAAAAAAATAATGACGTAGATATTACCATATATTATTTAATTATAATCTTTTATCACCTGTTTATTAATAATTATTTGTTAAAATCACTATTCTGGGAATAAGTGCATTGTTTTTCATGTATGTTTTGGTTTGACAGCTATAATATATATACATTTATTATGGAACCATCATCTATAAAATATTTATAATTATATAAATATCATATATATTAATTATATATGTATTTATAGTAATTCTTATATGATTGAGATAAAAAATGAACTACATTGTTCATGGAGACGGTAGGTTGTACGTATACATGAATGATGTTTCAAGTTTTTTTACTTCAGGAACCAAATAAAGAAAAATAATAATTAATCTTTAAAAATTCATTTTTATAACATATATATAAAAAACATTAATTAAAATAATCCTTATTACCATCCATGTAAAGTGTAAATGAAAACTAATCACATCGCTTTATGGAGTTTGTCGTCCACACATAAAAATGGGAGAGGTTATCATTTTAGGAAGGATTGAATGATAAGAAGTTACATATTATATTATTATTCAAAAATTATAATTATTCCATAAATATCATATATAAACATTAAATCAACCATAATACCTATCTATAAAATATAGCTGTGAAAAATTATTTTTATCGCTATGTGGAAACGGTAATCTATATATATGCATGAGTGACACTTTCACTTATCATTTGATGTAAAAGAGGAATAATAATGGTGGTTTTATAATAATAATAAAATTTAAATATTTTTTAGATAATTGAGTTATTATTTTACGATAAATACCATATATTTAGATTATAAAGAAGGATAAATAAATTGAAATAAGCTAGGTAAGACAATTAAAAAATTCTTCAGGAGACCACCTTTATATCCTTTCTTAAAGAACCTATGGTTGGTATTTTGGGGAGAAAATAAACTTAAGACATGTATAATGATGTTAATAATATTAAATATTTTGTATTTTTTAATTTAGTTTACTCAAATTGGTGTAAAGAAGAGAAGGTATGGGTGTCCTTTTATAACGGAGGTAAAGTACACACTTAGAATTGAAAAAAATATTAAAATATAATTAATCCATTATCAAGAATAATTATTCATAATGTATATATATTTAAATATAAGGTAGTATATGGTTTAAATATAGTCAATAAATATAATTTTTATAGGTTTAAGTGGTATTTTAAATCATATCTTTTCAGTTAACCACTTTATTAACCTATTTTAACCATATCCATGGAAATGTATTATTCAATCTTAAAGCTTTATAATTTTACTTATAAGGTGAAAATTGTATCATAAATGAAAATTTTATTAAATTTTAGACCATATATTATCACCTTATATTCTTTCATGATTTTAATTAATTTTAAATAATTTAATAAAGTATTATTTACCTTAAATATCATTATTGAACTTTTTAAAACTATTATTTTAAATTTAATTAAAATAAATCAGTAAAAAGAATTAATTTGAATATAAACATTTAATATATATCTATTAAGTTATATTTATCTAAAAATTCATGGATCACAATAACTCACCCAAATTTTATTATTTTAAATATTTTTAAAATCATTTATTTTATTTTCCCATTAATTGAATAACTATTGTGTTAGTGTTTCCTAAGTATTTAAGTTAATTATATAATACCTAAACATATAAATAAATTAACATAATGAAAATAATTTTATTTTTCTACAAATAACAATTTATATGTTTTCAATACTTTCTTTTTTCCTTATGTGAACACATAATAGATATTTAAAAATAAAAGAGTGACATTTATAATTTTCTTTTATTTAAATATTATATAAGTATTTTTCATAGACAATTGTCCCTTTAAAAAATTAATTTCAAGATTAATGTGATAATGGTATAATTAAATTTATCTAATAATAATTTTAAAAGAATATAGTTACATTAACACTCACTTTTCAACCCGGATTAACCTGATTTACCTTTTGTTGAGGTGTTATATTTTACTATATTTACTAGTCACAATGCCTAAAACTAAAAGTAACCTATAAACCAAATTTGAACCTCTGATTTTTAATATGGAATCCATTTTATCAAATTCAACACCAATAAGTATTATGAAGTAATTTTAAAAATAAGCACTCAAAACATGATGGAAATCGCTTTTAAAAAAATATAGATTTTAAGCATAAAAATGGACTTATACTTATCCCATACAAAGTAAAAATATTAGATAAATTTTAAAAAAATTATTTAATATATAATATATACATTTCATTAAAATAATTAACCAATAGTGATTAATTTAATTTATTAACATAAAAATACATTGTGTGCAAAAAAAATTTTTTTTGAAAAACATATCTTTTACTTTCAAATGATTTAATTTTTTAATCAATTAATAACCAAATAATTTATTTTACACATGTGTAAACCATAAATTTTTTATAAATTATTTAATCATATTCATACCCATTTATTTAATGAATATTTTCTAATGGTATATTATATTATGGTTCATTTAGACTCAAATTTGTGTGTATCACATGATTTTGAAAAAAACTATTTGAAGAGAAATATTTCATTAAATCTCAGGGTTTTTCACTTAGTATCTCTGATCCAAGTACTCCTTGAACAATCTATGAGTAATTTTAATATATGATTTAAATGACTATTATAGAAAAATTAGGTTCAATAATGGTCCTCAACCAAAAAAATAACTGGCTTTATCCTTCAGTGAAACACATTATCCTGAGTTATACTATACTAAAAAAATCAATACAATGTCCCAATTGTAAGATGTTACCATTTTTCTTATGGGTTACCTTGTTCATGAATAATCCATTTTATGTATGTTCCTTCTAGACTTCACCCAATTCTCAGTTAAACCATTAACAGTATAATTTGATAACTTTTGACACAAAAACTCCAATGAAATTGACACAAACCCCAAATTATAGGCAAAGGATTATTCATTCTCACACTAAAATTATGAATATTATATATTCCAATTAGGGACACTAAACTAGTAGTAGCCTAAAATTTATGTGACGTACATTAAATTAATATTACTAGGGTAATAGATATTCTAGTTGTCACACACATGATAATCAATAGAACCTAGCATTAGCATCACCTTCCCATTTGGAAAATTAAGGTCATAATAAGTTCTCATTTTAGATGGAATCCCATCCATTATATTTTAAGGAGTCTTAACATGGTCACACTATATTTTTACATATATTCCTTACACATATACATTCTAATAAGAATTTAATTTTTCATCGCATACCCTCAACCAAATTAATTTGTTTCAAACATATTAATGGAGTGTTTTAGAGGATAAATATATTTTCCAAATACAGAAAAAATAATCAAAAAAAATTATTTTTCTATATAATAAATTAATTCATTTAAATATAATGAAAGAAATGAATAATGCATATATTTTTCTCTAATGGTCTAATATATCCAAGATTCTCCATGAAAACTTGATAGGGATTACTGAGAAGTAGAAAATGGACTCCTTCCTCCTAGGTTATCCTTCGGATATGTGAATCTATAAATGATTTGGAAGGATCTCCTTCAATCCATGGTCTACTAGAACCATCCATTAATGGTTTTAAGAAAATCAAGAGATAATTTTTTACAATGATAAAATAATAATATCTCATATATCAAATTCACAAAAAATGAACAAATTTATATATCCATCTAAGAATATTCCTTGTATTTCATACATTTATAAAAAATTAGTTTTTAAATAAAACATTTAAAAACTATTTTATAGATTATAAATTATTATAACCTTTAACTCATAATTTTTTAATATTTAAACATTTTTTTAGGTTGAGAATCCTAAAATCATCATAAATGGATGAACAAATAAAATATCATAACTTATTGTAATATTAGTATATGTTATCATAAAATGTACAAACTATCATACACTAAAACAAGGTATAGTAACCATCAATACATAATGGTTTACACTAGATAAAAACATGATGTGGTTTATACCACCCCATCATGGTTTAGTCGTTAGTTTATATTTCTATAAAATATTAAATAATTTTTTTTAAAAATAGTGATTTGTGTGAATCACCCAATATAAAACCAAAATAGAAAGTGTGGTGTGTTTTTCCAATATGGTGAGATGAAAAAAACAAGAGGGTTGATTTAAATCATATAAGATAAAAGTGTAACTTAAAATTTATTGAAGAATATGGTGAATTAAATATTAAAAAATTAAATCATATGTGATTAAATGAATGTGTGTGAAGAGTGTAAGAAGTAAATATGATAAAGATATAGTACATGTACTTTTATAGAAGTTCAGATCTAAATGATCATATGTCTACTATCCATAAAATTAACCCAAGTGTATGGATACAACTAAAAGGTATACCACTTATCAAGGAGAGTGAAAACTCTTTACAATACACCTTTTTAACCAGTGGGGACAAACCCAAAAAAATCTTTATGGGACCACACAAAACCTAGATTTTTATAGGCGGTAACCAAACCTTTCATTATAGGTGTAGTCTAAAAATATTATCTTTAGTAGGTATATAAAATAACTACACATTAAATATGTATTCCAACCTATTTCATTTTTAATTGGAGTAATAACAAGATGCACCTTTACAGGTTTAGGGTGAACCTATGATCTTTCTTTTTAATCAAGTAAGCATAACCAGAAACCTACCTTTTAAGGGTATTATAGCCCATGAAACATGTTCAGGACAAAACATTGTAGTACAAACAATTATATTAAAAAATAATGTAACGCCCCGACCCCAGTTACCCAGAGTCGGTGCATTATTACATAACATTGGCATGATCACAAGAAAGATCAAATCTCGAAAGACCGATTTGTTTAGTAGTCTTGGAAACACTAGATATATTCATAAGTCTTACATTACATCATAAAATGAAAAACTACTACAACAACATATTGTCTCCATAATCCACACTCATATCCCCACATAATATCCCTGCAGGTCATTCATAATTTACTTCTTCACTTCCTGGGAAAAATAAAACATAGAAAAGGGGTGAGCTCAAATGCCCAGTAAGGATAACAATATAGCGGAAACTTTCATAAATAAGAATAAACATTTAAGGCAATGTATAACTAAAACAAAAGCCTTTTAAACTTGAACTTTTAACATAGTATGGAATAAATAAAATTAAATAATTCCATTTACTTATTCACATGGTTATTCTACTAATCGAATAATCACATGCAAAATCAATAACCACTTTCATAATGATGGAATGCATAATGACAGACTATCATAACCACATAGCCAAGGCCTCGTGCCAAGACTACAAATAATATTTTGTCAAGACCTTGTGCCAAGACACTAGTTTGTCTCATGAGACCTACCGATGTAATATTTTTAGAAGATACTTATGTTTAAAATTGCTAAAAAGTACTCCAGTGTTTTTATGAAATCATTATGCAAGCTTCTGAAAACAAAATAACTAATTCTGAGACTGCTCGACTAATTATAGGCCATGATGGGTCCACTCCCAATCCCTTCCTATCTACCACACTCGAGAGTCAGGTTTTCTGAAAACATTTTGAAGCTTGCGTTAAATACGTATACATTTGCACTGGATTTTCATATTTTTGAGAGAAATATCTCTTTTTTTGAAATCATTTAAAAGTCACATAATTATAAAAGAAAACATTTACTTTGAAGATATCCTTATAAGATTGTAAGGGAAGCTTATAATATTTTATAATGGCGGAAAATAACCGCACCCATCATATAAGTTAAAAAAACATTCTTACCTTAATTCTGTCGAAAAGGTTAAAAAGGACCTTGTTTTGAAAACGACGGAAAGATTCCTCTTATAAAAAGTCAAACAAGGGTATAAATGACTTTAACCCATATTCTTGTAAATAATAAATATGTTTTGAAATACATTTTGAAGAAACATGGAAGTGGATGATAAAGAAATCCCAGTAGATTATTACGTATAAACAACCTCGGATAATGAAGAGATTGTGAAATAACCCTTACCAATTTGGTAACTTATGAAAAATACAACCCATGAAAGAGGTATCATACAATGAATATGTAAATACACATAAATTAGAGTGTATTACACAAAGAATATAATTATGGGCAGTACATACACCACACAAAAGGTAATGGTGGCAATATGGCATGAATCTCACAGGAATAAGGAGTGAGATGAAAACCCCTTACCACGTTGTAATCAACTGAGTCGTATGAACAAAATTTAATAACCAAAAAATGATTTACATAATAACATGAATATAAAGATAATCATGATAATATATATCAAATGGCAGTACACAATACACCACTTTCAATAATTTAGTGGCGAACAATGGAAATCTCACGGAATTGAAAGTGAGATAAGAAAATCCCTTACCTTGTACTTTTCCTTGGTTGGGGTAGGTTAACATCCTGTATAATGGTGAAATAATTGTTATTAAATTATAAAAGAATCATATATATTAATATTATATCATATATGATCTTTTAATATTGATTTGATAATAATATCTTAGTATTATCGTTGTTTCGGGTGTTAACTTACTTGTTTTCTTTTATATGTTTTGTTACGTAAGCCATGTTTGTAATGGATATTTGGTATATTATTAATATCCAGAATGATATCATGTCCTTAAACATCATTTTTAAATCATCAAATGATAATTATACTTGAATGGATACGATGGAGAATGAATCTCATCGCGTTCGTGGAGACGATAGTCCGTACGTACGCACGAGCGACAATATCATTCTTTTGATATTAAAATAATATATAAATGGATGGTATATCATATATACAGAATCATTAACATGTTATATTTATTATTTACATGAGTTACACATCATTATTATAACCATCCAAATAATAATATATTGAATAACAATTACACCACGACGTGGAGACGGTAAGCCGTACATACGCACGTATGGTGACATGTTATTCAAAGGGTGGATAGTATACTGAATATGGTTGTACCATATTTATAATAACATCACAGTATATGTGAGATACTGGAGTTATTATTTTATAATGGTAAGAACCAAGAAAGAAGAAGTGGAAGAAGAAAGGAACTTAAAAAGGGGTGGTGAAAACATTACCTCTTCTTCGGGTTCTTCTTTTTGATTTGATCAAAAGGGCTCCGTAGGTTGTCTTTCTGATCAAAATAAGGCCTCTATGTTGTAGTGAGGGAAGTTGGGAGAGTATTTGGGCAGAGTTTGGCCGAACCAAAAGGCTTTGAAGGTGTGAAGAAATGAGAAGGAGGAGTGCCCTTTTATAAAAGGGGTGAGGGGCACCTTTGTAAAAGCTAGAAATATTAATTTATAATAAATTCATATTCGGTTTCTAATGGATCCAAAGTTTATTATTTAAATTTTAAGGTGGGGATAGGTCAAACAACACTCAACCAATAGAATTTAGACAGGTTTGGGTACTTATTTTAACCTTATCTTTAAGTATTAACTCTAAGTTAATTAGTTTCACTTTTACAATGTCTCTTTGTATTTTTATGAAATATGGTTACTAAACTTACTATATACATCCAAGAGACCCCCAAGTAGTCCATTAATGATGAACCTATCATGATATAAGTCTCTTGGCCGAACCTTAGATTTTTAGGAATTTAATATCAATTAATAATATAATATTTGTTTTAAGAACTCTTTTATGTCAATTTTGACACTATTCAATAGTTGATTTTTGTAAAACTCATAACAGATTGATTACTTCGAAAAAAGTCAATTAAATAAATCCTAATATATTATATTATCCTAGATAATTAGTTTAATTCATTAAAAGTTTCATATTTTATTTATTTGGGTATTTATAATATCAATTATTTTAATTGTTTACTATTATAGTAATTAATTCATCATCATTGTGTCAAAAATAAATTAAATTATTTAATGTCTAAAAATTATAAATAAAATATCACTATGTAGGAAATCTTTTTATCTTTCTAATGAATATTTATAATCTAAAATCCAACATATATAACCCTATGTAAAAATTGTTTTTCTAAAAGATATATGCTTGTGTCATTTTAGTATTCATTTTAACTTAATTAAAATAAAGTGTCCCTATCACCTACAAGTGGCACCATGGGGTCCCAAAATCGACCCAAAGATGCCTATGGTCGAACATGTATCAACCAATAAGGCTAGGACACGTTTTAGGGTAATTTTGTATTATTATAATATTAATTTTTAACCCTTATTTACCGGATTTACCCTTAACCATGGTAAATAAAATATTTATCGCAGTAATTATTCAAAATGTCTAAAAATAAAAGTTACCTATTTACACAATTTGAAAATCATGATTCCAAATATGGAATCCATTTTTCTAAATTCCAAACACATAAGTGGCAGAAATTAATTTAAAATTAATTCCCGCTGTCAAAACAAAAAGCGTGTTTTTAAGAGATAATAACTATCAAAAGATTGACACTTGTTTATGTTCGGTTTAACTGTAAAATTATGTCCAATGGCCAAAATTATATTAAATGATAAAAATATATTCTAAATATACTTTAAAACCACTCAAATTCATAATTTATCACTACTAATTATTTTGATTAAAAAAGTTGTTTTTAATTAAAATTTAGTAATTTTCACTATTCATCAAAATATGAAAGTTATCCGAAATGTACCAAAATTTCACCTTAGGCTGATTTTGATATTCCGAATCCAAAAATGAAGTCCATTTTGAAATATAAAATATATATAATTTCAAAAAGTAGGTATTACTATTCATAACGGCTAGTTTGATTGGTTGTGGTGTGTGTTAGAACTCGAAGTTGCGTACAACACACACTACTGTATTATTCATAAGAAAGCATATCGTGGAAGCTTGGGATGATTTATTTTAAATTTTTTTTTGATGTCCCCCATTACTCAAAAAGTTTAAAATATTGTATTTAAAATGGGTTCACTATGAAAAGTTGGTAAAATTGCAATACTGAAAATGAATTTGTTCTTACATTATGTCTAAGAAACTCATAATATGGATTCTAAAATTATAAGGATTATATAAAGTTTAAAATTTAGTTAATACTATTCATAACCTCTTTTGAATGGCTTGTTTGGTAAGTCATGGTGTGCTTGAACTCGGTGTTGTGTGTAGTGCAAGTTATTGTATTATTTTAAAGAAATAACACACTATGAAATTTTGGGGTGTTACATTCTCCCCTCCTTCAATAAATTGCGTCCTCGCAATTTGAAATTGTTCTTCGAAAATAAAAGGTTGAAAATAAAAGGTTGAAAATAAAAAATATCTTTGTGGGAAAACCCACATCGGAAATTAGGTTACTAAAATTTAGTCTTAATATGAGGAAAAGAGAAATGAAAGGGTCACCACCAAATTATGATCTCGATTAGGAGAACATTGGTGGCAATTAGAGACATATAATTGGAGGAAAAACGTAAATATTTATAGGTATTGATTGAGGTCATTAATCACAAACAAGTATAAAATTGAGGTCCTTAAACTCATCAATATATGATGATTTGAAATACCATCGGTTCAACAAAACATAGGGTATTAGGATAACACATTTTTGACGTTTCAAAATATCTTAGTTGAAATCCCACATCGAAAAATGAATTAATGAGGCCTCTATTTAAAATAAAGAGTGGAAAGTATGAAGATTACCGAAAAATAACACATACTATGGTTCCATGTAGGAAAATATGGATATGGAAGAGAAATCTAACCATCAATTATCTGATGGAGAGTGGTAGAGAACATGGCTATGAAAAAGCCAACAATCCCAAAGCCATAAATTAGTGATGATTTAAGGTACCATCTAGGACAACATTTTTGTTCTAAGTTCCTTTTCTTAATGTTGAGGAATTTATTTATGAGATTGGATAAGATCATAATGAGATATACTTACTTTATAATTAGAGTTTTGTCCATTAATAAATTTCTACCACAAACTCATCTTTCACTCGTAAAAAAAATTCTATTTATGCTATTCGTACAGGGTTCCGAAATAAACGAATTTATAATTCATCTACTAGATCTTTTAAAAAAACTACATTATTTAATCCAGGACATCTCTTGGGCCAGTGGTAGGTGATACACCCTTGTCGCCCTTCGGTTGCGGGTTCAAGTCTCGCGGCCTTGCCGGACGCGACGGGTTGCCGCCCGACCTCCGGGTTGTCCTTTTATGGCAATCCAAAATTAATCTCAAACTAGAATTTATCCAAAATACTTCTGACCAAACTCACAGTCCAACATTTATAAGGAAGTTAAACATAATGTAGATCCTTCTTACCACGTAATATCATATGAATACCTTCATCATGTATCCTTTTAAAACACTGAAACATCCTGAATTACCATAATCCATATTGATTACATTCATGCTCCCTTATTCCATATAGAATGCTGGATATACTTCATCAATCCAAAAATGTTTTAAACACCAACAATGATGGAATATACAAATCATTAATTAGTTTCAAGGTAGTCAATAATATCCAATATAATTTATCCAAATCAATCATGTATTATTCAAAAATCAGTACCTTGGTATCAGAACCATATTATGGTTTATCATTCTCTCAACCATATATTTTCCAAAAAATTTACCTGCTATTGAGTCACTTTTCTTTGTTCCACACAATCTCAAGTCCTTAATGAAATAGTACTGTAGTACAATCCTTATATACTCCATAATTATTATAACAAGTACATTGTTGATACAACACTCAATTGACATAATCAACATAAGAACTCTAATCATTCCTCTTCATCTGTGGTAGTATCATAACTTGATTATTATCCAATAACATCATTTGTGGCGTATTCTGATGACAGGGACATAGGTTCGCATAGTGTCCAAACTCCTTGCAAATGAAGCATTGTACATTTGAAACCATTTTCTTACCCTTGCAGTCATGTACTTTGTGCCCTTTTCCACCACAATTATAACAAACTCCCATTCCTTTCAGACAAGTTCCAGGGTGTTTCTTCCCACGGTTATCACATATGGGAAAATTCTTCTTTTCCCTCTTCCCTTTATCCATCTTTCTCTATTTCATCCTTTTCTTCTCTTGCTTCCCTTCAAAGCCATAGGAATCAGTAAAATCTTTACTTATCTTATCAACACATGATATTATTTCTTCGTATGATGATAATAAATGGGAGATTATTTCTCTTATAAATTCTGGCTTAAGGCCATAAAATATATGATCCTTCTTTCTCTTTGGATCATGTGCATTGCTGGAGTTCTCATTCCTTCTACTGGGTGCCATTTCTAAACAATAGAATACACTAGATTAGTTTATGAATAACAATACCTAATCCCAAACTTGTAAGACACATAACATAAATTAAATATTTTATGGATATAATCCATAATCATATAAATTTCTCCTTTGAGGAAGTAAATCCACATAAACCCTTCATAATGGTTTGTAAAGAAAATGAGAATTATCCTAAGCATATCCCCCGGGAGTGTCGTAACCAAGAGTGAAGCAAGGCCCGTTGTCGTGCACCAGTTCCCGTTCGAGTCTAGATCAAAGCGGTGTTTTCGGGTTTTACCCCTAGGTACATCTGTGCCAGAGCCGCCTCTACCTGCTCGTATCCAGACAGGGATGTATTGCTCGGAAAACTCACAAAATCTCTACAATACAAAAATTCTAGGAAGTTCTTCTATACTAATCCTCAAAGTTCATCTTAGGTCTACGTGCTCTAATCAGAGTTTATCTAAATCTAGCTTCCAAGGTTTGTACTAAACTTCCTCTGATACCAACTATAACGCCCCGACCCCAGTTACCCAGAGTCGGTGCATTATTACATAACATTGGCATGATCACAAGAAATATCAAATCTCGAACGACCGATTGGTTTATTAGTCTTGGAAACACTAGATATATTCATAAGTCTTACATTACATCATAAAATGAAAAACTACTACAACAGCATATTGTCTCCATAATCCACACTCATATCCCCACATAATATCCCTGCAGGTCATTCATAATTTACTTCTTCACTTCCTGGGAAAAATAAAACATAGAAAAGGGGTGAGCTCAAATGCCCAGTAAGGATAACAATATAGCGGAAACTTTCATAAATAAGAATAAACATTTAAGGAAATGTATAACTAAAACAAAAGCCTTTTAAACTTGAACTATTAACATAGTATGGCATAAATAAAATGAAATAATGTCATTTACTTATTCACATGGTTATTCTACTAATCGAATAATCACATGCAAAATCAATAACCAATTTCATAATGATGGAATGCATAATGACAGACTATCATAACCACATAGCCAAGGCCTCATGCCAAGAATACAAATAAGATTTTGTCAAGGCCTTGTGCCAAGACACTAGTTTGTCTCATGAGACCTACCGATGTAATATTTTTAGAAGATACTTATGTTTAAAATTGCTAAAAAGTACTCCAGTGTTTTTATGAAATCATTATGCAAGCTTCTGAAAACAAAATAACTAATTCTGAGACTGCTCGACTAATTATAGGCCATGATGGGTCCACTCCCAATCCCTTCCTATCTACCACACTCGAGAGTCAGGTTTTCTGAAAACATTTTGAAGCTTGCGTTAAATACGTATACATTTGCACTGAATTTTCATATTTTTGAGAGAAATATCTCTTTTTTGAAATAATATAGAAGTCACATAATTATAAAAGAAAACATTTACTTTGAAAATATCCTTATAAGCTTGTAAGGGAAGCTTCTAAGATTTTATAATGGCGGAAAATAACCGCACCCGTCGTATAAGTTAAAAAAAACATTCTTACCTTAATTCTGTCGAAAAGGTTAAAAAGGACCTTGTTTTGAAAACGACGGAAAGATTCCTCTTATAAAAAGTCAAACAAGGGTATAAATGACTTTAACCCATATTCTTGTAAATAATAAATATGTTTTGAAATACATTTCAAAGAAACATGGATGTGGATGATAAAGAAATCACAGTAGATTATTACGTATAAACAACCTCGGATAATGAAGAGATTGTCAAATAACCCTTACCAATTTGGTAACTTATGAATCATACAACCCATGAAAGAGGTATCATACAGTGAATATGTAAATAAACATAAATTAGAGTGTATTACACAAATAATATAATTATGGGCAGTACATACACCACACAAAAGGTAATAGTGGCAATATGGCATGAATCTCACAGGAATAAGGAGTGAGATGAAAACCCCTTACCACGTTGTAATAAACTGAGTCGTATGAACAAAATTTAATAACCACAAAATGATTTACATAATAACATGAATATAAAGATAATCATGATAATATATATCAAATGGCAGTATACAATACACCACTTTCAATAATTTAGTGGCGAACAATGGAAATCTCACGGAATTGAAAGTGAGATAAGAAAATCCCTTACCTTGTACTTTTACTTGGTTGGGGTAGGTTAACATCCTGTATAATGGTGAAATAATTGTTATTAAATTATACAAGAATCATATATATTAATATTATATAATATATGATCTTTTAATATTGATTTGATAATAATATCTTAGTATTATCGTTGTTTCAGGTGTTAACTTACTTGTTTTCTTTTATATGTTTTGTTACATAAGCCATGTTTGTAATGGATAGGTTGTATATTATTAATATCCAGAATGATATAAAGTCCTTAAACATAATTTTTAAATCATCAAATGATAATTATACTTGAATGGATACGATGGAGAATGAATCTCATCGCATTCGTGGAGACGGTAGTCCGTACGTACGCACGAGCGACAATATCATTCTTTTGATATTAAAAGAATATATAAATGGATGTTATATCATATATACAGAATCATTAACATGTTATATTTATTATTTACATGAGTTACACATCATTATTATACCCATCCAAATAATAATATATTGAATAACAATTACACCACGACGTGGAGACGGTAAGTCGTACGTACGCACGTATGGTGACATGTTATTCAAAGGGAGGATAGAATACTGAATATGGTTGTACCATATTTATAATAACATCAAATTATATGTGAGATACTGGAGTTATTATTTTAGAATGGTAAGAACCAAGAAAGAAGAAGTGGAAGAAGAAAGGAACTTAAAAAGGGGTGGTGAAAACATTACCTCTTCTTCAGGTTCTTCCTTTTGATTTGATCAAAAGGGCTCCTTAGTTTGGCTTTCTGATCAATCTAAGGCCTCTATGTTGTAGTGAGGGAAGTTGGGAGAGTATTTGGGCAGAGTTTTGCCGAACCAAAAGGCTTTGAAGGTGTGAAGAAATGAGAAGGAGGAGTGCCCTTTTATAAGAGGGGTGAGGGGCACCTTTGGAAAAGCTAGAAATATTAATTTATAATAAATTCATATTCGGTTTCTAATGGCTCCAAAGTTGATTATTTAAATGTTAAGGTGCGGATAGGTCGAAACCCACTCAACCAATATAATTTAGACAGATTTGGGTACTTATATTAACCTTATCTTTAAGTATTAACTCTAAGTTAATTAGTTTCAGTTTTACAATGTCTCTTTGTATTTTTATATAATATGGTTAATAAACTTACTATATACATCCAAGAGACCCCCAAGTGGTCCATTAATGATGAACCTATCATTATATAAGTCTCTTGGCCGAACCTTAGATTTTTAGGAATTTAATATCAATTAATAATATAATATTTGTTTTAAGAGCTCTTTTATGTCAATTTTGACACTATTCAATAGTTGATTTTTGTGAAACTCTTAACAGATTGATTACTTCTAAAAAGTCAATTAAATCAATCATAATATATTATATTATCCTAGAAAATTAGTTTAATTCATTAAAAGTTTCATATTTTATTTATTTGGGTATTTATAATATCAATTATTTTAATTTTTTACTATTATAGTAATTAATTCATCACCATTGTGTCACAAATAAAATAAATTATTTAATGTCTAAAAATTATAAATAAATAATCACTATGTATGAAATATTTTTACCTTTCTAATGAATATTTATAATCTAAAATCTAACATATATAACCCTATGTAAAAAAATTTTTTCTAAAAGATATATGCTTGTGTCATTTTGGTATTCATTTTAACTTAATTAAAATAAAGTGTCCCTATCACCTACAAGTGGCACCATGGGGTCCCAAAATCGACCCAAAGATGCGTATGGTCTAACATGTATCAACCAATAAGACTAGGACACGTTTTAGGGTAATTTAGTATTATTATAATATTAATTTTGTACCCTTATTTACCGGATTTACCCTTAACCATGGTAAATAAAATATTTACCGCAGTAATTATTCAAAATGTCTAAAAATAAAAGTTACCTATTTACACAATTTTAAAATCCTGATTCCAAATATGGAATCCATTTTTCTAAATTCAAAACACAGAAGTGGCAGAAATTAATTTAAAATTAATTCCCGCTGTCAAAACAAAAAGTGTCTTTTTAAGAGATAATAACTATCAAAAGATTGACACTTGTTTATGTTCGGTTTAATTCTAAAATTATGTCCAATGACCAAAATTATATTAAATGACAAAAATATATTCTAAATATAATTTAAAAACACTCAAATTCATAATTTATCACTATTGATTATTTTGATTAAAAAAGTTGTTTTTAATTAAAATTTAGTAATTTTCACTATTCATCAAAATATGAAAGTTATCCGAAATGTACCAAAATTTCACCTTAGGCTAATTTCGATATTCCGAATCCAAAAATGAAGTCCATTTTGAAATATAAAATATATATAATTTCAAAAAGTAGGTATTACTATTCATAACGCTTAGTTTGATTGGTTGTGGTGTGTGTTAGAACTCGAAGTTGCGTACAACACACACTACTGTATTATTCAAAGGAAAGCGTACCGTGGAAGCTTGGGTTGTTTTATTTTAATTTTTTTTTTGATTTCCCCCTTTACTCAAAAAGTTTAAAATATTGTATTTAAAATGGGTTCACTATTAAAAGTTGGTAAAATTGGAATACTGAAAATGAATTTGTTCTTACATTATGTCTAAGAAACTCATAATATGGATTCTAAAATTATAAGGATTATATAAAGTTTAAAATTTAGTTAATACTATTCATAACCTCTTTTGAACGGCTTGTTTGGTAAGTCATGGTGTGCTTGAACTCGGTGTTGCGTGTAGTGCAAGTTATTGTATTATTTTAAAGAAATAACACACTATGAAATCTTGGGGTGTTACAAATAATATAATTGATCAACCAATGAATAAATTTTGATGAATTTTATAGCATAGAAACACAATATATTTTTCCCTTTACAGAAAAATTTGACCAATGATGTTCGGGATATCCAGTAAAGGAAATTTAAATGATGAATCTTCTAAAAATTATATCACTTCAGTCACATCATGTATTTCATTTCAATAACATTATTAGGAATTGGATTCTATTTATAAATAATACTCTAATGGATATATTTTATTCATTTGAACTCCATAAACACCTTCATGTGAATCGCTCTAACATTCTACAGCCTATAAAACAATAATAATCAATAATAAATGTAATTTAAGTCAAAATTAAATTATATCTAAATAATATTCATTTATTAATGAATATAAACCTTATAATTACTGGATTTAGTGTCCTTAAATATTCTAAAAAATATTATTTTAAATTTTTAAACTAAGAAAATCATCCATAATTATTGATCCATGCATCATATGATATTTTTTTAATTATTAACTTATAAAAATTAATCTACCAATAAATATGTAATATTATTAATAAATTTTGATCTGAAATTTTCCAAAATATCTAAATAATCTATATTAGACCTATACAGAATATTTTAACTACTGAATGAAAATTAGTAATATATTACATTTACTTCAAATCAATACATAACATATTGAGATAACCTCTTATGATACATAATTTTTTTATCCTTATTAAAATCCTAAATATGTAATATATTTACTCTATCTTTATTGATATACATAAAAAAATTAACTTACTAAAATTCATCAACTCTACATCATACGTAATATATTTAAAACCTTCATTATATGTGTTATATTTTATATTTTACTAAGAACTCATAATTTATGTTTTTTTAATGAATATTTAATATATTTCTAAATCAACATGATATATTTATTTTTTATAATATTCATCACAAGTAAAAATATTTTATATGTAATATTTTTATAACCTTCTCTAGATGGGTAGGTTTTTTTACTTTAACAAAATATCAACTTCTCTACTTAATAAAACTTTTCAAAAATACAAAATCCAAAACAAGATTAAACTAAACTAGTAATAATGAATAAAAAATAACAATAAATAAAAACTGATGAGGGAGTAATAATAACAAACAATAATAAATAATAAATAAAATTTATGACCTAAGAAATAAATCATGGTCTTAATTTTTCTAAACAAAATTGAATAATATACATAGATTATAAATACTTATATTAATGGTATGACATTTAAATGAAGTGGTTTATACACTTTATACTAAATAATATTATAATTCATAAAAAAACAGAGTATATTAATGAATATTAAGTAAGTATTAAATAAATAAATGAATAATTCTAATATTTAGACATTAGATGTATATTTGCTAACATTTTATAAAACAATTACTATAAAAATGGTTTTATAGAAATTCCATAACAAATAAACATGAACAATTCATATTTTATATTTCAATATGAACTCTTCGTATTAAATATTACATGGTATTTTATAAAATCCATCATAATTATTAAAATATATATTTCGTTAAGAAGAGTAAAATTTTCATGTTTATTAATATATGAAGATTTTATATTAACAAAGTAAACGCATTATAGGATTATTTATATATTTTAATTCCATTCAAGTCCTCTTTAAACCTAAATATGATCCAACAAAAAAATTGGTATGACATAAACTCCACCTTTAATTTCAATGATAATTAATTTGAACACATAATATAAAAATAGTAATTATATTTTTAAATTTTAAAATATTATATTTCTCAGAAAATGTTATCCCCAAAATGTTTCTCATACTATATAATTACTATGTTACATTGGTCCCCTGAGATAATGTTATCCCATCACACTTCCCTATAATACATAAACTACATTATCTTATAATGTTGTTTATGTTAATTCTTGATTTAGTGTTAAATTCATAATACTTCCCACTGTATATCAAAAATATGTTACTTCCACTATGAAATAAAAAGTATTATCCTCATAATTCTAATGTGTCATGATGATATTCTTTTTAACATGAACCAATATCCTAATTGAAAAAATTATCTCATAAAATTTACAATTTTTAACATCTACTTGACACATCTAATGACTTCTCTACAATGTTTTCTATAAAAAGTATGCTCTTTATATTTTTATTAAAATCTTAATTAAAACCAAAAATTATGGAAGTGGGTATGATATGGTTGTTGGATTTTATAGTGGAAACAAATTTTCCACAATATCTGGCCATGATATGTTTGAATTAAATTCTTAAAATATAAAAAAACATATCACACTATTTTGATGAAGTCAAATACAGCATTCACAGATGGTTGAGAGTGATATTTTATTATTATCCAATGGAATACCGACCCTAAAGGTTTCCATAGGAAGGTAAAATTCCTAGATCACTTCTATATAGGATTATCTATAATCTTTATAGACTTGGTAAAACCATTATAAAAGGAGAAGTAAGAGAGAGAGATAGAGAGATTTTTAACTAGGATTTATCAATATTTCACACCTTCTACTAATTAATCTTATATTTATAGACTTTACGAATTCTAGTATAAGGCTCCATCATAATACAAAATGTTTCATAAATTTTTATAGTATGACATAATTTATAAACACTTCGTAACACTTCATCCCATCCATGAATGAATTTTTTATTGTTTAAAAAATTCATATAACCATTGAATACACCTATAAAGAATCATCAAATGATGTTTAATTGATATGTGAATGACTAAAATGGAAAAAATGGAAAAGAATATATAATATCATATATTTAAAGTCATTCCATGGTCATAGATACACCCACGTCATTATCCAGTACATAGGCATTACATGGCTTCACATTATTTGATACAGATGGTCACGTTATGTGGTTTGGTGCATAACCCCATTAGTTATAACAAACGTTATTTTTAATATGAATTAAATAAAAAATATATCATATCCACTTTCTTCTAATATGACTGTTCAATAAAAATAAACCTCTATTTCTAACCACATGTCTCATGGTTTTTAATAATGTTTTTAAAAAGACAATATTCAAATATTTAAAATTTTCAAATAGTTGATCTTCTTCTAAGTGTATAGGTGTCCAAATTTATTCTGAAATCCCATCAAGAAAATTTATTAAACAATAAAAAATGATGATTTTTATGTGGCCATTTATGATTCCAAAAATCTATATTCTTCATTCCATGTTCTAACCTTATCGAATATATACCCACTTCAAAAATAAGGAGTCCTAGTTTCCCATATATTTTTCATTTTAAAAAATTACCATAAAATATAAAATAATAAATTTTAGTAAATAACATAACTATCATGAAATATTTTTCTTCCATGCTTATGAAATACAATTCATCCCTTTTTCCCTTCAATAAATTAAAATATTAAATTAAAATATACAAATATATGTAAATATCATTTCCTAGTGATTTTGTACTTGATATTAGCATAAAAACATTGTATTCCTATATTTGATACATACCCATCAAGAAATACTTTAAATTATTGGAATAATTATCCATTTACCATTTTTATTGCTTTCAAGCCCTTGAAAATTCATTCATTTAGTGTAAATTTTAAAGAGTTTTTTCTTAAATTACTGTGAAAATTTAGCATAATAAAAATCAATTTTATTTTACTGATGAGAATTAGTAGTATGTCAATGTTTTCAATTTTAAATCATGTAATTTTCATGATATGTTATATTTTTGGAATCATAAACACTACGATACAAGTGAATAAATCTAGATAAAGTGGGAATGTTTAATAATTCATCTTTAAACTCTTTTTGTTCTATATATTGTATGATTCATTTTATTTAAGACATCAGAATAATGATATATTTCCATTTCTAAATAAAATTAACTCATTAAGAAAAGAATTTATTTTTCATAACCCAATACAATAAAATAGAAAATTTATTTAGTGTCATATGTTTTTAAAGCATGTTTCCCTTTAGCAATATTCTTTTAAAAATGAAAGCAACTTAGTGAAAATTTTATCACTATATCCATTATTTTTATTCATGTTGCATAACATCAACACTAATAAAAATTTATGAAAACTTATAAATCTACTATACAAGGGAGTATCTATATATATTTTTATGTTTTTAATTATTTTAGTAAAATATTTTAGATTAACTTTGATCATAGTGGTCATATTTTAAAGATAATTGCTTTTTGTTGAGATTTTATTGATATTAGTTAATAAATTGACATCACAATACTCATAGATATTATTGAATTCATTTATTATCTCTCTATGATTATGTTAAATATGGTATATTTGATGAAATACATGACATATTAAATTGTATTATAACTTTAATACTTCTAACCCACTTTAACAAACCACATTCTACTTAAGTAAATAGCATATTATCATAGTATTCCATAAGGTCAAGTAAAAATTTAATAATTTTTTTTACTCCAATATTATATTATTTCATAAATCAATTAGAATACATCAAATGTTTATCCATTTTATCTCAATCTATCAAAAAATCATGAGAAAAATTTGATTATTAAAACGTGTGTACACTCCCACACACATTCAAAAACATAAATATCATTTAAAATTACAAAAAAATAACCCAATATTTAAAACATTGAAGGGGGAACGACTAAATATTAGAGACAGTAACAATGTAATTAGAGATGGGAATGGAGAGGGAGGCCGGAGAAAAGATATAAAGTAAGCAGAGTATTGAATTCATTGAGAACAAGAATAACCTAGTGTTGCATATTAGATAAAAGCATGAAATGAAGGTTAAATATCTATAAATTTTGTTTTGTAATAATATATGAGGTATATTTGTAAAAAATATCATATATAAAAATATATTTTGGTTTTTAGAAAAAAATCCTAAATAATTTTTGATGGTTTTTATAAAATAATTTTATATTATATATATAATTTTTTTTATAAATAATTGGAGCTTGGATGTGTGTGTCTTTTTAAAATTATATTTTATTAAAATTATTGTTATATATTTATCAAAACTTTTATAATCATATTTTTATTAATTATAGTTTAAAAAACTCTTTATATATAAGGATTCAAATTTAATATATTATTTAATAATGGTTCTTCTTAAGAAATATTATTAAGAATAATATTGCACGTATCAATGACTTTTAGTATGAGTTACGCACCTATTGTGGGGAATGAAAAAATAGAATTTATAATACTCATAGTGTTTCATTATAGCTGACTATAATCATCTCTCAAAGATCTAGTTTTGGATCACTCACTATCAGATTTCACTTATTAATATTTTTTTTTATATTTTTGAAATTAATGAAAAATGGAGAGGATTTTTTATGGTGTAAAAAAATAAAATTAAATAATTAATGAAAATAGTCAAATATTTAGAAGTAAATTAAGTGAATGGTAAGAGAAAACTATTGGTATTCCATCATTATTTTCCATTATTATTTTAATACCCATTATTATTTTCCTTTATTTTTTTATTTTTTTATATTAACTGAATCAATATAATTCATCAATAAACCTCCAATATTTATATTTTCAAAACATGATAGACTACAAATATATTTAATATCATCATAACCCCAACTCCTTATGTAGTAAATAATAAATTACACACCCAATCAAATATGTGAAATCTTTGAGAACCTAGATCCATTGTATGTCATTTTATCTTCTAAATTGTTAACCTCCTAGTTTTAATGATCACAAAATCATGTTTTTTAATAATACTAATGAATTTAATGTTTACCTATATGAAATTTGTATTCTGAGAATATTTTTTAGATCCATCTAAGTATGATACACAGTTGAGTCAGACACGGTTGTCCCTGACACACCGCTAGCATAAAAAATCTCTATGTCTGATATACCACGATCATGATATTTTCCATTTGATGTGTCATCGAGGATGTTGGGCCCTTCTAGGGGTGGATTATGAAAATCCCACATTGAAGGGGGAGGATCATGAAGCACCCTTTTATAAGGTGGTGTAAATATCTCTCCCATCATGTGGCCTTTTCCTGGGGGATGCATGAGGGAAAGAACACAAGGAAAGAAAAATTGTGTGGGCTAAGACCAAAGTGGACAATATCATGATCATGGGCTGGACTGGGCCATTCAAAAATGGTATCAGATCCAGTATCGATTCGATGTTCCAGCAAGGATGATGGGCCCTTCTAGGGGGTAGATTATGGCTATCCCACATCGAAGGGGGAGGAGCACAAAACGCCCCTCTATAAGGTGGTGTGGATACCTATCCCATAATGAGGTCATTTCCTGGGTGATTCCTGGGAACTGGATCCCATGGAAATAAAAAACATGAGGGCTAAGACTGAAGCAAAAAATATCATGATCATGGGATGGACTGGTGCATCGTATAAGAAATCGGATTCCACTATTAGGTCTGAAACATGAGGATTACCATAGGTGGGGTATAAATTTCATATGAAACAGACGTTTGGTCAGGTTAATAATTAAATCAAGATATTTAATAAATAAATTAAATTATTAATTTATTAATTTAATATAAAATTAGAAAATAATTTTCTTAACCCTACACACCATCATGGTTAACGCAACAATGTTTTAAAATCCTCAATTTCTTACCATTTTAATCTATTTTGGTGGTGGAACCATTAATGGTTGAATTTTCACACTTTATCCTTAACATTATTTAGAATCATGGATTAAATGGTGTTTTAAATTTTTTGTATTTAATGGAAGTTTTTATTGAAATGTTAATGGTGACAATAATTAGAGATAATCAATGATAAAAATAATTATTTTTATTTTTATTATTATTTTCATAAATTATGAAAAAATATATTAAATGTGAAAACTACGAAATTGATTTGATAATATAATTTTGTTACCAGTATTATTATTAATTTGAGTATTCAATAATAATATTAATTGATGCTATTATTATTATTTTTGTTGTCCAAACATTGTTTCGGCCTTAACTCCCTCATGCGATGTCAGATTAACATGTCGTCAGCGGTAGTATCACCCTGGAGTTGTGGTAGTATTTTCAAGAACATTTATTTAATTCAGGCTTGTGGTGTAGGCCTATAAAGTTTCCAATATTATGATGGGTTTTCATCCATTACGAATCTCAGAAGTTTCAGGATGTGAATAAGGGTTATATGCCATGTTATATCCTGACATTAAATGGGAATTACAATTACGACACATCTTGACCATTATATAAATTAGGGCCTTAACGCTGTGTAACTAAATTACTCACCGTGTAATGCCCCATGAGTATGATATAAAAGGGAGTCAACCCATGGTTTTTTTTTGGATTCTGTCCTCCATGATTTCCCTCCTATTAACCCAAATCCTTCCCCATGAATTATTAGAGTCTTCCAACCCTTCTGGATCCATTCCTTTGGAATTAAATCATCATTACATTGGTGGGCAGTATCTAGGTTGAGTTTTGGGATCTTATATACCTTCATTCTCATTGACGGGTGTTGTGGCGAGTGTCGGGTTTTTGGAAAAAAATAGGTGGTTCCCTCTCGATTACCAAATTGATTATCCTTGAATTGCCTGATTTATTTCAATTGGTGATTTCAATTAAATTGCTCATATTTTCTTTCAATTAAATCAATAAAACCAAATTTCAGTGAATTGGGATATTTTAAATGGTTTTGGGATAGAAATTTGGAAAACACCCAATTCCATTGAATTATGGTGTGTTTATGGAAATTGGATGATTTAAATTGTTTAATTTAAATTGTGGATTTGATAGAAATTTTTTGAATTAAATTGTTTAATTTAATTCTGAAAAATAATTTTGGAAAGGATGGAATTTGTTTTGAATGTATTTCAAACTCATTTAAATGGCTTAAAATTATTTGATATAATCTTAGTGGTTTTATCTTATGAAAATGCATGTTTTTGAATAAATACTCTTTTGGTTTTAAATAGAAATAAATTAGGATTTTTTGAATGGAATATTGGGATTTATTTTATTTTAAAAATTATTAAAATAAATTACCCATCATGTAAGAGAACATTCAAGCCTTAGGTAGTTGGTGAGTTATTTGGATACACTCTACACTATGGAAACATTCTAAAACGTACATGTGGTGGGTCACATCACCAATGGGAGGGTGACAAGTCACCTCTTTCTAGTGCTAGGGGGATGTGAGTATAATCATTTTTCAATGTTCACATAGAGAGTGTGTAATCCTATAGATGGTTAATACTATCATACCTTTTAAAAGATTACCATGTTGCCCACTTGTTTATTTATATTTAAGATATAAATGTATGCCAATGTTGTTTGAACTACTTTACATGCCTTCTGAATTTATATAAACTCTTTTATATAAATTTTTTAATTAATCCATTATTTTTTAAATATTCAATATCTTATAAAGTAAATCATGTTCTTTAAAATTGTTTTTCATCATTTGAAAATGTATAGAATGTTTTGTTTAATTGTTCTTTTGAAATGAAAAACCAATTTATTTTGGAAAATTGAAATCATTTCCTTTGGTTAATTAATTTTTGGCCTATGTTATGGAATCATTGGTGGTATACTACTGGGCATGGGCTCACATCCTACTTTTTTCCTTCAGGTGTTTGTAGACTTTTTTTCCACGTTCAAGAAAAGGGTAGTGATCTCTTGGAGGTGTATCTAGCTGTTCAGATTTGGACTTGGTGAGTCGTATCCTTAGGGATATTATGGTAGTTTTTTTATATTTTAGTACATGGGTTGTAGTACTTTGGGTTTTTATGCTTTTTTATATTTTGGTGCATTATTCATAGTGTAGACTTCTCTTTTGATAAGAATATTGTCTTATCTCATTTATTTCCACATTGTTAGTGGAAAAGTTTTTCCTACTTGCATGTTGTGTGATTCCAGGTGCTAGTAACCAACCTGTGGGGATCAGGAATTCCCTTGGGTCATGTCAGGGATTGATCGGTTATCGGGTTACCAGGGTACCCGAGCAGGTTCATGACATCGCCAGTATATTGAAAATTTTTTCCTAGTCTAAGACATCATTAGTGTAACACTGCTAGAACTTGACACTGCCCAAACTTCACACTGCCAGAACTTGATTCCTCCAGAGCTTGAAACCGTTAGATCTTAAGACGATGTCACAGTTTTTATTAATTTAATTATTTTTTAATTTCATTACTCTAAAATATATATTCAATGAATTTAATCCTATTTAATATTTTAATGATTGTATCTTAAATGTTCATCATAAATCATGTCATAATTATCAGTGTGAGGAGGCAACTGATTCAGATGTCTCTGCTGTTGCTGATAAAATTAGAGCATGCTCCCTTATGAAAAATAGTCACATGGTCATATAGAGGAAAACATGTTGAATATCCAAAACATTGTGGACAGAAAGAGTTCATGATTCACTAATTATCTGAGAGATAAAGAGCTAAAACAGATTAAAAACACAAAGAGCTCACCTTCTATGATCACCTGAATGAGGAAGAAAAATCTCATCACATCTAGTGCTTTCATCCAGTCAGAAAATAAAAGTTGTGAAACTCTATTTTCCTGAATATTTTGAATGAACCTAACTTAGGCTTCATTTATGATTCAAATCAAGATTCACAAGATGAATTATAATGGACATAACATCTCAAAACTATACTCTCCAATATTTCTCGATTCTATTTATATTTCTTTCTTTTTGAGAAATGTGTGTTATACTCTGTTTTATATACGCAAACTATCTTATGTTCTAGACTAGAAGATACTAGATATCTTCTCAAATACTTTTCTTATTTATTTATCCTATGTATAAGAGTGTTTGAGCTATTTGTGTGCCAAGTTTCTTTTTACTCCCACAGATAACTGTAGAAGAGGTCGTGTGTAACCTAGATAGTTGAAAACTATTGTATAAACCCAATCCAGGTTGTGGATCATTGAGTTTATTTTATATAAACTGTTTAGTGGTGGGTGATCACCATGTGTATAGGACTAAGTCTCAACTTGAGACTGAACATCTTGTATTCAATCTTTTTGTTGTTTGTTTTAATTTTTTAAAATTTATATTCACTTTAAAAATGAAAAGCTTTCATCTGTAAAAAAAATGTATACTTTGATAGTTTATCTTAATTTGTGTTCATATAGTATTTTTATCATGTAAATTTATTTCAAAGGATTCAATAATATAATATATTATTTATCTGAGATCCAAATAATATTTTGATAAATATTTAGAAAGATTATATATATATTATACAGCTTATTTTTATAAACAATGTTGTATTTAAAAAAATTTATGGATTTCAAAATAATCCATTTTTAATAGAAATTTTATTGTGTACAAAATTAACCCCCTTCTTGAGATACTCAATCCAACCAATATTTGGTATCAAAGGAGTTAAAATATTTTAAAATATTTTTTAACTATAATTATTTTTGTGCATCAAATATCTTAAAATTTATGTTAATTATAAATTTTCAGTTACTTATATTTATTTTTTAGTATTTTATTATGGATAATAGATGGAAATTTTTTGCAACCAATTTACAGCCTTTCTTCCATGGGACCAATTATTTCCAATAGAAATTAAAAATGAAAATGAATATTTAAATTATGGGTTTTGAAATATGGTCTTCCATAGTAGATGATTATAAAGTTCCTACTATTGCGAGAAGTACCTGGGATGATCCAAATAAGGTTTCTTATAATTATAAATTCAAATCCATGAATAACTTATATTGTTACATAGGATATAAATAGTTTAATAGAATTTATTCCTATAAAAAATCTTTTGAAATTTGGGACACTTTGACTGTTTCCCAGGAGGGAACTTCTAATGTTAAAGAAATGAGACTCCATACCTATAATATTAAGTATTATAATTTTAAGATGAAACCTGATGAGACCATTTTTGATATTTACCTCATGTTTAATAATATTTTTAACACCATGATCTCACTAGAAAATCATGTTTCTGAAAATGACTAATTAATGAGGTAGCTGAGATGTTTACTAAAAATATGGAGCAACATATTAGTTTCAATAAGATAATCATGCGATATAAGTAAATTGCATGTGAAAGAATTAATTAGTGAGATTATGATGTATGATTAAGAACTAAAGGTAAATCATAAGGTGCATTAGGAGACTAATAGAATATATGTATCCTTCAAGACTACTTCCCCTAAACAACAGAAAGATAAAAGAAAAATAAAATGTGCAAGCTATAGATTAGAGTGACAGTGAATCTACTTCTGATAATGATGGGGAAATGGATCACCTAGTAAAAAGGTTTAAGAGGTTCTACATGATGAAAATGTTTTTCAAAAAACCAAAATTTAAATGAAAATATGATAACATAGGAAATTTGAGTAAAAAGGATGATGATCCAAAGTTAGTTTTCTGTTATGAATGAAAATGAAAAGGTCACATAAAATTTGATTTTCCTAAGATTAAATAAAAAATGAAATATGAATACAATAATAGAAGATACAATAATTCCATGAAATCCACATAGATTGCGTCTAAGGATAGCTCCAACGACTCGGATTTTTCACCTGAATAAAAGTTAGACATAGAAACTATGTTCTTTATGACTAAAATCAGTGAGGTATATGCTTTACCTAATGCTTCAGATGTTCTTCCTATACATGTGTTTGATAATTCTGATAATGGACATGATGATAATGATATGTCAATTGAAGAATTGTTTGAATATTGTAATATGTTAGAAGACACCTTTAATGATTTTAAAGATAAATACAATGTTTTGAAAAGATAACATGCTCTAACTATAAACTATAAATCTGATTTTTCTATAGAAAATGGTAAAAATGATCAACTAGTCAAAGAAAACAATGAACTTAAACATTAAAATGTGAAATTGAAGAAAGGCCTTGAAAAATTCACAAATGTTAGAGAGAAATTGACACAAATTTTGGGAAAACAAGTTGCTCCCAAATATGTTACTGGGATAGGATATGAACCAGGATAGAGGAGAATAATTAAGAATAATTTTGTTCCAAAATCCAGAAATTAATCCTCTATTTTGAAACATTTTTTTAAAGACCCCTATAATGTTTTTATTTCTAACAGTGTGAAATATATCTATAGAAAACCCATAAATATAATATGGGTTTTCAAAGACCTTATTAATAACATTTATAGGCCAAAATATATTTGGGCACCAAAATCATTTATTGTTTAAAACCTATTTTGTAGGAAAAAATGATTGAAGACCTCTAGTATAATTCTATGATACTTGAGCAGTTGATATTCAATATCTATGACAAGAGATTATTCTTTATTCAATAGTATTATCAAGGTTGATGGTGGCCATATCACCTTTAGTGATAATTAAAATTGAAAATTTTTTATCCTAGGCTATATTAGAAACAAAAATTTATCTTTAATTTCTATAGTTGTGTAGGTTGATTATTTAAAATATAATCTACTTATAATTTTTTAGTTGTGTGATGATGGTTTCTATGTTATGGTTTTGAATTATTCTTCTAATGTTTTCAGTTCTTGAAATGATTTAATTTTTAATTCTTTGAGAAATGATAATTAATTTATATATTTTATAATTAAATTCATTTTTTTCTAATAATGTTTCATGTTTGAGTTCCTTTCTTAAGGAAAATTGGATCTGGAATAAGAGAATAGTCTATTGCAACATTCAGTCGCTCAGAAATCTGCCTATGAAAGGGTTAGTTAGGGATCTATATAAACTTGAGTTTTCAACTGATAAATTATGTAACCCCTATAAAAAATGGAGATAGTATAAATTTTCTTTTAAATCAAAGAAATAAGTTCCATTTTATCAACCTCTTGAGTTGGTTGACATGGTTTTTTTATATATTCTTGGTTTTCTGGTCTTAATGGGAAGAATTATGTTTATGTTCTTGTAGATGACTTTTCTAGGTATAATTATGTATAATTTTAACTTACAAAAGAGAATCCTTCTCTTACTTTACCATGTATGTTAATTCTGTAAAAAAATCATAGTGGACTTGCGATTAAAACCTTAGGGAGTGACCACGGACATGAGTTTTAAAATCAAGATTTTGAACCTTTTTGTGCAAAAAAATGGCTACATTCATAACTTATCTTCTCCAATGAACCATCAGTATAATGGAGTTGTTGAAAGAATAAATAATACTTTACAAGTGATAGCTTGGACCATATTGATTGAGTATGACCTGCCTATCTATTTCTTTGAAGATGTTGTCAATACATCTTGTTATATCATCAATAGAGTCTTAGTTGGATCAATTCATAAGTAGACCCCTTGTGAGTTGTGGAATAATAGTAAATCCATGGTTAATTACTTTAGAGTTTTTGGTTACAAATTCTTTATATTTAGCACTAAGGATAATTTGGAAAAAAATAATCCAAAGGTAACAAAGGAATTTTCATTTGTTATTCAATTTATAGTAATGCCTATAGATTTTTCAATATTAAGTCCAAAACTATGGAAGAATCATTTCTTCTCAAATTTGATGAAAATAATCCACATGAGCCTAATATATCCTTATAAATCATTGGGTATGATTTATCTTCTCTGAACATAAATTCAAAACCCTTAGATTCTATTATAAAACAAGTAGAAAACCCATCCATTTCTGAAGCATTTCTAGAAATTCCAGAACAAGAATATAAAAATAAATAAGTGACGAGTCCCTCTTTCTCTATAGATGTTATATATATTAATCACCATCTGTTATTTGATTTTTTAGGTGATCTAAAAAGAGGAACTCAAACTAGATATTCTGTTATAAATTAGGTTGAACATCGAGTTTTCTTATCTTACCTTAAACCTAAGAACATTGTTGAAGCAATTAATGATAAATTATGGGAAATAGAAATGAAAGATGATCTAAATGATTTTTAAGGAAACATAATTTTGGAACTTGTAGATAGAACCAAGTAAAACTTGATTATTGTAACCAAATGGGTGTTTAGTAATAAAGTTGAGGAGTCATAAAATAAATTTGGAAATAAGGATAGACTTGTTGCACAAGTTTATATTCAAGAAGAACGAATTGATTGTGACGAAACCTTTGAACCTATGTCCAGACTTGAATCCATAAGAATTCTACTTTCCTATATAGCACATCTAGATTTAAAACATTATTAAATGGATGTAAAGAGTTTATTATTAAATGGTTTTATAGTTGAAGATGTTTTTGTAGAACAAACCCCTGGTCTTTAAAATCCTCATTTTCACAATCATGTTTTAAAATTAACTAAATATTTATATGGTTTGAAATATGCTCCTAGATATTGGTATGATAATCTCATCAATTTTCATATTTCAAAAGTATTTTCAAAAGAAATAGTTGATCTAAACCTTTTCATAAAATGAATTTCAAAAGATATATTAGTAGTAAAAATCTATGTTGATGATATTATTTTCGGATCTTTAAAAAATCTATTTGTACTAATTTTTCTTAAATGATGCAAAATTAATTTGAAATGGGTTTAATGGGTGAACACAAAATATTTATTGGATTTCATATTTTTCATAATAAAAAAGGAAATATTTTTAATATAATTAAATACACAAAATATCTTTTGAAAACTTTTCATCTGGATAGCACTAAAAGTAGTGATACTCATATGAGTACCGCTTGTAAGTAACATCTTGATGAAACTGGGAAACTAGTTGATCAAACTAGATATAGTGGTATGATTGGAAGTCTTCTTTACTTGATTTCTGTTTGACTATATATTATGTTTAGTTTGTGTATGTGTGCTCATTTTCAAGAAAACCCAAAGGATACACACTTACTTTATATTAAAATAATTTTCAAATACCCCAAATATACAACTAATTTGGGATTTTTTTACCCTATAAGACAAGAATTTGATTTAGTAATTTATTATGATGATGATTTTGGCTATTTCAAGTTAGATAGAAAATTACTCTAGAACATATCACATTTTAGGAAAGTCTCTAGATACATAGTGTATTAAAAAAGAAAAATTATGTTGCATTATCTACTACTAATGCTGAATACATAGCTACGGGTAGTTATTGTGCACAAAGTTTTTTGATGATACATACTCTACTATACTATAGAAATTAATTTCCAATATGTATCCATAAATTGTGATAATAAAAGTTAAATAAATATATCTAAGAACCATGTTTCTCATTTTGGATCAATATATAGATGAATATATATATTAGATGGAACAATACAAGAGGGGGTGAATTGTAGGTTTAAAAACATTGTGTTTAAACACTTAAGAAATTAGTATAAATGATCTTAAACTGATACAATTCACAATAAATACAATTAACCACAATTATCTTGAGTATAAAGGTTTGATACGAAATAATACAATAAGAAGTGTAAATCAATTGTATTCAAATGAATACAATAATCAGAGTAATACAATAGTTAAATATTCTACCATAAAGTGTATATAATCTATCTATACAATATGTAACAATATAATTGTAATTGAAACAATTTCAAATGAATATGGAATGAATAATGGAAACAAAACAATTCCCTATCTAATACAATCAGCATCAGAAATGAAAAAGTATTATAATTATTTTATCCCAAAGAGAACGATATCCTTTAACCGAGGATAAGAGGTCTATCTTACCACCACCTTGGTAAGCCCTCGATGTGATGATAGGTACGTCTGTCTTGCTATCCTTGCAAGCCCTTGATTTTGCAGGTAATCGGCACCTCTATCTTTCAAACACATGAAAGCCCTCGATACGAAGATCGATAGCACCGTCTGCCTATCCTCAGCAGCCCTCTGTTTTTATCACCTGATCGGTCACACAAAGAAAAACAAATCACTTATTGAAATACAAAAACTAAGTATGAGTCATTCGGGTTTTGTAATTTCAAGGCTTTCGCACGAAGCAAGAGATAAGTCTCATCGTCTCTCTCTAGAACTTGATAGTAGCAAAGAATGATCAAAGTCTCTCAGTTATACTTCTCAGCTTCAAATGACCTCTTATTTATAGGCCTCGGGTTCTAACTATCATATTTCCTCCAACAGTCATATTTCTTTGGAAAACACAGAAGGACTTGGACACGTGGCATTATAATGGTCAAATTGAAATAGAAAACACTACATTGTTTTGATTAGTTTATAAATAACTCCACGACATCATTTTGGTTAAAACAAAAGATATATGAAAATGATAATCATGAGTACGATTGATATAAAACATGTGTTTTGATAAAGGATAAAAACAAGCATGTGATAAAAGTAAGATATGAGTACTATTAGTATTACTTAGTGTAATGTATTGATATGATGCAAAGAGAGTACGATGCACAAAAGTCAGTCTGTTTGACAGAGTCAGTATGGCTGACAGAGTTAGTACTATTTAGTCAGTACGATTGACAGAGTCAGTACGATTGACATGGTCAGTATGATAAACACAATCAGTACAATAAGCATAGTTAGTATGATAAACAAAGTCAGTAAGGTAAGCATAGTCAATACAATAATCATAGTAAGTACGATAAAAATAGATGAAAAGATTTGTGATTTCCAAAAAAAGACATAAAAGTCAAAATATGACTTTTTACTCAACAATATACCCCTTTTTGAAAATCACAAAACATGAAGTAAAAACAAAACAAATACTTATCTCCCCCTGATTTATTGAAAGCTCTTCTGAATATGAAATTGAGTATAACTAACTCCCCCTTAGGTATGTACTTTACTAAGGATTGTATTTGTAAATTTTCCTTCTTTTAGAAATATTTTATTAAAAAATTATCCCCTAATAAAACATTCTCCCCCTTTGTTATTTACAAAAAGAATGGGGTAATCTTGAGTTTCCTGAAAAAGATAGAGAAATAGTGCAAGTCAATGGGAAATAAAACATAAATCTCATTGGGATAAAAAATGTTTATAGAATTCTATAAATGAATAAAGAATGATACAACAACACTCATTTGTTTTCTCTTTCTTTTTCTTTCTTAATCAGCTCATAAAGAATAGCTTTCTTCTTTTTTATTTCTTTCTTGTCTTCGAAGATAGAATTGCACTTGGATTTGAGAAGCTCTTATTGATCGGTAAAAATCTGATCCTAGTTATTGATAGTCTCTTCTTGAACTCTGATTACTTCTTCAAGAGTATCAATTCTTTCTTGAAAATTCTTATTGTCTTTTGATAACAGAGAATTTTTCATTTTCAATAGAACTAATTCATCTTTGAAAGATGAGGCCTTGGAAAACTATGACTGGAAAGCATTCAATCTCTCTTGTAGCTCTTTTATTGAAGGAATATCGGCTCCATGATTTTTTTACATTTGATTCAGCCTTTCAAAGGTTTCTTTTTCATGTTTGTTGAAAGTAATAGAAAGTTCATTTGAAATCCTCCTTAAGTCTTCAATTGATATTTCATGATCATTCACAAAGTTTTCTGTTTTGTATGACCACTTAGTCATCCTATTGCAATCCTTCTAATGAGTAGCCAAACTTTCAGAAAGTACATTAAAATCAGATTCAATTGACAATACTCTCTTTCTATGTTCTCTTACAGAATAAAACTTTTTCCTTTGATTGTCAGTGATGAAATCAATTTTCCCTTCAATTTTAAGAAAATAAGGAATTGTCTTCACAATTCTCCCCAATACATAAACAATGTAATCACTTTTCTTGAGAGAAATTGTGCATTCTGAATCAGTATCCTCATCGTATGAAACCAGTTCATTTGATCTGCTTGAGTCTTCAACTGGTTGTTTTCCTTTTGATCTTTATTTTTCCTTTATTTCTTCTTCCACTTTGTCACTAATAACAATTACTTTTTTGGTATGAGAAGATTGAGCACCTTACTTTACTTGAGAAGGAATTCTATCTGGAGTTTCATGAGATTCAATTGGTGCTTGACCGGCATGAGGAACCTATTGAATACCTCCACTTTTCTATTGAAAAGATTCTTCTCTAATCTTTCTTGAACTCTGAAAAATACCAATAGAAAATCTTCTTCCTCTTCTTCAGCTTCCTGTACTTCTTTATAATTTTTTTCCCTTTCTCTTTTTCTAGAAGACTCTGTAAGATAGGTTCTTGGTTCACTTCTTCCATTAGTTGAGAACTAGCCACCTCTACCAATTTCATTATTTTAGAAACTTCAAAGTCTTGAGCTTTCCTTTTCAAAAGAGTCTTCTTTTTATTTTCATCCTAAAGAGTATCCTCTACCCATATCCTCTCAGCTAAAGCTTTAGCTGGATCAAGACTGAACTTAGGATCGCCTTCTTTTCTTTGTTCTCTGTCTTTCCTCCATTTGTCCACAACCACCTTGTTGTATTTTGTTTTCTTCTTTGGCTTAGTACTATTTTTCAGATCTTACTTTTGAGGAGAAATATTTGGTAAAGATTCAATTAGCATATGTACTGATTGATTTGGTGCTGATTCATCTTCTACATCTTTAACAAAAAGTTTGAATTTTGATCTAAACATACATACAACTTCTTCAACGTATTCTTACTTATACAATAAGGCTTTAGTTTTTTAAATTTCCATTTCAGAGGAATATTAGAGAACTTCAAACTCTCAAGAATGAACTTTGTAAGAATAGAGGGATACATAATCAAATGAGACTTGATCACTCCTGACTTGACATTCATGATTGTTTCAAAAATATACCCCATGGTATTTACTTTTCTAATGTTTACAAGATAGTCTAGCATGAAGATATCATAAAATTTAAGAGTTCCTCTATCCCCTTTTCTTGGGATAAGAAAACCCTGCATCCAAGGCACCACAAATATGTTATCTGGAGATAAATGAGATACTTTTCTCTTCTCTTCATTTATAAGACATAACGATTTTTCAGCACTTTCTTTATTAGACATACCAACTTCCTCTGGTAGTTTATTAGATAGAAAAAAAGAATCACCTTCTGTTGAGACATTGAGAAAGTGAGCTGTTTGTTTCACAGACATTGAGATTTTTCTATCTTACACAGCAAAGTTAATCATCATGTTTTTGTCAAAAGACACAATTTTGTAGAATTTACTAACTTCATCAACAAAAATTGGATCTTGAGATACGGGTTTCTCAACACAAAGATGTTCACATCCTTGAAACAAAATAATCCTCTTGATTGTTGAATCATATCTGTCAAAGAAGACCTAAGAAACTAACCTTTCTCTGAAGAAGTCTTTCTCTAAAAACATTTTTGAAGACATTTTGGTAGGTGTGTTGGCAGAGGACAGATACATAAATATGAGGCAAAGGTAATATCGTATGGAGTCTTAAAACAAAGAGGCCGAGCTTCTCCAGGAAATCTGAAAAACTGGTGTGGGTTTGTGGAGGGGAGGGCTCTATTTATAGGCGAAAAAAATGATCTTTGATCTTCTATTGTTGGTATTAGAAGATATATAAATCAACGGAGAGGATTTAAATGGAAAAAATGAGAAACAATGAAACGTAAGAAAGACAAAAAGAAAAGAAAGAAAGAATGTACCTTTCATAGATTCTAAGAAAATCATTGGTTTAATAGTATTAAAAAGTATAACATAATAACAAAAAAACGTACATGAAAAAAATCGATCGGTTTTAAGACCTATGGAAAACAAATTCATTACCATAGGTTGTCAAGCCGATGGAAAACAAATTCATTACCATAGGTTGTCTAGCCGATGGAAAACAAAGTCATTACCATAGGTTGTCCAGCCTATGGAAAACAAAGTTTTTACCATAGGTTTGACATGCCGATGGAAAACAATGTTGTTACCATAGGTTGATGTGCCGATGGAAAACAAATTTGTTACTATAGGTTGACGTGCCGATGTAAAACAAAGTTCTTACCACAGGTTGATGTGCCGATGGAAAACAAAGTTGTTATCAAAGGATGACATGCTAATGGAAAACAAAGTTGTTACCGTAGGTTGATGTGCTGATGAAAAACAAAGTTGTTACCATCGGTTGACGTGCCAATGGACAGAAAATCAATACGGTAATCATGTAAACAAGATGACAGATGATTAAAACTATAACCAAATAGTCAAAATAATAATCCAAAAAATAGAAAACCAAAAGAATAAATGAATAAAGAAGGAAAAATTTAAGAAATATATAAGGTGAAGTAAAAAAAATGTTCTCCCCATTTTATGAGGAGTTTAATGTAAGGAGAAGTGTAATAAATGAAGTAGATATGAATTATTATTTTAATGTAATCATTCCTAGCTTCTGTTTTATAAACTCAAATCTATCGAAAGGTAATCGTTTTGTAAAAATGTCAGCAAGTTGTTCTTGTGTTCTGATGAATTGTAAAATAATATCTCCTTTTAGTGTGTGATCCCTAAGAAAGTGATGCCTAATATCTATGTGTTTTTCATGAGAGTGATGTGATGGGTTTTTACTAAGAGATATGGCACAAGTATTACCACATAGAATTTGAGTTTTGGAAAAGCTCAATCTATAGTCAGTGAGTGTGCGTTGCATCCACAAAACTTGATCACAACAACATCCAGCTGCTACATATTCAGCTTCAGTAGTGGAAAGTGATACTAAGTGTTTTTTCTTACAGGACCAGGAAACCAAGTAATCTTCTAAGAAATGACATGTTCTAGATGTACTCTTTCTATCCATTCTACAAACACCAAAGTCAGCATCTGAAAAACTTTTTAAAACAAAATCATTTCCAAAAGAATAAAAAAAACCTAAATCCAGAGTTCCTTTTAAATACTAAAATATTCTTTTCACTTATTTTAAATGAGACTCTTTTTTATTATATTGGTATCTTTCACGTAAGCATACATAAAACATTAAGTCTGGTCGACTAGCTGTCAAATATAACAAACTTCCTATCATACCACTAAAAGTTTTTTGATCTACTGGTTTCCTAGTTTCATCGAGATCAAGTGTATTTGAGGTACCAATTGGAGTGCTAATACTTTTATTATTTTCGTATCCATACTTTTTGAGTAAATCATTGATATAATTATGTTGAGATATATATGTTCCTTCTGGTTTTTGTGAAATTTGAAAACCTAAAAAGAATTTTAACTCACCAATCATACTCATTTCATACTCGGGTTTCATTAAATCTGCAAAAGAATCATTTAAAGACTGCTGAGTTGATCCAAATATGATTCCAGCAACATAAATTTGAACAATTAAAACATTTTTATTTTCTTTTTTTATAAAAAGAGTTGGATCCACTGTACCTTTTGTATAACTTTTTTGTAGAATAAATCATGTAAGTCTATCATACCATGCTCTAGGGGCTTGTTTAAGGCTATATAAAGCTTTGGTATGTTTAAAAACATTATTAGGATATTTTAAATCTATAAAACCAGGTGGTTCTTCAACAAAAACTTATTATTGAACAAAACCATTTAAAAAAGCACATTTAACATCCATTTGAAATTGTTTGAAATTAAAGTATGATGCAAAGGCTAATAGAATACGAATAGATTCAAGTCTAGCTATCGGAGCATATGTTTCTTCAGAGTTTATTCCCTCTTGTTGATTATATCCCTTATCAACAAGTCTTGATTTATTTCTTGTAATGATTCCATTTTCATAACATTTATTTCAGAAAACTCATTTTAACCAATTTCAGTTGTTTCTTTAGGTCTTTCAACTAATGTCCGGACTTGATTCCTTTCAAATTAATTTAGTTCATCTTGCATTACTTTAATCCAATCTTCATCACATAAGGCCTCACTTGGACTTTTAGGTTCAAATTTGGAATGAAAGGCAAGATGTTCTATTTCATTTCTCAAGGAATTTCTGGTTCTTACAGGTTGATTTACATCTCTAATGATGTTATCACCGGGACGATTCCTAAGAAGAAATTGATATGGGTTTTGTAAAACCTGTTCATCAACATATGGTAGAAAATCTTCTGGGGTAAAAGTTTCAGGAACACTTTCTTGAACATTTTCCTTATCAGAAGGATCTTCTAATAAAGTTTGATAATCAGTTTTTTAAAACACACCTGAAGACATGGGTTGGAGTTTTTTGAAAAAAAAGGACTGGTTTCAGCAAATTTAACATGCACTGTTTCATCAACAGTACAAGTATATTTTTTTGAAAACTCTATAAGCCTTAGAGGTTGTAGAATAGCCTAAAAATATTCCGTCATCAGATTTTGGTGCGAATTTGTGTAGATTCTCTTTAGTATTCAAAATGAATACTTTTCATCCAAAAACATTGAAGTATGAAACTTTTGGTTTTCGGACACTCCACAATACATAAGGTGTTTTATTAATAAAACTTCTAGTAAAACAAGATTTATATTATAACAAGAAGTTCTGATAGATTCATCCCAAAAGTTCTTAGAAATAGAGTATTCACTCAACATGGTTCTTGTCATTTCCTAAAGAATGCGATTTCTTCTCTCAACAACACCATTTTGTTGAGGAGTTCTTGGAGCTGAAAATTGTGAGTAATACCTTTATTACTAAAAAAAGTTTCAAAATCTGAATTTTGAAATTCACCACCATGATCACCATGGATAGTTATCAATGGTAGGTTTTTCTCATTTTTAACTTGGGTTTTAAAATTTTTGAAATAGAAAAAGGCTTCATATTTCTTTGTTAGAAAATAGACCCATGTAAATCTAGTAAAGTAATCAAATAAAACAAATACATAGTATTTTCCTCTAATGCTTCCAGTTTGTGAAGGACCAAAAAGATCCATATGCACTAGCTGTAATTCATTAGAAGTTAACTTCATTAATTGGTTTAAATCTAGTTTTATGTTGCTTTCCAAATTGACAAGGATTACAGAACTTTGAAGAATCATATCTAAGATCTGGTAGACCCTTTACAAGTCTTTTCGTTGAAAGTTTACAAAGGTTTCTTAGGTTTCGGTGTCCTAGTCTTCTATTCCATATCCATGATTGGTCTTCTATTGCGCTTAAGAATTGTAAATTTTGTATCCTAAGGTCTTCTATATTAATAGTGTATACATTCTCTTGACTATGGGTAGATAGAATGAATTCATCCTTGGGATTGTGATCTAAGCATTTATCGTTTCTAAAATTCACAAGGTATCCTTCATCACATAATTGACTTATGCTGATGAGATTGTTCTTTATAACTTTTACAAACAAAACATTTGAAATAATAACTTCTCCAAGAAAAACAATATTACATATTCCAACAATCTTTCCTTGATCATTATCTCCAAATGTAACTTTTCCAACTTTTGTTTAGATAATCTTTTCTGGGAAATTTTTTTTCCGGTCATGTGTCGAGAACAACCACTATCCATGTACCAAATATTCTTGTTGGTACACTTCTTATTTTCCAAAAAAAGAAACAATTAGTTTTTAGGAACCCAAAATCGTTTGGATCCATAAGGATTAGATAAAAGAATTTTTGGAATCCACATTTGTTTTTAAAAATGAGCTTTATGAAATCCTAAAGACTGAGTTCTATTAAGAGAAAAATTTCTTTTCCAGGGTCCACTACATTGACACATTATACAAAATGGGGTACTTTGAGGAACAAAATAGTTATTACTAAAACCCAGTTTAGAATGAGTATAATTAAAACCATAATGATTCCTCAAAGGTCAAATTTTAGAATACATTTTATCAAAGTTTTCTTTGACATAGGTAAAGTTTGACAAACATTTCTTCAAGGAAATTATTTCTAACATTAGTTTTAAAGCTATGTTTTTATTTTCCAAAACATTTTATTTTGAACTAGAGTTAGGCTTGAAAACATTTTTCTTTGAAATTATGTTTTCTAGATCTGTAGAAAGTTTATTCTTCTTAGAATTTACTTACCCACGATTTTTTTGAAATACTTTTGAAATCAAAATTTTTTTATCAAGATCTTTATAAAGATATGATATTTCCTTAGTAAGAAAAGTATTCCTATAATTTGACTTATCAAGCTTTTTTGAGTTTAGAATTTTTATTCTCAAGTATTTTGGCAAACCTAGACACTTCGTCATAAGAAGGTAATGTATTATCATATAATGACGAAGACTCATCATTTGAAGATTCATAATATTTATTATCAGTATAGTTTTCATTCAAGGATATATTTACAATATCTTCAACATTGTGTACCTTATCCATAAAACAATGATCTTGAATTGGTATTCTGGCTATGAGTCCAATATTGCATTATCCTGAAGAATCATCTGATGAATCGCCACCACTTGTACTCCAAGTATCATTTTCCTTCAAGACTTTCTTTGTCTTTTCCTTGTAATAATTTTTCTTATTTCTTTCATAGTGTTTCTCCTTTCTATCTTTTCTCTTCAGTAAAGGACAATCAGGTCTTATTTGACATACTTTCTTGCATTTATAACAAGTTACCTCTAAATCTTTCTTATCCTTCCTATCTTTCTTCTTGAATCTATATTGAAAATCTTTCTTTCCCATAATCGTGTTCATCCTTCGAGAAATATTGGCTAACTCATTATCTGAATGATCACAATCACTTGATTCTGATATAACAACTTTCTTGGATTTTATCTTGTTATTCCTACATGCTTTTTAGCTTTAGATGTAGTAGTAAAATCTATACTTCCATTTCCATTTTTATTTTTATTGAAATCAGCATCTCTCTTCATTCTTGTCTCGTTCTATAATAGAGTTCCAAAGAGTTTATCAAGAGTAATCTAAGAAAATTTTCTATTTTCATCCATAGTTTTCCTTTGCAACTCCAATTTGTTAGGAATTATATCAATAATTTTGTCTACAAGAGCTTCATCATCAAGACCTTTTTCACCCATAGATTGTAAACTGTTGACGATTGTCATAAATCTTTATTGCACGTTACATATTGGTTCCCGATAAGGAAAAAGAAATCCATGATACTCTGCTCAAAGCATTTCTCTTCTTGTTTCAATAACCTTAGATGTACCAGAATGTGTGACTTCCAATTTATTTTAAATAAAATTGGCTACTTCACATGATGATATATGTCTGTATATATTCCTTTTCATATAATATAGAAAAGTATTTCATACCTTGTAATTCAGTTGATATTATTGCTTCTCTTGATTGGTGAAAGTACTGACTTCTTTGTCAGGGATTTTGTAATCTCCAGTAAGCATAACAAAATTGACTACACCAGTATTGATAACAAATGTCTTCATTCAAACTCTCCAGTACTCATAATCACTCCCATCAAAGATAGGTGGTCTAGTTGGATTTAGATTGTAAATTGATCCAATATTCATTCCTACCATCTAATAAAACAATATATTTTCCACTCCACACGTTAGTGCAGTAAGTAGTTGAAAAAAAATTTGTAATAAAAACATTATTATCCTTTAAAAAGAAATAGAGCAAGTAATACAAATTAGTGGAAACCTGCTCTGATACCAATTGTTGGATCGATATATAGATGAATATGTATATTAGATGGAACAATACAAGAGGTGGTGAATTGTAGGTTTAAAAACTTTGTGTTTAAACACTTAAGAAATTAGTTTAAATGATATTAAACAAATACAATTCACAAAAAATACAATTAATGACAATTGTCTTGAGTATAAAGGTATGATACGATATAATACTATAAAAAGTGTAAATCAATTGTATTCAAATGAATACAATAATCAGAGTAATACAATAGTGAAAGATTCTACCATAAAGCATATAGAATTTATCGATATAATATATAAGAGTATAATTTTAATTGAAACAATTACAAGTGAATATGGAATGAAGAAAGTGTTAGGACTAATAGGGGCCTATATACCCTGAGAGGGGGGGTGAATTAGGGTATGGATATTCTTTTTCAAAGTTCTTCCTGCCCCGCTGGATCTTGACCTCTTTGTTACAAGGGTCACTTTGTTTGCACTTGTGTGTATGTTATGATCACTTACTTTATCCTTTATCTGATGATTATGCTTTAAATGCAACGTAGGCAAATTAGCAGGCAGACACAGAGATTTTTACTTGGTTCACCCTCACTGGGCTACGTCCAAGAGGCATATGCAGAAAGGTTTCTGGTCGTACCAATTCCACTAAACTTCACTAGCTGTGTATTAAAAAGTTCGGGCTAGATCACTTCTATGCCCAGTCTCACTGCCTTTACAATGTTTAGGGTCAACTCACTGTTTTCCCATGGGTCACTCCCTATTTCTCTCTCCGGCTCACTGCCGGTGGAGAGGATCACCTACTTCCTCTTCCTAAGCTCACTGCTCTAGAAGGGATTCACTCACAGTTTATAGACCTGTATGTCTCTTCATTTCCATTAAGGAATGCATCTTTCTATGTATGTAGATGCTCTGTTGAAGTTCAACTTTCACCCGTAGATGAATACCCCTTTTCCACTATCCACTGGGCAAACTACCTTTGGAAAGACCTTCGCAAAGCACTCAACTTCGCTTGGCTCCCAATTTTGCGAAGCTCAACAAGCCTTCACGAAGCTCCGGGATTTTCATGAAGCTCTATCACGAAGCACTCTCGCGATGCACAGACCTTCACAATGCTTAGGCCATCGTGGAGCTCCTGCCTCTCTACGAAGCTCACTGAGCCAATGCGGGGCACACGCCTTTCGCGGAGCTAGAATAGCCACCGCGAAGATCCCCTTTCGCGAAGCACATTGCCTTCGCGAACCACCTTTGTGAACCGAGAGAAATGTATTTTCTCTAAAAATTCTCTCTACTTCTCTCAAGGGGGTCGGCCTCTATTTATAGGCGATTCCACCGACCCTCGTCCCTTCCACGCGAAGTCAACGCCACGTCATTGCAAATCGCGAAGCTCCAAAGTTTCCACCGGAATTCTGTCCAAATCGCAAAGCACCACAAGAATTTTTCGTTCGCGAAGCTTGACGTAGTCGCGAAGAATCACCCTCAACATTCCTTCGCACCTTCGCCGCAAAGCTCCCTCGCGAAGCCCTTCTCCACAGCGATGCACTTCAGCCTCTGTCGTTCGTGAAGCTTGACGTAATCGCAAAGACTCACCGCCTCCATTCTTCTGGTCTTTGCGATTTCCAAACCATGAATCCTATCTTCGCGAAATTCAAGCCTTTCCCATATAAAATTATGATCTTCATGGAAATATTATTTTCGCGATGCTCACCAAACTCCAAATTTTGGTCCCCAAAAATTTGGCAAACACTGGGAAACGGCGCCACCTTGTACTGCTCTTTTGTACCACCTCCAGATCGTCTTTTCCTTAGTCATCGTTCTTTGTCAACAAGGATTGTCAACAAATTCTTGGGAACTCGACAATTCTCCATGGAAACCTGCTTTTTCAACAAACACAATCAACCCAAAAACACTGCAATGTTACCTTGAGGGATTTTTGCCCAACAATATCCCTCTTTGGGTTTGTTGACAACTCTTCACAACTCTGCTCAGAATGATTTTCTGCACTTTGATACCTCACTGAGTCTTCTTCTAGCCGCTACCACCATTCACCTCTTGCGATTATGACAGCGTTCAAGGAATCACTTAACACGTACTCTAAGCCCACATGAGCAATGCTCGGTGTGAGAAAGAAGAGTAGTATAAAAATTTCATCAATGAATCACTTCATGTCAGACCCCAATTGTCAATTCCAACCTGATACCAATTCTTAAATTGATACCAAGTGTTGAACCACACTGATACCAATTGGTGAATTCTTAAGTTGATACCAATTGTTGATAGCTGGACATCGTCTCACACCATTCCAACACCACTGTACTGCTTTTATCATGATCCTCAGCTGTCGTGATTTCAATTCATTGAATGATCACTTTTAGCATCATCATATTTAAAAATCTCCCCCTTTCTCATTTCTCCCCCTATCTGGCTGGTCCACTAGTCAGATTCTCCCTGTATCTGTCATGATTTCTCAAATAGCCACACTGTCTCCCAATCACTATTTTCTCCCCCTTTAACAAACACTATTTTCTCCCCCTTTGTCAACGAACCCAAAGGTCACTCCTTTGAAGCCTGTAACATAGTAGAGAACACATATCAGCACATTAGGGAAAAACACATCATACCTCGGGGAGAGGGGGGGTCCCACATCCAAACTATTTCAAGTGCGGAGAATCGACTGAACTCCCAGAGCCAGGCGATGCCTTTCAAAAGCTTCCATGGGTAAGGCCTTTGTCAGAATGTCTGCAACCTGTAGCTCTGTAGGCACGTACTCCAACTTCATGATTCCCTGCTAAACCTTCTCCTTGATAAAATGATACTTTATCTCAATGTGCTTTGTCCTTGAGTGATGAACTGGATTTTTTCTAAGATTGATGGCACTTGAGTTATCGCACTGGATTCTGATCGGAGACTTCACTTCAACTCCCATATCTTGAAGTTGCTGCTTCATCCACAATAACTGTGTGCATGCTTGAGTGGCCGCAATATACTCATCTTCTGCGGTGCTTAATGAAATGCAATCTTGCTTCTTTCTTAGCCAAGAAATACACAATCCACCAAGATATAAAGCACCACTGGACGTTGATTTCCTATCATTCGCTGAACCGGCCCAGTCTGCATCAGTATATCCCAATAACTTTGTCTGAGATTTGTCGTTATATATCAAGCCGAAGTCCACCATGCCCTTGATATACCGAAGTATTATTTTCACTGCAAGCATGTGACTTTACTTGGGATTACTTTGATATCTCGATGCTTGGCATGTGGCGAAGACAATATCAGGCCTTGTCGCGGTCAAGTACAACAAACTTCCAATAATTTGCATGTACTCTGTGATATTAACTGCCCTGCCATCCTTATATTTTGATAATTTCATCCAGGTAGCAACTGGAGTCTTCATCTCCTTGGAATTTTTCATTCCAAATCTTCTCAGAACCTCCTTAGCATATTTTGATTGAGAGATGAATGTTCCATTCCTTCTATGTGTCACACTGTGCTTCATCAGATCCACCAAATTTTATGTCTTCTTCATAGACCAGGTTCATCATCCTTTGATTACTCTTTATCTGGGAGTCTCCTTTGCACATCAGTCATGCTTTGTTCCGAATCATCGTGCCATATTCATTCATCTTGTCTTAATAGACCCATTTGTCCTGATGACGTTTTTAACATCTGTCCTCGAAACAATCTCCCAAGTCTGATTCTTCTCAAGTCTGATCTATCTCTTCATTCATGGTATGATCCTAGTTTTCATCTTCAGCTGCATCAGCAAAGCATTTTGGCTCAACCTGAGATATAAAAGATGTTTGCTGCAGTGATTCCATTCTCCTTGTCTGAGCTAGAGCTAACTAATCACCAATGATATTCTGCATGTCAATTTCAGCTCAACTCTTTGACTGTTGTGCAGATGAGGATTTTTCATTTCTAAATCAGAAATAGTCACTTTTGCTTCCCCTTTGTTGCTTTCCTCCTCATCACGTTTATCAGTAAATTTCTCACTGTTTCATTGTTTAGTGAAATCATTCCTTTCAACTACTTCTCGCAGCTTCTTGTTATCCTAAAAACAGTCAGCTGATACCAAAATGTTAGATAATAATAAATGAGCATGAAATGCTTGATCACTACTACTTCTTCCATAGTATGTCTTCTCTCGATAGACAACACTTGAGTTGGGTCATCCAATTATTTCCTTGATGGATCTGGCATCTGATTTTGTTGTTGAATTATCCCCCTATGTTATGCAACACTTCCTGGGGTTAGACCCACTGTTTATACCCATAAACGTCATTCTTCTCCTGCATCATTTATTCTCATCTTCCACCTGTATGATTTATGCCAATCTAGCACCCATCATTGAGCCATTAACCAAATCTCTAAGCCTACTGAGTTGGAACTCGATGTAGGAAACAAGAGACAAAGTCAATAACACAATCACTTCCTCTTGTGCTCTCACTTCCTGTTGTGCTCTGTTGCTCCCTTTTATCATCAACTTTGATAACTGATTTGAGTCAATCAAAACACTGAAGCATATCACGTTTCCATTTTTCATCTTTAGATGCCACTTCCCCTTGGATCGTATCTCCCTAAAACCTGAAACACATCAATCATCAGTAAATAGCATTTGTATACATAGGGAGAGAGGATTCTCTTCCTGAATCATCAAGATGAGGATATTGGTTAATCCTGATGGGTCAACCCTTTGATTCTTTCTTGCAGAGCATCACACTCTTTCCTTGCTTCTTCTAGTTGCCTTGACAACTTCAACTGCTCTTTCCATATGACTAATCATTCTTTACCCATATTCGGACCCTTTCACTGATATGTAGATTCGACAGACTTAGCCTTTTTCACCATTTGGGGTTTAAACCCACTAATACACATTTTTGTCTTTGATGTTCCACTGAAATTCCATTTCCCTTGATTCCTTCTCTGGGTAGGAACCTCTCTACTTTCCATCTTCCCCTGCTTCTTCCACCATTGCAAGGATCTTGCACCTTCCTCCATTTTTCGTTATGGAACACGACATGCAAATTTTTTCAACACATTCTTTATTTATCTTCATTTTATCAGATGTCTGAGTCACCACATTCTTTTTTGCTGGTGGTGAGTCCTCCATTGAATGTTCATTATCCTTTATCACAGCTGGAGTAGATCTCCCCTTAATCTTCCAGGTTTGTTCACATTCTCTCCTTGAGAGTGGTTGTGAGTACAATAGAGGAGGTGACTGATACACCATTTGTTCAGCTCCATGTGATTCCCCTGAGGCTCTAAGCCTATTTTTCACCTTACCACTTTGTCTCCCAGTGTATAATTTCTCATTATGTAGCACTGGAGTTGGTAATCTCTTTCTCGAGTCTTTTTCCTTCCCCGCTTTCTTCTTGCTGCACTGTCTGGCCAAATGCCCATGATCATAACATATGAATCATTTTCTATTAGAGGCATATCTCATTTCATCACATCTCTGCTGAGATGTGGATGCAACTTGTTTTCTTATTTTTGCATCGATCTCCTGAGCTTCCTAACACATATTCATAGTGTGTCCCATTCTTCCACAGTAATAACATTTTATAAATACTTTCCTTTGAGAGACTCTACTCTCTGATTTATCCGGACGCTTCTTCTTATTCTGGGAATCAGCAGAGTTTCTATTTTCATAGCCTGATATGTATTCATGAGCCTCTAAACAGAATCTTGATGTGTGGACGTGAATCCCACAGAAATAGCACATGTCATCACTTCTTTTTGTAATTGTTCTTTTAGGCCTATCTCTAGCACCTGCAGGATCTTTTCCATTTCTAGAACTGTTCACGGCTCTCTTTCTATCATGCACAGGAGGGGATTCATCGAATCCAATTCCAGATTTTCTGAAACTTGCTGGTCTTTGAGCTGAGAAAATATTCTGTGTTTTCTCTTCAGAAATAGCATACCTATTCTTCATTTTATCATCACTTGTCTAAGGATGATCAAATAGCAAGTGTAAGACATCCTTCATTTTTGGCATTCCTTTAGCATTGGATTTCTCCACATCCTTCTTTACTGATTCAAGATCCTCTTTCAACTTTTTAATCTTCGTCTCCCTTGATTCGAGTTGGATATCCAGTTCTTTCTTGAGAAGCTTCCCACTACTTACCTCATCTTCTAGTTCCTGTGTGAGCTTTTCCACCATTGAACTTTGCTTCACTACTTTTAATTTTTCCTCAGAAACAGATTTAGAGACATATTCATTCTCTTTTTGTAGGCTTCGATTCTTCTGAACTTCTTCAGACAACTGTGCTGCTAGATCATCATTTCTAGCTTTTAGATTCTATACTTCATCTGACTTTTGATTCTCTTCATAATCATCAGTCTTTTTTTTCCTTTCATTTTAGCCATCTTTTGTAGTTCATTGGCATGAGAATCATTCTTCTCTATTAGGTCAGTAACTGTGTCAATAAGCCTTTGATTTAAGCCTCTTAGCTTGTTGACCTCAATCTCCAATACTTTGATCCGGATATCTTTAGATTTGACTTCTTCGTTGTTTCCAACGTCAATTGGAATATCAGGTTATTCGATGCACTTGACTTGATCTTTCACTTTTCTATTCAAGCCATCGATCTCCCTTTTCTGTTCTTCAATCTTAATCTTATACTCACTAACCGATTCTATGTTCTCTTGTGTTGATAACTTGAGTTTCTCAATTTCTTCCATCAACTCAGATTTCTCTTCTTCCTGCTGCTGCATATAGAGTTTGGCATCATGAACAACTTTGTTGGATTTCTTTGTTTTTTCTCTCCAGACATCTATCTCCTCAAGAGCAGCCTCCAACTCAGCTCGTATATCTATTCTTACTTCAATTTCTTCTTCTGTTTCAGCATCAATCTGATGCTCATGTACTTCACTTATTCCAACATCATGATTGAGTGAATCAATCCTTTCCCTGTCAGATTCATCCAGACCTTCCTTTAGTAAACTGTTTGATTATTTTAATTGAATCACACTTTTTCCATACATAATTCCACACTGAGGAATACCACCTGACTTCTGCTTCTTCTTGGATGTTTTTCCCTTTGCCATGGCTCACCGAGATGAGAGAATACTAATTCTTTTAAACACACAGATCGACTACACCAAGTCGGAGCAAAAAAATATGATAAAAGCAACCTTCGCTCTGAAACCAATTGTTTAGACCAATAGGGGCCTATATACCCAGATAGGGGGGGTGAATCAGGGTATGGATATTCTTTTTCAAAGTTCTTCCTACCCCGCTGGATCTTGACCTATTTGTTACAAGGGTCACTTTGTTTGCACTTGTGTGTATGTTATGATCACTTACTTTCTCATTTATCTGATGATGATGCTTTAAATGAAATGCAGGAAAATTAGCAGGCAGACGCAGAGATTTTTACTTGGTTCACCCTCACTGGGCTACGTCCAAGGAGCTTACATCGACAGGTTGCCGATCGTACCAATTCCACTAAACTTCACTAGCTGTGGATTACAAAGTTCAGGCTAGATCACTTCTATTCCCAGGCTCACTGCCTTTACAATGTTTAGGGTTAGCTCACTACTTTCCCAAGGTTCCCTCCCTATTTCTCTCTCTCTGGCTCACTACTGGTGGAGAGAATCACCTACTTCCTCTTCCTAAGCTCACTGCTCTAGAAGGGATTCACTCATAGTTTATAGACCTGTAGGTCTCTTCATTTCCATTAAAGAATGCATCTTTCTCTGTATGTAGATGCTCTGTTGAAGTTCAACTTTCACCCATAGATGAATACCCCTTTGACACTATCCACTGGGCAAACTACCTTTGGAAAGACCTTCACAAAGCACTCAAATTCGCTAGGCTCCCAATTTCGCGAAGCTCAACAAGCCTTCGCGAAGCTCCTGCCTTTTCGCGAAGCTCTATCGCGAAGCACTCTCACGATGCACAGACCTTCGCAATGCTTAGTCCGTCGCAGAGATCCTGCCTCTCCGCGAAGCTCACTGAGCCAACGCGGGGCACACGCCTTTTGCGGAGCTAGAATAGCCGCCGCGAAGCTCCCCTTTCACAAAGCACACTGCCTTCGCAAACCACCTCTGCGAACCAAGAGCAATGGATTTTCTCTAAAAATTATCTCTACTTCTCTCGAGGGGGTCGGCCTCTATTTATAGGTGATTCCGCCGACCCTCGTCCCTTCCACGTGAAGTCAACGCCACGTCATTGCAAATCGCAAAGCTCCAAATTTTCCGCTGGAATTCTGTCCAAATCGTGAAGCACCACGGAAATTTTCCATTCGCGAAGCTTGACGTAGTCACGAAGAATCACCGTCAACATACCTTCACGCCTTCGCCGTGAAGCTCCCTCGTGAAGCCCTTCTCCTCCGCGATGAACTTAAGCCTCTTCCGTTCGCGAAGCTTGATGTAATCGCGAAGACTCACCGCCTCCATTCTTCTGGTCTTCGAGATTTCCAAACCATGAATCCTATCTTCGCGAAATTCATGCCTTTTCCATATAAAATTATGATCTTCATGGAAATCCAATTTTCGCGATGCTCACCAAACTCCAAATTTTGGACCCCAAAAATTTGGCAAACACTGGGAAATGGCGCCACCTTGTACTGCTCTTTTGTACCACCTCCAGATCATCCTTTCGTTTGTCATCGTTCTTTGTCAACAAGGATTGTCAACAAATTCTAGGGAACTCGACAATTCTCCTTGGAAACCTGCTTTGTCAACAAACACAATCAACCCAAAAACACTGCAATGTTACCTTGAGGGGTTTTTGCCCAACAGAAAGGAAACAAAACAATTCCCTATCTAATACAATCAGCAGCAGAAATGTAAAAGTATTACAATTATTTTATCCCAAAGAGAAGGGTATTTTTTCACCTTGGATAAGAGGTCTATCTTACCACCACCTTGGTAAGCCCTCGATATGATGATAGGTAAATATGTCTTGCTATCCTTGCAAGCCCTTGATTTTGCAGTTAATCGGCACCTCTGTCTTTTAAACACTTGAAAGCCCTCGATATGAAGATCGGTAGCACCGTCTGCCTATCCTCAACAGCCCTCGATTTTTATCACCTGATCGGTCACACAAAGAAAAACAAAGCACTTATTTAAATAAAAAACTAAGTATGATCCGTTCACGTTTTGTAATTTCAAGGCTTTCGCACGAAGAAAGAGATAAGTCACATCGTCCCTCTCTAGAACTTGATAGTATCAAAGAATGATCAATGTCTCTCAGTTGTACTTCTCAGCTTCAAATGACCTCCTATTTATAGGCCTCCAGTTCTAACGGTCATATTTCCTCCAATGATCATATTTCTTCAGAAAACTCAGAAGGACTTGGACACCTGGCATTATAACAGTCATATTGAAACAAAAAACACGACATATTTTTTATTAGTTTATAACTAACTCCATGACATCGTTTTGGTTAAAACAAAAGATATATGAAAATGATAATCATTAGTACGATTGATATAAAACATGTGTTTTGATAAAGGATAAAAACAATCATGTGATAAAAGTAAAATATGAGTACTATTAGTATTACTTAGTGTAATGTATTGATATGATGCAAAGAGAGTACGATGCAAAAAAAGTCAGTGCATTTGATATAGTCATTACGGTTGACAGAGTTAGTATAATTTAGTCAGTCTGATTGATAGAGTCAGTAGGATTGATATAGTCAATACGATAAACATAATCAGTATGATAAGCATAGTCAGTACGATAAACATAGTCAGTACGATAAGCGTAGTCAGTACGATAAGCATAGTCAGTACGATAAACATAGATGAAAAGATTTTTGATTTCCAAAACAAGAAATAAAAGTTAAAAGAGGACTTTTGACTCAACATATCATTGTAGGAAAAACACATTGATATAAGACATCAATTTTTAAAATATCATTTTTAAAAGGGATATATCACTCTTAAATTTATTGTCACAGAACATCAGTTAGCTGATATATTTTCTAAGCCTTTGAATTTTGATAGAATGAATTATATCATACATGAATTATGAATGATAAATTTTGGTTAAGACTAATATTTAATGTCATGACATTGGTTTTTCATAACATTTTTTTTATACCCTTTTTTGTCATACCATTGGTTTTCACACCATTTGTCTTCATACTGTTGGTTGTCATACTGTTGGTTTTCAAACCATTTTTTTCCATACCATTGGTTTTCATACTGTTGGTTTTTCATACAATTAGTTTCCATGCCATTGGTTTGTTATACCATTGGTTGTTATAAAATTGGTTTTCATACTATTTGTTTTCATACCGTTGAGTTAACATGCTATTGATTTAATGCCTTTGTGTAATTCTTATGCTTTTCTATTTTTCAAACAACCCGTTTATTTCATGTTTTAGTTTATTTATATAAAACTGATGTGTTTTTTTGTATCAGTTCTGATTTTAATTTCATGTATAAATTTTATTTTAGAATACTTAACATCCCAAATGATATGAAAATGGCATAATTATATTCCCAAAAAACCTTGATCCATGTGCTATATTTGTGAATCTCTTTCAAGCCTAGTGCCACCCTTTCATATCTTGCTGGTAAAACCTTCACCTTACTCTCAACTAAGTTTTCCATGCCTATCTGAAGTCCAATAATGAAGTGACATTTAGTTTCTTCTCTATCTAAGGCTAGAACTTCAAAGAAGTAGAATAACGAATTTAGTGTTTCTGCTCTGGTTGCTCCAGTTAACCCCGAGATTGATAGTAAAGTTTTTATACCAGAAATTGAATTAGAATCTAAGTGGTAGTTATTGATTAACCCTCTTGTACTTAAGGTTCTTCAAAACCAAGGGTGGTTGGAATGGTTTTAATCAAATGAGATATTTTTTTACCCAATGTCGGTACTTTAGTTTTATCATAACTTAGAGTTTTCTTTTGATAAAGATGGTGTATATTGGATTAAAATTTTTGTCAAATGATAGGTTTTTGGTTTTTCTTCAATAAAATGGGATAAGTGTTTAAATTTACTTCATGATGGAGACTTTTATGACTACCAAGGAATCATCCCAAAATCTAGTGATTTGTTCATTTATGAGGATTCTCTTACTTTTTTAAGAGGATATTGTTCAACAAGGAGGCATGTTGCCTCAGAGTTGGATAGAGAATATATGTTTCTATTCAAGTTATTACATAACTTACTTTTTCTGAGGAAGGGTGATTTTGTAACCCTTATATTTCAATATGTCTGTCTCTTATCTCTTATGAAAGAAGGTCACAAGATTAATCTTTGCAGATATCTAATGGTACAAATGTGAAAGATGGTAAAACCTTCCTATTGATCAAATTTTTTGATCTATCCTAAGATGATTTATTTCATGTTAAAGTCCAAGGGCCTAGTTCCTAATGAAGAAGAATATTTGATTGACTTTGTTGGTTTCGGAATAACCAATTCCACATGTTCAGAAATTAAAATCAGTTAGAAACAATGGAAGAAATAATAGGTTAGAGATTCTGAGAAGTTGTATGTTGATTATAATTCGGTTGATCATCTAACCAAAATTAAATAGAAATTTGATCCAAGTTTGGAGCCTGATGATGTTATTGAATACATATATAAGGAAGAAGTTATTGATGAAGAAGTAGAAAAGGAATAATTTGTTGATGTAGGAAGTGACCCTAACCTTTCTCCAAAATTCTCTCCTATCACTTATGGAGATCCTAGTCCACCTATGAGGTTTCCAAAAAGTGAGTAGTTAGTTAAGAGTTATGAATAAGAGACTGAGGTATCTAGATATGCCCAATATAAAATTTCAAAATCTACTAAAAATGATGATGATGAGGAAGAAGAAAAGGAAGAATAAGGTGGTAATGAAAATGAAGCTTCAAATGATGGAATTAATGATGGAATTTTTTCTGAAACTAATGATAATAGTGTATGAATCAATAAGAAGGATTTGGAAATTACTCCAGAGATTAAGGACGCATTTGTTGAGGGGGTCATTCCCTATCAGTGGATATTTTTCATGAAACTCTAGCTATTGATTCTGTTGAAGCTAGTTTAGTTTCCATTGGTTAAAAAGTATCATATTATGCTATAGATGATTATATGAGATTCATAACTATTATTTAACAACATGTTGTGGATCCTGAGAAAAAGGAACTGATTAAAGAAGAAATTGGGAATAAACAGCTGTTTTATGTTCATAACCCTCCTACAGATGAAAATTTAGAAGGTGAGTCCACTATTTTTGATGCCCAAAAGAATTTTGAGATACAATATGCACCCACTATCGATACATGGTTAGAATCCAAGAATGCCAGTATTAGTCACATAGTGAATTCTCAAAGTTCGTAAGGTAAGAGGAATCTGGATGTTTCAATCATTTATACTAGTGTGCTACCTACTACCATAGTATCTGTTTTTGGGATTTGAATTTAACCAATGGAAGAGGAGTGGATAAATTTCTATTTTGTTGTAAGAATTCTTCCATGGAGTGATAAACATGAATTTAGTGTTGAAGGTGATCCTAATGGATCCTTGATAGGTCAGTTTTATCATGAAGGTACAATTTAAAAGTTCACTTTTGTGAGATCTCCTGCACCTGAACCTAGTCTATCACCTCTAGTTGTTCAAATGGATATAGTCACTCAAGATGAATTGAAATTTTTTGGTGAAAGTTTTATGTCTAAGTTTCACAAGTGTGTAAGGAATAAATCCTCTCTTTTGAAAAATCTCAGTGAATAATATGATCATTTTTAATTTGAGTTGGTTATTCAACATATCAAACCTAAGATGATACACCATTTTCTTGATATAGAAAATGAAAATAAATAGATTGGAGATGATTTGGAAACTCTCAATTCTTTTGTTAAGGAAATGAAATATGAGTTCATATCTTCTTTTGGTGGTATCCTTAAAATTATTGGGGATATTTCCGGAAATTATTTTGATGGGTTTGTTCCTCCTCTAGTGTTTGATGTTGATCGGTTGAGGACAGTAGTTTGAGATATGCTTAAAGTTGTATCTTCTAGTGCTTCGGAAAGTGCAACCGATCAACCCCAAGATAAATTTAGAATAATTTGGTATAAATCGGAACATATTCTCAAGTTTTTTTCTTCTTATACCAAATATATGAATAATGAAAGAAATACTATTACCAAATTCATTAAGTTGTATCTCTCTTGGATTTACACCAAAAATGGTATGGATGATAATTTTAAAATCTTGGTTGAGAACTTGAGACTACCTCTGGTGACTCAAGCATTCAAATAGAAAGTCAGACAGCTTAAGCAGATAAACCCTGTTTAAAAAAAGGATTATGGAATAGAAGGGTGAATTTTTATGTTCCATGGAAAGGGGTGGTCAAATCATTATATATTTTATAAATATCATGAAGATTATTCTTCATGATCAATGCCAAGTAGTGGTTTCTCAGTGAGCTATTTCGATTACTCTATAGTTCTCTTTCAGACATGGAGTTTTAGTGATTCTCTTATACCATTTCTAGCCAATTTTCAACCTTTTCCTATGGAACTAGTGAAATCTGTGCGTCATATCAAGCCAGTTCTTTTTTGGAAGTTCGTCGTGTCTCAGCTCTCCTTGATTGTTCTCCTGGTACTCCCTCCTCTCTACCTTAGTCTGATCGTGTTGTCTTGGATAATTATAAATTTAAGGCTAAAGCTAAAGGAAAAGACTCGATGGATCCCTCTACCAAACTGTAACCTTTATCTTTTGTTATCTTAGAATAGACTTTATTTGATGGGATATGTACTGTAATAACTTATACTCCTAATTTTGAATGTTTTTATTATCTCATATTATGTATATTTATTGATGAATGACATTCATATCACTTAATATTTTTATTGTCTCTACATTTTATAATATTATTTACCTTTTTGATAATCCAAAAAGTGGGAGATGCTTTATGGAATATGTGTTTAGAATAATTCTTAGGTAATACATGATTTTATTTTATGAAATAATGTTTCCCTGTTTTTCTAAAAACATATTGTCTTTAGTACTAACTATTTTAAATATTTAAAACATATTTTTACCTTTGATACTTGTTATTTTCTTAGAATCATCTACACATTCTGTGAATGAAAACTCTTGATTTATATTTGGATCTTAACATGGATATCATGCTTAAACCAATGAAATACCTTTGATAACCTCTTTTTACATTTATAATATTCTTTTATTCACATGATTTGTGATCATAAAAATGTGGAATATTTTTGGCCTCCTAGTTTTAATAATCACAAAATCATGTTTTTACTAATACTAATGAATTTCATGTTTACCTATAAGAAATCTATGTTCTGAGAACATGTGTTAAATCTGTCAAAGTATGAGACACTTTTGAGTTAGACACCATTGTCCCAGACACACCAATAGAGTAAAAAATCTCTAAGTCTGAGATACCTCCAGGACATCACACCGTCATATTGTCATACACCTAGATAGAAAAATTGACAAAGTATGAAACACTATTGATCAACATACTTCCAGGACGTCATGCCATCAGAACGCAAATGTGTAAAAGTATGAGATAACTCTAAATGTGACACCATCAGTGTCACACTGCCAGACCCATACCACCAATACTATAATAACTTTTTATGTCCGAGACACCTTTAGACCATATATTGTTAGTTGAGACACCACTAACATATTGAAAATTTTGGCTAAGTTTTAGACATCGTTATTGTCACACCGCCAAAACATGATACCACTAGAAGTTCACACCACCAAAACTTGATACCTTCAGAGCTTGACATCACTGGATATTAAGACACCATTTTTGTTTTTATTACTTTACTTATTTTTTAGTTTCATTACTCTAATAGATATATTCATTGAATTTAATTATATTTAATATTTTAATTGTGTTATATTAAATGATTGAAAGAAATAATGTTAAAATGAAAAGTACGAGGAAGCAGCTGATTCATATGTCCCTGATACTACTAATAAAAGTGGAGCATACCCCCTCATGAAAAATAGACATAGATTCATATAGAGAACAATTATCTAAATATCAAAAACATTTTGGAAAGAAAGATCTCATGATTCACTAAATATTTGAGAGAGAAAGAGATGAACCTGATTGAAAACATGAATATTGTACCTTATTTGATCTCTCAACTGAGGAAGCAAAAGATCATCACATCTAGTGCTTTCCTCTAGTCAAAAAATAAGAGATGTGACACTCTGTTTTCTTGAATATTTCGAAAGAACCCAAATCAAGATTAATTGTTGATTCAAATCAAGAGTGACAAGCTACATTGCATCAGGCTGAGCATCTCTAAACTCTACACTCCTAGATTTCTTGATTCTATTTATATTTATTACTTTTTTAGCAGTGTTTGATATACTCTTTTTTATATATACACACTACCTCATGTGATAAACTGGAAGATACTAGATATATTATCAAACAATTTTCTTATTTATTTCTACCATATATAAGAGTGGTAGAGGTCCTTTTGTGGAATTTTTCTTTTTACTCCCATGTATAACTATAGAATAGGTCTTTTGTGACCTATATAGTTACAAACTAATTTATAAACTTGATCCAGGTTGTAGATCACTTCATTTATTTAATATAAAATTCTTATTGGTGGATGATCACCAAGTAGAGAGGACTAAGTCTCAAATTGATACTAAACCACTTTTATTAAATATTTACATTGTGTGTTTTAATTTTTTTTAATTTATATTCACTTTAAAACTGAAAATTATTTCATTTATAAAAAAAATTATACTTTTATAGTTTATCTTAATTTGTATTCATATAGTATGTTGATGAAGTAAATTAATTTCAAAGGATTAAATAACATTATATATTATTCATCCGAGACCTAATAAATATTTGGATAAGTATATATAATGATTATGATACATATCATACAACTTATTTTGATAAACTTGGTCATAATGAAAACATTTAGTGGATTTCAAAATAATCCTTTTTTAATAGAAATTTTATTGGGAACTCAATTCACCACTTCTTTTGATACTCACTACGACCAACATAAATCATCAAATTATATTGTATGAAGGATAATTGAAGATATTTTAGGGAGATAATAATTCAAAATAGATGATATAAGATGAATTTGTTATAGGGTAAGGTAGAAATCTCCAACCCCTTCCTAAACATCTTTACTTTTTACCATAAAAATAAAATAAAAACAAATAATGATTAAAGTGTGAAAAATTAAGAGTACCAAATCCACACATAAGATCAAATACATGTGTTATTTCTCCTCAATTTTTGAGATATAGGGGAATGTATGGAATAAAAAAGAAGAAAGGGAGATAAGAAAAAAGAGATAACACAACACTGTATAAAAATATTAATAATTGAAATAATTAAAATAAAACCTATTATAATTTTCCACATAGGTTTAGAGTAAAGGGTTTCAAACACTCTTATAATAGAGTAAACTATATGTTTAAATAGGAATATGGAAGCTTTATCAATCTTCTACATGTATGTTTATGGCTCTGAATTTCTTTATTGAAGTTGGGATCTTCTCATTCAAACTAGTCGATTAGTATCCAAGAAATATTATCCTCTACAATCTGTAAAACCATCTTTTTAAAAAAACTCCAAATTTATCAATTCAAAATATATAATTAATTCTTCATGAATTTAACCCAATTAATTTTCATTTAATCCTTCCTAAAAACACATCTTTTCATTTCCTCTAACTTCCACTGAGATTTCATCTCCATTCTACATGTGCATACTAACATGCATGAAATAATACTATAATGTGGGTCTTCTACTTATTGTGAAATACTTTCTTACTTATATCTAATATATGTTTAATCACATGAATTTCTATACTAATATTTCATGATACTTGAGTACTACCATATAACTCCCAAATCACTTGGTTTATCCTAACATAAGTTTGGGTAAATCTGACATAGCCTAGAAAACAAAGGTGTTACTAAGACATAACCTCAGGTCTAGTTGGTTAAATATTACAATACTAGAATTTTAAACTAAGGTAGAATGTTTAATATCTATATTAATCTCTCAAAAGTCTTTCATTCTATTAGTTAATATTTTACAGTGAGTTTTGAATCTAATATAGGCTTTACACTTGAGTGTTTACTCTCTTGCAAACAGTTAAATGTCTAAATTACTATTATATATATTTCCATCCACCCCATTTATTATTAAAAACCCATTTGTGAAGAAATATTATTATTTGATATAATTTATTGATCTTCTTAATGAATAATCGCTTATTAAATATTGATTTCACCCAATAGGTAAAATAATGACTTTGAAATATCTTGTGTTCAAATGAAAAATAATATTCATAACTTTCTAAAATTATATTTTATATTGATACTTAACAATCATTTACGTATAAATAGTATTTAATTATTCATAAATAAGATAAAAACAATATAAAAGGATAACTTTTTGATAAATAAGAAAAATTATTATACATAATATTAAGCATGTTACAGAATTTTTAAATATGGGATATATGCAATATTAACTTCAACACAACATTCTTAAAGTCTTATTCCAAATTAATTCAATTTAAATATAATCAATTAAAAAATAATGTTTAATTAATTATATAATTTAACTCTAAAATACACCAATAAAGTAAATGTTTGATAGTTACCCTTAAATTATGAAATTCATGGGGATTAAATCATTTAATTACAATGAAAATAAATTTCATTTTATTTTCTCTTCTCACGTTCAAATTTTTTCAAATTAAAAAAATTATACTTAACTCAATCACAACCAACCTCACATTGAAATTCATTCCAAAATCCACTAAAGAAAAATTAAATATGGATTTATGATAATACTTGTGAAATTAAAGTATCACCATAAGATTTTAAAAAATTTAATTTCTCCACAGTATGCGACACAAAAAACTATTTAATCATGATAAGTTTTTTAAAGTTATTTTAGTGTCTATTGTTTGGGGGTAAAATTTTGAAATTCATAGGATAAAATTAAGAGTTTATACTTATAAATACAATGCATAATTTTTCAAGTAAAATGATGTAAAATTCCTCACTCAATTCCATTTAAAAAATATAATTCTCATATTATTAATTTTTTGTGACATAGGCCTTGAGTCAATTAATAAATCTATTGAATGTATTTATCCTTATTCTCCTTTTTTCATTTTTTCCTTTTATATTTTTTTTCTTCCAATTTTTATTTCTTTTCCAGTGATAAGGAGTTAACTAGTGAGTATAATGAATGAATAAAAGTTTATTCACTGCTATTTTTTATCAAAGTCATGAGATATATAATTATTATAATTATTAATTCAATCTCATATAATTTTTTGTTTTTTAATGCACATTTTTTTATTTTTTTGTGGAATAAGATTAGATAAATGAAATATTATAGATGATGTAACTCATTCCCATTCTTATCCAAAATCCAATAATTATGACAAAAAACCCTCACATTCACCCAACATGAAAAATATTCCCATGGAAGACACATGATATGTCCTTTCCCCACACTCAAACTTTAAATAATCATTAATATATATTTAGAGTGGAGGAAAGTAATGGATAATCATCTTTTAATGTGTCTTAAACTTATTAGTTCATTCATGAATTTCTATATGATAAAAGGGGTAGATTTGTAAGATCAGTCACAAGTTAAAAATTCATCTATCTAAAGAAGTGTCTTAATCATATTAATAACATATCATAAACTCTAAATATTTTAAAAAGAAATAATTAAAGGCTCTATTTCTCACACAAGTTGTAAGTTTCTCTCATGAAAATGAGGGTATTATAAAGAATTTGTCAAAAAAATTAGAATACCTCACAGGATGGAAAAAATAATTTTTCACAATGTCCATGGACAAATATTTCAAAAAAATGAAATTCATAGAAATGTTTAAAAAATGAAAGTCAATAAAAAAATTTCATATCAATAATAATTTAAAATAAATTTTTCAAAAATCAATAAATTTTCCCAAAATGAACTCAAGGGGAAAAATAATAATAATGAATATTAATTTAAGTTCAAATTCCATAACAATATATATAAATAAGAACTCAAAAATAATATTAATATAGGTTTACACTCCCCCACACTTAAATATTATTACCCATCCATAAAGTGAAATATGTAAAAAATTTAGGAAATAAATATAATAAGTTGAAGAAATACAAATTCATTTTATTTTTAATTCAGTCGATTGAGTTAATCTCCTAAATACCGTAGTATGAAACATAAAAATAAAAAAAATGAAATTAATAATTATTTCAAAATTAAAGAAATTTTTAAATAGAAAAATGTAAAAGTAAACTTCATAAATCCCCCATGAGTTTTTGTGTTTATAATGCCTATATCTATGAGGTATTTTGATTATCCTTAATCAGTAAAAGGATGGGGTTTATTTTATAGGAACCACTACATCCTTATATATCTCTGTCTCTTCAACTTCTTCTTCTATTGGATTTTCCCTTTGGTAGTGTATTGTTTTTTACCCCCTTAGTAGTGAAGGATACCATGTGTTGTTGGGGTATAAGAAGGCCTGAGATATCTTCCACAACCACTATTGTTGTGGATTCTTCTTGAAAACAATAATCCTTATTAATGGATGTTTTGTTAGGAGTTTCGTCAAATGGAAAGTTAGTAAACAATTAATTTTTAATGGAATTAAAACCATATGGATTTAAATTTTAATCTTTTCCCTCAATTTGATTATCTTGATACTCCATCTATATAGGCATGGACACTATACATTTTTATTCATTATATACTCCCATAATTAAATATTCAATGTGTTTTGGGATCTCTATATGTTCCTCAATAAGTGAAAAACCTTCATTATCACTCTATAGATGGGTTAAATGATTCATTGACTCTGAAAACTCCAAATTGTGGGAGTCAATTCTCAATTAAATTTCAATGAAATTTTATAGGAATGAGTTCAATAATAGATTATCTCTATATATTGGATCATATTTCAAATATTTTTCCTTACTCATTTCCTCTTGGAGTTGTGTGGTTGGACTTTGAGGCATATAGTCAATATTCTCTAATCTCTCTTCAAATGTCACCACTTTGATGGTGTCTTATTCTTATAAATCCATATATATGTATAATGGTGCATATGGTTCTTCTTAAAAGATAGTAGAATCATTTTTTAATTATATTTCTATAAAGTGTATCTCATATGAATAAAAAATATATTGATCACCCACATATGTATCAACTAGAAAGTATAATTCAATGATCACTTCTCTAATTAGTAGAGTGAGGTATTATAGTAAATCATCAAGTTATTACTTTTCAGACTCCTCAGGTTCTTTAACTTGGATGGTGATTTGGGAAAGCTCTTCCTATACTTGTTATTATTCTTGTAGATTCAGTGTTTATTCATTAGATGGTTGGAGGTACTCAGATATCAATGCTATTTTTTGTTTTACCTCCTATATTTTTTCTCTGAGTTTTTTCAGTTCGGACTTCCTTGAATCATGAAAATATTCTTCCTTTACCTGTGAGTAGTTAGATCATAAATAATATTATTCTTTTTTAAAATTCATCATGCAAATATGTATTATTTTTTATTTTTTGAAAATAATGAAGTATTTACAATTTTTAAATAAATAATCAAAGATTAATTATCGCCTTACCAATGGTGGTAAATTTTTGACATGCCTTTCATGTGGCAAGAAATAAATAGAGTTTATAACACTCCTAGTGCATCATAGTGGTTGTCCAGGGTCATCTCTAAAGGATCCTATTTTGCATCATTCTCTATCGCTTTTCACTTAATAATAATTTTGTGTTTTTATATTTATAAAAGAAATCAAAAATGGAAGGGTTGTTTTATTGTTTGAACAAACATAAAATAAATTTAAGAATGAAAACACATAAAAAGACTAGCAATAATGGAAGTGAAACCTGTGAGAAAAATATTATTATTTTATCCCTATCTTTCATTATTATTTTAATTATTTTACTTAATTTATTCAATATAATTCATCATCCAACCTCTATTATTTATATTTTGGAAAGGTAATGTACTTAAAATATCTTCAAATCCATCATTATCCCAACTCCTCCTATAGTAAATAATGAATTACACACCTCAATCAAATCTAGTGAAATCAACTTGAATGGGGTTCCATAATATATTGTTTCATATATTAACTCATAAAAACTATATTATGAAGGATATGTTAATATAAGTGAGGGAGATAATATTTAGTAATGGAAGAGATTGGATGAATATGTTAGAGATTAAGGAAGTAATTTATAACCACTTCCCAAATAGATTTACTTCTCACTATGAAAAAAAATAAAAACAAAAAATAATTAAAGTGAAACAACTCAAGAGGTAAATATCCACCCTCAAGATCAAATAATCGGGTTGGTACTCCTATATTATGGAGTTATATATACATGGATGGAAGAAAATAAGAATAAATAAAGAGAATAAAAGATAGAAAACAAATCATAGTATTGAAATATTTAGAATTATAATAAAGAAAATAAAACCGATCATATTTCATCACCCAGTCCTGGAAGAAAGGGTTTTGAAATATCATAAAATGGAGGAAATAATAAATTTAAATATCTACTGATAATTTCTAGAAATATTTGACACGTATGGGTATGGATCCACATAGCTCCGTCGAAGGTGGGGTATTCTCATTCAAACCAATCAATTGATATTTGATAAATATTCTCCTCTGATATCAGTCAAACCTTCCATTTTAAAAATTCTATAATTATCAAATTAAAATATATCATCAATTATCCATGAATTTATCATATTTATTTATCATTTAGTTCTTCACTAAAAATCGTCTTAGTATTACCTTGATTTTTTACCAAACTTACATCTTCATTCCATATTGCATGCTAATATGCACGAAATAATACTACAGTGTGGGTCTTCACCTCATGGTGAAATATTTTTATCCTTAGATCAAAAAAATATCTTGAACCATATGAATTTGTAGATTAATATTATATGACACATTGATTACTCTTACGCAACTCTTAGAGTTCTTGTTTTATTCTAACATAATTTTTTGTTAATATTCAATATCCTTGAAAACATGGACATTATTCTAAAATAGCCTTAGGTCTGGACACTTTAATCTTACAAAACTGTAATTTTAATCTAACATAGCATGTTTAATCTATAAATTAATATTCTATATTCCTTTTAATCTATAAGTTAATCTTCCACAATGATATTTAAAACAAACATAGATTTCAAACATGAGTATTTAATCTCACATAGATAGATCAGTAAATGAATTACTCTTATATAGATCTATATCCATCCCATTTATTCATAAGAAGCCCTTTCTTGAGTGGCTTTAATATTCCATATAATTGATTGACTTTATGAAGGAATAAACACTTATCAAATATCGATTTCAACTAGTATGTAAGAATAAGAACTTTGAAATATATTTGGTTCAAATGGTATATAGGATTCATGACATTTCCAAAATTTTGATTTATATTTATATATAAGAATAATTTCCTTAAATTTAATATTTAATTATCCATATGTAATATAAAAAATCAATAAATAAGCAAAAAAAATTGACACATAATAAAAATCATTATACATAATATTAAAAACTTTAAAATAATTTCAAATATATCATATTTATAATTTTACCTTTAATACATTTATAGATTTTAGTTAATCTCCAAATATTTATAGGATTATTCTAAATTAATTCAATATATATAAAATCAATTGAAAAATATTTAATCCCATTTAAAATTAAACACCAAAATATACTAATAAACTAAATATGTGATAATTTCCCTTAAATTATGAAATTCGTGTTGGTTAAATCATTTAATTATCATGAAACATATATGAAAATATATTCTATATAAATAAGTAATACCCAAGAAGTTTTATATAGATGATTGTAAATCTATAAACACACCAATAACTATTATAACTAAAATGATGTAAGATGGGAATGGAAAGGTAGTATATGTGACTGAGTATAGAAAAGTTAATAGAAGATTAATGTATTTTACTACCTCAAGTTCATGAATTTTTTATATTGTGTATATTTCTGCTAAAAATAAATATAATCTCAAAGGAATTCGTATGGATATTTGAAATTTAATTCATAATCATTTTATATTCATATTGGATGATGATTTATTCTATGATGAAAATGACAACCAATAACTTATGGAACTCACATATGTTGATAAGGTTAGCTTAGTGGTTGAAAAAATCTACACTTTATATTGACCTTTATAATTTGGAAGATTGTTTGTACCTATATTGATTGTGAAATAATAAATTAAACTACTAAGTATAATAAAGGTAAAATATATAACAGTTATGCATATATATACACAAATTTTATTGATGAAGTAATGGGTAGTTGACTTAAGGTAGAAAGTGGAGCTCCATATCTATCTTTTTTTACAATAATAATGTCATCAGTATTAGTAAGAATCATGTCTGTCATTCTTGGATGAAAACTAATAGAGGCTAATTACCACATTATCAATATGAAATTTATAGAAAATGTGGTCAAACTGGTGTATATATCCACTAATGATAAAGTAATTGATATTAAAATCAAAACACTCCAAGATCTATTATATAAAAAATATTAGTTAAACCTTAGTGGTCACCCCCTTGTTCTTCCTAAAAAATTTAGTTTCCCCTACCTATTTTTTACATTTAATTATTATCTACTAATCATGTTGTTATTGGAGTTGATTTTCCCGATGGGGTATAAGACACTTTTTTTCGATGGATTTTCATATTTTACATAGAATTATTGATCATCCAATCTTGTTTCATACATTGAGCATAAATCATGTAGTTTTGTATTTGTATGTTAATTAGTCTCTGTTTATTTTTTAAATATTTTCATTATTTTTTAATTCATAGAGAGGTTTTATGAGTTAGTGGGAGCATATATAAAAGATAAGTTACAATTATATTTCACTTAGAGTTACCAACAGTGTAATGGAAAATAATTTTTAACCCTGTTGATTTTTGGGATCATATATGTTGTTTAATTTTACTCAAGGAAATTATATAAAGGTTACATGAATTTTTAAATAATATTTTGTGATACTTGGATAAATGAAGAATTTTATAGGTTTATATCATATAAGTTGATATACCTTTGTCTTTTATAATGATATAATGGTACAACTGAAGTAGTTCTATACACATGATCATTGGGTGTGTAATATATGACTTAGATGCCATAAAGTAAGTGTTTCTAATGTATTCCATGAGATAAATATAAGAGGAAATCCATATACAATGTTGGAAATTTTAATGGAACTCATAGGTTTTTCAATGATGTTTGACTGACAAGGATCATGAGTAAATGTTTCGTTTTAATATGTCACTAATATTGGTTAAAACTAAAATGTGAGAAACAATATATTCTGTTATATACCTGCTGGAGATATTCCCTAAATCCTTTTGGTCATATCATTTGAGATGATATAGGGATGTCATATAGTATAACATTCATGATGTAAAGGAATATTTTATACATTTTTTGGGTATATGGTTGGGTACTATATACTGATATCATATCACACTTTGTTAGATAATCTTAGGGTTTGATATGGATATATCATAAATGTTATGATGTGAGTTAAAAATAGTATACAATTAACATAGGCATTCAAACACTATGGTATAAAATTTTAGTATTCCTCCATGTAATCTATCATTATTTTTAATATTTCATATGATAAAACATGTGGGATATTCAACATTGAATTTACATGTTAAAAAAATGAATACTCGACTGAGTGTTATAAATAGTTAGTAACTATAAGAATTACTTGAACATTACATAACGTTCGAGGAAATGCATGGTAGGATCAGGTAATATTCTCAAGGCCTATATGAAGAGGTCAAATCTATGAGTATTTTATGAGACATTCTATGGATTCTCTATTGTTTTTTCAAACTAAAGCTCTATTTATATTCTTTCTTTACTTAAAGAGGTACTAGCATACTATGGTCAAAAATAGGATCCCGCTCAAGTATTAGGTGATTCATCAACCAATTTATAGCCTTGGAGGAAGTAATCATTTTTCTACTTCTCAATAATATTTATCAAACTCATCATTGAAGATATGATGTTCAATTATCATATATGAATGATACATTCTTTATTTTATATCACCTAGGATTTTGGTTTCAAATCATAGTATACCTTAGAATGTTTTCTCCATCGTCCACTACTTTAATAAGTTTTATTTGATCCTAAGAAATCTAATAGTGTTATTTTGACCATACTATATGATTCAATTCATAAAATCTTGTTTAAAGTGAAGAAAAATGGAAATTATATTTAATATCATCAAATACAATATAAATTTTGTATTGTGCCTTGTCTTACAATATGGGATACCATTAGCTATTATGGGGTCACACCATATGATATATGATATCATTAAAAATTATAGTGTAAATATATCTATTTTAACATATCGTACCATATGATACTGGCTATTCATATAATGTGATAACACCAATTAGGAATATTTTTGTTTTGAAAAATAAAGCCTTGTATCATTAAGTAAATATCAAGCATGGTGTAAAATATCATAGTTACTGGACCAAAGATGATTTCAAGACATGAATCACCAACCAAAAAAGATGATATAGGTAATACTGAGAATCATGAAATATTATATAGAGGATATTATAAAATATTATTGATAACACATAGATTATCTATTATAGGCCATGAAATGCATATCATAACCCAAAATATATATTTTGAACTAAATTGTAGATTATGATATAAGGTAAAAAAATAAATTCTTTAATTTTTTTCAATTATAAATTAAATTATATAATTTATAAATTATATGTAAACTATTATTTTTTAATAGAAACTCCATCCCCTCATATAATACTTTAACTTCCAAACGAAACACTCCTTCCACCTTTGGTGTGGTACAGAACCCCAGGTCTCTTTCCTTCATCTTGTGGTTGAATTGGGTAAATTTTTACCTCCCCAAATTTCTCTGAACTTTCTATGTAGTTAAATTAGTCAGTGATGAAATTATAATTCCAAAACACAATTAGTGGGAGTAGAACCCCATTCCTTAAGGACTGAGACCCCGACCCTTTCCACCGAGTCACCCCTAGAGCATCTTTATAGATTATAAAAAAAGTGTTTAGAGATATCTATTTTATTTATAAAATAATTTTCAATTAAACAATTATAAAATATTTACAATTGATTATTAAATTATTAAGAAATATTTAATAGATAAATATCTTTAATATTAATTCTTAATATAAAATACCTTTGATCTCCATGATAGGACTTATAATTTTGATATAAATTTTTTAAATGGAAATTATAGGGTAATTTAAAAAGTGTTTAAAGATATAAAAAATAAGAAAAACAAAAAGGGTTTTATATTTAAAATATGAATTATTCATAATTGATAATTTGAAATGTTGAAATTACAGGCCTTATTGAAGAATTATTTTGAACCATATCAAAAGGAGTTTTGAATATTGATATGATAAATATTCAAATAATATTAAAAATATGATATTTTGACTATGTCAAATGTTTAAATATTATATGTATTGTACATATGAAGTATGAAATGTTTATATTTCAATTAAATATCATATTTTTAGAAATATTACATATAAAATGATAATATGGAGTTCATATTAAAAATAAATAAAAAGACATTATATTTATTTAATTATGGAATGCCTTTAATGCATGGATACATTATAAAGTATTTATAATTTTCTATTTATGAATTATCCATAAATATTAATCTAATATATAAATTTATGAAATTATTATTTATTTAGTATAATTACCTATTATATTTACAGGTGTAAATTGATTATATGATAAATTGATATAAGTTTTAGATTAATTGTGTTTAAACTGATTCATTAAATTATCATACTTACATTTATGTATTTTGAAACCAATTCTTTGGTTTTGGATTTCTTGAAAATTAATGCTGGTGATGTTTGTTTACTATTGATGGTAATGATCTAGGAGTAAAATACCAAAGAATAAGGAATATAAAAGGATATGGTGATGCATTAATATGTTTTTATTGATTATATAAATAAATATGAAGATAAATATGGATGTGATTGATATCTTACTTAGATTCATAATTGATGGGAGTTTTTTATCATTTTGTCATTTGGTTATGAATGGTGAAAGTTTATTATAGGACATATTTGGTGAATATTTTTCATTTAAAGAAATAAATATGGTATATAGTGTTATAAGGATTATTGGTAATTGATATACAAGGCATGTGAATGGATATGGAAGATTAGGATAGGAAGTCTTGAAGTCACTATAGTGACAATATGGAAGAATCTAAGAGTAGGTTCTTTGATAGTTGATATATCAATTTCATGTGCTTGAGAATATAAAGAGTTAAATTGTGATGAAAATTCATGACTAATCTGGATTATTTGTTGCTTATATGAAATAAACTATGACTATTCAATAATATTAAGGATTTCGTAGAAATATAATGTTATATAGATGCATCTAGAGTTGGTTGAAAGTATTTTGGTTAATGAATCATGAAATCATGTCACAACCACATTAGTTGAACCATGATACAGGTTCTTTTGACTTAAATAAGACCCCATGATTTTTTTGTTTGTTCTTGTCATGATATAGAAGATACATTGTAATGTGAAGTAGAATATCATGTTGTAACAGAATTGTGAAGGAATAAACCAAGGATATGTAAGATAAGATCATGTCATAGTAGGTATGTTACATCGCAGTTGTGCAGACACTTAGATATGAGGAAGAAAAGATCATGTTACAACACAATTTTTTATTCAATGAGAATTTGGATTGTAATATGAACATGTGACCATGAAAATTTTGTGTGGCTCTAGTTAACAAGGGTTAAATGTTATGAATCATAAAGTATGTCATCATTACACAATGGGTATGATAGTTGTAAGGAACTATAATATGAACCAACTCTTCACACCTCAATTCATCATGTCACATTGTGAGATTTAGTGAAATATAAATTCAATGGGATTTGATTACTTGGAAGTAATGATGAGTCAGGGAGGTTTTGGCTTAACCTACAATATTGAAAAATGATATCAATGGTGAATATAAGTTCAAGGAACTTAAAATGGTTGAGTTTTAAGTAAGAAACTACTGGAAGATGGTTTTTAATTTTAATTTTAAATTTTAATTTCAAAATTATCATCATATAAAAGAAGATTTTTTGTGAATGAAAATAAATTAGGAGATTATAGAGACACAGGTAGAGTTTAGAGGAGGATAATTAAAAATTAAGAGGAGTATCCTCATACAGATCATAATTGATATGTATAAATTTTTTATTGTGGAAGGGATCATTATTTTTGAAGCAATATTGTTCATATTTGATGTATTTTTTAAAATAATTGATCATATATAATATTTTTCTAAATAAGAGAGAACCCGGAAGATTTATCAATCATGTATCATCTGTTCTGAGTAGAGAAAAATACTTTGGGATTATAGATTATTATTATTATATCTTGTTATTATATATAAGAACAAAAATGATTGTTTAAAGTATTCCTGACTAGATTTATTCTTTATCAAGAGTATTTAGATATTATAGTTTTCGTGAAATGAATTGTTACAAGTATTCTAGAAATGAGTTGTTAATCTAGATTGGTATATAAGATAGTACTTAGAATTGAATGTAACATCACTTCTAGATTTATGATACATGCTACATTGTCCCTATATATAGAAAATTAGAAGACCTTCTTGAATATGAACTATAGAATCCTTCCTTGAAGTAGTGTTCCAAGGAGGATGAGGTGGTGACCCTAGAGAAGTATTGATATATTATTTAAACCCATTTATATGTGTTCATCTATGATAATTGGATTAATTAGACTTTTATACATATAAAAAATGATTTTATAATGTATTTTAATACATAAACACAATATTAAGTTTAACTTCATGGATGTATCCTGGTATGAGTGAACCAAGTAAAATAATTTTTTTATGTGCTTTAAATTTCTATATTTGTGATTGGAATTCTGTGAGATCGAATGCGAGATAAATGAAAGAATAAAAAATTTCATACCAATGGGGGAACAATATTTTAAGGGAATTTAATAGAGATAAATATTATGAATTAAACAACACTCTAATTCACCCCCACTTATTAGGGTGTCCTAAGTTCCAATATGTGTTATTAGAGCTTAAAGGTGTAGGTTTCGGGAACGGTGGAAGTATAAGATGGGTATGTACCCAAAATTGAAAATTTTCATAATAGATGATTAATCTAGGATAAATACAATGATGAACTCTAGTATCCATAGAATTGAATCAAAAATAAAAGACAAATGATAGAACCAAAAACCGATAAGAGAGGATCGATATATTTTTGTTTATAATTAATTAAATTTAATTATATAATTACCTCCAAGGTGATTCTTTCTTTGTTGATGCGTCAGACCACTAGTCCTAGGTGAAACTTCATTGCGATGTAGAATCCAAATATAGAAATCCTCTAGTGGTGATCCACTCATGCTCCACGTATCTATGGACGTCGCTGAAGGAGTCTCCATGTGATATCATAGAAGATCCTTGTTCTTGTGATGTCTGCCTTTGATCACCTTGAGAATCACTTCCAAAGAATTCTCCTTGATCTGGTGGAGTAGGATCTCTCTCATTCTTTAGAGCATTCTTGCATAGGAAAGAGTTCTCTAGGATCAAGAGATTTTCTCCAAGGATGTTGTTCACACAATGATTAGGTCAGCTGGTCAAATGAACCCTTAGATAATATAGAGAATAATAACATAACATGGAATTTAGTTCACCATGTAATAACAAATAATTATCATAGGATTCATTACATAATTTATTATTCCATGTAAAATCCCATGTCAAAAAATAATAGAAATGCTATTATTTCCATGACATGTGCTTAAATTACACGTTATATTTAAATATTATCTAACCAAATAATATTTAATATTATTTATCAATGGAAACATAACTTGGTATACCAATCCTCCTCAATATTTACTAGGCCTTGAATAATGACTATTTATTTATTAAATAAATATAACTGCATTATTCATTGATAAATAAATATTTCGTCTGCAATATATTCTCTCAAACACGTAGTGATGAAATAAATGAGATCAGGTATACGTGAATAATTATTAAACCACAACGATGAATAATATTTATTCAACTTGTTTAAATAAATATATTATTCAACTGAGATACTCGCTACACTTATTGTGTGACCCTCTAGGCCTCTTTCTTGTTAGCATTAGTCGACCTTGCTTAAAGTCCATGATTACTGTCTAGCAATGGGTCAAGGAACCCAAGATAAAGAATTTGATATCACAATGACATGTCATCTAATATGAATGATTACCATGTAATATAATCTCTTTGTCCCAATATCTCCAATCAAGCAGGTTTCATGCAAGTGCCCTCAACCCATTTACTTGATTTCTCTTTCTTTGACTTCCCAAAATTAAAATTTCTTAGAGAACACTGTGGACATAGATTTAGTAAGGCTATATCATTTGAATCAATTGAAATGAGATATCTACTTCCATATAAGTGGAAAATCCTTTCTCACATTATTCATTAATGTAGTATTACTCGTGAAGGACCCAACATATCCCACCACACCATGAATATCTGTCATCACAGTTTTCATCAATACATCTAATTAGTATCTTCTACCTCTCTTGTCTCACCTTCTTGTAACATTAGTTGTCTCTAGTTCAAGTGGGATAAATGAGAATACCTTCTTTTATCATGTTTTATTGTGAGTTGCTGACGGTGCTCGGGATCTTTATATTGTTTACAAATTGTAGGACCCTTTGACTTTTCCTTCCTATTTTTATTCACCATAAGAACTGTGGGTTTTCACACCCCATGTACTTATCAACATGGATAATTAGGGTAAGAAGCTATGACAGACTCTTCACATTATTTCTCATATTATAATTCACAATAAAACTAGAGAAGGTCTTGGGGAATGCTGATAGTATGGGATATGTACGCAACTCATCTGGGAATTTAATCCCTAAGATGTCCAAATGATCAATGTATCCAGTAAGCTTGAATACATGTGTTCCAGCTGGTGTAGACTCTACAAGACTAGTATTGAACAAAGAATTGGAGATCTCATACCTCTCATATCTTGTATTCTCTTGATAAATATCCTGATGGAGAGACATCATGATATAAGCATCCATTTCCTTATGTTGCTTCAAGAGATAATTGGTCACGGATGATAGCATGAGGAACTGAACATCTATAGCATCATTCAAGTGTTTCTCATACATAGAGAGTTCTTCATAACTCACCTCATTTCCAAGTGCAATTTTTAAGGGCTCTTCCAGCACATAAAGTTTCCTCTCATTGTAAAGGATAACCTGAAGGTGCATTTTCCACTCCTGTAAATTAGTTCCAGTGAGAAGTTTTTCCTTATAGAGTATGGATCACAATGATATGTTTGATGTCATTTTTTGTTTCTAAAAATTAATATGAAAATAGTTTTAGTACTTTATCTTGATAAATATAGACAAATAAATTAATTAATATCTTTTAGTCTCCCAATATTTTGTCGAAACCCAATAACCCTCGCCATTGGCTTCGTAATGTCTTGTTGCTTAGACATTCTAGTGGAAAGGATCTATATTTCCATTTACATTACCCCAACTAGTGTTGCTCAAGAAACTTTAAAGGTTTTAGGTAGGCATTCCGAATTCCAAATGCATTAACTCATAGCCCCTTGATCTATTGAGTGGATTCCCTAATCCTAAAATCATTAATTTTGGATTTCCTCATCATTTTTCTCTCGGTTACACCAAGTACTTCTATGGCAATCAACCCTTTATATAAACTATGTTATGTTACCCCAAAACTTCAAATTATAATTCCTCAATAATTGAAATCACCCCAACTAGGGTTTATTAAGCACATTGAACTATTGTTCTATTCTAACTGATGTAATAGAAGGATATACCGACTTAATATTTAATTGATGGATTTTATCCTTTATGTGTAAATTTCCACTTATTATCTTTTCACATACTTTTTATGTTAATTGGGTTATACATAAGTGATTAACCATGTATATATAATATTTACAAATAAGACATTTTTATTTTAGTTCCATCTTGTGTGCTTGTTAGTTCATTAATTACATGATCGCAACAAATATCCATAATGAATAACCATACATGTGATAGAAATGAAATAATGGGTATTATCATGAGCTTCACTATTGGTTAGTTTATCTAGCGGTTTATAAACTAACCCTGACCTAGGGGAGAAGCACCTTGAACCGTTTAAGGTTCGTGTTTACAGCTTTCCACCTATCCACCATTGTATCTCCTTAGATTGGTTTCGCATCACCTCCTAAATTGTCTCAACTGGCATGAGAGATCCATTCATTACATATGATTTTAACTCCAACACAAGTGAGGGGTAAAAGGGGGTTTACATAAAACAAACCATGGGCATGCAGTCCCTATACGTTAATGAGAAGAAGGCACACATGCCAAGAATTTTAATTTAATAAATAAATTAAAATGGAACTAATCACATACAAAGGTATGGTCTAGATCATGATCATCCACATACATGAAACTAATTATGCATTTAATAAAACTATCATTCAATTATTTAGTCATTATTATTAAGATAAATTATGCTCGAATCGATTAATCATTATCATTAATTAATCAATCCTTTTTATCTTAATCCTTTTCTGGATTTCCTTGATATTATCATCCATAACCTTGTACATAACTTGTACCTTGGAATCAACCTAGTGAATACCCATCCAAAACTACCCAGTATGTATTTATACTTGTATACACTTTATTCTTTATGACATGTAGCATGCATGGATAATTAAAATTGTAATACAACTCATACATGATGTGAAGATCTTTGAAAATTATGTAGATGTTAGTTAAGCATTTATATATATATATATATATTTATATAAATATATAACACTTATTACGTGTTGTGTCCTAGATTTATGCCCAGATGAAGGTACATGTCTCAAGGGTAGGATAATATAATAATAAATTTTTAAATCTATGTAATCTGGAACTAGTACATGGTGTGTAGATCCGACTACATGGCGTGTACCATCCTCATCGTCTATCTGAAATACACACCTAGGGAAATGGAATGTGAGGTGTACTTTGGAAATATTAAGAGTACAAGACATGTCTAGTAGGCCATACACTATGTAGAGTCTATGTTACACGATCACCAGCCGATAAATCTATGTATTTTATACATGACTTGACCCTAACCCGAAGGGACTACATGTCATGTCCAGTGGGCCAAAAGGTGTGTAGTATGGATGACTGTGTGCCAGTATGTCCTGGTCAACACGTGGTGTAAAAATTAACTACACTTCATTTCATTAATGAACATGGCTTGAGTAATTTCTGAATTACTCTTTATTTATTTAACACAAATACATGGCGTGTAGATCTGACTACACGGTCAGTATTCTTGTGTTATCTGGACAGAAAGTCCAGTGCCTCATAATGAGATCCTCAATTTTATTTTATCCATAAGATTATTTGTTTCTATTAGATCTTTAAGAAACAACAAGGGAAAAAATATCTCGAAATTCATATTATGAATGATTAAACATGAATCAAAAAACTAAATTCTTAAAGAATAAATTATCAACAAATTATTTAAATAATTATAAACAAAAATATAACCTCTCTTTGATACCACTTGTAGTTTTCGGACATGGAGGAAGTACATGATGGACGTGTACCTAACATGGAAAATTGTCATAACCGATGATTAATCTGGGATCAATACGAAAATTAATTCTAGTATCCATGAAATTGAATCAAATATAAAAGACAAAGGAGAGAGATCGGAACAGATAAGAGAGGATCAACATATTTTTTTTATAATTAATTTAATTAAATTATAGAATTACCTCCAAGGTGATTCTTTCTTCATTGATGCATCTGACAAGGGGTCTAAGTTGTGTCTTTATTGTGATATAGAATCCAAGTATATGAATTCTCTAGTGGTGGTCCACACATGTTCAACATATCTCTAGATGTCATCGAATGAGTCTCCAGGTGCTAGCATGAAAGATCCTTATGCTTGTAATGTCCACATTCGATTGCCTTGAGAATCTCTTCCAAAGAGTTCTCCTTGACTTGGTGGATGAGGATCTCTCTCATTCTTGGGAGAATTCTTGGAGAGGAAGAAGTTCTCTTGGAACAAGTGATTTTTTCCATGGATGTTGTGCACACAATTATTGGGTTATCTGGTTTAATGTCTCCTTGGCTAATATAGAGAATAATAACATAACAGGGAATTTAATTCACCAGGTAATAATAATTAATTCACACAGGTGTCGTTTCTTAATTTATTCTTCCATGTGAAACTCCTTGTCAAATAATAATAATAATGCTATTATTTTCATGACATATTCATAACTTGTATGTTATATTTATATAGTATTTAACCAAATAATATTTAATACTATTTCTCACTAGACCAATAACATGGTCCACCAATCCTCCTCAATATTTACCAAGACATGAATAATGACTATTTATTTATTAAATAAATATAACTGCATTATTCACCAATAAATATATATTTTGTCCATAATATACTCTCTCAAATATATAATAATGAAATAAATGAGATCATACATACTTCAGTAATTATTAAACCACAACCGGTAATAATATTTATTCAACTTGTTTAAATAAATAAATTATGTAAATGAGATATTGGTTACTCTTAGTGTGTGACCCTCTAGGCCTCTTTCTCGTTGGCAATAGGCAGGCTTGACTAACGTCCAAGATTAATTTCTAAAAATAGGTCAAGGCACCCAAGAGAAATAAATTGATGTCTCAATGACATGTCGCCACATACGAATGCTTACTATGAAATATAATCCATTTTTTCTGATATCTCCAATCAAGTGGGTTGCATGCAAGTGCCATCAACCCATTTTATCAATTTTGCATTCTTTGAATTACTAGAATTGAACTTTCCTAGAGAACACCATGGTCATGGATTTAGTTAGGATATATCATTTCCATCAAAGGGTATACGATATCTACTTCCTTATAAGTGAAAAATCCTTTCTCACAATATTCACTAATGTAGTATTACTCATAACGCACCCAACATATCCTACCTCACTGGGAACATCTATCATCATGGTTTTTGTCTATACATCTAAGATCGTGAGTCATAATACCCATTAATAATAATCTTAAAGTCTAAGGACCAATACACAATTCTGTAGATTGGGAAATCCAATGAAACTTATTAATGTGGATTTTTTATTGGAGGTTATTGTTCTCATAATATCTTAGTGGATATTACTAATGGTGCACACCCTGAGAAGGTGCCTCAAAGTTTCATGAGTCCCCACCCCTAATAGTCAGTATCATTTGTGTCCCTTAAAATGCTATCATCTGACCATAGAATATATATTCAAGAATAGTGTCATGGATCATTCGGGTTATTATCATAGTAGGGATCTGTTATGACCTCTTAATGTGATAGCTATTCTTAAGACATTATCATATACTATGTCATGCAGAAGAACAATCCTGATGTAATAAGTAGTTCATTAATATTCATCCAATGAATACAGTTTTATCAAAAAGTAGAAAGAAGATTGTTTATGGGTCACCAAATCCAACAAAAGGTTATTATTGGATGTCTAATCATCAAATTCTATTTTTATACTTTTTTTTATATGTATTCATAAATAAATCCTTCTATTTTTATTAATATTTGGATTCATGGCCGTAAATTATAGATGTTCAGAATTATATAGGCATGAAGTGATGATCTTATGGATTTTCTATATTATCATATTAATTTAACTAAGAAAAGTTAAATAATTTGTGATGTGAAAATAGATAAGGTCTTGGTTAAAGTGACAAATAATGAATTTTATTATAAGTTTATTCATTGTGCTACAACATTGAAAATTTAGAAGACATTGTAAGTGTTTTGTGGTTCGATTATGATAAATAATGGTGAAATTAATTTCATATCTTGGGTTGATTTCAAATAAATTTATAATCTTGTGGTGAGAATTTCTAGTAAATAATTCCTTATATCAAAAGGAAATAGTAAAAATAAAAACCAGAAGATGTATCCTATGATATTTAATACTTCCCATGAGGTGATTGGTTTTCATTATACCAATTAATTTTATTTTAATATTTTTTTAAGATATTATAATATCTAAAAAATTATATTCCCCCTCAATATTCATAAAAATTTTAATTCCAATAAGGACCTGAAAACTATATCCTGTTGTAAATCGAGAGTGTGTTTTCACTATATATAAGAATATAACTAAATCATACATGATATAATGTGAAAATTAGATATTGTAAATGGGATAGAATTAAAATTTATTATAGAATCATTGTTAAAGAACAAAATTCTAAAGTATGTATAGATATCCTTGAATGAATCCATTTTAATAACAGATTGAAAATAAATTGAAAATGTTATCTTATTAAAGAATCATCATAGTAGTTAAAGAATAAAATGGCTATAGAGAATGAGTTATGAACAACAGTGATCCCTCTAAAATAAAATCTTGATGAGAGGATAAAATCTAATAGATAAGCGTGCTCATGAATTGATACCATGGTTTCTAAGTGTAAAGAGAAAGATATAAAGATCATGTAATTTAAATAAAAACATAAGTCCTTGCAATGAAATAATATGGTCTAGAATCCCACCATTAAATCTTCAATAAGTGGAATGAGTGGAAGTTAAAATATGGAATCAGAGAAAAGATAAAATTATTTTTTTAACTTGTATAAATGGTTCTCGAATAAAAATAGCATTAAGATTCTATTACTATAGAATACTCAGGCACACTATCAATGTTTCTATAGAATAAAGAAGGATCAATTATGGAATAAAATCTTCTGCAATATCTTAAATAAAGATAATATATATGAGGTATGATTTTTTTAATGATATTTCATATGTTTTAATCATGTTTACATGGAAAAATTTACAATATAATTTGTGATAGAACTAATAAAAAGAAAAAATTATACTTCTATATCAAATGAGAGAAATGTTTTAAAGGGAGAAAAATATTTCAATTTGAGAAATTGATTAACAATAGTGGAAGACTATGATTTAAGAGATGAAATCTAGTTGAGAATGTGTCATGCACCATTATGAAATCTAATGTAGAAACTATTATGGATAGAAAAGAAGCATATTGGGTGGTTGGAGAATACATCTACCCAATTTGATCAAATAATAGTGGATAAATGTTCAACGGAAGTCCCACCAAGGATAAATAAATTTAATGTGACTACGATGATAATCACAAAATATACGCATTAGGTATGCCTAAGTAGTTTATCAAAAACCACCATAAGTCTAGATAATAAAGGGGTAGATATTTCTTTTATGTAGAGAAATAATAAGCAAGGTGGGAGTGGTGATGATGTCATAGAAAAGTAAGAACAATGAATAAGTGGGTTTAAACCCCCAAAAGAATAAGTGGATAATAAAATAATGTAGAATGATAATTTAATTTCACAGATTCAAAATGAAGTGTGTATAAGTGGTATCATTTGAAATATCGACACTAAGAAGTATTGAAAGAAAATTGGAAGCAATGGGTTTTCTAACCAAGGAAAACCACATTCCTCTACTTGAGTTTGTTCAGATATAATCCTCCCCTTATAGACTTAATTTCAATATTTGATTACTGGAGTGATATAGGATTAAGGGGTAGATGTGATCCATATTGTAAATTCATTGAAATTGGGTGAACACATTGAGAGGAACTAATTTAATTGAGACTATATAGATACAAAAAGTGGTGTCAAAGAAGCTACAAGTGGTTTTAAAGAATGGCATGGAAGTTATATTTAGTGGTTTTGGAATGACCACTGTAGATGGTAAAGTAAAATATAAAACAATAAGTTTTTTTAAGAAACTTAATATAAATCTTGAAGAATCTTGACATATATGCATTGATGAAGAAATTAAAGTGTTATAAATCCTAATATGGATTTAAAGATCTATCAAAGTAAAATATAAAATATTTGGTGTTATCAAAAAAATTGGTAGTTAGAAAGTGATATCAGGAAATATAAAATTCTATCTAAACTTATAGAAAATTAATTCAACTTGAGGAATAATCCAAAACATTCATGGAGGAACCTAATAATTTATTCTTCTGTGAATGACACTTGAATCATAGCTCAGGTGGACGGGGTGGCTCAAATCCTATGGAGGATATGATGAAGTTATCCCATATGGTGGAGGATACTATGAGAATAATGAATAATAAAGGAAAAAATATGGTTAAAGGGGTAGAGGAAAAATCCATTTCACCCTTTTTAAAGGGGAGCACTATTTGGTCATGTGGTTGTCCGAACTATGCACCCACCATGTAGTATCCACTATCTAGGATGACACACCTCACATGGTTTATGTGAATGGTTAGATAAACCATTTGAAAAAAGTACATTTGGAAATCTCTCACACCCCACATGGGTGCATGGTTAGATAAACCATGAACACACCATGCCACCTCCATCTACAATTTATTATAGGTTTTTCATAGCCATGAAACTCCTCTCTCATGGTTAAACAAACAGTGTCCTTCTTTATAGGGCCACACAATTGAACCACATGATTAGTACTAACCATGTTCCAACTATTTTACCCTTACTATTTCACTAGAAATTTAAACTCAATGCCTCAATTTTTTCTTAAACATTCCTAAAACCCCTACGGCCTTGTTAAAAATTATCATATAGGTAAAACAAGAGGTTTAAATAGAAATTCAAAGGATCCATGCCTCAAAAAAACTGGTATCTTAAAAATAAATAGTAATTTATGTATTAATATTGTTCTAGGATATATTTATAATAAATATATGTTTATTATACCGTAGTTTTTAACTCGTACAAATCAAGACGGGACTTGCGGTATGGTTTTCTTATCTCACTTTTATTTCTATGATACATATTCCATATTCCCACTTTTTTTTATTTTATGTGGTGTACATACTACCAATGAATATATTTCATGATTCTTCTCCTGAAAATTATGTGGATTTATAAATCTATCTAAGGTTATCTCTATCACGAGGTTTTGATTTGGAGTTCAAAAAAGTGGTAATAGATTTATGTTACAATCTCATTTCTTTTAGAGACTATTTATGATAAATTTATATTGAGGGATATTATATAAAACATATCCTTTAAACCCCATCTATTTTAATCTAATTTTATTATTCCTATAATTTATATATATTAGTAAAATGTTTATATCATTGATACTTAAAATGATTAAGAAAATATTTTTAAATAAAATTCAACTTTATTTCCTCTTTGGTCGACCAAATTTACATCCATGTCCATGCTATTCAAAATTGTTCCATGTAATTTTATATCTATGATTGAAATGTTTTAAAATTTTAATTTTCATTACCATTTACTTTATTTAAAAAGTTTTAAAGTAATATTTTTTTAAAAAAATTGGGATAATTATTTCTTAACATTTTACAAAAGTGTGAAAAGAATGTTTTCTTTTAGCATATATGATGTGAGTATATTTTCCCACCATCATGTTCATCCTTTGATTTGAATATTCCATTAAAATTTTCTATTTTTCTTTTCAAAGAAAATTTATTTTATAATATTCTTGAATTTTTTAGATTTTAAATAAGTGGTTTCAAAATGAAAAGGTATTTTCCTTATTAAATGATCTGATGATCTTTTAAATAATATTCATCTATGAAAACAACCATTGATGTTACTAATTTGTTAATTATGAGATGATACAAGATACCATCCTTATTTTTTCAATATAGTTATTGATTGTGTTGAAGAAATCATGATTAAACTTATTTTATTTTCCATAGGTTAATATATGATGTAATGATAAAATTTTTGTGAACCTGTGGAATACATATGAATAGATTATGATTATGTGATGGTTGAGTTAATTATATCCCTCTACTGTATTGGGAAATGTGGTATAAATATCTCATGAGATGATTATGATAAGAGTGGACATGATTATGAATATATATGTTCACATTTTGATACGTGAGTATGATTACTTCCAGTTATGCTCACAAGATTATGTATAGACATTATTTATAATGGTGTTGTTAACATTTTGATGTGTTAGTATGATTGCTTCTAAATATACTCACAATATTATGAGTGGACATGATTGAAAGTATCTATGTTCACAAGATTAAGATTTCCTTTTATTATAATATCAAATTCTGATCTTTTGACTCTTAAATGATGATTATTTCTTTTAAACACTTCTTCATTATAATTCTAGATATGACTTGATTTTGGATTTAAAAATATAAGATTTTATAGGTATGAATATTTTATGTATAAAACGTGTACTTGATTATGTTACCAAACCCTTGTGATCATATTATTCTCTCTTATGATTGATATCTCCCAAGTTTACCCTTACTATCTATATAAGCTCAACCTTTATTATATTTTCCTTCCCTGGGTTTTGATGGAAGGCCCTAAGTTTGACATATCTTGAAGGGTACTAATATAAAGATATTTTTGAGAGATTTGGAAGAATTTTTAATAAATAATTTTATTATGTTTCTAGTATCCAAATACACTAAACTTTTATGATCCTCAAGAATGTATTATTGTGAAATTTATTGAATATTCATAAAAAATGATGCAATATTTTTTTATGTTATGCTTGTGTCTCCACATTCCCATTCCATCAGATGTTGGGACATAACATCTTGGTGTTCAATATATTAAATGTAATCCTCCAAAGTATAGTTGATTATAGGCAGGTCAATTTGGGAAAAACCCTTGGTATAGTAAGTTTATGTTTCTTTTATTTCCCAATATGAAAGAGGTGAATGGAATGAACTCTCAAGTAAGTCTACAAAAAAAATTATGATTAAATAACTATAAAATCAATTGGCCGAGAACATGTGATATTCATGGATCATCTAAACCAATTAATTACATCCCCAATTACCCCATGATAGATTAAATATCCCCTTTAGTATCATACTCTTCCAAAAGTCTATACTGTTGGTGCGGAAAGGGAAATCCATAAGATAAGTAACTCATACCAGGGCCCAAGATAGTCTAAAATACTCAAGACTTTCTACCCATAGTGTTTCAAATATTGGCACTACCCCTCCAAACGAAACCCTCATCAGATGAAGATTCATTATTTATATTATTCAATGTCATCCACTTGGTAGACACATTATCTAATAAAAAATTTATATATAAACCTAAAGTCTTAAATATTATTAGGGATGGTTGGAAAGAGGTCAAAGAGTATAATTTCGTTAAGGAAGAATGGGTGGAAAATAATACCAATTAGAATACCAAAATCTAGTTCATGTCTCTTATTAATCCATATATGGCTTAGAAACATGGATACAATCACTTCATTAGGCACATTAAAATATTTTATCTACTCATGAGTCATCTAGAGCCCAATAAAATCCCATCATATTAGAGTATTGATTAGAAAATTTACCCCAATATGATTACCATCGTACTATGGGAAGCTCAGCATAACTTAATCCATGAAAAATGAACATGCCTCAAAATATTATCCAGATAAAGTGGTCTTCAGCATTTCATTCATTAAATAATAAGCCTAGGGCTATGAAAAAACCTCCTAGTGGGAAACATAGAACCCTGGTCTAAAATTATGATATCTTGAAATATCTTGATTTCATCCCAACCAAGCTCTCAGTATTGGATTCCCTATATATTTCAATGGATATAAAATAATAACTCATTGATGGCCTATTAATCCCTTAAGAGTTTGATAATGATATAGCAGTTGTTGATCTCTATTGTGCAAATACTAGTCCCATGGAGTTCCACATAGTATCTCTATTATAGAGCAAGATGGATAGATTTTCATATAGGGACACATGAAACCCTTGACCATTTCTAGAAATCTTGATGAAACTAATATCCATTAATCATTAATTGGTAAGAGCTTCAGGTTCAACCTCATACTGGTTCAAACCCTCCAATATTTGGGCTACAATGAGGCTAAGATTTCTTCCTCCAATCTCATAATCCAATTGTATGATAAGAGAGTGGAAAAAATTCATTCAATCATAGTTTGAAACTAGTTTTAGTACCTTAACTCTAAATCTAAATTCATTTTCATTCATTAGGATATGACATTCAATGATTATTTGGGAAGATCCTATCTTTATCTTCATTTAATGGTTCCCACCTTATACCACCAGAGCCCCAAGTATTATGTCAATGTAAAATTCTAAGTGTTGTATTGTGATAATTCCTCCTTTGAGTCTAATGGGTCTTAGTATATAAATTAAATACTCTACAAAAGGTATTGTAAGAAGCTAATGATATAAAATGATACTTTTATTACCACCCTCTAAAGGTTTGGAAATGGATTTACCAACATATTGAAGGATTTTTATGAGGATTATATATTTCTCATCAATCAAATCAAATAAATCATTCTAGTTATATAATTCTACTAGGTTAATTGATATATCCTAATTATCATGATATTGTAGGTGAATAATAAAAAATTATTGAAGAAAGAGGGGTAAAATTATGATAATAATGATAATAGCTTCGATAAAGTCTCCCTTCATTGTTTTCAGTTTCTAGAGATATCATCGTAACAACATGTGTGGGGCCCTTGTATGTTTCTCCATCATCTATAGGAGATAAAAAACCATCAATTTATTCCCTAAATCCCATGATGTCAATACATCTTCCACACGTGATGATAGTGAGGTTGAAGGAGAAATTGTTTAAGATGCCCCTATTGAAGAGGTCCCCACATCGGCCTCTTTGGAATCCAGAGAAGTCTCTCTGTCAATTTAAATAAATTAAAATTTCCTATTTAATTCAACTTCTAAGGATATCAATATAGAGTAATTGGAGTAAGTATATCTTATAGATGTCCCTCTAACATTTTAGGATGGTTTTACTACCATGATCGATGATCTCAGATAAGTGAACTGGGTACATAAGAGGACCCATAGCTCACTTTGATTAGTACCACTATGAATCTTTAATAGAAATAAATGTATATATACTTATTGAAATAATATCATGATATATTCACCTAGAATTGTATAGAAATTACAACATTGGATCCTGATGTGACCACCCACCATATTGTTTTCCAAATGATTATCATGGTTTCAATCAGGTATCTAAGAGGATGCATCCATCCTATGCTACTAGGTTCGAAGCCAAAGTTTACAAAATTATTAAAGATAATTTCATCATTGTACTTAAGTTCCTAAAATGGATCACCAAAATCATCATTATGAGTAAAAATAATGGGGGTATAATAGATTGAATCAACTTTAGGGATCTCAATTAACACATACTATATGATGAATTATTAGTTCCAATTATAGAACTCTTGGTTATTTCAACAATAGACTAACAAGACCTGACTTTCATAGATGGATACTTATAATAAAACCAGGATAGGATGGCCCCTAAGGATGAAGAATACATGCTTTAAGAGAACCTTAAGGGGTAATATTCTATCAGGTCATCCCCTTTGGTTTAAAATATATAGGCTCCATATATCAATACATCATGCATCACATCATTATGACCATTCCAAATAATATCATAGAATGTTATTTTGATGATCTGGTGGCCAAATCCCAAAAATAATATGATCATCTTATTGAACCTAATAATGTTTTTAACAAACTATGTTAGCATATCTTAAAGATAAACCTCCTGAAGTGTTCATTTAGGGTGAAATCATAAAAAATCATAAACATCATAGTATACCACAAAGTAATCAAAGTTTACCCCAAGAAGACCAAATAAATCCTTCACGTAACACCTACCCAAAACGAAAAAAATGTTTATATAGGTTAAAGTATTCCTTACATTCATCAGGAATTTCATACACAATCTTTCTAAAAAGTAACTACACTTCTTGAAGATGTTGAAAAAGGAAGTCACCTACCGATGGGATGAATACTGTCAAGAAGCCTTCAAAAATATCATGTAATATCAGTTACACCCCGAGGTCTCAATATTGTATGTATAATGAAAACTTATCATTCTATATTTGGCCACTATGGATTGATTAGGTGGAATCCTTATCACATATAAAATTTATGTACATAAGTAAAAAAAATTCTCTACTATCTCAACATGATAATGCTAGAAATAAAAAATTGATATTTCAATATTAAGAATAACTACCTCGTGCTTCTTTTCATAGTATAAAAGTTGAGGCACTACTAGTATCACTATGAGGCTAACTTGGTCACTCGTATTGATCTGATCAAGTATATCCTCAACCATTTGATGTTGAAAAAATGCTTGGCTAGATGGGTGCTTATCCTATATCAATTTGACATTCATTTCATGTCACAAACGGAAAAAAATGGATGTAATTAACCAATTTTATCCTAGAAAACCCTACCCTAGAAATCATAACAGTGAATATAGTGCCCCTAAAAATAAAGGTTTTCAATTTCTATGATACTCCCCAAACATAGAAGATGTACTTTTAGGGTGACTCTTAATTCCCAATTGGGACAAGAATGGAAAAATGAGAGCTTAATAGAGTTATTCTAGGGATTATATTCGTCTCCCCTACTAAGGTAGTTCAACAATATTCTTTCTTGTTATTTGGATGGTGTGACAATAATGAAGTAGATTACTAAGATCTCATTATAGGATTAGAGTTGGCCCTATATCTCCAAGAAGCTCTTTTAAATGTTAATAGTGATTTAGAATTAGTGATTAAGAAAATTAATTGTTAAAATTTTATTAAGAATGAATATTTTTCACCCCTCCATGATTGTGTAAGGGATTTGATAGAAAAATTTCCCTTCGGTCTAATTCCAAATCATATCCCTCAATCACAAAATTCATGTGTTGATGTGTCGAACACTACATCCATGACCCTATCTGACCATGAGCAGGATGAGATAGAAATCCACATCACACACCATATGGTGGTCTCCTCTATTACTATCAAGAATATAGAGAAAATCGATGAAGTAAAAAATGTCATGGGGAAATATGAGTTGATATCCTTATCACAGATAATACTACTACTTCATGGATGTCCTCTATAATGGATTATCTCTAAATTATAACCTTTCTATTAGATCAATCCTAGAAAGAATATATTTGATGCTAGTCTTTAAAAATCATCCTCTATGATAACTAGAATTCATAGAAAATATTTTACAAATGTGGATTTTATGGATCCCTCCTCAGATGCATTGAAGGAAGAGAAACTCACACTATTATACAAGAAGTTCATGCAAGCTCCTATAAGGATCATCATTTAGAGACTATGATCTCCCATCAAATCATGAATCTTGGATATTTCTAGCTAATTATGATACAATATTGTAAAATATTCACAAAAATATGTGCAATTCAAATACATTCTAACTTCATCCACAAACCCCCAAAGTTGTTATATGACACTAGATATTCCTAGTCATTTGTTGTATGAGTAATGGATGTCATAGGGTTATATCCCATAGGTATAGCTAGGTAGTTTATGTTTATCTTTAATTCCACTTATTTCTTTTCAAAATGGTTCAAGTCTATATCCCTTAAGAAAATTAGAACAAATAATATGTTCTACTTCATGAGGTCTAATTTCATTACCAAATTTAGTGTCCCTCACACAATATCAACAGGAAAAGGCACTGATTTCTATTCTTATGAGTTAAAAAGATTGTACTGGGAATACAATATCAGGTCTAACCACTCATCCCACTACCATATAGTTATAAATGGATAGATATAGAACTTTAACAATACTCTATCAAATATACTACATAATGTGTTAGAAAAGAATAATAATTAATTGTTGAACAAACAATTCCATTCCTTGTGGAATTATTTCACTATAACTCATATTTCTATGAAAGGTACCCCATATTCCCTTGTATATGGGACAAATAAGGTGTTACCCATCAAGGTTTAATTTCTATCACTCCATTTTGTTATCTTCTATCATATTATATAAGTTATATAATCTTATAAATGACATTATGAGTTATATAGACTCGATAAGAAATGGTTGTGCACGCTGCACAACATAGAAATCTATTAGAATAGAATTGCATGAACCCTCAAAAACAATGTTCACCTTTAAAAATTTCTCTTAGGATAGTTTTTTTAGCACCTATAACTCTAATTATACATGGGATCAAGCCACCAAAACTTGAAACAAAGATGGAAGTAACTTACACCATTCATAAGGTATATTCCAATGGAGATTACTCTATGATTTTCATTGATAGTGAACATGTCATTCCTCCCAACAATGTCAGTTTATTTAGAAATTACATTGTATAATTTTCACATTGATTCATAATTTCTTCACCATACAATGTTAAACTACATGATAAGTGTCCTAGTCACATGATATTAAACTACACAACAATGTACTAGTCACAATATTTAAAACTACAAGTCATAGTCTAAGAATAATGACTATAAACTACATAGAACTACCCCATCATCCATCCCACATGATTTTAAATTGAATGCCCATAATCGTCATTCAAGAGGATATTCTCCCCCAAGTATTAGAATCATGTTTTATCGCTCTCAAGAACAACATGTTTCTTGATTCTTCTTTCGTCAACATAGATAGTCACACATGGATATTATATCCTAGGTTCATTCATTATTTCCCCACAATAAAAAACATTTTCATACTGAGGACACTCCTTAAGGAATTGATCTATTTGGGAATGTGATTCAAGGCTGAAAATTCTCCCCTTCGGTGTATGGTCCAGATCTATATATGATCATTCGGTGTAGGATTCATCATTCATCAACCCATGCCTGGGAAAATATCCTCTTTACCCTATATATAAACTAGATCTATTTAGAGATTCTTTTAGAAATATGTATGGCGTGATCCTTTTTCTGTTAGGATACGTAGTGAAATTTGATATCACCCATCCTAGACCAAGCCATAGGTTATTACTGACAAAAAATTATTTCTATTTGACTTGGTGATCAAATGATCTTGTCTCGCATAACCTAGAATATAGAAAGGTTCCCCCACACACAAATCACCCTATTTATCTTGATGTTAACCTATATAGAACCTGGTCCAACCTATAAGACCTTAAACTAATTAGAGTAACCTACCTCGTATGGTTTGAATCCAAACAAAAGAGTCAAATCTGTGTAAGAAATATTGGTTTGTGGATTCCAATTTTCATTAGACTATAACATGTTAAAAAAACTCTATTTTACAAGAATTTTCTTTCAAAATATGAAAGGAAAATTCCCCACCATTTTTATTTCTCCCTTGTTATGCACTCTCAGGTTGCATGGTTGATCTCTCCAAAATATATTATTTCTAAAACTAATCATTGATAACATGAGATTAGAAGACCTAATAAATCACTCTAGTTAGCATAATTATGGTTTACTATTTTTAAAAGGTAGGGATTTATGTTCTGGTTGAATGAAATTAAACACTCTAATAAAATGTCTATTGTATATGACTTTTGATCTCATTTGAGATGGTTTTTAGTAAGATTCTTCACCTTTGTAAGTGAAATATCTAAATTAATAGTTTCTATAACATTGGTATATGTTTAGAAAAAATGATCCTTCCCTTAAAGAACTATATGAGGCTTGATTCCTAACAGTACAACATACATAGTGATGCCTAGATCCCTCATCTGAAGACCATCCATAAATTCCATCAACCAAAACTCCCTCTTATCCCAACTATGAGCTAGATCAGTATATTATCTTCTAGTATAGATTAATCTAAGAACCTAAACTGAGAAAAAAAATCAACATGTTAGTGTTGGAGTGATCTCTATATGTATCAAGTCCTTCCCAATGTCCTCTTACCCTAAGATATTTTAAGAACTATATAACAATTGATTTCAATATTTATCGGATATGTAGAGACGCCTAAATATTATACCCTAGGCCCAACCACATGTTTTAAATTCCCATACCTTTGTATGTCTCATCCTAGTGCCAATTCCAAATAGATTTATCCCTAAGATGAGGCCATTTTATTTCATTCTTAAATTATAAAAATGTGAGGATCATAAAATCTGAGTCCTTATCGCATGTAGTTAAACTGCATGAAATCCAAGTCCTTACAACATGACATTAAATGGAATAAAATAGGATTCCCTGTTAAATGAAATTAAATTGTATGACATTATGGTCCTTTTTGTATGACATTAAACTACATGGAATTTAGTTTTTCCTACTTGACCATACACTGCTAATGTAACATGGTCCATATAACCTGACTATCCTATATGAGAGCCACATCAATATGGGAGTGCACAATATATGGTATTCAACAATAGGTAAAAACACTTTTTTATGATGAAAAAACTCAATGTAAAAGAATCCTGCAACTATCATCCATTAACACTAATTTCTATAGGATTGTAACAACCTAGACCTAGTAATCTCAAGACTAGAATGTTTCCACAACCTTATCAAGAAATATATATTTCATAAGCCACACTTCACTTCTCAGGTGTCTTGAATTTCAAGAAATAATATATTTATATTAGTAATAAGTATATTATAATCCAAGGGATAACTCTGTGTGGTTATGTATACATTCCCCTTATATGGATCTGAATACATGCCCCCAATTTGTCCTACTAACAATAGGCATGTTTTCATAATGAAGAGAATGTCTTCTAATCTCTATATTCCCTCACAAAATCATAGAAAAATCCATATTTTCCTTCATGTTCCATATCACCACTCCTGATCCAAAAAACATCATGTTGTGATTTTTGTTGTCATCTCTTCTTATATAAATGTTATTTGTGTGTTTTTAACCTTTGAGGTCCATTAGGGATATTAGTTTCTCTATCCCCTTGATATAATGTCCCCTATATCATGACCTTAAACTATATACACACACCCCTAAGGTAGTTCATGTTAGTAATGGGCCTTTCATTCACATTGGATTGTTACCTTACCTTGATGCATGGATTTCCTCACCTTTGTTCAAAGATACATGACCTTAAACTCATAATGTCATGACCCATCCCTCGGGGCCCGTGTCGTGACTACCCCAATCCCACCTTCCATATGCCAGGGGATAAAGACTAGGACCGAAGGCATATTCCCTAAAACTAGGAAGGCATTGTCTTTATAACCTAAAAACTCACGCAACCAAGCACACATCAAGATATGAACACAAACAACTGTATAGTGAATAGAGTGAGTTTAGAAAGTAAAAAGGGTCCAGAATACAAGCCCAACTAGAAAGTACAAGAAACGGAAAGGTAAAAGTAAACTGAAACAGCTCTTGTGAACACCTGCCAAGGATCCTACCTGAAGGGTAGGTACAGCTCTCGAACAGTCATATCTGTGGTATGCCTTGTCTAACATCCACCTCGAGCAACCTCCAGTCTTGGTACCCTTGTCCTCAGTCAGCGTTGTCCGCCATCTGCATCAAAGACAACAAGGTGCAGGCATAGCCCATGTAGTGGTGAGTATAACGATACTCAGTAGAGACCCCGAGAAACTCAAGGTATCACAAAATCCACAAAGGATAAACCACATAGCATGAAATCAACTGATAACCCTACTTAGGTATATGCCCATACATATACCTAAGTTATCATGTAATTCCCATATCAATCATGAGGAATCACAGAGTCTAACTCAAAAGCCAAAGCTCAACTGTTCCACAAATGAAGGAGTACCACAAAGGTAAGTACCACATAGGTACGGACTCAGCTAACACCAGGTGTAACTTAAGTACATAAGTAAAGATGATTAGATGTAACTATCGAATCATCTTACTTTGTTAAGAGGCAGACCCACGAAGGATCCTAAATCATCATCAGACCCATAGAGGATCATAGTACATCATCAGACCCACACCGGATCCAAGTACATCTCCAGTACGTCGTTAGACCCACACAGGATCATAGTATATCTACAGTACGTCGTCAGAACCACACAGGATCCTAGTACATCTCCAGTACGTTTTTAGACCCACACAGGATCCTAGTACATCTCTAGTACGTCTTCAGACCCACAAAAAATCCTAGTACATATCCAGTACATCGTCATACCCACAGAGGATCCTAGTACACCTCTAGTACGTCGTCAGACCAACACAAGATCCTAGTAAATCTCCAGTACGTCGTCAGACCCACACATGATCCTAGTACATTGTCAGTACGTCGTCAGACCCACACAGGATCCTATTACTTCTCCAGTACGTCGTCAGACCCACACAGGATCCTATTACATCTCTAGTACATTGTCAGCCCCAAACAGGATCCTAGTAAATCGTCAGTACGTCGTCAAGCCCACACACGGTCCTAGTACATCGTCATTACGTCTTCAGACCCACACAGGATCCTAGTACATCTTTAGTACATCGTCAGACCCTCATAGGATCCTATTACATCGTCAGTACATCATCATACCCACACAAGATCCTAGTACATCGTCACAGCCAGCTACAGGGTTCCCGTACTAAGCTCACTTGTCTCTGGGAGGGTCCGCTCCTTAATCCACTAGACGATACTCCAACTACCAAAAAGTCCCAAGAAAAAGTATCTCAAAGTTTCACCACACCATAGGGGTTTCAATGCAATAGATGGTGCATCAAACGGATACCCAGTCTGAGAGTTATTAGAGTTTCTGCTCCGAGGGCCCTGTTGGATTTGGGGTTCGATCCAACCCGGCCATACTCCAACTTTATCTAAATCTCTAGTGGGTTATAACAATGGGACTATCTCGCTCCAAGGTTTTCGGCACCACAGATGGTTCTTCAAACGAATGCTCGGTGCCAAAGTTATGGCCAAAAGGGGGTATGGGTCGAAACTGGTCCGGGTCCGGTCCGACCTAGTCGGACTGACCCGGCCCGACCCAGTCTAAGATGACCTCTGGTCCGGGTCCTGTCTGACCTATTCGGACAGACCCGGCCCGACCCAGCCTGGGCTAACCCAATTAAGGTCAGCCCGGCCCAACCCGCTGGGTCCAGACCGGCCCACCGGCCTGCGGGGTGGTGGGGCGGCCACGGAGACTGCGGGTGGTGTGGGACCACAGATTTCATGGGGTGGAGGATTCTATGGAGGTCGCAGGAGGCACGAGGCCACAGGGGCCGCGAAGTCCACGGGTGGAGCGGGGACGTGGAGCGATGGAGGCCATGTGGGATGCGGAGTGACATAGGCCACGGGCGGCGCGGGGTGGCGTGGAGGCCGCGGTCTGGCGGGGCGGTCGTGGTACGGTGGGGCAGCCACGGTGCAGCGGTCCACCGCGGCTGGTCGGATGGCCATCCATCCTCTCTGTAGGGTATGGTCATCCGTCTCACCTTTTCCAGCATCCAGATCGGCCAGCTGCTCTCTGTTCATCATCGGGCACAAATCCACCTTCTTCCATCGTAATGAATACACCATTCATGGAGAATGGCAGAGGGGTCGAGCCATGTTTGTTTAGCCCACACCCTCCGCGTTAGACCAGTAGTAAGCAACTCAAGGGGGAATGATTCGATGTGAGGGGAAAATTTAACATTGATCAATTTTAAACATATCCCTACCTCGTTTGTTTGTTGACATCGATGAGGAGGGAAGGATGATCATCGATCGAAAACGTCCCATGTTGGAGGATGTCTCAAGGAAGAAGTATAAGACGTTGGAGAATGTTGGTGTTCTTCGTTGGAGAATCATTCTTCATTGGAGAAGAATAATTCCTCCAAGGTTCTCCTCTTCTAATCCTTTCTCCCAATTCCATGTAAAAAAGAAAAGTAGACAATATGTTACGTTTCATCAATTTAATTTTCGGAACAAAATTAAATTAACGTCATTAATTACGATATGGTTGGCACCAATAAAGTGGGTTGATACCAAAGGTTATCACCCATTAAATGGGATTTCAAGAGTTATCTCCACATTAAAGAAGGAGTTTATGGGGTACAGTTGGTCCCCACCCTTAAATTAAAATTGGGAGGTTTTGGGCTCGGTAGTCCCCAGCTTCATAACCCATGTTGAGGGGTTTCAAGAATAAAAATAAAATGTTAAAATAATTTTATTTTTATTTTCCCATGAAAAGTGAAAAACATTCACCATCGACCTACTACGGTCGAGGTGAAGGTCTCCTTAAGTGAATACCAGGGCTACGAGTTCAACGGTTCCCTTGGATTTCAATTCCGAGCACCGGTTCAAAAGATACAAAAGTCTACTCGTACATTTACTGAATGTACCAGAAAAAAAGTTTATAAATTCATTCCATGAACTCCAGGCCTCAAAATCACGCACTGTAAATTTTCAAGGACTCGTAAAATTCCCATATATTTAAAAAAAAATACAAGTAATTTATGATTCTTTACATTCTCCCCAACTTAGGGCTTTGCATCCCCGAAAGCCACATCAAAAAATTAAGAAAATAAGTGGGGGTACTGATCATGTATCTGAGCCTCCCACTCCCATGTGCTCTCTTGGAGGTTCTTGTGCTGCCAGAAAACATGCACTAGAGGTATCGACCACCCACAAAGGACTCGCTCCTGTCGATCCTCAATCTCTACTGGAACCTCTGTAAACGTTTCCCCATCATTGACGTCCAGCTCGCTGTGGTTGATGATGTGAGAGGGTTCATTGATTAGTCACTAAAAGTGGCTAATATTAATTGTTAATATCTTTATATTAATTATTCCAAATTTCATAAACATTGTTTTTAGTGCATTATATAAATAGAACTTCATTTCTCATCTTAAATGCAATTCATGTTTAAATTGAAAATTTGGGCCCAATCATTCATCTGTTTGTGGACAACATTATATGAATTTTATGAATTTTATATTTTGGGATATTATTTATCACTTTTTTTGGAACATTTTATCTTGTAGGTCCGATGGATGAATCCAAAGGGAAGATGAATATTTTTGCGCCCGAATGCATAAATTTGTTGGAGAAAGCATAATGGGCCTAAAGCCCATCAAATAAATGTGGTTCCCACAAACCAAACCCAATGAAGCTAAAATTTTTACAGTAGAAATAGAAATATATGTGGATAATTTTATTAAACCGTGGTCGGAACAATTCTAAAGTTTTCATGAAGAAAAAGGGATCTGAAGTTGGGATTTAAATGGTTGGCCCGACATTAATACACATAAAGTCTTCCCACCATTTAGACCATAACATCCAAACGGCTATGCCAAATGACCTGAAATTTGGAGAACAGATAGATGACACAGGGAAGAAGATATTTTTCTTCTACAACCACTGATGATTCAGCATCCTTAAATTCCAAATTCACACGTCAAAATGGTGGACGAATCTGGAAGAAATTTCCAGGTCAACTTCGAAACGTCAAAATCCCTTAATTTTCTCACCCTCCTTTTGACTCTCTAAATTAATGGGGAGGGAATTTATTGTGGTGGGGTGTCTCTAAGGCTTATAATATGCCTATATAAGGAGCTGGTGGTAAAGGGAATTATCATATAACATTTTTCTTTGAATCCAAATTTTTTTCTTTCGTCTATTGTATTTCTTTCAATTGTAATTTCCTACTTTCATTTTGTAATGGCATCATCAATTTCCCTAATGTAAGTTTTTCTTTATCATTTAGTATTTTAATAAAATTTATTCTTCTTCTTCTGTTTTTATTTTCCTTTTCTTCACACGTTGATACCATTGAATCAAGGTGTGAATTTATCCACACCAGCACTTGTGAATTCAATCACACAACAGTGGAGTGTTCATTTTTCAATAATTTTCTTCTTCTTCAATTCTGCCCCCATAAGTATAAATCCCGCTTCCATTGGTAGAATAGCATCAATGGAGGGCTAACCACTTAAGGGTTGATCCAAGGGAGTAGCAAGGTCAGGGATTGGATGTTATTTCATAGACTTTAATTTTTAAATCTGTTTGTTATTTTAAGATTTCCATTCGATGAGTTATGTTCTTCTTCGTCTTTTCCAAATTTAATGAAGACACATTTTACGTTCTAGTACAATCTATTTTCTTTGAGTTCTCAGTAAAGTAATACTCAAAGTGAATTAATTATTGCCCTTTGAATTGTGTAGGGATTAAATTGGTGAATGATTTTGGAGAATTATCTTGTTGTTTGGATACATCTTCAATTAATGACATGAAATTTTTAAGAAAAGAAATTTTTCCAATCCACCCCAAGTGAAACCCTAAGATCAACCCATCATCAATAATTGTTTAGTTCACATCATTTTTCTTATCTGTTATTTAAATTATATCATTAGTTCTACAATTAAAATCTACCTCAAAGTTGGCCACTTCATAGCCAATCCATCAACAAATTTGTGTGTCTCGAGGTTTTTTCTTCGGTCCATGTGGATTCGATCGCTACTTGTACTTCAACGACTGCTTTTACTGGTAGGGTAAATTTGGGCACAACCAAATTTGTGCAGTTATCTGATGTGATTTTTCAAAGTTTACATTTTCATCCTCTTAATAAAAATTCCACAATGCACGTCTACTGGATCATGGGTGTAAATTTCAGTTCTTATGTCGCTTTCATTATAGAATAGGGTTCTGAGGTCAATTTTAGTTTAATTTGAGTATCCAAAAAAACAAAAAAAAACAAAAAAATTAAAAAATAATAATAATGACCACATAGAGCACTGTTTTGTCCAAATGTGTGGCATCCGGCACTTGGGGATCATGACTCCATAGTTTTCTTGCCCATAGTTAGGCTTTATATCTCTATTATAGAGATTGAAATTGACAATATGTGTGGCGTCCGGCACTTGGGGATCGTTACTCCATAGTTTTCTTGCCCAGAGTTAGTCTTTTCATATCTATTGTGGTTAAAAAATAAAAAATAAAAAAAACAAAAAAAAATAAAAAAAAATAAAAAAATGGATACTCATCTTAAGGTTTAATGTGATTCCCGCCCATCTCTTCCATTTTATCCCCTTGAACAATAAAATGGGCCCCATATCTTTTGTGATGCACAACATTTTATCATGCTGAATTGAAATTGGATGAAATGTGGCGATGAATTTGAACAAAGGAATGGGCTTGGGCTTGGGATATGCTTATGAACATATCTTGTTTTAAATTATTTTTATGGTTTTCATAAAGTTTTTTGGTATGAGGTCTTTGGGTGAGCAATGTGTATTAAAATGCTTTTGGAAAAGGGGATTTGAATTTCATATTTGTAATTTATTTTGCTCAGGACTAGCAAAACTCAAGTTGTGGGGTGTGATTAGTCACTAAAAGTGCTTAATATTCATTTTTAATATCTTTATATTAATTATTCCAAAGTCCATAAACATTATTTTTAGTGCATTATATAAATAGAACTTCATTTCTCATCATAAATGCAATTCAGGTTTAAAATGAAAATTTAGTCCCAATCATTCATATGTTTGTGGACAACATTATATTCATTTTATGAATTTTCTATTTTGGTATATGATTGATCACTTTTTTTGTAACATTTTATCTTTTAGGTCTGATGGATGAATCCTAAGGGAAGATGGAGATTTTTGCGCACGAATGCATAAATTTGCTGGAGAAAGCATAATGGGCCTAAAGCCGATCAAACAAATGTGGGGCCCACAAACCAATCCCAATGAAGCTAAATTGTTTAAAGTATAAAGAGAAAAATTTTAGGGTCATTTTATTCAACTGTGGCTGGAGCTAATTCTAATGTTTGCATGATGATAAAGGGATCTGAAGTTGAGATTTAAATGGTTGGCCCGACATTAATGCACCTAAAGTCGTTACACCATTTCGACCATAACATCCAAAAGGTTGCGCTAAATGACCTAAAATTTGGAAATATTTTATATGACACATATTAGAATATATTTTTCTTCTACGACCGCTGATTATTAGGCCTCCTTAAATTCCAAATTCACACGTCAAAATGGTAGACGAATCTGGACGAAATTTCCGGGTCAACTTTGAAACGTCAAAATCCCTTAATTTTCCCACCCTCCTTTTGACTCTCTAAATTAATGGGGATGGAATTTATTGTGGTGGGGTGTCTCTAAGGATCCTAGTATTCTTATATAAGGAGATGGTGGTTAAGGTAATTATCATCTAACATTTTTCTTTGAATCCATGTTTTTTTATTTCGTCCATTGTATTTCTTTCAATTGTAATTTTCCACTTTCATTTTGTAATGGCATCGTCAATTTACCTAATGTAAGTTTTTCTTTCACATTTAGTATTTTAATAAAATTTATTTTCCTTATTCACTTTTTATTTTCATTTTCTTCACACGTTTATAACATTGAATCAAGGTGTGAATTTATTCACACCAGCACTTGTGAATTCAATCACACAACGGTGGAGTGTTCATTTCTCAGTAATTTTCTTCTTCTTCAATTTCGCCCCCATAATTATACATTCAGCTTCCATTGGTAGAATAGTATCAATGGAGGGCTAACCACTTATGGGTTGATCTAAGGGAGTAGCAAGGTCAGGGATTGGATGTTATTTCGTAGACTTTAATTTTTAAATCTGTTTGTTATTTTAATATTTCCATTCGATGAGTTATGTTCTTATTTGCCTTTTCCAAATTTAATGACGACACATTTTAAGTACTAGTACAATCTATTTCCTTTGAGTGCTCAGTAAAGTGATTCTCAAAGTGAATTAGTGATTGGCCTTTGAATTGTGTAGGGATTAAATTGGTGAATGATTTTGGAGAATTATCTTGTTGTTTGGATACATGTTCAATTAATGACCTGAAATTTTTAGGAAAAGAAATTTATCCAATCCACCCCAAGTGAAACCCTATGATCAACCCATCATCAATAATTTTTTAGTTCACATCATTTTCCTTATCTGTTATTTAAATTATATCATTAATTCTTCAAGTAAAATCTACCTCAAAGTTGGCCACTTCATAGCCAATCCATCAAAAAATTTGTGTCTCAATGTTTTTTCTTCGGCCCATGTGGATTCGATCCCTACTTTTTCTTTAACGACCTCTTTTACCGGTAGGGAAAATTTGGGCGCAACCATTTGTGAACATATCTCTTCAGCTAGGATATGTGGAAGACGCCGTGCACACGGTGCAACTGAGGGGGAATTGCTATGAGGTAATCCACCTCACTAACTCTGCGGAGAACCTAGAAGGGTCCAATCATCATCGGAGATATCTTGTCACCTTGGCTAAATCTCCGCAAACCTCATCGAGATAAGACCCATAGAAATATGTGGTCACCATCCTCGAACTTTAGAGGTCTCCATCTCCTATTGGCATAAGACTTGTGCCTTCTCTGTGCAGTCTTCATCTGTTCCTGGATGATCTGCACCTTCTCTGTGGTAGCCCATACCATCTCTAGTCCCACTAGTACTGACTCCCCTAGGTCAGTCCAGCACAATGGTGATCTACAAGGTCGCTCGTAAAATTCCTCAAAAGGATCCATCCCAGTGGTATAGTGATAGCTGTTATTGTATGAAAACTCCACCAAAGTTAAGTGATCCTCCCAACTGCGACCAAAGTCGAGGACACAAGCCCGCAGCATGTCCCCGAGAGTCTGAATGGTCCACTCAGTCTGGCCATCCATATGAGGATGGAAGGCAGTGCTCAAACGAAGTTGTGTATTGAATGCCTCTCACAACCCCTTCTATAGTCAGGAAGTGAAATGTGTATCATGATCAGAGACAATCATCAAGGGTACTCCAGGTAGCCAAATAATCTCCTGCACATAGAGGCGTCCCAAGCTCTCTACTGAACCCTTCTCTCTGATTGATAGGAAGTGGACCGACTTGGTGAGTTGATCGATGATCACCCAGACAGAGTCATGACCTCTGGATGTATAGGGAAGTCCTGTGACTAATTCCATGGATATCCCATCCCACTTCTACTCTGGAACCTCCAAAGGTTGAACCAAGCTTTCTAGTACTTGATTCTCCACCTTCACTTGCGGACAAGTGAGGCACCGAGATACAAACTCTGCTACTTCTTTCTTCATTCCCAGCCACCAGTGATGTCGTCAATGGTCTTGGTACATCTTCAACACTCTTGGATGTACTACTAGAGGGGATGTGTGTAACTCTCTCAACACTCCCTCATGAAGTGACACTGGTACCGTGGTACATCCTCTGAATATGATGACGTGCTCCCCACCTTTAGAAAATCCCTCAGGTGCCTATCCTGTGGATATCTGAGCACGTAGAGTCTCACAGTCAGCGTCCTCATGTTGTGCCTCCCTGATTCACTGAAGAAGTGGGGAAGCGACTGTAAGAGACTGAAGAAAAGCTGCTCCATCTCGATCCATAAAGGATATCTGCAAAGCGGCCAACTGCTCTATTGCCTCACCTAGTAACTGTATACCAGATCTCCTATTGAGCGCATCTGCTACAACATTACCCTTCCCAGGAGTACAGACTATCTCGAAGTCATAGTCCTAGATAAACTCAATCCAACGTCACTGTCTCAGGTTCAGGTCCTTCTGAGAGAATATATACTTGAGACTCTTGTGATCAGAGTACACATTAAAATTCTCGCCCATCAAGTAATGTCGCCACATATTCAAGGTGAAGACCATTGCTGCTAACTCCAAGTCATGGGTAGCGTAGTTTTTCTCATATTTTCTCTGCTGTCGAGAACCATATATGATCACTACTCACCCCTGCATCAAGACACATCCAATCCCAGTCCTTGATGTGTCGTAGTATAATATGTAGCCTATGCCCTCATCTGGTAGCCTCAAGATGGAGGCACTAGTCAGCCGCTTCCTCAGCTCCTGAAAACTCTGCTAGAATCTCTCTGACCAAACAAAGGGTTTACCCTTCTTCGCCAATGTTGATAGAGGTGCTACAACTCTAGAGAAATTCGGCACAAACCTTCAGTAGTATCCATCTAAACCTAGGAAACTATGTACCTCTGTCACACTCCTTGGTGGCTCCCAAGAAAGTACCGCCTCAATCTTCACTGGATCTACTGCAACTCCAGCCTCCAAGATGACATGTCCCAGAAACTGAACCTCTCGGATCCATAACTGGCACTTTGAGATCTTACCATAAATCTTGTGCTCTCAAAGTGTGTCCAGAACTATCTGCAAATGATAGGCACAATCCTCCTCAGTAGTCGAGTAGATTAGAATGTCATCGGTGAAGACTATTATAAAGAGATCAAGGTATGGCTGAAAGATATTTTTCATGAGTCCCATGAACACTGCTGGAGCATTGGTCACGCCGAATAGAATAACCAAGAACTCATAATAGTCATACCGACATCTGAAATTCGTCTTCTGTACATCCTCATCTCGTACTCTGAGCTGGTGATAGCCTGATCTGAGGTATATCTTTGAGAACCACCGTGCTCCCTTAATCTGATCAAAGAGGTCATCAATCCTCAGGAGAGGGTACTTGTTCTTCATGGTCACCTGGTTCATGTGCCAATAGTAGACACAAAGTCTCAAGCTCCCATCCACCTTCTTGGTGAAAAAAATTGGGGCTGCCCAAGGAGAAACACTTGGGAAAATGAATCCCTTCCCCTGTAAGTCCTCCAATTATACCCGCAGTTCACGAAGCTCTGCGGGATCCATCCGATATGCTGGTGTATATATTAGTGTCATCCTGGTGTACAATTAAATGTAAAAGTCCACCTATCTTTGAGGAGGTAGACCCAGAACATCATCAGGGAAGACATCTGTGTACTAGTCCACTACTACAGGATAACTCGAACTCTCCACATCAACCGCTCTAAGGGTAAGGCTAGCCAACTGATGAGTGATCGGCTGAAATCTCCTCTGAGTAATTCCATCCTATGATTAAAAGGATCCCTTCTCACCGGTGAAGGTAAACTTGCTCCCATCCATGCGGACACACTGCACTTTGCAGCAAATACACTCTATCTAAGCATGGACTGTAGATAACCAGTCCATACCCAAGATGATATCGTAAGGCCTTGATGCCAGTATTAAGAGATCCCAGCTGAAGATCTCACCTCCTAGAGTAAGCTCACACTTCTAGTACCAGTGCATAATCTTTGAATCTGCTCCTGTAGGAGTCTCTAGCTGTAAATATCGAGCCAATGGTTCCGTCGGAATCTCCGAGCTCCGAACGAGGGCAGTGGAAATAAAATAATGACTAGAACTTATGTCTATAAGTACTTCAACTAAGGTGGAGTAGACACATATCATACCTTGTATCGTCTTTGGAGCGCCATGGTTGTAGGCCTCAGCTGCCTGGAGATGAGCTCACCCTTGTCCTCCTGCTCCCTGTGGTCGGGGTGGACCACCTGGTAGTGGTGGCGGTAACATCTCGAATCGTCGCCCACTGCCAAGTGCACAGCCAGATCATCTGCCACGTCCACTTTCTCCCTGCAGACCTCCTCATTCAGATCTCTGTCTCTTCCTGGGTGGTCCCTCGACCTTCTACTGACCATCCATAAAGCAGGTTGGACAATCACGAGCCATGTGACCCTGCCTACTGCATGTGAAACACTGTCTGTTCCTCGCATGACTGGATCTGTCTCCAGTACCCCACACAACCGATCCTGAGTCATGTGGTCATCCACCTATATGCTTGGTCCTCTTGGACATCTGTGACATATTTCTTCTTCCAGTTATAGAAGACTTCGCTACGTGACAACTGGTGGTGGTTCCCACTATTGGTGACTACTTAGTAAGAAAACTCTCCACTAAGAGGGCTCGCTCTAACACCCCCACCTACATCGAAATGCTGAGTGAGATCATCAAAGCCCCGATCTCCCGCCCGAGCCCCTACTCGAAGGTCTGGTCCATGAAGAATGGGTCTCATACCATATCATTGGAGTAGCGTGAGAGGTCAGTGAACCTCATTGATTACTGAGCCACAGTCATGCTGCCCTACTGCAAATGAAGAAGCTTCTGAATGTGCACTGCGCGAAGAGTCACTAGGACAAACTGTGCCCAAAACAGGCTCTCAAAAACTACACATAGAACTGTTACCTTATCGTGAACCTGGAGCATCAAGCTCCACCATCTGCCTTCTACTTCCTAAAGAAGGTCGGTGTCAAGGATCGCCATGAGATCAGCTGGTGTCCCTACCAGTCAGAGGACTCTCACCACGGCCTCTAGCCAATCCTTGGCCGCCTGTGGGTCCATATCTCCCCTGAACCTGGGTATCCTATAGTGTTGGAACTCGTGCAATGTGCTCAGGTGTGATGCACCCTCTTCAGCTGGTGCTGGTGGAATCTGTGGCCCAATGGGTAATGGTACTACTGGTGCCTCTACTAGAAGAGGGCCCTGCACCGAGGCCTTGTCACTCGGTGGGCTATCAGTGCGTACTATATCTGAAACCCTAGCAAGCTATTTGTGTGGAAGCATCCAAAAAATAAATAGGTTTTCCACTGTCAATAAGTTATACCTAGTGAGGTAACTCAAATATATCACAAAGAAAACTCTTGAAAAATCAGACGCAATCAGTGTTTTCGTGCGCTGAGTCGGAAATCAGAAGTCAGGGTCTTGGTGTATAGATATGTTGGTCGTTGCACCAACACTGGATTCCCTAAACTGATAACCACACTCACTACACTTAACACATTTGTCGTTAAAAAGATAAGATTCATATTTTATATGGTAGAACCGACTCCTCTAATACCAATTTGTCACGACCCGTCCCCCAGGGCTCGTGCCGTGACTACCCCAAGCCTACCTTCCATAGGCCAGGGGAAAGCGACTAGCACTGAAGGCATATTCCCTAAAACAAGGAAGGAATTGCCTTTATAACCTATAAACTCACGCAACCAAGCACAAAGCAAGATACGAACACAAACAACTATATAGTAAATATAGTGAGTATAGTAAGTAAAAAGAGGACAGAATAAAATCCCAACTGAAAAGTACCAGAAACTGAAAGGTACAAGTAAACTGAAACAACTCCTGTGAACACCCACCAAGTATCCTACCTGAAGGGTAGGTACAGCTCTTGAATAGTCAACTCTGTGGTATTCCTCATCTAACATCCACCTCGAGCTACCTCTAATCCCGGTACCCTCATCCTGAGTCAGTGTTGTCTGTCATCTGCACCAACACAACAAGGTGTGGACATAGCCCATGCAGGGGTGAGTATAACGATACTCAGTAGAGACCCTGAGACCCTCAAGGTCTCACAAAATCCACAAAGGATAAACCAAATAGCATGAAATCAACTGACAACCCTACTTTAGTATATACCCATACATATACCTAAGTTATCATGTAATTCTCATCTCAATCATGAGGAATCACATAGTCTAGCTCAAAAGCCCAAGCTCAACTGTTCCACAAAGGAAGGAGTACCACGAAGGTAAGTACAACACAGTTACGGACTCAGATCACACCAGGTATAACTGATGTACAGAAGTAAAGATGATTAGATGTAACTATTGAATCATATTAATCTGTTAAGAAGCAGGCCCACGGTAGATCATAAATCATCATCAGACCCACATAGGATCGTAGTACATCTTCAGACCCACACAGGATCCTAGTACATCTTCAGTACGTCGTCAGACCCACATAGGATCCTAGTACATCTATAGTATGTCATCAGACCCACACCGGATCCTAGTACATCTCCAATAGTTCCTAAGACCCACACAATATCCAAGTACATCTCCAGTACTTCTTCAGACCCACACAGGATCCTAGTACATCTCCAGTACATCGTCATACCCACACAAGATCCTAGTACATCTCCATTATGTCATCAGACCCACACAGGATCCTAGTACATCTCTACTACGTCGTCAGACCCACACAGGATCCTAGTACATCATCAGTACATCGTCAGACCCACACAGGATCCTATAACATCTCTAGTACATCGTCATACCCACACAAGATTCTAGTACATCTCCAGTACGTAACCAAACCCACACAGAATCCTAGTACATCATCAGTACATCGTCAGACCCACACAGGATCCTAGTACATTGTCAGTACGTCGTCAAACCCACATTGGATCCTAGTATATCGTCAGTACATCGTTAGACCCACATAGGATCCTAGTACATCATCAGTACGTCATCATACCCACACATGATCCAAGTATATCGTCACTACATCATCATACCCACATAGGATCCTAAAACATTGTCACAGCCAACTACAGGGTTCCCGCATTGAGCTTGCTTATTTTCGGGAGGGTCCACTCCTCAAGCCACTAGTCGATACTCCAACTTTTATGAATTCCCACGAAGAATTATCTCAAAGGTCCGTCGCATCATAGGGGTCTCAATGAAACAGACGGTATGTCAAACGGATGCTCGGTCTGAGAGTTATTAGTGTTTTTGCTCTGAAGTCCCGGTTGAATTTGGGGTTTGATCCAACCTGACCATACTCCAACATTATCTAAATCTCCATTGGGGTATACCAATGGTTCAGTATCACTCCAAGGTTTCTGGCACCGTAGACAGTTCGTCAAATGGACTCTCGATGCCAAAGGTATGGCCAAAAGGGTTTTTGGGTTGAAACTTGTCGGGGTCCGGTCTGACCCGGTCAGACCGAACTAGCCCGACCTGGCCTGGGCCAACCCGGTTCGTGTCAACCCAGCCCAGCCCACATTGGGCAGTCTGGCCTCCTGGGTGGCCCAGCCTGAGAAGTGGCCCATCGGGCAGCGACGCGGCCGTGGGGGCCGCGGGAGGCGCGGGGCCGCGGAGACCCGGGGCGTCGGAGGCCGCAGGGGGCCATGGAGAAGGGGAGGCCATAGAGGCCATGGACGGTGCGGGGTCGCAGAGGCCGTGGGGTATGCGAAGCAGAGGAGGCCATGGGGGACATGGGGGTCGTGGGGGTGGCGGAGTGGCGGAGGCTGCGGGGTCCGAGGAGGCTGCGGGCTGTGTGGGGCCGCCGAGCGGCGGCTGCCACGGGGGCCGCGGAGCGGCAGAGGCGGCGGGCGGCGGGGAGGTCACGGAGAGGCAGAGGCCGCATACGGCATGGAGGTCGTGGTCCGGCGGGGCATTCGTGGAGCGGCGGGGCGGTCGCGGTGAGGCATTCCGTGGCAGCTGGCCAGATTGCCAGTCGTCCTCTCCGCATGGCATGGTCACGCGTCGCGCCTTCGTCGACGGCCGGATCGGCTGGCCTCTCTTCGTTTGTCATCGTGGCACAAAGTCACCTTCTTCCATCGCGAAGAACACACCATTCATGAAGAACATCAGAGGGGTCGGGATATGTTTGTTTGGCCCACACCCTCTGCGTTAGAGTAGTAGAAAGTGGCTCAAGTGGGAATGATTCAATGTGGGGGGGTTACCATTGATCAATTTTAAACACACCCCTACCTCTTTTTTTATGTCGATGAGGAGGGAAGGATGGTCATAGATCGAAAACGTCCCACATTGGAGGATGTACCGAGGAATAAGTCAAATATGTTGGAGAACGTCGGCATTCTTCGTTGGAGAAGCGTTCATCATTGGAGAAGAAGAGTTCCTCCAAGTTTCTCCTCTTCTAATCATGTCTCCCAATTCCACCCAAAAAGAAAAGTATCCAATATGTTGTGTTTCATAAATTTAATTTTTAGCACAAAATTAAATGGAAGTCATTAATTACGATATGGTTGGCACCATTAAAGTGGAAGGATAACAAAGGTTATCTCCCATTAAAGGGGAGTTCAAGAGTTATCTCTGCATTAAAGGAGTTTAGGGGGTTTGGGTGGTCCCCATCCTTAAATTGAAATTGGGAGGGTTTGGGCTCGGTGGTCCCCACCTCCATAACCCATGTTGAAGGGTTTCAAGAATAAAAATAAAATGTTAAAATAATTTTATTTTTATTTTCTCACAAAAAGTGAAAAACTAACTTTCACCCTTGACCTACTACGGTCTAGGTGAAGGTCTCCTTAAGAAAATATCGGTGCTGCGAGTTCAACGGTGCCCTCAGATTTCAATTCCGAGCAGCGGTTCAAAATTTAAAAAAGCATGCACGTACATTTAATAAGCGTACCCAAAAAAAGTTCAAAAATTCATTTAGGGCACTCTGGGCCTCATAATCACACTCCATAAATTTTCACGGGCTCGTAAAGTTCCCATATATTTACAAACAATTACATAGAATTTCCGAGTCTTTACACATAATGATTAGTTGAAGTAGTATAACCTTAAATATAAAACTTTTGGTTAAATTTGTGGGACCTTAAACTCTATCTATGATGGTATAAATTGAAATACCTCAAAATCCATAAGAAAAGATACAAAAAACATCTCTAGATAAAAACACATAAAGGAGAACCTGAGGAAAATTCATGTTTCTACTCGCTAATCACTCCACTTTTAGGTATTAGGAAAAATTCGATCATAAAAAAGAAACAAATATTGTGGCTCCTACCATATAGACCTATAAAAAATGAGTTATTTTTATTAGATCCATTGTTATATGAATAATTTAGATAAATGACATATCATATCTCTTCACCCCAATAATGTGTCTAGTATATGACAACATAATCTTTAGGGTTCCATAACCCTCATTAAATGCCCACTTTTCCATGAACCTACATCATTTTCCAAGTGTTTGAATCCCCAAAAATATTTTATGGCCATAATTAATGATTGTATTCAACATAAAGGTATTCCTCTATTTGGTTATGCATACATTATCTTAATGTTCCTCTACATACATGTCCCCAATTTATCATTCCAAATAGAGACATGTTTTCATCCTAAGGAAAAGTTCCTATAATACTTTTATGCACTGGTACCATTACAGTGGAACCCATAATTTGAATATTGAAGAAATTAATCCCCTTCATACATCCCCCATCTCTCCAAAACTAATTCAAACCACCATAGTTCATGATTTTAATAGTCCATTATCCCGTCATTCAAGTGGATTTGATATCCTCAATGTTACGTCTTTGCACATCATACCCATTTTCATATAAATTATGTGACATAATGTTATTAAACATTTAATAGTTATTTTATCATGACCCTAAATTACATGGAACATTAGTACAAGTTTCAAGACCTTAAACTATGTGTATTCTCCCAAAATATGGTATGTATTACAAATGATCCTCTCATTAACATCAGGTTTTTCCTATATCATGTTGCTACATAGATCACTCCACCTTATGGTTAAAGCTATCTAAACATAAATAATATCTTCAATGGTCTAACTTGGATGACCTTAAACTATCAATGGAAAGATACATAAAACTTACCATGCAGAAAATCCACAAAATAAATCCTAGGAAAAATTTGAGCCTCCACTCGATAGACATGTATACCATGTGATTTAGAAACAATTTTGAAATTAAGAAAAAGGAACAAAGTCTCTTATATTTATAATTTTTAAAGGGATACCTAATGAAAATTCAAGTCCCTACACACTAATTATCCCCAATATAAATATTATGTAAAAATTATATCAATAATAAAAAAGAAACAAAGCTTGTGGGGATTGAAATATAAACCTAGTAAAAGTTAAGTTGTTCTCACCGAGTCCCTTGGCCTATGTAAAATTTAGATCATTCCTCCATTCCTAGAACAATAGTTTAATATTTCCTTTAAACACTTAAAATTATAGTTTTATTGTGCTTGATCTCTTTGAACATTTGAATCCTCATTCTAAATTGTTTTCCCCTTCATGATCATCATCACATTGAGTCAATCCCTAACTCCACATCAAATGGGAAAACTTTAGTGATATGATGATTTTAGTTGTGACTATACGCACCTTTGATCCACACCCAGGAGGGTATTATTTGTTCAAATGGACCAACTATAGTGTTACAATAGTGGTAGTCAAGAATATACCCTTCCATGATTCATTCCTAGGAGAATATAATTCATCCAAATAGACCCACTCTAGTGTTATAGTTGTGGTATTCATGACTATAACCATATAGATTCATGTACATAAGGGTATAATCCATTTAAATTTATCGACTCTAGTTTTTAATGATGTTAATCATGCCTATACCCACCTGTAATCCATTCCCAGAAGGAAATATTTCTGAATCAAGTGTCTTAGAATCATGATTAACATTACTCTTTCACAATCCAATGTTTAAGTGGCTTCAAACCATCTTGATTTTATTTTCCATGGTTTTTGAAGATCATTTTGAGATAACAATAAAAATGAAACAGGAATCAAATAATTTTAAAATAATTAAGAGAAATATTTTTTTTCCATTCACTAAAAATATAAGGAAAAGGTCCATCTACAACTTGTATTCTCTCTTCATAGTGATAACATATTACAAAATATATTCAACATCAATTCAAATATTGATGATGTGTTATCAGGTATTATCAATTCTATGTTTAATTCTAGTCATCTCTATGGCCTCAATTTCATTAGCTATATAAAGATCTGTCGTCCTTGTAGTTTCATTGTTATCCTATTTATTAGCCTCTTAGATTAGTGTAAGAGATATAAAAGGATTGATGTTGTATTGATTAAAAATAGTGTTGGTAGAGGTTATTGAAAATATGGTTGTATAGGGTTTTGATAATGAGGATGGTTAAGGTTGATGACTAAGATGTTTGTTGGAATCTCAATAATCATGTTGGATTGGTTTACAATAGCACTAGAAAAGAATCATGTTGAAGATAACCAAAGGGTTGAAGTGTTTCTTTGGAGATTGGTTAATCCCAAAGATGATGTCCTAGGAGCTCAGTTTACACTTGTAGAATTTTTCTGGAGGTATTTTCTTAAGTTTTTTATGGGATTATATTATGTAATGTGTTCTATTTTTTAGAAAAGGAATTATATGAGGAATTTAAAAAATATTAGGAAAACCAATTATGGGGAGCCGAACAAGCTCAACCCTACACATATATACGGAGGATCGACCACACTAGGAAACCATCAAGGCCATCTAGAAATAGAGGAACCATGGTGGAAAGTATAGGTGAGGAAAATCATGCACATTGGAAGGTGTGGGTGCATGGGATAAATATTCTACATCGTAGGGTGGCATGATAGATGAGGATGTGAGTGGTCCCTATTACTCAAAACTAGTGAGTTGGAAAAATGGAAATGTTTATTAAGTGGAGTGAGGATGAGGAAAATTCCAATGTGGGACTCAGAATAAGTGGATATTATTCACCCTTTAAAAACATGTGAATAAAATTATTATCTTCCAATCAAATGAAGAAAAGCTATCTGATCCATTTCACACATCATCTTCCAACTCTTGAGGGTTCTGAAATGCTTATTATGTTGTAGGGATATTGACTCACCTTAATCCCATAGAGATTGGGATTTCCACATCACATATTCACCATGGATCATGTAGGGTTAAAATTTAACAGATGTAAATAATTTAGGATATCTAAATCCTAAAGTGGGTTATGTCATTGTGTAGAATATTACACCATAAAAATACAAAGAGATTAAAGTTATGGCATAGAAGAAAATTCCATTATGTATTATGTATGAAGTTGATATTGTGAGATTTTTTCACACATCTTAGATAAATTCCTTTCACCATGAAATATGTTTTTGAAATGTGTCTATATATGGAGTTGTACTATGAAGATTATGCCTACATGATAAAGGTGAGTAAGGATTTTTTCCAGTATTCTACAATTTAAGAATTATTCATATTATAGAAAATAATCTATGTCATAGTAGTGGGTAGTCCAGAAGATCTAGAGGTTACTACACTGTGGAAGAGAAACTATTCTGAAGTTATCTTTTTAATTAAAACATGGAATTGTTGGCTTTAACAAGAAGGTATTTTCTATGCCATAGTATCCATGTGTGAATATAGGAGTAGATTTTGAGGGACTCTTAACTATAAAAATGTAGTTAACTTGGGTGGTGATTTTTAAATAGAGGTTCAACTGAATTTTATGAAGTCTTTATTATCAGGGGTTATAAAGTGTTAAAATATAAAAACCATGATTTTTATGGGTGAATATATGTTTATCCTTATTTAAATATATAAAAATTCATGTTGTGTAAATGGATATATTCTCAGGAGGTTATATCTTTCAGAAATATCCATGTATTTACAACCTCAGATCCATGGAGAATTTAAGAGTAACTTATGGATTTTAAAATCATAGTTACATCACATGTGATAATGACTATATAAGTGAAGAATGTCTGTACCTGATGAGATACTACTCTAGAAAATTAAAAAATTATATCTTTCATTAAGTTACCTAAAAACTAGAGAATAAAATATATATACATATCAATTATATCTAGAAAAGTAGGTATATAAAACTCTAAACACAAAAAACATTGCCATATCTAATTATTAGAGAAAATGCGGAGTTTTTTCTAGTAAGGGAATTGAAGTATTGAATAATTGGCATCCATTACAGATAAAGCTATAAAGAAGAAGGAGGAGTTTGATTATTGTTCCTATAATAATGTGAGGTTATTCCAGGGGTATTTTAGAAAGAAAAAAGTGATTATTCAAGTTTTTTTCATAGAGGTGAATGAAAATCCTAGTGGGAATTAAATATAGAATTTATTCATACATAAATATGAAATCCAATCTAGTGTTACTAGAGAATTGAACTACATATCCATAAACTATAAATGTGGTCCTTTCCACGAGAAGAGATCCAATGAATGAAAATTTGAGGGAGTCACCCTTTGGAAGTAGTGAGTTGTCTCAAAACTTATTAAGGTAGTGAAAATTGTATAAGTAATGTAGTTGAGGTGGAACTATAGCAGAGGTGATATTGTAGTGATGTAGGCACTGTAGAAGGAATGTAGCAGTGGTGGTATTGTTGTAGGAATTGTAGTAGCCTAGGTACTATAGTAGTGTTGTTCACTGAAGGTCCCTTTGGTACAAAAAATGGGCATTCATGCCTTATATTCAGGCCACTTGGCCTTGAGACTTTGGGCTATGTAATGGGTCTCCCTATACCTATAAACAAAATATGTATTTGTTTTAATAATAAAAATGAGGCTTCAGCCCCAACCTTTAAAAAAATTCGAGTTTAAAGGTGAATGTTTTTTTAATTGGGTAAGTCATTTTCATGCCCTAATTTACCCTCCCTCGTCCCCTATCAGTTTAATCTCACTCTAAGTCACTTTTTTATTTCCAAAAAAGTAGTATTAGAGGGATAGGTTCAATTTTGGATTTGCTATTGTTATGAATTGATGAGAATTTATTTTGACGATGTCATCCATAGTGAAGGATACTTTCTCTGATAGAAATAACTTCAAATCATGGTAAAATGAGTTCCTAAAATACATGTAAGAATATCATAGAGTTTCTTAAGAAGTGGTAGAAGATTTAAGTATTCGGTTGATCAGATAAAGAGTTATCTTGGAAACAAATAAAAGAAAAAATGCAATTTATTCTTTGGTTAAAGAGGCATTAAGGAAGGATCTTGAGGAAGAATTGATAAAACAATATGAGTCATTTAATGTTTTATAAAAAAATTTGGATGAAATTTTAATAGTTATTTGGTGAATAATAAAGTAAAAGTGAGAATTTTCTTATTAAAAATATAAGAATAAGAAGAAGACGAGGAGGAAGAAAAGGAACAAGAAGTATTCAACCCCAAAGTTTTGTTCTCCAACTGACGTAAATTATGAACATGGTGTTATCTCTGATTCTTACCGTCATGTGGATAAAGGATGTGAAATATTATACTATCTCTTAGAGATAAAAAGTAGATGTAATTTTGGTGATAAAATGGAAATAATATAAAGTTTTTTTTCAATTAATTCCCATGCACTAATGACTAAGATCGATGAAGTACCATGGATGTGTACTATTCGATGGTAGAAAATTATTCATCGGGAAAAAAAGATTGAGAAGATTAGAAATTTACATGAATTCAATAATGAAGAAAATGGGAACAAGTATAAAGGATCAAAGTGATAATATTTAAAATATTTCTCAAGATATTATGAAGTAAATGGCCATGAAGAAAGAGTTTAAGGTTAGCATCATACCTATGAATACCCAACTTGAAGAAAAGATACAATCATGTATGGATTCTACTTCAAATATGTAGGTGATAGATGCTCATTTTGAAGAAAAATATATGAAAATTATACAGATTTAGGAGAAGATAAAAATTCCTCCAAAATTTTCCTTAGAGAAGTGAAAGGTTCCAAATTTGAAATCGGGAAGAAAAAAGTTATTCTATGAAAAAACCGAAAGTGTGGTTCCACATATAAAGGATAAACCAAAATTATTTTATTGTGTAATATCTAGTCATGTCATGGATAGATTTTTTTATTTTAATAATCTCAATGATATGATAATAACCCTCACAGTACCAACATCACATTCAAGTAGAAACCAAATGTGGTATGATTATTTTAGTAAATGATTCATTTTTTATAATATTGGTCATAAGGAAAGGTATTTCAATTATATAAATTCATGGAATATTAAATAATACAAACGGATACACTCCACTACTAGGACATAAAGGGATAATTATTTCCCTATAAGAAAGGATATTAAGTAAGAAAATAAGTTCAATTTTTTGGATAATGAAAATGATCCTCAAAAAAGGGTGTATGAACACCAAAATCCAAGAAATCACAAAAAATATCTTGGAGGAAAATAATAAAAATATAGAAGAAAAAAACAACAATTTATTCTAGCTATGAACAAGGTGGAAGATAATGTTAATTTGTCTTCCCCCCAAGGAATATTTATTCCAAGTTGGAAATTTTAGACATCAAGGAAGAGGTTATAAAAGGTGGTACAACTCAAACCAATAACAGGAAAAAGAGGAAGATTCAATGGAGAACAAATTTAGAGGTGATATATATTATTGATGCAACCCAAGAAGCTATTGGTTCAAGTGTGATCGATTCCACAATTGTGGAAAATACCATGCCATGTAAGGATTCCAATATTCAAATCCATGAAAATAAGTGTGTAATAGGTATCACACAGAGGATATACTTTGGAAATTGGTTGATTTATATGTATACAAGTGATGATGAATAACTTGAAGAGTTGTTTTCATTCCTTTCCTGAAATCTGAAAAATGGAAATGGGATTATGGAAGGTGGTGGGTTAGTTCATTTTGACCAGCCATATTTCTCAACTTAAAGAACATTGAGGTACCCCTCTCCCCATATGATTTATGTTTTATAATTTTTTGTGAAGAGGTAAAAACTGAAGGGGGATATATGATCCATGGGGTGGATTTTCTTGAAAATAAAAAGAATTATTATGCTATAAAAGAAAACGTGAATGGATCTTGATGAAAATATGAAAAAAAAAGATATGTTTCCCGATTTTGTACACTAATAAGTATTATAAAAAATGGTGTTAAGAGAAAAAGTCTAAAAGGGAGTTACGAAAAACATAAAAGGATATTAATCCTTATAAAAAGTTTTTAAATATTTTAATGATATTAAATAAGTGGAAAAGAATAATTTTTTGAAGCATGTAAAGATCTAAAAGGTATTGATTTAAAATGATATCATTTGTTAAAATTAAATATCTATTATAATAGTGTTGTAAAATTCTTATCAAGTGGTATTAATTACTTTATCAAGTGGTATGTTTCTCAAATCCAAGTACATTAACGTTGTATACTAATGGTTTTATGTGATGTGATGGAAATCACAATTTTACTTTTGAAAGTGAAAAATAAAAATTCATTATGTGTGTTTCTTGGTATTAATGAGTAGCATGGATAGCCTTGTTATTGTCTATAAATACTCATGTTTCTTATGCAATTATTTGTATTAGTAATCTTAAAGGATTTATTGACATCTCAAGTGTAAAGTGATAAAATAAATAAGTGGATATCTTATTAAAATATAGTAATAAATGATATTTTCTTTTGTAACATATGGTTCCAAAGTATTTTTATAATCAACAAGTGGTCGATGCCAAATAATGATGTTGTTTTGAAATAGGGGGAGAAAATTTCCTCAGGTTGAGTGTAACAACCCAATGTTTTATCAATAGAATTACCTTCTTATATTTATACCTTATAGTATAATCACATTAGAAAAACACAATGACATAACAAGATACTAAATATTGTATGACCACTAAACATAATTTTGTCACTTCTGTGATTTTAATTTAAAAATTCGTACATACAAAGTTCCAATCAGTAAGATGTTTGGATTCCAATAAGACAAACTTAATTTTTTTTGAATAGTAACTAACCCTTATGAATAGTAATTTCACCCTTATTAATAGTAATTTGACCCTTATGAATAGTAAATCGTCTAAAAGAAAATTTTCCTCACCCGCGAATTTATAAATAAAATTTAGGCATCTTATAATTGATAATATGACCATAGAAAAAGTATTGGTATTTTTGTAAGTCATAAATAATTAATTAAAATTAATTAATTAATTTAAAAGAAAATGTATTTTTCCTAAATGGTGTTTTTAAATTAACAATTTTATGCCTTCTGGTTTTCAGATAATTTTATATGACCTTATGCAATTTTTGTAAGCATTATAAAATCAGTTATAGTTTTCAAATCTGTATTTTTCAAGTAAATTATGATTTTAATTAAAAATTAAATTAATTATATTTTGAAAATTATTTTTAAAAAATGTATTTCATTTTTTTATTCTAAATATATAAAAAAGGTTAGGGTGAATTTTTGAAATTTTTATGAAATACTTGAATTTTTGTTGAATAGTAAAATACATTATAATTTAAATCCACTATTCCGGACATCATGATTGATTTAAGCACCCAAATATTGAACTCACATGCACTTATTACTATTATTGGTCATTTAATCATCACTATTTCTTGTATTATGGAAAAATAATAAACAAATTATTAAAATATTCAAAAAACTCTCCTCCCCTCCACTATAAAACCCACCCACACTCCCCTCTCTCTTCCCTCCTCTCAAGCCTTGGTCATTACCTAAATTCAACCCAAATATCTCCCCAAGATCCTAACCCACGTCCAGCATCCCTTAGTCTCTTCAGAATACCAAATCCTCTCCTCTTAAGAGGCTCTCAAGGAGGATTGATTCAAGAGGTAAATTCCACTTTTTGGTTATTTTACTTTCTTTTCAAGTTCATTTGTTTTCTTTTGTATCCTTACCTCTCCTCATCCAAATTTTATGAAAACTCCAGTACCTTAGATGTAATAAAAAAAATTTATGATAATGTAATAAGTTATTATCATATCTCCTTTACTCTTGTTTTATGCTACTAGTAAATACACCATCCGAGATGTGTTAATTTTCCATATTCAATGACGATGGGTTTTCAATTTCTTTTACCATATTCAATTCTGGTAATGAAACCATTTTTTTTATGTTTTAACCATGATATTTTGTAATATATATCCTATGTAATGTTATATAATCTTTTTTTACGCATGATATAAAACTATAATGAAAAATCAGTTCGTAGTGATCCAAAAACCGCCAATAAACCCAAAAAGTAATCACTAATATTTTATATAATGATTCAACTTAAATATAAGTAAAAAATTAAACATACAACCATGTAAACTTATATATGTTCAATAATTAAATATAATTCCAATTATAGACAACCATTCCCATTTTTACATGATTATTCATTCTTGTATATAAGTAAACTGATCATGAAACAAACAGACCCAAATAATGAAATTGAACCTCTTAACCCATCAGAACGTCCATGAATAAACATTAAAAGGTTATAATAATAAAATTACATATATAAAAGGTTATTTAATTTTCAATTAATGAACCTAATTTTATTATTCAAGTCTTTAAGTTCAAGTAAAGAACACCTTTAGATTTAAGGTAAGGGATCCTCTCCATTTCACTTTTATTCAAGAATGTCCTCTCTATTATGCCCTTTTATGTGTAATACCTAATCATGGGGTATAATTTTTCACCTCCCAAATACTTCCCTAGTTATTTATAAGTGATGATAAAACCCTTTTCTCTCTCATTAATCCCTCTTAGGTACACCTGATACCATGCCGATAATTCGTAAGGAATTCTACCCGAACCTCTTTTATTCCTTCAGGTTGCGTTATCTTTCATTGTACCCAAATGAATTTTTATTATATATTTATTTTAATCTTATAAATTATTCTTAAATGTTAAATAATTAATTAAGCAAGACCCTTTCATAATTCTACTTTGGGTATATACATGTTTTTAAGTGATTCCCTTCTCAATACTTCCCGATAAGCCAACCTATTTTAAGGGAATTTCCCAAATTCTTACCTGATTTAAAGTGCACACTATATTATTTTTTAAGACACCATTTTATATAGAAAATAAGTATTTTAATTATGAAAACCTTATTAGTTAACTTATGGTTTTTTATAAAATATTATTCCCTTTTCAATTTTAAATGCTATTTAGTATTTTCCTTAAAACTGCACTAAAATGTTTTAATTATAATGTTTCTTAAATATTATTTTTTTAAAGTTGTAAATTATGTTTAAAATCAATTATCATGATATATTCCTTTTTAACTAATGAATTTCCATGTATTATTAAATTCATTTATTTCATCGACACTTGTATGATACACCCATTTATTATGCTTTATGACATGATTTTGATACCCATTTCTTTCCATGGGTACCCTTATGTTTATGTATGATTGGTTGTGTATGATTATTTATGTAGAAAATATATTCATGAAAATGTTTATATGGGTGAACCTAGATAGTTCTCCATTTCATTACGTATATTTGATTCCCATCAGACGTTACGTGTGATGGTCTTGGGGGTCGGCCTTGGCTTGTGCTACCATGTGCGGCAGTCTAAGAGGTTAGCCATGACTTGTGCTACCATGTAAAACAGTCTTGGTGGTTAGCCTTGATTTGTACTAAATTCATTTTTTATGTTTCTTCCTCATTACTATTATTACATGTTTATATGATCTCATGTTTATATGTTATGATTCTATATGTTACATGCATGTTTGTATCATCATGTCTTGCCTTCTATCCCATGTTCTAATGCTTTGTTCTTATGGTTATTCCCCTACCGAGCTATTTAGCTCATCCATTTGTTCATGTGTTCCCTAGGGTACCCTATGAAGATATTTGAGCACAATGGAATTTAGGAGCTCAATTTGAATATTAAATAAAGAAATGTTTTATTTGGTTCCTTGTTTTCGGTTTTATGTACCTAGTCTTCCGAGACACTAGACTTTATGATCATTGCCTTGTATTATTATGTATAATTATGATTAGAACCATTTAATGTTATATATAAAAAGGCTAGGTTAGCTATAGTTGGTATCAAATGATGGTCTAGTTATTTTGGAGATTATGAATAGATCACTTTAGTAAGAACCTTAAGGATGAGACTAAGTATAAGAAATACATCCCTATATTTTGGTAAGTATAGAGTAAGTGGTTTATCAAGAAAATAAATCCTTGTATGGATACAAATAGGTAGAGGTGAATTTGGAACATATGTATCTAGAGGTAAAACCTGAAAACACCACTTTGATCTAGACTTAAACAAGAACTAGTGCACGACAATGAGATTTGTTGCACTCTTGGTTTGACACTCATGGGGGATATGCTTTGGTAAATTCATGAGCTTAGTAAAAACTTTTATTAACCGAATAAAAAAATATCATAAGAATATATGTGAATAAATAGATCAAGGATAACATATATTGAAAAATAGGGAATCACAATTTGGTATATACTTCTCTATTATAATTTTATCCTTTTATGTTAAAAGTTTCCTTTTTACGCTCAATAACTAAGTATTAAAGCCCTCTAATTTTATTTTATTTCTCTTAGTTTATGGTGGGAAATAGAAGAACATGTTCCAACAATCAATGTGATATAGAATGTGAATATTTCACTAATGATATGCCTGATATGATGGGAATGGGTTCTCAAAACTTCATGATCGTACTTTCTCAGTTGGCTAAAGTTATGAATAATAACTCGAATCGTGTAGAACACCATCCTCATCCTAGGAAAGAGAAATTTTCCATTAAATCCTTAATTTGGAAAATGCCTCTCATGTTTAGTGGGTCTTTTGATCCCCTCCTCATGGAATAGTGGATTAACTCCATTGAAAATATATTCTTTGTCCTTTAGTGCTCAAAAGAAGAAAAATTTGTGATGGTGGTCTATCATTTTGATGGTGAAGTTGATCAGTGGTGGAAACTGATCAATAATATGATGCACGGGGAGGAAATTTATTACATCGATTGGGAGGAATTCATGAAAATGGTTTTCAATAAATATTTCCCCTGAACCCTCTGTCTCAAAATGGAAAGAGAGTTCCTCAGACTCAAGTAGAAGGAAGATGAGTACATCGAGGCGTATGAAGAAAACTTCACAAGGTTTGCAAGTTAGGCCTTTAGATTTTTCTTGGACACTGAAAGAATGGTGGATCTCTTCTTTAGCAGACTAAAGTCGTGTCTACAAAAAGTTTTGGAAATTAGAGACTTCGATATCTATGAGAAGATTTTTCGTTGTTCCCTCAAGGTTGAAATGGATATTGGATACTATCAGTGGTATTATGGGCCCGATAAAAAGAATAGGAAAATGGAATCTAATGTGGGTAGTCTCGCAAATAAATTCCATGATGGAAAGAAGCTTGATCATTCCACGTGTAAAAGTTTTGGGAAGAAGAATCTTATGAACTATCTAAAGGGAACCAGGAATTGCTTCAAAAGTGGAAAGTTTGAACATCTGTCTAAAAATTTCCAATTTGATATGAAGAATCCCTCTAATGTGGAAGAAGAATGGAAGGTTCAGATCAACACTTAAATAGTAGTGTAGTGTTAAAACTGTAAGGATCATGGGTATTATGCTTACAATTTCTCTAAGCTGAGGGTTGTCAGATGAAATCAACAAGAACCTCCAAGGAAACAAGGAAGGTATTATGCTATCACTACTTCTGAGGTGGAGCCAGACAATGATGTAGTGATGGGTACACTAGTCATTCATTCAAGAATAGAAAACATACAATTTTGATTCTAGTTCTACCCATTCTTTCATATCTTTCAAGTTTACTAGAACTATTCAAACACCACCTCAAAATTTGGAGGATAAGTTAACTGTTAGAATTTTAAATTGGGAAATTATTGCATCCATGGTTTATATCTCCTCCCCAGTTTATGTTTGTGGACTAAAACTCCCAAAAATATCGACATACTTCCTTTAGTGGAGTTCGATGCTATATTGGGCATGGATTGGATATCTTTATACAAATCCAACATCAACTGTCGGGAAAGGGAGATCACTATTCACATCCTGAAGCATCCTCCAATTATTTACAATTGTAAGGAGGAAGATGAATCTCCTTCAGAATCATTGTTTCAAGTGTGGATATTAATTCCTTTTGAGCAAGCATGTTTAGATCAAATGATTGGGACCAAGGATAGAATCATGCTTGAAGACATTCCCATCATGAGGGATTACACTAATGTATTCTCTGAAGAGTTGTATGATCTTCCATCTGATCAAGAGGTTGAGTTCTCAATTGAACATATTCATGGATCTCTTCCTATATCAGAGACACCTTATAGAATGGCCACTTTAGAGTTGGAAGAGCTGAAGTAGCAATTATAGGAGAATATGGAGAAGGTTTTTATATGCCTGAGTGCTTCTCCATAGGGTGTGCCAGTCCTATTCATCATGAATAAGGATGGATCAATGGGGATCTGCATTGATTAACATGAGATTAATAAAATCATGATAAAGAACAAGTATCCCCAGTCACATATAAATGAATTGTTCGATCAGTTTCGTGGGGCTAGTTATTTCTCTAAGATGGACCTTTGGTCTAGATATCACCAATTAAATGTGAGGAAGGAAGATATTCCCATGAAGACCTTTACAATGAGATATGGACACTATGAGTTCATAGTGATTCCCTTAGGACTCACTAATTCTCCCGAAATTTTCATGGCTTTAATGAATTGAGCCTTTAGAGATTAGCTCGACAAATTTGTGGTAGTATTTATCTATGATATCCTGATATACTCCAAGACCGAGGAGGAACATGAGGATAATTTGAATATTTTGTTAAAGACATTGCGAAGGGAGAAGTTGTATGAAAAGTTTAGTAAATGTGAGTTCTAGATGGAGGAAGTATCATTCTTGGGGAATGTTATCACCAAAAAAGGGATATCTGTGGACCCTTCTAAGACAAAGGTGATTGAAGAGTGGCCCATGCCAATATCTGTAACAGAGATCCTCAGCTTTCTGGGTCTAGCTGGGTATTATTGACAATTTTTTAAGAACTTCACATGATTTTGAAACCTAAGGTCCAAGCTAACACATAAGTGGGAAAAGTTTTTCTGGACTCAAGAATGTGAAGACTATTTTAAGGAGTTGAAAAAGAGGTCATTCATAGCACTAGTACTCACACTCCCAATAGGTGGATAACTCTTTGTGGTGTATAGTGATGCTAAAAATAATGGATTAGGATGTTTGCTGATGTAAAATGATAAATTAATAGCCTACACATCAAGGCAACTAAAAATACTTGAGAAAAACTGTCCCACATATGATCTGGAGTTGGTGGTTGTGATCTTTGCTTTAAAAATATGGTGACATTATCCCTATGGGGAGAAGTGTGAGATATTTACTGATCATAAGGGTCTCAAATATATATTCACACAAAAATATCTTAATATGAACTTGAAAATATGGAAATACCACATCAATGATTGTGACTGTTCAATCCATTACCATCTCGATAAGGCAAATAAGGTGGTGGATGCTCTAAGTAGAAACGATCATTCATCTTTATCAACAATGAGAATTGAAAAGGATCTCATCTTCTTAGAATTTTAGAGGATGGACATGGGAATCATTAATGGAGAAACATCATAAATCATTTCTCAAATTATTTCTCAACCATCCCTCATGGAGGAAATAAAGGATTCTCAAGGAAAATATATATAAACTTTGAAAAGGGTGGAAGATATCAGAAATGGTAAATCCTATGAGTTCAAGATTGGTAAGGATAGAGTCATAAAGTATGGGTCACGATTATATGTACCATATGATCTAATGATAAATATGGATCTCTTGAACGACACACATTTCTCAACCTCATCTATCCACCTAAGGAGAATAAAGATGTATCAAGATCTCTGAGAGAACTTTTGGAGGGACAATATGAAGAAGGAGATTGTTAAATATACATCAAAGTGCCTGGTAGGTCAACAAGTGAAGGCTAAAAGATAGATGTATAAGGGGATGATGAAACCAATACCCATACCAACATGGAAGTGGGAGAACATCACCATGTACTTTTTCACTATAATTCCAAGTACATCTAGAGGAAACAATGATATATGGGACATTGTGGATCGTCTTACAAAGAAATCTCACTTTATCTCAATTTGAGAGGAATTATCATTGGATAAAATTGCACGGATATATATCAAATAAGTGGTAATGCTGCATAGAGTACCACTATATATTATATCCAGTCGAGATCCAAGATTCACCTTAATGTTCTGTAAAAGTCCCCAATATGTTCGAAGCACTGAAATGAACTTATGTACGGCCTATCATCCTCAAACTGATGGTCAATATGAGCGGACTATTCAGACGCTGGAATATATGTTGAGAGAATGTTCTGTGGACTTCAAAGGAGGATTGGACCCACATATTTCATTGGTTGAATTCTCCTATAATAATAGTTTCCAACCAAACAACTGAATGGAACTAAATGAAGCCCTTTATGGGAAAAGGTACAGAACACTAGTGTGTTGGGATGAAGTCGGTGAGCATAAGTTGGTAGGAGCTGAAATGGTCGATGAAATGGTGGAGACGGTGAAAGTCATTTAGCAGCATATCAAGGCATACCAAAGTCAAAAAAATAGTTATGCATATAATCTTCGATGATACCTTGAGTTAAAAGTTAAAGACATGGTATTTCTACACATATCTCCATGGAATAAAGTCATGAGATTTGGGAAGAAAGGAAAGCTAAGTTATAGGTACATCAGCCCCTTCGAGATCCATGATCAAGTCAGAGTTGTAGCCTATTGACTAGAACATCCACCTACCATGTCTAAAGTATAGGATGTCTTCCATGTATCCCTCTTAAGGTAGTACATACCAGATCCTTCCCAGGTACTCTCTTCAGAGGTGGTACAGTTGGAGGATGATATTTCCTACAAAGATCAGCCAGTGAACATCTTGGATTGTAGAGACAAAATTCTACAAAACAAGAATACTCACCTTGTCAAAGTACTATGGTGGAACCATGAGTATGAAGAGGAAAAATGGGAACTAGAGGAAGCAATGAAGGAAATATACTCAGACCTATTTATGGCCTAGAATGTAAAAAAAATTGAGAGTGAAATTTCATACGCGAGGAAGAATTTAACGACCCAAAGTTTTATCAATAGAATTACCTTCTTATATTTATGTCTTATAGTATAATCACATTAAATAAAAATAATTAAATATCATGATACTAAATACTATGTGACCATTAAACATAACTTTGTCACTTTTGTGATTTGAATTTTGAAAATCTAGCATATACAGTTGCGATCAATAAGATGTTTGGAGTTCGATAAGAAAAACATAATTTTTGGTGAATAGTAACTGAACCTTATGAATAGTAATGTTACCCTTATGAATATTAATATTACCCTTATTAATTTTAAATCATCCAAAAGAATAGTATCCTCACCCATGAATGTATAAATAAAATTTAAGCATCTTATAAGTGATAATGTGACCATAGTAAAACTATTGGTATTTTTGTTAGTCATAAATAATTAATTATAATTAATTAATTAAATTAAAAGAAAATTTATTTTCCTAAAATATGTTCATAAATTAAAAAATTTATGTCTTCTAGTTTTAAGATAATTTATAAGACCTTATTTATTTTTTGAAAGCATTATAAAATCGGTTATAGTTTTAAAATCGATATTTTTCATGTAAATTATGATTTTAATTAAAAATAAAATTGATTATATTTATAAACTTATTTTTTAAAAATAGAGTTCATTTTTGGATTCAACACATCGAAAAAAATTTAGGGTGAATTTTTGGGATTTTTTTAAAATACTTGAATTTTTGGGGAATAGTAAAATACATTAATTTACTATATAAATACATTAGAATTTGAATATATTATTCATGACATCATGAGTGATGTAAGCACCCAAATATAGAACTCAAATACACTTATTACTATTCTTGGTCATGTAATCATCACTATTTCCTATCTTAAGGAAAAATAATAAACTAATGATTAAAATATTATGAAAACTCTCCTCCCCTCCTCTATAGAAACAACCTACACCCCCCTCTTCTATTCACTCCTCTAAAGCCTTGATTATTTCCTAAATAATACCCAAATATCTCCCCAAGATCCTCCCCCAAGTCTAACAGCTCTTACTCTCTTCAAAATACCAAATCCTCTCCCCTTAAGAGGCTCTCAGGAAGATTGATTCAAGAGGTAAATTCCTCTTTTATATTCTTTTACTTTCTTTTCAAGTTCATTTGTTTTCTTTTCTATACTTACCTATACTCCTCCAAATGTTATGAAAACTCTTGTAACTTACATATACAAGAATTTTTTAATGATAATGTAATAATTTATTATCATCTCTCCTTTACTCTTCTATTATACTAGTAGTAAAGACACCATTCGAGATGTGTTAATTTACCACATTCAAGGACGAAAAGTTTTCAATTTATTTTACCATCATAAATTATGGTTATGAAATAATTTTTGTTGTGATTGAACCATTTTATTGTGTAATATATATCCTATATAAGGTTCTATAATATTTTTGTACACATGATGTTGAATTATAATGAAAAATATGTTCGTAGTGTTCAAAAAACCACCAATAAACCCAAAAGGTTATCACTAAGGTTTTATATAATGATTCAACTTCACTCCAAGTAAAAAAAATTAAATTTAAAACCATTTAACCTTATATATGTTCAATAATAAAATAAATATCCAATTATGTACAAACATCCCCATTTTTACATGATTATTCGTTCATGTATATATGTAAACTGATTGTGAAACAAACAGACCTGAATAATGAAATTGAACCTCTTAACCCATCAAAGGGGTTTTGAATGAACTTAATAATGTTATAATAATATAATTAAATATAGAATATTTTATATAATAATTAATTAATGAACCTAATTTTATTATTCATGTTGTTAAGATAGAGGTAAGAACACCTTCGGACTTAAGGTAAGGGATCCTCTCCATTTCACTTTTATTAAAGAATGTCCTCTATGTTATTCCCTTTTATGTGTAATACCTAATGATGGGGTATGATTTATCACCTCTCATATACTTACCTCATGATTTATAATTGATTATAAACTCATTTTATCTCTCATTAATACCTCTTAGGTACACACGATACCATGCCGATAATCCGTAAGGAATTCTACCCGAACCTCCTTTATTTCTTCAGGTTGCCTTATCTTTCATTCTACCAAATAAATTTTTTATCTATTTATTTGTATCATATAAATGATTTTTAAATTTAAAATTTTCATTTATCAAGACCCTTTCATCATTCTCTTTCGGTTATATACATGTTTTTAAGTTGTTCTCTCCTCAATACTTCCCGATAATCAAACCCGTTTTAAGGGAATTTCATGAATTCTTACCTGATTTCAAGTGAACCATATATTATATTTTAATCCACCATTGTATTTATAAAATCTAAATTTTTATTATAAAAACCTTCTTGGTTCACTTCTGGATTTTTATAAATTATTATTCCCTTTTCTATTTTAAATTCTCTTTCGTATTTTCCATAAAATTGCACTAAAATGTTTTAAGTCTAATGTTTCTTAAATATTTTTTTTTACAAGTTTTCACTTCTATTTTACATCACTTATCAAAATATATGACTTTTTAGCTTATAAATTTACATGTATTATTTAATTCATTTCTTTCATCGACACTTGTATGATGCGCTCATTTATTATACTTATGACATGATTGTGATACCCATTTCTTCCCATGGGTACCCTTATGTTTATGTATCATTGATTTTGTATTATTCTTTATGTGGAAAACATATTCATGAAAACTTTTAGATGGGTGAGTCTAGATAGTGGTACAATTAATTTTATAAAGTTGAGTCTCATGAAACGTTATGTGTGACGGTCATGGGGGTTAGCCTTGGCTCGTGCTACAATATAAGACGGTCTAGGAAGTTAGCCTTGACATGTACTACCATGTGAAATGGTCTTAGAGTTTTGACTTGATTCATATTAAATTCATGTTTTATATTGCTTCTACATTACTATTATTCCATGTTTATATGATCCCATTCTTATATGTTATGATTACATATGTTAGATGCCTTTTTATATCATCATGTCATGCCTTTTATCCCATGTGCTAACGTTTTGTTCTTATGGTTATTCCCTTACTAAGCTATTTAGCTCATCCCTTTTTTCATGTGTTACCCAGGGTAAGCTATGTAGATGTTTGAGAAAAATGGAACTTATGAGCTCAATTTGATGATTAAATAAATAAATGTTTTATTTAGTTCCATGTTTTTAGTTTTATGTACCTAGTCCTCTAAGACACTAGAATTTATGAACCTTGTCTTATACTCTGATGTATATTTATTATTAAAACCAAGTAAAGTTATATGTAAATGTATAGGGTCTCTATAGTTTGTATCAAAAGGTGGCCTAGTTATTTTTGGAGATTACGAATAGAGAACTTTAGTAAGAACCTTAAGTTTAAGAAAAAATATAAGAAAACATCCTTGTATTTTGGTAAGTATAGAGTAAATGGTTTATCAGGAAAATACATCCCTATGTGGATACAAATAGGTAGAGGTGGCTCTGGAACAGATGCATCTAGGGGTAAAACCTAAAAACACCGCTTTGAGATATCCTCGAACGGGAACTTGTGCATGACAATGGGCCTTTCTACACTCTTGGTTTGACACTCCCAGGAGATATTATATGGTAAATTCATGAGCATAGTAAGAACCATTATTAAGGGAATAAGAAAAATCCCATAAGAATATATGTTAATAAATAGATCATGGATATCATAGATTGAAACATAGGGAATCACAAGTTAGGATATACTTATCCTTTACAAGTTTATACTTTTATGTTCAAAGTTTTCTTTTTATGCTCAATAAATAATTATTCAAGCCCTATAATTGTACATTAATTTTCTTACTTAATGTTGGGAAATTTAAGAACACTTTACAATAATAAAAGTGATAGGGAATGTGAATATTTCCCTAATGATATGCCTGATATGATGGGAATAGGTGCTAAAAAATTCATGATTGTACTTGCTCAGTTGGCTCAAGTTATGAATAATAACTTGAATCATGTGGAACACCCTCCTCCTCCAAAGAAAGAGCATGTTGTCATTTAATCATTTATCCATCAAAGGCATCCCATGTTTAGTGCATTGAAAATATATTCTCTCTCCTTAAATGATTATAAGAAGACAAATTTTGTTTTAAGTCTATCGTTTTGATGGGGAAGCTGATCAGTGGTGGAAAATGATCAAGAATACGAATCCCCAATAGGAAATTGATTCCATGGATTGATAGGAATTAAAGAAAATGGTTTTCAATAAATATTTTCCCCAAACCCTCCATCTCTAGATGGAAAGAGAGTTCCTCATACTCTAGCATAAAGAAGATGATTCCATCGGGGTGTATGAAGAAAAATTCACAAGGCTTTCAAGGTATGCCTCTGAATATGTCTTGAACACTAAAATCTTGGTGGATCACTTATTTAGTGGACTAAAGTTGAGTCTATGTAATGTGTTGTCAATTCAAGACTTCGATAGCTATGACGAGGTTTTTTGTTGTGCCCGCAAGGTTGAAGTGGAGTTCAGATACTCTTTGTAGTATCATGGGACCTATAACAAGAAGAGGAAAATGGAATCTAATGTGGGTGGTCCCGCAAATAAATTCCATTATGGAAAGAATATCAATCATCCCACGTGTAAAAATTGTGGGAAGAAGCATCCTAGAAACTGTTTAAGGGAACTATGAATTACTTCAAATGTGTAAAGTTGGAACATCTGGCTAAAAACTACCAACAAGATATAAAGAATCTCGCTAATGTGGAAGAATAAAGGATGTTTCATATCAATGCTCATCCAGTGGTGCAGTGTTATAACTGCAAGGAGCATGGGAATTATGCAGACAATTTCCCTAAGATGAGGATTATCAGAGGCAATCAAAAACAACCTCCAAGGAAAAAAGGAAGGGCTTATGAAATCACTAATAGTGAGGTGGATCCATACAATGATGTGGTGATAGGTATGCTAGTTATTCATTCAAGAATAGTGAATATACTATTTGATTTTGGTTCTACGCATTCTTTAATATCTTCCAAGTTTAGTAGAATTATTCAAACACCACCTCAAAATTTGAAGTATATGTTATCTATGAGAACATAAAATGGCGAAATTATTGTGTCCATGGTTTATAACTCCTCCTTGATTAATTTTTGTGGACTGAACCTCCAAAAAATCTCTTTATACTTTATTTAGTGGAGTTCGACACTATCTTGGGCATGGATTGGATATTTTATACAAATCCAACATCAACTGTCAGAAAAGGGAGATCATTATTCACATCTCGAAGAATACTCTAATTCTTTACAAGTGTAAGGAGGAAGATGAATCTCTTTTAGAATCTTTTTCTCGAGTGTGGATATTAATTCATTATGATCAGGCATGTCCATCTCAAATGATTAGGACAAAGGAGAGAATTTTGTTTGAATACATGCCCATCATGAGGGATTACACTAATGTATTCCCTAAAGATTTATTTGGTCTTCCTCCTAATCGAGAGGTTGATTTAACAATTGAACTTATTCCTGGATCTCTTCCTATATCAATGACACCTTATATAATGGTCATCGTAGAGCTAAAATTTATGAAGATGCTGTTACAGGGAAATGTTGAGAAGGTTTTTATTTTCCTAAGTGATTTACCATGGGGTGAGCTAGTCCACTTGATCAAGAACAAGGATGGATCAATGCGCCTCTATAATGATTATCATGAGCTCAATAAAATCACAATAAAGAACAAGTATCCCCTTCCACAGTTATATGACTTGTTCGATCAACTTCGTAGGGCCAGTTATTTCTCTAAGGTGGACCTTCGGTCAAGATATCAACAATTAATGGTGATGAAGGAAGATATTAACAAGAAGGCCTTTCTAACAAGGTGTGAAAAATATGACTTCATACTGATTCACTTCAGACTCAATAATGCTTTAGGAAATTTCATAGATTTAATGAATAGAGTCTTTAGAGACTACCTTGAAATTTTTTTGGGAGTCTTTGTCGATGGTATTCTGATATACTCCAAGAGAAAGGATGAACATGAGGAGCATTTGAATATTGTGTTAAAGTCTTTGTGAAGGAATAATTTGTATAAAAATTATAGAAAATGTGAGTTATGGATGGAGGAAGTATCATTCTTGGGGAAAGTTATCACCAGCAAAGTGATATTTGTGGACCCTTCCAATACAAATGTGATTGAAGAGTAGCCCAGGACAATATTTGTAATAGAGATATGCAGCTTTCTGGGTCTAGCTGGGTATTATCAATGATTTTTTAAGACGTTCTCATGATTTTCAAACCCAATGACCAGATTACATGGAAGAGGGTAAAGTTTTTCTGTACTCAAGAATGTGAAGACTATTTTAAGGAGTTGGAAAAGAGGCTAATCATTACGCCAGTACTCACACTCCCAACAGGTGTATAACACTTTTTTGTGTATAGTGACGCTTAAAATAAGGTATTACACTGTTTGTTGATGAAAAATGATGAATTGATATCCTAAACCTCAAGTCAGTTGAAAATCCATGAGCAAAACTATACCACGCATGATCTAGAGTTGGCGGTTGTGATCTTTGCATTAAAAATATTATGAAAATATCTCTATGGGGAGAAGTGTGAGATATATACTGATCACAAGAGTCCCAAATATATATTCAGACAAAAAGAGTTAATATTCACTAGAAAATATAGATAAAGCTCATCAAGTATTATGACTGCTCAATCCACTACTATCCCTGTAATGAAAACATGGTGGCGGATGCTCTAAGTAAAAAGGATCCTGCATCTTTATCAATGATGTGAATTCAAAAGGATATGATTATCTTAGATTTTTAAAGGATGGGAATGGGACTAATTAATGGAGGAAAATAATCAATCCTTTCTAAAAGGATTTCTCAACCATCCCTCATGGATAAAATAAAGTATGCTCAAGGAAAGGATGTGGAAATTCTAAAAAGGGTGGAAGCTATCAGAAATGGGAAATCCTCTGAGTTCAAGATTGATAAGGATGGATTCATAAGGTTTGGGTCACTATTATGTGTACCATCCTATCCATAGGTAAAGAGGTATATTTTGAATGATTCACATAGATCAACCTTCTTTATTCACCCAGGGAGCACAAAGATGTATTGAGATCTCCGAGAGAACTTTTGGTGGGAAAATATGAAGAATGAGATAGAGGAATATATATCAAAGTGCCCAGTATGTCAAAAAGTGAACTATGAAAGAAAATAGTATAATAAGATGATGCAACCACTACCCATACCAACATGGAAGTGGTGGAACATCACCATGTACTTTTTCACTGGACTTCCAAGGACATCCAGAGGAAACAATGCTATATGGGTCATTGTGGATCATCTTACAAAGACACCTCACTTTATCATGATTTGAGAGGAATTATTGTTGGATCAACATGTATAGATATATATCAAATAAGTGGTAAGGATTTATGGATTACCATTATATATATTATCATATCGATATCTAAGATTTACCTCAACATTCTAGAAAAGTCTCCAACATGTTCTTAGCACTAAACTGAACTTCAGTACAGACTATCATCCTCAAACAGATGTCGAATTTGTGCATACTATTCAAACACTAAAAGATATGTTAAGATAATCTTATATGGACTTCAAAGGAGGATGAGACCAATATCTTCTATTGGGTTAATTCTCAAACAACAATAGGTTTCACTCAAGCATCTGAATGGCACCATATGAAGCCCTTTATGGGAAAAGGTTCCCAACACCGGTGTGTTGGGATGAAGTCAGTGAGCATAAGATGCTAGGACCTAAAATGTTTGAAGAAATGGGGGAGAAGGTGAATACAATTTAGCAGTATATCAAGGCATCCCAAAGTCAAAAAAAAATTTATGCATACAATCGTCGATGAGACCTTGACTTCAAAGTTGGAGACATGGTATTTCTACGCATATCTCCATGGAATAAGGTCATGAGATTTGAGAAGAAAGGAAATTTATGTCTCAGGTACATCGGCCCCTTCAAGATCCTTGATCGAGTCGATGTTGTGGCCTATCGACTGGCAATTCCACCTACCATGTCTAAAGTACACAATGTCTTCCACATATCCCTCTTACGTAAGTACATACCAGATCCTTCACATGTACTCTCTTTATAGGTGGTACCATCAGGGGATGATCTTTTCTATGAGGAGTATCCAATTAAGATATTGGATCATAGAGACAAAGTTCTATGCAACAAAACTAATCACCTGGTCAAAGTGCTATGGTGGAACAATAAGTACGAATAGCCAACATGGGAACTGGATAAAGAAATGAAGGAAAATTACCAGAAACTGTTTACGGCCTAGAATGTAAAATGAAATTTTGAGGGAGAAATTTCATAAGGGGGGAAGAATGTAACAACCTAATGTTTTATCAATAGAATTATCTTCTTATATTTATGAATTTTAGTATAATCACATTAGAAAAATGTAATGAAAAATCATGATACTAAATAATATGTGACTATTTAACATAATTTTGTCACTTCTGTGATTTGGATTTTGAAAATCTGACATACATGGTTTCGATCAGTAATATGTTTGGAGTCTGATAAGACAAAATAAATTTTTTTTGAATAGTAACAGACCCTTATGAATTGTAATGTTACCCTTATTAATTGTAATATGACCCCTATGAATAGTAAATCTTCCAAAAGAACAGTAACTTCACCCATGAATGTATAAATAAAATTTTGGCATCTTATAAGTGATAATATGAACATAGTAAAAGTATTGGTATTTTTGTAAGCCATAAATAATTAATTATAATTAATTAATTAATTTAAAAGAAAATTTATTTTCACAAAAGGTTTTAATAAATTACAAAATTTATGTATTATGGTTTTAAGATAATTTTATATGACCTCATTTAATTTTTGAAAGCATTATAAAATCAATTATAATTTTAAAATCTTTATTTTTCAAGTAAATTATGATCTTAATTAAAAAAATAAATTAATTATATTTATAAAAATATTTTTTTAAAATGGAGTTCATTTTTTGATTCTACACATTGAAAAATTATTAGGGTAAGTTTTTTGGATTTTTCTGAAATACTTGAAATTTTTTATGAATAGTAAAATACATTAATTTACCATATAAATACATTATAATTTAAATCCACTATTCTTGACATCATGATTGATGTAAGAACCCAAATATTGAACCCACATGAACTTATTACTATTATTGGTCTGGTAATCATAATTATTTTTTGTATTATGTAAAAATAATAAACTAATGATTAAAATATTATGAAAACTCTCCTCCCCTCCTCTATAAAAACCACCCACACTCCCCTCTTCTCTTCACTCATCACAATCCTTGAACATTACCTAAATTAATCCCAAATCTATCCCAAATATCCCCCTCCATTTACAACATCCCTTAGTCTCTTAAAAATACCAAATCCTCTACCCTTAAGAGGCTCTCAATTAATATTGATTCCAGAGATAAATTTCTCTTTTCAATTTTGTTACTTTCTTTTCAAGTTAATTTGTTTTATTTTCTTTCCTTACCTATACTCATACAAATTTTATGAAAACTATATTACCTTAAATTTATTGGAATATTTTTATGATAATGGAATAATTTATTATCATCTGTCCTTTACTCTTATTTTATACTACTAGTAAAGACACCATCTGATATGTGTTAATTTACAACAATCAAGGATGATGGGTTTTCAATTTCTTTTACAATCTTCAATTATGGTAATGAAACCATTTTTTATGGTTGAAACAAGTTATTATTTAATATATATTCTATTTAAGGTTCTATAATCATTTTTTACACATGATATTAAATTATAATGCAAAATCAGTTCATAGTGATCCAAAAACCACCAATAAACCCAAAAGGTTATCAATAATGTTTTATATAATAATTCAACTTCACTCCAAGTAACCAATTTTAATTTATAACCATGTAACCTTATTTATGTTCAATAATAAAATATAAATCCAATTCTATAAAACCATCCCCATTTTTACATTATTATCTGTTCATGTATATAAGTAAACCAATCGTGAAACAAACGGACCTGAATAATGAAATTGAACCTCTTAACCCATCAAAATTTCCATGAATGAACTTAAAAAGGTTATACTAAGAAAATTAAATATATAATAGGTTCTAAAATTATTAATTAATGAACCTAATTTTTTATTCATGTCATTAATATTGAGGTAAGAACACCTTCGGACTTAAGGTATGGGATCCTCTCCATTTCACTTTTATTTAAGAATGTCCTCTCTGTTATGTCGTTTTATTTTTAATACCTAATGATGGGGTATGATTTATCAACTCCCAAATATTTCCCTCGTTATTTATAAGTGATTATAAGCCCCTTTTCTCTCTAATTAATCCCTTTTAGGTATACCCAATACCATGTCGATAATCCGTAAGAAATTCTACCCGAACCTCCTTTATTCTTTCAGGTTACCTTATCTTTCTTTCTACCAAAATGAATTTTTCTTATCTAATAATGTGTATCTTATAAATTCTGTTTAAATGTATGAAATTCATTTATCAATATTATTTCATCATTCTATTTTGGTTATATACATGTTTTTATGTGATTCCCTCCTCAATACTTCCTGATAAGCAAACCTGTTTTAAGGGAATTTCCCAAATTATTACGCAATTTCAAGTGCACCCTATATTCTGTTTTAAGACACCATCATATTTATAAAATCAATATTTTTATTATTAAAACCTTCTTGGTTAACTTCTGTTTTTGTATAAAATATTATTCCCTTTTCTATTTTTAAATTTTCTTTAGTGTTTTCCTTAAAACCGGGCAAAAATGTTTTAATTCTAAAGTTTCTTAAAGATTTTTTTACAAGTTTTCACTTCTGTTTGAAATCACTTATCATGATATATTCCTTTTTAACTTATGAATTTTTATTTATTATTTAATTTCTTTCTTTCTTTCATTACACTTGTATGATATGCCCATTTATTATGCTTTATGACATGATTATGATACCCATTTATTTCCATGGGTACCTTTATGTTTATGTATGATTGATTTTGTATGATTATTTATGTGGAAAACATATTCATGAAAAATTTTAGATGGGTTCACCAAGATAGTGCACCAATTCATTGGGTAAAGTTGAGTCTCATGAGACATTATGTGTGACGGTCTTGGTGGTTAGCCTTGGCTTGTGCTACCATGTTTGGGGGTCTTGGCAGTTAGCCTTGACATGTGCTACCATGTGAAACGGTCTTGTAGATTAGCCTTTATTTGTACTAAATTCAAGTTTTATGTTTCTTCCACATTAATATGATTCCATTTTTTATTATCCCCTGTTTATATGTTATGATTACATATGTTACATGCCTTTTTATATCATCATGTCATGCCTTCTATCCCATGTGTTAATGCTTTGTTCTTATGGTTATTCCCTTATTGGGATATTTAGCCCATCCCTTTGTTCATGTGTTCCATAGGGTACCCTATGAAAATGTTATTTCAAAATGTAAGTTAGGAGATCAATTTTAATATTAAATAAAGAAATCTTTTATTTAGTTCCATGTTTTCAGTTTTATGTACCTAGTCCTCCAAGATAGTAGACTTTAGGATCCTTGATTTGTACTCTGATATATAATTATTCTTAAAACCATGTAATGTTATTTGTAAATGTTTAGGGTTGCTATATTGAGAAGGTATCCACAAGTTGGAGTTTATATTTATTGTAATATTTTCTTATATTGAGGGGAGATGATGGGAAGATGATTTTCCCTATAATAAGGATGATAAGTAAGAAAATTACATACCTAAATTTGTAAAAGAAAGTTTGGAAAGACCCTTTTCATTAGAAAGGAATTTTTTATTTAATTAAAAATTAAGGGGGGGAGAATAAATCTTTAGAGGTAGAAGATATTATTAAGAGGGATAAGATACTTCCAAGGGTGATGGGTATATTTAATAAGGGGGAGAAAAAGTATGTTGTATATTATCAACAAAATCAAAAGGGGAGACTATTAGAAATACCAAAGGATTGATGTTGGATTTTTTAAAAATATGTTTGTTCAAAGTTGTTAACAATAAGGTTATTCCAGGTTATTGATAATAATAATGGTCAAGGTTGATGATCATGATGTGCTTTGGCATCTTAATTAAGAAAGTTGGATTTTTTGGCAATACCATTGTTGAAAACTCATGTTAAAGATGACCAAAGTGTTGAAGTTTTGCATGGGAGATTGGTTAATCCTAAAGGTAATGTTCATGGAGATTAGTTAATTCATAGATAATTATTATCTAGGTACTAAAAAAAGTTTGATAAAGGGGTTATATGCAGAAAGGGGTTCTATTTTTTAGAAAAGGAATTAGAGGGGGACCTGGAATAAATTAAGCCAACCAATATTGGCCAACTAAGCCAGCTTAATCCTATAAAAGTGGGAGGAGGATCGAACATATAAGGGAAACAAAAAGTTAATCCAGTCATAGAAGCACCATAGAGGAAATCATAAGTGAGGAAGAGAACAGACATGGGAAGGAATGTTCATATAGAAGTAGTAGTCTTTTCCACAAGGTGGTAGTAAGGAGGAGCTAGGGTTTGAACCTGATACACAAAACTCATGAGTCAGGGAAGAAAAAAAATTATTAAGTGGAGCACATACAAGTAAAAGTCCTATGTGGGACTCAAGAGAAGTAGGTATTATTCAGCCATTTAAAAAAATATGTAAAATACCACGGTCATCCAATCAAATTAAGCAGAGCCATCTGATATGGTTCATGAATAATATTTAACCTCTTTAGGGTTCATGCATGCTTGCTACATCGTACTGATAATTGCCTCATTTTTTCCCATAGATATCGATGTGGCCATTTCATAGCTTCTCCCTATATCATGGAGGGATTGAAGTTAAAATAAGTGAATAATTTTGGATCTTTAAATCCTATAGTGTTTTATGTCATAGTTTATTATATTACACCACACTAAATACAAAGAGATGAATGCTAAGCTATAGAATAATATTCTATGATATAGTCTATGTGAAGTCGAGATTTTTAGAGTTTTCACATGATATAGAGACATGTTTTGCACTATGTAAGGTGTTTGGAAATGTATTTATGGAGGAAATTATACCATGGATATTGAGTCAATTCCAAAAATATTAGTGAATATTTTATCCAATATTCATCCATTTATAAATTATCCATGTCAGAGTGAAGAAGCTACTTGGTAGTAGTGGGTCCTAGAGATTTAGTGATTTTTACACCATGGAAGAGAAACTATGATGTAGTAATATTCTCAATTACACTATTTAACCATTGGATGCACCATCATGGTTTTAGCTACGTCATAGTATCCATGTATTAATATAAGAGTAGAAATCAAGAGACTCTTATCTGTCCCAAATGCATTGAATGTTTGCAGTTATTTTAAAATGGAGGGTCAACCACATTTGATGAAGGATTTATTATCAGGTTTTGTGAAGATTTAAAATCTAATGATACTGATCATCATGGGTGCACATTCGGTTTTCATTATTTACATATACGGAAATATATTTTGTGTTTGTGGATATTTTCTTAGGTATCCATATCTATCATAAAAATTCATGTAGTTACAACCTGAGATATGTTGACAATTTATAATACACTTATGACTCTTAAAATAGTAGTCACATCACATATGATAATAACTATATAATATAAAAATATCTGCACCTGATAATATATGACTCTAGAGAAGAATAAAAAACAAATGGAGGTAGTTCATTGAGTTACCTAAAAAACAAAAGAATAGAATCTATATGCACATCCTACATATCTAGAAAATCATAAATATGAATCTTTGAATAGAAAATTCATTTCAATATCTGATTCTCAGATAACAGAGATATTTTGTTCTACTGAGGGGCTATAATTATTGAAGAATTGTTATCCATTGAATATCAAGCGAAGAAGAATAAGGATTTTATTATGCCTATAATAAATTAAAGTTATTACATGGGTATTTTTGAAAGAACAAGGTGTTTCTTCAAGGTGTTTTCCTAAAGGTAAAGGGTCATACCAATATGATTTAAATAGATAATCTATTTATACCTAAATATAGAAGACAAACTAGTATTGTTGGATAAGTGGCCTACTTGTTCTTAAACTGTGATGGTAATCCTTTCCACTAGAAATGATTCAATGAATGAATTTTTGAGGGAGTGACCCTTGGGAAGTAGATACTTTTATACAATATTTATAATGGAGTGATCCTAGTAACAGAAGTGAAATATCCCAAATCATTGTAATAAATGAGCTTTATAGTTATTATGGTGCATGGGACAACGCTAATGCATGCACCTTGGATGTATCCCAGTGAGGGTGAACCAAGTAAATATTCATGTTCATATTTACTTTATACATGCACACCAAAACAGAACAAGAAACCATTAAAAATATCTAGATTAATATTTGAGAGTTCAAGATCCTTTTGGGGTAGTGATTTTAAAGTTTTGTGTTGTTTTAATTGGGGTAAGTTATTTTTACACCTTGATTCACCCCCAGCATAATCTCACTCTTAGTCCGTTGTTTTTTTCCAACAATTATCCTATAATTCAAATCTAATTTCCCTTTTGAATTGGATAGATTCTAATGGATATTATCTATCTAAGAAGTTACTTTTTCATCTAAGCATTGATTATTTATTTCCACCTATACAAAGTGGGACTCTTGGTGGGAGGTTGTATCCCATATACTGGTATATTCTAAAGTTAATTTTTCTTTGATAATAAGATATTGTGATATCTCCTCTTATTCACATATCTAAAGGATTTGATTCATGGTATTTTAGACCAATAATTAGTCAAACCTACCATACGCAATCATTATAAACATAAAACAAATATTATGAAATTTTCCTAGCAAGTATCATAGAGGGGTATGAGAGATCGGTTTTTATATGTCTTCCCTTGTGAAACGTTGAGTGATGCACAACCTATTAAGAACTTCTTATTTAGGTTTTGAGTCACTCTCTAATAATTTAATTTACTTAGGGACCTATTCAATCAAATAGGACACTTTTTTACACTCAAATAGATATAATATCATAAATAAAACTTAAACTATACACATCATGATGATTCTGATGTGGGTTCAGTGACACTTTTAGTAAGATATTCTACTAGGGTAATTTATATTGGGACTAAAAACAAAAATTTAAATATATTCACCATAAACCAAACAAGTTGAAATTATAATTGAGTATTATATAAATACTCACTAATTTCTAAGTGATGGGTCTCTATAGTAGCTAAATCCTCTAGAAAAAGAGTATCATGGGACTCTCCCCTAACTAGGATTATACTGTCTTTATTGACCATAACTACAGCATCCAACGCAATATCACCAATTAAAATTGTAAGAGAATCATTTTATCTCATCATATATGGATTATTTGGTTCAATCAAACTTTTTCCCACATTGAAAGACTAATTTCGTTATTAAGTAAAATCATCCTAAGGATTTCTGCCTCCTTAAGGTCCTTCAAAATCTACCTCTGGTAGCTCATGGAATTTCACACCTTCAGAATCTTGACTTGGTGACACCTATAAATAAATATTATAGAGGATCACAATCTCCTTGTTTCAAATTAAATCTATAAGATTCTCTATAGATAGAGATTCATGAGTCAAATAACTGAATCAATACACCATGTATGAAAATAGACAAATAAATCATAAATTAGGAAGACTTACTCCCTTAAAATGCCTTATTGAAGTTCTTAAATTCTTCATGAGTTAATGGGAAATTACACTTGAAAATATTTCATGCATCATCACCAAGGTATCTAGAAATGTAATAGTCCCTCTTATAGGAATAGATTTCATTAAACTTTACCAAAACATCACAACTAGGTTCATTTATTGTACTTAAATAATCTCTTTCTCCATCAGTATGAATGGTAATTATGGGACACAAATCAAGGTTTAATTCAATACCTTCTTGGAATTCACAAACCACTACTTCTACAGATGTCCCCTCAGGAGATATAATAGCTTTGTAACTATAAGTAGTTGTAACCACCATATTCATGGAGGATAGGATACTATCTACACAAGTTAATATATTGTTAAAGAAGTGGCCTTAAAGGAGAATGTGAGAATTTAAATGTAACATCTACCTTTTAACCTTAGGAAAAGTTGTAATTCTAATGAATTTACCTCTATTTATGAATATACTCAAACATAAAACTCCTAGAAGGGTAGATTGAGAGAGGAATCATATATACCTAATCTGGGTTATATATTACCATCAGGATGTGCTCTGGAAGTTCATGAGAGATTTTTCTTCCATCATCTCTGGCATCTAAATGAGTACTCAATACATCAGTTGCATCTCTAATAGTGTATACTAAGGACAAAACATGAGGTGGATCCTCTTATATCTATTATAATATCCAAAGAGATATTGATTTTTAGGATTACATTAGTAAAAAAATATAATATTTTAGGAGGCACATTATGCTCAGCTCCTTATATGATGGCCTTTGGTTGATTTCATCATCCTTATTTATTACCTCAGCCCCTAGTAATTTTGAAAGGTACTCCGATATAGGGGTTACTCTCTCTAGAGAATGAATAGAAACATCTAAATCTTGGATATATGCCTTAACTTCCTAAGGATATCCTTCGTATTATATAATAAGAGGATCCATGAATAGTCTAAACTCTGAGAGAATAATCTATATGACCTTGAGTGAATACCAGATCTCCTCAATGGGTAAACCTTGTTTCTATGTATCCCACTCCCATCAGGCCTATTGATATTGATAATTAGTATAAATTATATGAAAAAGGGTTTATTTTATCTCTTTGGATATAGTGACTTGGTTCTTCACTAGTTTATTCAATAGTCAAGATGATTAAGTCCACTTTGAAGCAACCTTCTTCCTATGCCTTTTTACTCCTGATAGTTCCTAATTGAGCCTCTTACTAGGTCTTGTCGCATCCATTGGTTTATATTTTTCTTCTTAACTTTTATCAACTGATGAACCCTTGAATCTATGCATCAAATTTTACAATTTCCCTTCAGTATAGAAGTTGATCCAGACTTTGAAATAATCAATTATAATCCCCTTGAAGGCATTAGATAGTGGAAAAGTAACTTGTACACCCATATCCCCACACATAGGCACCAACCAAAATTATTTTACCACATTCATATTATTTTTAAACTATACATTGTTTAGAGTGGGAGTACACTACTTCTAAACATAGCAAAACTTCCTTCCAAATTAGTTGGGCATATACCCCTCACAGATGATGTCCCCATTAATCATAGCTTCTATGATTCCCTATCATAGGAATATTATATAGGAATGTTATTAGAGGATTATAGTTTAATTATTTATAATGGAACCAATTGTAGATGTATTTGGTTCACACCTAAACTAGTTATTCAAATTTATCTTCTCCATAACTTCCCACTCCTTTAATAAGCTTGGCCTTACCATGTTTATCCTCTAAACGTATGGTACAAACCTAGAACTAAGAATATCATGGACATTGATAGACCCTTACCTAAAAAATGTGTTTGTATACATCCTAATATAACTTTAAATGGTTATATGATTCAAAATAGGTCCTTAACTTTGTAGAAATTTCCAAGTTATCGTTATAGACTAGCCAATACTTGTAGTTACAAGATAATATAGGTGGTACTTTATGGATGGTAATCCACCATTAGTGTCCTAACTCTAACACCAAACTGGGATTATAATACTAAAAAACGTTATCCACTTATGTATGTTACTAGAAAATATTCTAGGTTAACCAATCTATCAACCTCAAAGATGACTTCTCAACCACATATATCAAAATGGTCCTCTTCTAAAGTTAGCCAATAATTGTTGAGAGTAATGTTCTTCTGAAAACATAGGAAAATATAATGCCTCTTAGAATTTTTTTCTTATTTGGATAACTTGATAAACAAGTATATCAACCCCCAAATGGGAAATCTGCTTCGGGATAAATTCTTTCCCCCATTAAACCTTTTTCTAAATGAAGAAGATCCTTAGAAAGTGATGGTGGCCATTCCTCATTATCCCATATAGAACCTAGTATAATAAATTCATCATAAATTTCCCCTAAGATTGGGGCCCCACTGATCATTTACATTCCCTGTAGGATGGTTCTCACAACTTCATGCACCATATAAAAGGTATTGGTGTCTGTGTCACGTCTGCTGAGGAGATATGGAATCAAACATTTGTTATGATGGGTGAAGGTTTGAGAAACCCATATGTATTTATAAAATACCACTACTTTCAAATTCTTTTCAAATTCCTTGTAGAACTATCATACCTAGAATAAAAAATTCTTTCCCTTGATAAATTATCCTACAGATCGAAGGTATTGTCTTATCGATTAATCAAGATTTTGATTCCCATCGATTTCTTCAGGATCGACCCATAGTTGTGCACATATAAATTAACTATGCATGGATGATCCGATAAATTTAAGGGATTATACACCAGGGCATACCCTTTTGTGTGATTAATCTATTTTATGAATTTCCCAACCATTGATATGCAAGCTTAGGCTATCTCCTAGTGATTATTAATCCAGTGGATCGATAGGTTTCCCACACATAACATAGGAATCGGGGAATCAATTAACAACCTAAAACCATATAGGGATAGATTATTCGATATTGGACAATACAATAGTCCTACTCCCATCATCTATGAGAGGAATTAATACTTTACTAGAATTTTTTGTGATGACTATGCTCAATTCTCTTGGTTATCTTGGTCTATCTCATGACCATAGCTTCGGAATGATTGTGTTGTTCTTAAGTCATTTTCTAAAAAATGAAACCAACTATGAGGTCCCAAAATCAAGAATGTAAAATAATGGGAATCCATAGAGTGACTGTGTAGACACTGCATGAGAACTATATAGGGATTTAAAAGGCACATGGTCACCAAGAAAACATGCATGGTGACCAGGCAGATGTTCATAAACCATGAAACACTCAAGTGAGCAGCATAGTAACCATAGGTATATAATAATTTCACCAAGTAACCAAACATATAGCATAGTACCCACATGTAGATATGAATCCAGTTACCAATATCATAGAATATATCAAATTTTTTAGGAAAGTAAGCAGAATCAAGGATGTTTATTTTCATTCACAAAATAAGGTTCAGTCACCAATAATGGGTAATAAAGAAAAGGGTACATTCTATTTATAAAGGCATCATTACTCTTTAGCTACCCATTGTGTGATTTATACACAAGATACACACATAACCACATGGACAGAAAGATTACTAAGTGACCATGTTTTAATCAATGAATGCTTCTATTTACTTCCTTGGAATAATCCCCATATTTTTTAGCCGACTCTATTCCAAGGCAGAATTTTTTTATGCCTGTAAGCTTTTAGTGATTAAAACCAATTCAAATATCTAAAAATCTTTGAGATGATTATGGAAGGAACTGTGTGATCACCCACTTTCTATAGGTGACAATGACAGATGTTACTCCACAATCACCCACTTTCCACTTGGAAAAATGATAGAAGCCACTATGTGATCTCCAACTTACTGCACGGGATGGAGATGGAATAACCCCATGATCCCAAACTCCACATTTGGTTATAAGGATAAATCCCCCATGACCACCTACTAACCATATGGTTTCCTACCAAATATTTAATCCAAATACATTAACCCCTATTACTTCCCACTTAGTTTGTGTAACCCTCATACATTGATACCTATAAAATAATCTATATAGTCAAACACTCCCAACCACAAATATTATTATTTTGGAATTTTGTTTACCAAATCAATACCTATAAAAACCCCAGTTTCCATTCTAGGAATATAGAAAAATATAGGTAGTAGTTAGGAGGGACAGAGGATAAAAATAGACATTCATGAAATATAAATATACCCTTTAGGTAATTCTTGATCCCTCCAAGCCTAGGGAGGTACTCAGGTGAAGTGACTTATCCCATGAAGCCTCCTTTGCAATAGATCACACATGATTTTAGTGCATGGGGATCCCCATAAATGAACACTTAATACTCATAGTTATTGCATGATTTCTATTCTGATCATCTACCACTCAAGGAACCCTTCAACCTCAAACTAACCACATAGACCAAATCCATACACAAGCCCTTCCAAATGACTTGTATATTGTGCAATGTATCCATGTGGTTAAGACTTATGTGTTCCTACCCACAATGTGGTACAACCCTTCCAGCACCCACATACCATGATAACCCATCACTATCACAAGTTAACCACTTGGGGTATTTTATCTACCATAGTTAACCATGTATTCTATCATATTTTGGTTGTCCAAACCCTTTCTCCCACTAGTACCTTTATAGAGGGTATCTGATCAACCTTGGGCCCCCTTTTCTTAAGGAAACCCCAAAAATGGAAACCCATGACCCCCTAAAAAATGACCAAACATGAATGATGAATTTATTAGGCACACCAAAGTGTCCCTCATTTGATCATGTATACCCTTGATAAATGTTTCCTCTCACTTTTTTTATATAACTGGTAAGACCCCCAGGAGATTTGAAATCATGAATTACCTTAATAATGAGGGCCCAAATAGTAAATATACTGGTGAGATTTATCTTGGGTCAATATTTTCATCCTTGATCCAAATTCCAATTGATCAACCACATAATCTTGAGATTCCTATGCTTTTAAGTCCCAACTTCAGGCTCAATGATGGATTTCTTATCCTCATTGAGAAACGTAAGCTGAAAGGGTAGTTCTATATGTGTAATCCCTATCAAATAATCTATTCTCACACCTTTCATGAAATATATTCCCTCGTGGCATGGAATTAAACTATATGTCCAATGTCCTAGTCACATGGCATACATTTCATAAAAAATTCCCTTCCATGTGATATTAAGCTTCATGATATGGTCCTACCACATGACCATAAACTGTGTGACTCTAAATACTTGGGCTTAGATTCCTATCAAGTAGGATACTTAGGAAACCACCCATAGGTTCAAACCCAAAATTTTCAACATTTAATTTTCATCCTCATGGGTCCATATTCCTCATGAATACACTTGATTCCTTCCTCATTAGGTTATACTCTCCATAAGATCTTGTATCCCTTTCACCAAATCCATATTATTCAAAGATCTCCTCATTATGTTATATTCCTGATGAAATTATACCCCAATTAGAGGGAAATATTTCTTCCAGGTGTCACTATATTTTTTATGAAACCATATTACGATTAGTGGGGAATATACCTACTAAAAAACCAATCCCAAACCTCACAAGGCCATATCCCTTATGAATCTAACCTAACCTCAATGGTCCATATTCCCTTCAAGATCAAAAATAAATAGTTAATCATGCATAATTTCCACACTAACCATTTCTAGACACCATCCTCCAAGAAGTAAATTTTTTATGATTGAAATTGATTAGATGAGGTCATTGTTGCATGACCATAAAAGTAACCATAATGGTCCTTGTCATATGACCATAAAAGTTACACCATGTCCCATTAAGTGGCATAGAATTACATGTATTATGATTCCTTTCACATTGATATATAAGATTCCCTTTCCATGGGATCAATTCCACCACCACAACACTTGTTATATTCATAGATGGTAACAACCTCCAAATTGACTAGATATGTGTCTTTAAACCATAGAACTAAAAATAAAGCCTCTCTAATAAGTAAATTAGAGATATGAAGCCTCTAATATGTGAATTGTTTCACTTCAACCCATGGTTTTGATTAGATAGTTGGCACAGGGTTAACTAGTCTGACACTAGGATTTGGGAAGGATTCATGAAAACAAATTAAATCTATAATAGATCCCTAGAGTAGGCAATAATTCTCACACAAATGGTGATGTCATCCTAACATTCTATTCTCTTGACCAACATACATTTTTAGGGGTCACTCATAATAAAACTTAGTTACTACCTTCTTTTTGAATGTAGGTTAATAATGTTGTTTACGCCAAACCGTCATAGATGAGGGATACATCATTTTTTTCATAAACATGTATCTGGAAGAGACCTTGTTCCCTAAAGTAATATATCATGGTGAGATCAAATTGAAAATTAATAAACCATGTATAAATGAGAGAATATATGTAAAATTAGGTATATCATATCATGACTATGTAGAGACCTAAATATGTGAAAGAAAAGATCACTCTAAAACACTATAGGTTGCAATTTAAAAATTTGGATTATATCATAAACCAAAAAACATGAAAAATTAGTGTAACTATGGTTTGTTAAAGTGAAAAGTCTTGTTCCATGAAAAATATAATCATCTCAAGATGGGTATTAAAGTTTCAAGAAACCACCCGAGGAACCAATTCATCATTAAAAAATGTATTTTTTCACATTATGAGATTTTTAGAAATAAAAATTTCAATGAGATTTGATGAAATGGAAATAATGATGATTCATGGAGGTTTTGTCTTAACATTCGATAGTAAAAGATGAGATCAGTGGCGAAGACTAGTTCAAGGGAGATATAATAGTTAAGGTTGAAGTAACAAGATATCAGAAGTTGGTTTGGAATTAAAAATTCTAAATTCTCATCATGGGAAGAAATATAATTGTGTGGATAAAAAATAGCTGGAGAGTATAGATACACAACAAGAGTCTAGAGGAAGATTAGGAGGAAGTAGGAGTATGATCTCACATAGAGGATTATTAACATATCTAAATTTTCATGGGGGAATATCGCTTATTGATAAATAAATATTTTTCATGTTTGGTGTCTTATTAAATAATATGATAGAATATAGAAGTTTTTTTCTAAATAAGATAGATCTAAGGATATTGATCATTCTTGTTACATATAGTATAAGTAGTGAAGAAGATTTGGGGCTTGTGGATCATCAATTCTATATTTTATTTCTATAGAGAACAATAAAAGGCATCAATTACATAATTCCTAAATAGAATTATTATTTATCAAGAGTAGTTAGTTTTTTGAGTCTGTTTGAAAGGCATTGTTTCAACTCTTATGATTAGAGTTATTCACCCATATTGTCAAAGAATACAACACTTGAAATTAAATAATGCATCACCTATAGATTTATTATTGATTTACAATGAACCTACATTTATAAAATTGAAAGAACTTAATGTTTATAAAATGAGGAATTCTTCCCTAAAATAGTTCACATAGGAGGTGGAAGAGGAGTGACCTTGAGGAGGTTTTGAGATGTTCCTTAAACTCTTATATTTGTAGTATTCCTTGGATAAACTTGTATCCATATAAAAAAAGTGAGTCTATAGTAGATTTTCATACATTGAAATATGGTTGAGTGTATACTCCTTGGGTATATCTGAGTATGGGTGAGCCATGTAAAATTCCTATGTTTTGTGTGCATTGAATTTCTATATATGTTCTTTATATTAGATTATATTTTTTGTGGGATAAATCAAATATTGAAAAAGTTCCTACTAATGAGAGAAAAAGATTCAAAAGGTAAATGTAATAAAGAAAATTTTTGACTAAATAACACCCTAATGCCCCCCACCCCCACCCCACTTTAGGTGTCCTAGGTTTCAAAAAATGAGTTACATTATATGTGTGATAGTCAATTTAATTTTTCTTCTATCTTGACATTAACCATTTTTTATAGGTTATAATCATGAATTTAAAGGTTAATTATAATTTATATATATTAAGTGTTATAATTGTGATAGAATTGAATTCTATCTTAAGAATTGAACCATGGGTAGTGGGACTTTGGGTCAAACTACTCACTATCCAAGGAGCTTAGGCATTATCTATAAAAGTGGGTGTTGGCTACTTGTCACACCCTGCTTACTATTATAGGGTATTTTTATTCCCTGTGATTATAAGCCTCTATATAAAATTATTTCATGTAGTTCATGCATGTGATGCATTTGGATATGTGTAAATATATTTGAATTTTAATTTGGGTTAATAACGCAAGTTATGAGTTGTGTAAGGTGTTACACATCAACATGGTCTAAACATATTTAATTGGTGGAAGAAATATGAATTTAAAACTAAATTATTAGAACCATTTTTACATGTAAATAGAATACATGAGGTAATATCGTGAAATATTTAAAATTCATTTTAAAATACTAATTTTTATATTCCTTTTAAAAATAAAACATTGCATGACCTCAATTATTCAACTATGTAGGTTTTTCTAAAGAAAGGTGTCTATGTATTATCATGTGTATGGAATGGTGGAAATGGTGAAACCAATGATTTAGGTAACCAAATCACATTTTGATATTTTGGTAATAATTGGATAAGAAACCCCAATATTTATGATACAATAGGAATAGTGTTAGGATAATTCATATGGTAGATTTTGGTAAGTAGGTTTCTTCTCGACTATCTAAGAGATATATATGATTTAATTGGTATGATACCCTATTTAAATAGTTTAGTGGTGAGTGGAGCACTAAATAGGACTCATTACTTAGTTAATTTTGGATCTTTTACCAATAATGGATACGATTCAATTAAAACATCTCATCCTTTTTTGGGTGAAAATTTAATAAAAGTCATTATTAAATGAATGTAAATCATGATATTCATCTGATAAAATATTATATTATATATAAATTAGAATTATAAACATAAAACATGAATTTAATATCAATCATAAAAAAAAGATAATATTAATGTAAAAAACTTCTTATATTGATATAGAAACTTGAGAATCATTCTTAATCAAAGAATAAAATTTTGTATGTTAGAGAAAATCCTTCCAAATTATTAAACTATTGAAGTTGTTCAAAAAGTGTATTTAAATTCCTATGATTAGTGTAGAATAATTCACCTGTATTTTCAATTGAATTTTTCCTATAAAAATTACTGATGAAACATTATTCTCTACTCATGTACTCAATATGATTGGGTACATCAATGGCTTGAAGATATTGGGGTTTCTTTTAAGGCTTGATCTAGCTATAGAGTTAATTTAATAATTATTATTGTAATGGTTCTAAAAAAATGAATTATTTTAAATAATATTTTATTAAATATCTTTAAATTAATGGGGATATATATACTAGACATGATATTTCTAGACTTTAGTGTTGTGTTGACAGTATAAATAGGTAAAACTTTAAGTCGAAATAAGAATATTAGATGGTCCAATTATCATAATTTTTTATTAAAACACAAGGAGGTGTTAAGAAGGTGAGGAGGTGTTTCCATTATATATAATTTAATAGATTATATGAAGTTATTTTAGAAACTCCATAGATATTACACATCTAGTATTATTGTTATATAAATCAATTAATAAATTTTGAAGGGTATTTGATACCATATAACATTAAATAATTGTGTTATAAGTGTTAAAAAATAACTAAGAATTGATTATTAAAGCATAAAGTATGAATTCAAGTTATTAGTCAATAGTTACTACATTACAGATTTAGCTTAAGTGGATTGATTCAAAGCTTGGATGAATCTAGAATAAAACAAGTGTTTTTGGGATCTCATTTATTTTATCTTATTTGATAATAGATATTTATAAAAAATTATTGTTTGTTGAATAAATGAAATAATTTTTTATGATACTCATGTTATATGATTCATTAGATTCAAAAACATGGTTTAACAAGAAGATAAGGATAAAAATAGTTTTTTCAGGATAAAATTGTTTACCCAAAATATTATTTAAAATGTGAGGGAAAGAGTTACCACCACCTTCTTGTAGCATTTTTTAAATAATGAAATCTTATTTTCAAAATTTTATTCTAAATAAATACAATTCCATATATTATATGGATATTAATAGTTTATTTTTAAAATTTTACCACTAAAGGAAATATATTTTATATCTATACATAAAGGTGTTTGTGTATCTAAGAATGATATTCTAGAGAGTATAGTTTTTAATGGGATAGTGGGAGTATGTTTAGACTTATATAATTTGAAATTATAATAAATAAAAGATTAAACTAATCGTATTCAAAGTGAATATCACTTTATATCCTAAAAGAGATTAGGATATATTAATAAATAAAGATAAAATAGATATAAAATAAAGAGTTTCATTTAGTTACCAAAATGATTCCAAAGAAGTTTTTGAATCAAAAATTTCCAAAAAATATATGCTGATGATATTAAAAAGAGTTATAATTGGAAAAATTAAATTATTAAAGTTATAATATTGAATTTTATGAAGTAAGGGTGTTTGAATACATGTTCAAATAGTTGAACATTAGGAATATGATCCTTTATATCACCATTATTCAATTAATCCTTCTTTATAGATGTTACTCACTAAAGGATTTTAGTGGGAGATTTTATTATATGGTCGCATAGAAATTTGGTGGGAATTATATAGATATGTAAAAAAATTAATACAAAAACCTTACAAGATAGAAAACATAAGCCTTTTATAGTAGTATATCATTTGGGATATGATTATATGAGTGTTTATGTATGGTTTTTTAAATAATCTGGAAATAATTTAAGAATATAAATCTCTCATATTATACAAAAGGTCATCTTTACTTTATTATTATTTCATGTTGGATACATATAATCATGAAGTGTAATGATAATTAACCTCTAAAAATAATAATTTTATTTATCCTTAACTGATGTTTTCCATGGATTATTATTGTTTGGTAAAACATTTAAGGATGGGATGACTAGGATTTCATATATAGATAAATAATATTCCCATGAAGCACAAAATAAGATTTTTGTGCTAGAGGACCCAACAAGCATACCATGTAGAGTGTCATCTATTACACCCACACCTATATAACTCTATAGTAACTATATTGGCAGGCTATGTGACTATAGGCACATAAACCCATCTATTAAAGGATTCCAACTAGTATGGAGGTTCTATGGGGTGATAGGGGGATAATATACTCTCTGAAGATAATAAATAATTATAACACTATAATAGATGAAGTATTTTTAAATAATAAGAAGAAAAAAACAAAAGAAAAAAATTTATAATCTATACACACACCTAAAATTTCAATTCATATATTCAAAATTAAACAACTTCACTTTTATGTTAATCATATATGTACATGTACAAAAGTACAAAATATAAATTGTTAAACTGACACTGAGGAACTACTCATCCCACCAGCAAAACCACAACATCCATCCCATACACCATATATGCTCCCATCCACATTGATCTCTACAAAAAAATACTTACCCTTACATATTCCATGAAACATTAAGTCTACACATGCCCTAGAGGTACCATGAAATTTTTTATTATAAACTCAAAAGGTCGCCTTCAAAGGTATCCCTTTTAAATATCCATACGTATACCAATGTATGAAAATGGAAATAACTATAACCAAAGCACACCACCAAACCTTCTACAATTTTTCTTGACTAGACATGAGTGAGCCTTTTCCTAATTTATCTAGTATCAAAGTGGAATGATACATCCAAAGTCGGTTATACTAGAAATACCCCATCCTTCAAACTGATTTTTATATCACGTGAAAATATAAATCGACCCATAAATAATAACTATCTCAAGTCAACTATATGTCCCTAAAAGAATAATCACAAACCATTTCACAAGTCTTATAATCATCTGAACCCTTTACCATGCACTAACTCATTGTCCTAACAAAATCCAATGCATGGCCACACCCATCATTTTCCAAGTCCATCTCATCATCTCTATCATATCCCATATATACAGCAATCATTCTACTCCAATTTAGTGTTCTTAATCATTACTATAATTATGTCTCCAATTAATTCACGTCCCTCCTCTGTAATAATGGTCAGATCCATCACCCCTATACTATACAAACTACGAAGTATAACACCAAAAAAAGTGTTTTCAAAACCCCCTCATGGGACCTGTAATGTGTGCACACAACCCTAAATGGAATCAGTCCCCATGATGATTTTAAATCAGCTACCAAAATTCCATAACATGGATAATATCAGTCACTATCCATAATAATAGTCAACACCATCCACATCACACCAGTGAAACACATAAAGAATCACATTCTAGGAAACTCTATCTACAACACATGACAATATTCCCATCAAAATCTAGAACAAAAAAACAAACTAAATTAGGACAAACCCATCATTTTCCATTTGATACTACCCTCATGTATCTATTAGAAATAATGTAAACTACAAGTTTCTTGCACATACACAACTCCAACCTCTTCTATTTATCACATGAAGCATATTACAAGTATAATAAAGGAAATAGATAGGTACTACCTACTTGGAGTTAGTATGAATCTATTCATTGAAAAATATAGATGATATGGATCCAATAGGAAGAAAATAAATAATCTAAAAACCCTGATTTAGGTAATAGTTGATAGAAAATAAGAAAATGTTAAGATGTATTGGAAATAAATACTTGAGCATAGCTATCCATACCCTTGGATACTCTTTTCAATAGATAGTATGACGAACCAATAATAATCAATGAATATATCACAAGAAGGAATGATAAATGATAGAGAGGGATAAAGAGAGATCGTAATTAGGTCAAACCCACTATATTTTGGTCGAAATGGCCTCAATTACCATTTTATACATATTAAATCAATTAATGGCCATTTTGGAAAAAATATAGAAAAAATTAATTGCACTAAATTTTTAGAAAATGCTTGGATCCTTAGATATTAACACTTATTAATAGGGTGACCCTTATGTATCACCCCATAGGACCCTTATGTAGCACCAACCCTTATGAAATATTTACCAAAATTTACAAAGTTTGAGACCTTTATGTATTAGGTAAATTACCCTTCTATTTCACCATTTTTTTAGAAAATCCCCTAATATATTGGGTAAATTACTACCACATATCTCCCTTTTCACAAAAAAAGACCCTTAGATATTTTGGAAATAAACCTTATATATCAAAAATTATCACAACACTGTACCAATTTCTAACCTTTATATATTAGATTACCTTTTACTATTGAATAAGTAACCCTTACATATCATAGAGAAACCCCTAGTACTTTTTTTATATTTCACTGTCTAAGGAATATTACATATCATCCTAGTTACCCTTACATATAACAGGGCCTCCTAACACTTTATAAATATTCCAAAGATGAGGACCCTTACATGTATAGGGTAACATTATGCATTAATGGTATTTACTCTTATGTGTTTCCTTTACTATATATTTAATCTTATGTAACCCAATTTTACTCTTACATGTCATTGGGTGACTCAACACTTATCCAATTTCACATCATGGGGTGACCCTTATGTAAGAGGTAGTTACTCTTACATATTCCATTTTTCATAAATTTTCACTTACATATCTATGAGTTACCCTTATATATCCCAAGGTGAGCCTTAAGTTTTATACTTAGAAATTTTTTCCAACCCTTTATAAGATAACCTTTACATATGGTGACCCTTACACATCATGACTCTATCATGTAATGAGCCTTATATATATGTAATCTATTAATTTTTCTATAAATTAAATTCAACTTAAAAACTTGTCCAAATTCAACCCAAAAATGTCTAAACATCTATTTTATAGAAAATCATTCCCAAAATTCACTTCCACCCTTTAAAACTTTTCCAAAAACAACCTTCAGTGAAATTTTACAACATCTAAACCACCAATCTTGGGCCAACACCCAAGAAATAATCACTGAATTATATCGACAACCCTTGACACCTCTATGGGTTCTAAATTTTTAGGGTTGATCTAAAATCTATCCTAAATCACCATTCCCAAATACTAGGGCCATTATAGCCTCCCCATAATATTATTTCATGAAACACACTGACCAACCATTAGTGAAATTTGAGTATAGCACTCACTCCACTTCAAAAACACTACCATGACACTGAATGCATTTGTCTCTTCCCGAGTCACCTTGACTAACCAACTTAGATGGATGGATTATTTCTATAGAAACTCCTCACTATAAGAATTATCTACTTTTTCTGTCCATAACTAAATTACCCAGCTCAAAAATGGTATTATACCTATTCATCATCCTGAATCTCATCAATATTGTCTATCTATACATAGATACCACCTATTAAACATCATCATCTCATATCATAATGTTACATTCTTTAATCTCATATCATACTTGATGCCTACTATCATCCTATATCATACTAATCCTCACTTTTGTCTCACATCATATTGATTCTCACATTTCAATCAGTATATAGTCATTCCACTTTTAATATAGGTATATCATGCACTAGAACCTATTATAAAAAAACAAAAACCAACAATTTCACTGCATACCTATGACTTTCAAAATCTACTCATCCTACTCTGAATATGTCATCTCGATCATGTGTAGCTAACTCAAAGACCAACTACTAGATTTATAACCCCCCCCCCCCATGGAGTCATGGTCACAATCATCTACTATTCCCATAACTATGTATCTCATCCACTTTCTCAACCCATAAATATATATATGAATCTTAGCAGCCTACTCCTCATACAACTCTTTGTCCTACAACCCCTAGTCCTACCTCAAACACCCGATCCTGACCTATTCCATGACCCCGGCTAACTGTGAGGTCATCCAAGAAAACACTCAAAATGTTTTATATGTCTACATTACTACCACTCTTTTGGTGTTCGGTCATACTAAATTCAAATATACCTTATCCTCTCAAATTGAAAACACTTAATTAATGACCCACTCTATAGTGGAATCATCAAACCTCTACAATGACTTCCCTACTAGGTCTCATCATGTCTCCCCTTTTCATTACATAGAGATCCACTACCTTCCTCACCTAAGACCATTTTATAGATTGGTATTATCCCATTTACCAGTTTTTACAATGATATCAGCACCTGATTCAATATTTTTGACAAAAAAAATTAGACATGAAAATATTTACATGCACACTTATAGCATGTCGTAAACCACTCTTGAATTGATGCACTTCGTTGAACTAATATCCTAATTTCATTGGAAAAAACTATAGAAAATATATGAATATCAAAAAAATCTATATCTAAAGTCTCCCTTTAAACCAAGTATATAAACTTGTGAGTTATTTCCACCCTCAATGTTTTGGGAAATAAGTGAGTGGGGAACACCACCTCAAAGTCATTCAATGTCATCCCCTCATATCTAGTTGAATTAACTTGTATATCCCACTAGAAACTTAATGGGACCCTATAAATATACATATCCTTTTTTACCCTCCATACTGATGGCATCTCAAATAGATCAAAAATCATATGTACTAACTTAATTTATTAATTCACTTCCTTAGGTCCACCCTCTATGTGAAACAAATAAGAATGTTATGGCTGTAATCCATGTGTCAAGTATTCCATGGATAGATCGTATCCTTAATCTCCTCGATCAATGATCTATATAACTCACACCAATCTCACCCTAAGAATCCCATCCAACCCCTGCCCAAGCTCCCTTAACCATTGTGTCTATCCTTCCTACTTTGAAACCTCTGTTTTATATCATTCTCACCTCTTTCCTTAGGAAACTCATATGATGTATGCCTCAGTGATACCATATCTCCTCCCTCCTGAGGCTCTATCAAAGGCCATTAAGGTGGAAACTCACTATAAAACAAATACCACCTCAATATAGATATAATATTCTAGATATCTCAAATAAGGAAAACCATAATATTAATCACAAGCCACTATCTATTACACTAACCTACCGCCCCTAAGTTCCATACCATTTGGAATCATATCCCCACTTACCTATGTCAACATTATGTACCACACACACCATAAACATGCAGGAACCACATACTTATTTATACAAAGAATCAAATACTTAGGATAGATGAGTAGAATCCACTAATAAGCTATATGGTAAAACACTATAAAGGTTTCTACTATCGCTTTTGATGTTCCCAGATCAGTGTGGAATCAATGAGAGGGGGAGGGGTGAATTAGTGATCCCTTTAAAAAATTTACAAATTAATTCTTTTCAATTAAACCTCTATGTATTGTTAAAGCCTCTATCCACTCCTCCTGTGTTGCTCAGCCTTACCTCAAATGATGTTTTAAATAAAAAGGAATTGAACACAAGGATTTACAAGGTTCGGTTCAAAGACCTTCTCCTTGTTGTGTTGGTTATTCTCCCCAACACATATTCTCTAATATAATTGGATGAAAAAATGGAATGGTCGATACATAGTCCCACTATATCTCTCCTAAGTCAATAGGTGGTTCTTTATAATACTTCCCACACTATTACTAGAGTCTCACTGGCATGCTCCAGAGTTTCACTGATGTCTTCTGCTCCTGAGTCTCACAAGATTCTTCTATCTCTCAAGTCACACAAGAAGTTTCCTTCTATGTTCTATTTTATTCAATATAGATGATCTGATACTATTTCCCCATAGGATTATTGAATCACACTTTCTCGTGTATCTCTTCAAGAATCTTCAACAACCTTCGGTAAGGTCTGTTGGCCTTGATCAATAATTCTGATCACCTTTTTTATTATTCCTCAATTCAATAATGCTCGGAAAGTTCTTTCTTCTTCTGATGAAGTCCTGACCTCACTAATGTGTGTGAAAATGGTTCACACATCCTCTTCAAGAATTCAAGAATAATTCTACACAATATCATCTCTATCTGCCTTATTGGATTCTCAAAAACTATCAACTCGGTTATTATATCTTCAGTAATTCTACTTGGCATTAGTCTCAATCCATTTCTACTTCATGCATGGATTTCATGGAATTTAAAACTCTTTCTATTGGATATGTCAAAAACTTCTCACATGTGCATGTGTTTATGCATGATTTCATGCATATATAATGTGTTTCTTGTAAACCCGAGCACACATTATTCACTTGTATAGATATTTTAGGTTCAATGTGTGTGAGTCATGCAATTACACATGCATTTTCCACTAAATCCTTCTCGTGTGAAACCCCAAATGGGTATCAATATTTGAGAACACACACTTTCTCTTCTTCTCTTCCCTTTCTCTTATGTATTTTTGGTTCTTATCACACACTCATTTGTTCTTTTTAATTTTGTTTCAATGTGTGTTATGCATGTGTTTTCTTCACTCAATATGCACACACAATCTACATCTTCTTTATCTTCTTCTTCTCTCTCTTTTCATCTACATGAACCATGCAAGTTCTTCCTCCTCCTTAAAATGTAATTCTCAATGAACACACACTCCCTTCTTCTCCTTCTTGAGCACACAACCAAAATGGGTATAACAAGGGTGTGAGTGGGTTATCCTTCTCAAAAGGTAGTGTATATGCACACTATCTCAAGGGATTCTCAAATGAACTAGACATATCCTCAGCTCCTTCAAACAATTCTCAGCGTACATGCATGTACAATCTTCACCATTCTATGAAAACACCCGATTCATTGGGTTTCTTCAAATAATGCACACTGGTACATGTAAATATGTATTGTCCTTCACTTGTTATCTCCTTTTTCACAAAAACGTGAACCCCTAAAAACATAATGGATGGGTTGTGCAAAAAAGTGGGACTTCTCAACTTTTCTTCATGACACCCATGGGTTCACGGTTCTTTTTCATCACACAGAAGGTATGTGTGGATATTCTCCACAGAATCAAGAAGGGTTCATGGCTCTATCTTCGTGAAGCACAAAAATGGTGAGCCTACACCAGTTGCTTGCCTACGGGATCACCTCCATGAAGCATGACTAGGGTTTAGATAAACCAGTCGTGTGTTCATGGATTTCTTCCCATAGAGGTGCGGTTCTTCTTCTTCATAAAACACCTTAGAGAGTGCATATCACTTGTCAAAGGTCTATGAGATATTCCTTCTCATTCATGTAGCAAAGATGTGTGGAAACATCTTTCTTTCACAAACCAGAGGAGTTTTTGGTGGCTTTGTTTCTTCGGAGAAATGATAGCTATCTAATATGTGAACAGCAGTAGCCCGTTCTTCCTCAGGGATTATCCTTTTATAGATAAGGATGAGTGTTCAAATCCCACAGATAATATGTGAAGATATTCTTGTTGAATGCATGAGATATTCATCACTTAAAATATTCAAACCTTATATTTTTAATATCTTAAATCCCCTTAAAATGTATGCCATAGATCTTAGTTTGTTTCTGTTTAACACAGGATCATCCTTTCACATGAAAACCTCAGGTGCATGTGTTTATGAACACATGAAAATCACCTCCTCGGATGCTCGAGCTCCATAACGTGTCCTCACAACTTCGTTTTATTTGGCCATGTGAGTTATTAATTTCATTCTCATTCATTAGAATGTAATTTCATGCATGATTTCATTACGTTCAGTTGATTCTTATGCTATGTATTTGATTGAAAATGGTGGATAGAGTATAATCAAGTAGGTTCGACTTCTTCTCCAGCATACAGTGGTGTTAGGTGATCCAGAGATTGAAGATGACGCGGCTGCGGATCATAGGATGGTCATCATTCAACTTGGCATGGCATGGGATGATGAACGACATGGATTTGATCCCAGGAAGAAAAATGTGATGTGTGTTCATGATCTCTCGCGAGATTATTTAAATCGCTGATATCATTTCATTTAATAAAAAAAATTTCCCACATCGAAACAGAGAAGTTCCTGAGCTCTAGTTTAAATATCAATCCACTTTAGCATATGCTCAGAATTCTCCCTCTCCCCTCACAGTACTTCCCTATACAATTTTAACTACAGGCATGTTCAGGGCCCACCCTTTTCTCCCATTGGCCACGCTCTTTTCCCTGACAATGTGCGGGCTTTGTCATGTGTGCTCCAGCGGCTTACACATGGTCCTCATGCAGCTAGCTCTTGCGGGCTCACTCAGTTGGCCTCCCTTACACGTGGTCGACCCTGTGCCCACATGTTCTTTGAGGTTGTGGCTACTAGTCATCTTGCATGGTTGTCCTGTTTTTTTGTATAAACCCCATATGAAACCAAAGTATACATATAGAGGAATTCAACAGGAAATGAACCATACTTTGAATTCCAATCATCTTAATATTTAGCCATCAGCCCTCTTCTTCTTCTAATTCTTTTTTTCGCACCTCTTAATCATTTAGGATTATATCAACCTTTTCAAAAACTTCATCCAATTAGAAACCAGTGTATGGAACTTTAAATGCAAAATGAAATCAATAATTTCATTTCCTTCTTCAAATGGTGTAACAAAGTGTCATTCTTTGACACGTGTCTTCGAACATAAGATCAGTTCAACAATTATCAGATTTGTATAGAGAATGATCAAACATGACATACAGTGTCAAATAGTAATTATCTAAGTGCCATTAGTTGTGGAACAACTTCATCATAATTAGAGTGGTCTCTTTTCTGAGTCAATAACATTACTTTAAGCATCACCGCTTCAATCATCATCACAACTTCAATAATGAACTTTCCATACATATATTCACACCTTATTGACAACAAATTCAACAATATTCTCAATAATCTCCCCCGTTTTATTTTTTTCTGTATCACCTAAGAAAACTTTGTATGGGTCAATATGTGTTCCAATATTTTATCCCCCTTATTAGCAACCAAATGAAATGGTTTAGTGGGATCTATTCGATAACAGTTTATCCTCCCATTATAGAATATCTTCTTGAATATTTCTGAGAGAGTGGTGATGTCACATGGTTCACTTAGAAAAGATCCTTTAGTTAATCAACTCTAAGTCTACTTGGGATAAACCAGTGTAGAAAAAAAGTGAGATATGAAAAAAGTTTTTAATGTTGTCCATAAACAATCGTACATGTGAAATCATGCTCAAAATATTGCAATTCTTATCCTAGGGGTTAGAAATAGTCAGATTTATCAATGAAATGCTAAGTCCTTCACATAGTTAACCAAATATATTTAAAAGTTCTAGTGAAAAGATAAATCTCTCCATTTCATACCATCTTTCCATCAATCAATAACCCCCCCCCCCCCCCTTACTTGACATGATAAATACAATTAAGAACAAGGTATGAAAGTGTGATTGGAATACCTCAAGTTTCAAATCCGAGAGATGAAATTAATTTCAAGATTTTTCATGAAATAATCCTTGATATCATCTCCTTCATATTTTCTCCCCCACAAAGGGTGAAATCCCTTTGATTCATTAGGGTGGAAAATATCATCATACAATCTTCAATATATTCATGTTGATAATATTCCACTGTGGAACATTTAAAGTAATTATCAAATCACGACTAATGAGTTCAACTTGTTGTTATCCACTTTTCTCATAATATTATCATCTTGATAATGACCTTCACCATCAATTACCTACAATGTAAGCACAAATATATGAAAAAAAATATAAGGGAATAAGATGGAACCTCATTGATTCATCAATGTGAACAACAAGGTTAATATGGTTTTTCCAACCAAGATGATTCATTTTCTCCACTCTTCACACTTTCACACTTGATCTTCAATTATGGTTGTGTTTGTGTGGATATCAATATTTCTTCCATCTCTTTGTGTGTGAAATTTCTTTCTTCAAGTGATTTTAGAGCACTAGAATTAGAATCTCCTAGTACAATTTTCATCTTTTTGATAAATTATTCTTGACTTGGAATAAGTGTTATAAAAGTTTTAATAGTGTAACTATCCCTTTTTCACCTCACACACAATACTTCATTTTCTTCACATCGAATCTTCCCTTTCCTTTTTTCAATAGCCGTACCTTGTGCATTTTCTATTTTTATCATTCTTTACAAATATTTTGGCTAGATAACCAATAAATCATTAGAAACTGAGGCATCAGGATTGGATCTTCCAAATGGATTCTTCTGAGTTTCATTCTTATTGTTTATTTTGGATGCACTACCTTTCAACTTCTTGGATTTAGAATCCAAGGTCTTTTCACCTTTCCTCCATTAAATCTTCTTGGGAGCATTTGATTTTGCACCATTATTCTTCCTACTTCCCAATAATGATTCTTCTTTCTTATCCATCTTCTGTGATCTTCTTTTCTTATTAGCTTTGGATACATGTTGAGATGGACATGTACCAACCATGTGAACACTTGCATTTCATACATCACGGATATTATCAAACATTCCAAATCTGTTTTTAGTATATAGATACTTCTAGATCTGTGGATATTTCCTCTTCCTCTATAGCTTGCTCCCCTTGAGATGGGATTCCTTTTGGATTTTTCATTTTGAGTATTGTACCAAAAATCTAGTGCATAATGCCCAAAAATGTTGTAGTACCAACATTGACCCACAAATATTGACTTCTTGATCTCTTTTCGATAAGGTTGTTGGTATTTCTTATTGAATTTGTGTGCTCTATCTGGGGAAACATCTTCCATTTTCTTATTCCTATCCACCCTAGACATGGTGGTAGGTTTCTCATCACCTTTCCTCATTTATATTTTTTTTATAATGTTTCTTCCAACTTGTATAGCTTGTGGAAACACATTTAGAATCATGGGTACAAGATGTTATGGATGGTACTTTTTCTCTGTGGATATTTCCATTGGATTAAAGGGTGATCTAATATTATATTTGGAATCATAATTCTCAATGAAAGATTCAGTGGCATAATATCATATTCTAGTTGTTTGGGAAGTTTAAAATTGGGGTGATTGGTTATTCTTCAATCTCACCTCCATCTCTAAACACTCATGTTGAGGGAGTAATTTTCATCCTCAACTAATCTCAGTTTACTTCTCAATTATTCATCAATTTTATCATTTTTTCTTCATACATACTTTTTAATTCTTTTAAAGAAATGTCAAGCTCCTTTACCTTTTTAGCTTTGTCTTCCAGTTGACCAGCTTTGACAACCATAGAAACTTTGTGAAATTTTTCAAATGCATGGAATGATTTTTTAAACACAATCTCAAAGAGTTATTTCACATAAATACTTCCTTTTAATTATTCATCAACTTCAGAATATATTTCATTGCAAAGATAAATTGTTTCTTCCTTTGATTTCACAAGTTTTGTGAGAGTGTTGTACATACCAACCTTTTTAGCCAATGCCTCTTCCATGGCATCAGCTTCTTCTTCTAGTTTTAATTTTACATCTTAAAGAGAACTAATTATCATAGCAATATGTCTTGCCACTTCTCTATGGATTTTCTTCAGTTGATCTTTGATTTCATACTAAAGATCATTAATTGATCTATTATCATCATAGATTTAACAAGCTCCATCATAAGATGAATAATAAAAAGAGTTTTCGCATGTTGTACTTTTAGATTACCTTCAGTAGAAGGTGTCTCCCCATTAGAAATATGATTCTTCTTTTGCGTCCTTTCCTGTTTATTCTTTATATTTTTCTAAGTCCTGGTGGAAATTTCCATTTGAATTTGCTCACGCATTTCCTGAAATTTTCACTTCATAAAGATTATCTCGGATATTTTATAGGTGACCTTCCCTCTGATACTAATTGAAGTTCTTGGATCAATGTGGAATCACTGAGAGTGGGAGGGGGTGAATTAGTGATCCCTTTAAACTTTTTACAAATTGATTATTTTCAATTAAACCTATATGGATGATTAAAGCCTCGATCCACTCTTCATATGTCTCTCAACCTTACCTCGAATGATGCTATATATATAAAGGCATTGAACACATGGATTTACAAGGTTTGGTTTGAAGACCGACTCCTTGCTGTGTTGGTTATTCTCCCCAAAACAAATTATCCACTATAATACGATGAAAAATTACAATGGTCGATATAGATTCTTATTGTATCTATCCTGAGTCCCACAGGTGGTTCTTTATACTACTTTCCATAGTGTTACCATAGTCTAGGTGGCCTGCTCCAAAGTCTCACTTAAGTCTTCTTCCCCTGAGTCTCATAGGATTATTCTAGATCTCAAGTAACATGAGAAGATTCCTTCTTTGTTCTCTTTGATTCACAGTAGATGATCTGATTTTCTTTCCACATATTCTTGTGGAATCACAGTTTCCCATGTATCTCTTAAAGAATATTCAACAACCTTTGGTAAGGTCTGTTGGCCTTGCTCAATAATTCTGGTCACCTTTCTAATCAGTCCTCAGTTCATCAATGCTCAATTAATTCTTTCTACTTTTGATGAATACCTAGACTCATTAATATGTGTGAAAATGGTGCACAAAACCTCTTAAATAATGCAAGAATAATTCTACACAATAGCATCCCTATCTTCCTTCTTGGATTCTCAAACACTATCAACTCAGTTATTAAATATTTAGTAATTCTACTAAACTTTAGTCTCAATCCATTTCTACTTCATTCATGGTTTACATGGCATTAAAAACTCTTTCTCTTGGATATCTCAATGACTTCTCAAATGTTCATGTGTTTATGCACGATTTCATGAATATATAATATGTTGGTTGTAAACACGAGCACACACTATTCACTTGTATAGATATTTTAGTTTCAATTTGTGTGGATTATGAAATTACACATGCATTGTCCACTCAATCCTTCTTGTGTGAAAACCCAAATGGTTATCAATATTTGAGAACACACACTTTCTCTTCTTTTCTCCCCTTTATCTTTTTTCTTTTTGGTTCTTAGCACACACTAACTTGTTCTTTTTAATATGGGTTCAATTTTTTTTATGCATTTGTTTTCTTCACTAAATATGCACCCACAATCTTCCTCTTCTTTATCTTCTTCTTCTCTATATTTTCATGAACATGAACAATGAAATTTCTTCCTCCTCCTTTAAATGTAATTCTAAATGCACAAAAACTCCCATATTCTTCTTCTTCTTTCCCACACAACCTGAATGGGTATAACAAGGGTGTGTGTGGATTATCCTTATCAAAAGGCAGTTTATATGCATACTACTTCAAGGGATTGTCAAATAAACCAGACAGCCTTTGATCCTTCCAAAAATTCTTAGTGTACATGCATGTACAATCTTCATCATTCTATGAAAACACCTAAGCCTTTGGGTTTATTCAAATCACGCACACAGGTACATGAAAATATGCACTACCCTTCACTTTCTATCTCCTTTTTCACCAAAACTCAAACCCCTACAAAATAGAATGGATGGGTCATGCAAAAAGGTGGGAATTATCACCTTTTCTTCATGACACCCATGGGTTCAAAAAAACATTTATCATGCAAAGGGTATGCATGTATCTTCTTTAGAGAACTAGAAAGGGTTTGTGGCTCTGTCTTCATGAAGCGCCACAAGGGTGAGCCTTTACTGGTTTCTTGCCTGCAGGATCACCTCCACAAATCATGATGAGGGTTTAGATAAACCAGTCACGTTTTTGTGGCTTTCCTCACATAAAGGTGCGGTTCTTCTTCTTCACGAGACAGCTTCAAGAGTGTGTAGCGCCTATTCAAGGTCTGTGAGATCTTTCTTCTAATTCGCGTAGTAGGGCTGCACCAAAACCTCTTCCTTTCACAAACTAGAGGAGTTTGCAGTGAATATGTTTCTTTATAGAAATGAGATCTCTCTAATATATGAATGGTAGTATCCCATTATTCCTTATGTATTATTCTTATATATACAAGGATGTGCATTCAAATACCACAAATAAGATGTGAAGATATGCCTATTGAATGAATGAGATCTTCGGTACTTTAAAATACTAAAACTTTCTATTTTTAATATCTTTAAACCCATTAAAAGATATTCTACATATCTTGGTTTGTTTCTGTTCAATGTGGGACCCTTCTTTCACGTAAAAACATAATGTGCATGTGTTTATGAATGCATGAAAATTACATCATCAAAAACTCAAGCTCCCTGACGTGTCCTCGAAACTTTTATTGCTTCGGCCACATGAGTTCTTCATTTCATTCAAATGAATGAAAATTTAATTACATGCATGAGTTCATAACGTTAATCAATTCTCATGAGGTGTATTCAATCGAAAATGTTCGTATGAGTGCAATCAAGGAGGTTTGAATTCTTCTTCAGTGTACATCATCATCGGGTGATCCAGAGGTTAAAGACGACATGGCTGCGAATCATCATATGGTCATCATTCAACTTGGCGAGGCATGGGATGATGAACAGTGCAGATTTGATCACAAGACATGAGATGTGATGTGATGTTTCGATCTATCTCGAGATCAGTACAATGGACAAGATCATTTTATTTAATAAAAACATCATCCCACATTGAAACAGAGAAGTGCCTAAGCCACTGTTTAAATATCAATCCCCTTCAGCATATGCTAAGAATTGTCTCTCTCCCCTCACGGTACTGACCTGTACCGTGTTCATTGTGGGCGCGCTCTGCACCCACCCTTTTCTCCTTACAGGTGTGCTCTTCACCCTGAATATGTGCAGGTATTTTCCTACGTGCTCTATCGTCTTACACATGACCCTCATGGGGCCTGATCTTGCGGGCTAACTCAGTTGTCCCCCCTTGGGCGCGGTCGACCCTGTGTCTCGCATGTGCCTTGAGGTTGAGGCTACTAGTCATCTTGCATGGTTGCCCTATTTTTTTGCATAACCCTATATGAAACCAAAGTATACCTATAGAGGAATTAAATATGAAATGAATCATACTTATAATTCCAATCATCTTCATCTTTTTTCATCAGCCATTTTCTTCTTGTTATTATTTTTGGCACACCTCAAAAGAATTTAGGATTAGATCAACCTTTTCAAGCACTTCATCCAATTAGAAACCAGTGGATGGATCTTTAAATGCATCGTGAAATAAAGTATTTCATGTCCATCTTCAAATGTTTTAACAAAGTTTCATTCTTTGGCACATGTATTCCAACTTAATATTAGTTCAACTGTCATCATATTTGTATGGAGAATGATCAAGCATGACATCCAATGTCAAATAGTAATTCTCCAAGTTCCATTATTTTTATAACAACTTCATCATGATGAAAGTGGGATCTTTACTAAGTCAACTACATTACTTTAAGCATCACCACCTCAATCACCATCGCAACTTCAATCATTAACTTTCCATACACATATTGACACCTCATTGACAACAAATGTAACATTATGCTCAGAAACTTTAAACAACAAAACCCCTATCCATTTTAAAACCAAAATGAAAATCATAAAATTGAACATGCTCGTAATGTGAATGATATAAGCCTAAAATTATGTATGAGTACCAAAACATTACTCTCAAGTCAAAGAGTTCTAAATAGAAATTTATCGCATTATATATTCATAGATCCAAATCAAATAACTTAACAATAACTATGAGAATAAAAAAATTAATCTCAGATTCTTTGGTAACTTTTACATCAGACTATATTTATTCTAGATAGGAATGTAAGATGATGTACATCCCAAGTTACAATACTAACCTAAAAACCAATCTACCCTAGCCCAAATAATAAACAAACTCACTTTAATACCACTTTATTATCATTTATCTCTAATACTACTTCATAACATTCTTTATCAGATCACTATATAGTAAAAATATTGGTCTATTATATGACCTTAGGTATGCCCCCATGAATTCCAATGGAAACAACTAGTAGTGATGGTCTATGGGTTTATAGTGGGGAGATTTTACCCTCTGAAGATAAAAAATAATTATAACATGGTAATAATGAAAACATCTTTAAATAATGAGAAGAAATGGACTAAAATATACATATGGTAATCCATATAAACATTTAAAATGTTAAGTTAGTTATACAAAAATAAATAGGATATCCCATATACTAATCACATATGTACATACACATAAGTACCCAAGATAAACATATAAAATATCATTGAGGAACCATATGGTTTTTCTGAAAAACCTCATTGTTTATTCCATGCACCATATACAGTCCCATATCTACTAGGTTCTAGATGAATAACCCTTACCCTTACCTATTCAAGGAAATATAATGTCTTCAAACATCTAGGAGAGACCATATAGGGTTTGAGTATATATTCAATAGGCTAAGATCAACGGTTTCCTTAGATAATATCTATATGTATACCAATGTATGTGATGAGTAATGATATAAATTGAAGTAAAACACCCAACTCGTTCCACTTGTGCTCGATCAACCATGAGTGAGCCCTTACCTAATTCATCCATCTCCAGAGTAGAATGATACAACCATATTCTATCATACTAGAATTGTCCCCAACCTTCAAACCAATTTTCATGGAAATTGGATTCATACATCGACCCATAACCAATAAATGTCCCAAGTTCACCATATTTTCCCAATGTTATGTCCATAAACCATATCACAAGTCTCATGGTAATCTAAAACCTTTACCAACCATGGTATCAATAACCCAAAGAAACCCAAGTAAATGATACATATATACTTTTTCATGTCTTACCCATCATTCCCATCATATCAGATATATATGGAAATCATTCTGATCCCATTCATAAATCTCAATCATTAGTATAACACTATAGCCATATACAGGGTATCCCTACTCTAAAATGATGTTCAAAAAAATCACCCCTATGCCACTCAAATTACATAGTATAATTCCAATAATTAGTGGTCAAAACCCCCTCATGGGCCCTATCTTATGTGCACATGAACCCAATGGATTCATCCCCTATGGTGATCACCAATCATCTACCCAAAGGCCATAATTTAGTAAACCTCTATCATCACCCACAAAAATGGTCAACACCATCAGAATCACATTGTGAGACCACATAAATCATCACCTCCTAAGAAACTCTATCCACATTACATGGAATCATTCATATTAAACCCTATAACCAGATAACCAGACCATACTAATCCAACCCCATCATTTTCAACATGACACAACCCTCATGTATCTCTTAAAAAATCAAAGGTGGCTCTATTCCTGGTCACACATGAAAAACCCCACCCTCTCCCATTTATCATACAATTCATGGAACATGTATATCATTAGATATATCAAGGTACTACCTACCATGAGTTAAAAATAATCCAATCATTGAGAAACTCCAACTAATCTGGCTCTAATTATAAGAAAACAATATATGAAAAAATCCATAATTTAGATCATAACTAACCTGAAATAAGTAAATGGAGAGAGTGATATGTAATAAACACTCAGGGAAAGATATCTTTACTCGTGGCCACTCCCTATAATAGATGACACGATGAAATTGAAATAATCGATTAAGATCTCCCAAGAATGGATAAGAAATAAAAGATATAAGAGATAACTATGGGAAAACACATGGTATTTAGGATGGAATATACTTATTAAATTAATTAATAATCATTTTGGGATTAAAAAACTAGAAAAGTTTCAACACACTCTATTTTTTGAAAACACTAGGACCTTTATGTAATGACTCTTACACATGGGGTGAGCCTTACATATGACCCCAAAGGACCCTTATATATCACCAACCCTTACACGTAATCCAACAAAATTAAAAAGACTAAAAACCTTATATATCAATGAAGTGACCCTTATATATCACCCTTTATCATAGATAATCCCCTTATGTATGAAGGAAATGACTATTATGTATCACCCTTTGTCGTAGAAAATACCCTTATGTATTGGGGAAATAACCCGTACATATCACAATGTATCCCAAAAATTTACTAATTTTTGACCTTCTATATTATATTATATTTATGTATTGAATAATTATCCCTTACATTTCACAAGTGAATCCCTATTACTTTGTTAGATTTCACTTCCTAAGGACTCTTATGTGTCATCCTGGTTACACATATGTATCATAGTCCCTCCCAACACTTTGTAACTTTTCCAATGTGGAGGACCCTTACATATATATGGTACCTTTATATATCATAGGACTTTAATCTCATGTATTTACTTTTCCATAGATTTACTTTTACATATCCTATGTTTAACATTATATATCACATAGGGACTCTACACTTATCTAATTTCGCATCACATGGTGACCCTTAAAATATGAGGTAGTTAATCTTATGTGTTATTTTTTCCCTGTATTTACTCTTACTTATATGATTTTTACCCTTATGTATCACAGGGTAACCCTTAAATATCATATTTAGACATTTTTACAACCCTTCATGGGATGATATTTACATATAGTGACCCTTATGCATCATGACACTTACATATGTATACCATTATGTATGAGAATTTTTCAATTTCCAAGAAATTCATTGAATTTTTTTTAAAAAATCCAAATTCTTACTAAAAACATATAAATATGAAATTTATAGAAAAAATTCCCAAAATTCACTTCAAACCTATATTCCCCTTCGAAAACCCACTTATATCATAATTTCGCAACTCAACCCTTGAGGTTAAGCCAAATCTCAATAATCGATCCCATGTCTATGTTGACACTCCCTACACCTTGAAAGGATTCAAATTCTCATGATCAATCGAAATCTAACCCAAAAAAACCACTCTAAATTTTCATGTCCATTACATCATTATTCTTAGTGTGTTTATGTCTATAGTTTAGTGACTTTGGAAACATGGAACACAATATTATAACTTGGTGAAATATCTTCAATGTTTCCCACAAATATCTTACCCTTTAGTAATTCTACTTAAAACCTTTATTCATAAATTGGGGAAAGGAAACATAAGAAAGGGTGAAATCATATTCTCAGTAAGGTTAAATAAAGTAGATGCAAATTCATAACATGAGAATAAGAGTATGAGAACATGAGAGTAACATTTCAAGATCATAACTTTCATATCAAATATCATATACATGAGTCGTGGAAAAAATATTGGCAGTTTATAAGACATGAATAATAAGGTAATAAATGTAATTATCCATGAGAGAATATCATAGGAATAATATATATAATTTTTGGCATACATGAAATCATATAAAATCATTACCTATAATTCATGGATTATTTCTGAAACCTACCATGACACTTCATTGGGGGTAATCCTACAAGGTAGGGCATTCCACCATCCAAAATCGCATATCTTTCCTTATAGTGGAATTTATTCACTCCCCAAACCATCTTATTAGTCAAGGTTCACTCCCAAGGCAATATTAGTAGTCAAAGTTTACTCCCAATACCATCTTTGTAGTCAAAGATCACTCCCAATACCAAATTAGTAGACAAATTCCTATACTAAAATAATTTTACTCCCCATTCCATATACTTCTATCTCATGTGATATAAATTTTTACCCAATTAATTGGTGGTAGATATAGGTCTCACCCATCTTAGAATGAAATCATACATACATGCATGGCAAGATAATAAAACACTAATCATATCATGACCCATAAAAAGAGGTGGGTTTCATAAAAATCATATCATAACCCATGAAATGAAATGGGTATCATAAAAATTTTATCATATCAAAAACTATTTAAGTGTTACAAGTTTCATAATCATTTCATCATATAATAACCCATTAAAAAAAGCAGATTTCATAAGCGTTTTATCCCGCTATAACTAATTGAAGGGAAATGAGTTTGATAAATAAATTTTCAAATTAAACATAAAAAATTAAAATAAATAATAATAATAGAATAATTGTATCATATCCATATTAAATCATAAAATATATTAAAGGATTAAATCTTAAATGGAGAAGGATTTTGAAAGAACATTTGAAACATTTCTTAAGAAAAATAATCATTCTTTTAAAATAACATTTTAAAACATTAATAATTTTCAAAATATTTTTCTTTAAAAATAACTTTGAAAAACTTATAAAGAAATATTTCAAAATAATTTAAAGAAATTTTCAATAATAAAACATTTTTTGAAACCTTTTTTCTTGAAAACATATAAAGTAACCTTTGAAAATCATTTTGAAAAACATTTATTTGAAAATATATTTAAAAACTTATAAGGAAATATTGAAAACATTTCGAAGAAATTTTTTACATGAAAACCTTTTAAATTACTTTTCCTTTAAAATGAGCTTAAAATGTCATTTAAAAACATTTTTAGAAAACGTGATTTTTTGAATAAAACAGATTTCCGATCGAAGATATAAATAAAGTCGGATTTTCATAAAAATATTTTATTAATTATATAAAATGTGAAAGAGTTGAAAAATGGTACCATTACATGGATATAACATCAATAAATATATTATAATAAAATTCATAATTATTCTGTAGATATTTATCATAATATGTCATTAATGGAAGCATATCTTAAATAATCCTGATAAATGATGAGATTGTCGCAATAAACTCTTAACACTTTGGTAACATTGATTATTAATCCCCATAAAAGAATAAAATTAAATGATACATAATTTATCATGAAAATAAGTATATTCATGATATAACAAGTAAAATGGTAGTATATACACCTTATAAAATAATATAGGTGCATAACAAAACATTTTCTCAAAGAAGGAAAATTGAGACAAAATTACCTTACTGGTTTGGTAACTTCTAAACTGTAAACCCCATTAAAGATAGATTAATAAATGGATTTAAAAAATAAAAAAAATTAAGGATAATAATAATATAATTCATTCCTTTAAATTATATACATCACCCAAAATAAATGAGTGGTGAATAAGTCATAAGTCTCGTAGGAATAAAAATGAGACTAGAAATCCCCTTACTACTTGAGTAACTTTTGAATCTTCAAATAAGTGAAATAATAACATAAATTGAAGATTTAATTATCATAAAATTTATTTAATTAATTTTAAAAAGAATCATAGTGTATTATATACACTACACAATAAGAATAAGTGGTGAATATAGCATATATCTCATAGAAATAAAAGTGAGACGGGAAATCCCCTTACCTTATGTATTGACTCTCATTGTACTTGTTCAAAACTCATGTATAATAAGTATAAGTTTATTATAAATATATTACATAATAATATTTAATTATATAATACCATATATTATTTACATATGACATTATATTACCCTTTTATTAACAATTCCATGTTAAAATTATGTTTCGGGAAATAACTGCTTTTTTCATGTGTTTTGATTTGTTATATTTTTTTTCCTCTTACTTATATCATGATTAAATAATATAAATAATGATAAAAATGATAAAAATGTCATATATATTAACTATATATATTTATAATAATATTTATAAGATATAAATAGAAATTTAAATTCACTTTTCATGGAGATGGTAGGTTGTATGTACGCATGAATGTTGTTTTCATTTTTGTGTCGTATTGAAAGAAAGAAATTAAATGACATATATGTATATGTATATATAATATTATTAAAAGAGAATTATTATGTCATATATATATCATATACATTCACTAAATACATATTTTACACATTCCATGTAATGTGTGAATGAATCACATATCTTTGAGGAGGCGGTAGTCCACACGTCTACAAATGATGTTATTGTATTTCCAAAAAATAAAAATCATGAAAGTATGTGTTATATAATAATTCCATAAGAATAAATACATAAAATAAATCATATATATCATATATATCATATAAAAATATCAATTCCATTAGTATTATTAATCTTGAAAGGTGTCAATTGAAGAACAAATGACATCGGTTCTTGAGGCGGTAGTCTACCGTACATAAGAATGATGACTTTATATCCCATTTGATGGACAGGTGTAACGCCCTGACCCCAGCTACCCAGAGTCGGTGCATTACTTCGTAACATTGGCATGATCACAAAAGATCAAGTCTCGAAAGACCGATTAGTTTAGTAGCCTTGGAAACACTAGACACATTCGTAAACGTTACATTACATCATAAAGTGAAAAACTACAATAACAAAGTCTCCATAGTCCACACTCATATCCTCTTCTGACTATCCCTGTAGGTCATTCATAAAATACTTCTTCACATCATGGAAAATATTAAAACATTGAAAGGGGTGAGCTCAGATGCTCAGTAAGGATAACAATATTGCGGAAGATTTCATAAATAAACATAAACATTTAAGGCAATGTATAACTAAAACAAAAGCCTTTTAAACATGAACATCAACATAATATGGAAAAAGTAAAATGAGATAATGCCATTTACTTCTTCACATGGATATTCTACTGGTCGAATAATCACATGCAATATCAATAACCATTTTCATAATGATGGAATGCATAATGCCAGACTATCATAACCACGTAGCCAAGGCCTCATGCCAAGAACACAAATAAAATTTTGTCAAGGCCTCGTGCCAAGACACTAGTTTGTCTCATGAGACCTGCCGATGCATCGAGGAGCTATAGCGGGCTACACCCGTCACTTATTAAGTCCAATGCATTCCTCATATGAATAGGTTTAAACATATCATAAACCATAACATAATCGTATCACATAAAACATGCATAAAGGAAACATAACATTTCCACATTTCAATCACAAGATATAAATACAAAACATTGATATAATAAAAATGCTTTCAAAACCATTTTCAATACCAAAATAAAAGAAAGTTAAAACTTTGTATTTATTTTTCATTAAAAAAATGATGGCTTGTAGAGGAAGCCGAAACTCAAATAATGGTCACGGCGGCGGATAAGTCGTTGTCGCCGCATAAGTACGGAAAGAAAACATTCCCTTTTGTCGTTTAGTAAAACGCTTCGTATAAAAAAGATTCCTTTTGAATAAACGTAAAAGTCAAAGGGGTTTATACACCGTATAAATGAAAGATGTGTATAAAACCAAATATGCCTCAATGAAAGGAGATTGAGACGAAGTCCTTACAAAGATCATTTTTTTAAATAAAATAGATCTATTATGTGTATTCACTATAATTACACATAAAGAAAGTACAAATACAAGATAGGACATAATAATATCATGACATAATTTGAAAGTAGGAGATTAACCCAAAGAATGGAAATTGGGTTAAGAAGTTCCCTTACCTCGTGTCTGACTTGACTCAACCGTTCTCTAACCTCATGAATAATAAACTAGAGTTAATATATACCTTATTAAGAACCATTTTCAATTTCATTATCCTTATTATATCACTTATTACAATGATATGAACATTATGTAATTATTTAAGTTAATAACGGTCGTTTTGTAGATCTTTGGTACTTGAGTCAATAATAAATTTCTTATAATTACAAGTTATTTATGTGGTAGAATATCCATTATCTCAAGAATTATATTCATGATTTATATGTCATATATATCATATATATCCAGTATATACATTCATTTATAATATTACGTAACATTTAGAGGTAAGAAATGAAATGCACCGTTCATGGAGACGGTAAGCCGTACGTACGCATGAACGCTACTTTCATTTATATTTCGTTTTTAATGGAATGAAATCATAATGATATAAATGTATAATATAATTCCAGTATAATATACTGTATAATACCATTTACTCCATCCTTTATACATCCCACATATGGCATTAACGATTCAAATCACTTTTAGGGGGCGGTAGTCCGCACTTCCTAAAATGAAATTATCGCGTTTACCCATAATGGAAATCATAAAGTATGCCATAAATGAGAAATACATAAGCATAAGGAAAACATAAACATAATATATATATCATATATTAGAATAGTGTCATCAAAATGGCCACCATTATAGGTGTTAAAAGAATTTGAACAATCATCGTTTCGTGAGGCAGTATTTCGCCACCCACAGAAACAGTATGTTCCTTAACCATTAGACGAAGGTGTGTGTAAGTGTAAAAAAAAATCCTTATCATAACAACATCCTAGTATATTTTAGATATTGTTGTTGTTACAAAAGAAAGGAATGAAAAGAGTTTAAGGGGTTGGAGAAGAAAAATAAAACAAAACAACATTAGAGAAGACATTACCTAAAAAATCGGGTAACTCTTTTTGATTTGAGACAAAGGCTTCCTTGGGAAGAATTCTGCCCAAATTGAGACTTCTAGGAGTAAGTGAGGGATTTTGGGGGAGTATTTGGGTAGAGTTTCGCCGAGCCAAATGGCTTGAAGGTGTGAATAAGGTGGGAGTGGTGGGGGCCTTTTATTAGTTGAGAGGAGGGGCACTTTTGGAAAGTAATGAAATGTTATTCTATTATACAATGCTTTTCGGATTCTACAGGTCCGACACTTGTATAATTAGAGGCTAAGGTGATAAGGGTTCTAAATCCCCTCATCAAATAGGCTTTGGACAAGTGTAACCCTTGTAATTACATTATCTTCTCATTTTATTTAAATCGTTAAATAATGAGGTCATCGCTGCATCATCATGATGTCATAAATAATTTAATTTTTTTAATGTCTAAAAATTATAAAAAAAATACTAGTATGTAGGAAATCTTTTTAGCTTTACAATTACTATTTATAATTAAAAATATGACTTGTATATCCCCATGTAAAAATTGTTTTAGTAAAACATTTCATGTTTGTGTCATTTTTTACTTTAACATTAAATAAAAGGTATTTATGTCATTTTCCAACTAAAGTGGCTCCATGGGGTCCCCAATTTGACCCATGGATTTTCTTGGTCGTCCATGGCACATCCAATGAGGGTAGGACATGTATAAAGCTCATCTCATATTATTAAAACATTGTTTTTACCTTAAACTACACTAATTACCTCTAATCGCGATTAAGAACTTAAAAGTTACTATTCACCAAAAAATTATTTTAATCTCATTGAACCACATTTTACTTCTTAATGACAACCATGTATGTCGAATTTTTGAAAATCAAATCACAGAAGTGGTAATATTTCATTTTAACGAAAAATCAGTTTTTAAAAACCACTTTGTGGTTTCACTATTCATCAAAAATTGAAGTTTTTCAGAATAAGGCCAAAATTTCACCCTAAGCTATAATTGATATTCTGAATTCAAAAATGATTTATATTTTACAAAATTCCAAACATATAAGTTGAATTAATTAATTTTATAATTAATTCCCGCTGTCACAACAAATAGCGTGTTTTTAAGAAACAATTTATATCAAAAGATTGGCAATTGTTTATGTCCAATTTCAATGTTAAATTAATTCTAATGACCACCATTGGATAAAATGGTAAAAATATATTCTAATTATACTTTAAAACCACTAAATAGTATAATTTATCACAATAAATTATTTTGATTAAAAAAGTTGTTTTTAAGTATTTTTCACTATTCATAAAAAATTAGAAGTTCTCAGAAAAATACCAAAAATTCAACATAGGCTAATTTCGATATTCCGAATCCAAAAATGAAGTCCATTTTGAAATATAAAATTTCTATAATTTTAAAAAGTGGTTATTACTATTCATAATGGCTACTTTTATTAGTCGCGGTGTTTTAGAACTCGAAGTTGCGTACAATGCAAGCTATTGCATTATTGAATGAGAAGCGTATCGTGGAAGCTCGGGGTGTTACATTCTACCCTCCTTCAATAAATTGCGTCCTCGCAATTTGAAATTTTTCTTTGAAAATAAAAGGTTGAAAAGAGAAAATACCTTTGAGGAAAACCCACATCGGAAATAAGATTAATAAAATTTAGCCTTAATAAGAGGGAAAGAGAAATGAAAAATTCACCACCCAATTATGATCTCGATTAGGAGAACATTGGTGGCAATTAGAGACATATAATTGGAGGAAAAACGTAAATATTTGTAGGGAGTGATTGAGGTCATCAATCACAATCAACTGTCAAATTGAGGGCCTCAAAGCCTTCAATCTATGTTGATTTAAAATATCATCAGTTCAACAAGACATAAGGTATTAGGATAACACATTTTTTTGTTTTAATATCCCTTTACTAAAGTTTAAGAATTAATTTATTCATTGAATAAGAGATAGGTATATATATATTTATGCTTGACAATTAGAGTTTCAACCTTCAACTCATCTTTCACTCAAAAAGATAATAGAACTCAAATAAATTATACTTATCCTAATTCTATAAGGTTTCAAATGTTAACACATACCATTTAGATTAGTAAAATTAATTTGTAATAACCAGGGACTTCCTGTAGGCTAGTGGTAGGAAATAAAGGCCTGCCGCACTATGGTTGTGGGTTCGATTCTTGCAGCTTTGTCCGACGCGATGGGTTATTCCCCACCCTGCAGGTTGTCCTTTTCCTAAAACTATAGTATTATAATATTCCAAAAATAATCTTCAGAAATGATTTAACCTTAAACAATACTATCCAAAGATCAACTTAATCCATTCCAACCTTTATAGTTATCCAAAATACTTCTGTCCAACTCACAGTCCAAATTTTATAAGGAAGGTAAACATAATGAAGATCCTTTTTTTCCACGTAACAACATGTGGACACCTTCATCAAGTATTCTTTTTAAACATATTGAATTACCATGATCCCTTATTCCTTATAGAATACTAGATATACTCCTTCTATCCAAAAAATGTATACAAATCATCAATCAGTTTCAAGGAAGTTAAGAATATCCAATATAATTTATCCAAATCAATCACGTCTTATTCCAAAATTACTATCTTGGTATCAGAACCATATTATGGTTTATCTTTCTCTCAACCATATATTTTCCAAAAATTTAACCTACTATGGAGTCACTTTTCTTGGTTCCACAAAATCTCAAGTCCTTGATGAAATAGTACTGTAGTACAATCCTTATATACTCCATAATTATTATAACCAGTACATCATTGATACAACACTCAAATTACAAAATTCTTTAATAACAACATAAGAACTCTAATCATTACTCCCCATCTGTGGTAGTATCATAACTTGATTATTGTCCAATAACATCATTTTGGGCATACTTTGATGATTTGGACATTGGTTTGCGTAGTGTCCCCAATCCTTGCAGAAGAAGCATTGTACATTTGAAACCATTTTCTTACCCTTGCAGTCACGCACTTTGTGTCCTTTTTCTCTACACTTATAACAAACTCCCATTCCCTTTAGGCAAGTTCCATGATGTTTCTTCCCACAATTACCACATATCGGAAAATTCTTCTTTCCCCTCATCCCTTTATCCATCATTCTCTCTTCCATCCCTTTCGTCTCTTGCTTCTCTTCAAAGCCATAGGACTCAGAGAATTCTTTACTTATCTTATTAACACATGATACTATTTCTTCATATGTTGAGAACACATGGGAGACTATTTCCCTTCGAAATGTTGGCTTAATACCGTGAAAGATATGATCCTTCTTACTCTTTGGATCATACGTATTGCTAGAGTTCACATTCCTTCTACTGGGCGCCATTTCTATACAATGGCATAAATTAGATTAGTTTATGAATCAAAATACATAATTCCATACTTATAAAATACATAACATAAATTGAACTATTTATGGATATAATCCATAAAAATGTTTTCTTTGAGGAAGTATATACTCATAACCCTTCATAGTGGTTTGTAAAGAAAATGAGAATTATCCTAAGCATATCCCCCGGGAGTGTCGTAACTAAGAGTGCAGCAAGGCCCGTTGTCGTGCACCAGTTCCCGTTCGAGTCTAGCTCAAAGCGGTGTTTTCAGGTTTTACCCCTAGGTACATTTGTGCCAGAGCCGCCTCTACCTGTTCGTATCTAGACAGGGATGTATTGCTCGGAAAACTCATAACATCTCTATAATACCAAAATTCTAGGAAGTTCTTCTATACTAATCCTCAAAGTCTATCTTTGGGCTATGTGCTCTAATCATAGTTTATCTAAATCTAGCTTCCAAGGTTAGTACTAAACTGCCTCTGATACCAACTGTAACGCCCCGACCCCAGCTACCCAGAGTCGGTGCATTACTTCGTAACATTGGCATGATCACAAAAGATCAAGTCTCGAAATACCGATTAGTTTAGTAGCCTTGGAAACACTAGATACATTCGTAAACGTTACATTACATCATAAAGTGAAAAACTACAATAACAAAGTCTCCATAGTCCACACTCATATCCTCTTCTGACTATCCCTGTAGGTCATTCATAAAATACTTCTTCACATCCTGGAAAATATTAAAACATTGAAAGGGGTGAGCTCAGATGCTCAGTAAGGATAACAATATTGCGGAAGCTTTCATAAATAAACATAAACATTTAAGGCAATGTATAACTAAAACAAAAGCCTTTTAAACATGAACATCAACATAATATGGCAAAAGTAAAATGAGATAATGCCATTTACTTCTTCACATGGATATTCTACTGGTTGAATAATCACATGCAATATCAATAACCATTTTTATAATGATGGAATGCATAATGCCAGACTATCATAACCACGTAGCCAAGGCCTCGTGCCAAGACCACAAATAAAATTTTGTCAAGGCCTCGTGCCAAGACACTAGTTTGTCTCATGAGACCTACCAATGCATCGAGGAGCTATAGCGGGCTCCACCCGTCACTTATTAAGTCCAATGCATTCCTCATATAAATAGGTTTAAACATATCATAAACCATAACATAATCGTATCACATAAAACATGCATAAAGGAAACATATCATTTCCACATTTCAATCACAGGATATAAATACAACACATTGATATAATAAAAATGCTTTCAAAACCATTTTCAATACCAAAATAAAAGAAAGTTAAAACTTTGTATCTATTTTTCATTAAAAAATGATGGCTTGTAGAGGAAGCCGAAACTCAAATAATGGTCACAGCGGCGGAGAAGTCGTTTTCGCCGCATAAGTATGGAAAGAAAACATTCCCTTTTGTCTTTTAGTAAAACGCTTCGTATAAAAAATATTCCTTTTGAATAAACGTAAAAGTCAAAGGGGTTTAAACACCGTATAAATGAAAGATGTGTATAAAACCAAATATGCCTCAATGAAAGGAGATTGAGACGAAGTCCTTACAAAGATCATTTTTTTAAATAAAATATATCTATTATGTGTATTCACTATAATTACACATAAAGAAAGTACAAATACAAGATAGGACATAATAATATCATTACATAATTTGAAAGTAGGAGATTAACCCAATGAATGGAAATTGGGTTAAGAAGTTCCCTTACCTCGTGTCTGACTTAACTCAACCGTTCTTTAACCTCCTGAATAATAAACTAGAGTTAATATATACCTTATTAAGAACCATTTTCAATTTCATTATCCTTATTATATCACTTATTACAATGATATGAACATTATGTAATTATTTAAGTTAATAACGGTCGTTTTGTAGATCTTGGGGACTTGAGTCAATAATAAATTTATTATAATTACAAGTTGTTTATGTGGTAGAATATCCATTATCTCAAGAATTATATTCATGATTTATATGTCATATATATCATATATATCCAGTATATACATTCATTTATAATATTATGTAACATTTAGAGGTAAGAAATGAAATGCACCGTTCATGGAGACGGTAAGCCGTACGTACGCATGAACGCTATTTTCATTTATATTTCGTATTTAATGGAATGAAATAATAATGATATAAATTTATAATATAATTCCAGTATAATATAGTGTATAATACCATTTACTCCATCCTTTATACATCCCACATATGGCATTAACGATTCAAATCACTTTTAGGGGGCGGTAGTCCGCACTTCCTAAAATGAAATTATCGCGTTTACCCATAATGGAAATCATAAATTATGCCATAAATGAGAAATACAGAAGCATAAGGAAAACATAAACATAATATATATATCATATATGAAAATAGTGTCATCAAAATGGCCACCATTATAGGTGTTAAAAGAATTTGAACAATCATCGTTTCGTGAGGCAGTATTTCGCCACCCACAGAAACAGTATGTTCTTTAACCATTAGACGAAGGTGTGTGTAAGTGTAAAACAAATCCTTATCATAACAAAATCCTAGTATATTTTATATAATGGTGTTGTTACAAAAGAAAGTAATGAAAAGAGTTTAAGGGGTTGGAGAAGAAAAATAAAACAAAACAACATTAGAGAAGACATTACCTAAAAAATCGGGTAACTCTTTTTGATTTGAGACAAAGGCTTCCTTGGGAAGAATTCTGCACAAATTGAGGCTTCTAGGAGTAAGTGAGGGATTTTGGGAGAGTATTTGGGCAGAGGTTGGCCGAGCCAAATGGCTTGAAGGTGTGAATAAGGTGGGAGTGGTGGGGGCCTTTTATAAGTGGAGAGGAGGGGCACTTTTGGAAAGTAATGAAATGTTATTCTATTATACAATGCTTTTCGGATTCTAAAGGTCTGAAACTTGTATAATTAGAGGATAAGGTGATAAGGGTTCTAAATCCCCTCATCCAATAGGCTTTGGACAAGTATAAGCCTTGGATTTTACAGTATCTTCTCATTTTATTTAAATCGTTAAATAATGAGGTCATCACTGCATCATCATGATGTCATAAATAATTTAATTTATTTAATGTCTAAAAATTATAAAAAAAATACTATGATGTAGGAAATATTTTTAGCTTTCCAATTACTATTTATAATCAAAAATATGGCTTGTATAACCCCATGTGAAAATTGTTTTAGTAAAACATTTCATGTTTGTGTCATTTTTTACTTTAACATTAAATAAAAGGTATTTATGTCATTTTCCTACTAAAGTGGCTCCATGGGGTCCCCAAGTTGACCCATGGATTGTCTTAGTCGAACATGGCACATCCAATGAGGGTAGGACATGTGTCATGCTCATCTCATATTATTAAAACATTATTTTTACCTTAAACTACACTAATTACCTCTAATCGCGATTAAGAACTTAAAAGTTACTATTCACCAAAAAATTATTTTAATCTCATTGAACCACATTTTACTTCTTAATGAAAACCATGTATGTTGGATTTTTGAAAATCAAATCACAGAAGTGGTAATATTTCATTTTAACAAAAAATCAGTTTTTAACAACCACTTAGTGGTTTCACTATTCATCAAAAATTGAAGTTTTTCAGAATAAGGCCAAAATTTCACCCTAAGCTATAATTGATATTCTGAATTCAAAAATGATGTCTATTTTACAAAATTCCAAACATATAAGTCGCATTAATTAATTTTATAATTAATTCCCGCTATCACAACAAATAGCGTGTTTTTAAGAAACAATTTATATCAAAAGATTGGCAATTGTTTATGTCCAATTTCAATGTTAAATTAATTGTAATGACCACCATTGGATAAAATGGTAAAAATATATTCTAATTATACTTTAAAACCACTAAATAGTATAATTTATCACAATAAATTATTTTGATTAAAAAAGTTGTTTTTAAGTATTTTTCACTATTCATAAAAAATTAGAAGTTCTCCGAAAAATACCAAAAATTCAACATAGGCTAATTTCGATATTCCGAATCCAAAAATGAAGTCCATTTTGAAATATAAAATTTCTATAATTTTAAAAAGTGGTTATTACTATTCATAACGGCTACTTTGATTAGTCGCGGTATTTTAGAACTCGAAGTTGCGTACAATGCAAGCTATTGCATTATTGAATGAGAAGCGTATCGTGGAAGCTCGGGGTGTTACAACATGTGTGTGAGTGTAGGTCATAATATTAGTATAAAAAATCTCTGTATATTTATGATAATTAATTTATTATATAATCATGGAATAATAATAATTTATAGGGTGGAGAAAGAAATAAAACAGAAGTGATTGTTGAAGGATGTTACCTCTTCTTTGGGTAACTCCTTTTGGTTTACACCAAAGAGATTTTTTAGTTGGATTTCTTCCCAAAATGAGGATTCTATGTTGAGAGGAGGAAAGTTAGAAGATTATTTTAATAGGTTTTTTAGGATCAAAATGTCATGATAAGTTTGAATAAATGAGGGTTTGAGCTCTCTTTTATAATAGAGAATGAGTGGCATTTTGGTAAATATAAAAAGGTAAACACTATTGAGAGGTCCCCCTTATATCATATGACACCAATAATAGTCCATTTTATATAAAATTTATTATATGCTAGAAATATTTCTATAAAATGTATTTTGGACAAGTTTATAGGTTATTTTTCTCCTTAAGTTAAATTCTAACCACTAAGTAAACTCATTTTTACCTTAATCACTGTACTTAATTTCAATTACATTCACTAATATTTTTGGTAAAAAAATAAGTTAAACTTACTATAAAATTTAAATTATTCTTATTCTAAATATTTAATAAATTTTTCCAAATTCTAAACACATACGTGGCATAAATTAATTTAAAATTAATCCCATGGATGGGACGTGACAATGGATTTTTTAAGTAAAAATTTTAAATGTTTGAAAATTGTTTATATACAATTTCAATGTGAAATTAATTCCAATGAAATAATGTCACACCCTAACATTTGGAATCCATTTTTCTTATATTTATGATATTGGATCCTTTTATTGAGATTCATGTTGAGTCTCGGTTTAAATTTTTTGTGATTTTGGTTGAAAAGTGAAGTTTTAGGGCTTATAAGTAAGGGGTGCATAGGTAGCACATAGTTAAGGGAAATCATGTATCTTTACCCAGGTAATAGTTCATCTTGGTTTGGATTCCATGGGTAAGGTGCAGGTATTATGCATTATTTAGGAAACCTTATGAGTGGCTCTTTCTATTTGGACAGTGGCTACCACACGGTTTTCACAAGGTTTGGAAAACCATGCGGCCAAACTATGTGGTGCACCAAAAATTTTAAAATCATAAAATATATAATATACCCTCCCTATTGTTACCCTAACTTGATCCCCCCACCCTATTTGTCATTTTTTGTGCATGAAGGTGTCCCAAAACCCCTCCCCCATTGGTTGTACTCCCTCCTTTGAATCTCCTCCAAGATTTAAAGGTAATATTCGTTATGTTTTGAATTATTTACTCTTCCCCTCTCTATTTTCTCTTGGTTATTGGTTCTTTCTTGGTTTTTTCCTCTTTTATTAACCCTAGGGTTAGGGTTGTCTGGTTTTGTTCGATTTTTTTTGGATCTAGGGTGTGTGGATTGTATGTTGGGCTTGGTTCTTCATTCCCTAAAATTTTCATCGTATCTACACTCCATTAAGGTAGGTTCTTCAGTATGTTTCCTTTATGATGCATTCTATTTGAAGCATGAGTATTTTTAAATAATATATAAATGTGTTTTTCATTGTTATGGTATAACTTTTTGGATTGGTATGGTGTTTTATGTTGGTAAAAATTTGTGGAAGTAGTTTTAAAGGGGTTTATTTATCCATGTTATATAGTTATGCACATAAAGTGTTTTGTATTTTTATATTAGTCTTGAAATAATGTTGGAAATGAAATTAAACTTGGAAATGTAAGTGCATGTTTAGCCTTGTTCATCTGAGAGTGGTGTTTCATATTATTTTGGAAATGGTTTGAACATGTTGTGTAAATGTATTCGATATGGACATGATGTAAGGAACAATTGAAACTTTACAATGTTTTATAATTAAATTGTGGTTTTGAAAGTACAAATGCCCAGTTAAAACTTAGCTTATTTTAAGAAATGGTTTGAAAGACTGTGTGTTTGATGGCCTAATTGGAATTTTCATATGAATTATGGTGAGACCAGCACCCCTATACAGGATTTCCCAATATGGTTTATTGCATGGGTGGTGTTGGTGATTGGGGTAGGCAAGTGCGGTGGTGGCAGGTAAGGTGATTCACATGTGTGAGGGCCTCTCCTTTTACTATATATTATTATTACTGTTACCATTAGATTCATGGGTTTTTTTAGAGGTTTGGATGATGGTTTCTTGTTGAAATCATTTAGATGGGTTGGTACCCCCTTGACTTTATAGGGATTGGTGGTACATTTCATTGAATTGGATAGTTTAGAGCAGCCATTTGGTTATCAACTATGGAGTTGTACCATACACTGGAAAGTGAGTCTGATTTGAGTATGTCTAGGGATCACTCTAGGGATGTTCCGGAAAATCCCATGATTATCCATCTATATATTCTATTTATTTTTCTATTTCATGTTGGATATTATCCTTCCGGTTTCTATATACTTTTTTTGTCTCCCTTTATTTTTTTAGGTCCATGTTTGGTAATTTAGTTTATATTTGGTAGTTTGGTTTTTTTAAAGAAAAAGGGTTGTAGAAACTGAAACTATTTTTGAAAGGGGAATCTCTATGTGTTTCTTTAAAATGGGAACTTTTGGAAAGTTTTGTTTGGTTTCTTAAAATGTTATAAAGGCTTATTTTCTATTTTATTTCAAAATAATTTTAATGTTGTATTTTTGGAAAAATAAAATTTTGAATTATGTGGTGGTTACCTACTGAGATGTGAGGTTCACACCCTACTTGTACCATTCAGTTTCGGTAGACCTAATCTGTTTTACAGGTCTAGGTTTCTAGTTTGAGTGCTTGTTGTTAGAGCAGGTTGGTCTTATGGCAGGTTTGTTTTGTTGATGGGGTGACTATGAGGTCACATAGAGATCATGTTGGTAGCTTCTGGTTTGGTTTTGTATTTGGATTCTAGTTTTCTCAATTGCATTTTTTACATGGATTTGTTAGTATAGTTATTGAGATTCAGTTTTATTAGTTCTTCTATGTGTTCTGATTATTCATTTTGATCCTATTTATTCATTGGGATAAATATTTCCATTTATATTATCTTTTATTCCTGACACTATTTTACAGCCCATGGGGACCAAGAAATCCCTTCGGGCCATGTCTCAGACTGTTTGGGATGTCGGGTTGGATGGAATCCCAGCTTGGTTCATGAAAAAATTACATCCGAGAAGGAACTTTATTTTTTAGGTTGTCAGGTAGATTTGATATTAGGGCATTCGATACATAATAGGTTGTTATGGTAATAGTTTCATGAACTCTTTCTCATTCTCAACCTCTATTTTCAAGGCGTAGTTTGGGTTTTGAGTCTATGTTTTGGTTTTTGGATTGTTTTGGGTCAAGGGTGACAATGGAGGTAGGCTAGTGATATGTCATGAAATCACATGGAGTAGTTACCCATGTGGAGTCTGAGTACATTGTTCAAGTTACTCTTAGTGATGATGTTTACTTAGTTCATGTACCACTACCATGTCACCAAGTTGGGTGTAGAAACTATTCCCTCATTCGGGTTGTTTCGTGCGAGTCATGTTTTGTTTTATTCTTAGTTGATGTGAAAAATATTATAAAATGAAATTGGTTTTGAAATTGAAAACAATTAGTTTTAAAATAATGTTTTTTGGATTGAAATTTGGAAAATTCGTAGGTTTTATAGTGAAATTGAAAGTGCGTCCCTTATTATTCCCTATGAAATTCTACATATGTGTGGGTATGTATGGGAGGTTCATCTTAGCATGTGTTCATGGAATAAGTGGAAGTGGATGGACACATATGTGACAGTTAATAGGACATCATGGGTGATTATTTGAAATTAAATTTTTGGTTTGGTGTTTCCAAAATGGGTTTTGAAATGGAAAATGATTTTAGGAATTGTTTTTTCTTTAAAATGTGGGTTTTTTGTGAAAAGTTTCCTTGAAGGAATTCGGTTTTGAAACTAAGATAAAATGGTGGTTTTTGAAAAATATTCTTCGGTTCTTCTTGTATGTGTTTCTCTTGTGAGTCAGTTTTTTTGGCCTGAGATGGTATTTTGGTTGTGTTTTGGTTGGATGTTGATATTTGGATATTTGTTTTGATGTTGTTCAGAATATGCCTCTAAGAAAGGTCCCCATGTTTTCCGGTAAATCTTTCCCATTTTTTCTTTCTTCTCAAGTGTTTCATATCTATTAGGGTGATCAAGGTCTATCAGAGGTAGTGGAATGGTTGGAGTAAGTTGAGTGTGTCTTCTGATTATTGGTTACTCACGAACTTGTTAGAGTTTGTGCTATACTAGGATTGTTTGAGGGTCCATATTTGGATCAATGGAAGGTGTTTATTCCAACATCAATGCAAGTTGGGATGGTATGGTAAGTGTTTAAGACCACTTTAATATAAAGGATCAAACCTGGGGAGGTGAGGATGGGGAAGGTGGCAGAGCTATGGGATGTTTGGTAGGGCCAGTGGTGAGTGAAACCGTATGTTGACCACTTCAAGGTATTGGTTTCCTTATCTTTAGAGGTAGGGTAGAGGATAAGATGAAAGCTTCTATTTTTGTTTTGGTTCTTCATATAGAGACCTTGGAAAAATTTCTCTCATCTAGTGAAACTTATTTCAAAAATTTGGTGGATAAGGAATTTTTAGCTGAGTTGGTTCTCAGGGTGTAGTCCTTGGTGTTTGACTCTCATGAAGGTTACTCATCTGGTGAGAGGGGTGTTCAAGAGGAACCTATTTCTTAATAGTTTCATTAATTAATTTTGGATTATAGTTCTTCAAACTATTCATTTGTGTTCCACCATTGTGGCTGTTTCAGGCATTTGAAGTCACCATGTCACAATCCTCCAAAGACCTGTCATCATTGCAGCTGTCTATATCATCTGGAGAAGTTTTTTAGGAAGTGTTGTCTAAAGAAGAAGTTTTGATATGAGGATGTTAGCACCTGACTATGAGTAAGTAGATGCTTCAGTCATCAGGGATCTAGCCACATGCCTCAAAGTGAAGCTCTCACACTATCAGTAATCACCAGGGGTGTGGGGAACCTTGATCCACCTTTTGTCCCCAATGTTGGAGTGGAGACAGTTTTAGTCTCTTGTTGTAATTTCCTTCCTATTGTGATTTTATTTTATCTATGTAATAAACTCAGTAATTATATTTTATTATAGACCTATTTTTGTACCATGAATGTGGATCTTTAAAGGGTTATTCTTTTTTGATTGGGTTTCTTGTTTTTTTTTGCACTTGCTTGGAGATATTTGTTATTGTGGAAATTAACAGTTGTAGTTTGTGTTAGGGTTCGCCGCCCAGTTTGAGTGCCTTTTGTGGGGTTTCCCCTTATATTGGTTGTTTTTAGATTCTGTGGGGAGTTAATTTATTATGGTTCTATTCGTTGTTTGGTTTTAATACCTCATGTGAGTTAGCCCTTGTGTAGGGGGTTTTTGTTTTGGTTTGGTAATTCTTATTCTCGATTTTTATTTTCCTGGGTATTCCATATTGGTGCCATCATGGTTGGGTTTTAACATCGGTGGTGTTAGTTGGGTTCTTATGGTGGGGAGAACTCTATATTTTTCTCTCAATGTTCTTCCTGTTTTGGCTTCCTCTATAATGGTAGGGTGTGAATTGTGGACTGAAAGGTAAACCTCATGTTCATGGTTGTGTTTATTTTTATTAGACATTGGGGTCAAGTATTATTTGTCTTTCAACTTGGTGACTTTTTGGGGGTATAAAGTGATTGTAGTGGAGATAATTTTCACACCCCAACCTTTATAATTCTTTTTTTTTATGCTTTTATTGATATTAGAACATTTGGTTGAGATTTGGGTTTATTCTCAGTTTAAATTTTTGAGTTTTTTGTTGAAAAGTGAATTTTTTGGGCTTTGAGGCAAGGAGCACATAGGAAGCGCATAGTTAGGGGAAACTACGTGACTTCACCTAGGTAACCATGTTTCTTACTTTGGATTCTAGGGGTAAGTCTCATGGGTTGCATGCAGTTTGGGAAACTGTGTCCCAATCGTGTGATTGGATCTATCAATTTGGAAAGTGGCTACCGCATGGTTTTCACATGGTTTGGAAAATCATGTCGCCAAATCATACAACATGCCCATATTTTTAAAATCTTAAAATCCCTAATCTAACCTCCCCTATTTTTACCCTAACTCGAGCCCGCCTCCCTTTTGGTCATTTTTGGCACATGAAGGTGTCCCCAAACCCCTCTCTCTTTGGTTCCCCTCCCTCCTTTGTTTCTCCTCCAAGCTTCTAAGGTAAGATTCATTGAGTTTGGTTTATTTCCTCTTCCCATATCTCGTACCTCTTGGTTCTTGGTTCTTTATTGGTGGTTTTCCCTCTTTAATGAACCCTAGGGTTAGTGTTGGCTGATTTTGGTCGATTTATTTGAATTTAGGGTGTGTGGATCATCTTTTGGGCTCGGTTCTTCCTTCCCTTGAAGTTTCATCACATCTTCACTTCGTTGAGGTAGGTGTTTCTATCTGTTTCATTTCTAATGCATTCCATTTTATTCTTGAATACTTTTAAATAATATATAAATGTGTTTTTTATGCTTGTGGTATTATGTTTTGGCTTGGTATGGTGTTTTTGTGTTGGTAAAAATTGGTGTAAGTGGTTTTAAAGGGGCTTTAGTAGCCATGTTATATAGTTATTCACATAAAGTGTTTGTTAAATTGTCAGTTTTTTTTGAAAGTGAAATTTTGTGTTTTGAGTAGTGTTTAACCTTGGTTGTGTCATTATATCTTTGTTGGATTGTGAAATTTTCATTATGTGAGTGGATTGTGGTGACTTAATGGCTTATAACTTGTGTCTGGCATGTTGTGTTGGTGGTATAACATGGTTTGTTTCATGAAAAATTGTCTTGGGGAATTTATTTGATACTTTTGATCCTCCATTGGATGTGGAAACACCCATTTTTGAATGGAGTGTGTATATGGATAGGCATAAAAATGATAATGGTCTTGAATAAATATTCTCAACTTAAGATCCTGGATTTTCAAAACACTTATCCTACCACCATCTTATTTTCTTTTTCAAACTCTAAATGCATCGCTAATGTTCCCTTTCTTCTCAAATGAAACGTAAGTGGTTTCAATTATATTGTGAATTATTACCCATTTGGTACATTGAAAGATATTTGGTTTTCAAAAGGAGTGAAATCCCATTTGGAATATTTAAGTGTGTTTTTTGTTTTCATATTAGTCTTGAAATAATATTGGACCTGAAATTGGACTTGGAAATTTAAGGTCAGTTTTGGCCTTGTTCATATTAGAGTGGTGTTTCATATTATTTTGGAAATGGTTTGAACATGTTTTTTAAATGTATTCTATATAGACATGATGTATGTACGGTTGTAACTTTATAATTTTTTTGAAGTGAATTGTGGTTTTGAAATTATAAATTCTCGATTGGCATCTTAGCATGTTTTGATAAAAGGTTTGAAAAATTTTGTGATGTGATGACCTAGTTAGAATTTTCGTACGACATGTGGTGATATGGAAACCCTATAGAGGATTTCCCAATATGGGTTATTGTGTGGGTGGTGTCAGTGACTGGGGAAGGAAAGTGTGGTGGTGGCAGGTTAGGTGAATCACATGTGTGAGTGCCTCTCCTTTCACTGTGTATTATTATTACTATTACCATGGGAAACCTAGGCGCCTTTTAGAGTGTCAAGTGATGATTTCTTGTCGACCTTGATTTGACGGGTTGGTACCCCCCCCCCCCACTGAATTTATATGGATTGGTGGGACATTCTATTTTATTGGATAGTTTAGAGAGTTCAGTTGGTTATTGACTATGGAGCTTCACCATACGTCAACAGGTGAGTCTAATCTAAGTATGTCCCAGGATCACTCTAGGGATGTTCAAAAAAAGCCCATGATTATCTATCTATATGTTCTAGTTTTTTCTGTTGCACATTGGATATCAGCCTTGATAGTTTCTATCTTATTGTTTTGGTTCACATTATTTTCAATAGGGCCATTTTTGGTTTTTTTTTGATTTTTTAGTCAGGTTTTTTTGAAGAAAAATTGTTTTGGAAAGTGAAACTATTTTTGAAAGGGGAAGTTGTGTGTGTTTAATTAAATTGGGGACTTGTGGAAATATGTGTTTGGTTTCTTAAAATTTTATAAAGTCTCATTTCCTATTTTATTTAATACTAATTTTAATGTATTATTTTTCAGGATAGGAAACATATGTATTATGTGGTGGTTACCTACTGAGTTGTGTGGCTCACACCCTACTTGTACCATTCGTTGTCGGTAGACTAGAGCTATTCTGCAATTTTATGTTTCTAGTTTGAGTGCTCGTTGTTGGAGTAGGTTGGTCTTATGAAATGTTGGTTTTTTGGATGGTGGTGACCATGAGGTCACATAGAGATTGTGTTGGTAGCTTCTTTTTTGTTTTGTATTTGGATTCTGGTTTGTTCGGTTGTATTTTGTACATGGATCAATATGTATATTCAGTTATTGAGATTTAGTTTTTTTAGATCCTTTGTGTGTTCAGTTTATTCATTTTAATCCTAGTTATTATTTTGGATAAATTCTTCCCTCTCGATTATCTTTGATGCCCGACACTAGTTTCCATCCCATGGGGTTTAGAAACGCCCTTCGAGCTATGTCTTGGACTGGGTCAGATGTCGGGTTGGATGGAATCCCAGCTTGGTTTGTGACACCTAAATTGGATTTATTTTTGTTTAATTGAACTAATTATACTTTAAAAAAATTAAGATAAAATTCAAATATATAAATAAATAAGGTGAAAAAATAGTTTTCAATTAAAATTCAGTGTTTTCACTATTCATCGAAAAATGAAACTTCTCAAAAAAATACCCAAAAATCACCCAAATTAAATTTTTATATTTTTATTTCAAAAATGAATTTTATTTTTTAAAATAAAAATTATAAAATTTTTAAAAATCATATTAATAATAGGTGTTCCATTAAAAGACGGTAAAATTTCATTTTAGAGAAATACATCTTTTTATTCCTAGAATTGGATTTATTCTTATCTTATACCTATAAATTATATAGGATGGGTGTTAAAAAAATTATTGAATATATAATGTATAAAATATATTAAAAACATTCATCAAATTTTTTTTTAAATTTATTGATATGAAATTGTGTTTGTACATAGAAAAATTGTTTTCTTAGAAAGGGAATTTATTTATTTTCAAATTATTCATACTTTTATTTATAACTAATTGGTAGTCAAAGGATTAATTTTATATATATTTGTAAATAATATTTTCACAATTTAGTTAATCTTATTTTTAATTTCCATTCCAACATCTAAGTGGTAACTATAATAATATTTTAATAGCAATATTAATAGTATATTATAGTTTGGTAAAACTCAGCCTTGCATGTCATGCAATCTATCAAGGGAACTCATAAGTATGTGTAATGCAAGGAAAAAATAGTATTGCATGTACTAAAATCTAATCTAAGTGTTTCATATAGTGCAAGATTAATTTTGTGTTGCATACAACGCAAACTAAACTTAGTGATTTCATATAACACAAGCTATATTCAATGTTGCGTGAAATAAAAAATATTAAAAAGATTAAATTAATTCAGAAACAAATTGCAAAATCTTGGGGTGTTACATTCTACCCCCCTTAAAACTAATTTCACTCTCAAAATTCTTCTAGGTCATCAAAAGTTTACTATTTAAAGTTCTTTTCATTAAAACTCACATCGTAAAAACTAACACTAAAACCTACTTTAAAAATAGAAAGTTGGAAACATTATAGTTACCAATGTAACCCATTACTAGGTTTCTACATATGATAACATAGGTGAAGATTTGGATAGGGAAGGAAATTGTAAATAATTATAGAGGGTGATAGATATCACTGATCACAAAAACTAGGTGATCTAATGAAGGTTAACAATCACAAAACCATAAACCAAAGAGGCCTGAAGAAGTCATTGATATCATCAAAAATGTTGATAACGGGGAAACATTTTATTTCAAGACCCTTTTCCGAAAGATGAATAATTTTCATGATAGAACTTACTTACTTTATTTCATTCTATTTCATAAGAACAATATCAGCCTTGGGTTGCGCCTTTATAAATTTACACTTAATCTCTTATTCCAAGAAATGAAGGTGAATTTTACATTCCTAAGGAATTATAAAATCATGAGATACATAAATAGAATGATGGGTTATTCCATCAATATTTGTCACAATAAAAAGTTTAGCACAAATTATCGAATATTCATAAATCCTCATATGGTGAGATAATAATTTAATCTCTAAAACCTCATCTGAATATTAACATAAACTATTACATAAATGGTTAACCTTATAAACATTATGAAATATAAAAGTATCAAAATTTAGAAATAAGGTCACTAAATTTCTTTAAAAAAATCTTAGCATTGATCTCCTATATATCATAAATTATCTATTTTTTCACATTCCAAACATGTGAATACCTTCATTATCTATTCTATTGAAACATGGTAATTACCTATGTAATTATTGAAAACATGAATTCTTTATTATTACCAAGATTATTGGATATATTATTTAAGTCAAAAAATGTTATAAACTCCATCTGTGATAGCATAAACCACTTTTTCAACAAATCCTTAATCAGTTCCAAGGTAATCAATACCATCAAATTTAATTATTCATATACAACATATCTTTATCCAAACATCATAATCTCAACATTAGGAATATATTATGGGTTATATTTCCCTTAATCTTGTGTTTTATATGAATATAATCTTTCCATTAAATCATTTTCTTGTCTATAAAAACCATTCAGTATATTTTTGTAAATCCTTACTGAAAAACATAAAATGAAAAATCCCTATATATTATGTAATTCATAATTATTGAATACAAATACATAAACACTTCTATTATTCAACTTCATCATTAAGCAATTATCAAGGATACCTCATCTTATTACATAATACCTATTTCATTTCACATTTCACCTCTAGTTTCATCATCATTAGCAATATAACTATTACTCATACCGCCTTGATAATTTTCTTTGGAATCCTTCCACTTAAGACATTGATTTTCATAATTCCCATTCAGTTCACATTTAAATCATTCAACCATCGATGGTGTATTAGGGATTCCATTATTCTCATTAATTTCATTAACCCAAAAAAATCTCTTTGCAATTACATGATTTGTGTTCTTATTTTCCACAGTCAAAACATATTCTCATTCCTATAATACATTCACTTGGGTGCTTCTTTCTAGATTCTTGATACAAAAGAAACTGAATCATATTTCCTCCATGGTCTCCATTACCTGAACTCTCAATAAACTCCTTAATTATATTATTTAGTGAGTTTGATAGTTTTTTAATGTACACATTCTTAATCGTGTTCCATGAAAACTTATTAGGCATGATAACAACATCCTTCACTCTAGTGATCATCCCATTTAACTGGTCATCAGAAAATTGTTCATCACATTCAATGTTAAATTAGTTCTGTTTCATTCTCTCCATTAAATAAAACCAGAAAGCAGAGTGTGACCATCACTTATCATATAAAAAACCATATAATCATGACAAATAACTTATATTATGTATAAATTATGAAACATTCTTTTAAATATATGAATATTTAGGATAATCCTTAGATACATCCCTAGAAATATCCTTATAAATATCCCTAGGGATATCACTAATTTTTTCTAATCCTATTTTCAAAAGATTGATAAAAAAAATTCTTTGATACCAACTATAGAAACCCAGGCTAAACATACGTGCACATTACATCATTTTAGATAAATATTCAGTACATTAAAAAAGTATATGCCTGAGGACCATAATAGTTTAGTGTATTTAGAAACTTAGAACACAATATTCTAACTTGGTTAAATATATTCAATGATTCCGAAAAATTTAATCCTCTTTAGTAGTTCTACTTAAAACATTTCCTCATAATCTAGGGAAAGGAAACACAATAAATGGTTAGATCATATTTTAATTAAGTGTAAATAAAGGAGATATGTAAGCCTAACATGAGTATAAGAGTATGAGAACATGATACCAACATTTGAATAGCATACCCTATATATCAAATATCAAATACCTGAGTCGTGGAATAAATATTGTTAGTTTATAATAAATGAATCATGAAGGAATAAAGAGCATAATCCATGAGAGAATAACATATTAATAATACATAATTTTTGGTTTACATGAAATCATATAAAATCACCCCATATAAGTCAAGAATCATTTCCAAAAACTATCATGGCACTTCATAGGGGATACACCTACTGGGAAGGACACACCACCATCCCCAGTTGTATCCCTTTCATTATAGTGAATTGTTTCACTCCCCAAACCATCTTTGTAGTCAAGTTTCCCTCCCAATACCATATTAGTAGGCAAGGTTCGCTCCCAATACTATCTTAGTATTCAAGGTTCACTCCTAAAACCATATTAGAAGAAAAATTCCTTTACTAAACTAAGTTTACTCCCCATTATATCCATGTCTATATCATGATGTATAAATCTTTACCCAATTCATTAGAGAGAAATATATGTCTCACCTATCTCATAATGAAATCATACATATGTGTTCCACAATATAATAAAACAGTAATCAAATCATGACCCATAAAAATAGATGGTTTTCATAAACATCATATCATAACCCATGAAATGAAATGGGTATCATAAACATTTTATCATATCATAAACTATGGAAAAGGGATAGGTTTCATAATCATTCCATCATATAATAACCTGTGAAATGAATCAGGTTTCATAAGCGTTTTATCATGACATAACCTATTGAAGGAAAACTGGTTTCTTAAATAACTTTTCATCTTAAAAATAAACCATTCAAATAAAGAATAATAATGGAGTCATTACATCATATCCCTAGTAAATCATAAACTATATCAAAGTATTACATCTTATATGAATAAGGATTTTTAAATATCACATGAAATATTTCTTAAGGAAAATAATCCTTCTTTGAGAATCACTTTTAAAAACATGAAATATTTTCAAAATCCTTTTCTTTGAAACACAATTTGAAAAACCTATAAAATAATATATTAAAATAATTTAAAAAACTAAACATAAAACATTTTTGAAAACCTTTTTCCTTGGAAACTTATAAAGGAATCATTGAAAATCATTTTGAAAACCGTTTCTTTGAAAATATCATTGAAAACATAAAAAGGAAACTTGAAAACCTTTTGAAAACCTTTTTAAAAAAATAAAAAACATTTAAAATAATTTTTCTTGAAAATTATATTAAAATATAATTTAAAAAAAATTTAAACCATTTTTAGGAAACATGGTTTTTTGAATAAAATATATTTTCGATCGAAGAGATAAATAAAGTCAAATATTCATAAAAACATTTTATTAATTATCTTAAGTACAAAAGAGTGAAAAAATGGTACCATTACTTGGATATAACATTAATAAACATAGGATAATAATATTAATTATAATTCTTGATATATTTATTATAGTATTTCATCAATGTAATTATATTTCTAAACAATCTCGATAAATGATGAGATTGTAGCAATAAACTCTAACCATATTAGTAACTTTTAATCCTAATACCCATAAAATAATAACATTACATGAAGCTTAAAATATCATGAAAATAATTATATTCCTAAAATAAAATTTCAAAGGGTGTTATATACACCTTGTAAAATAATATAGGTGCATAAAAAACATGTGTCTCAAAGAAGGAAAATTGAGACAAAATTACCTTATTGATTTGGTAACTTCTGAACCGTAAACCCTATTAAAGATAGATTGTAAAATGGATATGTAAATAAACATAAATTCAATTATAATAATGTTGGAACCATGGTTTCCTTTGCATGGTTTGGAGTAAGTTTTGTGTTTGTTGTCAATCCTTAGTGGATGTTTAGAATATGTGCCAGCAAAGAGATCTTACAATTCACGCAGATAACAGTATTGAAGGTGGAACCATCTTCCAGTGTCTTCCAAATTTTTGGACCTCAAAATTTTCAAATAGAGAAAAGTGTTTTTTGGAAAAGGGACTTGTCTGCCGATTACTTGGAGGCTTGTAAACTTGCGTTCCTTTTTTTTTCTATATCAGAACATGAAAATATTTCAAAGGGAGAAGGGCGCCCAAGTTTAGAAGTTGGTTGCGCAAGTGTTTTTCGGGGGCAGAGACTTGCGCGACAAAACTTGCGCGCCGAGGGGAGACTTTCATGCCATTGCGTAGGGTGTTCAAATGCCTATAAATACAGGTCGCCCCCTCCTCATTCGAAACGAAGTTCAAACTTAGATAAAATCAATGCTCATGTCGCGCAGGTTTTGTGGTTGCGCAAGTGGTGGTGGGTCACACAAGTTGAAGTTGCATGACAGTTGTTAGATGTGCGTCCAAGGTGGTTTGGGAGAGAAAGGGGTTGAGTCGCACAAGTTTGAAGTCAAATAATTGAGTGTCGCGCAAGTGGTTGAGGTGAACTTGCGTGTCGGTTTGGACTTGCACGACGAGACTTACGCGTCATCTTGAAACTTGCACGTCGGGCTTGGATAAGCGCGCCTGGTGTAGTTGAAGCACTCCGGTCTTTTTGGAGCTGTAAGAAAGCTGTAAGATTTCCCGATACCTTTGGTGAAATGTGAGATTAGTCTACGGGTGAGATTTGGACTTCAATGGAGCATCTACATACAACAGAGGATCCATTCTTTTGCAATGTTGAAGAGACCTTCACGTCTATAAACTGAGTGGGACTTCACCAAGGGCAGTGATCCAGGAGGAGTCAACGGGAGTGACCCGAGGGATGCAGTAGGTTATCCCTGAACAATTGTAAAGGCAATGATCCTAGGACATAGTGATTGTTCCCAAACCTTTGTAATCCACAACGAGTGAAGAATAGTGGAATTTGGTACAACCGACAACCTGTTGGAAGATTCTCCTTGGACGTAACCCTTAGTGGTGAACCATGTAAAAAGTGATGTGTCATCTCTTTGCATGTGAATGTTTTATTTATTCTCATATCCATCATACAATTTAAACTAGTTTCTACCAATGAGGGAACAATATCCGTCAGTTTAAAAGAAAAAGTTGACACACTGATTCACCCCTCCCCTCTCAGGGTGTCATGGGTCCTTCAAGTGGTATCAGAGGAAGGTTACTGGTGTTTGATCTATTTTATACCACCATGGAAAATTCAGCCAGTGTTAGGGGAGTTCCCCTCTTTGATGGAAGTAATTTTTAGATTTGGAAGAATAGAATGAGATCTCATCTAAGATCCCTTGGAATGGATGTTCTGTTTTCCACTATGCAAGGTATACATGTTACTGATCCAACAGGGCTAGCTAGGACTGATGCCGATAGGAAAATTCTTGATGCTGTTGCTAAAGAGCAGAATGCTCTCACTGAAGCCCATTATGATCAGATCTATCTAAAGGTGATGAGTTTCACTTCAGCAAATTCCACGTGGGATAGACTTGAAAATATTTATGAAGGAGATAGCAAATTGAAGGAGACAAAAATAAAAGTCCTACACAATAGGTTTTATGATCTGAAGATGCATCCTGATGAGAATGCAGACTCCTTCAATCAAATTACTGAAGTGGTTGGAGAAATTCAGGGTCTAAGTGAAGAAATCAAAGACATTGACATTGTAAAAAAAATATTAAGAATACTTCAACCCCTGTACAATGCAAAGGTGTTATCCCTTGAGGAAAGAGATCTTTCCAAACTTTCTTTGGATGATCTGTTGAGCAGCCTAGTGGCATATGAAATGAGAGTCAAACCAGAAGATGCTACTACACGAGTAAGCAAGTAAATGGCATTCAAATCCATAGAGAAATTGAAAATTTCAAAATATGGTAGTGGTGAAGACGATGAGGAAAAATAAATTATTTCTCTCATTTCCAAGAAGTTCCAGAAGGGAAAATGAAAATTCAAAGGGAATTTACCTCTAGCTTTCTTTCGTTGTGGCAAAGTTGGGCACATTGATTCTCAGTGCTTAAGAAAGATCGATGATGATGATAGCGATGTAGAAGACATTAAGAAGCCTTAGAAAAGGTTTTTCAAGAAAGGAGACATCAAATCTAGAAAGAAAGTTTTGAAGAAGAGTTTTTTCTATAAAGAGGAAGAAGATGATAATGAATTCTGTGATGAAGATGAACTAAAATTTAAAACTAGGAACCATGCTTCCATGATGGCCACTGTTGAAAAATCATAAGATTCGGGTGGAAAAATCAATTGAAAACTAGTGTAGATCCCGAGTTGCAACTTAAGGATGATGTTAGTAATATTAAGATTAAATGTAAGAGTTGCAATAAGTGGTAATAAATTGTAGAAGAATCAACTGAATATGTTGACCAACTTGAAGCTGAAATTGAACGATTGGAAGAATTGGTGAAATTACAGTTTAAAATACTTGAAAACAATGATGATGTAGTGGATATGAAGCTAAGAATTTAAGAGTAGGCAAAGGTCATCAATGAACTCAACTCCATACTAGAGGAAAAGTCCTAGACTGCTGAGTGTCTTGAGGAGGAAGTTGTTACTCTTAGGATTAAACTTGATACTGAATCAATTTCAAAAGAATCAAGGAAGAAAATGCAGTTTGGAAGATTCTCAGATGCAGAATTACTGGCAAGAGCCAAGTTTAGTTCATATGGGGTTGCAAAAATCTTGAGTGATCAAAGACCCGCTTGTATGGGAAAGAGTGGAATAGGCTGTGAAGCCGAGACATCAACTTTCGGGAGTGAAGAGAGACAAAAGAAAGACAAGATGAAAGTTGGAAATGTTGAAATGATGCATGAAGTACTGAAAAAGAAAACCTCAATCCAAACTAAAAGGAGAACTTAAAATTATCCTCAAACATTCAGAAATGACAGGCAGTCCAACTATTCTTCCAAGGAAGAAGGTATGAAGAGAAATTAAAGTGAGAAGACATTTCATCTCATTTAGTGTCAGTTTTGTGGCTATCTGGGCCATACCATGTCATATTGCGAAGAGGCAAGGAGCTACTTGAATGGGGAAGATCTGGGACGTCAACAAAGGAGACTGACTTCATATCCTACATCTTATAGAAGAAATAGTCTCTATGGATACTATTTTTGTTGTTCTAACTTTGGTCATAAGGCAGTTAATTGTAGGAAGATAAGGGACATGGACACCTCATACCGGAGTTCAAGACAAGTCAAATCTCATCAATGAGATAGTTTTTCTCTTACAAACAGGTTTTCTCCTCTCGAAGAAGACTTCGACTATGAAGAACCAATGTACACAGATGAGATAATTGAAGAGCCATCAGTTCTCTATAATCAATCCAATGTATCATGGAAAGAAAGGAAGAAAATTAAAAAAATCCAACCTTGCAGAGGTGGACCTCAAAGCTACAAAAATCAGCAGTACCTAGATTCTGTACAGCGGTTGTTCGTCTCATATGACAGGTAATGTTGGCCTATTAACGGATATCAAAAGAAAGTTTGATGGTACAATGTGATTTGGTAATGATGGATCTCTGAAAATCAAAGTTAGTGGAAGTACTGAATTATCCAATGGAGAGCTAAAGAAGACTGAAGTCCTTTACAAAGATGGCCTACGTCATAATCTACTCAGCGTGAGTCAACTCTATGACTCGGGACTTATAGTTACTTTTAATCAGAAAGGATGCACTATAAATGGAAATACAGGCAATTCACTTATAAAGGGATGCAAAACATAAGGCAACTTGTATCAGGTTGATAGTAAAGAAATTTTTTTTTACATGACTGTCGAAGAAGAAAACAATTTGTGGCATCAGAGACTGGGACACATCAATCAACAAGACATGGAGAAAATATCAAAATTTAGGATTGTCATGGACATTCCCAACCTGAAGCATGAGCGTGAAAAGTCTTATGATGCTTTCATTCATGGAAAATGGTCTGCAGTTTATATCGGCCACAGAAGAAAAGGGCATATCATCTTCTTGATCTAATTCATACAGATGTATGCGGGCTGATAAATGTTGATGGAACTCTTGGAGAAAGGTACTTTGTTCTTTTCATATATGATTATAGTATAATGGCATGTGTAATGGTCATTCACAGGAAACGAAAAGTACTTGACTGCATGAAAACATATCAATGAATCACCGAGAATGATACTGGATGAACAATCAAAGTGTTGTGATTTGACAATGGAGGGGAATACACATACATTGAATTTGAAAATTACCGGGAGAAGCATGGGATACAACATGAGGTAGCTGCTGTGAGAACTCCACAACAAAATGGAGTTGTTGAACATAGGAATCGACAGGTGAACAACATGGCATGAACTATGCTGATTGAGAGTCGTATTCTACGACATTACTAGAAAGAAGATGTTCAAGCTGTAGTGTATATTCAAAATCAAACAAGACTTTATATGGGTGAGATGAAGACACCATATGAATTATGGCATGGAAGGAAGCCCACTTTGAAATAATTTCGTGTTTTTGGAAGTAAATGCTTCATCAGAAACATAGAAGAAAATCAAGGGAATTGTGGTGATAATACAGATGAAGGAATTTTCCTCGGATACTCAATGAACAACAAAGCCTACAAGTGTTTCAACAAGTGATTAGGAAGGATTGTGGAAAGTAGTGATGTTAAGATAATTGAAGAGAAAAACACAAATGCTTCAATGACGTCATATGCTGATGTGATTGAAAGTGAGGAAGAAAGTGAACGTGGAGAAAATACAAATACAGAAATAGAGGAAGTAGTACAAAAAACTCAGTAGTCACATCATGATTTTAACTCAGAAGAATAATATAAATAAGAAACTATGGATGAAGAGAATGCAAATAAACCTCATAGAAGAAATCAAAGAGCTGATATTGATCTATCTAACATAATTAGGGATAGGAGTTCACCCACACAAACAAGGAGGATGAGGAATAACACGCAATCTACATTTCTATCAGTTAAGAATCCATCCTCATTTGAAAGAAGCTACAAATGATGAATCATGGGTGAAATCCATGAATGAAGAGTTAGATCAGATAGACAAGAATCTGACATGGGATCTTGTCCAGAGACCTGAAGGTCACGATGTGATAAGTACAAAATGGATCTTCAAGAACAAGTTTGATGCGCATGGAAGTGTTATTAGAAACAAGGCATGACTGGTATGTAAAGGATACTCCTAGATTGAAGGCGTAGATATTGAAGAAACCTTTGCTCAAGTGGCTAGAATGGAGTCAATCAGGATTTTCTTTTCCATGGATCTCCAAAGAGGATGTAAAGTATATCAAATTGGATGTCAAGACATCATTCTTCAATGGTGTACTCGAAGAAGAAGTCTACATCGAACAACCAGTGGGTTTTGTTCTTGGTATTGATGAAACAATGGTCTTGAAACTGAAGAAAGCTCTATATGGTTTGATGAAGGAACCATGAGCATGGTATTCCTGGCTGGACTCATATCTCAAGAAGTTGGAATTCAAAAGAGGAGGAGTAGACCACAATCTATATGTGAAGAATTATTTAAAAGATCAGTTCATGGTTCTAGTCTACGTTTATGACATTATATTTAGTGTCAGTAGGAAGAAATCAGTGGATTAATTTTCCAATCACATGAAATTATAATTTGAAATGTCTATGATTGGGGAGCTCACATATATCTTGGGGCTGCAGGTGATTAAAAGGCAGGATTACACTTTCATTTCTCAAGAAAAGTATGCAAGAGAGCTACTAAAGAAGTTTAATATGCAATACTCCAAACCAATATCAAATCTGATTGTAGTTGGAACCAAACTTGGAAAGCATGAAGATGGGGCATATGTAGACCCCACTATGTACATGAGGATAATTGAGAGCCTACTGTACCTGACAACGACACGACCAGATATTGTCTTTGCAACCTTTCTAGCGGCCCGCTTTTAGAGCAATCCAAAGGAGGAACATATGACAGCAGAAAAAAGAATCATGAGGTATATTCAAGGTACACACAATTGTGGTTTATAATTTGTTACAGGAAGGGATGATGAATTATCAGCATTTTTTGATGCTGACTGGTCTGGTGATGTTGTGGACAGAAATTCCACCAGTGGTGGTGCATTCTATATTGGGAATAAATGTGTTAGTTGGTTGAGCAAGAAACAAGAAATTACTTCTCTTAGTACTGCTAAAGCTGAGTATGTCTCTGCCACAAAGGCATGCACTCAACTGTTATGGGTGAAGAAACAACTAACAGATATTGGTGATGAGGTGAATCAACCAATGGTAATTTACTATGATAACAAGAGCACAATTGATCTTACGAAGAATCCTCTTCAACATTCTTGTAAAAAACATACTGAAATTAGGTATCACTTTATCAAAGAAAAAGTTGAGCAAGGCGTGATTAGAATGGATCATGTGGGAACTGATGAGCAAGTGGTTGATATCCTGACCAAGCCAGTGTCAACGACTGTGTTTGAGAAGCATCGGTTGAACCTCCCTATTCAGCCACCTCCCAGTGCATAAGGAGGTTACAAAAATCCCCTATCCCTAGTTATGTTAACTGTTTTTAATCTATTTATGGATGTGATGCAGGTTTGTGGGGGAGATACTATCCAAGGGGAGTGTGGTCTGAGCTAAACAAGGAACAATTACCGGTCTTTGGGTTTATTGCCAATGGGGGAGAAGGAATAAATTCCGGTCATGTTTGGTATCACGATGAGAATTCAGTGATTGCATAAGAAGGAATTATTTGGATATGTCATGCTTTTGTTCTGGGAAAATTTAAGAGAATTACCTGGGCATCATTAAGAAATTCCAAAACACGGGATCCCTATTCATGCTTCCCCTCTTGTTTTCTACACTGATCATTGCTCACGTAGACTTAGAGTGTTGGCTGAGTTGATTCTTGCGTTTCTGGTTTGCATGTGGCTGGTACTCTATTGAATTAATTTACTGATTGCCAACAAACCCAAAGGGGGAGATTTTTGTAACCATGGTTGTCTTTTCATGGTTTGGAGTATGTTTTGTGTTTTTTTTCAATCCTCAGTGGATGTTCAGAATATGTTCCAGCAAAGTGATCTCACAATTCAAGCAGATAATAGTATTGAAGGTGGCACTGTTTTCCAGTGTTTTCCAAATTTCTGGACCTCAAAATTGTCAAATGGAGAAAAGTGTTTTTGTAAAAAGGACTTGCGCGCTGATTACTTTGAGGCTTGGAAACTTGCGCGCCTTTTTTTTCTATATCAGAACATTAAAATATTGAAAAGGGAGAAGGGCGCCCATGTTTGTAAGTTGGTCGCGCAAGTGTTTTTCGGGGGCAGAGACTTGCACGCCAAAACTTGCGCGCTGAGGGGAGATTTGTGCACCGTTGCGCAAGGTTTTAAAATGCCTATAAATATAGGTCAACCCCTCCTCATTCGAAACAAAGTTCAGACTTAGAGAAAATCAGTGCTCCCATCACGCAGGTGTTGTGGTCGTGCAAGTGGTGGTCGGTCACTAAAGTTGAAGTTGTGCGACAGTTGTTAGCTGCGCATCCAAGGTGGTTTGGTTGAGAAATGGGTTGATTCACGCAAGTTTGAAGTCAAATAAGTGAGTGTCGCGCAAGTGGTTGAGGTGAAATTGCACGCCGGTTTGGACTTGCGCGTCGAGACTTGCATGCTGTCTTGAAACTTGCGTGTTGGGCTTGGAGAAGCACGCCAAGTGTATTTGAAGCACGCCGGTCTTTTTGGAGTTGCACGAAAGCTATAAGATTGCCCGATACCTTCGTTGCAAAGTGAGATTAGTCTAAGGGTGAGAGTTTGACTTCAACGGAGCATCTATATACAATAGAGGATGCATTCTTTTGAAATGATGAAGAGACCTTTACATCTATAAACTGAGTGGGACTTCACCAAGGGTAGTGAGCCAAGGGGAGTCAACGGGAGTGACCCGAGGGACACATTAGGCTATCCCTAAACAATTGTAAAGGTAGTGAGCCTGGGACAGAGTGATTGTTCCCAAACCTTTGTAATCCACAACGAGTGAAGAATAGTAGAATTTGGTATGACCGACAACCTGTCAGCGTATTCTCCTTGGACATAACCCTTAGTGGTGAACCAAGTAAAAAGTTTTGTGTCATCTCTTTTCATGTGAATTTTTTATTTATTCTCATATCCATCATACAGGTTAAACTAGTTTCTACCAACGTGGGAAGAAAAGTCGTCAGTTTAAAAGAAAAAGTTGACACCCTGATTCACCCCTTCCCTCTCAGGGTGTCCTGGGGTCCTTAAAATAATCATATAATATTTTCATGTAAATTATATACATAACCCAAAATAAAAAAATGGTGAATAAGGCATAAGACTCCCAGAAATAAAAGTGAGACTAGAAATCCCATTACTACTTGAGTAACTTTTGAATCGAGAGATGCATGAAATAATAAAATCAATTGAAACTTTTAATATCATTTAATAAATTAAATTCATGAAATAACATGTCATATTATAGTATATACACAACACAAAAGTAATAATTGTTGAATATATCTTATATCTCATAGAAATAAAAGTGAGACGAGAAATTCCCTTACCTTATGTCTTGACTCTCATTGTACTCGTTAAAAACTTGTGTAAAATAAATATAAGTTTATTATACATCTATTAAGGAACCATATTTGATTATATCATACCATATAATATTTACTTAAGATCTTTAATTACCCTTTTATTAACAATTCCATGGTAAAGTTACATTTCGCGTAATAACCACTTTGTTTTTCGCATGTGTTTTGATTTATTATATTTTGGTTCCCCTTAATTATATCATGATTTATTCATCTATATAATTATAAACAAAAATATAAATATTATATATATTCACTATATATGTATTTATAATAATATATAAAATATATAAATAGAAAATTAAATATAATGTTCGTTGAGACAATAGGTCATACGTACGCAGGAACGTCGTTTTCATTTTCTTATCGTATTAAAAGAAAGAAAGTAAATGTCATATTTGTATAATGAAAGAATATAATTAAAGTATAATTATTATTCTATATATATAATATATTTTCACTATATTCATCCTTAATATATTCCACGTAATGTGTGAAAAAATCACTTCTCTTTGAGGAGGCGGTAGTCCACACGTCCATAGACGAAGTTATCGCATTTCTTAAAAATGGAAAGCATGAAGGTATGTATTATATAATTATTAATTAAGCATAAATACATCATAAATATGATATATATCATATAAAAACATCAATTAAATCATTATTCCCAGCCATTGATGTTGTAAATGGAATAACAAACAACATCAGTTCGCGAGCTAGTAGTCTGCCTTACACACACAAACGATTATTGTGTATCCCATTTTATGGAAGTGTGTGTGATTTTGGGTATTAACCTTATCAAAACAACATATAAGTATATTTAGGATAATTTAGTTCTTATATAATCATTTTATAATAATAATTTAGTGGGTGGAGAAAGAAAAAAATCAAAAGTCTTTATTGAAGGATGTTACCTCTTCTTTGGGTAAATCCTTTTGGATTGCACCAAAGGGGTTCCGTGGTTGGATTTATACAAAAATTTATGATTATATGTTGATTCTATGGAATTTTTTATTTTATTTTGGAATAATTTAAATGATCCAAATGTATTTAGAGATGTGAATAAGTGAGGGTGTGAGTTCCCATTTATAGTGGAGGAGGAATGGCATTCTTGTAAATATAAAAAAAGTAACCACTATTGAGAGGTATCCCTTAAATCATGTGCCTAAAATAAAGGTATATTTTATATAAAATGGATTATATGGTTGAAATGTTTCTATCCAGATGATTTTTTTCATGTTTCTAGGTTATTTTTTCCGTTCAGTTAAAGTTTAACCACTAAGTAAACTCGTTTTACCTTAATTATGGTAATTGATTTTAATTACTTTCACTAGTCATTTTAGAAAAAAATAATTTTAAATTAATAAAAATTATAAATTATTATTATTAAAAATATTTAAACCTTTTTACCAAATTTTAAATACATAATTAGTATTAATTAATTTAAAATTAATCTTGTAGACGGGATAAGACAACAAGTTTTTTTAAAGTGAAAAGTTCAGAGGTTTGAAATGTTTTTATTTCCAATTTCAAAGTGAAATTGATTCCAATAACATAAATTGGATTTATTATTTTATAATTAAACTAATTATAATTTAAAACCAATTTAAAATATAATTTACCAATATAATTAAATTATATGAAAATGTAGTATTCAATTAAAATTCAGTGACTTTTACTATTCATCAAAAAATGAAACTTCTAAGAAAAATGTCAAAAATTCACAAAAAATAAATGTTGATTTTTTTATTTCTAAAATGAAGTTTATTTTTTAAAATAAACATTATAAAATTGTTGAAATTATTTTCAAAATAGGTGAACCCTTAAAAGGCTGTAAAATTACCTTTTAGAAAAATAAATCTTTTTATTCATGAAATTAGATTTATTCTAATCTTATACTTATCAAACCTATTAGATGAGTGTCAAAAAATTATTAAATATATTATATATAAATTTTATTAAAAACATTAATTAAATGTTTTTTAAAATCTATTGAGATAAAATTGTGTTTGTACGTAGAAAAATAGTTTTCATAGAAAAGGAATTTCTTTATTTTCAAATAGTTCTTACTTTCATTTATAACTAATTAGTAACCAAAGAATTAATTTTATATACCTGTGTAAATCATATTTTCAAAATTTAGTAAATATTATTCATAACTTCCATTCCAATAGTTAGGTGGTAACTATAATAATATTTTAATAACAATATTAATAGTATATTTTAGATTAGTAAAACTCGGCCTTATGTGTAACAAAAACTATTGAAGGAACTCAGAATTCTATGTAACACATGCCAATCATAGTGTTGCGTGTATCTAAATCTAATCTAAGTGTTATGTGTTGTGCAAGATTAACTTTTTTTCATGAAATTCAAACAAAACATAGTGCATCCATATAACACAAGTTATATTCAGTGTTGCGTGAAATCAAAAATATAAAATAGTTTAAATTAATTGAAAAAAAATCACAAAATCTAGGGGTGTTATAATTTCTACCTTTATTTGGTTTCATAACTACTTTCCAAATGTTGGGGATGTTTAGGATGAGCTAACAACTCTTAAAATTAAATTTTGAGATCCAAAGGATGAGATTCTATCCCATCCCGTGAAAGATATTGTTGCGTAGTTGAAGACTCCTTTATAGATTTATGATGTCTTCGTAAAACCGTTACTTAAAATAATAATTATTACCCATTTCATGAGAGACATAAATCAACATCATGCATTTATTTGAAAAAAAAATTAATGATAGGTTCACTATCTTCCACTTTATTTATTAATTATACTCTAATTTTGTTATAGCCATAGCCAACACCCCCCTAAAAGGGGTGTGAATTAGGGTGTGTATTTATTTTCACTTTTAGGATATTTATATTGGGTTAACAAGATAATCATGAACCTATTAGACATTATTAAATAAAACAATATCCAAATATATTAAGATAAACAACAATACATGTATTTTTACCCAGTTCGCTGCTAATGGATAATACAAGGAGAACACATTGATAGTGTATCAAAGTAATTGTGAATTAACACTATCTACTATAGATGTTATAATATTTTGGGAAGAACATTCTCTAGAACCTAGGATCACTTTCTTTTCATAAATTCTCACACACTTCTCTCATTTGAGGTATTAAATGGTGAATGTAACACACAAGTCAATTATAATATTTTTCAAGAATAAGAACTCTAAAATTAAAAGAGTGTATTTTATTTTCTTTGACTCATTATTTGAATCTAGATCTTTACAGATTTATTCATCTATGGCAGCACTTAAAATTCAAACTCTTTTATTTTATTTTATTTTTTTATAATCACCCCCTTTTTATTTTATTATCCTAAGATATTTTCTATATTTTTTAAAAATAGACTTCATGAATTTATCATTTAAAAATCATCTTCTTTAATTATTCATGATCCTTATGATCTCTTTAAAAATCCATTATATTTATTCTCTTACAAAATCAATAAGTTTTATAACAATATTTAACTGAATTTTCAATCATATATTTTGATTGATAAGACACATTTTCATCCATGTGTCTTACTAAAATCTTTCGTCTAAAACTTCTTCAATATATATACATTATATTAACTATTGGATCATACATAAAAAAATATAATTTCTTACATAACACATCTAAAATACTCCTGAATATTACATATGATCAAAAAAACATATGCATCCCATGAATCCCACACGTAGGGTTTTTTACTTTGTTAATCCTAATCTAAGCTCCAAAAAAACTTAAATAGTATAGAAAATATTATGAAGCATATAAAATATATTACATATCATTTTGAATATCTATTCCTTTAATAATTTTTTAAATTTTATATAAAATATGATATGCATCATCCAAGGATATTATATATCCTATAAACATACCACCTTTGTTCTATTTTAGATGATTCCCTAAGAATATCTTATAAAACTTCTTAATGTTTGTTACATATATAGGGAAATATCTTTCCCATTTCCACAATCCAACACTCCCGAAAATATATTACGCATCCATTGAAATCATGATGCATTAAATTACATTAAAAAAATTCAATATTTACCACATAGAAATAAATTTTACATCATCAATGATATTACATATACTGAAAAAAAATTATGCATGTTCTAAAATTCCTTACGTGGGCTATTACTTTGTAAAATTTCCAACTCCTCTACATACAAAAAAAACATTCATATATAGGATACTATAGGACTTAACAATTTATACCTATAAATTAAAAACCTTAAAAACACATGAATACTTCCAAGACTTGGTGAATTTTTTATAAATATGAATAAACTATATTCATTCATAGTTACTCAAGATAAGTCCAAATCTCATCCAAGAACATCAAGTGCACTCAAGACTACTTGGTTTTATAGTTAACAAAAATTCCAAAAATATAAGTTATTGTTCCAAAAAGTTTAAATCTACATAGTTGGGAACTCTATAATTTATCTCCATCCATATAGGTGGTAACTATTATGGAATTGGGATTATGACTAAGAGAAGGGATACCAATGTATCTTTGTGAAGAGAATCAAAACCCATGTAGTTTAGTGCCATTTAATGATACATGATGTTCCTTTCATGATTATGTAAAAATAAACATAATGTCTCCATTTAAGGTCATGAGGCCATGATTGATAAATTACCTTTTATGGTTGTGCATACAGAACCAATGAATTTCCTTTTAATTCTATGAATCCAAGAATAATTAATTTTATTTTATAGTCATACGTCTAGGACCATTATTTATTGCAATATAAGGTCATATAAATTTATCCAATTATATGTTTTTTCAGGTCATATAGAATATATTACTAAGAATAATATACGTAGAAATGGTTTGGTGTGTGACTTATGTCAAAATACCCCCTTTCTAGTTTGACCTAATAGGTGGCTAGGTGAATTGAGGTTTGTACTTACACCATTTCAATAGCCTGTTTATATTCATGACTCGTAGATTAGACTATAGAGTTTTATTTAATTACTGATTTTGTTCTTGGTGAAAATTTTATCAATTCATAATATCCAATTTAGGTGATTCAAGATGACTAAGTTAAAGAGAGTTTTTTTGGTCCTTTGAAAGGAAGATTACTCATTATTCAAAGAATATATAATTGATTTTATTCTAAGGCCCTTATTAATAAAGGAGGAAAATGGAGTAGATATCTATCAATATTCTCTATTCTCATTATCAAAGTAATACATGGTAATAATAGAGAAAATTTATGTGTGTAACCTAGTCATATACCTTAGGAGGAAATAGAGAAGAGCGAGGTGGGTGAGGCTCTTTAAAGGATTTTCTTGGGAAAAAAAGGTGTTGGAAAGTTATTTTGGGAAACCAATTGAGCCTAAAATAATTAAAATGGGTAAATTAGTCACACATATATGCTTTATATAGTATATAATAACCTTATTTAAGGATAAAACTTTTATACCATGATAGATAAATTTTGGAAGCTAGGTGTGACCCAAAATGGGATATCTGGGTAAAGTAACTTAGTTTGGTAAACTCGGGGAATGGGTACTCATTTAGTTTAATTGGGAATGGATCTAATTTTAAAGACATAGGTACCATATTGAGGAGACATCGTGGGTAAAGGGTGATCCAGGATAGGGTATCTGATCGAATAGTTACCCATAAATAATCTTTGAGAACTAAGTGTAAGTTTATTAAAGGATAGTTTGGGCACTGCAAGGATTTTCCATGGTTTCTAGGAGATGCCCGTCATGAAGGGTCTTTTCCCTGATTTTTATGATAACTCGGGTTAAATGGTCTCTAAAAATAGTTTCCATCATCTAAATACATATATACCCTTCATTTTCATTCCTTTCCCCTTGGTTTTGATTTAAAAATCACTTTAAGGGAAGTTGATAAGGCCTCGGTGTATAGAATTACTTCTTTATGCACTTAGACGTCATAAAAAGTTCTCATCTTCCTCATATAGGAGTTTAGGTATCCTTATATTGGAAGGGAAAGTTGATCACTAGTGTTACCATTGGTGACCATCTTGGGATACCAATTCCTTTGAATGGGGAATGTGATTTGGATACCCAAGTAAGATAGTACATGATTGGTTGTGAAAATGGGTGTGATGAAATGGGAGTGAGAAGTAGGGCATGTGTGAAATAGGACATGTCCTCAGACTTCATCTGGGAATGAGTGTATACTTTTTCAGGACTAATCCATAAAATTTTAACTTCAAATATACATAATTTTTTGTTTTTAAGCCTATTTTTTCCTACATTTTGTCAAATCAATTCATGTAAAACAAATTATTCCCTTGGCTATTGAGTTTACCTATAATAGGTATTTTTCAAGGATAAAATTTATATAGAGGATCCTTGAAATTGGTTTTTATTTTTTAAAAACATTTTCTTCAAAAATATATGAAACCCATTCCATAATCTTAATAAAAGGTTCTCACTAACGCATCACTATATTGGGAATCATTTTTGAAGGATCCATATCCCCCAATGTGTGGGAATACTTACGACACATGGAGTTCTCATTTGTATCTTAATCTTGGAGTGTGGTACCTTGTCAACCTCATGTAACCTGCATAAAGTCATAATATTCATGGGAAATTCCACACCACATTTTCAGGGGCCAAAAAATCCCTCCTCCTATATAATTTTATTCATTTAGAATGAAAATAATATTATTTTAGGAAATAAAATTCACTTTGATTCATTATTTATGAATCAAGTTGGTTTATGGAGTTGATATACAGAATAAGGATTTCCAAGAGGAGTATATGACTCAATTCTATGTAGGAATCAAGAGGATAATCTCAACTCATGGTGTTTTGCATCATTATGCACACTATTTCTTTGATAAATGGTGTGATCTATCATGATAGTGCGGATAGAATGATAATTTAGCCATTCAACTTCTTCACATAAAAGGGAATTCTCTATAACTTCTTATAATAATTGGATTTTTATGAATTGTAAATATAAATGCTTAGTCATGCCAATGTTATCAAATCCATTTGAACATATCATGGAAATATATATAGTAAATCACAATTTCAAAATACATGATTCACGTGAAAAAAAAGTGTTGAATCAATATATGATCCTTAATTCATGTTCCCCTAAATGGATATAGGTGATCTAGATAAGTATCATAAATATCATAATTATATTATTAGGTTAGCCAGTTATATGAAAGATAAAATGGTTCTGATTTCTTCTTGTACTTTTTCTCTTCGATAAATATAGATTGGCTAGATATGTAGTGCATTTACCATCATCATAAGACAAGGTTAACCCATTTAGATATGATCAATTCAATGAATCTATATAATTAAAATTATGAAGGGGGTTTTCTTAAATTTAATGATCAATATGGGTATAAATTAAATAAATTTGCATCTTCTTTCATTCTTCAAAGATCATTTGAATTGATATAGATGGGGAATATAAAGGTACTCTAATTTTTTTCAATATCCTTAGACTCGGTTAGCATTGATTGACTTTTTTTCTAGGTACAAATGGTTGTCCCCATAATCTTTTAAGAATTTTTTTAATTCTTATCACTAACCATTTCCTAATTCATAAAAGGGAAAGGATTAGTAGGTAGTAAGTTGGAATTTTCTTGGACCTCCCTTTTTGGGTTTTTAAACTAACAAGCTTTGTGACTATTTTTATTTTTTAAAATGATATAATTTTTTTCTAATCCATGTTAGTTTATGGAATAGAGATCAAAGACTTTAATTTATCATAATATTCTCTTTATAGGTTTTCAATCTAGAGAGTGTCTTGTCTCTATCCTTTAGTTTCTTAAGGTCCTTCACTTCAAACAAAATTAATATTAATGTTTAAGGTCACATAGATTTAACCAGAAGAAATTGGTGTTTAAGATCATAGAGCATTGACCAAAGAGATAAGGTGGTCTATGTAGTGATAAGGTAAAGATAAAATTTATGTGAATAAAGATCTAAATACTAGTATAAATGGACTCAAAGAAAAGGTCTAAATAGCTTAAGGTCATAGGGCTCAAACTAATTTTAGAAGTACGACAACCCAAATGGAGATTTTTTAGATCTAGAATCATTTCAAAACCTATGATCCAATGGTGAGAGAAATGTAACTTATAAATTGATTTATTTTTAATTAGAGGAAGATGAAATGTCAATTGATAAACTAGTAAAACTATTGACCAAATTTGAATGATGGGTATATTACCATATTGTTAAATGATCATACCAAGGATGATCATTGACCATATTCAAATGATGGGTTTGGATGAAATGATACTGAAGGAATATGCAGTTAGAGAAACATATCCCTATGATAAAAACATTCCTCTAATTATTTTTAAGAGGTATGGATATCTAGCACCTATACCATCACCAATCAAAGGGGTTCTTCAAGATTTCATATACTCATTACCCATATCCATGGAATGTTTTTGGTGATCTAAACAGTTAAGGTATAAAGCATAGTGTATTGGAAGATAATGTCCAAAAGGTAGTTATAGTACTTCATCTCAAAACGAACTACGATTGGTTTTTTACAGAACGTTGGAGGGGATTAAAATTAAATGAAGATGTACAGTCGGGTCTAGTACAAATTCTATGAATCTCTCTACATATCTTTCAATAATAGGAATCAATCAAAAAAATAGGAATAAATCCACTCATAATTATATGAAATGAAATAAAAATTTTCATCATAACACAGAGTTAATGAAGGAAACCCATTGTGAATTGGGGAATCCAAGTTTTATTATGGTGGGGGAAATGGGATAATGATGGATTTTTTAACTTGGTATAATATAGGTAACCTGGACATCACTATATTTCCAATAATAAAAATAATCAAGTCACACATGGTTTTTAGAAAGAGGTCTCTACACATATATAGATCATACATATGGGGAAATTAAATGGATTTCCCCTAGTGCCAGGCTATGGAAGGAAATCGAATGTGAATTGAAAAGGATCCGCACATTATGGAAAGATGGGTAATATTAGTGTGAATGGTATTTACAGTCCAACCTAGGGAAAATGGTGTGGTTTTCACTATATATCCTATAATAATATAAATCAAACCATATATTGTTTTAGGATATAAGGAAATTATTTAATCACAATATAAGATTATGGGTGGAAGGAACCATACGCCAAGACTCTTACATAGATTAGGCTCTTATATAAATAAATTAGGTTATATGAAATATACCACTCCATGAAGTTTAAGGATCATATGAGATGGAAATGGTGATGTGTAGATTAACATCATGCAACAAGGATGATAAAATATTCAGTTTATATCCATGTAGTGAGGAATTGGATTCCATGTAGTTTAAGGTTGTACAATAAGGACCATTGTGTCTTATATTTTAATTTCATTCAACCATTACCTTTTCTAAGAAATTAAAAGTAATAAACGATGGAATTGGTTCTATGTAATTTCATGTGACAAGGATGAGACATTATATAGTTTATAGTCATGTGTATAAAAAATGGATGCCATATATATTAGAATCATAAGATTAGGACCATTATGTCTTATATTTTAAGTTCATACGACTAGAACCTATTCCATGTAGTTTAAAGTCATTAATAGTGGAATAGGATAAACCCAATATGAAATCATGGAAGTATTTACTGAGGAACTATGAATTGGTTCCAGGAATGATTCATTCTTCATACATTGTAATTATAGAGTAAGCTCTAATGGAGTAGGCCTTGTGCATGATGTAAGGACTTTCCCATTTCTGATCCAACTTTAGGGATTATTTTCATATATCATCATCATTCAAAAGGTTAATACCAATTCCCATTAGATAAGAGAGTGGAAGTATACCTTCTTATTGAATTCTCAGGTAATAAAGTTGTGATTAACTTCAAGGTTATGTAGCATTTGTAACCTTTTATCAATGAGTTTTTATAATTAACCAAGTCAGATATGAGATAATTCATCTTTATATATTTAATCAAATATATAAATTAAAAGTGATGGACACTAAACATAGTTATAAAATAATTCTTTACTAGTGAATATGGGGTACCCTACATGGTATTACATTTCATGGTATGATAAAAACACATTGAGTGATAGATTTTATCTGATCATGACTTCTAGTCCTTATCTACCATTTTTTAGAGGATAATAGATAGATTTTTATTGAACATGTCTTACTATAAATTTGTTACTACAAGATAGTGGGATGAGTGATTGGACTAAATATTTTACTCATGGTATAGATTCTTTAATTACGGGGAATATAAATTAGTATCATTATCTATTAAGATCATATTAAGGACTTTGAATGTGGTAATGATGATGTATTTCATATAGTTAAGTACAACCTTTGTCCCAACCTCTCTTAGGGGTATATATTTTACCCATTTTGAGAGGAATTAGATTAAATTAAAAAATATAAACTGTGTAATTATAGTTGGAGGGTATAGACCCATCACATTTATCTACCAAAAAGAAAAAATGACAGGAGTATTTAGGAGTGTTCAACAACTCTAGTGTTTTTTGGATAATGTTATCATATATTTTTCATGCATTTAGTTTCTTAGTTAGTTGTATCAAATCATGAATCATTGATAGCTATAAATTTACAAGTCTTTTGATTTGGTGGAAGAGATTTTACCAAAACTGATGAACATCATAGGTGATTGAATGTAATTCCTAGATAAAAGTGAGGGTATATCCTCATTTAAAGACTATTATAAAGGAAAAAATATTGGTTTTCCATTGATGGATTTGTTACTTTCTATATCAATCATGTGGAAGAGACATATATTGAAGATACTATATTATGGGATACATCCAACCAGTTGGTGTATCTTTCTATGAGGGATAAGACTCACTTTTACTAGCAATGGAATTAACTTCATTGATATCCACCATATCATTAATGATAAATAGAGATACCATCATGTGGTGTGTAATCTGAATCACTATTTCATTTTGATCAGTTTCTTATAGGGTAGTAGCTACATTTTCCCAGGAATTAGGTTGAGAATTCAATGAGTGGGGAATTTGAGACAACACTAGAACTGAAAGAAACTATGATATCAATTCCTATGTGTAGTCGATGAGGAGTATCAGTTATTCTTTCTTGACAACAAAGTCACTATTTCTTTTCTTAATTAAAAACCATAAATCCCCCTTAATGTTCATTCAGGCAATCAATATCTAAAAATATAGTTCCAATCCTATAATAAAATCATGGTATTTTCCTTTTCTACTAGTACACCCTTATGATAGGATGAAATAATAGGGTGATACTTTGTTTAAGGAATGAACAGAATCCCCAATACAGCCAATTTGAGTATCAAATCTTCTATATTTTTACTAGTTAGACTTGGTGAAGAACCATCAAAATACATTTATCATGGTTGGGGACTTCATGGATGGTGAAAAATTCATTCTCAGAGAGTTCAATATCCATTAGTAATTATTTCATGGTAGGATGCACAATAATGAAATTTTCAAGTGTTTGTCGTTTAACTAGTTTTTTGAAAAAATAATGTATATCAAAATACTATATAATTACTTCACATAACATCAGATTCCCCCATCAACATTGGGTGACTTAGGATATATTTGATTGAATCAAAATGAGAAATCTAGTGGAACTCATGGTGATATAGATAATGTTGAATCTTATATAATATAAATATTAGTGTGATACAGTTCTTCTCAATATTAATGTATCATGTCTCAACCTATGACATTTTTCTAATAAGGAAGTAGATATTATTCCCCTTTCCTTCACTCTTCTTCTTGGCATGGAGGGAACCAAGTAACGGCTTCATGGTTTCCATATAGAGGATAAGAGGTTTTTCTTCGATTGGTGTAATCAACATTGGGGTTGTAGGATATGTTACTTGAGGTCTTTTAGGGACTTTTAAATGACTTCATCCTACTACTATCTTACCCCTACCTTCATTATCTTCATGAAGGGTAATCACATTCTAGTGAGGTTCACTATGAAGTATCAAATATAGGAAATACACTCTTGGAGTCCTATTATCTCTCAAAGGTTTTAATGAGGGTGAATACCAAGTATCGATATAGGTTTATCAATATTGACTTTGATAAATAAATGGCATACCAAAAAGTCAATGATTTTTTTAGCATCACCCCAAAGGCATATTTCAATGAATTCATTTTCAAACTATGTTGGTGTAACTTATTAAACACTTCCTCAAGGTTAAAAAGGTGAGCGTGATGCTGGTGATATTTAACTACCAAATCATTAATATAATATTCCATTATTTTTCTCAGAAAGTAAATGAATATATAAATCATGAAAAGTTATTAAGTCCTCCTATCAATCTTTAATACAAAGGTAATTTCTAGGTAGTAATCTACCCCTTAGAATGCCTAGAAAGTAAAGTATTCTTCATCTTTAGGTACTATGTGGATCTAGTTGTAACTAGAATATCTATCTATGAATGGGAGGTCCTAAAACTAGTTATCAAATCAATCATAAACTATGAAATTGGGATAGTAAAATTATCTTTTGGTTACTCGTGGTTAAAATATTGGAAGTAAATGACGAATCTGGTTTTATCCTTCTTCTTCTTGATAAAAATGTTTTCAAACAACTTATGGTATTTAAACTCCCATATAAAGTGGGAATTGATTAATTTATTAATTTAAAATTCCACTTTAGTATCATGAGTCAGATTCATTCTCCTTAATACTTGTTTATAACATCTATATCATGATAGATGAATTTTAGAGGTTGTATATGACCCATAAGGGGTATCTTGGAGAAGGCATTCCCAGTTTGATGGATAGGTCAAATGCTGTCTTGTTGGTTGAACTAGGAGAATGAGCATTCAATTAGGTAAACTGGGAATATAACCAATTTTAAAGATCTATAAACCTTATCAAGGATACCTTTGGGTATAATATTGATCCTATATATGGTATCTAAGTGAATAGGTTCCTAGGTGTAGTCCCTAAGAACTAGGCATGGGTTCATTAAAGGACATATTGGGAACAATGATTCCATTCTGTATTTACTTGGGAGCACCCCTCAGTAAGGGTCCTTCACCCTGATATTTATGATGAACTAGGATAATTGGTCTCTTATGATGGTTACCACAATAAAAGGAAATAAATACCCTTCTTTTTTATTCCTTTACCCTTGGTTTTGATTCAAAAAACCTAAGGGGACGTTGGGGGAAGCCTCGGCACATAGAATTGGTGCTTTGTTCCCTCAAATTTTTATAAAATTTATCTTATTTATTAAATGGGATGCCATTTACCTTAGATAGGTAAGGGGAGTTAGGAACTTAGGTGTTCATTGGTAACCATGTTCAGTGACTAGTTCCTTTCAATGGTATGTGTGATTGGGGAACTTGGGTAAGAGGGTTCATAATTGGTTGCATGACTGCACGTGATTAATAGGGCATGTGACTGGGCATGCAAGGTAAGGTGCACATAGAATAGTGTGCTTCATGAAAAAAAACTGGGATTTCATCTGATCTAACACCCAAACAGATCACATATAATACCCGAGAGGCATTCCCAATCCTCCCAGGCTGGCGATAAGTGCCAGGGAATTGATAGAGTAAAAATGGGAATGATTTCACCTAATGAAAATAATCTAAGTAGTAGAATTAAAGAGAACAATGAAAAATAAATAAAATATGGGAAAAATAAAGAATGATCAACAACATGACTAACCTATCCATGATGAAAACTCCACGTAACCCCATGGGTTACTCTTTGGTACCAAAACCAAACATTACCTAAGGTGATACGAACTAAGCTAAAACCTACACCAAGTATAAAAAGAAGAAACATGATAAAGGCATAAGTATTAAAACTCAGTAGGTAGGCCAAACTAATTCTATACCCAATTCCTATCCTTTAAATAAATAAACATTGATTTAATGTTTTAAATACAGGCTATAAACATAGGTTTTTCCATACTTTTCATTTAAAAATACACAAATCACTACCCACTCTCCTCATGTTTTAAAACAAGGTTCATTGCGATGATAAGTTAAGTTCATGGGGTGGAAGGATAAAAGAGAACCAAATAAGAAACATTCATTTTTCATTATAAAGTGAAATAAGGCTTAAATTATTTTTAAAAAAAATACACATCTATGAAATACCAAGAAAACTCTGAAACCTAGAACAAGAGAGATGGACTCACAATGAGGGAAATGGCTAACAAGTCTAGTGTTGGATCATCATGGGAATACCTAGGAAATCAGAGTAGAACTAGAACATAATAAATGTGTGACTCATCCTAATGTCATTCCCTTTTAAATGATTTCATAACGCCCTAATTTTCGACTATCTTCCTATATGGCCTGGTCGAGGGGCCCAATACCATAGCAATAATAACAAAATATCCTCCCACTATGGGACACTAGCCAGTGCATAATTTAAACTAGTTCAGTAATCATTCTCAGTAGACCTATTTGTTATAATAGGTTACCAAGTATATTTCTCAAGGGGTTGTGTCATAAAATTAAAAAAAACAAGTCACGTACATGTTATATACACATCCCCCAACTAGCAACACCTCGACAACCTCAAGGGTGGTCTTTTTCTATCAAACATTTATTACACAAGGGAGGTCCCATACTGAGGACCATCCCATTTGAAGGATCAACATATATAAAAGGATCCCAACCTAAGAAGGGTTTTCTATAAACAATTTCAAAATTCCAAATGGACCTCTAGCTTCAAAACTTTCAACCATTTACCAAAAACACTTAGAAACATTTCCAAAAGAGCACCAAACATCATATTTATACTAACGTGGAAAAATGGTCCTTTAGACCAATCATTCACCAAAAAGTTATCTAGACCATTTTAATGATCAGTTAAAACACACAAAGCATATGAAAGTTACAAATTGGATTTTAAAACTACTTACAAACCAACCTTATTTTACAAACACCAAACAGGTCATAGCTTCCAACCACTCATCCAAGCATATTTCAAGACCAACTGATCCAAACCATAAGGAACACATTTGGAACCACTTTAAAATACCAAACTGCCTTCCATCATTTTCCCAAAAAAAATTATTTCATAGAATACCATACACCAACCACTTTTTCAACCAAAAAACGTTTGGAAACCAATTTCAATAATCCAACCCACCATTTAAAATCAGGAACACATTTACAAGGGTCAAAGGGGCACGTCAACAAGCACTTATTGTGCAAAAATCCATTTAAAAACTTAAATCACCTCTTTGAACATCACAAGTGTGTTAATAAATTCCAAACCATACCATTATAAATCACTAGTCATTTATAAGAGCCAACTAGGCCATTTCCAAAGAACGAGGTATGTTAAACCATTTCTAACCATATCAAACCACCACATAACCAAGAGTAAACTAACTAACTCCAAAAGGTAAAAATAATTTAACAATAATAAAATCCTATTTAGAAACTAAAGTAGGTGAGAATATAAATAAATCAAAATTAACTTAATTTAAAGGGAATATGTGATGGGGTCCTACCTCAAGAATGGAGTAACTCCTAGAAGCTGGTGCCAAACTTCAATCACATCACCACCGCACCCAAAGAAGGGTGGAACCTACCTAATGAATCAATTTGAACATGAAAAATAAGGGATCGACCCAAAAAGGAATGAACCTAGTACCTAGGGTTTGGAAAAACACAAACCACAACATAAAATCCCTAAATCAGGAGAAGGGAGAAGAAAACCCACCATAGGGGGAAGCCGTTGCCACCAGAGGAGGGTGGCGTGCCGGAGGAGGTGGCGCGTCGGAGGGGTGTCATCCATCCAGGTCGAGCACGATCAAGGGTCATGTGGGCTGGATGGTACACACCAAAGAGGTTCGTGTGACTGGAGAAAGGCACATTGGAGAGGTTTGTGTGGATGGATAGAGGCGCACTGGAGAGTCGGCTGCATATGAGGAGGTTCATGCAGAACCAACATGAGTAGAGGAGCTTGACATATCAAGGCCAAGAGGGGGTGCTGTGATGAAAAGGGGGAGGAAGATATGGAAAGAAAAAGAAAAAAATTATAAAATAAAATCCTAATAAAAATAATAAAAATAAAAATATTTATCATAATAATAGTAGTTATAGATTTAATAAACATGATAATGTTATTAATATCATGATAAAATAGTAATAACACCCATTCCATTTTTAATAATAATAATAATATTTATAAAAAAATAATTCTAAAATTTATAATAACATTTATTTCATTTTTAATAGTAATAATTTTAACAATAATTTTAATAATAGTAATAATGAATAATAACAAAACCAACATTATTAATAATAATGCTATTATTCACAATAATAATAATATTATTATTATTTTGGCTAAATTATTTATTTTATGAATTTTTTTAATTATTCAACTCATTCACTTTATTTTATTTTATTGACTTAAATATCGCATCGAATGATCCATACACAACTCAAGTGATCATGTGTGGACCATGCGGTAGCTTCTGTCCAAACCAGAAGTGGTCGCACGGGTACCCAACTTAACCACATGGCTTTTTCTAACCATATGATGCCCACACACCAGCCTAAATAATACTAATAATTAATTAATTACTTATAACCTAATGATAAAATAATAATAAGTTCTATTTCATTTTTTAAATAATAATTATGACATTCATAATTTTAATGATAATAATGATGATAAAAAAATTTAATAATAGAATTATTAATATTAATAATGATAATGATAATAATAATAATAATCTCATTGATATTATTATCAATGAATTTAGTTTTATTTTTATTTTTCTTATTTTATTTTTACACTCATTTTAACTTCATTTTATTATTCATTTAACTTTTTAATTCGTCTGGAACATTGGGTAGGTTGCGTGGTGACCAGGGCGTAGCCACATGGTCTCCCAACCGTGCTCTACCCATGCACCAGACCCATACAAACCCAAAACACATATTTTTCTTGACTATACACAAAAAATTAAATAGAGACTCACCCAAACCCCAACCCGATCCAGAACCAAGGAAAAAATCAAACTCGGGTGTGACAATTCTCCCCAACATAACTCTTTTCACCCTCAGAAATACATAACAAGGCCAAACCCCCAAAACAGAAGCTGATACAACTTTACAATTCAAGGATATTCCCAAAGAATGAAATATATGAATATAAAAAATTGTTATCAATAAGAAAAAGGCTTATAAAATAAATTGAGGAGACCCATAATAGAGTCTCCACCAAGTGCCACCCACCCCAAAAGTTTAAACACCTCTAGTTGATTAGTCCAAAAGTCATAGGGCTTTCACAGAACCAAATCCTGTGTTGAAACATAAACTTCTAAAACATCACCAAACAGAACACATACCACTAAAAACCACTGTAATACTCCCATATTTACATTTTCTCAAAGGCGGAACTTAGAATTGGGTGGTTATGTGCAAGAAAAACCACCACCAAACGGATACGAAGAACAAAACTGAGATATTGACATGGGGAGGCCCGAACAGACTCCCCACCATAAGAAATAGGCCAAAACTAAATTCAATGTGTCCCATGATGGTTCTCCCTACCATAATAACTGACGAGATTAACCGAACTCAAAGACTTTCCACATAGATCAAAAAACCCACCATAGGGGGAGGGGAGGGAAGGTCCCAACCAATGGGGAATCAATACTACATCTGACAACACCAACAACTCCACATCCTCAAAAGAACCCAACTCATACCACACTAAGAATAGAAATTAAACTAAGGTTTTTTACACTATTTGGGTTCTATTTAATATGCACCAGCTTCACTCCAAGACCTATGGATAGAGCACTAATGTTTGAATCATCTCCTACCTCATAGTCAGGCTTTAGAAACCCCTGTATATAAAGCATAGATCAAAATTTCATAAAACACACTTCCATGGAAATAAAAGTTTAAAAGGGTTTGACAACAACCACTCTTACAACTGAAGGAAAAGAAACACCACAAAATGTTACCAGACACGACTATTACATCCAAAGAACATTACAGAACGAGGACCCAAAATTGATCCCACGCATCACCCTACTCTAGTGAACGGGCTAGTGTGACCTTTAAAGAGTTGGTTTTGTCTTCAAGGCGCTTCCTAGAAACACCTTGACAGAACCGTTGTAGGTGACCCAAGCATCCATAGGTGTGGTAGGTTCTTAGAGCACTTAGGCATGCTAGTTTTTTGTGACCCTTATTACCATACTGATAACATATCATGGAATTTTTCCTTAAAGAAGTTGACTATAGGTTTGAAGGCCTCTTAATTCCTCTACTCGCATCGCCAGTGTCAGGCTGCTTCCCATTTTTCTTATCGCCATCCTCTACATTGATCCAAAAACTAGAGGTGGATTCACCAACCCAATTCCTCCTGATAACTCAACTTTGGCACGAAAGTCTTATATAACCACATCATAGTAGGTGGTTAATTTGAGTTCTTCCACCTTCGACCAAAGTCTAGGTCAGAGTGAAAATTCAAAATGTCAAGCTTTCTTGGGATTAGTTGAAACATACCATGGTTCATACAGAATTTGGTCCAAGAAACATTGATATAATTATAATACTGAACTATCACCCTGTTGAAGACCACACAACTCCATCTTTTTTCTCATCTTTGTTATCTTAGGTAAATATTATTAGATGAATGATGACTTGAAGAACTTTGAGGTAAGATCTTCTTGAGACTTGCTTCAAGACACGGACTTCCACTATTTCCAAGTTGGGCCTTCAAGCATGAATGTAGAAATATTTACCTTTAATGACTCATGTAACTCAAGGAAACTAAATTCTCTCACAATATTCCAAATCCACTCCTCCACTTTGAGAGGATCCACTTGACCATAAAAGAGTGGAGGGTTCATCTTTAAAAACTCAAGGACATATTCTATAGGTTGATCAACCGGAGTGTTTTCCAAAGATGCACCACCCAAAGATGCACCTTGGGGATCCATAAAATATTCATGCGGGATGACACTAAGAACATAGAAATAAGGAATTTGATCAAAACAAAGTCATTACCATATCAAATTCAACTTTTCACAACTCAAACCCAAAACTTTTCAAAACCATTTTCCAGAATTAATAAAAACCCAAAACGATTCACAAAGGGAAACTAGTGTCAATGTATGATTTGACCATATGGTTGGTGGCCATATTCCAATCACACCACCTTTATAGAGAGTATTATCGGGAAATGTGCCCAACTCCACATGGATTTCTGAGCCCTACGATCTCACGGAGGCTACTTTTACAACTCCCATTTCATTTCCCAATAACAAACAAATCATAAGAATCAAAGGACACCAACAAACCTGGACATCCCATGTTAACATGAGGTTCGGAACAAGAAAGGGTTCATGACATCCTTCATGTTCCTATACCTCAAGACCCAACAATCCTATCCCTTTTACCTTGATATCCTCAAATAATGATGGGTTCTCTACAAGAAAGATCCACTAAAGATCCAACCGGCTCTGATACCATTTTTTCACAAACCAACCCAGTATGTCATCTGATCTGACACCCAAACCGATTCGAGGCAAGACCCGAGAGGCTCTCCTGATCCTCTCAGGATGGTTACAAGTTCCAAGTCTTTGATAGAGTATAAATGTGAATGATTTATCCCAGTGAAAATAAACTAACCAATCGAATTAACTAGAATAATGAAAAATAAATAAATGAAAATAAAAAAGAATGAATGATCAACAACATGACTAACCTATCCATGACTAAGACTCCACACAACCCCATGGGTTACTCTTCAGTACAAAAACCAGATGTTTCTCAAGACAATTTGAACCAAGCTAAAACCTACACCAAGTCTTAAAAAAAGAGGAAATATATAGTCATTAGTATTAAAACTTAGTAGGTAGGCCCAACTAATTCTATACCCAAAGAATATCCTTTAAAAAAAGAAATATTGATTTCAGGTGTGAAATAAAATCTATAAACATAGTTTTTTTCCATACATTTCATTTCAAAATACATAAATCACAACCCACTTCCCTAACATTTTAAAACAACATTCATTGAGATGATAAGTTAATTTCATGGGGAGGAAGGATAAAAGAAAACCAAAGAAGAAACATTTAGATTTAATTATAAAGTAAAATAGAGATTAAAACCTTTTTAACAAAAACACACATTTATGACCTTCCCAGAAAACTCCAAAACCAAGAACAAGGGAGATGGTCTCACAATGAGGGAAATGGCTAATGAGTCTAGTGTTGGATTATCATAGGAATACCTAAGAAATCAGTGGAGAACCAGAACATAATATACATGTGACTCATCCTGAAGGTATTCCCTAATCCATGATGTCATAACGCCCTAATTCTTGACCGTATCCCAACCTGGCCTAGTCGAGGGACTCAATCCCATAGCAATAATAACAAAATATCCCCCTGTTATGGGCCACTAGCCAGTGCGTAATCTAAACTAGTGAAACAGTCATTATCTGTAGATCTCTCTGTTATGCTAGGTTCCCATGTATATTTCACAAGCGTTGTTCCATAAAATTCAAACGACAAATAACATACATGCTATATACATATCACCAAATCGACACCACCATGTCAACCTCAAGGGTGGTCCCTTGCCGTAAAACATTCTTTACACAAGGGAGGTCCCATACCGAGGACCCTCCCATATCATGGATCAACATCTAGGCAAGAATCCCAACCTAAAAAGGGTTTTCCAAAATCCATTTCAAAATGAAAAACAGGCCTTTAGCTTCACAACATTCAACAATTTACCAAAAAAAGTTAGAACCATTTACAAAACAACACCAAACATCATCTTTAAACTAATGTGTCCAAACAGACCTTTAGACTAAGTATTCTCCAAAAAGTTACCAAGAACATTTTAAAGCCCAGTTAAAACACAAAAGGCATAAAAAGTTTCAAATGTGCTTTAAAACTACTTACAAACCAACCTTCTTTTATATACACCAAATGGGACATAGCTTCCAACCACTCATCCAATCATATTTCAAGACAAACCGGCCCAAACCATAAGGAACACATTTGGAACCACTTTAAAATGCAAAACGGGCCTTCCATCATTTTCACAAAAACAATTCATTTCATAGAATACCATGAACTAACCACTTTTGAATCCAAAAAAACTCTAGAAACCCAATTCAATAATCCAACCCACCTTTCAAATCAAGAACACATTTACAAGGGACAAAGGGGCACTCTAACAAGCACTTATTGAGAGAAAACCCATTTAAAAACATAAATCAACACTTTAAACATCACAACCATGTTAATAAATTCCAAACCATACCATTATAAATCACTATTAATTTATAAGATCCAATCGGGCTATTTTCAAAGAATGAAGTATGCTAAACCATTTCTGACCATATCAAACCATCACAAAACCAAGGTTAAACTAACTAATTCAACTAGGTACAAATAATTTAACAATAATAAAAGACTATCTAGAAACTAAAGGAGGAGTGAATATAAATCAATCAAAATAAACTTAATTTAAAGGGAATATGTGATGGGGTCCTACCTCAAGAATGGATTAACTCTTAAACTCTAGTTCCAAACTTCAATCGCATCACCACCACACCCAAAGGAGGGTGGAACCAACCTAATGCAATAATTTGAACTTGGAAAAGAAGGGATCAAACCTAAATGGAATGAACCTAACACCTAGGTTTTGGAAAAAACAAAAACCTCAACATGGAACCCTAAATCGAGAAAGGCAGAAGAAAACCCAGCGGAGGGCGATGCCACCTCCACCAAAGGAGGGTGGACCCCTAGAGAAGGGGGTAAACCATGGCATGCCATAGGATGTGGTGCACTGGAGGATGTAGTGCACTGGAGGATGTGACGTGTCGGAGTATGTGACACGCTGGAGGAGGTGGTGCATGGGAGGAGGTGGCGCGCTAGGGGAAGTGGCGCACCGGAGGAGGTCACGCGCTAGAGAGGTGTTGTTCATTCAAGTCGATCATGATCAGGGGTCACGCGGGATGGAAGGTGCATGCCGGAGAGGTTCATTTGGATAGAGAGAGGCATTTTGAAGAGGTTCTTGTGGCTGGAGAAAGGCACACCAGAGAGGTTCATGCGGTTGGAGAGAGGCTCGTCAGAGAGATGGCTTCAAGGGAGGAGGTGCGTGTAGAACCACTAAAAGGGGAGGAGCTCAATGCAGTGAGGCCAGGAGGGGGGTGTGCCATGATGTAAAAGGGGGAGTAATATAGGGAAAGAAAAAGAAAAATAATAATAATAAAACTCTAATAAAAATAAAAATAATCATTATATGTATCATAATAATAGTACTTATAGTTTTAATAAACATGATAATATTATTAATATCATGATAAAATAGTAATAACACCAATTTCATCTTTAATAACAATAATAAAATTTATAACAACATAATTCTAAAATTTATATTAAATTCTATTTCATTTTTAATAGGAATAATTTTAATAGAAATTTTAATAATAATAATAAGTAATGATAACAAAACCCACATTAATAATAATATTGCTATTATTCACAAAAATAATAATATTGTCATTATTATGGTTAAATTATTTATTTAACTCATTTTTTTTAATTATTAAACTCATTCAATTTATTTTATTTGTTTGATTTATACACTGCAATCGTGTGGTCCATGCACAACTCAAGTTACCTTGTGTGGATCGTGTGATAGCTTTTTTCAAACCAGAAGTGACGACAAGGGTACCCGGGTTGACTGCATGGCTTCCGCTAATTGTGTGGTGCCCATGCACTGGACTAAATAATAATAAAAATTAATTAATTACTTATAACCTAATGATAAAAATAATAACAATGTTTGTTTCATTTTTTAAATAATAATTATGATAGTGATAATTTTAATGATATTAATGATGATAAAAATTTTAATAATAAAATTATTAATATTAATAATGATAATAATAATAATAATAATCCCATTGATATTATTATCAATTCCTTTAGTTTTATTTTACTTTTTATTATTTTATTTTAACACTTATTTTAAATTCATTTTATTATTCATTTAACTTTTTAATTCATCTAGCATACCAGACAGGTCACATGGTGACTAGGTCTTAGCTGCACGATCTCCCAACCATGCTCTACCCATGCACCAGACACCGCCAAACCCAAAACATGTATTTTTCTCAACTAAACACATAAATTTAAATAGAGACTCACCCAAACCCCAACTCGAGCTGGATCTAAGGAAAAAAACATACTTGGGTGTGATAGGGTGTTCCCCTAAACATTGACTTAGCTTGGGTGTGGGTATTTTTAAAACTCCTCCATAAAATTCTATCTTCAAATAATAATATATTTTGATCCATAAGTTCATTTTTTATACAGGAGTTATCTAATAAGATCCTACAAAATTAAATATGCCCCATGTTACTAGATTTAATCATAATAGGTATTTTACAAGGCTACAAGTTTTCTAAAAAATTCTCAAAAATGTGTTTTACTATTTTAGTTAACTTTTCTTAAAAAAATGGATGAGATCCACAACCTACTCCTAATAAGAGGTTCTCACCACCACATCATCATATTGGGAAACATTGTGTAAGGATATCCATATCTTAGTGCATGAGAATTTTTATAGAACATAGAGATCTCATTTGTGGTTTCAACTTTGAGTAAAATACCCTGTCAATCTCGTTTTTTACATTCAAGGAACATAATCTTCATGATAATGTGCATGCCTCATTTTCAGGTGCCAATAGTCATAAACTATGTATTAGATATACTAGGGGTGTATATTTCATATTTAATCCTCAAAGATAAGGATAAAAAAGATACTTAGTATGATAACCTTCATACTTATATATAATTATCACATCATCCTTGAGTATAAGTAAATCTGGTGGTGGTTGGGTATGTTTCTGATTATATCATTGGTTAAGTTTAATCAAGATGGAATTTACCCTCTCATATAAAGGGTGTGACATATTGACCCTTTATTGAGATATACTGATAGAGTATGAAAACATACCTCAATAAGTGATATATGATGTTCGTATCTATTGGATTAGGATCATGTGATATGCTCATCTATCAAGATTAATGAAAATTGTTTATTTCATAAATCTAGTCAATATATACTAGATAATTGAGAAAATATGAGTAGTTACAAGATTTTTATACTTTGTGTCATGTTGTTAAGAAATTTCTTATACAGAGGGATTATATTATTAAACATATTTTTCATATGATATAGCTGGTGGACATAGGTATAGAGATACACATTCTTGATTGATATCATGCTAAATTAATTTATATATTGAGTTGTATTACTGATTTTTTAGAGGTTTCAATTTTCTTGAATTTATTTATAAGATAATTCATATTTATTTTCAATGATACAAAGGGCTATGGGGTCACACTTTTTAGTTAAGTGAATGGGGATTTAGTTTTAAACAAACTTATAGGGATACATTAAATGTTCTTTAGAGTTTATTCAAAATTATTTTTATATGGATATTCTCAAAGTATTGCATATGATGTAATACATGGTAAGGATTATTATTGGTTTCCAAAAGTTTTTTGTTAACATACAAACATAGTTCTGGATATTATTTCACAAGTTTTTATATTTGAAACAATATAAGGTGAGGTGAAAAAAAAATTATTAGGATTTAATGTAAGTGTGTGATTGGTAGATAGATGATCTAATGCCTTATATGCATATGATATATTTTGGGCATATCATATGAGATGATATAATGATGTCATATTGTATGAAATTAATAATAAAAAGGCATATTATATGCATTGGTTGGTTATATCATTGGACAAGATATAGTAATATGGTATCATGTTGCCTTATCCAATAATAGTATATGATATAACTACATTATGAATGTTATAATGTAAGTTAATTATAGTGTATTATTAACATAAGTAGTATAATATTAATTATTAACATTAAAGTATTGTTCTATGTAAACTATAATTATTATCTATGTTTCATACAATGAAATGTATGGGATATTTAATGATGCATTTAAATTTTAAATTCATGAAAACTTGATCAAGGGTTACAAAAAATTTGTAACTACATGCATTACTCGAACACTACACAACGTTTGAGTAAATGTATGATAAGATTGAGTAATATCCTCAAGGACTATATACATAGGATGAATCCATAAAAATTTTATATTAAATTTTATGGATTCTCTATCAATTTTTTCCAAGTAAAAGATCTATTATCCTTATTTGTTTTCTTGATAGGTACTAGAATACCATTGTTAAAAGGAGGATACCTCCAAAGAAACGGATAGCTCATTAACCCATGGATACACTAGGAGGAAGGATGCATTTCAGTTATTATTAGTGATCTTCAAAAAACTTTTGTTTGAAGATAAGTATTTTTCCCATCATTGGTGTATAGTATGATCTCCATTTTATATTAGCCAGGATTTCATTTTCAAAGCATGGTATATATTGGTATTGGTTTCTTTATTTTTTGTTTCCCGAATAATTTTTATTTAATCATAATAAAAATTATTGTACCATGACATGGATAAATTCTTTTGGATCTTGGTATTTCACAAAAAAAATGTTAAAATATTGTTAATGTTTTGATACTTTGTTTTTTACATCAAAACAAAAATGATTATTGGTTTTTTCCTAAGTAGAATGGTAATATCATTAGAAAAAAAAATATGTGGCATATTTTTTATGGAAATTTTTATTCTGATAACATTGATCAAGGATTAAATATAAATATTTATATACATGTGTGTGGGGTTAAAATGGAGGTTGATGGAACATCATGATTAGTGACACCACCATAAAACCATACACGATGATAACACATATAATGATATGAAGTTTTAATTATACATAGAATATTTCATAGGAAGTGTTTTACATATCACATGGTACATTGGTTTTATATAATATGAGTTGATTATCTATAAGGACATCTAGAATAATTTTATATATTATTCATCTAATCAGAAAATGGATGAGAACCAATATTTTCATGGGACAAATGACATCAAATAGGAATAAGTGTTTCTTACTATAAAAGATGTTGTTGTATTTATATTATTAGAAGGGAAATTAGATTATTTTATATAAAATAAAATAAACTATTTCCCAAATTATTCAACTTTATCTCTCTTCCTCTTTGGTATAAAATTTTATATGGTTAGTATAAGGTGTATCCTTGGGATTCTTCCATGACCACATGGATACCTTCAATTGATTACTTATTTTTATTTTAATAAAAATAAAATAGTGGATGAGATACTAAAAATTAGAATTATGAATATTATATATGATAAATAGGTGGTTTGAATGATAATAACAAAGAAGGGTGATTAAGTAAGAGGTTATGAAGAAATAATATCGCAATTTTTGTATGATGAAAACATTATAAATTCCTTACTTTTATGTATTTATGTGATGAAGGTAGTGATCCACTAACTATATAATGGGTAATGAGGTTGATTATTCTTTATGTAAATAATGAAATTTCTAAGGGAATCATGTATGAAAAAATGGGTTTCATGATCATTGGACTATCCTCTAGATTGAAGTTGATCTAAGTAAACACTCATGTAATGTGTGCTTACTTTTATATCACTCTTTATATCTCACTTAATTTTACATGATATATCTATAGTATGTGTCTATAATCACTGTGATACAAGATAAAATTGATTTTATAGTGACCTAATCATTTTATACATATTATTACATGATTTTGAAGCATAAATATCCAATGAGTAAAACCCAAAGATTAGGGTTCCCAGTGTCTTTGCATGGATAGGTTCATAATACATAGAAAATAATTAAAACATGACATCCTTATTTTATTCTCCATAATGAGATCCTAATTAAATTTGAGCTCCTAAAACTACATAGGATAACCTAGGGAATAAATACAATAACAGGGTGAGCTAAAAATCCTAGTAAGGGGATAAACATGATAAGGAAACATAACATGTCAGTCAAAGGTATAACATGATATCATAAATGAGAAGGATCATGTGTAATCTCATAGAATCATAACATAAATAATATGGTATAATAATATCATATAATCATAGAAAATTTGGGAATGACACAAAACAAGATGTAAACACTAATCAAGGATAACTATCTAGATCATATCATATGGTGGAAAAAGTCCCATAATAGATTAGGTTTACTCCCTAATCCCATACAAAAAAACTCATGAGAAAAACATTTTACCCAATGTATTAGAGCGATATCTGGGTTCAAAAATCATAATATTTTCAGGATTATGTGTTCCAAAAAATTAAAATCAATCATAAGTAATTAACATGATAATTACCTATATAAAGAAAATTTGTTGCATAATCCTACCTTATATTATAATCAAATGAAATTTCATAATAAAGACATTTGATAAATGAACAGAAGGCATGTATTACCCCTTCAAAGGAAGGGAGAATAATATATGTATATTTGTGAGAGAAAAATATACAGAATTTAGAAGAATTGAATAAATTTAAAGAGAGATAGAAAGTCAGTTAGAGATAGAATGGTCCTAACCTGGAGAAAAGGGTGGTTTAGAGAAATCCCTTACCTCAAGACTGACTTGTCATGTGCATTATTTATCCTCCTGGAAAATAAAATTATATTAATTATTTACTTTCTTAATAATACTTTTCAGGTTTATTATTCATTTTATTTTATTTATTATCATGTTATATTAAATTACTTGATCATTTAGGTTTATGTCAGATGTTTTGATGATATCTAGCTCATATGTTAAAAATAACTTTGGTAAGTTGAATAAGGTAAAATAGATTATAAATTCATAATATACAGAATAATAATAAGGACATGATTATAATTTTATTACGTCAATTATAATTTTAAAACCAATGATGAAATATGGTTATGAAAAATAAACTACATTACAATCATGGAGACGGTAGGTCGTACGTACGCATGAGTAACAAATCTATTTTTCAATGATCATAATGGAAAGAAGATAGATGTTATTTTATATTTATATAATTATAATAATATAATAAATATAAAATTATTTATTTAAATATTATTCTATATACCATCTTTGTAATGCGGTAATGAAAAATGAATCACATCACTTCATGGATGTGGTAATCCACAAGTGTGCACGGACGACGTTATCATCTTTTAATGAATGTAAAGATAAGATAATATATGATATATTAATTTTAAAAAATCATAAATATTTCATTAATATCATATATAAAAATTAAATACATCATCATAAATATATATGATAGGTGATTATGGAAAATGAATTACATCGGTTCCCAAGGTAGTTGTTTATCATACACACAAATGATGCTTTATTTTCCCATTTGATTGAAGATTAGATGGGTGTAGGTTATGAAATTAGAATAATAAAATCTCAACATATGAGATATATTAATTATATTATATTTTCATGTTTGAATAATATTTTAAGGATGTGGAACAATAAATAAAACAAAATACTGAGTTAAGAATGAACCTCTTCTTCAGAAAACATATTTATGTTTATATCAAAATCCTTCCTAGGAGGGTTTTACAATAAAACCAAGGACTCTAATACATGAAAATAGAATTAAAGAATGGATTTTGTAAGATATTTTCTGAACCAAAAGGTTTTTTATGTTTGGATAAGAGATAATAGAAGGTACCCTTTATAAGTGAGAAGGAGTGACATTTTTTAAAATACACAAAACAATTCAATAATGGGAAGTCACTCTTAAGAAAAGTGCCTGAAATTTTCATAAATGATGGATTATAAGGAATATAAGGTCTATCCACACCACTAAAATTAAAAATTAAACATTTTTTAAACATTTTTTCTCATTTACCTTTATGGTTACTCACTTTTACCATTTTAGTTTTCACCATGATAAATAATTTTTACCTAGGTAACTTATCCTTTACAAAAACTATAACGATCCTTATTAGATTGTTTATACCCAGTTATTAAAAATATTAAATATAAATAATCAAATAAAAATCCTACCTATATGGAAAATTAATTTTAACACAAGCACATGTAATGAGTAAAATCGTGTTTTAACCTTAACAGCGGTTATTAATATTTACACTTTATTATTATTCATTATGAAAAAAAATTAAGTTGAAATTGTTAAAAATTTTAATTATGATAATTAAATATATTTAATAAATTTTATAAAATTAAATTCTTAGAAGTTCCATAATTTAATTTAAAATTAAACCTTTAACATGTGATGAAAAGTGGTTTTTCTAAAAATGCATTTTTCAAGTAATAGAAGATATTTTGTCAACACTATGACTAGAAATCACCATTATATGAATTTAAATTAATATAAATAAATTTATTATGTATAAATTTAATCTAAATATTTACTTACTATGATTTATTTCAATTAATTAAAATGGATAAACTTTATGCACTTAAAAACCGTTTGCAACAAACTTCATTTTTAATCATTAAAATAAACTTATAAAAAATAATAATAATTACTGATTAAAATGAAATAAATTATATTTTTATAATTATATTTATTTATATTTCACTTTAATACTAATTCCAAAATATAATAAGACTTTTAAATTACTTTATTTAATGAAAAGATATGACAGTATTTGAAAAGTTGGTAGTTTTCAGTATTTATTGAAAAATTAAACATTTCAAAAAAATCCTTAAAATTTACAATAATTTAATTATATATAATAATTTATAAAATTATTTTAATTTTATAAAATAAATTTCCAAAAAATTCCAAAAAATTAATTATAATAAATTCTTGCAAAATGAAATTAAAATCATTTTAAAGAAAATTTATTGTTTGAAGAATAAAATGTATTTATTAAAAATTGAGTGATTATTTTAAAATAATTTATTAATAAATTTTTATTAATTAGGTCCTTTATATATATTTTATAAAGTAGTTAATATTATTCATTCCTTTTAATTTAATGTCTAGGTTATAATGGTTGTATTTAAATAATCATGGTTTATTCGGGCTCAGGGTTGCATGTCGCATATGCTATCAAACATAATTTTATTTTAAAAAAATTTGAGCTGTTATATTATTAAAACATTAAATAATTTATCCCTAGAAATTTTTTATTACATACTAAGGTGAAAATAGGTGAGGTAAATTCAGTTTCATGGATTCCCTCAATTCCTAGGTTGCCTCTTCATAATTATGGTTATACCATAGTGCGTTGACTAGCAGGTTGTCTTACTTCATAGAACTTTATATCTGTAGTCAAAAATCATCACTATATTTTCATCATAAGAGATATATTTTCCTTGTTAACCAAATATGAATTCAATACATGTGATAGATCTATTTTTTACTTCCACAAGAGGGATACATAGAAAACGTAGTGTACTTGAGAAAGGATTAGTGGGTGTGCTAGTTGATAAGCCACATCTTTGAAACGATCAAGAATATAAAAGGTGTTGATATACTTTGGGATTATATTTCCCTTCTTACCAAATCTATTGACTCTATTAAATAGAGATATATAGAGAAACACTTTATCCCCAACCTCAAACTCTAGGTCATGTTGATGATTTTCAACATAGCTCTTTTAGAAACTCTAAGTAGTCCTGATGTGTTGTGGAATGGTCTTGACCTTTTCTACCATTTCATTAACTATTTCTAGTTTTGAGAAAATATGTTCACCAAATTCATCCTAGAACTTAGGATTTCTATATATCTTCCCATAAATGGATTCATAAGGTGCCATTTGGATGCTTGATTGAAAGCTATTATCGTATGAGAACTCAAAGGAAGATGTCGATCTCATCCTACATTTAAGTCCATCGATCGTGATCGCAATATTCCTTCATGTTTTTCAATATTTTTCTCGGATTGGCCATAATTCTTGGGTTTATAATATATACTAAAGTTCAAATTAGTACTTAGATCATGTTATAGTCTCTTCCATAACTTGAAGTTAAATCTCCTATCTTAATCCGATACAATTTATAGTGGTCTTCCATGAAACCTCTCTACCCCTTTGATGTATATCCTTACAAGTTGATCAAGTTAAAAGTCCAATCAAATTAAAATTAAGTGATAATTATTTATATGACGGTTTACCATAACCCCTATGAAATCATTTCTTCTTTATGCCTTTGAAATACCATTAACAAATTCCATGTTGATTTTTTCCCATTTCTATGTAGGTATGGGTAATTTTGCATTATCCCCTTGAAAATTTTCCTTCTATCCATCACTTAATGATATACCAAACACATTGATGACTATTATATGATCACTTCCTTCATACTTTTCCACCAATAGTTCTCTCTAAGTTATAAATACATCTTCATACGCCCTATGTGGATGAAGAAGGTAGAGCTATGTGAATCATTCAAAAACTCTTTCTTTATCTTTGGATTTGATGGTACACATGTTCATGACCCAAATCCTACAATTCCTTCATCAATTTTTAAATTTAGGGATTTATGTTTTTTATAGCTTCTGCTTTCTTCATAATTTCCACATCATCTATTTGAGCATCCTTTATCTTATTTAGAAGGGATGAATGAGAAATCATTTGAGAAATTAATCATGATGTTCCGTCCTTTATGATTCTCATACCCATCCTTTGTAGGTCTAAGAAGATTGGGTCCTTTTTAATTCTCATCAGTGATAAGGTTGTTGGATCCTTTCTACTTAGAGCATCTACTAATTTTTTTTTCAAGATGAAAATGGATTTAGCAGTCATATTACGTTAATAAATCTAATCATATTTGCAAGTCCATGTTAATATTATTCTATTTGAATATATATTTGAGGCTCTTATTATTTTTGTATATTTCACACTTCTCCCTATAGAGATAATGTTGAAATATTTTCAATGAAAATATCATCACATCCAACTCCATATCATGTGTTGGATAGTTCTATTCATGAACTTTCAACTACCTTATGGAATATTCTATAAATTTATCTTTCTACATTAGTACATATCCCAATACCTTCTTTCAAGAATTTCTATATACTACAAAAAGTCCCCCACTTGAGGGTAGTATAAGGAATGGTGCAATGGTAAGCATATTTTTCAACTCCTTAAAGAACATTTATCATTCATTAATCTATAAAAACTTTACCCACTGTTGAGTTATCTTGGTTGGTGGGTTTGAAAATTGTGATTATTTTCTCACAAATTGTCAGTAATATCCGGTTAGTCCAAGGAAACTACAAATAACTATTACAGATGTTGTTCTAGGCCACTCCTCAATTGCCTTTATCTTAAAAGGGTCCACATATATCCCTTTACTAGTGATAATATTCCCCAATAATGATACTTAATTCATCCATAACTTATGTCACGACCCGCCCTCGGGACCCGTGTCGTGACTACCCCAAGCCCGCCTTCCATAGGCCAGGGGCTGGCGACTAGCACTAAGGCGTAAATCCCAACAAAAAGGGAAGGCATTGCCTTTGAAAAGTAAACAACCACCACAGAGTAAGCAAGCGGAATAGTAAACACTAAGTAAAAACAGAGTACAATTGAAGTGCGGAAAAGTAAATGGGCCAGTATACAAACCCAAACTGAAAGTAAAGTACAACTCGAAAGGGAAAACAACAACTGTAAAGTAAAAGCCGCTACACTGAGGTGTCCACTAGAAATCCCACCTGAAGGGTGGGTACAGATAGCTCCACTGCTCCTCGGGTCCCGTCGTCTGCTCCAAACACGTCCCGCCCAGTGGTCCACCTCCAGGTACCATCCTGCTCTGCAAGCCTCAGCCAAGATCAACACTGTCTGTCGTCTGCAACCAACACAACGTAGTGCGGGCATAGCCCATGCAGGGGTGAGTATAAGCTACTCAGTAGGGACCCCGACACCCCTGAAGGTCTCCCAAAATCCACAAAGGAAAAACCACAAAGTAAGATACAATCACGAAGTAACAACCGACACTGCTTAGGTATATGCCCATACATATACCTAAGTCATCAATTCCAATACAATCCAACCTCCGATCCCAAGTACAACTCAGTCCACACAGGAAAGTAAATGTATTCCACACAGGAAAACAAAACGAAATCCACACAGGATAGCACAACTCAATCCACACAGGAAAGCAACAGGATTCAGCTCACACAGGTATACTTCTTCAAAGGACGATAAAGATGATCTCTGATCCATCTAAGTCGTCGGACCCACGAAGGATCGATATGTAACTAACCCTCGCAAAGACCCACACAGGATCGGGCCCACACAGGACCTGTAGCACTGATCCACGTAGGATCGCTGAGTGTTTTAGTCATCGTCGAATCCACCAAGGATCTCAGTATTGTCATCGTCGCAGTCACAGTAGCAGTAGCAGTAGTAGTCACAGTCGCAGCCAGCACTAGGGTTCCCGCACACAGCAAGCTCGTTCGGGAGGGTCCGCTCCACGAGCCGAGAGTCTGATACATCAACTGTCACTAAGTCCAGAGTTGATGTATCCAAAAGTTCCGTATCGTCAACAGGAACTCAACGCAACAGACGGCGCGTCGATCGGACGCCCGGTCTGAGAGTTATTGGCTTTTTCGTCCCAGGGGCCCGGTTGGTTTTTAAGCCAAAACCAACCCGACCGTACTCCACCTGCGTCCAAACCTCGGGCAGAGTATTCCAAAAGATTCATCTCACTAAGAGGAACTCAACAAAGCTGACGGCACGTCAATCGGACGTCCGTAGCTCAAGATATGAGCGTTTCTGCTCCGAAGGCCCGGTTGGTTTCGTGTACGAACCAACCCGGGCGAACTCAAAGTATTCCGAAACTTTGAGTGCGATATACCGAAACGACTGTCTCGATCCAAGGATTGCATCGCCACTGAAGGTTCGTCAATCGGAGGTCTGTAGCTCAAGTTATGAGAAAAAGACCGAAGCCGATTCGAAAACAGGGGGTCAGGGTCCGGCCCGACCCGGCCCGACCCCCCCCCCCCCCCCCCCCCGGGTCGGCCGGAACCGGGTCGACCCGAACCGGGTCGACCCGGGACGGCCGGCGGCGCGGTCTGGCGCGGCCTGGCGCCGCTCGGGTGCCACGCGCGGGGGGAAAGGCCCCCTCTTTCCTGCTGGCGGCGCTGCTGAAAGTCGCGCCTTTGTTCAACGGCCCCCCTTGTGGGGGCCTGCCTTTGAGAAAAACGGGGGGGGGGCGCTGCCCCCACTTTGTGAAACCGCCCCCCCCCCCCCCTCATAATGGGGGTCCAATTAAGTTGGCTGGGGGAATTAAATTCCCCCAGTCTTTCCCCTTCCGGCCGGCCCGACCTGGCCAGCCGGTTCTTCTTCAACGGACCGGCAAAGCCGGTCCCCTTCCGGCTTCCGACACCGGCGGCCCAGCGAGCCGCCGGTCTTCTCGTTCCGCCGCGGCCCAGAACCAGCCGCGGCCTTCGTCATCCGGCATGGTGCAACGGCACCGCGCCCCTCCGCCGCAGCCCCGCTCCAGCCGCGGCGCCTTCGGTTTCCTTCGACGCGGCACGACGGCGTCGCATTCTTGATAAACTTTCAGTGGCGTGACGCGACGGCGCCGCGCGATTATAGCCTTGCGATTCCCGCGTGGTGCGACGTCACCATGCCATTTCGTTCATCTGCAAGGAAATAATATTCAAGAATAGAGGAGGGGGGATTCGGCCATGTTTGTGCGGTCCGGCCCCCCTCTCGTTAGTCGATAACACTTAACAATAATCCTAAAGATTGTCATGCAAGAACCAAGAACGAGAACAAACAAATAATCAACAACAAACCCCTACCTTGGTTTCAAGAACGATGATCGTCAACGACCCGCGGAACACGAGCGCCGCGGTGGTCGGTGTCACGGAAGAAGGACGTTGATGTCATGAAGCGAGGATTCGGAGTTCTTTGACGACGATTTCGTCGCGGGAAATCGTCGCGGAAGAAATGACGCGGAAGAAGTACGTCGTCGGTATTGCGGGTATGACGTCGTGGAAAATGGTTCCCGAGAACGTGGTGTTCTTTGTCGATGCTCGAAGGTTCTTCGCGTTCTTCGTCAAAGCTTGAAGAAGAAGAAGAAGTAGGTTCCAAATTCTCTCAAGATTGTCTAGATAATTCTAACCCAAATAAAATAAGCTAAGGTCTTATTTTATTTACTCAACCAAAACATTTGAAATTCAAAGGTTTGAAATTAAACAACTCAACCCATTTAATAACCTAAGTTGTCAAGTTCATTAAAAAGGGGAGTTTAAGGGAGTTTTGAGAGAAGATGAGGAGTTGGGGTTCGTGTGGGACCCACCACACTTAATCCTCCCAAGGGAGGTTAAGTGGATGTTGGTCCCACCCCTAACTCCCTTTGGGAGGTTATAACTAACAAAAGAAATAAAATATGTTTCCACATCTTATTTAACTTTAATTTAAAAACCCAAAAACTAACTCTCAGCCCGCAATAAACGCAACTTCGGAAAAGGTCTCCTTAAGCAAAAATCGGCGCTGCGAGTTCGTCGGTGCCCTCGGAATTTGATTCCGGGCACCGGTTCAAAAGTTAGAAATTCTCGCTCGTTCGTTCACTGAACGTACCTGAGCCAAACTTCGGAAAATGATTCCGGGCACTCCGGGCCTCGGAATCAGGTGCCGTCAGAAACCGCGCTCTTGTAAAATTCCAAAGAAAATTAAGAAAAAAATTCCCTTGAATTTTACAGGTCATTACAACTTATATTTATGGTACTTTTCATATAGATTCTCATTTTACAAAATATTTAACATAGTTTTCAAATTCTTCCCATTATCCTCCTTACTTTTGGAGTATATTAGAATATTATCTACAAATACTACAAAAACAAATTTGAGGTAATCTCTAGAGAATATATTCATTAATACTATAAATACCTATAGAGAATTAATGATTCCAAAAGGCATAACTATGAACTCAAAGTGTTTATACCTTATTCAAAAGGTTGTTTTGGGAATATCTTCCTTCTTCACCCTTAATTGGTGATATCCTGAATAAAGGTGCACCGTAGATAAATACTGGGGACCACATAGTTGATTAAACAAGTTGTCTATCCATGGAAGGGGATACTTGTTATTTATCATGATTATGTTTAGTTTGAAATAATAAATTTAGAGTTGCATTGACCTATCCTTATTCTTGATGAAGAGGATCGACACGCACCATGGTAAAACACTCTAATGTATAAAACTCTTTTCCATATTCTCTTATATTTACATTTTAAACTCTTCCAACTCAATGGTTTCCCATTTTTTAAGTATTATTCAATATATGTAGAGATCTAGGTATAATTTAAATTTAGAACTCAACCTATTAGTAATGAGGAAGACCATTAAACTCTTTAGGGAATACATTAGTATAATCCCACATAATGGGCATGTATTCAAACATGATTCTCTTCTTTTTATCAATGATTTGGGATAGATATAGTTTATAAGGAGTCTATAATATTCACTATTTTATATAATGATCTTGGGGAGATTTATCCCCTTCCTTACACTTGTACAAAATTGGAGTATGACTTGGGGAATGAAAACTAATCTACATCTCTCTATAGTTGTTGTTATATTTATATAAGGATAGAAAATTAATTCCAACTATATAATCAAAATCCAATAAAGGAAGTAATTTGATATTTTCTAGAAGATTAAATCCTCAAACATTGACTGGGGAGGAGTTATATTTTTGGGATGCAAAATTTTTTTTTTATGTTCTCATAGATAGATCAACCCCCATGTTTTGAGGTGGTTTTTGAATAGTTCTAATAAATTTCAAGATATAAAATAATGAATATAACCAAAATCAAATAGTATATTCACTATTATTGAATGAATAATTAGAATACATGTAACCAAATCATTATCAATGTCTACCTCAGTACTAGTGATAACATATTCCATTCCTTATTCTCTAGGCCTTATAGGTTGTTGTTGTTATTTATTTTATCTAAAAACACTTTTCTTAGGGAATTGGATTGCATAATTCCAATGTTCCTTGAAATTAAAACATTATATTGTAGGCTGATTGTCGATATGAACCTTCATTTATTCTTCCACATTAATGGGTTTTTTCATTTACCTTCAGCGTTGATTAGTCTGATGCCCCTCTTTTTCACATTTATATAATATTCTAGTTTCTTTGAGATAGTATCTAGGGTTCTTCTTCCAACATGTTTGGAATATGGGATTTTGTGCTTTCTTTCCACAATAAGATTTATCTGATGATACTCCTAAATAAAACTACATTTTAGGTTTCTTGCCTATATTCCCATGAGGCCACTGAGATTTATTAATCACCATATCAACTTTAAGGGAACAACAAACAATATCTTCATATATTTAGAAGTCATGAATCACTAATACTTTCCATAGACTCATATTGAACCCACTAATGAAATGGTAAACCTTAATTTTAGTGTTTATGTTAAAGATGGAGGTATACCAAGCAATGATTGTGAAGTTTTCCTCATACACCCCAATAGACTCATCATCCTTTTACTTTAGTTTGAGGAACTCCCTATCCATTTTAAGATAGAGAGTTTAGAGAAAATATTTATTAAAAATATAATTTCTTGGAGTCTCCTCATTCCATGGAATCAATATCCTATTTGTACTTTGTGTACTTGATCAGTTCCCACCACTTATATGCTTCCCCCTCAATGAAATAAACCACCAACTTAACTTTATCTTGCTCTTACCATTGGAAGACAAAGAATATATTATCAATGGAGTTAATATAATATTTAATTATGAGGGGACTAGAAGATCCAATAAAGGTATGAGGAATTTTTCACATAAAATACTTGACTTAGGAGGAGGTTGGTGTTCTTCATGATTCAAGTTATTATTAATAACTTGAGCTAGTTTAGCTAGTACTAATATAAAGTTCTCATCTCCCACTCCCATAAGGTTAGTAATATAATTAGGTCAATCATCAGACTTCCTATCACATTGGTTTTTATCATGGTTTCTCCTATTTCATTCCATTGACTAAAATGAATAAAAAACAATACATTAACATATAAAAGGGAAACTTACAAACCTAGAAGGAATGAATTATTAATGAAAATTATATCTTTACATATGATACTCTAGGTTTAAATCTAGGTTATCTATGGTAATGTTTTCTATCAGGATTTATAACCTAATAATTTGGTCAAGTCCTTTATAATGGTTCATAAAGAGTTTACGAATTTACAAAACATATCCTATGGGAGTATGAAACCAGGTGTGTAGTAAGGCCTCTTTTTCAAGAACTAAGTGAAAAATTAGTCAAATAATAATGTGCACTTTTCATACTTATTACCCCTAGGTACTAATATGATAGAGCCACATCCACTTATAGTATCTAGATAAGGATGTAATTTCTTAGAAACCACTCACTATATATTTCATTATAATTCAGGGATATTTTCCTATTATTAAATTATAGCTTGGATGATCACTAAAATATTATAGTCCAAATCCCTAAAAAATAACTATACCTTACTCTTATACCAATTATAGAAACCCAAAACTTTAATGAATATTATTACATTATTTTAAAATATAAATATCCAATTAATATAACCTAAAGGTTGTGAGTCCTAGTTTCTTTTCAAGGTTTGGTTCATAATACATTGAAAGGAAACTAAATCATGAAATTTTAATTTTATTCTCCATAATGAGATCATAAATCAATATGAGTTCCTAAAAATATATAGGATAACATGGCAAATACATAAAAGAAAGGTATGGGAAAAAACTCCCAATAAGGGAATAAACATGATAAGGAATGTGTGAATTAAAGGTATAACATGATATCATAAAACAGATGGCTCATGAGTACTTACATGGAATCATAACATAAATAATATAGTATCATAAGATCATATGATCATAGTAAATGTGGAACAAACACAAAACATGACATAAACATGAATTGGGTATAACTTCTTAGACTATATCACATGGTGGAAAAAGTTCCATAATGGATTAGGTTTACACCCTAATCCCATATATAATGTCTAATGAGACAAAATATTTACCCAATTAATTAGAGAACTATATGGGTTAAACCATTATAACATGTTCATAATTATGTGTTCCACAAAAAGGAAATCAATCATATGAAATAAACATAAGAATTTCCCATGGAATGAAAATGGGTTTCATAATCTTGACTCATATCATAATCAAAAGAAGTTTCATAATTATAGAATTTGAGAAATGAACAAGAGGAATATATTTCCCCATAAAAGTAAGGGATGATAATATAGGTAAATATTTTAGATATATATACAATTTATAAGAATTTTTTAACTTTAAATAGATGGAGAAAGTGAGTTAGAGATGTCATGGTCATAACTAGAAGAAAAGAGTATTTTAGAGACATCCCTTACCCTAAGCCTGACTTGTTTCATGTATTATTTATATTAATAAATAATAGAATTGTGTTAATTATTTAATTTATTAAGAACCTTTTTCAAGTTTATTATTAATTTTATTTTTTTTATTATCGTGTTATATTAAATTACTTAATCATTTAGGTTTATGTTGGAAGTTTTGATAATATTTGGCTCATATATCCAAAATCACTTTGGTAAGTTGACTAAGACCAAATATATTATTAATTAGTCATATCCAAAATAATAATAATGAAATAATTAAAATTTTATAAATTAATTTTACTTTTAAAACAAACCATGAAATATTTTTATGAAAAATAAACTATGTTACAATCATGGAGATGGTAGGTCATACGTACGCATGAATAACGTTTCCATTTTTTCAATGATCGTGATAGAAATAAATAAAGTGTTGTTTTATATTTACATAATGATAATAATATAATAAATATTATATTATTTCTTTAAATATTCTTATATATACCATCTATGTGATGCGGTAATGAAAAACAAATCACATCGCTTCGTGGAGGTGGTAATCCACATGTGCGCACATACAACGTTATCATATTTTAATGAATGGAAAGGTAAGAAAATATATGATATATTAATTTTATAGAATAATACATATGTAATTATTATAATATATATATAAATTAAACGAATCATCATAAATAGCTATGAGAGGCCCTACTAGAAAACAAATTATATCATTTCGTGAGGCGGTAGTCCGCCTTACACAAGAAAGATGGTTTCATTTCCCATTTGATGGAAGAGGAGTTGGATGTAGGTTATAAAATTAACATAATAACATATCAGTATATAGGATATATTGATTGTATTATATAATCATTTTTTAATAATATTTTAAGGATGTGTAATAAAAAAACAAAACAAAATGCTCAGTTAAGAATGACACCTCTTCTTTGAACAACCTCTTTATGTCTGCACTAAAAGCATTACTGTGAGGTTTCAATAATTAAAAAATTCCTCTAGTATGTTTAAAAAGAATTAAGTTAGTTATTTTTTCTTGTATTAGTATAAAAAAAATTCTTTTGAAGTGTGTATAGGATAAGAGAATAGGTTCCCTTTAATACATGATAAGGAGTGGCATTTTTTAAAATACCTAAAACAATTCAATAATGGCAAGTCACTCTCAAGACATGTGACTCCAAGACTGATAAAAAATTTAGTGTAAAAAAGATAATTTTTATCCAAACCTACAATATTAATAAATAAACAAGTTTTAATCATTTTATTCTTTTTACCTTTATGGTTACTTTTACCATTTTAGTTTCCATCACGGTAACTAGTTTTTACCCAGGTAATTTATCTTTTAAGATTAAAAATAAAATGATACTTATTAGAAAATTTGGAACCAATAATTATAAATATTAAATATAATTTATAAAATAAAAATTATTTGTGTTTGAAAAAATAATTTTAACACAATCATGTGTAGCATGAAAATCTCATTTTAACCTTAAGTATAGTAATTAATTTTTATTATTTTTACAATTCATTATGATGATAAATTAATTTGAACTTATTACATAATATTAATTAAAAATATTCAAAATATGGAATATATTTTATCAAATTAAATTCACATAATTTTCCAAATCTATTTTTAAATTAAACCCATAACAGGCGATGAAAAGCGGTTTTTTTGGAAATGCATTTTTCATGAAATTGAAGATATTATATTAACTCTATGAAAACAAATAATAATTATATGGATTTTAATTCATATAAATAGATATATAATATATAAATTTAATTTAAATATTTTCTTATTAGGGGTTATTTTAATTAATTAAAATAGATAAACATTATGCACTTAAAAAATAACTTCAGAAGACAGTGTTTTTAAGCATAAAAATATACGTATACCAAAATCATGAATATTGATTATTAAAATAAAATTAATTATATTATTAAAAATCAAATGTTTCATATGTATCTTTAATACCAAATAAAAAATATAATGATAATTTTAAATTAATTTATTTAATGAAAAGTAATGAGAGTATTTGAAAAATATGTAATTTTAACTATTCAATGAAAAATTAATCATTTCAGAAAAATCCTAAAATTTCACCCTAAGTTAATTTTGATATTATTAATTCAAAAATTATTTTCATTTTATAAAATAAAATTTCTGAAAGTTCTAAATATTAATTGTAATATTATTCTCATGAAAAGCAATAAAATCATTTTTGATGAAAATGAATTACATTAAGAATAAAATGTATATTAACAATTTAGTGATTATTTAATTAAAATTTATTAATACATTTATATTGATTAGAAAATTCATAAATATTTCATAAAGTATATAATACTATTCATATCCTCCAATTTAATGGCTAGGTTATAGTAGTCATATTTAAATAATCATGGTTCATTTGGGCTTGGTGTCACGTGTCATATATGCTATCAAACATAGTTTTATTTTTAAAAATCTTATGTTGTTATGGATATAATAGTTTACTTGAGAATATAATGTATTTTTATTTATCCAAGTCTTGATTAACCCCCAATCTACATATATATATATATATATATTGTTATTTGTATTGTTCCTTTTCCACCAACGCTCTCATTTTCTACTCTTTTTAAATATTATTAATCATCATAAGAAAAAAACTAAATGTTATGAGTCTTTTTTAAATGTAATAATAAACATACTATAATTATTCTTATTTTAATTTTCAACCTTTATAAATGTTTATTTCATGGTTGGTCTAACGACATGCATAGATAATGTTATTCTACATATATCACCACCTTCATAACTAGTTGTAATCATGTTATTTATATTAAAATATAATATTAATATTATATTTAATCTATTATTAAGTTTATTGAATGTTATAATTCACATGTAAATGGTTATATTAAAATAATTTTCCCTGGTAAATAATCCACCTAAAGTGATTATACTATGAAACACTACATTTTTTAAATTGTGGATTTTCTTATAATAGAATAAACATTGAACTTATGAACCTATAAAATATTATAGAAATGTTATAATTGGTATAAAAAAGATAATGAAATCCTGAACAAGGAACAAATATCAAGACCATTATTCCAAATTAACTTTGGAATCAGCAATAAAAAATCATCTGATAAATTTTATAGCCAAAATATAACTAGTAAATGAGTAATAAATGAATATAAATGATTAAAAATATATTTAATAAACATTAATATAATTTTTGAATAATTAATTATTAAAAAAATGGTTATTCATAATTTTATAAGTTCTTTCAGATCAATTTGGGACATTGGGTAAAGGGAATCCTCAATTTTTTTAATATCTTATCAATTTTCTATCTTTATTTGAGTTCTCTCTCTCTCTCTTTTTATGTTATTATGATTTCTATACTTCATCCTTTGAATGTTTCTTATGAAAATTTTTATTTATTATCAGAGTCTTACAAGGTTCATATTACCTTCTCCATTTTATTGATTCTTATATGATTCATCATGATATTGTTATGTAACTCATTTTCCTTACATTGGTTAATTATCTTATGATTTATGTTTGATGTATAATCTTTTGATTAATTTATTTATATATATAATATAATCATAGAAATATTATGATAATATGGGTGATCTTAGGATCATACATCCCCAAATTCATTGTGTAATGTTTATATCTCATTAAATGTTATGTATTATGTTTGTGTAAAATTCATATTCTATATTCCTATTATATGCAACATGTTTATTTTATGTTCATGATCTCATGATGTACTCTATGATCTCACTATATATTTATTCTCATTTATGAGTTTACATATAATTGTCAAATTATTGAGTAGTTAACTCACCCTTTCTTCTGATTTATGCCCCCAGGGGTTCACATGTAGTAAGATGGTTTGAAATGAGTTTATTGGAAGATAAATATGAAGTCATAAATAAAATTATATGTTGATAAGTTCTAAATGATGTGAATATATTTAATCTTAAAATATACTAGAATTATGGGTTATGGGTTGTGATTTATTATACAAATTATTATTATTTTAAAAATTAAATGTTATAAAATATGTATGCAAGTTATAGTTTATTATATAAACTACTGAATTATAAAATTATAAAGGTTGTTTTTATAGGTGTAGTTGAGGATGAAAGTTACCATAAAAGGAAAAAAAGAACTATAAATAGACCATGGTTGAAATTATAAACCACATACCATTAAATTCTCTAAAGATAATATTTTTATGAATTTTAAATCATTTAATAAAACATTATTCATTATAAAAGATCATTAATGTCAATTTTGGAACTGAATATTTAATTTTACTTTTAAAATAACATGACAGAAAAGGAATTCAAATATAATCCTTTTAAAATACCCAAACATATTATATATATCTAATAATTTCATGGGATATAATAATTCACTCAAATTATATTACTTTTAATATTTTTTATATCATTTAATTTATTTTTATATTAATTGAATAAATACTATGTCGGTGTTGCATAATCATTTTAGGTAATTATTTCATCACTATGAATTGGAAATAAATTACCATGATAAAAAATTATTTATATTTAAAATTAATATTTATAACTACACATAAGTTATTTTAACCCCTATCACAAAATATTATAGATATTAAAAACAAGAGAGTGAAATTTTTGGATTTATCTTCTACTTAAATATTATAAATGTAAAAATAAAATAAATATGGAAACAAGTATCCATATTCTCTAAATTTTATTGTAAATGGATGAAATCCACTCATACAATAGGATATAGGGAAGTTTTAGGATAAATTATTTGTCCTTGTCATATTATTTTTAACCTTAATTACTCAATTTACCCTTATTGTGGTAATGATTATTTATTACAGTTAATATTCATAATGATCAAAAATAAAATAGAAATATTTAAGAAAATACCTAATTTTTAAAAATATTTAATTCATTTTTCAATATTCAATTCATAAAATTGGAAGAATTTAATTTACGATTAAACCTGTAAAATGTGATGAGAAGTAGTTTTTTAGAAAAATATCTTTTCAAGTATAAAAATGTTTTTGTGCCAAATTCTAGTATAAAACTAAATATAAATAATATAATTGGATTAATTTTAATAAAAAATAACTAATTACATTTTAAAACTGATCCAAAATATAATATGGCTTTGTAAATACTTCAAAATAAAATACAGTTTTCAATAAAAATCATTATTTTTCACTATTCTTTGAAAAATAAATATTTTCCAAAAATTATTAAAAAATTATCCTAAGATAATTTTGACATGATTGATTCAAAAAATAAATTCCTTTTCTAGAAATAAAATTCTGTAATTTATAAATTATACTTTTAAATAAAATCACATAAAAATGTTTAATAAAACTATTTAATTTTTTGATTTAAAGAATACTTAATATTTTTATAATGAATATAACTATATAATTCATGAATAATAATAAAAATGAATATGATTTATTCAATAATTACCTCTATTGTTATAAGGAGTGGGAATAGGGGTGAGTATTTATAGAAAAATAATGGAAAATTCTTTATAAATTTATAAACTTAGGTTTTAGACAATGTATGATAAAATAACCAAAGACACAAAACTTTCCATGGATTTTTTCATGGTTTATACCAAATAGAAGTTTTTTATAAAAAATTACTAGTATAAGAACCAAAATCCTTAAAATAATACCACTTTTCATGTGGAAGTAGGTTATTTTCATAAAGAATTGATTTTAACACCTTAAAATGTAATATAGGTTTTAAAGGATTCCATAAAGTTTATAAAATTAATAAAATAACTTCAGAAATATATTATTTAAAAGGATAAATATATATTTGGTGAATTATTCCATTTATTGAATTTATTAAATCACTTTTGTGCCATTATTATGTCATAATACAAACTTGATATTTATTTCATATTTAATTTTTATTCAAAAATTCTATTGTCTCATAAATTTCTGAAAATGTAACTGTAATATAATTTATATGTTCTCATTTTAAAAAAAAAATTGTTTAGTTTATCAAAATTATTTTCTAAATATGAGAATTTTTACATTTAAAAAACCTTATTTACTAGAAAATAAAATTTTTATGATATAAACCACTTTATAACCCTTATAGAAATTAAATTCGACTTCATTAAATTATATTCTCATTTATATTTTAATAGTTATTATCAAATAAGAATATTTAATTAATGTTGATTCAAAAAATTTATTTTCTAATTTATCATCCTTGGTTTTGAAAATCACAACACACTTAATGATCATGTTTTAATAACTATTATATATCCCAAGGTTTTTAGAATGTTTTCATAAAAAATATATATCTTTAACCATAATTCGAAAAAAAAATTGATGATAATTTTTAAATGGATGATACTTTTTAATCAGATGATACTTTTTAATCAGATGACACTTTAATGGACACACCTTTATAATTCAAAGGTTATAATTTTTATAATCAAATGCACATGTACTTTGTACATCATATGGGTGACTTAATATTTCATCATTCAAAGTTTTTAATAATTTCTAACTTACAAATTTTAACTAAGTCCCATGGGTGAAGAAGATTTTTATTAATATAACAGAAATTAAATAGTAAATGGTAGAAATTTCTCTAAATGTATCTTTAAAAAAATATCAAAAGTTGTTTTAAATACACTGGATTAATATATTTTATTCAAAAAAACAAAGTTTAATCTACCATATGGAAGCATTTTAATATCATTATAATGATGTTATCAAAACAACATCGGAAAAATATGTATAGAACATGTTGATCTATCAAAATAGAACTCATCTAAGGTTGTTTCAACCAACTCATAGAATCATGGAATATGACCATTGGATTTGTGCCAATAAATAGAAGTACATTCGAGGATAAGGTCATGAAGCTTTTACAACTCAACCTTTCTAGATTTTGATAATTTGCAACATCTTTTTACATTCACTTTGTAAATATTTAGAGATTTTTTATTCTAAGTAATCTGAGTGAGGATTTTAAATTCCTTATAAACGTTTTTCTTTTTTATTCACAATGTTCAAAATTATCTATTTAAGGGATTATGGGGATAGGAATAAAGAGGTGGGTTTGATCAGGATGATTGAGGGATTCTGAGGATATGAAGAAATAATTGATTCCAATATTTTTCATTAAGGCCTTTCTTGTAGGAAAGGTAGAGAACTTTATGGTCAGGTTAAACCATGGATACCTTAAGTCAAGGTTTTTGACTTTATTTACACAGAAGGTTAAAGTGTTTTTACACTTTTATAAAGTTTATTTATGTTTTACTTTATAAATTTTAAAATATTGGTTTACTTATTTTACAATATATTATTTTCTTGGTTAAATTTGTTTAGAAATTTTTACTTTTAGTAACATTAATAAACATTAATATTCTGGATAGTCTCTATGTCTGATATTGTAACTCTGATCATCGAACAATATTTGTGTTTATTAAATCTTAAATATGATTTTTCATTATTTAGTTAGTTTAATTTTTTAAACTATATCCCCCCCATCTTGTATATTTTTATACTATTTGATTCTATAATTCGAATATTATTTTTTCAAAAATTTTATGAATTTATCAAAACCGTGACTTAATTAAAGCTATAAATTTCCCAAAAATAAAATTTGTATTTCATTATGTCAAAATATAATTTTTATCAAACACATTATATAATCATTGATAAATTAATAATAAAAAGGGATAAATATAATCATTATTTTATTAAAAAGAATATATAAAAATTCATAATACTAGGGTAAAGATATATAACCCATTATTACACCAGCATACTCCATAAGGGTAAGGTGTGTGATGGTGGTGCTTCCTTGGGGTGGATTAATAAACATGGTTTGGGTTTTGATCTCAATAATATTAAAATTCTCATATAAATGGTTTTTAATGAGATTTAATTATTGAATCTCTATTTAGGAACAGTCAAGGGAAAATCCCATTGATGTAATATCCTTTAGAAGCTCCAACAGATGAGCTTCATAGGGTATGATCCTACTATTTGAGGCCATTGATTATTTAATCTATGTAAATTAGACTTCACTATATCCCTTAATATATGATAATATTAATTTTTATTTTACAATAGCTATATTATGAGCGGTTAACTTGATTAATGGTCTTTTTAATCCAACGTTCTATATCAGTCTAAAATAACCAAAGCAGTGCATGTGTTTTCTATAATAATATGTCATGTACTTATTTAAAAGGATATTTCATTTATAAAATTTCATTTCATCACATTCTTCCCCTTCATAATTCCCACCCAATTAAATTTCATTATGTACACTATAATATATGAGGGTATATCAATTACATTGCCTATTTTGGTTCCCATGTTGCTTCATCAAACATTTGGTTACCACAGCAATTTTTTCAAGTGATTTGTCTTATTTTTTATAACTTTTTCTCTATGATATAAGATCTTTACCAGCTACTCCTCATATGAAAGATCATTCTCCAATAGTATTACCTCTATATTTAGTACATGCGAGGGATACAATGTGTACTTACTCATGAGGTATACATAGACAATCAAAGAAGAAGCGTATGGAGTTTTCAGATGATGAATCGGATGATGACTTCTTGTTGAGCAGTAAAGTCAAGAAGCAGAAAGTGGCCTGAACTAGAAACTCAAGTAATGTATTGAATCATGTGTTTCTATTTGGAGTTGATTGTTATCATGTTATGTCAATTTGGTTAATTGCATGGATGTGGTTGTTACATAGAACTCATCGTGTGCTTGGGATAAGTTGGGTGGGAGTGCTGGTTGATAGGAAATAGATCTAATGAGATCATGGATCTTAAAGGGGATAATTTATCTTGGACTAATCTTTACCTTCTTCCCAAACCTTGTGACTTTCTTACATAGTGATATACAAAGGAACACCTTATCTCTAACCTTAAACTCCATGTATTTTGATGATTTTTTGCATAAATTTTCTATCAAATTTGTGCCGATTTAATATTATATTGAATTGTTTGAACCTTCTCTATTATCACTTGAATAATATCAGTTCCCACAATCTTCTTCTCTCCCAGTATGTTGGAGTCTGACACCTCTTCCAATATAGAGTTTCATAAGGTTCAACTTGAATGCTAGAGTGGAAAATATTTTCATATGAGAACCCCACTAGGGGAAGTTGTTGATACCAACATCCTTAAAAATCCATTAAACATGATCTCATCATATCCTTTAGAGTTTAAATTATTATCTTATACTAGCCATCCATCTGTGAGTGAAAAGAAGTACTAAAACTCAAATTTGTATCCAACACTTGCTAAAGGATTCTCCAAAACCTTGAGGTAAAACCTGGATCTCAATCAGATATAATCGATAGTGTTAATCCATGTAATATTAAAAATTCCCTTATTCATATATTATCGAGTTGGTAAAAATAGAAATCTTCTTTGATAGCAATGAAATTCACTGACTTTGTAAGGCAATTGAATACCACCCAAATAGAATTATTAACCTTAAATGTATTGGGGAGTTCGACGATGGAATCCAAGGTTATATATTCACATTTCCATAATGGTATAGTAAATGTTTGCATCATACCCTTGGACTTCTATTAGTTATCCTTGACTTGTTGGCATGCCAAGCATCGAAATAAAAATTCTACAATCTCCTTCTTCATGTTATCCCACCATAAGTTTTTCATTAGATCTATATACATCTTACTGATTTTTGGATCAATTAAGAGGATGATATTTATGCACCATATAGAAGATACCTCTTTATATTTGGTTTTAATGGGACACATATTCAGGTTCCAAACCTTATTACTCCATCTTTAGAAAAGTTTTAACTTCAGAATATTTTCAATCTTTTTCTACTCCATATCATCTTTTCAATCCTCCTTGATACTCTAAATAATATATAGTTGAGTATTTATTTGAGAAATGTGGGATGAAGATCCTTTAATTAATCACATTTCCATATTTTTCATTCCTTATCAGAGTATATCACTTTAACTCCTCATTATGGATAGGGTTATAGGATCCATTCTACTTAAATGATCTTTCACTTTTGTTCCCATTCTAGGATGGTCATGGATTGAAAAATCATAATCCTTTACTAAATCCAACCACCTTCATAGATTCATATTGATCTCCTTCTGTGTGAATATATACTTGAGTCTTTTATGATCCGTATATATGTCATACTTCTCTCTATAGAGATAATGTCTCCAAATATTCAATGCAAAGATCACTGCATCCAATTTTTGATCCTATTTTAGGTAGTTCTTTTCATGGATATTTAATTAATGATAGGCATATGCTATCACGTTTTCATCCTATATGAGTATTCAACCCAATACCTTTTTGATGCATCATTTTAGGTTACAAATCCTTCCCTACAGGTGGGTAATGTGAGAACAAGTGTAGTGATTATAATATTATTTAACTCTTTAAATCTCTATTTTCATTCATCATTATAGATAAACTTCACCCCATTCTAATTTATCTTGGTTTTTAGGATTGAAAATTATGATAAGTTTCTCACAAATTCATGATAATATCAAGATAATCTAAGGAAACTATGGATTTCTATCACAGATATGGGTCTAGTACATACTTCAATTGACTCTATTTTTGAATAATCCATATATATCCCTTTATTAGTGATAAAATTCCACATCAATGTTACTTTTTCCATCCAAAATTATAATTTAATGTACTTTTCATATAAATTTTCCTTTCACAAGGTCTTTATCATAGCATTCAAATGGTCCTCTTGTTCCTCTTTTCTTTTATAGTAAATAAGAATATCATCTTTAAATACTAACATGAATTTATCAAGGTAATCCCCAAAAAATCTATATATTAATTCCATGAAGGTGGTTAAATAATTATTGAGTCCAAATTACATCACTATAAACTCATAGTTACCATACCATGTACAAAAATTAATGTAGGGGATATCCACCTTCTTCACCTTTACTTGATAATATCTCAACTAAATATACACTTTAGAGAGGTATTGTGCTCCATATATCTGATATAATATTTCATCAATCCATGAAAGAGGAAACTTGTTCTTTATCATGATCTTACTGATCTCATGATAATCAATGGAGAGACGCATTGACCCATCCTTATTCTTGATAAACAATACTAGCTCCCCCCATGGTGAAGCACATGGGCATATAAACCCTTTATCCAAATTCTCCTATAGTTTATTCTTTATCTCTTTAAGTAAAATACTGACCATTCTATGTGGATTCTTGGATATTGGAAAAGATCTAGGTATAAGATCGATTGATAACTCAACCACATAACTTGTATAAATACTAAGAAAATATTTAAGAAATACATCAACATATTCCCTTATAATAGGAATTTAAAAAAGGATAATCTTTTCTTTAGTCTCAATCATTTTAGATAGATACACTTTCCATAAGTAAATAATATCCATGCTTGAGGTGATGATACCAAAGGAGATTCATCCTCCTTCTTCCTCTTGTATAGAATCATAGAGTGGTTTTTTATATAGAGGGTGATTTACTCCTCTATTTTTTTGTTGTTTTCTCTATATAAGGAAATCCAATGCATACCTAGAATAGCATAAAATTACACTAGATGGATTATCATAGTGTTTTCTGGGAATTTCATCCTATAAATTTGTACAAGGGAGAAGTTATATACATGGGATACAATAATTACCCCATTTTTTCATAGATGGATCAACATTCAGGTTTTGAGGTGGTTTTTGAATATTTATACTAAACTTTCATTTTATGAAAGAATGTGTAGAACCAGAATCAAATAATACATTCACTATTATTAAATTAATAACTAGCATGCCTTTTACCACATCATTTTGGGTATCCACTTCAATAGTTGTGATGACATAATATTTCCCTTTCTCTATAGTCCTTTGAGTTTTTTGGTGTTTATTATCATTGACAACCCTTGTCTTAGTGCATTAATTCTCATATTGTACTTATTCCTTACATTTGAAACATTGGATAGTAGGATGGGGGTTTACTAGTGTATTCCTTTATTCTATCATATTGGTGGATTTCTCTGATTATAATTCACTAGATAAGTTCCATTATTTAATATAGCAAAATAATTTTCTTGTCCCTTTCAAATAATTTCTAGGAGGATTCTTCCCACACTTTTATTAAGTGGGATGTTTTACTTTATATCTCCCATGATATTTCTCCACAAAACTACCAAAAATAAAATCCATTTTTCAATTCCTATTACCTAACCCATAAAACCCATGAGGTTAACCGATCTTTATTTCAACATTAAGGGCACATCAGACAATTTACTTATAGTTTTCAAATTCTCAAATCATTGAAGACATTGATAGACCCGACTTTAGACCACCAAAGAAATAGTAAATTTTAATTTTATGTTCAATCAAAAAGTCAAAGGTATATCATTAAAGCCTTATAAAGTTCTTATTATTAGCCAATATAGATTCATCATCTTTTTAATTCAGGATAAAAAATATCTCTCTATTTTAAGTTGGGGAGTACAAGGAAAATATTTATCAAAAGATATTTTATGGAATTATTTCCACTCTATCACTTTAATATCTTCCAATAGCTTTGTATTTTTAATCAACATCCACCATTGATCATTTTCTCCCTCAATATGATAAAAAACATGCTCTTCTATTTGTTGGAGTATTGAAAGATAAAAAAGATATATTTAATGGATTTGATCCATTATTCCATGGTTAGGATTGGAATATCCACTAAAATTCATAGGCATTTATTGCATAAAGGTATCAATTGTAACTTTTTATATATTATGGGGGTGTGGGTTTTTCCCATGATTCAAGTTTCTATTCAGAACATGAGTTAATTGAGTAAGTATTTTCAGGAAGTTCTCGACTCCTTCTCCCATTGGGTTGGGAATCTCATTTGGGAATTTCCCATTACATTGGTTATTGACTTAACTCCTCCTATTTATATCAGTTGACTAAAATAAAGGGAGAACTAGGGATAAGAATCATTAAACTATTAAACACATAAAAGAGAAACTATGAAAATTCAAGGGATAACTCATAAATGGAATGAATTCCTTAACCTATGAATTTCTAAGTTTCAAACTAAGTTATCCAAGGTCTATTTCCTAACATAAAATTTTAAGTGAATTTTTTATCCCTTTATAATGGTTCGTATAGAGATTATGAATTCACCAAATCATATTTTACAGGAGTTTCATACAAAGTGTGTAGTAAGGAATATTTATCGTGCACCTAGTGTTGATCGATTCAATTCCCAATGTTCCCTTTTAAATGTTATTACCCCTAGGTACAATTGTTCCAGATCCACATCCATTTGTAGAATACAAATATGGATTTTGTTTCTTGAAAACCACTTAATTGATACTTTACCATAATTTTGGGATTTTTTCATTTGTTTAGTCTTACCCCTAAGGCTTTCAATAAATTTTTCAGATCCTATTCCCCAAAAATAACTAGACTATTCTCTAATATAAACTATAAAAACTTGTATCTTTTACATGATTTATTTCACGATTTATTACATAAATTCACACATTATACAATCCCATAAGATCATGAGGCCTAGTGTATTGGGTAATCATATACAAAACATAATAACATGAAACATGTGTATAATGAAATAATTTAAAAACTTCAAAACATGTCCTTATATTCTACTAATTTTCTAATACTTCATAGGATAACCTAGGGACATACATAAGAAAGAGGTGAGTTATAAATCCCGATGAGGGAATAATAAAAGCATAACATGATTTTAGTAATTCATATTATCCAAGAGGCATATCATGGTGACATAAAATAGGTTAGAATTAAAAAAATGAACATTGTATCATGATATAATATGATAACATCAAGGTGACATAGGAATGTGACAACAACATAAAACATGACACCATAAGCATAAGTCAAGGATAATCGCTGATACATAATAACATAGTGTACTTAGGATAACCTATATTGAACCATACATGGTATACCATGAGATAAAAACATTACCCAATGCATTGGAGGGCTATATAATTCTAGGCCCATCCATCACATGCTTATCTTGTACATATATTTGTGTGCCACATAAATCGTAAAACATAAGGACACATTTAATCACTTTTAATCCCATGATTAAGAAGTTTGGATTATGTACATGGAGTTATCCACTAAATTAAGGGTAGTTACATCTATTTTAATGAACTTGAATGTAAATGGGCATGGGTATTCACAATATAAATACTTGTCATGAAAAAAATCACATGATAATTTAATAACATAACAGGTTCTCATAAAGGTTAAAGGGAGGATTTAATGAGAGCGAAAGGTTTCTTATCATTACTTGGAAACCATAAGGTCAATAAATGGATGTGTAAAAAACATTACAATATTAAAAATTGTAAATTAAAATCCTTAGTACAAATAAAGTACATGAAATAAAAAGGAAGAGGATAAGATCCCTTGCCTTGAGGGAGTGCTTATAAAATCTTGAAATGAGGATCTTATAAGCTTGGTAATACCTTGGGAATACTTGAAAGATGTATAGTGAGTGAAAAATTCATGATCAATGGGTTTTTAGTGAAATGGAGTTGGGGTATGGGTGGATATTTATAGAAAAGGATAGGTGACATATTTATTAATTTATAAGATTAGGTTTTGGACTCTATATGAAAAAATAACAAAAACCACAAAAATTCATATGGTTTTTCCCATTATTTATAAAATAATATTGGTTTTCAATATTTTTATTAGTTTAAGAACCTACCTTCTTAAAATAATACCATTAGTGATGTGGAAGTGAGTCATGTTCATGAATAATAAATTTAAAAACTTAAAATATAATATAGGTTTTGGATGATTAATTAAGGGTTTATAAAACTAATAAAATAACTTAGAAATAATTTATTTTAATGGATAAATATATATTTGATTATGGATTCTATTTATGTAATTTATTACAGCACTTTTAGGCTATTATGATGTCATAATATGGACCGTATATTTATATCATTTTTAATTTTTTCCCAAAAAATCGACTCTCTTAGAAAATTATGAAAAAACACCATTGTATAATTTATACATTCAGATTTCAGAACTAAAATTTATTTCATCAAAATAATTTTCTATATTTGAGAATTTTTACTTTTAAATAAAAAATGTTATTTAATGTAAAATGTTAGTTTTTATTATATTAACCACTTTCTAAGCCTTATAAAAATTACATTGGACTTCATTAAATTATATTATCAATTATATAAAAATATTTATTATCTAATAATAATATTTCATAAAAATATTATTTATTTCAAAAACTATGGAATTTATCAAAAGAGATTCTTAAATGAAACTATAAATTTCCCAAAAATAAAATTTTGATTTCTTTGTGTCAAAATATAATTTTTATCAAACACATTATATAATCATTGATGGAGTAATAATAAAAATAGTTAAATATAATCATTATTTTATTAAAAATAAAATATATGAATTCACGCTACTAGAGTCTAGATACATAACCCATTATTACACCGATATAAACCCTAAGGGTAAGGTGTGTGATGGTGGTGCTCTCTTGGGGTAGTTCAGTGAACATAGTTTGGGTCATGATCTTGATAAGATGGAAAATATCACATAAATAGTTTCAATCAAGTGTTAGTTATCGAATCCTTGATTGGTATTGGTTAAGGGAAATTCTTGGTGATGACATATCCCTTAGAATCTCTGATATATAGACTTGCGCGCAAGTTTACTATCCTCCAAGAGTATGGCGTGCAAGTCCCTTTTCCAAAATCACTCTTCTTCATTTGTTGATTTTGAGGCCCTGAAATTTGGCAAACACTGGAAAACGGCACCACCTTGTATCTGCACTTTTTGTACCTCCTCCAGATCATCCATTCCTCTGTCGATGTTCTTGAATAAAACATAGATCGTTTACCACAACTCTTGAACTCAACATGTCACCATGGAATCTCCTTTGTCAACAAATTTGTATGTCATTTGTTTTCTTTGTCGACAAGCACGATCACCTCAACAGCACTTCTTCTTGGTGATCTGTATCCTTCAGCAAATCTTTTTCTTTTATCACAGACTCCACTATTGTGATATGAGTTCTTTGAAGGAACATCTTTACTACCATCATCTTCTATGACAATGTGATGTGCATGGCCATTTCATAAGTCAACTCATTGGCACATTGCCTCCTTCATCAACCGTCATGATCAACTTCTTGCAAACCATGGGATTCAATCCATCAAGAAGTTTCTAGCATGGTTCTCACGCAATCATGAGTAATTGCATGGTCTTCATCAAAACCCATTGTTCTTATGCAATAATGAGGAATTGCATGGCCTTCATCAAAAAACACCATCCTGCTTTAATCATCCTTGGATGGATTACTTCTCACATTTGTCATTGTTGTAAACAATGTATCACCTTTGACACATGTTCTTTGAACTTACGATCAGCACAACAATCATCTGAATCACTACTCCTCTACTTCATCGGAATACTTCATGATATACTTCATTGTGAGCTTCCATTCCTCCATTTTATTAGAGTACTTCTTGATCTATTTCATTTTGATATTCCACTGACAACTATTGACAACAAATACAAACCTATACACAAAGTGGTTCCAACACATATATAGTGTATGGATTTAAAATTATAATTGATATATAAAAATTATTATTATTTAATGATTATTATTATTTATATGGTGTAATAATGACTACTTTGACTATAAACAACATACCAAAGTCATTTTGGACTCAAGTAACGAGTATCATCAAAATGTCTAATGGGAACTTAAATAAATAAGTAATTATTATAACATAATAATAAGTGATATAAAAGTAACAATAAACTTGAAAAATTTTCTCATGAAATTAAATAATTAACCTAATTTTATTATTTTGGAATATAAATATTGTATGTGACGATTCAGACTCAAGGTAAGGGACTTCATCTCTATCTCCTTTCATTGAAGCATGTTTTGATGTTATATACCCACCTTCTTTTATGAGTTGTATATATATATAATTTAAAATATCATATCAAGATTTTATTTATTCTCATATTATTTAATGTTTTATGATTCAAAATTTTCAAAGTGGTATTAGATGCTTTGAATTTTTAATGATTTTATTTCAAAATCAATTATTTTTTTATATGGATATAAGAGGATTATAAAGGAAATTTTATGTCTATTTTAATTTCATTATATGTTTTTAAAAAGGAAATCATTTAAATTTTTCTATACATAACTTTTTAATTTCTTTACAAATGACAAAAGGAATGTTCTTTTTAATTTATATGGTGATAATAACTTCTATGTCTCAATAACCATTATTTTATATTTGGATTAATCTATAAAAATTCACGTTTTAAATGAAAAATAAACCCATATTTCCCATTTTTGGGTATTTTTTTATTTTAAAATGGGTTTTGAAAATGGATATATTATTTTAATAACTTGAAATGTTTTTTTTATGAGTGAAAATGAAACATTATGGGTTAAATGTTGAAAATTGAAAGCTTTTATGTGTTATAATTATATAATGGTACGTGAATATTTTATGACTAGTTACATGATAAACCAATGATGGGTGGTTCAATGATAAAATAACGATAGTTGGGTTGATGGACCTTAAAATTAATTGGGTATGGAATTTGACCGTATGGATATTCCATTTGTAAGAGTGACAAGTATGAAATTCAGCCACACGGTTATTCCATTTGAGTATAATTATGTCCCAAAATACATTTATTTGATATCAATGTTTTCTATGGGTTTTATTGTAATTTTTTTATTAAAAAAAGGTAATAAATGAGATTATTTTCAAAGTAAATTATTTATTAATTTTTAAGGGTGAAAATTATTACTTTATGATAATATTTTCACAGGTTTTCATGTTTTCACATAACTAATAATTTTCCTTCTTTGTGTATCCCTTACTAATATTTATGTGCTCATCCTAAGTTTTAAAAAAATCATAGGATTTAAGGATGTTTAAAGGAATATATGGATTCAAGTTGAAAGTAAATAATATTTTCCATGAAATAAACCGTGCTTTATTTTAAAATAAAACAAGTTTTAGTTTAAAAAGGTTTTCTTTGGTGAAAAAATGGATACTGAATATAAGTGTCCACTTGTAATGTATGGGTTTACTTTATAAGATTTTTTTATAATTATTTAAAATTATAAACTAAAAATATCTTTTAATGTGAATTCTAGTTCAAAAATACTAGAATATGTGATGTTTAAGTTTGGGTCCTTATAGAATATCCCAATGGATTTTGATGATTTTATTTTTTTCAATAATTAAGTTAGTTTGTCAATATGTTTCAGGTGTTAGGGAAGATCCCAATGTATGAGAGTTTGAATAATGATATGGCTTTTGGAGTACCTATAGACCACTTGTATTGAATCTTACCACTATTTTATATGATAAGGAAGATATATTCATATGTTGGTAAAGAGGATGATGAAGATGTTACACTTGACACTGTGCTAGGAATGATATTTCATGGTAGGAAGCAGCAATTACATCTGATGATTGAAGAGTTAAACATATAATGAAGCGATTAAAAATGATGATGTATAATTAGACCACCACATAAAACATATTTTTGAAGTTTTATAATTTGTCTATTGAAAATATCAAAGAGATTTAATTTAATGATCATGAAGGTTTTCTTGAAGAGTGAGAATACACCCATGGATTTTCAATCATAATGTATGTTTTCTTAAATATAGAATATCACTTCGATGAAGATTTTTGAATGTCGAGAAGTTTTGATGCATTGAAGTTTCATTTAATCACTCAAACTTTAGTATTAATATGTTTCAAGGCTTTGGGAATGAAGATGAAAATATTTGGAAATAGTCTAAAAATTTACAAAGTCATTTGATTTGTTTTAAAGTTAATTGTGGTGATTATAGGATCCATAATAATATTTGAAGAAGTTTTGAGATTATTTGTAAAATTTATGGAGTTTTGAGTTAGAAATGAAATTTGGAAAAGTACTCTATATATAAATTTCATCATAGAAAATACATAAGAGTGACTCTGTAACTATAACTAATATGTAAGGATATTCTAGAACCTCTATATTGGGATTTAGAAATGTCTTATAACTCATAATGATATATAAAGGTAATTAGGATTATGTGTAAAATTAATGCTAAAGTTACTATGAATACATAAGATAATTATAGAACTCATAAACTAAAAATTGAAAAAATTGTTGGAAACTACTCTAGAAACATAAGAGTCAACATGAGAATATATAAAAGTAAATCTAAGTTGAATCAGAAGAATTTGAAAAAGTCATGATCCCCATTGTGATATATAAAAGTAATATCCTCCATATGTAAGGTTCATCAAAGTTAATGTTTAAGGGTTGCTCATAAGGCATAAATTTTTTAAAATTACTCAAGACACACTATGATGAGTAAGAGTCAATTCCTAAATATGTAAAGCTTATCATATTTTGTCAAAAGAAATATGGAAGTGTTATCAGTTAGAAGAATACTAAAAGTTATAAAACTATATATCCCCACTATGATATATAATAGTAAACATGGTGATATATAATGGTCATATTGATCCCAAATAAGGATTATACCTTATTTGGGGGTGAATCAGTGTATATCAATTTTAATTTTCTTTATTTACAATAATATTTTCCCACTTTTATTAAGGAACCATATTTTTTTTTAAAGATATGAAATAATAAAAGTAAAAAAAATAGATATGCAATTTATTTTACTTGGTTCGCCCAATTGGGTTAATCTGAGGAACATGAATGGTAATGTGACTATGTACTTAAAGAACTAAAGCTCACCACTTTTTTATTACAAGGATCATATCAGCCACACTTAACCTTCTGGTTCACAACCATGAATAATATAAATCTCACTAATCTCCTTACATAATGGAGTGAATTTATCCTATAATAACTACCTTCTCTTCCATGAACTCAAAATATTGTTACACCAAAATATGGTATGTCGATATTCTTCACTTCTTATATTTGAAGAAATATATAAGAACTTATAGTGATATAACCTTAGGGATTTTCTTACACTTTTTATTATTCTTTTTAGCATGATAACTGAAATCTCTTCCACTTCAATTCTATACAACTAAAAATATAGACCATTTTATTTTTCTCCTTTTTTGTCATCAAAAAACTAGAATGATGCAATTGATCACTTAGTTATATTTTTTTCAATACTTCTCTTATATAATCCTTATTCCATATTTCTCTATTTTCCTTCATGATTTAATATACATACATTTTCTTAAGATATTATCTTCTTGTTTTTAGAAATATTTTCCGCCTTATTTTTATCCCTAAAAAAATTACCTTCATTTTTAATGATAAATAATTTTAAAATTGGATAGGTCAACTTGCTATTTTCTAAACAATGCAAGTGATCCTTCCAAATTAGGAAAATAATCCTTTCAAATCAAAGATAAATATCTTTCAAAATTATGTAATTAAAAATAAATGTATCACACACTACATAAACCTCCGTATCACCACCTATATGTACCAAAACATTGTGTGTGTGCTTAGAAACCACCCCAAGAAGCTAGCATTAACCACCCATAATATAACCAAAATATCTTAGATTGATCATACCTTGAAATTTGGTTAGATTATATCTATCCTTGGTTGGCCATAAAAATCATATTTTATGGATGATAAAATATATATGTAACTGTTACTGGATGATTTTCCAAAAAAAAACACAAAGGGAATCCCCTTTTATCGGGAATCCCCTTATATCGAGAACCCTCTAATTTCATTAGGATTACCATTACATCATGATATTCTTATGTTTTAAATTTCTTTATATTGGTAATCTTCTTATGTTGGGAATCACCTTTCATCAGGAATACCTATACCTCGGTAACCCATCCCTTGTGTAAAGACCTCAACCCTAGTAGCCCAGTGTCAGTGGTTACTTTTTTACATTAGAATAATATATAAGGAATCACATCCTAAAGGATTAAATAGTTTTTTAGTCTTTCTAAACAATATACATACTTTAAATTCACATTTTAATTGAAAACATACAATATACAAAAATTTTCTTAGAGAACATTGTATTTCCCTTTATCATATCCATGCATATCAGTCACAAAACACATCCTAGTATCATAGGGAAATAAAATATAAGAAAGTGGTGAGATAAGATGATCAGTAAGGGTATATGGACAATAAAACATATTATGAATAAATAATAATAATCAATATGGAAAGTTAAATAACTGAAACACATGTCATTCAATAAATTACTTGAGAATAATATGGAAGTAATAAATTGTAGTCAAATAATGCCACATAAATAATCACATGATCTTGAAACTTAACCATGGATATTATAACTAATGGAATAATCACATGTAAAATAAATAAATAATCTCATAATGATGGAATTCATAATGTCGAACATTATAAACATACTTTCAAGGCCTCATTCCATGAAAACATACATAAATGGGTAAGATTACGGAAAAAAATGCAAGCTAGTTTGCCTCATGGGACCTAATGATGTATCGAGGGGATATAACAGTTCATTCCAATCACTTATTAATTCCAATGAATTCCTCATATGAGAGGGGTGAAACATAATCAACATAAACATTTGTATTGAAAAACTATCATACTAAATGTCAATAATTACCCCAATCAACCATCTAGAGTAATGTGAATGGTATCCAATTGGTACATACCCAATCAAACTGATCATAAACCATTCATATAAATAATAAGGATGGTATAATTTCAATATTTCCCTAATATATCATAATTACAATAAATTTTTGAAGTCATTGATGAATATTAATACCATTAAAATGTCATTAAAAAATTCTTGAGGAAAATATCCTTTTTAATTTGAAAATATTTTTAAAACTAAAAGTTCAAAAAATATTTTTAAAAATATTTTTAAAAATGTTTTCTTTAAAAATAACCTTTAAAACATTCAAATTAATCTCTAAAATATTGAGTTTTCATGATGGATAAAATTTCATACATGTTGTATATTTTAAAACAAAGATTCCTTTCACATTTTTGGTAAAATTCAAGCAGATCTTGTTTGGAAAACAACAAGAATATTAATTTAAAAACATTTTGAAAAAATTAAAACATGAGAAAAAATTCATTTACAAACATTTGGTGAATTATAAACCTATTTTTGAAATTTTTTTAAGAAAACATGGTTTTAGAAGAAAAATAGATTTTTGACTGAAGAGAGAAATAAATCCAGGTTTTCTTAAAAATGTTTTCTCAGTAATTTCAAGTACCAAAGAGATTAATAATGATACTATTACTTTATAAAGTTCATAAATTAATACAGGATAATAAAATATATTTATTTTAATACTTAAATGTCATATAATTCCCCTAAGGGAGACTTAAACATAAATAATACTGGATAATGATGAGTGTGAAATAAACTTTTACCACTTTGGTAACTTTTGATTCATGAGACCCATAAAAGAATTAAATTTAAATTAAACTTTAAATACTATTAATAGAAATATATTCATGATATAACATATCCAAATTGGAAATATATACACCACATAAGGAATAAGTGGTGAATATGGTATGTCTCACGAAAAGTAAAAGTGAGAAGATAAACTCTTACCTCAAGTTCAACTTCCTTCATATGTGTACAAACATCATATACAATAAAAATAGATTTATTATAAATATATTATATAACCACAATAATGTATTTCATATCATATATGATCTTCTTATGGTATTTTATTGCCCATTCATTAATAATTCTTTTTCAAAACTATTGTTTTGGGTAATAATATGTTTGTTTTTCATGTATGTTTTGATTTTGTATTTTCGATCCTTTTACTCTCATCATGGTTAAATAATGTGAATAATTTTAAACATGATATATATTTCATATATATTAATTATATATGTATTTATATTAATATATAAATGTTAGACATAGAAAATGGATTAAACTGTTTATGGAGATGGTAGGTCGTCCATACGCATGAATGATGTCTCTGTTTTTTTATTGATGGATGGAACGAAAGGAAAATAAATATTAATTCACCTTTATATAGTAATTACTATTTCATATATATCATTTATATAAATTAAATATATCCTTATTACCATCTATGTAAAAATAAAATAAAATAAACCACATTGTTATGTGGAGGCGGTATTCCACACGTACTCATGTTTGTTTTTATTGTTTTCCAATGGAATGGAAGGTAAGAAGTTATATCTGAAATTATATTTCAATAAGTATATTTAGATCATAAACATCACATAATTTTATTAATTTTAACCTATATAAATTTTATATAAGTAATAAGTGAAAAGTGAATCGTATTGCTTCATGAGGCGGTAGTATGTCGTACACATGAGCGATGTTATCATATCCCCCACAGAAATGAAAGTGAGAATGTATATGTGTTATAATAATTAAATAAGTATAATTATGTCATATATTTCATATAAATATTTAAAATCTATCATTATATCCATACTTTCAAGGTGTTGATGGAAAATGAATTACATCAGTCCACGAGGTGGTAGTTCATCGTACAAATGATCAGCAATTTTGATTCTCATTTGATGGAAGTAAAGACGGATCTAGGTTATTCCATTAACAGAATAACATATAAGACTATAGGTTATAATTTTTTTATTATATTATCATATTTTAATATGTTTTTAAGGTGGATTAATAAGAAATAAAACAAATATTCATGTTTAATAATTTTATCTCTTCTTTAGAGATACTCTTAAGGTTTACATCTAATACCTTCTTAAGAGAGATTCCTAATAAAAATAATGTCTCTAGGATGTGGGGAGGGAATTAAAGAAGGTATTTTTATTTTTATTTTAAAAAATAAATAGATTTTAATTTTGAATAGGATAAGATAGGGGGTATCCTTTTATAAGTGGGGGAGATGACACACATTGAATTTTTGAAAAAATAACATGATACCCACATTTTTCTCATAAAAAATCCTCAAAATGGGTAATTAATGAACCTTATAGTATATCAAGTTAAAATATAGATATAAAGTTAAAATATGGATATAAGATTTTTTTGGATAATTTTTAGATCATTTTTAACCCTTATCTTCTTAGTTTAACCCCTTAATAAATCATCTTTTACCTTAATCGTGGTAATTAATTTTTACTATTTTTACTATTAATTATGGTAAAAAATTAATCTGAATTTATTATATAGTATTAAATATTATTTTAAAAAATATTTATTCCATTTTCCCAAATTAATTTTATAAAAGTTTTGGAATTCAATTTAAAATTAAACCTGCAAACGCATCGAAAGAAATGTTTTTTCCAAAGAAAAACTTTCAAAAGTTTAAAAAAATTATATAATAATTCAATATTAAATTTATTCCAATGACCTAAATTAGTTAAATTTTAATATAAATAAACTAATTTTACTATAAAACCAATTTAAAATATAATTTACCATTGTAAATAATTCATACTAAAAGGCATCTTTCAATAAAAATCAGAATTTTTCACTATTCATCAAAAATTCATTCTTTTCATAAAAATCCCAAAAATTCACCCAAAGATAATATTGAAATTTAGATTTCAAAAATGAATTTTATTTTTATTATAAATTTTCTAAAATTGTTAAACATTAATTTTAAATTATATGCTCAAAGCATGATTAACCCGCCATTTAGAAAAATATAGTTTTTTAGAAAACATCCTTTTTTCTATAAAATGGTTATTATTTTATTTATAATCAATGGATAACCATTGAATTTATTTTACATATTTTTAAAGCATATAATTTCCATAATTTATTCATTTTTATTTATTCCCACCAACTTAATTACTATGTTATAGTGTTCATATTTAAATAATAATATTTTAATAGAGTATAACATTTTGTTTAAACCCTACATTGTGTGTATCATAAGCTATCAAAGAGATTGAATTTATTTAAAAATACCTGGAAGATTCAGGATCTGAGCGTACTCGGTCCCAAAAATTTATTAAAAAAAGTAAGATAAAGACAACGAAACACAAATGTGGCACAAACGCCACCCAACATAAGTTGACAACCCCACACTTCCCACAATACAACTTAAGAAAAACAACAAAATAAAACACGCACAACACAAGAGATGGCCCTCCAAACCATCCAGCAGAAAAAACCTGTATCCAAATCTATCACCCAGAGTCTGTATCCCAAGTAAATCACTCCACAATATTAAGCCATCCAATCGCCACCAGCCTGTTCTAGCCAAGATGAAGTCCACCTCACCATCAAAGTCTTCTCCCAAATCTTAGCTGATTATCACTCCACTTTTTAAACAATCACACTAGCAACCCATGGGCAGTTCTGCAAAGTCACACATGAGAACATGCTGTTGAAAGCCAATCAATTACACATATTCCGAGATGGAAATACATATTCTGAATTCACCCAAAGACACATATGCACCGCATCACGAGGTGGCGTCCCCTATCCTACGGTATCCTAGCCGACACCCCACTTTCCTTGATGTCTCACTTGTCGCACAGCCTGTCATAACCCAAGGTCAACCGGCTAATCACGTCTCCTGTGGAAATGAGGTCGTCCCCATCAGACACCTGCTCACTGCAGCCCTGCTGTGGTCGCCAGCCGCACATCACTCTGACTGCATCCCGTCGTTCAAGACATGAACCTAAGCTGCCAACACTAGCCAAAAAACGATTCATCATCACCGGTCATGGCCCCATATCACCGTCGTCCAAAAATGTCGAGGACTGATCTCTTCCCATCCCGCCATCCAGCAACACCCCATCGGGATCCCACAATTCTCTTTCCTCACCAAACAACATTTCACCATCCAAACACCGACCAAGAGCTCGCTGCCACTTGTCCACCCATCACTCGTTGCCGGCCTCAGACACTGGGAAAGATCTAGGCGTCGCCACCGAGTCATAAGTCTCACCAGCTCTCCACCACACTAATTTAGAGACCTTGTCGGCCCTACGCCACCACACTGCTTCACAGACCTCACCGGCCCTACACAACCACACTACTTCTGAGACGGCCTGGCCAACCCTACGCCGTCACGCCACTCTGAAAACCCACGACCTGGCTGGAGGATCCTTGGGTGAGAATCCTCTTTAACCATAGGAATCTCTGGGTCAGGAAAAATGCAAGATACTTCACAAAAAAATCCCCATAATGCTTGACACCACATAGTGCAAACATCTCAAAATTCCCAATTATTTCATCGGTCGGAATTTGCTCAATGCATTTTTCTGGACAGCGGCTAGCGGGAGATAGAATCTCCCCATTGTAGAGAGAGGATCTCTCCATAATTCCGTAATCCACATGTAAACATGAGAGATGTTTTCTATAAATATCTCATAAAGTATTAGTATGTTAAAATTTCTTCTAATCTTGGTTTTATGTGTCATATATGCTATCAAAGATGATGTTTCTCTTTTAAAATCTCAGGGTGTTGCATTCTATCCCCCTTAAATAAATTGTGTCTTAGTTATTTAATCTTGATCTCAGAAATTAAGGGTTTGACATTTGAAAATGACTATGTGGGAAACTCACATCATAAAAAAGTTTTAATAAAACACCCTATTGATAAGAGATAAAGGTAATTAAAAATTTTGTCTAGAATAACACATAATAAGGTTTCCAAGTATGGGAACATTGGTGGGAAGTGAAGATATAGACATGGAAAAAAGTATAAATAATTATAGAGAGTGATAGATATATTTGATAATAATAAATTGAAAGATCAATGGAAAGTTAAGAACCTAAAAACATAAATATATGATGATTTAAAATACCATTTTATTCATTAGATATGAGGTTAATATGATAATATTTTTATTTCAAGATCCTCTTCCTAAAGTTGAGGAATTATTTTACTATATAATAATATAATTAAAAATACTTACTTGATATATTTCTATTTGATAATCATAATTTCAAACTTTGGTTGTGATTCTATAAATTTCCACTTCATCTCTTAATCCAAGAAATGAATATCTAAAAATGAATTTTTTTTCCAAAAACACTAAAATTAACTTTTAACAGATCAAAAAATGAATAATAAGTCATTATTCATGTATTTAGATATATTTCTTAACCAAAATGGTTATCATGAGTCATCCAATAATTCATTAATTTATAAAACCTAAAAAATAACCCCAAAGTTAAACTTAATCCATTTCATAAATAGTTAACCTTAAGACTCGTCCAAAACATGTCTGTCTAAATTCAAAGTCCAAAAATTTAAAGGAAGGTCGCTAAATTTTAAAAATCAACTTAACATTAGATTCCCCAAATATCATAATGTAGATATCAATGTCACATACCAAATATTTGAATAACCTAATCACCATAAAACCTTAATTAAAACATTAATTATTCCAAAAATAAAATCTTATATTATCAAACATATTCTGTAAATCCAAAAATGTAGTAAAACCTAGAAAAGATATCATAACCCATCAAATCACTAACCAATTTATAGGTATCAAATAAAATCCCATAAACATATCAGTATCATTATTATCTCAACATTTTCCACATATTAAGGGTTTTCTTCCCTTAACCATGTGTTTTTAAAAAAGATCAATTTTCCAATGAATCACTTTTCTTTTTCATTGGTACCATTCAACATATGGTTTCAAATCATTAAATAAAACTATAGTAGTGAAATAAGTATATGTTTTATGATTCTTATAATTAGAATATCATTAATAAATTACCTCTACAATATAATTCTCAAATCTAAATACATAATCACTTTAATCATTCCACCTTGTTCATAGTAATAGAATAATATTTACCTTGATCCCTTAACTTCTTCGGGGGTATATTCCATTAATTATTGGGACATTCATTTATATAGTACCCATATCCTTATATTTGAATCATTAAACATTGGAAACTTATTTATTACCCTTTTAATCATGATCATGGTGGCCTTTCTATAAGATCCTGCCTTTTTCTAGGTATGTCTCTCTCTGAGTTTTTCATTAAATTTTATTTTAGGTAAGTTTTGCCTCATATTTAAACCTTGGTGGTCATATTCCATAATGGATATATGTCATTTGATAAATGTAGTCTTAGGTTACAAGGAAACTTGAGGAAAACTGGAGTCTATCTACATAGATATCTTTATTGGGGAAATGACTTATAGTCTAGAGATGTATTTTTATATAAATTAATAGAGTATGGTTATCAATGGGTTAATTGTTTCATGGGTTCTTGGTAAGTTGATAATATTTAAAGGATTTTCATATTGTTTAAAGGTAAAATGGGATGGGAAACTTTCTTTAAAACATTTACATGTTGTGTAAATAAATTACATTTCATGTAATGTTCGGGTTTTTTTAATAAAATAATCAGAGGTGATGGGTTTTTTGGAATATCCCATTAAAAAAATTTACATGACAAATAACTATAATATATTAAGTGTAATTCCCTAACCTTCTATTTTAAATTATGTTGTGTGGTATAATTTTCATTTTAATTCATTTTAACCTTCTTCTCTTGACCCTATATCACCTTCTAGGTGATTTTGGAGTGCCAAACTTCCTTTCAAACATCCTAAAAATCCCTCCAATCCCTGGTAAGTGGTTTTGGTCCAGTTTCTCCCTTCTCTCCCTTAGTTCTCCAACCATTGTGGTAAAATCCTTTGACTGTGTGCATTCTCGGTTTATATCTTGATCAATTTTGATCTAGAAACCTCTTTTTGTTCATTTGAACATTCTTCCTCTTGGGATTTTTCCATTGGAAGCAGTTTTTGAATGTCAGTTAAAGTTAGGGGGTATAAATATTAACCCTATGGTTTGATAATTTCCAATTTTATGTAATATTTTTATTACTCCAACATAACATACACTTGAATAAATTAAATAATAAATAGGATTATTACTTGGATTCCTTTTGTTTAAATTGGATTCTAACCTAGCTTATGGATACTCTTTGGGTGAGTGAAACTTGAATATAATTGAATTGAATAATGGATTAAATTGTTTTTAGCATGATATTAGACCTCAAGTGGTTACTTGATATAGAATCCCTAATTTGTGGCCTATTAATTATTGATCTATCTATTAATTAACTGTGATATAAATACAAGTGTTATATGAAAGACAAATGGTAATTCTCATAATTAACCACTGAGATTTATGATATGATATTGTGATATCCATGTTGTATAATAAGACTTTTGTTCCATGCTGAAATGATTATATATTGAGCTTGTCCCTGGAACATGCACACTTATATGCTTTAATTATGATATTGAGTGGGTTTGGCCCAGTCTATGCTGTAATGATTATAGAGAGTGGGATCTATCTAGACCCATGTTGTAGTGCTTATAGAGATCTTACTCGAATGTTATAATGATTATAAGGAATTAACCCGGATTGTTGTGACTTTACCATATTTATATGATCGTGGTTGGCATGGTCATAAGACATGCTCTGAGATATTACATAATGGTGATGAATTATGTTATTTTACCATGTTTATAAGGTTGTGGTTTTCCTGGTTGTAAGACATGCTCAGAGGTATTCTAGCATGGAGATGAAGCATTTTTTTATTGTATTTTATTAATTATTGAATTAATTAATATACTTGTTTATTGCTTTGTTACATAAACTTATTATCAGACTAGTTTTTTTATACATGGTGGTTTCAACCTACTTATTTATACTCACACACTATTCAGGTTTTCGTTTGGTACCCAAGAAGATTACACGCATATAGGTTTTTACAAGGGTAAAGGACCTTATTGTTGATTGTTGCTTGCTAGATGGGATGGAGTTTAGAGGTGGGACCATTTTGGGGTTCAAGGTCGGACACTTTTGAGTATTTATTTGAGTATGATATTATTTTACTTGTTTGTTTTCTAACATGACATTTAGTTACATTCGATCACATCATTACATTATTCCTATTATTATTTATTGACTATTTAGTTGGCTTTTATTATCAGTTTCTAATTTGTCTATACTTTTATTGGTTTATTTTATATGGATTATTTATACTAAAATGACACTTCTTACCATGGGGTATAGTTTCACACTATACATTTCACACCCCCATTACTAGTTGGAAACCTCTAGCATATGGGGAGGCATGCTTGAGGTCTCATAACCAGCCCTTTTTGGCCACATGAGAGAGTACCGAATTGGTGGATGTTACAAAGTGGTATCAAAGGATAAAGTTTTCTTTTCTCCTACTTAATTTTTTTGGAAAATGTATAAAGGGAACTAGGATGTTTCAGGACTTGTTAATGAGTTTTTTCATGGGAGTATCTAACCCATGTATGTAACAGCCCGAGATTTTATGAAAAATATTCTTTTTAATTTTCTTAATGTCTTGTGTTGTACGCTACACCAAAAGGAGCTTGCACAACACACATACTTGACTTGACTTGCATTACACGCAATCGCGACCTTCCTCGATAGCGTGTGTACTACGCAATACCGAGTTTCACTAAACAACGATATGCTATAAAAATATTATTAAAACTAGCCGTTATGAATAGTAATAACCACTTTTTAAAATTCTGTAAATCTTATTTTTCAAAATGAACTTTATTTTTGGATTCGGAGTATCGAATTTAGCCTAAGGTGAAATTTTGGTACTTTTCGGATAACTTTCATATTCTGATGAATAGTGAAAATTACTAAATTATAATTAAAAACAACTTTTTTAATCAAAATAATTAATAGTGATAAATCATTAATTTGAGTGGTTTTAAAGTATATTTAGAATATATTTTTACAATTTAATACAATGTTGGTCATTGGATGTAGTTTCACATTTAAACTAGACATAAACAAGTGTCAATCTTTTGATAGATATTGTTTCTTAAAAACACGCTATTTGTTTTAACAGCGGGATTTAATTATAAAATTAATTAATGCAACTTTTATGTTATGAATTTGGTAAAATAGACTTCATTTTTTAATTCGGAATATGAAATATAGCTTGGGATGAAATTTTGGCATTGTTCTGAAAAACATCAATTTTTGATGAATAGTGAAACTACTAAGTGGTAGGTTAAAAAATAGAATTTTGCATAAAACTTAATTTTACCGCTTCTGTGAATGGAATTTCGAAAATCCGAGAGACACGGTTAATATCAAGGACTAAAATGTAGTTCAATGAGATGAAAATAATTTTTTGGTGAATAGTAACTTTTTACTTTTTTTACCGCGGTTAATAGTAAATAGGGTAACTAAGGGTAAATATGATATTACTATTACCCAAACACATGTCCTAATTCTATTGGATAAGTGTAATTCGACCAAAAACAAACTTAGGAATAAAATATGACCATTTAGGCCCACTTGGATTAGATTAGGACATTTATTATTAATTTATTTAAAGAAAGGTTAAAATAGTTAAAATCAAAGTTTAATAAGTAAATCATTTTTAATATGGGGTTATACATAAGATAAATTCGATTGTAAATATTCATTAGAAAGCTAAAAAGATTTCCTACATGATGGTATTTTATTTGTAATTTTTAGACATAAAATAATTTAATTTATTTATGACACAACGATGATGCAGTAATTATCTTATTAATGAAATACTGACATAATTGATGTTATAAACACCAAAATAAATGTAATTTGAGATTTTTTATGAATTCCACTAATTTTCTAGGTTAATATGATATATTAGTGTTGATTTAATCAACTTGTTTCGAACATTTAATTCTCTTATGACTTTCACAAAAGTCATATATCAAATAGTGTCAAAATTGACACAAAATAGTTTTTAAATCAAATATTATATTATTAATTGTTATTTTATTCCTAAAAATCTAAGGTTCGGCCAAATGACTTAGATAAGGATATATATATTAATAATAAACAATTTGGGGTTCGTTTGGCATGTTATAGTAAGTGTATTAACCATATAGTGAAAGAAAACAAAAAGACATGGTAAAAGTTAAATTATTTAACTTAATGTTAAATCTAAATGATAAGGTTAAAATAGGAACCTAAACTTGTCCAAATTCTATTGGATGAGAGGATTTCGACCCTTCCCCACCTTATCTTCGAAATAAGACCCTTTGGAACCATTATAAACCGATTTTGACTTTAATATAAAATAATATTTTTAGTTATTCCTAAGGTGCCCCTCTCCTCCCCTATAAAAGGACACCTCCTCCCCCTCCTCCTCACACCAAATTGAGCACTCAAGCTCGGCCAACCCCTGCCAAGTTCTCCTCTACACTTCCCTAGCAACATCCTAGAGGTTCTGGTCTTCCTCAAAGACCAATTTTAGTGCCCTAAGAGGAGGTCTCAAAGAGGCACTTCAAAGAAGAGGTAATTACCGTTACCAATTCTTTCATCTTTATTTCTTCTTCCACTTCTTCTTCTTAGGTTGTTTCATTATGAAGTAATAACATCAGTATCACTCATATACTGATATGTTATTATAAGTATGAAACAAACCTATTTCACCATCTATCCATCCTATGGAAAAAGAAATCACCGCGCGTGCGTACGTACGGAATACCGTCTCCACGCCGTGGTGTAATCTATTTTCCACCACCACCTTACATGGATGGGTATAATGGTATAAAGAATAACTATACATAGTTATTACAACATCATATTGATTCTGATATATTGTATAATCCACTCCAATTCAATTCAATATTTATAGAAATGATATCATCGCTCGTGCGTACGTACGGAATACCGTCTCCACGACGCGATGAGATTCATTCTACATGTTAACCATTTAAGAATGATTATAATGTATATATAAGAAATAATAATGAAATATATGACATTATAAAGCTACTGGATTTATGTATATATATACATATGTATGTCATCTACTTACTTCCATTTCAAGACAACAAGGAAAGGAAAACAGCGTTCATGCGTACGTACGGACTACCGTCTCCATGAACGGTGTTTTTCATTTTATTTATCTACCTATTATATATATATATATATACTGAATATATATGATATATAAATCATATTTTATATTCTGGAAGTAAATAAATCATGATATAAGTAATAATGATGTCAAGAACAACAAGTCAAAACACCTACGATAAATGAAACGATTTTACCCAAAACGCTTCTTTAACATGGAATTTACAAAAGAACGTGTAATATAATGTCATAAGTGAACCATATATGATATCATAACAATGAATATGATTCTGTAATAAGTCAATAACATGATTTAAATCATTATACAGGAGGTTCGGACACTTACAAAGCAAGTCGGACCTAAGGTAAGGGAAATATCACAATCTCATTTTTATCCGAGATTGTTTATACGTTGGTATTTACTGGGGTGTATTTTATCATCCACATCCATGTTTTCTCAATATATAATATTATTTACATCCACCTACAATTGTTTAAATTCAATTTTACCCTTCTATGAGTTTTTATTAAAAGATATGAAAGGAATCTTTTGCCGTTTTTTTTATACGAGGTACTTTTTGACTTTTCCGACAAAAGTACGAAGAATGTTTTTTTTTTTTTAACTTATACGGAACGAACGGATTTATACTGTTTTATAAAGCCTTATTTTCATGAAGCTTCCTCTAAAAGATTTCATGACTATTTTCAATAAAATATCTTTCTTTTAAAATTGCATGATGTTTTGTGAAAAGAAATTGATTTTAAAGAAGAAAGGATATTTTCCTCAAGAATTCATTTCAAGTGTTTTATCAAAAGTATTTTCCATCTAAGATAATAAAGGGTTCTGTTTCTATCCATATTTTTACATTGATTTGACTATGTTGTGATGGAATTATGTTTATGAATTCCTTTATCTTATATGAATGGTTTTATGATGTCATGTTGTTTAAGAATCCCATTTTTATTACATGGGTTATGAAATGATGTATGATTTATGATTTTGTGGCACACATAAGAATGGTATCATTAAGAGATGGGTGGGACCTATATCTCCCTCCAATGCATTGGGTAAAGATTTTATATCTCATGAGATAGACATGGCTGGAATGGTAGGTTATACCGGTTCAGTGAAACAGGACTGAAACGAGGATTACTCGATTCAGAAAGGGACTTTGTCCACTAAGATAGTCTTGGCAATGAGTCTTGACTAATAAGAAATGATTCTCTATGATTATGTGTGTATGCCACAATGAGTAATGTTTTAAGTTATGATTTCATTTTCACTTCTATGATTTATCCCACGTTATGATATTATGAGCTCTTTTGCAGGTTAAGATTTCCAAAAGCTATGTTCTTATGTATATGATGTGATTGATATTTCTTTTGTTTACCCTTACTGAGCATTTGAGCTCACGCTTTTATGTTTTCTTTTCCCCAGGGTATAAAGAAAGGTTTTAGGTAAAAAAAAGATCTTTATGGGAGATGTTGAAGATCTTTCACCACGTTTAGAAGATTACGTTCCGAGTTTCCAAAGACACTAAACTATTACGATCCTTGTGTGTGTGTTTTTGTTATGTACTAAGTATTCCGCAAAAGTAATGTAATGTCCATGTACGTCAGGCTACGGGTCTCTACAGTTGGTATCAGAGGAAAGGTTTAGTCAACCTTTGGAAACTAGGATGCGAAAACGTTAGTGAGATCCCTAGAGATATTTCTACGGTATGTCTAGGGATGTCCCTAAGGTTAAGTAGACGTATAAGTTATAGTACTAGAACTACGCTAACGATCATAGAATTAAACCTAAGATGTTAGATATTAAGGGTACTCCCCCTTTATTATGTTGTTTTCCCTAGCATGATTTTCGCCTCTCACACTATTCTTTTTGGGTTTTAGAAAATGGCTGGAAACAAGGTGATTCACGATAATGGAGGAAATGATGGACAATGGAATGATATTCTTTATGAGCAACCAAATGAAATGAGATTTGGAAGTCCAAACATCATTATTATGCCGAATCAGCAATCTCATAATATGATCAATAAAGTAAAATTTGGTAAGTTTCCTGACTCGGCTAATAAGAGAAAGATGGAGTTTCATGATGATCATAGAGGAAAGAAAGTTCAATTCCCCCTATGTAATTCATGTGGGAAGAGGCATCAAGGAGAATGTTTCAAGGGAACTGGAAAATGCTTTGGGTGTGGAAAAGAAGGACACAAAGCAAGTAAGTGCAAAGGAAAAGGTTCAGTTAACACCATGGATGAGGATAATGGTATTGCTACGACATCAAAAATGGTTAAGTGTTTTAAATGTGGAATGTATGGGCATTATGCAAACCAATTCCCTAAGGGAAAGACTCATGAAGAGAATCAGTATGGTCGTATGGGAAGTATTTATGTGGATGATGATGAAGAGACTACAAATGATATGTGAGATGAAAGAATTGTTGAAGCTCGGTCAATGGTTTAAGAATGTAGTGGAATGATTACATGTTTATCATGTGTAATGTTGTATAAGTAATCTCATGGTACTATGGAATAAAGAGACATGTAAGGATTGTTACATTGTTGTTTGATTAATGTTACCAGTAACCATGAAAGGTTATTCAGATACTTTTGGAAAGTAGAAAGGATAAGAAGATAATGAGATGTTTGATTGTATTCATGGGCTCATGATTGATATAAGGACTAAGTGATATCATGGTTTGAGTATATAGAATTTTGAGGATTTTGGTATGTGGAAAGTGTTAACTTTTAACTGCACTCATGTTTTCACTAAGGTATTCAAGAGAATACACGATTAAGGACTTTGAATGTTTGGAATGTGACCAGCAAGACATATCTTATGATATGTGGGGATCAACGATAGTATTAAATCTCTGGTAATCGTTGTCACTATATTATGAGAGTGGACTGCAGTATTATAAGCCTAAAGATTAGACTGGATTATGTTGAACATAAGTTAGTATTGTTTAAGGATAGAAGATTTTCGATATTATTGATGGGATGTTATAGTAACGTAGTTTTAGAAAAAGGGACAACCTGCAGGACGGGCGACAGCCCATCGCTTCGGACAAGGCTGTAGGAATCGAACCCACAACCGAAGTGCGACTGGCCTTTATCGCCTACCACTGGCCTACAGGAAGTCCCTGTTTAGTAGAAACTAGTTTTATTATATTAAGCAGTATGATATATGAAGTATAAGTCCATTTTAGGAACCATATATGATTAATAACTTTTGATAACCTTTTGTTTGAGACAGATGGAATGACCCGTCATTCTATCACATGATCTGCTAACACTTCACGAATAACAAATTCAACTTCATTTATTTAAGAGATGAAGTGGAAATTGTTCAAGGCACGAACAATAGTGAGATTGTACCAAGATAAAGTAAGTATTTATTCTAATTCAAATTTTCAACTTTAGGGAAATGATCTTGAAAACCAAAAATGTTGTCCTAGTGATCTTATACCTGATGAATCAGATGGTACCTTATATCATCACAAATCTATGGATTTGTGATTTTTGGCTTTTCCATAGCCATGTTCTCTACCACTCTCCATCATAACATGATGGTCAGATTTTTCTTCCATATCCATATTTTCACCTATGTGGAAACCCAGTGATTAGTTTATTTGGGGTAACCATTACGTTTCATACCTTTGTTTTTAAAGATTGGTTTTGGTATTCCTTTTTACGATGTGGGTTTCTATTAAAGAAACTTTCGAATAGTAAACCATTTATAACCCAGACGAATTTCGAGGGCGAAATTCATTTTAAGGGGGGTAGAATGTAACAGCCCGAGATTTTATGAAAAATATTCTTTTTAATTTTCTTAATGTCTTGTGTTGTACGCTACACCAAAAGGACCTTGCACAACACACATACTTGACTTGACTTGCATTACATGCAATCGCGACCTTCCTCGATAGCGTGTGTACTACGCAATACCGAGTTTCACTAAACAACGATATGCTATAAAAATATTATTAAAACTAGCCGTTATGAATAGTAATAACCACTTTTTAAAATTCTGTAAATCTTATTTTTCAAAATGAACTTTATTTTTGGATTCGGAGTATCGAATTTAGCCTAAGGTGAAATTTTGGTACTTTTCGGATAACTTTCATATTCTGATGAATAGTGAAAATTACTAAATTATAATTAAAAACAACTTTTTTAATCAAAATAATTAATAGTGATAAATCATTAATTTGAGTGGTTTTAAAGTATATTTAGAATATATTTTTACAATTTAATACAATGTTGGTCATTGGATGTAGTTTCACATTTAAACTAGACATAAACAAGTGTCAATCTTTTGATAGATATTGTTTCTTAAAAACACGCTATTTGTTTTAACAGCGGGATTTAATTATAAAATTAATTAATGCAACTTTTATGTTATGAATTTGGTAAAATAGACTTCATTTTTTAATTCGGAATATGAAATATAGCTTGGGATGAAATTTTGGCATTGTTCTGAAAAACATCAATTTTTGATGAATAGTGAAACTACTAAGTGGTAGGTTAAAAAATAGAATTTTGCATAAAACTTAATTTTACCGCTTCTGTGAATGGAATTTCGAAAATCCGAGAGACACGGTTAATATCAAGGACTAAAATGTAGTTCAATGAGATGAAAATAATTTTTTGGTGAATAGTAACTTTTTACTTTTTTTACCGCGGTTAATAGTAAATAGGGTAACTAAGGGTAAATATGATATTACTATTACCCAAACACATGTCCTAATTCTATTGGATAAGTGTAATTCGACCAAAAACAAACTTAGGAATAAAATATGACCATTTAGGCCCACTTGGATTAGATTAGGACATTTATTATTAATTTATTTAAAGAAAGGTTAAAATAGTTAAAATCAAAGTTTAATAAGTAAATCATTTTTAATATGGGGTTATACATAAGATAAATTCGATTGTAAATATTCATTATAAAGCTAAAAAGATTTCCTACATGATGGTATTTTATTTGTAATTTTTAGACATAAAATAATTTAATTTATTTATGACACAACGATGATGCAGTAATTATCTTATTAATGAAATACTGACATAATTGATGTTATAAACACCAAAATAAATGTAATTTGAGATTTTTTATGAATTCCACTAATTTTCTAGGTTAATATGATATATTAGTGTTGATTTAATCAACTTGGTTCGAACATTTAATTCTGTTATGACTTTCACAAAAGTCATATATCAAATAGTGTCAAAATTGACACAAAATAGTTTTTAAATCAAATATTATATTATTAATTGTTATTTTATTCCTAAAAATCTAAGGTTCGGCCAAATGACTTAGATAAGGATATATATATTAATAATAAACAATTTGGGGTTCGTTTGGCATGTTATAGTAAGTGTATTAACCATATAGTGAAAGAAAACAAAAAGACATGGTAAAAGTTAAATTATTTAACTTAATGTTAAATCTAAATGATAAGGTTAAAATAGGAACCTAAACTTGTCCAAATTCTATTGGATGAGAGTATTTCGACCCTTCCCCACCTTATCTTCGAAATAAGACCCTTTGGAACCATTATAAACCGATTTTGACTTTAATATAAAATAATATTTTTAGTTATTCCTAAGGTGCCCCTCTCCTCCCCTATAAAAGGACACCTCCTCCCCCTCCTCCTCACACCAAATTGAGCACTCAAGCTCGGCCAAACCCTACCAAGTTCTCCTCTCCACTTCCCTAGCAACATCCTAGAGGTTCTGGTCTTCCTCAAAGACCAATTTTAGTGCCCTAAGAGGAGGTCTCAAAGAGGCACTTCAAAGAAGAGGTAATTACCGTTACCAATTCTTTCATCTTTATTTCTTCTTCCACTTCTTCTTCTTAGGTTGTTTCATTATGAAGTAATAACATCAGTATCACTCATATACTGATATGTTATTATAAGTATGAAACAAACCTATTTCACCATCTATCCATCCTACGGAAAAAGAAATCACCGCGCGTGCGTACGTACGGAATACCGTCTCCACGCCGTGGTGTAATCTATTTTCCACCACCACCTTACATGGATGGGTATAATGGTATAAAGAATAACTATACATAGTTATTACAACATCATATTGATTCTTATATATTGTATAATCCACTCCAATTCAATTCAATATTTATAGAAATGATATCATCGCTCGTGCGTACGTACGGAATACCGTCTCCACGACGCGATGAGATTCATTCTACATGTTAACCATTTAAGAATGATTATAATGTATATATAAGAAATAATAATGAAATATATGACATTATAAAGCTACTGGATTTATGTATATATATACATATGTATGTCATCTACTTACTTCCATTTCAAGACAACAAGGAAAGGAAAACAGCGTTCATGCGTACGTACGGACTACCGTCTCCATGAACGGTGTTTTTCATTTTATTTATCTACCTATTATATATATATATATACTGAATATATATGATATATAAATCATATTTTATATTCTGGAAGTAAATAAATCATGATATAAGTAATAATGATGTCAAGAACAACAAGTCAAAACACCTATGATAAATGAAACGATTTTACCCAAAACGCTTCTTTAACATGGAATTTACAAAAGAACGTGTAATATAATGTCATAAGTGAACCATATATGATATCATAACAATGAATATGATTCTGTAATAAGTCAATAACATGATTTAAATCATTATACAGGAGGTTCGGACACTTACAAAGCAAGTCGGACCTAAGGTAAGGGAAATATCACAATCTCATTTTTATCCGAGATTGTTTATACGTTGGTATTTACTGGGGTGTATTTTATCATCCACATCCATGTTTTCTCAATATATAATATTATTTACATCCACCTACAATTGTTTAAATCCAATTTTACCCTTCTATGAGTTTTTATTAAAAGATATGAAAGGAATCTTTTGCCGTTTTTTTTATACGAGGTACTTTTTGACTTTTCCGACAAAAGTACGAAGAATGTTTTTTTTTTAACTTATACGGAACGAACGGATTTATACTGTTTTATAAAGCCTTATTTTCATGAAGCTTCCTCTAAAAGATTTCATGACTATTTTCAATAAAATATCTTTCTTTTAAAATTGCATGATGTTTTGTGAAAAGAAATTGATTTTAAAGAAGAAAGGATATTTTCCTCAAGAATTCATTTCAAGTGTTTTATCAAAAGTATTTTCCATCTAAGATAATAAAGGGTTCTGTTTCTATCCATATTTTTACATTGATTTGACTATGTTGTGATGGAATTATGTTTATGAATTCCTTTATCTTATATGAATGGTTTTATGATGTCATGTTGTTTAAGAATCCCATTTTTATTACATGGGTTATGAAATGATGTATGATTTATGATTTTGTGGCACACATAAGAATGGTATCATTAAGAGATGGGTGGGACCTATATCTCCCTCCAATGCATTGGGTAAAGATTTTATATCTCATGAGATAGACATGGCTGGAATGGTAGGTTATACCGGTTCAGTGAAACAGGACTGAAACGAGGATTACTCGATTCAGAAAGGGACTTTGTCCACTAAGATAGTCTTGGCAATGAGTCTTGACTAACAAGAAATGATTCTCTATGATTATGTGTGTATGCCACAATGAGTAATGTTTTAAGTTATGATTTCATTTTCACTTCTATGATTTATCCCACGTTATGATATTATGAGCTCTTTTGCAGGTTAAGATTTCCAAAAGCTATGTTCTTATGTATATGATGTGATTGATATTTCTTTTGTTTACCCTTACTGAGCATTTGAGCTCACCCTTTTATGTTTTCTTTTCCCCAGGGTATAAAGAAAGGTTTTAGGTAAAAAAAAGATCTTTATGGGAGATGTTGAAGATCTTTCACCACGTTTAGAAGATTACGTTCCGAGTTTCCAAAGACACTAAACTATTACGATCCTTGTGTGTGTGTTTTTGTTATGTACTAAGTATTCCGCAAAAGTAATGTAATTTCCATGTACGTCAGGCTACGGGTCTCTACAATGTACTGGGTAAAATCTGAGTTCTCATTGATGTGATTGTTGTTTGTGATGCTTTCTTGTTACAGTTGATGTTATTTCACATTGGGTGATTCACATGTTGTGTGAAGTTATTATTTTATGATGTTACTTTCCTTGAGTTTTGTACTTGGGCTTGACATATCACAATATGAGGATACATGAAAAATAATAGGAACATAGGGATATATTGGCATGGATTGTTCATGATAGGGGCATATCTATTTTCTCTTATGATATATACTTGCATGTTGAACTATGATTTGAGATATCTATTATACCTGATAAATGAAACAAATGAAATGAATTGATGTGACATGATAAAAAAAATTTCATCCATGTTTAAAGATACTAGGATTCAATGGTTATTTATTGTAATCACCTGTTGAGGTTGACCTTATTATAACTAGTTTTCTAAGGTGTGTATTGTCTTGTAGAGAAAATGCCTCATTTTATCTTTGAATTGAGAATTAGGAAAGTTGAAATCAGTATGATCCTAATGTAGCTGAATTGGAGCTTCCTATAGTTCCTAAGGATCCTTTGGATGTCAACTTTGTGAAAAATTTCTAAGGTTCATGAAATCTATGAAAAGGGAGACTGTTCATATTGTGACTTTGATGTCAGATCTGAAAAGAGAGTTTTAGATGAAACATATGCCTATATTCACTAGAGAAGGAGGACCCCAGTTAATCGATTTCTATATTTATTTAGTCTCAATAATATTGAGACACCCATGGATAGGAGGGCGAAGCTTTCCATATATATGTTTCGTGGACTTGGAAAGTGTTGGTGGGATATTCTGGAAGAATATAGGTAGTAGAATGAGATATCTTAGAAGTACTTTGATAGGAAGTTCCTAAGATATTTCTATCTTGATACTTTGAGGGATAAAAATTATCATGATTTTATGCATCTGACAAAGGATGGAATTTTAGTTCTAGACTATGTTGGATGTTTCACTAACCAACAATGCTTTGCCCCATCTTTGGAAGTTGGTGAGATCTCTAAAGAGAGATGTTTTTATGATGGTATTTGCTGTGAGATTAGTCTGTAGTTGAATTTTTTTCGTCTAAGAATTTTTGAGGATGTGATAAACCAAGAAATCATCACGGAAGGGAATCTTATAAAATCTCTAAGAAACATCCGGGCTATTTTAGTAGTATGAACTGGGATCTATTCTTCTAGTGGAAATAAGTTTTATTATGACAGTTTATACCAAGGTAGTAGTGGGTAGAAAAGTCAAGGTAGTGCACAACCATCTCAGAACTATATTATGTTCTAGTGCTATCGGTTTGGCAAGTTTGGACATAAGAGCCCCTAGTGTACTCACCCCGTGGTTTAATGTAATATTTGTGGTAGATTGGGACATCTTCAGAGGTTCTGTATTAACTTTCCACATCAGACCTATGAAAAGGATCAGGATAGTCACTTGATTCGGGAAGGGGCTTAGCTACCACTTAGCAGGCTAGTAAATAGAGTTCCATTGGTCATTCGGGCTAAGGTAGGGGATATGGTGCCCCAGTGTAGGACTTGTAGTGACAAGCAAGGTAAATAGGCCAGGGTAGTCATTCTAGATCCTAGGGAATAGGGATAAGTAAACTACACATTATGAAAACTACTCCAACTATCATGGATTCAGAACCACATACCATCAGAGGTAAGATTCTTATATGATCTATATTATCATGTGTTTTGTTTGATATAGTCACATCGCATTTTTTATATCTTCTCTTTTTGAAAATGGTTTGGGCATGGATGTGGAAATATTGTACGGTGATTTGACCATCAACACGGTGTTGTGAGTGAGATCAGAAAATATCAAACATTTCAAGGAGTTTTCTCTAGATATTGGTGGTTACCATTTATTTTGAGAACCTTCTATTCTAGAAATTGTAGGCTTTGATTTTATTATTGGTATGGATTTTTTAGTATTATACCAAGCTCATATTGGTTATTATAGGAGGATAGTTACCTTTCTATCTTTAGAAGGAGGCATCTATTCTCACCAAGGTGAGTGTAATTTGTAGGCTGGTTGTGTAGAACCAATTTAGTGCATATTGAATTTTATCATGGCTCATATAGTTATTCTTGCTATAGATGATGGTGTAATGTAACATGATTCTTTTCCTTTGGTGGTAGACCATTTCCAAGATGTTTTTCTTGGAGAGTTATATGGCTCATCACCCAAGCAAGATATCAAGTTTACGATCGAGTTGGTGTCAAGATAAGAGCTAGTTTCTATCCCACCTTACATAATTGCACTAACAATGATTCGATAGTTGAATGTTTAGTTGGAATATCTCGAATCTAAAGGCTTCATATGTACTAGTACATCTCCTTGGGTTTCTATAGTTCTCTTCACTAATAAGACTAATGGGTATTTTTGCTTATATGGGGATTATCATAGGTAGAACCAGATGGTAGTCAAGAACTAGTATCCTCATCCATGCATTGATGATATTTATTATCAATTTAAAGGTGATAAAATCTTCTCTAGGGTTTATTTGCGATCTGGTTACAAACAGTTAAGGGTGATACCAACATACATACCTCGAACTTCTTTTAGAAGTAGATATGACTTGTATGAATTTGTAGTGATGTCGTTTGGGTTGACTAATGCACCAGCAGTATTAATGGCCTTGATGAATAGGATCTTTCATTCTTTTTAGGCCATTTTGTAGTGGTTTTTTTTTTGATGATATCTTAGTATACTCCCATTCAGTAGACGATCGTGCCAAAAATCTTGACTATATCATGAGTACATTGAGATAGCATTGTTTTTATGCCAAGCTAACCAAATGAAGTTTATAGATTAATAAAATGCAGTTCTTGGGCCATGTCATCTCAAAGGAAGGAGTGTTAGTGGACTCATAGAAAGTTGCAGCCATGGTATCTTGGGAAAATTACAATAATGACTTCAAGATTTGGAGCTTCTTGATTTTAGAAGGTTTTTATTAGTGATTTATCTAGGATTTATACTATTTAGAAGAACCAATATTTAGAATGACCAAGAAAAGGGTATATTTTGTTTGGTATGATGCTTATGAGGGATATTTTCAGTAGCTGAAAGGAAGGATGACCTCATCACCTATCCTTAATTTATTTATGCCTGGTATATCATGAACTGTGTACTATGACTCATCCATAGTTGGACTCAGAGCAGTTCTAATGTAGGAGGGTCACGGGGTTGCTTATGGCTCCAATCAATTGAGAACTTGTGAGAGGAATTACCCTACTCATGATCTGGATTTGGCAGTCGTGGTACATTCCCTAAGATGTTAGAGATGTTATATCATGGGTGAGATTTTTTTGTATACACAGACCACAAGATCCTCATGTAAATATTTTCTTAGAGGGACCTAAACCTTCAAAAAAGAAGGTGGGTTGAGTATCTATAGTATTTTAACTTTAATTTGGTTTATACATTGATCAAGGGAAATGTAATTGAAAATACTTTGAGATGAAAGGAATAGAAATAGGTAGTACGGGTGTCTTGATATGAGTGGTGGATGATGGACCTCTTGGTAGACATGCATCTAGATATCTAGGAGTCTCAAGGTCTAGTAGCTATGACTTTGACATCCATTATACCTGTGATTTTAGACTAAATTAAGACTGATTAGTTGTCTGATCAGGAGGGCCTAATTCTGAGAGACAATTATATGGTGGGGATACACCATCAGGATGGTCTCCCAGTAGTGTAAATTCTCTTCTTTTCCACGGTGGAGTATGGGTTCCTACGGGCTTATGTGAGGATCTTATAAGGGATTTTCATGCTTCTAGATGGGTGGTATATCCTAGTTTGACAAAGATGTATAATGATATCCATAGACAATACTATTGGATAGTAATAAATAAGGAGGTTGCATGATTTTTGGCTAGATGCTTCAATTTTTAGCTGGTGAAAGCCTAGAATCAAATCTCATTTAGGATTTTTCAACCTTTTTCAATCCCTGAGTGGAAATGAGATGATGTAATAATGAATTTTGCGATACGATTGACCAGGAAAACCTATAATAATGATGTTCTATGGGTGGATTTAGATCCACTAATAAAGGTGTCCCACTTCTAACCTATTAGGTATACCTTGATAGTTGATAATTATGGCATTCTTTACATGTTCAAGGTGGTTTAGTTTCTTGGAATTTTGAGGATTATAGTTTCAAATAGATATCCTCATTTCACATCATGTTTTTTGATAGGGTCTTTAAAGGGATCTAGGATTGTGGGTTCTTTTGAACATAGCATATCATCCTTAGATGGATGGTCAATCTGAATAGACTACTTAACTTCTAGAGGATATGTTTCAAGCTTATGTTTTTGATTTTAGTGTTTCATGGGAGAAACATATGGAACTCATGGATTTTTCATATAATAATAGCTTCCATTGATCAATTCAAATGGAAAATTTTGAGGATTTTATAGTAGGACATGTTTTTTTCCTCTTTTTTGGTTGGATTCAGGTGAGTCAACACATGTTGGGCCTAGTCTTGTGCATGAGACATTTGATCAGGTTTATTTGATCAGATAGTTGTTGTTGACCATATAGAGTAGGAATAAATCATATTATAACCATCAAATATTACCTCTAGAATTTGAGGTTGGACATCATGTTTTCTTTTGGGTGTCTCCTAGATTGGGGAAATGTCGTATCAAGAAATGGGGTAAGCTAGTGCTTAGTTTGTTAGGCCATTTGATATGGTAGAAAGGGTCAATCCAATGGTGTATCATTTAGAATTTCCATAGTACTACAATTACATGAATGACGTGTTTTATATATCACTGATAAGGATATACCATCCAAACCCTTCCCATGTGATAGACATAACATACATCGATCTTTGTATTGATTCATCCTTTGAGGAGCATCTGAGATGGGTTGCGGATCGTAGTGAGAAATCTCTTCAGGGTAGGACTATATTATTGGTTCAAGTGAAGTTCCTTCATGGGAGAGTTTAGGAGGGGAACTATGAGAGAGATTCTGATACAAAACATAGTGTCCTGATGCATTCATTGAGATCTCATAGTGAAACTTGGAGCATCTCGGAGATGAGCTGTTATATGGTCCATAGGTTGTAAGATCCCATATTTTTTCAGGTCTGTATCTCTCTATGTTTTTTGTTAAATTTTCTTTTGGGTAAGTTTTTCCTCATATTTAAACCTTGGTGGTCATTTTAGGTCTTGGATAACTATTATTTGAATAAACACAACCTTAGGTTGTGAGGAAACATGAGGAAAACTAGAGAATATCCACATGGAGAGCTTTGTTGGGGAAATTGATTTAAATTCTAGAGATGTATGTTTATATGAATTAATGGAGTTTGACCATAGATGGGTTAAGTATTTAACAGGTTCTTGGTAATGGATAATATTTAAAGGGTTTTAGGGTTTTTTAAAGGTAAATGGGTTTAAAAACCATCTGCAGAACATTTACACATTGTGTAAATGGATTAAAAGTCATGTAATGTTCATGTGTTTTTAATAAAATAATCTAAGGTAGTGGGTTTTTTGGTGTATCCCATTAAAAATATTTACATTAAGTGTAACTACATTACATGATGTGTAATTCTCTGACTTGGTATTTTAAATTATGTTGTGTGGTTGAGTTTTTATTCTAATTCACTATCACCTTCTCCTCTCAAACCTAGGGCACCTTCCAAGAGATTTTAGAGTGCCAAACATCCTTCTGGACATCTTGATAATGACTTTGATCTATGTTAAGTGGTTTTGGTTTAGTTTCTCCCTTCTCTCCTCAAGTTCTACAACCATTGAAGTGAAATCATTTGACCATGTGTGTTGTTGGCTTTGATCTTGATCAGTTTTGATCTATGAACTTCTTTTTGATAATTTGTACCTTCTTCCTCTTGGGCATTTTCCATTGAAATCATTATTGGATCCTTAATTAAAGGTAGGGGTATAAATCTTAACCTTATGGTTTAAAATTTTCCATGTTTATAAAAAAAATTTATTTCACCAACATATCATGCGCCTAAATCAATTAAATAATGAATAGTATTATTCGTTAGAGTCCTTTGGTTTCAATTGAATTCTAACCCGGCTTATGGATACCTTTTGGGTTAGCGAACCTTGAATATAATTGAATTGGATAATAGCTTAAATTATGTTTAGCACGATATGAGACCTTAGGTGATTTCTTGATATAGAATACCAATGTTGTGGCTTATTTCTTATTGTTCAAACTATTAATCAATTGTGATATAAATTAAAGTGGTATATAAACGAAAAATGGAAATTCATATAGTTAACCATTGAGATTTATGGTGTGATATTGTGATATCCATATTGTATGATAGGAATTTTGTTCCATGATGAATGCTTATATATTGGAATCATCCCACGAACATGTGCACTTATATGATGTAATACTGATATTGAGAAGGCTAGACCCAACCCATGATGTAATTCTTATAAAGAGTAGGCTCTACCCAGTCCCATGTTGTAATGCTTATAGGTATTTGACCCAGATGTTGTCATGATTTTAGGGATTTGACCTAGATTATTGTTACTTTACCATGGTTATATGGTTTGGGTTGGTATGTTCGTAATACATTCTTCAAGATATGTTGGCATGGTGCCGAAGTAGTTTACTTTACCATGGTTGTATGGTTGTGGTTGGTATGGTGTAAGACATGCTCATAGATATTCTGGCATTGATATGAATTAAGTTGTTATTGTATTTTATTAATTTTTTAATTAATTAATACAAATGTTTATTACTTTATTGCATACACTTCTTGACAGATTGGTTTTTTTAGATATGGTGGTTTCAACCTACTGATTTATACTCACACCCTACTCAGGCCATCGTTTAGTACCCAAGAAGATTACATGGATGTAGGTTTGGATTTGAAAAAAGGACCTTGTTGTTGATTGTTACTTCCTGAATGGGCTGAATTTTGTAGTTGGGATCGACATGGGGTTCAGGACCAAGGAATTTTGAATCTTTATTTGAGTCTGCAAATCTTTTACTTGTTTTGTTTCTAGCATGAAATTTTGTTACATTCTAGCACATCATTACATTATTCTTATTATTATTTATTGATTATTAAGGTGTATTTTATTTATGATTTCCACTTTGTCTATACTTTTATTTATTTAGTTTATATGGATTATTTCTACTGTAATGACACTTCTTATTAGGAGGTATAGTCTCCCTGTTATACATTTTACACTCCCACTGCTAGTTGGAAGCCTCTAGTGTATGGGGAGGTATGCTTTAGGTATCATAACCAACACTTTTTGGCCATGTGATAGAGTTTCAGATTGGTGGTTGTTACACTTTCTCTCCACACTTGTAGTAAACTCTCATTCCCTTCAAAAAAATACTAGGGTGTTTCCTTCCACAATTATCACATGGGGGAAATCTTTCTTTACCATCTTCCCTTTATCTATTTTTTTTATTTACTATCTTCTTCTTCTCTTTCTTCCCCTAGAAACCATAATACTTGGAGAATTATTTCTATGTTTTGATAGTACATGATATTATGTCCTCATATGATGATATGTTTTGGGAGACTAGTGCCCTTTGAAAAACTAGCTTTAACACATCAAATAAATAGTCAATATTTCTCTTTTAATTACATGCATAGTTCTTATAATGCCTTACTAAATTTGTAAATTTAGATTTATACTTATAAATATTTTCATATTAATTTTTTATTAGTCTCTATAATTGTATCTCCATATCATCTCTTTTATTATGAGGAAAATATTTCTCTATGAAGAGTACCTTAAAATTTATTTCATTCCATGTTTTTTATTTTTTATTCATCTTTAGTGTTTTGAATAAATTACCTCCATTGTTCCACATCTACTGAGAGATGATAAAATCCCATGCCAACTTTATCCCTTCCATTGCTTCCCAGAGAAAGAAATATCTTCTCAAATGTAATTTTCCATTGCTCAACTAAAAATTGATTTGTAGTCTCATTGAATGATAGGGGTTGTTGATGAATAAATTAGTCTACATTTTTACACTGTATGGTGGATTATCATGCTACTCCATATGAACAAGGTTATTTATCATAACCTGAGTTAGTTTCCCCAATATGGTAATGATTTTATTAGTTTCAGTTGTAGATCCATCTCCAACTTCATTATCTTTCCCATGAGGGAAATCCCTACACAGGTTATGTGAATAGATATGGTTTTCATTCCTTCCGCTAGGCTCCATTTATAAACAATGGAATGAACTAGATTTTTCACATGAGCCTCAGTCCAGTTGGTGAGGACTAGAAAAGTGCATCCAAGAGACCTGAGATCAAATCCAGGTGGAGACATATTTACAGGGTACTATAGAATTACTGTAGTAGGCACTATAGCAGATAATGTTTGGTACTATAATAGCTGGAACTATTCGTCCATCTGGGCCTCTGGGCCACCGGTTTGGTTCTCGAGTCCTGCAATACTTTCGGGCCAGTTGTCTCTCAAGAAATTTGGGCCAACTTAAGGCTTTAGGGCCACCCCAAGGCCTTCTAGACACATGATTATGCATATGTATCAGTCAGAATACAAGGGAAAAGGCTCTAGAAGAGGATTCAGGGTAGGTGCATTCACTAGAGCTAAGGTAACCGTAATTGGGATAACGATAGGGTATGGCATTGTTATCAGTACCGGGACTGTACAGCTTTGCATAGGACAACTATCTGACTAGCCCAGCAAAGGTGGAGTGCTGATATCATGACATATACTAGGGAGGAGCAGTTTTAAGTTGTCTTGTCTAGGTAATTCCCTCTAAGACCTACGGGTCATGTAATTGTCTCTAAGCCTTCGGGCCTTGTAAGGGTTCCACCTCTCCCCTTGAAAAGTGGATTATCAAAATAAAAAAAATGAAGGTCTTTAGGATATTCTAACCGAATGAAATAGATTAGATCATAACATTATGAAACATAATTTATAATACCAAAACTAGTGAAATACATAACATAAATAGAAAAAAATTATGCATGGATAATCTCATAATCATAAACATATTTTCTTTGGGATGTTTTTCAAATCATAAAAATATTTTCAAATCCTTCATAATGGTTTGTAAATAAAATTTGAATTAACCGAAGAATATCCCCTAGGAGTGTCAAACCAAGTTTTTAGTAAGGCCCATTGTCATGTACCATATAATTATCAAGTCAATATAAATGCACCTTTTTTGGAGTTATTACCCCTGGTTATATTTTTTCCAAAACCACGTCCACTTAGTGTATCCAAACAAAGAAATATTGCTAGGAAAACCACATAATCTCTACCCTACAAAAACTTTAGGGTATTCTTCTATATTTATCCTCAATTTCTATCACAGTATTATGTTCCCTAATCTATGTTTTCTTAAATATAGTTCTCAATATTCCTATTAAACATCCTTTGATACCAACTGTAAAGACCCTGACCCTTGTAGCCCTAAGTTAGTGGTTACTTTATTACATTGGAATAAGATACAAGGAATCACATACTAAAAGACCAAATAATTTAGTAGTCTTGGTAAAATAGATACATACGTTAAATTCACATTGAAATTGAAGAAATAAAATAAACAAAGTGTTTTATTTGAGAACTCCATATTTCCCCTTAGCATATCCTTTCATAGAAATCACAAAACACTTACTGGTATCTTAGGGAAATAAAATATAAGAAAGTGGTGAGCTAAGATACTCAGTAAGGGTAAGAATACTATAGAAGCTATCATGAATAAATAATCATAATAAATATGGAAATGTAAATAACATAAACACAAGTTATTCAATCAATTACTTGATCATGATATAGAATGAATAAATAATGAACAAATAATTCCATTAAATAATCACATGATCTTGAAACTTAACCATGGATATTCCAACTAATCAAATAATCACATAGAAGATTGATAAATTATCTCATAATGAGGGAATGCATAATTTTGGACATCATAACTATACATTAAAGGCCTCATTCTAATACATCTTATATAAATGGGTAAGGCCTCATCCAAAAACCCAAACAAGTTTTTCTCATGATACCTACTGATGCATCAAGGTGATATAGTGGGACCCAACCATCACTTATTAATTCAAATAAATTACTCATATGAAATGGGTGAAATATAATCAATATACAAATTCATATTGAAAAAACTAGAAAATGAAATGTCTACAGTTACCCCAATCAATAAGAATAATCATAAACCATCTTGAGTAATATATATGGTATCAAACTTATATATCCCAAGTCAAATTGATCATAAACCATCAAGATAAATAATAAGTATGGTATCATTAAAACATATCCCTGTTATAGAATAAGTAAAATAAATGATTTATATTTTTTATGAATAAAAATACCATAAACACTTCATTAAAAACATTCTTGAGGAAAACAACCTTTTTTACTTTGAAAATATTTTTAAAACTAAAAGGTTAAAAAATAGTTTGAAAATAATTTTCTTTTAAAATAAAATTTTAAACGTATAAATTAATATTTATAATATTGAGTGTTCATGATGATATAAATTCTATACATTTTTTATACATTAAAATAAATATTCCTTTTACATTTTTGATAAAATCCAAACGGACCTTGTTTGGAAAATGATATAAAGATTCCTTTTAAAATATTTTGTAAAAAATTAAAAAATGAGTAAATATTTATTTAATAAATAATTTGTTTAATGTTAAAAATATTTTTGAAGATATTTTTATAAAACATGGTATTTTAATAAAAAATGATTTTTGATCGAAGAGAGAAATAAAGTGAGATTTTCTTTAAAAAAATTCTCAATCATTTTAAGTACTAAAGAGAGAAAAAAAATGGTTATATTACTGTAAAAATTTTATTAATAACCATAGGATAATAAGATATATTTATTTTAATATAGAAATATCAAATAATTCCCATAAATAAGACTTAAACATAAACAATCCCGAATAATGATGTGATTGTGAAATAAACCCTTACCACTATGGTATCTTTTGAATCATAATACCTATGAAATAAATAACATCAAATGAAAATTTAAATACCTTTAATGTAAATATATTAATGGTATAAAATATCAAAAGGGTCATTATATAAACCTCACCAAGGAATAACTGGTGAATATGGCATATGTATCGTAGAAGTAAAAGTGAGAAGAGAAACCCTTAACTCAGGTTTGAATTCCTTTATATATATCTGAAACTTCTATTTAATAAGTATAGTTTTATAATAAATATATTAAAGAAAAATAATCATATATATAATACTTTATATGATCTAATTATTTTTTATCACTCATTCATTAACAATCCTTTGTTAAAATCACAGTTTTGGGTAATAACAATTTTCTTTTTCTTGTATGTTTTGATTTGGTATTTTTGATCCTTTTACTTTGATCATGGTTCCGTAATCTACAGAATTTTAAACATGATATAAATTTAATATATATTTATTATATATTTATTTTTATTAATCTATAAAATTTATATACATAAAATGGATTACACCATTCCGGGAGACGGTAGGTCGTGTGTACGCATGAATATTGTTTCCATTTTTTATAGACAGATGGAATGAAAGAAAAATAAATATTAATTCACCTTTATAGAGTAATTATTTTTTCATATATATCATTTATATTAATAAAATACATTATTATTACTATCCATGTAAAAATAAAATGAAAAACATTTTTCATCGCTATGTGGAGGCGGTAGTCCACACGTACGCACGAGCGACGTTATTGTTTTCCAACAGAATAGAAAGGTAAGAAGTTAGATGTGATATTATATTTAAAAAATTATTTTTAGGTCATAAATGTCACAAGTATTCATTAATTTTAACATTAATATCTTCCATGTAAATTATAAGTGAAAGATGAATCACATCGCTTTGTGTGGCGATAGTCCACCGTACTCACGAGCGATGTTATCGTATCCCCCTTATAATTGAAATTGATAAGGTATATGTGGTATCATAATTAAAGAATTATAATTATGTCATAAATATCATATAAATATATTAATATATCATTATATTTGTCCTTTAAATGTTTTGATGGAAAATTAATTACATCAGTTCACGAGGCAGTAGTCCTCCATACCATGATCGACGGTTTTGTTTCCCATTTTATGGAAGTGGAGATGGATATGGGTTATTCAATTAAAATAATAACATCTTAATCTATAGAGGATACTGTTTTTATTAAATTATAATATTTTAACATTATTTTAAGGAGGTGGGATAGGAAACAAAACAAATACGCACATTTAATAATTTTCTCTCTTCTTCGAAGAGCCTCTTTAGGTTTATACCTAAATCCTTCATGGGAGGGATTAATAATCAAAATAATGTCTATAGTATTTTATTAAGTGAGAAAGTAATATATTTGATAATTTATTTTCCAAACCAAATGTTTTTGGAAGTGTTAATAGGGGAGGAGAGGGGGTGTCCTTTTATAAGTGTGAGAGAGGTCACACATAGAATTTTTGAAAAGATAAAGTGATGTCCATGTTTTTATTATACCAAAAGCCTTTAAATAGGTCATAATTGAATATTATATATGAAAAGGTATGAATATGGCCATAAAATAGTTTTTTCAAAAACTTTAAGTCATTTTTAACCCATGTCTTCTTATTTTAACCCCCAAGTAAACTCATTTTACCATAACTACGGTAATTAATTTTTACTAATTTTACTATTCATTACGGTGAAAAATTAAGTTCATATTATTAAATAATATTAATTATTCTTATTAAAAACATTGAATCCATTTTTATAAATTAATTTCATATAATTTTTAGTATTTAGTTTAAAATTAAACCCGCAGATGCGTCGAAAAAAATGGTTTTTCCAAAGAAAACCTTTCAAGAGTTTAAAATGTTTTTATATCAGAATTAAATATGAAATTTATTATAATGACATAAATTATTTAAATTTTAATATAATAAAAATAATTTTACTTTAAAACCAATTTAAAATATAATTTAATCTTGTAAATAATTTAAATGAAAAGGAATTTTTCAATAAAAATCAGTATTTTAACTATTCATCAAAAAATTAATATTTTCAGAAAAATAACAAAAAATTAAAAAAAAGATAATTTTGAAATGTAGATTTAAAAAATTAATTTTATTTTGTTAAATAAATTTTATAAAATTGGTAAAAATAATTTTAAATTATGTACATAAAGCTTGACTAAAACTGCCTTTTAGAAAAATATAGTTTTTTAGAAAACTTATATTTTTCTTTCAAATGAGTCTTATTTTATTTATAATAAATGTACAACCATTTAATTTGTTTTATACATGTGTAAACAATATAATTTTCATAATTTAGTTAGTCATATTCATGTCCACCAACTTAAAGGATAGGTTATAATGGTCATGTTTAAATAATAATATTTTAATAGAGTATCGTGTTTCATTTAAACCCGGTGGTGTGTGCATCATAAGCTATTAAAAAGAATGAATTTATATAAAATTAAATATATCATAAAGTATCAATGTGATACATTCTATTCTAATCTTATTGTTTCATGTCATATACACTATCGAAGATGATGTTTATCTTTAAAAATATCAAGGCATTACAACTTACATCAAGAATCCTACCCTAGTATTTATAACTATTACATGATTCTGTAGTAGGGTAACTCTTACATGGAACCACTATTATAAGGAAAATTAATTAACTAGAACTTCACATATTCTATTTAAAAATTTATTCTCCAAAAATCATCCAAAAAACTTTCATACCTCTTCCAACATTCAATAAGTGAACTTAAATCACTGATATATATTTCATTAAAGATTCATTCCACTTTATTGTTAGAAAACATGACTTGAAATCACTATGGGGGGGTTTTCCTAACATTACCCCATAGATTTTTTGAAAACCTAAAAACCAATTTAACACATTAACCTTTATTAAATTTTATAATTAATCAGATATGATTAAAAAAATATCCTAAGAATATATCCTTTAGAGAGGGTACCAATGATTCACTTAACATTAACTCTAATACCACTTGATCCAAACATAGTGTGAGAAATAAGATTTAAATTAATATATCCTCATAAAAACACCATATTGAATTTCATTCACTCACCAATTTAAAAACACTTTTCCAAGATTTTTATCCCCCTAATTAATCATTCAAACACTCTCCCACATTCCAAAACAAAATTTCTCACCCATACTCATAAACACATTATTTCCCTTTGTAAATTAACCCAAAGAGAGCCTATCTAAAAGTTAATAACCAATTGTTATAAAGACAAACAATTAATGTAAGAGGGTGATCATACCTTTCCATATATATATCAATTCACATGTGATTGTGGGTGTACTTTATCCATCTCATATAGTTTGATGTATTTAGTTATAATACAAGAAAAAATGATCTACCTTGGCTAGTTCCCTAGTCATAATATCATCCACTTGATTTTGAGTGGACACATACTTAAAATTTATTATTTATTACTCCACCTTATCCTTTATAAAATGATATTTAATTTAAATGTTCTTTGATATTGAATGATTAATGGTATTTTTTCTAATATTTATAGAAGTTGAGTTTTCACACTTTATAGGGATAATAGATTCCACTTCCATCATAATTTCTTCAATCTATTGTCTTATCTATATAAAATGGGTATAAGATTGAGTGTAAAGTATATATTTAACTAATATCTTTCTTAAAAAATGAAATCTTTCTTCTTTATTAGCCAATTGATATAGGAATTTCTGATATAGAATGTTCCCCAAGAAGCTGACTTTCATTCATCCACAAAACCTACCCAATTGGTATATGTATAGCCCAATAATTATTACTATGAAGTGTTGTGATAAAATAGCCTAATGTCTATTATTTAGTTGATATAATAGATTATTTATCTCACATATTATATATGAATTTATTTGGGACATCTTTGATAGTGGGTATCTTAATATATGGAAAATATGATTCTTGGTCAAGTGTTTTTCAAGTATAGAAAACTCCCAATGATTTTTCTATAAAGTGTCATATATACCTCCTTGCCTTTCTCTTACTTTAAAAATTTCATTTGATTCACCACTTTAGTTTTCATTAGCCTTGACTAATCTATTTGAAATATTTTTAAAACCTCCTTGTAATATTTTCTTTGAGAAAAAATGTACCATAATTTCTTTGGATCACCAGTAAGAGAATAAAAAATTAAAACTCACCAATCAAAGACTTTTCAAATCCACACCTCACAAGTTCTGAAAACTACTTGCATTATGAAATATAAAATCCTCAAAAAATATTGTCTTCTATATAACTAAGAACCAATATATTTTAATCCTTTATTTTATTGATTTAGAGGTTGTGATCAACCCATAAAATTTGAAAACCAAGCCTTTTAAAGTACTAATCAAACCTTTAGTACCAATAAATTTGTGATTTTTTAAGTCTTGAAAGGCCTTATTTAACTAAAACACTTTATTCTCATCTTTATACACTATAACACCATATAGTTTTTCTATATAAACCTCTTATTCAATGAATCCATTCAAGAATTTAGATGTGACATCTATTTGACACAATTCAAACCCCTTTCCACTACCATATCTAAAAATAACTATATCATTTCCAAATCAAACCACCATTGAAAATGTCTCATCCTAAAAAATACCTTCTATTTTGGAACATACATTTCACGCTAGATTTAATTTTTTCTTCTTACTTTTCCATATTCATTGAGTTTATTTTGTAAAACTCATTTGGTTCTAATAACATTTTTGATCCTCAACCATAGTGAAACTTCACAGGTATTTTTTTATTCAATTTAATCATTCTATTCATGAATATCCATAACCAAATTATTATCCTTCGATACCTATTAAATATTTTGAGGTTACACTTGAGATAAATAATATGATTTTTTATAATTTTTCTTTATTCAAGTCTAAACCAAGGTTATCTGGTCACCAATAATGTTGTTGTCACTTATTCCTACCCTGCAAATTTTTCAGTTTGTTGATGTTGGTTTTACTCTATTTTCTCATCAATAGAAATTTTACCTTAATTATTCTATAACTTGTTGATTTTTTTTCCTAATCAAAACACTTTATTATCACTTTATTACTTATTTTATTCACTTTACTATTAAAAAATATTCTTAACAGTTTACAAATTATGCTTGTTTTCAACAACTGTTACATATTGTTTTTCTAAAATTTTCTAAATCTTTTCATTAGAAGTATATTCCTTATTTTTTATGAATATACAAGGAAAATACCTTTATTCCCATGAGATTAAATCTTCATATGCTCTTCTATTTTGAGGATAAATCATTTACTTATAAAAACTTTAAATTAATTAAGGGTTCGATTCTTCCTAAACCACATATCGTAGGGGGTATTATCTTTATTCGAACATAATAGGGATTTCTTAGACATGTACACTTATGATCGAGATAATTATTTATAATATTTATCAAGTATATTCTTTTCAATGAGTGTTTTTTGAGATATGTTATTGATTATTTTGTTCCTCCTCTCAATGACTCCATTTTGTTGAGGAGTCCTTACTACTAACACTTAATGTCTTATTTTAGGATTTCAAAGGTAATATTTCACCTGATTATTCATAAAATTTAAACTATTATTGGTAAAAAACTTTTAAATATTCATCCCAATAATTTTCTATACCAATATCCAGTAAATATTGATGCACTAAAACACATCGTATTTGTGATAAATAACCATCATATATGCCATCTTACTTTAATTATCAATGAATAACACAAAATATCATTTTCCCATCAATGTATTTAGGTTTAATTTTCCCATTAATATCCACATTCACTAAATCAATAAATCTTGATGACATATTCTCTTTTTTCTTGTAATACTTCCAAATAATCTTCCCTTTTTGAAAAGTATCACACATGTGAGTGTTATCTCATAAAAGTGTTAGAAGGTATCTAGCTCTTCCATGTTTCCAAAATTATTCTAAGTATTTTTGGCTCAAATAGACAATTCTCTTATACTATAATATAATTTATTCCTACTTGGATAAAAATCATGCATCCTCTTCTCCATTAACCATATAGAGGTTTCCTTTGGTGCATCTTCCTTGAAAAACTATAATAAATTATTTTCTCTTCATGATAAAAGTTTTTTTTTGAATTTCACTTTACATTATAAGCCACATAATTGACTCAAATTATGTATATTGTGACTAATTACTTCCACAAATAATAAATTTTTTAAACTTAAGTCTTTTCCACCAATCCTTTCCTTCCTAGAGATAATAATTTTTATCCCCCCATCATTTCCAAATTTTACAACTACATCCTTGTTATATTTTATTTTTATGAGGATGTTTGTATTTACCTTCAAGTGGGAAGTTAATATAATGTCCAAAATACATGTTCTAGATCTATATATTACTATCAAAAAAAATCAATATTTTCCTTCTTGAATTTCCCATTTTTTATCCATGTTTGTTTATTCACTTTCATTGGTGGTAAATCAGTTTGATCCACCTCTATCATCATAGATTACTGCTTATCTTGAAATGAAACATATTGATTTTGTGTTTACATATTGTTTTATTAATATTAAAACTACTTTTATCTTTTTCTTTAGGTTTTTTGGATATATCCCTTTATACTATTGAATAATAATGTATGTATTTTATCTATATTCTATGCAAAAAAAATAATAGCCATCAAAAGCATACCTTGAATAGGAAATTTAATCTTCTATTTGTGTTTCTATTAAGACTTTAGGTAAAAAATTTATATATAACACATATATAGTTTGTATTCCTTATTTCAACAACAATAACACTAAACATTTGGTATCTTTCTTAGTGTCTTTGTTTCTCAAGATTTTAGTTTTTTAGTCTATTTTGAGATGCTCAAAATAATAATCTTCTGAGGATTGGGTGCTCATAGTTTTTCATCAAATATCATTGATTTCTTCTTATTATTAGGTCTTACAATAAATTTTTATTTATCTCAAAAGTTCTTCACTTTTGGTTTAATAAAAAAATCTTAAGTAGATGCCCCCATGAACTTCCTTAGTAGTAGTTTCACTTGAACTTCTACACTTAATTATAGTATCTTATTCATAATTATCATCAACTTATGGATTATCTATAATAATAACCAATAATTATTATTAATCATCTTTATAGTTCTTGACTTCTTTTACTTTTACTTTATATGAGCTATCATCTTATTTAAATATAAGGTTTTTCTTCTTAAAGAATTTTTGTTGTGGTTTCCTTTTTCTATTCATGCTTTGAATGTTTTCCTCACTAGTTCAAACCCTCTTCATTATCTTGAAATTTCTTAGGAAACCTAGTAAAAATATTCCCCATTTTTTCACATCAAAAATAAACAAGTCGAATTTTTCCCTTGAATTTCTATTTTCTACATTTAATATTAAGGGAAATAAAGGAAATCATCTTATCAACTTGTTTGATCTCAATATCATCACTCAATGAGAGTTTCTTCATAGCCTTTAATTTTATCTTTTGATAGTATTAATTAGGAACATACTCATTAAATAGTAAAAAATAGCTTTTACATCGAAATTTTAACATAGATTATTAAATAAATGATGCTAAAAACATTCCAGTTTGGTTTTTAATGTCATTTTTTAAATAAAAGATGTTAAAAACTCATTGTTAAAATCAGTTATTTTAAAATGACATTAAAAAATAAATTTTTAATGAAATTTATTTAGAAAACAATGTTAAAAATTATTTTTTAACATCAGTTAAAATATAACCAGTGTGAAAGTTAAAATTTCAGATTGTGCCAATACGGTGTTCCATTTTTTTCACAGCACACCTTTGAAATTTTTAATTGATAACAAAAAAAAATTATCTCACGATATTATTTTCAAGTTTCATTTATATATTTTCACACTTTACACATATTCATTTTAGTTTAACTCCTGAACTTCATCATCATTACATCAATTCTTCCTTCTATGACCAAAACAAGGTATTTAAAATTAGTTTTCTATGATTTAATTTGTTTCTAATTAGTTTTCTCAATTAATACACCTGATAACGATTCATTTTTAATAATTAGTAATCCTTCTTCACATTATGTTGAAATTAAAAGTCTTATATTAAAGTCTACAATTCCTTATAAACAATAGATTCGGATGCCCGATGATTTCCTTCCTTTAAATAAAATTATGTTGATGAACACTAAAACAAGATTGAAAATTAAGTCAAATATCTAAGATTTTTTTTCTAGATTTCATTTATTTTCTATGATTTTTTACCTTTATCAGTCTTTTACTTTCATCATAGGGATTAATCACCATTTAAAAGTTTAAAAAAATAGTTTTACTTCAGTTATACAATAAAAACATAAAATTTCTTTAAAATAATAATTTTGATGTCATTTATAATACCATACATTAAAAACATATTTTTTATGTCCCTTACAATAACATAACCTAAAAACTAACATTAAAAACATTAAAAACTGAAATAAAAAACTATTTTCATACAAGTGGTTATCATTGTTCCTCATTTTGTAAGTCACAAAAGTTCTATGGAGGTTATCCAATATCACCTATTTTGGATCTTTATCTTCGATCACAAAAACTTTTTAATTGAAACATATATTAAATCTTCTCATAATTCTATTAAAAAGTTTTAAATCATCAATTATCTCTCTTATTCTGCATATATCATCCAAAATAATGTTAAACCAATCGAAAAATGCATCAACTGATTCATTCGATCTCATCTGAAAATATTTATATTTATTAAATAATACATGAATATTTTCTTGTAAAACTTTTAAATCACCTTCATATCTATTGAGGATATTCTATCACATAGCATGAGAGGTTTTACATAAGATAACCATTTTGTAGATAGGATTATCCAAATTTCCCCCAAATGCATTGATTTCTTTGGAATCTGTATTTAACTCCTTAAGATCTCCTCTAAATAAAGATCTACTCTCCATGATATTCATGATTCTATGAATATATTCTATGTACAAATCTATACCCAATAACTAAAAATAATATTTCATTCAATTTTTCCATAAATGAAAAATATTATCTTCAAAAATAGGTATTCCTTTATATTTGACAACATTTGTCATATATTTAGTGAGAGAGAACTAAACCAAAAAAACCTTTACCTTTGATACCACTTATAAAGAAACTCAAGAATCAATTACTTGAATATTATAGAATTTTAGATGAATATTTGATATATCTTATAAAAATACACACCCAAGAACTATAAATGTATAGTGTATTTGGAGACTAAATATATAATCAACCTATTTCATTAAATATCTTCAACATATCCTGCTAATTCCTTCTCACTAAATAAACTTCCTAGAAATATCCTACTTAAAAACTTTCTTAATAACCTAGGGAAATGTAAATATAAGAAAATTTGAGCTCATATTCTTTATATAAGTAAATTAGGATATATCAATCGATGATCATAAGTGAGAATAAGATAATAATAAATGTATGATATCATGATCATAACTTACCAAATTATACCCACTAATTTATAGACCATGAATCATGATTCATGGAATAAGTATTTTTCATAAAAAATATTATTGAATCATAAGAGTGTAGAATCATCAATAATCAATCATGTGTTATAAGATAATGTCATAAGAATAAGACATAAGTTTTTATATTATAAAAAATTAATATAAAATCATTTCTTGAGTCAAGGATCACTTACAAGACTATTATAGTGGACAGAGTCAAATAGTGAATTGGTTTCACTCCTCATTCCCATAAACATATTATAAAGAGTCCTACAGTGGATTGGGTTCACTCTTTATTCCCATAAACATAGGGTAGACATTCCTATAAGGGGTTGGGTTCACTTCTTACTCTTATAAACATAGTGTACATATTCCTATAGTGTGTTGGGTTCACTCCTTATTCCCATAAACTTTGTAAATAAATTCCCATAATAGATTGGATTCACTCCACATTCCCTTTAATATTATCTCATGAGATATCAGGCTTTACACAATGAATTGGAGGGATATATAATTCAAAGACCACTCGTCACATAATTAAAACCATAAATAAGTGTTCCATAAGATCATAAATTCATTCATCATTTCATCATAGCTTAGTTAACCTATGGGAAAGGGTTTCAAAAAAACCTTTATAGAACATCATCATCATAATCCACCTAGAGAAATAAATTGGATGGTATAATAATAGAATATAGCTAATGAAGAATAATAATTTTTTTAAGTATGTTGACATTGATAAAAAAATACATTTATAAAATCATTAAAAAAATATTTGAAAAATATGAAGAGATATCATTTTCTCCACGTAACTATTAAAAACTAAGAAAATCCTAGAAAAATGGGAATATTATTTTATTTTAAAACCCATAGAAACTAATAAACGAATCTTAAAAACTAGTAATTTTTATGATGGTGGGAAAACATAGTTGAGCTATAAATTTTGAAAAAACATTCTTTTATTACTTTGATAAAAATTCAAAAGTGAGTCATATGAAAAATGATCGAATAGATTACTTTTAATCATTTTTAAATAAATTAAAAGTTATTATAAAATAATTTTATTAGAAATTTATATATAGATAAAATCTTACATGAAGTAATTTTAATAACATGGATATAAAAGAGAAATATTCCCAACTAAAAAAGAGAAATAAGGTTGGATTTTCTAAAAATCAAGCTTACAGTCATTTTGATTACCAAAGAAGGAGAAAATGGAAAGAATAATTTAATTAGAAATAAAAAAATAGGAAAATAGATGGGGTTTATGAGAGAAATAACATACAATTTCCCAAAATGGAAATTGAAATATAAACATTCTTGATAAAAATTGATATTGTAACATAAACCCTTACATATTTGGTAATATTTGAATCAAAACCTCATGAGAGAAATAAATTTATATGGATTTTTAAATTCACATAATAAAAATCATCATAAAATAAATTCATGGGTATCATATACATCACAAAAAATAAAGGAGGTGGTGAATATATAGAATATCTCAATTAAGAGAAGTTTATATGAGGAAACTCTTACAACATTGGTATCTCTTGAATCGAAATCTTATGAAATATAGAACTTGTGATGTATTTTTAAGTACATTAAATTTCATGAAAGTATAATTAAAAAATGAATAGGTTAGTATATACACCACACAATATAAAATAAGTGGTGAATATGGCATATGCCTCAAAGAAATAAAAGTGAGACAAGAATCCCTTACCTCAAGTCTCAATGTTCTTCATACACACTCTAACCGCCTATATAATAAATTAAGACTTTTTATACATCTATAACAGAAACATATTAATACTTATCTTATTATATATCATTTCATTATAATTTCCAATCAATAATTTTTTATTAATTCTCCTTTAAAATCAAATTTGGGTGTTAACTGTTCTGTTCTCTATGCATGTTTCAATTTGAAAATTATGGTCTTTTAACCTTTTTCATAGTTTAAAAATATTAATATCTTCATAAATATAATATAAATTTATTATATAAACTTTTAAAATTATCCATGTAAGGTGGTGATGAAAAATTATTTACATCATTTTGTAGAGGTAGTAGTCTACATGTATGCATGAGTGACACTTTAATTTACTATTGGTTAGAAAATAGATAGAAAATGGTTGTGTCTGTAACATCCTAAAACAACCCATTATCTAGTGAAGGATTAAAATTTCACTAACCTTAATTTATTTCACTAGGGAACCAAATTTTTATAATAAATTTTAAGATCTTTATTAAATTATGGTGGATGATTTTCCTTTAAACAAAAAAACTACAAGAAAACCATAATAAAGAGACAATATGATGCATGATAAAAAAAACTAGAATAAACTCTAAAATTATAACCAAACTATCATTAGAGTAACAAAAAAAATATAAAAAAATAGATGTCTAAAATCCAAAGATAAATAAAACTCAAGGAAAATAAGACTCAAGATATATCAGACTCAAGGAACCAAGGTGGAACCACACCAGACTTTAGGACTTGACTATTTTCCCAAGCAATACCTCTAGAAATCCATGACCATAGAATCAAAAGCTATAATGGTAAAATATTAAACCTTCTCCCTTTACTATATCATGATAAATAGAATCAGTATATGCACCAAGGTTCATATACGAGGGGTGATTATACAACCCAATAGGAAAACCTCAATACTTTCCCCAAATGTCACTAAAATAAGAAATAGGTTATCTCAAAAGTTATTTCAAATATAATATTGGTAGAAATAATAAAAAGCAATGATCAATATATAAACATATTCGTAGGTTATAGAAATAACATTCACTAAAAATACACCCATGTCATGAACCCATTCACACATATAGAACACCCACCAATAAAACCACTAATCGAAGACCCACCTAAACAGTCCAACTCACAAGTGGTATTTTTCCCTTCAGTCATAAGTCATCACTCAAAAGCATAATCCAATATTCCATAGGATTTGGAATGATATTAATGTTTAACCCACATGACCCTTTCCATATGTATATAAATGAAAAATCACCAAATTTATGGAATGTTTAAATATAACATAATACAATAAAATTTTATTTCACACATAATTATGAACTGACATAATCAATGAATTATAATTATAACCCAAGGAATGGAAATTGAGTTAAGAAGATGATTACCTATTAGTAGCTTTCAATTAAAATACCATGGGATGAAATAATTTGAATTGAAACATAAAATACCATGAAGTATAAAGAGTTAATTATATAACATGTATAAGTACATTATATACACCATATAAAAAATTAGGTGAATAATAATAAAATATGCCTCAATGGAGTAAAATTGAGACAAAATTTCTTACCTCGGGTTTGACTTGTGACGTACATTTATTATCATTCTGAATAATAAAATTATGCTTATTATATAATTTATTAATAAAAATTTTCAAGTTCATTTTTTCTATTATTTTATTTATTACCATGTTAAATTTAATAACTTAATAAATTAATTTCATATGAGAGGTTTTGATTATATTCAGCTTATATATCCAAAATGACTTTGGTAGGTTGAATATGGTCAAAGAGGTAATTATTTAATTATATGAATAATAATAATAATTAAATAATTATAATTTTTATACATGAATTATAATTTTAAAACCAATTAATAAATATGTTTATGAAAAATTAACTATGTTACAATCATGGATATGGTAGGTTGTACATACGAATGAGTAACATTTTATGTTTTTCATGACCATAATGGAAAGAAGAGAAGTATTATTTTATCATTATATAATGATAATTATATCATAAAAGCCATATTATTTCTTTAAATAAACTTATATGTACCATTCATGTATATGGTGGTGAAAAACAAATCACATTGCTTCGTGAAGGTGGTAGTCCACACGTACACACGAACGACGTTATCATTTTTCAATGAATGGGATGGTAATAAAATATATGATATATTAAATTTGTATAATGATAAATATTTCATAAATATAATATATATAGATATATATTAAATCCATCATTATAACCAGATATGAGAGGTAGTTATTGAAAATGAATTACATCAGTAATCGACGTGGTATTCCATCATACACATGAACGATGGTTTGGTTTCCCATTTGATAGAAGTTGAGATGTATATAGATTATTCCATTAACATAATATCATCTAATTATATGGGATATAATTATTTTATTATATTTTAATGGTTTAATAAAATTTTAAGTAGGTGGAAGAAGAAATAAAACAAAAACTCTTGGATAAGAACGATACCTCTTCTTTGGACAACCTCTTTAAGATTATTCTTAAAACCTTTTTAGATTAGATTTATGATAAAACCAAGGAATATATTATGTGGTAAGTGATATTATTAATGTATTTGGGTAGGTATTTTATAAACAAAATTTTTTTTAAGTGTAAATAAAGGAGGAGAGGAGGTACCCTTTTATAAGTGAGGGGAGGGGTACTTTTGGAATTTCTTAAAGTATTAAATTAATATAAAATAATTTTTATATTAAAATACCCAAAAAATAACATAATTTTAATATAGGATAATTATGGATCTAAATAATATCTTCTGATTAAATTTTTAAAATTTTTGATTATGTGTTTACCCTCATATTTTAGTTTTAACCTCCTGTTAACCCTTTTGATAATTACCACAATATTAAAGTTTTCTACCCTTTAAGGGATAATAATGTTACTATAAAATAAAAAAAGACCCATAAATCGATCATGGTCAATGTTTTAAACCATATCCCATTCATTTTTATGAATATAATATTCTTTTAGGAATTTTAAATCATTTAATAAAATATTATTTATTATAAAATATCATTAATGTCATTTTTGGCACTATTTATTTAATTTGACTTTAAATACATCAACACAGAGAGTAAATTAAAATATAATTCTTTAAAAAATCACTATGATGTTATATTAATCTAAAAAAAATTAACACAAAATTTATTTCAAATTATTTTGGTTTTAGTATTTTTAAAATCATTTATTTTATTTTTCTATTAATTAAATAAATGTTGTGTCGGTGTTGCACTATAATTTAATTTAATTATTTCATTACTAAAAATTATAAATAAATAAACTTTATAAAAATATATTTATCATTAAAATGACTATTTATAACCTAACATAAGTTTTATTTATCATTATCATAAGATATTATAGATATTAAAATAAGAAAAGTGACATTTTTTCTTTGTATCTCACATAAATATTATAAAGGTAAAAATCATAGAAAATTAGAAAAAAAGGGTCATATTTTATATTTTTGAATAATTATGGATTAAATATACTCATAAATTAAATTAATCCAAGTTTTGGGTTGATTTTTAATGTCTTGTCATGTTATTTTTAACCTTAATTACCTAATTTACCCTTATCATGATGACTATTATTTACTATGGTTTCAATTCATAATGAACAAAAATAAAAGGGATCTATTTTACAAATTTATAAATAATGATTCCAAATATATAATCCATTTTTCAAGATTCAATTTCAATAATTATTATAAATTAATTTAAGATTAATATGAAAATTGAAATAAAAAATAGTTTTTTAGACAAATGACTTTTAAGTATAAAAATGTTTTTATACAAAATTCAAGTATAAAATTAATTATAAAGGACAAAATTGTATTATTAATATTATTATTAAAATTTTATTTCTTTAAGACCATTTTAAAAAAATCTAAATTTTTAATTCTTGAAACAAAAATACAATTTTCAATAAAAATAAGTATTTTTCAATATTTACTAAAAAATCAAACTTTTCAGGAAAATCTCAAAAATTCATCAAATCATCCTATATTCTCATAATAATAGAAACCTAATTCCTAATATAGATGATCTCATCATTATCTATGCTCTAATATGAAGGTGTCTAGCCAACTTCAGGGCTTTCCCTCAAGGATAAGAATTAAATATCCTCATACTCTATATCCCTAATTTTCTCAAAAGTGCAGACTCTACTAAAATTTCTACATGATTCATATAATCCTAAATCCCCTGAACCACAATGTACATGTCATCCAATAAATTCATCATCTTCCACTCAGCACTAGACTTCCGAAATACCCGAGTCGTATTTTTTCTCCTTAGAGTGTCAGCGACCCTATTTCCCTTCCCAGGCATATGTTGTAGATCAAAATCAAATGACTACATATACCCAACCCATATCCATTGTTATAGATTCAAATATCATAGTGAAAATATTTACTTTAATCTCTTTTGATCTTTATACACAGTGAACTTTTCACTCAACAGATAATACCACCAACACTTAAAAGCATAAACCATTGTAGCTAACTCAAGGTCATGCATAAAATAGTTCTATTCATGTGGACTCAACTGTTGATACCCATATGCCATGATCTTATCTCCCTGTATCATCAATAATCCATGTCTAATCTGAGAAGCATTACAAAACATTGTATACTCTTCCTCTGGCTCAGTTAGGACCAAGATCGGTGCCTATGTCAAGCGCTTCTTCAAATCCTGGAAGCCATTCTCACATGATTCTATCCATTCAAAATTTATCCCCTTCTTGTTTAATCTCTAAAGTAGAACTTCCAATCATGAAAATTCTTGAATGAATATCCAATAATAAAATTCTAACCCCAAAAAGCTACGGATATCGAAAAAATTCTTGGGATGGTCCCAAGAAACCACTTCCATCACCTTTTTTGGGGCCATGGACACACCTTACTCTGAGATTATGTGACCAAAGAAGTGTACCTAATCAATAGAAAACCGACACTTAGATATCTTGTTGTATAGTAAATGATCTCTCAGTGTACTCAGGATTATTTTAAGATGTTAGGCATAATCATCATGAGTCATGGTGTACACCAAGATTCATCCACAAACACCACAAAAAAATAATCCAAGTATGAATGGAATATTATTTTCATCAAATCCATAAACATTTTTAGTGTGTTCGTCAATCCAAATAAAATTAAGATGAAATCATATATCCCATACCTGCTTCTAAAAGTAGTCCTCAGTATATCAAAAGGTCAAACTCGCAACTGAGGATACCCTGATCTCAAGTCAATCTTAGAGAAAACGCAAGCTACCCTCAACTAGTCAAACTGATCACCTATATGTAGAAGAGGATATCGTTTCTTCATAGTCATCTAATTCAACTTTTGATAATCAACACACAAGCGCAAACTTCCATCAGCCTTATTTTCAAACAAAACTAGTGAACCTCAAAGAAATGTAATTGCATGGATAAACCCCTTATCCAGTAACTCTTCCAAATTATTCTTAATCTCTTGAAGCTCTATCAGTGCCATTCTATATGGTGGAATAGAAACTGGACCAGATACAAGAATGATTTCAATGGTAAATTCCACATCTCTCTTAGGTGTTATCCTTGAGAAGTCTTCAAGAAACACGTCCAAAAACCTATCCACTATGGGTGTAAATGCATCTTGCATAGAACCACCACCATCCAGCAATAAACTAGCAACCTGGGAAGGGAGATCCCCCAGTTGTTGACGTAATGGCCCTGCACGTGCCACCTTGATATCCCATACTCCACGATGGATGTAGTTTTCACCCTTAGGTGATGTAAAAATCACCCACCTACAGTAAAAATCTATGTGGGATTGGTATACTAAAAACCAATTCATACCCAAAATTAGGCCAAATCCTGACAGTTCCTGATACCACTTTGTAACGACCCGACCCGAGTGCCACACATTGTTGTCTTGAGCCAATCGGTCACATGTATGCAGGTGAACCTTTTCATATGTCAAAGGCTGCTAACTAGTAGTGAGGGTATAATGTTTATCATGGACATACTATTACCTCTTTATTAGAGTAAAACACCATTAAAAATAAATAAGAAATAACCAATAATATAACAATATCAGGAAATACCAGTACCACAAGATGACAAAAAACTGGGAATACAATATCAAAACTGAAAAATAGATATGCCATGCCAAAGTACATCCCTAGTTTAAAAATAAAAATAAAAAAGTAAATACACTAAAAACTCCCAATTGGTTCTTGAACCATGTCTGGTTCCCTAATCCATGCTTCATCCCAAATTAGCCATCTAATACATGTCATTTTCCCTTATCATGTCCTACAAACATGAATTCTATTCAAGTACCAATCAGGAATCCTGAGTATGGTGTGAGTAAAACTCAATAGGTCACTACCAATGGCATCTAAAACAAATCTAGTCAACACGGTGTATGCAATTTTATGAAGAATAAAATACACGCAATAAATAAAACAGTTTACATTTATTCAATTATCTTTTATTTAACCGCATGAACCACCGGATTACCAAGGACACCTGAACCACAATACCTACTTCAGCCCATACCGGAGACTGAACCATTACACCTTTTAAATTCATAATCCATTTAACAAATGGGCTTTCATTATCCATTTAATTTCAATTTATAATACAGCTAATTTGAACCAAAGTCCAATTCCAACATTTTGGGTGCAGATCATCATGTCAAGCACCCCATGAGTATTTGGAGCATTATACCATATCTCACACCTCATGGGTATTTGGATCATTAGTCCCTATACCATACAATTTTCAGTCATGAATAGGTCCTATAATGTTATGTCTAGGAATCTGTGGGTATTTGGAGCAACAGTCTACACCCCACACTCATTTCTCAATCAATCACATATGGGTATTTGGAGCATCAGTCCATGTCCCACGCTTGTATATCAATCAATCACATATATCACTTGTATCACAATATCACACATGTCACATATATCAAAAGTATCACAATATATCATTAATTAATTTACCAATTAATTAATCAAATTCAACAATTTCACATTCACATCATTCAATTAATTAATTCAACAATTAATTAATCACGTCAATTCATTCAATTAATTCACCATTTAACTATTCACATAAATTTCATTAATTAATTCAACAATTAATTAATCACATCGATTCTATTAATTAATCCCACAGTTAATTAATCACATTAATCACAAAATCAAAACAATATTTATTAATTAATTCAATAATTATTTAATCTAATATCATAATCCCATTTTACCCATAATTAATTCAATAATAAATTATTCAATACACTATCCTAATATCTTATAATCAATTCAATAATTAATTATTCCAATTCATAGTCTCAATATCCCTAATTTCACAATCCCTTAATTAATTAATTACAAAATTAAATAATTCAATTTATGAAATTCAATTACTAACCATCCAATTGAAATTATTCAATTAAATACACGTAAGTGAAATCAAGACTTTGTTAATTTAATAATAGACCACCTACCTCAAGAATTATGATGAACTCTCACCAATCGAAATCCCCAATTTGAGCGGGACAATGACATAGAAAGACATATGGATCTAAAACCCTAATTCAAGATCAAAAAATCAAGATCCCATAATTCTATATCTAGATCAAACAATCCTAGATCTAGATTAAATAAGATAGAGGATAACTTACCTCTAAAAGATGAGGGATAGATGGGAGATAATAAGGAAACCACACACAACTCTATCCTCTTATAGAGTGGGGTGTATATCTTCAATACACCCTTTGATTTTCTAAGAACAGAGGTTGGGAGCCTTAAGAAATCGCCTGAAAGCCTCTAAAAATGAGGATAATCTAATATTAATAATTTAGGGTTGATTAGGGGTTAAAATTGGGGTTTTTTATTTTTAAAACTAATTTTTAGGTTAATTAAAACCACCTGCATAGTTTGCTGGGTAAGGGCGTACAGTTTACCAAACTGTGCGCCTTAACCATGCGCCTCTTTTAGGGGTGGTACACAGTTTCTACTTAAGGGATGCATAGTTTTAAAAAACATGAACCAAAACTTCAATTACCCTATATCTAGTGTTTCATGGTTTATAGTTCCATGGCATACAGTTTGGGAAAACTGTGCGCCAACCGTACACATGCCCTCCTCCTTCCAAAATTATCAAATTTCACCCAAAACTACCAAAGAAATAACCCCAAAAAAATTAATCAAAACAAGGAAAAAAGTTTACCTGAAAATGAGCCCAAGAAATATTCAGAAAATTTTAGGATATTACATCAAACACCACTTGGTCATCCATTTTTATGCCTATCCAAGTGTACTAGTTATTTACCTAACACATGTAGCCATATCTCATGAAAGTAACTTCTAAAAAACTAATTAGAACATTTATAATAACTAATCAACTTATTTTAAATTGCAGTAAATATTTATTAATTCACTGAGTGACTATACTATATAGAATATTATTACCTAGACATAGTAATATTTTATAAATGAATTTATAGATTAAGAATAAAATAAGTTAAAAAGTGACTAGAATGAGATAAAAAATAAAAAAATAATTATAAACACAATTTTGTGTTTTTATAGTTATTAATAATTGATATAATAGAATTTATTATCATGGTTTTATATTTATAGTATTTTTTTGTACATACCCTTTTTTGGATTTTATATTATGATTCTCATATAGAATAGTCTATTAGTTGTGGTTTCATATAAAGTGAAAAAATATCATTTTCTTAAATATATTTTTTATTTAACTTCAATCTTTTTTAAAAAAAATTATGACATGACATATAACATTTTTTACATAATTGATATAATTTGGATGTATGAAACTGATCAGATATAAAGTTATTTTCAAAACATGTTGGATGTCCTTTTATATTTTTCATTTAACAATGCATCAGATAGTGGTCACAAACACTACCCATGTTATAATTATATTGGAATACCTTGGTTAAGTCGTGAAGAATTTAGTTACTATATAAAAAAAATATTGTTTCCAAACAAAATACTATGTCTAATATCATAATGGAAAGAAAATGAAATCTCAAAAATGTTCATGATCTGAATGAGAGGACTAGATTTTAGAATTTATTAGATGATCGATTTTTTTTATTGTCCAACGTGAGAAAGAAAGGATTCCAACCCAAGAAGACTTTGATAAGATCACAAATTATTAATGAATTGAAAATGATGATGTTGATATGATGAAAAAATTTAATGACGCTACCATGACTCTAGTATATTGGAAATATGGTAGAATAAAAAAGCTGTAATTTTTAATCTGGCTATTTCATGGGAAAACCATGTATGGGATGGATTTCTAATAATTTCATTAATTATATTCTTTCCTTTTGAATGTATTACTTAAAGATGATGAAAATATTCCCTCAAACCATTATATTTCATTTAATTTAGTTTAAGAACTTGGATTTTCTAAAAAAATCATGCTTGTTAGAAAGATTGCAACTTATTCTAGGAGGAAATTGTTGAATGAAGTGATTGTATAAAATGTCAAACATTCTAATGGAAGCCAAATGCTGATGGAACACAATAATATGTGCCATAGAAAGTAATTTTTAACTTTCTATTGATTCTCAAACTACCAAAAAATTTCTTGTCTGATGTAATATCAATAAATATGAGATGGAATGATACCGAGAGAAATAAGGATAATAATGTGTCGGTTTATCCTATAGATAGATTTTCATAATGGACATTTTATGTTCAATATAATGATTTTTTAGCTGACATGTGTAATGTGAGGTTGGGTCTATCTTGTGATGTTTTTAGTCCATTTGGTAAGATTCTTACTTCCCACATCACATGGATGGTTTTTATACACATCTATAATGTGTATAAAAAAACATTCCACTTTCATGAGTATACTAATATCTAGACCTTTTGATCCAAGAAATGATATGGATGTATATATGAAAACTTTAATAAAATATTTGAATCATATTTTGAATGTGGGTGTGCACACATGTGATGCTCTTTCAAAGGACATATTTTAAATGCATGTTACACTTATGTGAAAGATAAATCATTTTCTAGTTATGAAATTATGTTTAGATGGATCATGAAGGGAAAACTTTTAGGGCCTATTTTTATGAATATTAAATGATCCAAAAGAGTTAAATATCATCATAGATTTAATTTTATAGAACATCGATGATTCTTTCCAATGGGTAATTCATATAGAAAAAATCATCGAAGGTTTGACAATTCCATAGACACTTACACTTCACCTCAGTATATGTATAGAAATAATGTGCTTAATGAATTTCAAGATATAATTTTTTCATTTGGTAAGGGTTGGATGAAATATATAAAGATAAAAAATGTATCCACTAAAACCAATTCCAATTGGAAGAATAAAATTATCTTCATTGAGTTTTCTTATAGTTCAACCAATTTGTTACATCATTTCTTGGACATAATTCACATTGAAAAAATATGTGATTTTTTTATTTCAATTATTTTCAAAATGTCAAGGTAAAGATAATATATGACTTATGATCTTAGAATGACTTGGTGGATCGGGGTATCAGGACAAGATTTAGTCCTATGTGTATCAATGAAAATAAATGGAAAGTTCTTTGTACTTCTTATGTGATTACACCTACAGAAAAAAAAATTCAATTTATAGAACTACTAGAGACTATTAAAGTTCATGGTGGATATTCAAGAAACATATCAAAATGGTTCAATGGAATACATTTGAATCTAAAATCTATGAAAACTTGTGATTATAACATCCTTCAACATGAGTTTATTCCAATAGAAATTTGGTATCTACTTTTCAATAATGTTAGGGTGGTAGTTATTTGGTTGTTCCATTTTTATAAAGATATTTATGTTAATAATTTTTCCATGTTTTTCCTGAAAAAATAGAATAGGAACCATTAATATTTTTGTGAGTTAGAGAAAATATTTCCTTCATTATCTTTCACATTCATGTTGTATCTAATTGTCCATATTCTAACTGAAATACTTATTATAGGACCTGTTTATTTTCTAGGATGTATCCAACTGAAATAGATATGTACACATTAAATTCATATGTTTGGAATAGAAGTAATCTTGAAGGTTTTATCCTGAAATGTTAATTGGATCAAGAATATATAGATTTATATTCAATGTATTTATCTAATGTGACTATGATATGGAACCAACTAATGAGAAATGAAGAAGAGAAGTATGAGAAAATTGTTCCCAATTTTGATCACTTCCCCAAATAGGGGGAAATATTGGATCATATACATTAACCACATTAATCCTCAAAGAGTGAGAGATAGCATATTTCACATTTTTGTTTAACTGTAATTTTTTTATGACTACACCAAGTAAATTGAACATGTATGTGTTATCTCATCTCATGTAATTATACATATCTGTTAAACTATTTATATTTTTTCTTTATATAATATAAAAAAATTATAAATATAAATCATTGTTATTTATCGATGAGAAAGAGAGAGACTTTTCATAGAAAATAGTTTTCTACTTGGTTGAAATTGAATGTAGAATTATTACTATAATAAATTAATAAAATTAATATTTAGTTAATTATAATATTCATTTATATTTCAGTTATTGAGTTTGCCTACTGATTCTGTCTCTGGGGAAATGAGATCTTTGGATTTTGGTCCTAATTATGTGGTTCGTGAATGAAAATAAATTGCGATAAATGGGTATAAATTTATTATTACTGAACAAGAAATGAACATAATAACAAAACACGGTGGTGTTATAGTAACTTCCACAACAGACTCTTATGCAAGTGTATCAAATATTAGACCTTGATTTTAAAATGTATCTTATTATGGAGTCACTGAGAAAATACTAATATTGGATTATTACACTCATGGTCGATTCACTATGATGAAATGAAAGTGGTTTGGTTTTATGATGAGGTATGGAACATTTATTTATGATTGTGGGTTTTGAGTTATTGACATGAATCACACTCTTTCTACTGATGAACCATATATATTGGTATCAATGGTGAAATAAGTTTTTAATGTGAAAGATCATCCATGACCTGAATTTAGTGTCATTATCGAAGTAATTCCAAGACATATTTTTTATGATGGTGATAATCAAATTGGCCCCATCTCTGCTCCTATTATATATAATCAATTTATTACTTATCGTGACTCCAATAGTTCAATTTTTAGATTTGATTGTTAAACTAATGATTTGGTGGGAAGTATATAGAATCATCTATCGGTGTTATCAGTTATTTTGGTTTAGCTTGACTCTGGTTGTTAAGGATGGTACTATTCAAATTTCTTGACTATTAATTAAAAATATTTTTTTATCCAACTTGACCTTCATGTGCATTTTCAATATATATTGGTTTTAGTTTTCTTTGAGTTGCATTTTCTAATATTGAATTAAAATGTATTAGAACCTACCAAACCAATAAAAAATAAAAGAATTAAATTGGAATAAAAAACTAGTTGAATTGAATTGAAACATATTAAACTAATTAAAATGAATATAACACCCAATTAAAATAATAACCTAACCAAAAATGGAAAAAAGACCTAACCCAAAATATGAACCAAGTGGCCTAACCTAGAAAAATGGACAAATGACTAAATCAATTGACCAAAATGAACCAAGTGACCTAGAAAAATTGAATTGGATCGAATTGAAAATAGAATAAAACTATATAATACCCATGATGAACATACTAATTTGAATGTATTGAATTTTCTATTACATGTATTTTATGTTTTGATATTCTTCCCACTAAATATAAAATTATTTTTTTATATTACTATATATCCTTTATTTGGTTTGAAAATTGGTATTACTTAATTAATTCATGTTCCATCTTATTTCTTATTTGAATTACACATTATTTATGAATTTCTAATTAATTATATATTTTTTTAAAATTAAGGAAATGAAAAACATTGAAGAGATACGAAGGAAAAGGATGATATAAAATAATCACCTAATTAGAGAGATGGATTTCCCTCCATTAGTTTCTATTGTGAGTATTTTATTTCAAGTATATATATAAATAACATATAATGTCATGTGATTAATTTTTTTAACTTTTAATCAAGATCAACCACTTAATAGATAGTTATTATCCGATGATCCTAGTGTTATCAATGCTCAAGCAGATGTTGTGAGGGGGTGGTACTAGATTTACACGCAAGACTCGGCATACCTGATCACACCCTATCCCTTCCTCTAATATACCATCTAGCACACCTTCCTATCCCATAGTGTTGTTAGAGAAACCCAAGATATTTAGGTCACTTATGTTTTCCCCACCATTTTCATCTTATCCTACCCACCTTTCATTCCCATATCTGATGATGGCTCCTACTCCCCATCCATATTATAGATTTCCACATACGTTTATGTTATCTTCTTTTCCATCTACTTCCTTCTACCTGAGCTACTGCATTCTTTCTCCTTTGACTTCTACTCTGACACATTATGAGCCATTGTAGTAGATATTGGGTCCCACTCCTTCTATATAGGTTGATAATCCTTCAGAACTTATGGATTTAGTGGCTCCCGCTGATCAGACTGCCTTAATTATATTTATATAACCCTAATAAATTTTTTAGCATAATTTATTTTTATTATATGTATTGATATAATATTTTTTTCTTTCACATCTAGATTTTCCACTAGTAATTGTGGGTGTATATGCATGCTTGAGGTGTGGAACCACTACACACAACTAATAGTTGAGTATAATGAGAACAATTAAATGATTCAAAAAATAGGGTGAGAATTTTGTAGATTTATGGATACACTTTACAAATACTTTTACATCATTCTCATTAGGAAAATATCCTATAGAAACCTTGAAAACGAAGTAAAGGATAATTATTGGGCACAAATATGTGTGAGAAAATTCATTAGATTTAATTTTATATTATTATTTTTTTTATATAAATTTATATTTTGGTACCAGCATCGATATAATTTCCCAAATGGTGAGGTTGTAAGGATAGCATGGATCATGGAATTAGGTGATCTGTGGAGAGCATATAAGTATGATTTTTATAGTGGATGGAATACTAGATTTGGTATGGATTTAGATTCCACACCTATCATGAATGAGTGTCCATTAACACATTATTAGGAAATGGTTACTTATCAAAAGAGTACCAAGTTTAAGTTATTAATAAAATTTGAGGTTTTTGAATGAAAATTACCACGATTTTCATTCATAATTTGTTTTGTATTAGTGGAAAATATTTTTTAGGAAGCATCAAAAAGAAATAAAAAAAATGATACTACAAAATACATTTACACTTTGGGGTGGAATATGATTCTGAAACATGAGAGGAAGAAGGTATGAAAGTCATTTATAATTTTTCTATTTAAATATATTATGGAAATAACATTTCTTAAATTGTAAATTATATAGATTCATTAGAATTTTTTCAAATCAACTATATTGAATAATTAGATAATTTGGGGTATGTTAAATATATCTTTATTATAGGGAAGTGTAAAATGGGGTTTAACATAGAATATTTTCTTGTTGATTCCTATATAACCTCTTAATCATGTGTGAATTTTATATGTGTTAATTATGATACAATGGTAAAATATAGTGGGGTGCCTCTTATGAGGTAATAGTGAAGTGGTTGGTGGGTAATGGTTATGATAGATATCAATGATATCAAACATGTCTAAACATTTTAGAAACTTAAAACCAATTAGAAAGATAATTTTTTAAAAGAATATAAAATAAACATGATGAACATAAATACAACATGCCTTCTATCCATGAATCATTAACTTAGATGATTGATGATGATTAGTTAAAAGTAACTAATATATTATTTCTTTATAAGGTAATCCCCAACTTTGAAATATTGAAATAAAATTATAAGGATCTTATTTGTCTCCAAAAGTATTCTAGTACTAAACATGATTTAAATGTAAATCCCAAAAATCATTATATGAACAAAATAGCTAAAAATTAAAATAAAACAAAGTATGTAAACCTATTACATGTGACTCTAAAATTACATTAAATAAAATATTATTTGTCTACTAGCATTGTCTCCCAAATATATAGGCCTATAACTACTACTTTAAACATCATTAATATAACTTGTACGTACATAACTTTTGAACGTATAGAGAGTGAGAATAAAATCCATTGTAGAAACCACTAAAACCCTTATTATCCAGTGGAATTAAATATTATCATATATAATTAGTGTAAATTATAAAATAATTTAATAATATCACTTTCAACATACAATTTACGTATAATATGATAAACCAAGATACTCAAGTAAACTCATACCTACTTAAGAAAATGTCAATACTCATACAACAATGTAGAAAAACACATTTCTCTTCATCATCCATTATGTTAAACTCATAGAATCAAAAATACCATCTTACAAATACATGGAATAACATATTTCAGGGTACTTACTCAAGAATAATTCAAAAACATTGATCTCATGTTAATTCCTCATGTATCCATCTAACCAAATGAATGATGAAAGTGAAAAACTTCTGAAAACTTTCATAAGTCCTAAAGAGTTACTATAAATCATTCAAACATGAATTTAATTTCTATAAAAAAATATCAAATTCAGATCAATGTATTAAAATTAATTAAAACAGTTTTTAAAATACATGAAAATTTAGGAATTCCCGATTATATTTTTAGTGTCAAGCAGAAAAACTAATAATGTTTTTTCACACAAAAATTCCCCTTTTAATTTCTTTATCACACTTTTCCATATATTTAATATTTTACATCTATTTCCAATTTTTATATTCACTTTAACCTATTTAATTGTAAATTAAAGAAAAACACACATCATATAAAGTCACACCAAACACATAGAATCACATGTTTATTGGGCCAAACTCAAGGCTAAACTATGCACATAGCTCTCATGTTAATATCTCATGTCACTGCATAACCCAGGGAAGGCTGCAAGTGATCATATTTAGGGAAATTTCCACTATAGAAAATAGTTACTAGAAACCATCCAAATATTACTTTAATTTCTATAATAACATATAACATTCAGCACAATTTATTCCACTTGACTAATGAGAACTCTTTGAAAAATACATGAAAATTCAATGTTTCCCAATTACATTTTTAGTATCAAACACACAAACAAAACAATCATTTTAAAATGAAATCCCCTTTTTATATCTTTAACATACTTTTCCTTATATTCAATATTATTCATCCATTTCCCCTTCTTATATTCAATTTATCCTATTTAATTACAAATTGAAATAAAATACACATCATAGAAAGTTACAATAAACTCACAGCACACATAACACAGAAACATGATTAAATCCTCTAGTTAATTAAGTGTGTTTACTCTTAAACCATTCTTTTCATATAAGAATATACTCATTACAGTTGAAATAATTTTTTAAACACAAAAAACATAATAAACTCATCCCAATATTAAACTAAAATTCAAAAACATATAATATTAATTTGTATCATAATTATTAACACTTAACACAACTAATTCATAATTTAAACATCAAGTCTAGTCCTCAATTATTCTCCTTAATCATATCATTAGTGATTACATCATTTAAACATTTAATTTTACCATTCTTATCTTTAATTCATCAATTTAAACATGGTATCTATAATTTCATCCCTCAAAAATAACATTAAAACATGAATGTCACAAAAAAATTATAGAATATTAATTTTTAACAGAAAAAACTAGTTCTCAATACTAGAAAAATCACATGAAATTATTTAATCCTTAAATGGTGAACATGTAATATAACATCACAATTTAAACACCAAATAAAATAATTAAGTTACCAACGTCAAAAAATAAACAAAATATGCATAGGGAAGGGGATGTAGATCCTCTAATAACACAAAGAATCAATAATATACCAAACTAGAATCAGAACTGAGAATATTAGAATTTGAAAGGGACAAAATCTCATCAAATTCTTAGAAAATGATAGGTTTATTGAATCTATATTTTAGATATAACTAATGTTACCAACAGATTGAAAATTTGATTTAAAATAGTGGATAATTCAATACATTAATATTATGAGAGAAAGATAAAGTTTTTGAGAATCAAAGTTCATCAAAAATAATCACAATAAGAAAAATCAGGAGTTAATTTCCAAAATACATAATAAAAAGTACATCATGTACACAAGTTAATCAACCCAAACAAGAAAATAAATCATGTAAAATACCTTTTATATGTCAACATTCCACATAATGATTTTAAAAAAAATCATTATATATCATTAATGATCACTCACCACACAAACAACATTGTTAAAATGAAAACTTCCAACACATCAATATGATTTAGTGTTATTAATTCAACAATTGACACATTTATCACCTTTAAACACTATTCCATTAATTTACACATTTAAATCACTTGTAATGATTATTAAATATCAGATGATTAAATTTTCATAGTATAAATTCAATAAAATAAAACATAATAAAACATTTTATTCCACTTAATGTCTATATTAAATCACACAACTCATTTTATTCCATAGCATACATAATTCCCTACAATATTCTAAGCTAAACATAATAGAATTTCACATGTGTTCAAATTATTAATATCTAAACAAACATGTTTTCACATCCATCCTTAAATTATTAGCTAATTTCATATCAAACAATCAAAAAACAACTAAATTCAATTATTAGATTAACCATAATACACTAGAGTAGAGAATTATAATCTCAAAGAAGTTCACAACCACTTAACTCAACATATATTATCATTCCTTAAAATGATTAGAAGCCTAATACCCACTCTAATTACCAAATATCAATAATCCACTAAGAACTAAAAAAAGTATAATTAAAACATATAAGAAACTAAACCTCTTTTCCTTTTACATAAACCATAAGGAAAACAATATACACACCATTTCAACACAAAAAAATAGATTGTTAATCTTCCTAGAACATAAAATTTGAATTTTACATAATCTGATGCTAACTAAACATTAATATTATTTAACTAAATAAATAATAAATCCAATTTTTTCATGTGTCTTTTTAATAAAAACAAACACCAATGTTAACTATGTGCTTTCATCGATATTTATCAATGACAAATTTACCTTGATTTTCCCTATTTCAACACCTTTCAAATTAAATCTTATAAACATAGAAACAACCAAATACGAACACATCCAGTATATATTTCACCTTTCCATTTTACCATATTATACATGTATTTAATCTTGATTAGTTTTTTTAAATAAATAAATTCCATTTACGTTATCTACAATTACATCACCCTTATATTCATGGAAATAATATATACAAACAAGAATCCTTAAATTATACTTCAAATTAATTTATCAAATAATTATTTAATAATATTTTCAATTATTCCAATTTTTTATATAAAATTTCTTTTGTTAAACAACTCATATCATACTAGATCAAAGTAATCAATCATTATATAAAATCATATTACATCATCGATTGTATATATTTTATTTTAGTTATGAAATTAATTATTAATAACTTACTTTTAATTATAGTTTTCTACATTAAATTTCATTATAAATAGAAGTTTTTAATATTTAAGAGTGTGTGCCTCAAGAAAAATTGTTTTTCTTAAGCCGAAAAAAAGAAATATGGAAGCGTGGTAAATGAACTGACATAGTAGCATATTGTAAGTTTTAATTTGTTGATTTAAAAATTTAATATCTATTTTTTAAATAAATATTCCATTTATATTTATCAGAGTGTAATTTGGAGGACCTTTATGATTAGGAATATAAAAACTTTGGGCCAAACGATCATTTATATCGGGTTTTGGGAGATGAGAACCATGGTAGATTATGCTACCGACTAGGGGAGAGTATTTTCTTGACTAGATGATGGCCTAATTCAGGTTCCATTTCTGGTAGCACCGAGTTGGAAATAGCTCATTCATAGGTAGAAAACGCTCAGGCTGAGGTAGAAGAGTCCAAAAAAATAGTCATATATGAGCACGAATAGAATCAATAGGCAAATGATGAATTTATGAAATGTATAGAAGTCTTATATCCATAAATTCCACTAGATATTTTTATGGGTTGTATACATATATTTTGATGATGCGTACATTGTATGGTGCATCGGTTGATGGTCCTAGTGGTGGTCAGGATGATGACATTCTTGATGATAATGATGGTGATGTTGATGGAAACGGTGAAGATGATAGTAAGGATGATGGTGAGGATAATGATGAGTATGATAGTAAGGATGCCAGAAAGGATGATGGTGATGGTGATGACAGAGATATTAATTCTTTACATTTTTTACTGATATTTATGACATTTGATCTCTGATGATTATTTTTAATGAATATATGTGATGTTTTGAATGTTTGTTATCATTGGTTGAATTTATTAATTATTTTCTTATGTTATCATTGTCTTTATAATGTTTGGTGATGTTTGGTGCCATTTTTTAGTGATTTTTTCTGGTAATCGAACAAGGTGGGGGTGCTGCAGTGATTTTTGTTGTCTGTTTGGGAAGGTGGGGATGTTGTTTCCTAGAAATTTATGGGAGTTCTACACCAACAGTTTCATGAAACCTTTGGTATATATTCATCCATGGTAGTCTATTATAATTTTTTATAAATCATTGGTATATCTCTAGACCAATGGTGTTTTAAACCGTTGGTAAACACTTATACCGATGTTCCATCAGAACCATTTATAACCTAAAATTATATAAGTCTTGTACCAATGACTTACTGAAAACCATTGGTATAGTCCTATAACTTTGACATATTCACCAAATATTTATAGAACCATTGGTATAGTTTATACCAATGGTTCTCTAGCCTATACCAATGGTTTTGAACCATTAGTATTGGATAACTTTCCAGCAATGAGAAGAGAAGTGATATCAGCTTTTCTTTCACACATTCTTCTTGAAAGAGTAACTTTAATTGAATAATTAATCATAATTAATAAATATATATTTGTGTTAAATAATGAAAAGAGGTAATATATAAACCACATAAAAGAAAATATGTGTATATTACCAAATATGTCTCAATAGAGTGGAAATTGAGATGAAATCCCTTACTAAGATCATGTCATTTAAGTGAAACTTAATCAATAAAGTGATTATGTGTATAAAATTTAAATCCTAAAAAAAATTTTTAAATATAAAATAATACAATCAAAGGTCTCTTCACACATAATTATAACATAACATAGTCAATGAAGTATAATTATAATCCAGTGAAAGGAAATTGAGTTAAGAAACCCATTACCTCTTGGTAACTTTCAAGTAAAATCCATTTGCATGAAATAATTTACATTGAAACCTAAAATACCACGAATTGTTTAGGTTTAATTATATGACATGTAAAATTTTGTTATATAGACTATAAAAAAATATGTTCGTGATAATAAAATATGCCTCATTGAAGGAAAATTGAGATGAAATTCCTTACCTCAGGTCCGACTTGTCACCTCCATTCTTTATCTTACTGAATAATAAAATTATTTTAATTATTTACTTTATTAATAATATTTTTAGGTTAATTATTCCTTTTATGTTATGTATTAACTTACTTATTCAATTAAGTTCACATCATAGGTTTTGATGATATTCGGCTCATATTTACACAATGACTTTGGGAGGTTGACTATGGTTAAAGAGGTCATTATTTCATTATCTATAGAATAATAATCATGAAAAAAGTATTATATTTATATATAAATTATATAATTTTAAAACTAATAAATAAACATGTTTAAAAAAATAAACTACATATCAATCATGAAGACGGTGGGTTGCACGCATAAGTAACATTTTCTATTTTTGAATAACCATGATTGAAAAAAGGTAAGAAATATTTTATATTTATAGAATTATAATTATATAATAAACACCATATTATTTATTTAAATAAAATTATATATACCAGTCATGTGATGTGGTGGTGAAAAATTAATTTCATCCCTTCGTGGAGGCGGTAGTCCACACGTATGCACGAACGATGTTATCATTTTTCAATGAATGAGAAGGTAATGAAATATATGATATATTAATATTATAAAATGATAAATATTTCATGAATACAATATATATATATATATATATATTAAATCCATAATTATAACCAACTATGATATGTGGTGATGGAAAATGAATGACATCGGTTTGTGAGACTGTAGTCTGCCGTACACATGAACGATGGTTTTGTTTCCCATTTGATGGAAAAGGATATGGATGTAGGTTATTAAATTAACATAATAACATCCCATTATATGTTATATACTTATTTTATTATATATTTTTTTTAATAATAGTTGAAGTAGGTGGAATAATAAATAAAAAAACGCTCGGTTAACAACAATACCTCTTCTTCGAGCAGCCTCTTTAGGATTGTGATTAAATACTTACTAGATTAGATTTCAAATAAAAACAAGAACTCTATGATGTGGGTAGGGATGTAATTAATTCATTTGGGTAGGTATTGTTTTATACAAAAGGTTTTTAAGTATTAATAAAATATGAGAGTAGGTGCCCTTTTATAAGTGGAGGGACACTTTTAGAATTTCTAAAATAATTAAATTAATATAAAATAATGTTCATATTAAAATGGATAAAAACTAATATAATTTGAATATATGATGATTATAGATATAAATAATTTCATAAAATAAATTTTTACAAGTTTTGGTTATGTTTTCACCCTTATCTTTTAGTTTTAACCCCTCATTAACCCTTTTGACAATCGCCGTAGTATTAAATTTTCCTACCCTTTAAGGGTCAATAATGTTGCTATAAAATGAAAAAAGACCCATAAATATACCATAGTGGATGTTTTAAACCCCATTTCATTCATTTTCCCAAATATAATATTTTTATGAATTTTTAATCATTTAATAAAATATTCTTTATTATAAAATATCATTTATGTCATTTTTAACACTATTCATTTAATTTGACTTTAAATACATCAAGAAAAAGATGTAATTCAAATATAATTAATTAAAATATCAATATAATTCTATATTTATCTAAAAAATTCATATAAAACAATAATTATTTCATATTATATTAGTTTTAGTATTTTTAAAATCATTTATTTTATTTTTCTATTAATTAAATTAATGTGGTGTCGGTGTCGCGCAACCATTTAAGGTGATTATTTCATCACTAAAAATTATAAATAAATTACCATTATAAAAATAATAATTTATCTTTAAAATTTAAATTTATAACATAATATAATTTTTATTTATCCTTATCATAGAATTTTATAGATATTAAAAGAAGAAAAGTGACATTTTTGTCTTTGTCTCTCACTTAAATATTATAAAGGTCAAAATCAAATACAAATGGAAAAAAAGGTTATATATTACATTTTTAGATGATTATTTATTAAATATACTCATCAAATGAAATTAGCAAAAGTTATGGGTTGATTTTGAATGCATTATCACATTATTTTTAACCATAGTTACACAATTTACCCTTATAGTGGTGACAATTATTTATTATGGTTACTATTTATATTGACCAAAAGGAAACTATATACCAAATTTTGAACTCCTAATTCCAAATATAGAATTTATTTTTCAATATTGAATTTCAATAATTGGAATAAATTAATTTAATATTAAAACCCAAATGCAACAAAAAACTGTTTTTCAAAAAAAATGCCTTTTAAGTATAAAAATATTTTTATACCAAATTCAAGTATAAAATTAACTCAAAAGAACAAAATTTTATTATTAATAATATAATTTAACTATTTATTATTTTAAAGCATTTTAAAATAAAATACATTTTTTAATAAAAAGCTATATTTTTCACAATTCATTGAAAAATCAAACTTTTCAGAAAATTTCCAAAAATTAACCCTAAGATAAATTTGATATTATGATTTAAAAAATTAAATTTTTTTATTAAATAAATTTTCCAAAAGATTAAAAAATTAATTATATTATTTTCTCACAAAAATAAATGAAAATCCTTTTTTGAAAAAAAACATATTTTTGAGGAATAAAATCAATTTACTAAAAAAATTGGGTTTTTATTTAAAAATAATTAATATATATATATTTTTATTGAGTAGGACCTTAATATATATTTCATAATGTTTTTGTAACTATTCATACCCACCAATTCAACAGTTATGTTATAATAGTCATATTTAAATAATAATATTTTGTGGTTCGTTTAAACTTGATGTTGCGTGTTGTATATGCTATCAAACATAGTATTATTTTAAAATATCATGGTGATAAAGAATCCTAGACTAGGTATATCATTCCTAGATCTATGTTTTAAGGATTATTTTGATGTAATATTCTTAGGATTCATTGAATTAACAAAAGGGGGATCCCGAATCTATGAGATCATGTTGTGATTATTTGTGTCAATTGTATTAGAGGCATGAAACTTCTCCTCTTTTAATACTTTCTCATAGAACATTAGGAATCATTTTTTTTAACAAATTACTTCTTTTTTTTGAAAAAAATATTTTGAAAACCCTTTTTGAAATCAATTTTTCTTGGTTGGTCCTAAAATCTAGAATTGTGGGTCACACCCACAATGTGTTTGATAAAATTATTTAAAGGATTTAGTTTTAAAAAATAAAGATTTTGTATGTGAGAAATTTGCATGAACTTGTTGGGTAAGTGTTCATATACATATTTAAAGGTACATGTGGGCTATACATGGTTGTGGTTCAAAATATTATGGAACATTTGATTATGTAATTATTGGGTCTTAAAAACTTTGCAATGGGAAATAAAATACTCTCAGTGATTTGAAAAAGGGAGGAGAAATAATTGAACAAATAATTGAAGAAGAATAATTGAAGCCAAAATTTTAGAAAAGTAATGAAGAGGTGCCATGAAGAAGAGCTCATTCATAGACCACCACTTCGCATGGCGGTTTGCAGCTTCACAAAGCATCTGTGAACTTACCAATTCACAGGATGGAAGCGACGGCACCGGTCCCCCAAAAATGAAATCACTTGCAGGAAGTAAGTGGAGAAATCCTCCCCACATAGGATCCCCTGCAAACTCAAATGGTTTGTGGGTGAGGTAGAGCCGGTGGCTTCCTGTGAACGAAGAAAAGTCATTTGTGGGAACACAGGGGTAATCCTCACCATTGTGGATGACGACCTCATTCCCCTGTTGACCGCATCATCTGCGGACCGAGTTACTTTCATGGGCCTCTCGAAAAGATACTTTGTGGACCACCAATACAGTTCTTCCGCATCTATAAAAGGAACCCAAGGGATAATTAAGAGGAGGTCCTATTTGGGAGGACTTAAGCGATTGAAATTATGAAATAATATATCACCTCAAAAGACAGACTCTTTTGATGATTCCACACAGCTATAACCCACTGCATAGCATTAAATTAGGAAATAGAATACTAATTGGCATACCACGAGCCCAGCTTTCTTTAAGGATTAATTTCCCAATAAGTGCAGAATCAATCCCCCTTCATCAATTTGACATCCCGTATAGTCGTAAACTATACGGACAAAACCCTACACTGCATAGCAAATCTCTACGAGGATGGATCCCAACCCTGTGTAGCACCGTGCTATGAAGAAGGAACTCAGCACCACATAGTGAAACGCTATGTGGACGGAACATTATTTCACATAGGAAAACTCTACGAAGACCTAATCTAGGTCTATTTACCATCATGGTATATGTATGGGCCCTTAGCCTACATAGAAACATGTTATGCAGGGGTAACCCCATCCTGCATAAAGAAATGGTATGAAGAATGGGGTATTCTCAAGTGTTTTACCCTCTGGATTCAATATTTTCCTTCTATTTCCATCGCATTACCCATATCTCTACCATGAACCAGTCCAACAGAACTAGGCCAAAGTCTCTTCAAAATCCACCAGACCTATATGATAAAACCATCAGGTGTATCATGGTTCCCTTCTAAGTTTACATACCCATGGTAAGAGGAGTCATGTTGTAACAGCCTAAGATTTTATAAAAAATATTCATTTTAATTTTATTAATGTCTTGTGTTGTACGCTACACCAAAAGGAGCTTGCACAACACACATCCTTGACTTGCCTTGCATTACACGCAATCGCGACCTTCCTCGATAGCGTGTGTAATACGCAATACTGAGTTTCACTAAACAACGATATGCTATTAAAATATTATTAAAACTAGCCGTTATGAATAGTAATAACCACTTTTTAAAATTCTATAAATCTTATTTTTCAAAATGAACTTCATTTTTGGATTCGGAGTATCGAATTTAGCCTAAGGTGAAATTTTGGTACTTTTCGGATAACTTTCATATTCTGATGAATAGTGAAAATTACTAAATTATAATTAAAAACAACTTTTTTAATCGAAATAATTAATAGTGATAAATCATTAATTTGAGTGGTTTTAAAGTATATTTAGAATATATTTTTACAATTTAATACAATGTTGGTCATTGGATGTAATTTCACATTTAAACCAGACATAATCAAGTGTCAATCTTTTGATAGATATTGTTTCTTAAAAACACGCTATTTGTTTTAACAGCGGGATTTAATTATAAAATTAATTAATGCAATTTCTATGTTATGAATTTGGTAAAATAGACTTCATTTTTGAATTTGGAATATGAAATATAGCTTAGGATGAAATTTTGGCTTTTTTCTGAAAACTTTCAATTTTTGATGAATAGTGAAACCACTAAGTGGTAGGTTAAAAACTGAATTTTGCATAAAACTTAATTTTACCGCTTCTATGAATGGAATTTCGAAAATCCGACAGACACGGTTGATATCAGTAAGTAAAATGTGGTTCAATGAGATAAAAATAATTTTTGGTGAATAGTAACTTTTTACTTTTTTTTACCGCGGTTAATAGTAAATAGGGTAACTAAGGGTAAATATGATATTAATATTACCCTAACACATGTACTAATTCTATTGTACAAATGTAATTCGACCAAAAACAAACTTAGGAATAAAATATGACCATTTAGGCCCACTTGGATTAGATTAGGACATTTATTATTATTTAATTCAAAGAAGAGTTAAAAGAGTTAAAATCAAATTTTATTTACTAAAACATTTTTAATATAGGGTTATACATAAGATATATTCGATTGTAAATATTCATTAGAAAGATAAAAAGATTTCCCACATAATGGTATTTTATTTGTAATTTTTGGACATCAAATAAGTTAATTTATTTATGACACAAAGATGATGCAGTAATTATCTTATCAATGAAATATTGACATAATTGATGTTATAAACACCAAACTAAATATAATTTGAGACTTTTTATGAATTCCACTAATTTTCTAGGTTACTATGATATATTAGTGTTGATTTAATCAACTTGGTTCGAACATATAATTCTGTTATGACTTTCACAAAAATCATATATCAAATAGTGTCAAAATTGACGTAAAATAGTTTTTAAATCAAATATTATATTATTAATTGTTATTTTATTCCTAAAAATCTAAGGTTCGGCCAAATGACTTAGATAAGGATATATATATTAATAATAAACAATTTGGGGTTCGTTTGGCATGTTATAGTAAGATTATTAACCATATAGTGAAAGAAAACAAAAAGACACGGTAAAAGTTAAATTATTTAACTTAGAGTTAAATCTAATTGATAAGGTTAAAATAATACCCTAAACTTGTCTAAATCTTATTGGTTGATAGGATTTCGACCCAACCCCACTTTATCTTCGAAATAAGACCCTTTGGAACCATTATAAACCGATTTTGACATTAATATAAAATAATATTTTGAGGTATTCCTAAGGTGCCCCTCTCCTCCCTTATAAAAGGACACCTCCTCCCCCTCCTCCTCACACCAATTTGAGCACTCAAGCTCGGCAAAACCCTGCCAAAATATCTTCTCCACTTCCCTAGAAACATCCTAGAGGTTCTGGTCTTCCTCAAAGACCAATTTTAGTTCCCTAAGAGGAGGTCTCCAAAAGGTGCTTCAAAGAAGAGGTAATTACCGTTACCAATTCTTTCATCTTTATTTCTTATTCCACTTCTTCTTCTTAGGTTATTTAATTATGAAGTAATAACATCAGTATTACTCATATACTGATATGTTATTATAAGTATGAAATAACCCTATTTCACAATCTATCTATCCTACGGAAAAAGAAATCACCGCGCGTGCGTACGTACGGAATACCGTCTCCACGCCGTGGTGTAATCTATTTTCCACCATCACCTTACATGGATGGGTATAATGGTGTAAAGAATAACTATACATAGTTATTACAACATCATATTGATTCTGATATATTGTATAATCCACTCCAATTCAATTCAATATTTATGGAAATGATATCATCGCTCGTGCGTACGTACGGACTACCGTCTCCACGACGCGATGAGATTCATTCTCCATGTTAACCATTTAAGAATGATTATAAAGTATATATAAGAAATAATAATGAAATATATGACATTATAAATCTACTGGATTTATGTATATATATATGTATGTCATCAACTTACTTCCATTCAAGACAATAAGGAAAGGAAAACAACGTTCATGCGTACGTACGGACTACCGTCTCCATGAACGGTGTTTTTCATTTCATTTATCTATATATTATATATATATATATATACTGAATATATATGATATATAAATCATATTTTATATTCTGGAAGTAAGTAAATCATGATATAAGTAATAATAATGTCAAGAACAACAAGTCAGAACACCTACGATAAATGAAACGATTTTACCCAAAACGCTTCTTTAACATGGAATTTACAAAAGAACGGGTAATATAATGTCATAAGTGAACCATATATGATATCATAACAATGAATATGATTCTGTAATAAGTCAATGACATTATTTAAATCATTATACAGGAGGTTCGGACACTTACGAAGCAAATCGGACCTAAGGTAAGGGAAATATCACAATCTCATTTTTATCCGAGATTGTTTATACTTTAGTATTTACTGGGGTTTATTTTATCATCCACATCCATGTTTCCTGAATATGTAATATTATTTCCATCCACCTACAATTGTTTAAATCCAATTTTACCCTTCGGTGAGTTTTTAGTAAAGAATATGAAAGTAATCTTTTGTCGTTTTTCGTACGAGGTACTTTTTGACTTTTCCGACAAAAGTACAAAGAATGTTTTTTTAACTTATACAGCATGAATGGATTTTTAAAACATTATTTCCAAGAATCTTCCTTTACAAGTTTTCAAGTTTATTTTTAATCAACTTCTTTTAGTTTATGACATGTTAAGAAAAGAAAAGTGTTTTTGAAGTAGAAAGGATATTTTCCTCAAGAATGGAGTTCAAATGTTTTATCAAAATTATTTTCCATCTAAGATAATATAGGGTTCTGTTATTATCCCTATTATTACATTGATTTGATTATGTTTTGAGGAAATTATTTTTATGAAGTCATTTACCTTATATGATTTGTTTTATGATGTCACGATGTTTCAAGAATCCCATTTTTGTTACATGTGTTATGCGATGATGTATGATTTATGATTATGTGGCACACATAAGAAAGGATTCATTATAAGATGGGTGGGACCTATATCTCCCTCCAATGCATTGGGTAAAGATTTTATATCTCATGAGATAGACATGGCTGAAATGGTAGGTTATACCGGTTCAGTGAAACAGGACTGAAACGAGGGTTACTCGATTCAGAAAGGGACTTTGTCCACTAAGATAGTCTTGGCAATGAGTCATGACTAACAAGAAATGATTTTCTATGATTATGTGTGCATGACACAAAGTTTCAAGTTTCATGTTATGATTATGGGGATCTCATTTTCACTTCTATGATTTATCCCATGATATGATATAATGAGCTCTTTTTCAGGTTAAGATTTACAAAAGCTATGTTCTTATGTATATGATGTGATTGATATTTCTTTTGTTTACCCTTACTGAGCATTTGAGCTCACCCTTTTATGTTTTCTTTTCCCCGGGATATAAAGAAAGGTTTTAGGTAAAAAAAAGGGAAGATCTTTATGGGAGATATTGAAGATCTTTCACCACGATTAGAAGATTACGTTCCGAGTTTCCAAAGACACTAAACTATTACGATCCTTGTGTGTGTGTGTTTTTGTTATGTACTAAGTATTCCGCAAATGTAATGTAATGTCCATGTACGTCAAGATACGGGTCTCTATAGTTGGTATCAGAGGAAAGGTTTAGTCAACCTTTGGAAACTAGAATGCGAAAACGTTAGTGAGATCCCTAGAGATATTTCTAAGGTATGTCTAGGGATGTCTCTAAGGTTAAGTATACGTATAGGTTATAGTCCTAGAATTGCTCTAACGATCTTAGAATTTAACCTAAGATGTTAGATATTGAGGGTACTACCCCTTTATTATGTTGTTTTCCCTGGCATGATTTTTTCCTCTCACACTATTCTTTTGGGGTTTTAGATGATGGCTGGAACCCGAAGGAACCGTGTTGATCAATGCAATGGACAATGCAATGATTGTCCCCCTGAGCAACCAAACGATATGGGAGCTGGAATGCAAAATCTTGTAGCCATGCTCACACAACTTTCTCAAGCTATGAATCATGCAGGACTTCCAAACGAGCAAAGGAAGGAGCAACATTCTGTTGAATCCTTCATGAGGCAGCGTCCGCATTCTTTCAGTGGGTCTACTGATCCATTAGTTGCTGAACAATGGATTAGTACTACTGAAAAGATATTTTCAGTTCTTCAATGTTCTGAACATGATAAAGTCATCTTAGCAGTATATCGTTTGGAAGGTGAAGCTGATCAATGGTGGAATCTTATCAAGAATACGAGGCCAAGAGATGAAATTGAGTCCATGGAATGGGACGAGTTCAAGAACTTGTTTTTCAGTAAGTACTTCCCTCGTATTCTTCGAATGAAGATGGAAAAGGAGTTTCTTGAGCTGAAACAGAAGGATGATGAATCTGTTGGTATATACGAAGCGAATTTTACAAGACTTGCAAGGTATGCATCTGGCATTATCATCCAACCTGAAAGTAAAGTTGATCGATTTTTCAGTGGCTTAAAACCAAGTCTTCGAAGGGCATTAGCTATAAGAGACTTCAGTAGCTATGAAGAAATTGTGCGTTGTGCTATCAAGGTAGAAATGGAAGTTGGTGTTACATATCCATCTCATGGTTTTGACAAGAAACAAAAGATGGAGTTCAAGGAGAAATCTCAGAATAATGGTGAAAAGAAGATGAATGTTTCCTTATGCACAAAGTGTGGAAAGAAGCATGGTGGAGATTGTCTTAAAGGGACTAGAAAATGTTTTAAGTGTGGAAAAGAAGGTCATCGAGCAGCTGAGTGTTGAAGTAATGGAAAAAGGGATTCTAATGAAGTGAATAAAGCAAACACTGCAGAGAACGCACAACCAACACTTCAATACTTCAAGTGCAAGGAAATGGGGCATTATGCTAATAAATGCCCTAATCCAAGGGTTAGTGATGATCGACATGAGCAACTTCTTAAGGCAAAGGACAAAGGGAAGTCACATGCGATCACTATTGGAGATGTTGAATATGACAACGATGTGGTGGAATGATTAAGTGTTTATGTAATGGGATTCCAAAATAATATTGTATCATAAAGTATTGGAATATTTATGTATTGGTCTAATGTGGAATTCAAAGTGATTGAGATATTTTTTTGGAAATAAGATGATATGTGCATAATGAAGGGAAAATGAGAAAACGAAATGTTTGACAGTATTCATGAGCTCATGATTGATATAAGGACTAAGTGATATCATGGTTTGAGTATATAGAATTTTGAGGATTTTGGTATGTGGAAAGTATTAACTTTTAACTACATTCATGTTTTCACTAAGATATTCAAGAGAATACACGATTAAGGACTTTTAATGTTTGGAATGTGACCAACAAAACATATCTTATGATATATGGGGATAAACGATGGTATTAAATCTCTGGTAATTGTTTTCACTATATTATGAGAGTGGACTGCAGTATTATGGATAAGCCTAAAGATTGGAATGGATTATGTTCAACATAAGTTAGTATTTTTTAAGGATAGAAGTTTTTTCGATATTATTGATGGGATGTTATAGTAATATAGTTTTAGAAAAAGGACAACCTGCAGGACGGGCGACAGCCCATCGCGTTGGACAAGGCTGTGGGAATCGAACCCACAACCGAAGTGCGACTGGCCTTTATCGCCTACCACTGGCCTACAGGAAGTCCCTGTTTAGTTGAAACTAGTTTTATTATATTAAGTATAAGTCCATTTTAGGAACCATATATGATTAATCTCACTATAGAATGACTTATGTATATTTAATAACTTTTTTTTGAGACAGATGGAATGACCCATCATTCTATCACATAATCTGCTAACACTTCACGAATAACAAATTCAACTTCATTTATTTAAGAGATGAATTGGAAATTGTTAAAGGCACGAACAACAGTGAGATTGTACCAAAATAAAGTAAGTATTTATTCTAATTCAAATTCTTTAACTTTAGGGAAATGATCTTGAAAACCAAAAATGTTGTCTTAGTGCTCTTATATCTGATAAATCAGATGGTACCTTATATCATCACAAATCTATGGATTTGTGATTACTGGATTTTCCATAGCCATGTTCTCTACCACTCTCCATCAGAACATGATGGTTAGATTTCTCTTCCATATCCATATTTTCACCTATGTGGAAACCCAATGATTAGTTTATTTGGGTAACCGTTACGTTTCATACTTTTGTTTTAAAGATTGGTTTTGATATTTCTTTTTACGATGTGGGTTTCTATTAAAGAAACTTTCGAATAGTAAACCATTTATAACCCCGACGAATTTCGAGGGCGAAATTCATTTTAAGGGGGGTAGAATGTAACAGCCCAAGATTTTATAAAAAATATTCATTTTAATTTTATTAATGTCTTGTGTTGTACGCTACACCAAAAGGAGCTTGCACAACACACATCCTTGACTTGCCTTGCATTACACGCAATCGCGACCTTCCTCGATAGCGTGTGTAATACGCAATACTGAGTTTCACTAAACAACGATATGCTATTAAAATATTATTAAAACTAGCCGTTATGAATAGTAATAACCACTTTTTAAAATTCTATAAATCTTATTTTTCAAAATGAACTTCATTTTTGGATTCGGAGTATCGAATTTAGCCTAAGGTGAAATTTTGGTACTTTTCGGATAACTTTCATATTCTGATGAATAGTGAAAATTACTAAATTATAATTAAAAACAACTTTTTTAATCGAAATAATTAATAGTGATAAATAATTAATTTGAGTGGTTTTAAAGTATATTTAGAATATATTTTTACAATTTAATACAATGTTGGTCATTTGATGTAATTTCACATTTAAACCAGACATAATCAAGTGTCAATCTTTTGATAGATATTGTTTCTTAAAAACACGCTATTTGTTTTAACAGCGGGATTTAATTATAAAATTAATTAATGCAATTTCTATGTTATGAATTTGGTAAAATAGACTTCATTTTTGAATTCGGAATATGAAATATAGCTTAGGATGAAATTTTGGCTTTTTTCTGAAAACTTTCAATTTTTGATGAATAGTGAAACCACTAAGTGGTAGGTTAAAAACTGAATTTTGCATAAAACTTAATTTTACCGCTTCTATGAATGGAATTTAGAAAATCCAACAGACACGGTTGATATCATTAAGTAAAATGTGGTTCAATGAGATAAAAATAATTTTTGGTGAATAGTAACTTTTTACTTTTTTTAACCGCGGTTAATAGTAAATAGGGTAACTAAGGGTAAATATGATATTAATATTACCCTAACACATGTCCTAATTCTATTGGACAAGTTTAATTCGACCAAAAACAAACTTAGGAATAAAATATGACCATTTAGGCCCACTTGGATTAGATTAGGACATTTATTATTATTTAATTCAAAGAAGAGTTAAAAGAGTTAAAATCAAAGTTTATTTACTAAAACATTTTTAATATAGGGTTATACATAAGATAAATTCGATTGTAAATATTCATTAGAAAGATAAAAATATTTCCCACATAATGGTATTTTATTTGTAATTTTTGGACATCAAATAAGTTAATTTATTTATGACACAAAGATGATGCAGTAATTATCTTATCAATGAAATATTGACATAATTGATGTTATAAACACCAAACTAAATATAATTTGAGACTTTTTATGAATTAAACTAATTTTCAAGGTTACTATGATATATTAGTGTTGATTTAATCAACTTTGTTCGAACATATAATTCTGTTATGACTTTCACAAAAATCATATATCAAATAGTGTCAAAATTGACGTAAAATAGTTTTTAAATCAAATATTATATTATTAATTTTTATTTTATTCCTAAAAATCTAAGGTTCGACCAAATGACTTAGATAAGTATATATATATTAATAATAAACAATTTGGGGTTCGTTTGGCATGTTATAGTAAGAGTATTAACCATATAGTGAAAGAAAACAAAAAGACACGGTAAAAGTTAAATTATTTAACTTAGAGTTAAATCTAATTGATAAGGTTAAAATAATACCCTAAACTTGTCTAAATATTATTGGTTGATAGGATTTCGACCCAACCCCACTTTAGCTTCGAAATAAGACCCTTTGGAACCATTATAAACCGATTTTGACATTAATATAAAATAATATTTTGAGGTATTCCTAAGGTGCCCCTCTCCTCCCTTATAAAAGGACACCTCCTCCCCCTCCTCCTCACACCAATTTGAGCACTCAAGCTCGGCCAACCCCTGCCAAAATCTCTTATCCACTTCCCTAGCAACATCCTATAGGTTCTGGTCTTCCTCAAAGACCAATTTTAGTTCCCTAAGAGGAGGTCTCCAAAAGGCGCTTCAAAGAAGAGGTAATTACCGTTACCAATTCTTTCATCTTTATTTCTTCTTCCACTTCTTCTTCTTAGGTTGTTTAATTATGAAGTAATAACATCAGTATTACTCATATACTGATATGTTATTATAAGTATGAAACAACCCTATTTCACAATCTATCCATCCTACGGAAAAAGAAATCACCGCGCGTACGTACGTACGGAATACCGTCTCCACGCCGTGGTGTAATCTATTTTCCACCATCACCTTACATGGATGGGTATAATGGTGTAAATAATAACTATACATAGTTATTACAACATCATATTAATTCTGATATATTGTATAATCCACTCCAATTCATTTCAATATTTATGGAAATGATATCATCGCTCGTGCGTACGTACGGACTACCGTCTCCACGACGCGATGAGATTCATTCTCCATGTTAACCATTTAAGAATGATTATAAAGTATATATAAGAAATAATAATGAAATATATGACATTATAAATCTACTGTATTTATGTATATATATGTATGTCATTAACTTACTTCCATTCAAGACAATAAGGAAAGGAAAACAACGTTCATGCGTACGTACGGACTACCGTCTCCATGAACGGTGTTTTTCATTTCATTTATCTATATATATTATATATATATATACTGAATATATATGATATATAAATCATATTTTATATTCTGGAAGTAAGTAAATCATGATATAAGTAATAATAATGTCAAGAACAACAAGTCAGAACACCTACGATAAATGAAACGATTTTACCCAAAACGCTTCTTTAACATGGAATTTACAAAAGAACGGGTAATATAATGTCATAAGTGAACCATATATGATATCATAACAATGAATATGATTCTGTAATAAGTCAATGACATTATTTAAATCATTATACAGGAGGTTCGGACACTTACGAAGCAAATCGGACCTAAGGTAAGGGAAATATCACAATCTCATTTTTATCCGAGATTGTTTATACTTTAGTATTTACTGGGGTTTATTTTATCATCCACATCCATGTTTCCTGAATATGTAATATTATTTCCATCCACCTACAATTGTTTAAATCCAATTTTACCCTTCGGTGAGTTTTTAGTAAAGAATATGAAAGTAATCTTTTGTCGTTTTTCGTACGAGGTACTTTTTGACTTTTCCGACAAAAGTACAAAGAATGTTTTTTTTAACTTATACGGCATGAATGGATTTTTAAAACATTATTTCCAAGAATCTTCCTTTACAAGTTTTCAAGTTTATTTTTAATCAACTTCTTTTAGTTTATGACATGTTAAGAAAAGAAAAGTGTTTTTGAAGTAGAAAGGATATTTTCCTCAAGAATGGAGTTCAAATGTTTTATCAAAATTATTTTCCATCTAAGATAATATAGGGTTCTGTTATTATCCCTATTATTACATTGATTTGATTATGTTTTGAGGAAATTATTTTTATGAAGTCATTTACCTTATATGATTCGTTTTATGATGTCATGATGTTTCAAGAATCCCATTTTTGTTACATGTGTTATGCGATGATGTATGATTTATGATTATGTGGCACACATAAGAAAGGATTCATTATAAGATGGGTGGGACCTATATCTCCCTCCAATGCATTGGGTAAAGATTTTATATCTCATGAGATAGACATGGCTGAAATGGTAGGTTATACCGGTTCAGTGAAACAGGACTGAAACGAGGGTTAATCGATTCAGAAAGGGACTTTGTCCACTAAGATAGTCTTGGCAATGAGTCATGACTAACAAGAAATGATTTTCTATGATTATGTGTGCATGCCACAAAGTTTCAAGTTTCATGTTATGATTATGGGGATCTCATTTTCACTTCTATGATTTATCCCATGATATGATATAATGAGCTCTTTTACAGGTTAAGATTTCCAAAACCTATGTTCTTATGTATATGATGTGATTGATATTTCTTTTGTTTACCCTTACTGAGCATTTGAGCTCACCCTTTTATGTTTTCTTTTCCCCAGGATATAAAGAAAGGTTTTAGGTAAAAAAAAGGGAAGATCTTTATGGGAGATATTGAAGATCTTTCACCACGATTAGAAGATTACGTTCCGAGTTTCCAAAGACACTAAACTATTACGATCCTTGTGTGTGTGTGTTTTTGTTATGTACTAAGTATTCCGCAAATGTAATGTAATGTCCATGTACGTTAAGCTTTGGGTCTCTACACATGTGGGTAATCCTTGTAATAAGGTGGACCCCTGGAATGTCCCTAAGTTTACATTCCCATGGAAATATGGGTTATGACCTCATGATTCTCACATGTTCCTCCCCATTCTTGGGATTAAGGGTAATCATTGTCCTTTCCCTTCAATGGGGGAGAGTGATAAATAATGAAATATCACACTTTCTTTCCCCTTTAATGATGAATCATGCTCCTCCCCTTTCCCAGAATCAACCTTAGGTCACTCCATATGAGTTAATCCCCTAGACTCTCTTTGGGAAAATGTTGTATCTCAGACCTCTCCCAACATTATATTCTTCCTTTTCTACCAGAAAAGATGGGAAAGTGTGTGCTCTTCCAGATCTACCACTTCTTGTCTATCACACTGAGCATGACTTGTGTGGGATTAAAGATTAGTGGAGGTCATGGAATCCCCATGATTCACCCAGTAGTTAAACTAAGAGAACTCGAATTCCTGCTCTAACAAGGATACATAGGATGCATGTCTAGGGAGTGAGCTCAAATGGTCCTTCTCCACATATATAATTCCCAACTGAAGGTAAACGGGCATCCTATTCATGAATATCTCGTGATGTCCCACTCAGGCCAGCTTCGATAGGGCTGAAAACTATATCATCTAGATATATGGGGTCTTATTCACTCTCCATAGAGATAGGGTGCATATACTAATCCCCTTCTAAATGCATGCGATGATGAATGGAATGCCTTCTAGTAGTAGTAATAGAGGATGATGGAACAGCTGACATATTTGGGATCGGACTGGAAGTATTCAATGGCTTCTAAACTCCCTGAACTGACCTTTCTAATACCCCATCATGGTAGCAATCCACCCATAATTTATCATACTCCAATGGAAAGTAATTTAAGTTTGTTTTTAAAGGAATAAGTACTTCCATGATAGAATCCTCTCGCATCATCATCATCCATAATTGACAAAGGATGACAGGATAAGATTACCTCTTTAGTTGAGTAATAGGGATAAATACAATCTATTGTAGGAATCAAAATTGACTAGAAAACATATAAGAGGTATAGGGTTTGAAAATAGTCAATCTATCTATGTGCACGGTCAATACTCTATCCTAAATCGTGATGATATAAGAACATCCTTCTGGGAAGCCCATCCCATTATCCATCATTGTTCCATGGGGTGCAGCATAAGGTGAAAAATTTAATTGAGAAACATCACTCAAAAATTCAGTCATTCCATTGACGTTCAAAGATTGAGGATGAACCATAGAAAATATTGAGAAGATCTTGATGGAAGTTAGGGTGAGGAACTATTGTGGTATGTCAATACTCATACCAAGGGAACTTCTCTTCCATCTAGACATATAGAAATTTAAACATCCCACTAAGATAATGTGGGGGACTTCCCTCCTATATCTGGCCCAACAATTCATAGATATGAGAAAGGGTAGGGACAGATAGGTTGATGGGTTGTCCCTCTTCCAAAGTTGCTACCATCATTAAGGTACAATCTCTGCCACTGGTGTAGACATCATGGAAAGGGAAAATCCATCCACTTAGGAACATGGAAAGGAAACTCTCTAATCTGATCTCAGGTGATACGTCTGACAAAATTTTGTAACCATGGGTGGTATATCAACCCAACTTGAGGGTACCATAGTATGAGCATGAAATATGTCATGATTGTTGAGTTAGATGTGTTTTACTATGATGAACTTTTGGCTTCGGCTCGTTCACCTACAAGAATAGCCCTATCCAATCTTAGAATAAAATAAGTGATTCAGCATGAAGAGTTTGACCAAGAAATCACTCTTCCCTGACTAGTAAATCTCTCACTAGTGGAGATACCTGTTTGAAATTCTCTCAGGTATTGGATGCTGGTAGGAATTCATCATACATATTACCAATTATAGGAATTCCTCTTATCTAATACATATTCTACAAACTTATCCCTACTTCACCATGATAAAAGTGGAAGGTTTTGGTTCTTGAACGCCAATGACTAAGTAGTTCGAGCAGTATTTCACCGGGTGAGAAAATTGGAAACTGGGAAACCCATATTTCCTTATATAGATTCACTATTTCCAACGACTCATAGGACTCCAAGCAATTTTGGTGCACCCAGAATGACTAGGCCCATTCATTGGAGAAGCACCCTTAAGATCTCAGGTCCCACTTGGAGCTCCACCCTCCATTGGGATTACCTCGTGAAAGGTTGACAATAGTCAGATAATCCTGTATGAATGATTCTGAAGATTTATTATGGTGTCTTTGATTACTCTATGTCCACATGGATCCATTCATAATAAACATATCCTCTTGGCTCGAAGTAGTTTGGATCTCTCCCATGGAAAAAATCTTTTTTCGATCACGCCCCTGAGACGTTTCGAGGTGAACGATAAGGTTTCTCTAGTCAACCCATGGAAAAGGAGAGTCATCTTGGATTCCAAAGTTATAAAGTGGAAAATGACTAGATAATGGGTAATCCATAAGTCATGGTAGAAGGAGATATTTTAGCGTACCCTCCATAGGAAAAACACAAGATATGAGATTGTCTTCAACATTATCAACCATAGTCACCCTTCTTCTAATAGCATCCATTGAGATAAAAGGAAGGTTCATTATCATTCCTGTATTGGATGAGTGAAATGAGGTTATTCTAAAAAAAACTAGAAAAGGACAAAAATTAGTTTGCATACTGAAAGTTCTGTGAACTAATTGTATGTGGAAGGCACCGTCTATGAACTGTCAGTTTGTGGAAGCTCACAAGGTGTTATCCAGTGAAGCCTTGGCCAGTGAACTGATAGTTTTAAAATTAAGATAACTCCATAAAAACCCATGCTATGTGGAAGTATAAACTCATCATTCATATAAAGAAGTTGTTCAGGTCAAGGGAGAAGGTCGTCCTCAAATGATGCATTTCGTAGAAACGAAGTGGTCAAGAAAATCGTGGGAGTACATCATTCGCTGAGAAAATTGGTAAAATGAGAAATGAACTGGGCCCCCTTATATATAGGCATGGTCCCCCCTATGGGTTCACCCTTATAACACAAACCAATTCAAGTCAAGACTGCTTTCTACGTCATAATAGCCTCCTCTTCATCTCGATCATAACCCATTCCGATGGGGGGAATTTGTTGGGTCCTGAAAACTTTACAAAGGGAAATAAAATACTCTTGGGGATTTGAAAAGGATAGTATAATTAATTTAATGAATAATTTAAGAAGAATAGTTGAATCCAAAAATTTAGAAAAGGAATAAAGAGGTGTTGCGAAGAAAATATCCTTTGCGGACTGCCGCTTCGCATGGCGGTTCGTGGTTTCACAAAGCATACGTGAGCTAACCAGTTTGTAGGATGTAAGTGATGGCACTAATCCCCCATAAACAAAATCATTTGTGGGAAGGAGGTGGAGAAATATTCCCTGCATGTGATCTCTTGTGAACTCAAATGCTTCACAGGGGAGGCGGAGCTGACAGATTCCCATTAATAAAACAATTTCATTCATAGGAATGAGGCAATAATCCTCACCACCATAGATGATGACCCCATGCCCCCAATGACCAAGTCATCAGAAGACTGGGTTTCTCCCATGGACCTCCACAAAAGATGCTTTGTGGTCCACTGATCAAGTTCTTCCGACTCTCTATAAAAGTACCTTGAGGGGGACTAAAGAGGAAGACCTTTTTGGGAGGACTTGAGTGATTGAAGGCATGGAAGAAGAGAGCACTGAAAAATATGGATTCTTTCAACAATTCCCTACAGGTATGTCCTGTCACATAGAATTAAAGAAGGAAATATAATACTAATGGGAAGACTGAAAACCCAGCTTCTTTCATAGATTAATTTCCCATGAAGTGAAGAAACAATGCCCCTTCTTTAATTTGGCATCCCACATAGCCATATGATTTGTAGGTGGAACCCTGCACCACGTAGAAAATTTCTATGTGGATGGATACTAGCCTCGCATAGCATCATGTTGCATGGAAGGAACTCAATGTCACATAGCGAAACGCTACACAGATGGAACATGGTTCTGCATAGAAAATTTCTACAAGGACCGAATCCAGGTTTGTGTACCATCATGGTAGGTGGATGTGCCCTTCACCCGCATAGAAACACACTATGCAGGGGAAACCACATCCCACATAAATAAATGGTATGTGGAATGGGGTATTCTCAAGTGTTCCATCCTTTGGCTTCAATCATTTCCTTATGTTTCCATCGCATTACCCATAGTCCCTCCACGAACTAGTCCAACAACACTAGACCAAAAGCTCTTACAAATCCATTGTACCTGTATGATAAAACCATAGGGCACATCAATGCGCCCGTTGTATTTTACATACCCATGGTAAGAAAAGTCACATAGGTAATACCCATAATAAAGAGGACCCCCAGAATGTTTCTATGTTTACATACTGATGGTAATGCTGGTTCTAATCTTGGGATTCTCACATGTACCTCCCCATTATAGGTATTAAGGGTAATCACTGGTCTTTCCCTTGGATGAGATCTAGTGATAAATAAGGGAAGATCCCACTTACTCTCCCCTTTAATGAGGAATAATACTCCTCCCCTTTCCCAGTATCAACCTTAGGTCACTTCATCTAAGGTAAGCCCCTGGCCTCTATTCAGGGAAGTTCTATATCCCCAAACTATCCCATTTTCATCCTCCTCCTTTTTCACCAGTAGAGAGGTGAAAGTGTATTATCTTCTAGATCTACCAATTCATCTTGTTTCTCACACCGAGCATGACTCGCATGAGCTTATATATTAGTAGAAATCATGGAATCTACACGATTCACCAAACAGTTGAACTATGAGAACTCTGATTCCTACTCTAACCAAGATATGTAGGATGCCTATTTAGGTCTTGAGATTAAATGGGCCTTCTCCACAGATATAATTCCCAACCGAAGGTAAACAGGCCTCTTATTTGGTGTAAACCCCAATTATTCCTTCCTCAAATGGGTTGCTTCAATGTGTAAGTCCTAAGTTTCTGAACTACGGGGTTTCTAATTCCTCTTTCAAGGATACATTGGAAGCCTGTCTTACGGGTTTGATCCCAACATTGAAATAATTTTTTCCCCCTAGAAGATGATAAACTCCAGAGCACCATCCCATATGGCAGATAACCAGCATTGTCTCAATGAACAATTGAGGAATTCCTGATTTGTCTGTAAGAGGGTAAAATTGATGAAGAACCTCACATATATACAGATACATTAATTAATGGAGGACCTTGAATACATAAAGATAATTATAAACCCATGTGTAATCCTGATTGATCTTACCTAGGGGTAGTTCTCAGACATATGCTTGGGAATGAACCATGGATTCATGAACATATGAACATAGCTTAAATCTATAAGAGAGCCATGAAATAGGTAATAGTCCCCCCCAAAGGGTGTGATGAGCCCAATTTCCCATCCTCTCGACCAATATGAGTTATTAAGTGTTGTTTTCCAAATAATCCAATGAACACCTACCTTTGGAAATTAGGTCCATGAATCATGGATGTAATAGCCATTAGTTGTTTTTGGATCTACAGATAAACCTGTTGGAGACCATCTGAGGACGTTGTACCCGACGTGGACCAATTTCACAAACACTTAACCCCCGAAATCACCCGCACGGACCACTTAACTAAGTCACCTCATTTGTAAGATTAAAAAAATGATATACTTTCTATTACCCATTAGACCATTTCCATTCTTGGGTATAACGCACCTTCGAGTAAAAACAAAAAAGGTGAACCTGAAGTGAATCATTAACCAAGGTGGAAGTATTACCCCACCGAAGCCCCTTTCACATCCAACAAGAAAGAGGGCCAAGAAAGATCATAAATTATGCATGTTATCATGAGATTTTAATTTTATAGGGGTTTAGTCTATACTTGTCACATATATTGCAGGTCTACAGAGCTACCTTCAATCCAATGGTATCCTTAAAGTTCTCACAGACATGCATATCGATCAACGCGCCAGCTGAGTCTTCCATAAAGAAGAGGACTATGTCACCCAACCAGCATCTCCAATTCTAGGTTTCTAATGTTTAAATCCAAGAGTACCACCAGAATGGTACTCTCCCCATAGTAGAGGCTGCAAGATAGACCCTCTGATCAGTGAAATCTTGTTAGCCGCCTCTTCAACAACAGACTACATTCCAGAATAGGGCGGCCCCACTAGTCATATCTAATAATTTCTAGAGCGTTTCCCCATAATGCAACAACAATTACCTCCCTTGTCTTAGTGATATAAATGAGGATGTCTCTAATGAATTCATCCCTACTATATAGGATCCCTTCTCAAGGGCCCATACCGGAAGACGTTGTCACCAACGTTATGCGAACTAGTATCCTCGTTCTGAAGAGGATAATAAACTGATGGATTCTATTGAAGTTCAATGAACACCAATCCCTCGGTTTTCCCACTAGGGGAAAAAATATAATCAGGAGCAGGTCATCACTATGGTTCTTGAGGAAGAGATCTATCATGAAAATACAGCAACATACTACAGGTAGACATACAATCTTTCCCCCTCTTCTGAATCCCACCATTGAAATACAGAAGCAACCTATGAGTGAATGCATATCCCAGCTAACTCTCATGAATCCCACCATGAAAATATGGTGGCACGTTATGATAAAGCACAAATTCCCCCTAATTCCTTCCAGTCTCGCCTCAAAAACAGGGCATAAAATTATAGGCATATGCAAATCCCTACCAATTAATATGAATTCCTTCATCCAAATAGTATGTAAAACTATAGGAAGGTGCACATACCTATCAATGAATATAAATCGCACCAATAAAATATGGTGGAAATCGATTATGGGAAAATTTAAATTCATACTCCCTCGTGTCAATACCATCAGTAAAATATGATGGCAATCAAGTACAAGAAGAGTCAAATTACTATGGATTCATACCAGACATATGAGAAAAATACAGTGTAAAATGAGTAGATGCAAATCCTGACTCACAAATATGAAGCCCATGATCCAAATAGGATGGAAACCAAATAAAATAGATGGCGTATCCCATCCATAAATTAGGGGAAAACTCGTTCCACTACCTCAACATAGGGGAACTTTCAATACCCGCTATCAAACCATGGAGGAACTAATAAAGAACGAACTCATTCTATGATATGAAAATATTCCTTTATCCCTATTCCAGCTAAAGATATATCTCAAGACGTCTTAGAAATGATGGATGATCAGACATCAATTCCCGATTATATCCTCTAGACCTATCAAGACGTAATCACATCTGTGGAAATAGCAAGAAGTAGGGCCAAAAACCCCATATTCCTAAGTGGGGTGACTCATCCACCAAATAAGATAGTTGATTTGGAGAAGACCTATATCCCTTCTCTATTATAGAAGGTTTGATAACCATATTCTGTGATACAAGGACAACCGGATTAGGAAAAAACACCCATTCCAACTGGGGGCACCAGTCCACCATGGTGGATGCTCCAGGGAAGGAATATATCCCTATCGTAACTCAATATTCCCTTTGGAATATCCCGGCAGCATCACATGAGCCAACCAAATAGGAACCTGAATATGAAGTTCATTACCAACATCAGGTGGCCCCAATTTCCTGCAAGAGAGTGCCCAAAAATGAAACTCCCTAAAGGAAATTGGAAAATGAAGAGTACATTCAAGGTCCTAATCTATTGAAATATGGATTTCTTGATGTCATCAAGAACCTATAAAAAGAGGCTCAAGATCCTATCAACCCATTACAAAATTATGGGACTGGCAGTAGTTGTTGTGAAAGTCCTCCCTGCAGTATTTTTACCAACAGTTCTAAAGGTTCTCCTTAGAGAACCCATGGGGTCTTACTTCATGGGAAAGAAATGATCAATAAAGAGAACCTATTTATTGATGAGTGTCATGGTATCCCTCCCTCTGATCAGAATATTGAATAGAAATAAGGTCCTCCCCTTATTTTCATCCACCCTGATGGTCCTCCCCATGTTATACGTTGTAGAAATTCTCCATGTAGTCAGACATCAAGATATGATGGTAGTCCTCACCATGATGGAGGTCACCATGAAGGCCATCCCCATAGTGAAATCAAGTAGAAAGAATGTATTACCCTTATTTCATCCCATCCCAAAGGTCCTCTGCAGGATTCACACTGTAGATATTCTCTCTACAGCTGGAAATACATCTATGATAGTATTCCTCTCCTTGATGGTAGTAACTGCGAAGGCCCTCCCTGTAATGACATCAAGTAGTGATAAGGTACACCCCTTGTTGTGGTCCTCCCTGAAGATCCTCCCCAGGTTATACACTGTAAAACTTATCACTATGGTCGGACACTAAGCCACGATGGTATTCCTCTCCACCACAGCATCGGATATGAAGGTCCTCCCCATAGTCAACATTCACACCGGTAAGAAGGTCCTTCCCTCGATGAGCCATGCATGAGAAATCCCTCATATTCTGAGGTGATTGGAAAGATGTAGTCAAACATGTGAGATAATTTGTCTATGAAAATCAATATCCTTTCTCAATTAGAAGACGATCTAGGACATTCTCATATTCTGATCCACCCACATACCATTCATATATTTATAAGATTCCCACAAGCCCCAATACTAGGGATGAAATCATTAAGAATAATTCAATTTGGGAAGACCAAGTAGAGGAGTCTCTAGAAAATTATCAAAAGGATATGTTTCTCGTGAGAAGACAATTAGATAGGGACAATATACTGGTTATGTTTTGTCCCACAACCACTTCTTAGTTTGAAATACCAAGATATTTTTAGGAGGAATTCATACATAACATTTATCTCAATATCTGGAAAACTCTCCACCAATTGAAAGAAAAATATTTTCCCTGTGATGGGTATGTAAACCATGTCAATATATTGGGGAATCTTTGCTGAAAAATTGACCTATAAGACCTTCCGTCTGCATAGCAGCCACAATCATAGAGGCAAAAGAAAGATCTTGAACTGGTCTTCCTCCATGTGTTGCACAAGTTGTGTTGCTTTATATGTGATGCCCCATATGGTGTTCATATTCAGGGTTGGGGAGATTGTGGATAATTTCACTTCACCCCACTTCCCATCTAGAAGAACCCATAAGAAATGACATCTTGTAATTTTATTATCCCAATATGGTGATCAAATGAAATCCTTGTTTAGAAAAGGAAACATTCTCGATAAGAAATAGACTTAAGTAAGTCTCACAAGCATCAAAACCAATGAGAACAATCCATTTAAAAACTCATGAACCAAGATATTGAGAACATAAAGTATGATTCTCACCTAAGGGAATCCAATCATCAATAAATGCTCATGTCCTCGGGAATAAATAATTCATGTTTAGACCCGACACCATATTCGGCTCACCCTCAAATGAGAATGTGCGAGATCAAGAAAGTATCAATAGAAACATTGACTACTGCAGTATAGGATAAAACCCATTCCATAGGGTTGGGGATATTTTTAAAACAAAATTCCCCCATAAGACAAACATATCCAAGATGAGGCATAGTAATCGAGAAATGGGATGAACCTCATCCTATAGGTCTAGGGGCATTTTTACTTCAACTGCCTATCTAAAGGACGTAAGTCTTTTCCTGCCTAGGGAGGAAAATGAATAGAGATTCCACCCATTCCATCCCATCTTGTGATTCATTTCCCCCACAATGGAGGCATATATCAAGGTCTTATAAGGGTTCCCTCTAAGTTACCCTTCACTAAGAAACCTGAAGAGGATCTCAGGATGGAAGGAGAAAATATGGTAAAGGTTGAGAAAAACAATCCTACCCTTTGGAAATTAGTACGACACCCAACATGTGCTATGAATTAGTTAACATTATAGATATCAATCCTATATACCCCACCAAAAATTATTTGAATACAGATGAACATGGAGAGGATGGTTCCACCCAGGGGACGCCCTAAATTTAGACAATCCCTCAGTTAATCCCTCACTAACTCCTTTGAGAATCCCTAGCAACTAGAAGAAGAAAAATGAAGTCATATACGACCCGCCTCTCCCCAATGAGAAAAAGTCCCTAACACTCAAAGATAGATTCTCTCAATAGGAGAAAGAAATTAAAGAGTTGATGAGAATCAACACCAAGATGCTCCAAGGAAGTCATCATGTCAGATATGTTCCCCATGTAGAGCTTCAACATACCCTTCCAGTAGGTGTGCCTCTTCTACAGGGGCTTATCCTAGAAAATAAAACATGGTTGGAAAACTTCTCCAAGGAAACATTGGGACCATCATTCTACCTAAACCCAATCCCAACAGAATATCAATATTTCCCTCCCTTGAGGAAAAAACCATAAAATATTTTGGCAAATCCACAAAGGATTCCCCCAGACGAGTACCCACCTCAAGCGTCAGCAACACCAGACCAACCAATTTGGTACCCTGTTGAGCCTGGCCATGATCAGGTTCAATGGGATACAAATGAAGGGATCATTAATACCATCAAGTCATTGGTATCTTGATTGGATTCCATGGAAGGGCAGTGCACTTTGATATAACCGAAACAGAAACCCTACCCTGACTAGGTGAGTAACATTCCACCGCCACTAAATTTTAGGAACCTCATATTCCCAATATTCAAAGGATCAGGTGACCTGAAACAACATATGCTTCATTATGAATCTTATTATGATCCCATGATGGGAACCCCAGAGCAACAAGAAGCAATTAAACTCAAATGCTTCATACGAACCATGTAAGGTTCATCCATGGTATGGTATACCAGTTTACTAGCTCAATCAATAACAGGATAGAACGATCTTGGGTGGAATTTCCTTTTCCAATTCAGTTTAATGTTTCCAAAAACAATAGTTAAAAACCTTATGAACTAAAAATATTGTGATAATTAAAGAGTATTTTATTTCATTATCAGATGGAAAGGTCTGACATACTCTATGAACTGAACACTTCCCTAAGATGAGATTCTTGTTATGTACATCGATAACCTCTATGACGAGTTATGAATGACACTCATCTCGGTAAAATATACGAGTGGGTTTTGGGATTTATCCATCATTTCGAAAAGGATATAATATTACTTATAAATGACTAACCTCAAGTCCCAGGTGGCCCCATCATCCCTAGGAAAAAAGACTGGGGAGAGCGAAAGCAGCTTCGGTTATGCTTAAACCACCCCCTGCACTAGCCCTAGCTATAAGGCCTACACCAAATCGTGAAGGGCCCCCTGGATGTCAACAGTTTGCTCTGACTTGTCAAGATTATTAGAGGGGACCTAGGAATAATTAATTCAAGGAATGAAGGAATAAAATTTATTCATTTTTATATGACCAAGTCCTTGGATACTTCTTAGCCTCCGTATATGAATTAAAACTTTCTCTATCTACCAGAACCAAAGAGGGGTAATGAAGTAGGTCTTGATGACCGTATAGATTATTGTCCCTTCCACCAGATACTAGGACACACCATTTAGGATTTTTTTGTCTTCAAGTACATCTTATAAATAATGAAAGATTCTGGGAAAGTGAAATTGGTACCACTGCCAGTACAAGTGTCGTATTTTTCCACCACTAACTAGGATGAAGGGGGGAGTAGAAAATGTTGTTACTAAAAGGGAACATAAGTTTGAGAGTTGTATTACTTGAAAAATAGTAAACTAATCCCATGTCATACTCTAAGTGCAATTGAAGCAACCGACTATGCCTCTGACAACTTATAATGCAACGCATCCAACATCCTTGACCACACAATCCTCTAAAGGTCGAGTGTCCAAAAATTAGTTTGACCATAAAAAAACATAGAAAATGTAAGAAGACAAACCTACACCTATTCCAAAACTGGATTTGAAACTCTTAGATTTTATTCAATCAATTCAGAAGATACGAGAACCGCCCCACCAAATGGAACCAATGGAAGAAGTTGATCATGTAGAGACATCATCAGATGAGGAACTGATCTTTGCCTCCATTAATGTCATTCACTTAGTGGATCATTTAATTGATGAGGATTATGGATATGAACCCAAGTTCCCTGCACTCAATCAGGAAATCAGAGGAAGAGGTCACATAAGTAGATGATACCCAGGAAGACACAATCATGGAAGAAACCAAATATTTGGTCACACCTCAACCCAAACTGTCAACATTGCAGTAACCCATGGAAGAGACCTTTATCAAACCCAATAGGAATAAGAAAATTACCCTACACCTATCAGAAGACTCTTTGGCTTGATCATCTTGGAATATCCATCGAAAGTGGAACAAATGTCTAATCACCCATGGCATGAAGGCAGACCTACCCAGCCAAATTCACAAAGTGTAGAAGCACCACAATCTCTTGTCCTAGGGACCAACCCATCTTCATCCAGTGTTCAAGCCTCTAAAGCTCCTATGAAAGAGAATCCCCAAGCTAGGAAGCACAGGACTTGAGATCAGAAATATGACATTCTAAAATAATTTCCTTACTTACCAGCCAATTTTTTAATCCTGGATATGCTGAATTTGTCAAAAGATATCAGAGAAGAACTTATAGAAGCTTTTCTAATCCCTCAAGAGTTTGAAGTTTAAGTAACCAATACTGAATTATATCATATAGAGACCGATCTAGTTGATGGACATAAAATCATCTCCTTCATGGATAGAGATGAATATTACATCATGCAGGGACACATCAAACCCTTATATGTGTCTGGAAAGACAAATGATATTAATATCCAAAAATTTATCATCGGCAATAGCTCCAAAGTTAATCTTATCCCACTATGGAAACTTCATTATCTAGGATGAAATGAAGATAGTCTGACACCCTACACTATAACCCTAATAGGATATGATAAGAGTGTATAGAAACCACTAGGCCTAATCAATATCAGAACTCAATTTGGAGACCTTGTGGCCAACTCTGAATTTCTAGTGGTACAAAAAAACACGGCCTTCAACATCCAGCTAGGAAGGTCCTAGTTTCATTAGTATGCATTGATTTCCTTATCTTACCATCAGTGCGTCAAATATTTCACAAATGGGTAGAGTGGAACATTTCACGCCGATAAGTATTCATTTGAATATTACAAGTCACGCTATATTGATGCAGGATTTTATGAGTAGGAAGGGAAGAAACCCTTAGTCGATGGGATTGATTGGTTCACTATTCTAAATGGTGTGAAAATGGTCCCTAACGAAACTTTTAGGAAGATTAGTGAAGAATATGTGATGCCCATCAATCAGGGGAAGTTCATGAGTCTAAATTGGGACACGTATTTGATAGTGCTTATGATTTCAATCATGACCACCGAGCCTAATACTATAGAAACATCCACTGGCCCCCAAAACAATAGTGAATTCCCAAATGGAAATGCCCTCAATACATCTTCATGGATATATATAATCCCTACCTTGTCCATTAATTCATAATATAAATAATTCAATTATCATTCCCTCACCCCATCATCTCAGAACAATTCCTCACTGTCATTCGAGCCATAAGAAGTTGCCTCAGCCTCCAAATTCCAAAATTGTAATTCTTCTCTCAAATTTGGAGATCTCATCTCAAGGATTGTGTCCCCCATAATAATAATATGAATATGAGGAGTATATGGAGGATATGGAATTTGAAGAGGAATAAGACCTTAGGGATTCCCCTCTAACATTTATAGAGGGTGCCTCTACCACCATCGAAGAAATTAGGGAAATACACCTATGTAGCAAAGAAGATATGTGGCCTACCCTAATCAGTGCAACCATGAATTCAAAAGAGAAAGAGGTATACAACTCTTTAATAAGGAGGAATAGAGATATTTTCACCAAGAACTATAAATAAATTTTAGGCCTCAATCCTGAAGCATCCACTCACCACTTAGTCCTACCAGAAGATCATCATGGCTACAAAAAAGCCGCAAGAATGGTACACCTGACGTATACTACAAAAATAGAGGCTGAAGTTGATAAGATCATAAAATCAAATTTCATTTGTGAGGTCCAATATCCCATTTTTCTAGAAAATATTAACCCCATTAAAAATAATAATGGAAAAAATCATAGTTTTCATGGATTTTAGGGATCTCAATCAGCACTGTCTGAAAGATGACTTCTTATTCCTGATTATAGAATTTTTTATCGGAGAAACTACAAAATATCATGATCTATCCTTCACGTATGGATATTCAAGATATAAAAAAATCTTAATGGCCCTATAAGATGAAAAGGCAACCACTTTTGGAGTCCCCTAGGGAGTATTTTTCTATAAGGTAATGCTATTTGGTTTGAAAAATGTCGGTGCCACATACCAATGCGCCATGCATCACATTTTCAAAATTTTCTTGGGAAGATTAGTCAAATTATATATTTATTATTTGGTGGTTAAATAATGAAACTGATCGTACCACCTGTTAGATCTTGAAATCATTTTCAACAAACTACAACAGCACAGTCTGAAAATAACCCCTTAAAATGTACTTTCGATGTTACCTCAGGGAAATTTCTTAGATTTGTCATACCCCACCATGGAATAGAATTCAACCCTGAGAATACAAGGGATATCCATGGTATGTCACCTCCTCACAACCTCACTAAGTTCAGAGGACCTCAAGAAAACTTGGCTTATATTCAGTGCTTCATATCCAACCTTCAAGGAAAATGTTTCCCTTCACCAAGTTGATGAAAAAAGGGGGCACGTATCAATGGACTGATGATTTTTAGGAAGAATTCAAAAATATCAATAAATATATCTTAATTAATTCAATAATAATTCCTCATGTCAAAGGAATACCACTCATTCCATATGTGAATGCCTTGGAGTGATCCTTAGGCGCCTTCCTGGCACAGAAGAATGATGTCGGTAGTGAAAATAGTCTCTATTATCTCATTCAAACCCTCATTGATTCTGAGACTCATTATTCAAATATTTATAAGAGCTATATGGCCTTGATATATTTGTTCTAGAAGTTGTGACACTATCTCCAACACCATAAGGTCCACCTGGTCTCACGCAAAAACCCACTCAAATACATTCTCAGTTGTCCAATGTTGACCGAATGCTTATCATGGTGGAAGGTCATCCTAAAATAGTTCTATATATGATTTATATCTCATAAATCCATCAAGGTTTAGGTGTTAGAAGATTTCCTAGCAAAACACCCCTCAGTAGAGATGACTTCAGTGGATGTTGAACTACCTGATGAAAAGATGTTATCTATTCAAGAGTATTCATATATATGGGAAATTCATTTCGATGGTTCATATAGAATATTGAAAGGGAAAATGATGGAAGACCCCAAGCTCAAAAAATTAGGGATGAGATTCATACACATATCTATGGAAAATAAGGCATGCCCTACTCCTTTCTACTATCATAGTGATGCACAAACTGTCACGACCCGCCCTCGGGGTCCGTGCCGTGACTACCCCAAGCCCGCCTTCCATAGGCCAGGGGCTGGCGACTAGCACCAAGGCGTAAATCCCGGTAAAAAGGGAAGGCATTGCCTTTGTAAAGTAAACAAACACCACAGAGTAAGCAAGCGGAAAGTAACACTAAGCAAAAACAGAGTACAACTAAAAGTGCGGAAAGTAAAAGGGGCCGGAAATACAAGCCCAACTGTAAAGTACAACTCGAAAAGGAAAAACAGCAACTGAAAAGTAAAGCTGCTACGCCGAGCTGTCCACTGGAAATCCCACCTGAAGGGTGGGTACAGATAGATCCTCTGCTCCTCGGGTCCCACCGTCTGCTCCGAGTATGTCCCGCCCAGTGGTCTGCCTCTGGGTACCGCCTCGTCGTATAGTCCACCTCCAGGTACCGTCCAGTCCTCGAACACTCGGCCTCTGCCAGTACTGGCCGTCGTCTGCAACCAACACAACGAGGTGCGGGCATAGCCCGTGCAGGGGTGAGTATAACGATACTCAGTAGGGACCCTGAGACCCTCAAGGTCTCACTAAAACCAACAAGGATAACCACAAGAAGATCTCAACAGTTAAACTCTACTTAGGTATATGCCCATACATATACCTAAGTTATCAAGTAACCCATCTCAGTCATGAGGAAACACAAGGATCATGAGATCAACGGATAACCACTACCCAGGCATATGCCCATACATATAACTAAGTTATCAAGTAACCCATCTCAATCATGAGGAAACACAAAGGTCAAAAGACTCAGCTCAAACCAGGATTTTTATTATCGAAACCGTAACTGCTGAAGAGCTCCGTCTCTAGAGTGTACAGTGGTCCTGTCACGACTCCGAGGCCGCCGCTCACTAACCTAAGACTGCTGAGGTACTCCTCCTGTCGAGTACTGCGGGTTTGCGGCCAACTACCTGGCGCTCCGTCCGCTGAGGGTCTGTCGCCAAATACCGGGCGCTCGCCCAAATAGCCTACTGAGGTACTCCTCCTGTCGAGTACCGCGGGTTTGCTGCCAACTACCAGGCGCTCCGTCCGCCGTGGGTCTGCCGCCAAATACCGGGCGCTCCGTCCACTGGGCTAGTCGACTCACTCCAAGTCGAGTCGGTCAAGCAGTCGTCAGGTCTCAGCCGGCTACACGGTCTCCGTATTCTGCACGCTCGTCTCCGGGAGGGTCCGCTCCACGAGCTACTGGTCGACACTCCAAGTATCACAAAGTCCCGCAAAGAAGTATCTCAAAAGACCGTTTCGTCACAGGGGTCTCAACGCAACAGACGGCGCGTCGATCGGACACCCGGTCTGTGAGTTATTAGCCTTTTCGTCCCAGGGGCCCGGTTGGTTTCGTGCGCGAACCAATCCCGGCCGTATCACAACTGTACCCTGAACTCCCATAGGGTATATTCAAAGGGACCGTTACTCAACGTAATCACCAACGCCGCTGACGGTTCGTCAAACGGACGTCCTATCTGAAAGATATCAGCTTTCCCGTTCCAGGGGCCCGGTTGGATTTCGGGTACAATCCAACCCGGCCATACTCCGACTGTATCCAAAACTCGGGTGGAGTATGTCAAAAGTTCCGTCTCATCAAGAGGAAGTCAATGAAACAGACGGCGCGTCAATCGGACGCCCGGTCTGTGAGTTATTGACTTTTTCGTCTCCGGGGCCCGGTTGGTTTTTAAGGCAAAACCAACCCGACCGTACTCCACCTGCGTCCAAACCTCGGGCGGAGTATGCCAAAAGATCCTTCTCACTAAGAGGAACACAACGTGACTGACGGTGCGTCAATCGAACGTCCGTAGCTCAAGATATGAGTGTTTCCGCTCCGAAGGCCCGGTTGGTTTCGTGAACGAACCAACCCGGCCGAACTCAAAGTAACCCGAAACCTTGAGTGCGATATACCGAAACGACCGTCTCGTTCCAAGGATCGCGTTGCCGCTGACGGTTCGTCGATCGGTGGTCCGAGGCTCAAGTTATGGGGCAAAACCCAATTCTGGTTCGAAATGGGGGGGTCCGGGTCCGGGCCGACCCGGCCCGACCCCCCCCCCCCCTGGGCGGCGCGGTGGCCGGCGGCGGCGGCCGGCGGCGGCGGACGGCGGCGGCGCGGCGGCGCGGCGGCGCGTCAGGCCGCGGCGGGCCGCGGTGGCTTGGCGGCTGGCGCCGCATGGAGGCCGCGCGGGGGGAATTTAATTCCCCCGCTGAAGGACTGGCGGCGCGGCATATAGTCGCGCCTCTCTTGCAAAACCGCCCCCCCCCCCATGTGGGGGGCTTTGATTGGCATAAACGGGGGGCTTTGCCCCCCACAAGAAAACTGCCCCCTCTTTAAGAGGGGGTTTCATGAGGTGGCCGGGGGATTAATTCCCCCGGTTTATTGGCATCCGGCCGGCCAGCTGGCCGGCCGGTTTTCTCCAACAGGACCGGAAAAATCCGGTCCCCTCTTCGGCTTCCGACGCCGGCGGCCCGGCCGCCGGTCTTCTCTACCGCCGCGGCCCGGAACCGGCCGCGGTCTCTTCGTCCCGCCGCGGCCCGGAACCGGCCGCGGCGTTCGTCGTCCGGCGCGGTGCGACGGCACCGCGCCCCTCCGCCGCACTTTAAGTTCTTTCAACGCGGCGCGACGGCGTCGCGTTCTTGATGTTTCTTCCATGGTGTGCGCGCGACGGCGTTGCGTAAAATAAACGTACAATCATCCGCGTGGTGCGACGGCACCACGCCACTTGCTTCCATCCACAAAAATAATCAAGAACAATGGAGGGGGGATCGGCCGTGTTCGTGCGGTCCGGCCCCCCTCGCGTTAACAACAACACTTATATAAAATATTCAAAAGCCTCACGTAGACATGCAATCCACGAGCAAGAAATGGGATGAATTAACAATATTCAACAACCCCTACCTCGGGTATAAGGTTCGAAGATTTGTCTACGTTCCGCGGAAGACGACGTCGCGGAGGTCGGGCGTCGCGGTCGTCGTTCGTCAAATTCGACGACGAAGAGGCGCGTCCGAAGAGGCACGTCGTTGGCGAATCCTTGTACGCCGACGAAGGTTGTCCGAGGAAGGTGCGGTGTTCTCTCTCGTTGACACCGAAGACGAAGAAGAGCGGAGCGGCGTTCTTCGTCGGAACTCGATAGTCACACGTTGACGTAGTCGTGGAATATCGGTGTCGATTCCTTTGACGTCGGAGGAAGAGTCGTTATCGAAGGCGTTCGTCGCGGAAAACCGTCGCGGAAGAGATGACGCGGAAGAAGTACGTCGCGTCGCGGATACGGCGTCGCGGATGGATCGTGTTCTTCGGCGGAGAAGTTCTTCGTTGAAGAACGACGTTCTTCGCGTTCTTCGTTGAGTTTGAAGAAGAAGAAGAGGCTCTCCAAAAGCTCTCAAGGAGACAAACAAACAACCCAAAATAAAATAAGACAACTTCTTATTTTATTATTACAATACACATTAGAATTTCAAAAGTTTGAAATTCAAAAAGGTTAAACTCCCATAATTAATTAAGTAACTCAAGTTGACAACATTTAATGAAATGAGTTAAAGGGGAGGTTTTGAGAGAATTTGAGGAGTTGGGGTTCGTGTGGACCCCACCTCACTTAATCCTCCCAAGGGAGGTTAAGTGGATGTGGTTCCCACTCCCAACTCCCTTTGGTAGGACTTAACTAGTTAAAAATAAAATTTGTTCCTCACAAATTTTATTTAACTTAAACTAAAAACCCAAAAACTAATTTTTAACCCGCAACAAACGCAACTCCCGAAAAGGACTCTTTAAGCAAATATCGGTGCTGCGAGTTCATCGGTGCCCTAGGATTTCAATTCCGAGCACCGGATCAAAAGTTAGGAATTCCCGCTCGTTCGTTCACTGAACGTACCCGAGCCAAACTTCGGAAATTAATTCCGGGCACTCCGGGCCTCGGAATCAGGTGCCGTCTGAAACCGCGTTCTTGTAAAATTCTAAAGAAAATTAAGAACAAATTTCCCTTGAATTTTACGGGTCTTTACATTACTCCCACCTCAGGGCTTTACGTCCCCGTAAAGTTACATCAAAAACTAGGGAAACAAAAGAGGGTACTGAGCACGCATCTGAGCCTCCCGCTCCCATGTGCTCTCCTGGAGATTCCCGTGCCGCCATCTGTTGCGCACAAGAGGAATCGATCACCCATGTAGGACCTGCTCCTATCGATCCCCTATCTCCACCGGGACCTCCGTAAAAGTCACCCCATCGTCAACGTCAAGCTCCCCATGGTCAAAGATGTGCGTCGGGTCGTGCACGTATCTCCTCAACTAAGACACGTGGAAGACGTCGTGCACCCGGTGCAACTGAGGTGGTAGAGCCAGGCGATAAGCCACCTCACCAACCCTGTTGAGGACCTGGAAGGGTCCGATGAAGCGCGGAGATAACTTGCCGCCTCGGCCAAATCTCCGAATACCACGTCGAGGTGAGACCCGCAAGAAGACGTGGTCACCATCCTCGAACTCTAGTGGCCTCCACCTCCTGTCAGCGTATGAATTCTGCCGGCTCTGTGCTGTCCTTATCCGCTCCTGGATGACATGGACCTCCTCTGACGTGGCCCGGACCATCTCTGGTCCCACAAGAGCTGCAAGATTTCTTCTTTGCCGATAAGAGAAACCTGGTCTCATCCCCTGGATGAACCACATTCTTTGCCTAAAACAGTCAATCCTAACATGGATGATACTAATCCATACCAAGGATGATGTCGTAAGGCCTCGACGCTACTACTAAGAGATCCAACCGTTACTCTCGCCTCCAAGGGTTGAGTCACACTGTCGGCATCAGTGTGTGGTAACTGGGTCTCCTCCAGTAGATGTCTCACAAGTGAGGGTCAAGTCAACAGTCAACTGGAACCTCTTAGTAACATCACAAAAGAGGACAGGAAAGAAAACATCACAAAGGTATGCGTCTTTTATTATTGCAGCTCATAATACAAGACACTACACAAAAGCAACATCAACATGGAACTAGAAGTACAAAAGACGTATCCACTAGTTCCTCCCCTGTCCACCTGCTCCCAGAGCTCCAGCATTTGTCGCTGCCTCAACCTCGGTGGCTCCCTCCAAGCCTGCGGATCGAGGAGTCGGACAGTCACGTGCCAGGTGACCCTTTCCGCGGCATGAGTAACACAACCTGCTCCTTGCACGGCTAGCTCTGTTCCCACTCCGGGTGCCCTGCACCACCGGTCCTAAAACCCGAGATCGCCCAACTGCTGGTCTGGTCCTCCTGGACCTCTGCATCATCTGTCTACTGCCCACAGATGACTCGGCTTCTAATCGAAAAACACGCGGCAAAGGCAGAATCTTCTGTACACGCTCGGGGTGTAGAGATACTGGCACAAACTCCACCCTGAAGAAGGTCTCGAAGTCTTCCCATGCGAAGTTCATCTCATCGCAAAACTGAAACAAGTGGCTCCACCACTTACCTGCTGCTGCCTGAAGAAGGCTGGTAGCAAAGATCACCATGAAGTCTGCCGGCGTCCCCACTAGCCTGAAGACTCTCACCACAGCCTCCAGCCAAACCTCAGCCGCCTGCGGGTCCGTCTCTCCCCGGAACCTGGGTGGCCTCTGGCGCTGGAACTCGTGCAGCGCGCTCAAGCGTCGTGCATCGCCTACTGCTGGGGCTGGTGGCATCGGTGGCCCAACGTATGGTAGTACCACTGGTGCCTCCGCTGGTGCCTCAACTGCAAGAGGGCCCTGCACTGAAGCCTCGTCACTCGACAGACTGTCAGCACGCTCATCCCTCCGGGCTCTAGCTGGCTGCCGTCGTGGGGCCATCCTGAAAGAAACAACGTAACACGATCAAACGATTATACCTGGTGAGCTGACCTGGTTTGAGCTGTTTTAAGGGGAAAAACCTTTGAAAACACACACGCAATCAGTGTTTTCGTGCACAAAGTCGGAAATCAGTTGTCAGGGTCCTGGTGTATGGATACGTCGGCCGCCCGCACCAACACTGGACTCCCTGGACTGAAAACCACACTCGGTACCCTTAACACTATTGCTTCACAGAAATAAAGATCAGAGTCTGCGGTAGAACCGACCACCTCTGATACCAATTTGTCACGACCCGCCCTCGGGGTCCGTGCCGTGACTACCCCAAGCCCGCCTTCCATAGGCCATGGGCTGGCGACTAGCACCAAGGCGTAAATCCCGGTAAAAAGGGAAGGCATTGCCTTTGTAAAGTAAACAAACACCACAGAGTAAGCAAGCGGAAAGTAACACTAAGCAAAAACAGAGTACAACTAAAAGTGCGGAAAGTAAAAGGGGCCGGAAATACAAGCCCAACTGTAAAGTACAACTCGAAAAGGAAAAACAGCAACTGAAAAGTAAAGCTGCTACGCCGAGCTGTCCACTGGAAATCCCACCTGAAGGGTGGGTACAGATAGATCCTCTGCTCCTCGGGTCCCACCGTCTGCTCCGAGTATGTCCCGCCCAGTGGTCTGCCTCTGGGTACCGCCTCGTCGTATAGTCCACCTCCAGGTACCGTCCAGTCCTCGAACACTCGGCCTCTGCCAGTACTGGCCGTCGTCTGCAACCAACACAACGAGGTGCGGGCATAGCCCGTGCAGGGGTGAGTATAACGATACTCAGTAGGGACCCCGAGACCCTCAAGGTCTCACTAAAACCAACAAGGATAACCACAAGAAGATCTCAACAGTTAAACTCTACTTAGGTATATGCCCATACATATACCTAAGTTATCAAGTAACCCATCTCAGTCATGAGGAAACACAAGGATCATGAGATCAACGGATAACCACTACCCAGGCATATGCCCATACATATACCTAAGTTATCAAGTAACCCATCTCAATCATGAGGAAACACAAAGGTCAAAAGACTCAGCTCAAACCAGGATTTTTATTATCGAAACCGTAACTGCTGAAGAGCTCCGTCTCTAGAGTGTACAGTGGTCCTGTCACGACTCCGAGGCCGCCGCTCACTAACCTAAGACTGCTGAGGTACTCCTCCTGTCGAGTACTGCGGGTTTGCGGCCAACTACCTGGCGCTCCGTCCGCTGAGGGTCTGTCGCCAAATACCGGGCGCTCGCCCAAATAGCCTACTGAGGTACTCCTCCTGTCGAGTACCGCGGGTTTGCTGCCAACTACCAGGCGCTCCGTCCGCCGTGGGTCTGCCGCCAAATACCGGGCGCTCCGTCCACTGGGCTAGTCGACTCACTCCAAGTCGAGTCGGTCAAGCAGTCGTCAGGTCTCAGCCGGCTACACGGTCTCCGTACTCTGCACGCTCGTCTCCGGGAGGGTCCGCTCCACGAGCTACTGGTCGACACTCCAAGTATCACAAAGTCCCGCAAAGAAGTATCTCAAAAGACCGTTTCGTCACAGGGGTCTCAACACAACAGACGGCGCGTCGATCGGACACCCGGTCTGTGAGTTATTAGCCTTTTCGTCCCAGGGGCCCGGTTGGTTTCGTGCGCGAACCAATCCCGGCCGTATCACAACTGTACCCTGAACTCCCATAGGGTATATTCAAAGGGACCGTTACTCAACGTAATCACCAACGCCGCTGACGGTTCATCAAACGGACGTCCTGTCTGAAAGATATCAGCTTTCCCGTTCCAGGGGCCCGGTTGGATTTCGGGTACAATCCAACCCGGCCATACTCCGACTGTATCCAAAACTCGGGCGGAGTATGTCAAAAGTTCTGTCTCATCAAGAGGAAGTCAATGAAACAGACGGCGCGTCAATCGGACGCCCGGTCTGTGAGTTATTGACTTTTTCGTCTCCGGGGCCCGGTTGGTTTTTAAGGCAAAACCAACCCGACCGTACTCCACCTGCGTCCAAACCTCGGGCGGAGTATGCCAAAAGATCCGTCTCACTAAGAGGAACACAACGTGACTGACGGTGCGTCAATCGGACGTCCGTAGCTCAAGATATGAGCGTTTCCGCTCCGAAGGCCCGGTTGGTTTCGTGAACGAACCAACCCGGCCGAACTCAAAGTAACCCGAAACCTTGAGTGCGATATACCGAAACGACCGTCTCGTTCCAAGGATCGCGTTGCCGCTGACGGTTCGTCGATCGGAGGTCCGAGGCTCAAGTTATGGGGCAAAACCCAATTCTGGTTCGAAATGGGGGGGGTCCGGGTCCGGGCCGACCCGGCCCGACCCCCCCTGGGAGGCGCGGTGGCCGGCGGCGGCGGCCGGCGGCGGCGGACGGCGGCGGCGCGGCGGCGCGGCGGCGCGTCGGGCCGCGGCGGGCCGCGGTGGCTTGGCGGCTGGCGCCGCATGGAGGCCGCGCGGGGGGAATTTAATTCCCCCGCTGAAGGACTGGCGGCGAGGCATATAGCCGCGCCTCTCTTGCAAACCCCCCCCCCATGTGGGGGGATTTGATTGGCATAAACGGGGGGCTTTGCCCCCCACAAGAAAACCGCCCCCTCTTTAAGAGGGGGTTTCATGAGGTGGCCGGGGGATTAATTCCCCCGGTTTATTGGCATCCGGCCGGCCAGCTGGCCGGCCGGTTTTCTCCAACAAGACCGGAAAAATCCGGTCCCCTCTTCGGCTTCCGACGCCGGCGGCCCGGCCGCCGGTCTTCTCTACCGCCGCGGCCCGGAACCGGTCGCGGTCTCTTCGTCCCGCCGCGGCCCGGAACCGGCCGCGGCGTTCGTCGTCCGGCGCGGTGCGACGGCACCGCGCCCCTCCGCCGCACTTTAAGTTCTTTCAACGCGGTGCGATGGTGTCGCGTTCTTGATGTTTCTTCCATGGTGTGCGCGCGACGGCGTTGCGTAAAATAAACGTACAATCATCCGCGTGGTGCGACGGCACCACGCCACTTGCTTCCATCCACAAAAATAATCAAGAACGATGGAGGGGGGATCGACCGTGTTCGTGCGGTCCGGCCCCCCTCGCGTTAACAACAACACTTATATAAAATATTCCAAAGCCTCACGTAGACATGCAATCCACGAGCAAGAAATGGGATGAATTAACAATATTCAACAACCCCTACCTCGGGTATAAGGTTCGAAGATTTGTCTACGTTCCGCGGAAGACGACGTCGCGGAGGTCGGGCGTCGCGGTCGTCGTTCGTCAAATTCGACGACGAAGAGGCGCGTCCGAAGAGGCACGTCGTTGGCGAATCCTTGTACGCCGACGAAGGTTGTCCGAGGAAGGTGCGGTGTTCTCTCTTGTTGACACCGAAGACGAAGAAGAGCGGAGCGGCGTTCTTCGTCGGAACTCGATAGTCACACGTTGACGTAGTCGTGGAATATCGGTGTCGATTCCTTTGACGTCGGAGGAAGAGTCGTTATCGAAGGCGTTCGTCGCGGAAAACCGTCGCGGAAGAGATGACGCGGAAGAAGTACGTCGCGTCGCGGATACGGCGTCGCGGATGGATCGTGTTCTTCGGCGGAGAAGTTCTTCGTTGAAGAACGACGTTCTTCGCGTTCTTCGTTGAGTTTGAAGAAGAAGAAGAGGCTCTCCAAAAGCTCTCAAGGAGACAAACAAACAACCCAAAATAAAATAAGACAACTTCTTATTTTATTATTACAATACACATTAGAATTTCAAAAGTTTGAAATTCAAAAAGGTTAAACTCCCATAATTAATTAAGTAACTCAAGTTGACAACATTTAATGAAATGAGTTAAAGGGGAGGTTTTGAGAGAATTTGAGGAGTTGGGGTTCGTGTGGACCCCACCTCACTTAATCCTCCCAAGGGAGGTTAAGTGGATGTGGGTCCCACTCCCAACTCCCTTTGGTAGGACTTAACTAGTTAAAAATAAAATTTGTTCCTCACAAATTTTATTTAACTTAAACTAAAAACCCAAAAACTAATTTTTAACCCGCAACAAACGCAACTCCCGAAAAGGACTCTTTAAGCAAATATCGGCGCTGCGAGTTCATCGGTGCCCTCGGATTTCAATTCCGAGCACCGGATCAAAAGTTAGGAATTCCCGCTCGTTCGTTCACTGAACGTACCCGAGCCAAACTTCGGAAATTAATTCCGGGCACTCCGGGCCTCGGAATCAGGTGCCGTCTGAAACCGCGTTCTTGTAAAATTCTAAAGAAAATTAAGAACAAATTTCCCTTGAATTTTATGGGTCTTTACACAAACAATGAAATAGAGTACCATGCCCTCATTAAAGGCATAGATCTAGCACTTCAGGTACAAGGAGAACACTTGAAGATAAAAATGTGACTCAAAACTGGTCATCAAGAAAATCAATGGCGACTATGATATCAAGAAATAGGAGCTAATACATTTGATTCATCATGTTTGAGAACTGATGGTAGAGTTACACTTAGATCCAAAATTAACTCATGTTCTCTGGTCACAAAATGCACAAGCCGATGCATTAGAAAATGCATCCACTGCTCTGGAAAAACCAAACTGGGATGAAACAATCATCAACATTGCCCTCTATCATATAGTATTACCATTCGTTTGGGGAAACACATAAGAAATTGATGAGATTTGTCCCATCCCTAAGTCATATGGTCCTACCACTGACTGGATGAATCCCATCATGGATTAACTTTAAAAGAGAGAACTCCCACCAAACAACTCTAGAATAGAACAAACTTAGAGATGAGAAATTAACTTTTTTTCTATATGATGGAACAAATCAAAAAAAGGAACTTTATAAGTGAGGCCTTGATGGGATCCTTCTCATATTCATTTATAGAGAAGAGACAATCATCATTATGAAGGAAGTGAATGTCGGAGCTTGTGGGGAACATCAATTAGTATCTAAGATCTCTCACTAAATTTGAAGTCTTGGATACTATCATCCCACAATGATGTAAGATTGTGTTGAATTCTCCAAAAAACACCATTCATGTTAGGTTCATACCAATTTCATCCATCAACCATTGGCATTACTTCACATAAACAAGTACTCCTGGATATTTTTCATAAGGGGAATGGATGTCTTGGGACCATACCCACCCACTACGGACAAGAAATTCAAGTATATTATCACAGAAACTGACTTCTTTTCCAAATTGGTAGAAGTTTCACCCCTCAAGGAGATCAGGTCAAGAAGAATTTTCAGCTTTTTGAAATCCAACATCATCACCAGATTTGGTGTCCCACAAAAAATAATGGTAGACAATGGCACCAATTTATGCTATGTTGAGTTGTATAAGATATATCAAGAGTATAAAGTCAAGTCCAACTGTTCATCCTTCTACCATGCAGTGGCCAACAGGCATATAGAGGCCTTCAAGAAGAACCTATCTAATATAATCCAAAAGATGGTAGAAAAGAATAAGAAATCATAGTCAGACAATCTCCTCCATGCTCTATGGGCTTACCAAACCACGACCCACACCACCACTCAAGAAACTTCATACTCATTATTATACAAGATAGAGGTGGTTCTATCTATCAAATTTCAACTACCATAAATCCACATTGTTGTTTGTGATCAATTATCCACACATGATCAATCCAAAAAATGACTCGATGAGTTGAAGTGACTAGATAAGAAAATATTTCACACTTTGCACCATTTGGAAGTTTACCAAAATCAGATTGCACGAGCCTTCAACAAAAAGGTCTGCCTCCAATCTTTCCTCAAAGTAGAATCGGTGTGGGTCCTCATAACCCTAATGATACTTGGGAAGAAACCTCCAAAATTGGATCCAAAATGGGAAGTAACATAGGTCATACAAAAGTTCTACTTTAATGGAGCATATTTCTTAATTTCAATGGATAGATAGCTCACCATAGCTCCCACCAATGCAATATTCTTGAAGAAATATTTCATGTAGCCAAAATTTGATTTCCAGATGGCATGATGTAAAACTACATGATGAAATCATATTCACTGCATGATGCTAAACTACATGGCCAAAACATCCTGGTCGCATAATGTTAAATTGCATGATAAAACAACCTTGTTGCATGACATTAAACTGCACAGTATGGATTTCCTAACCGCATGAAGCTAAACTTCATGGTATTTGTCTTACTAAACACATGACACTAAACTATATAGGGATCATTGTGTTTCAATCAATGATTCATCAGACATAATTTAGATCTATTCTAGAGAAAGATAAAATTCCCCTATTCTTATGCAAGAGTCAGATCCACATAGAAACCCTCTTTCTCTAGAACTACATGTAGCTTGATTCCTATTGATACAAGATACGTAGTGAAACCTTGACTCTATGTCTTAGGCCCAGCCACCACCATCAAAAAACAATCCCTCCCTCCATGTTTATAGACCAAACCAATTCAAGTAGGTCTCTTCACATAACTAAATATGTCTTGATTCCCCTCTTTCAATGGGATACATAGAGATACCTCAATATTAAATCTTGGTCCAGCCACCACATGATACAAAATACCATTTTTTACCTTCAACTACCACTATATTGTAAGAGAAAACTATTGATATTCCTTGCTTCTCACACTGAGCATATCTCACATGAGCATAGGAATGGTGATAAAGACTTCCCCCACACACAAAAAAGAGTAAAATTGCATTAAAGTTCCATCACCTTGAAAAGAAATGGTTAAAAATACCCCCTCCCTATGCATGGGTTAGACCAGTACAGGGAACATGATTTTAGAACTACCTATGGCTTGATTCCTACCCTCATAGGATACGTAGTGAATCTAGGATTCTACATCCTTAGGCCCAACCTCCATAACAAAAAAAATCATCTTTTCCCTATGTATGAACCAAACTGTGTAGGTAATTTCATTCTAGAACTATATGTGACTTGATTTCTGCACTCATAGGATATGTAGTGACTTCTGGATTCTATATCCTTGGGCTCATCCACCACCAAAAAAATATCCCCATATGCTATAAAAAAATGTAAACCTATGAAAGAGATCATAAACCTTTATTCCTACAACAAGTATTTGTCGAAATCTCATGCCCCCTTCTAAATATGAGTCATATCTATGTGAGGGATTCCATAATTCACAACTAATCATGATCTTGATGTTTCTTTCATGTCTAGATACACCATTTCCATCCATCAAACTCCATGCCCTAATAAATCTTGTATCCTCATAACTATCTATGCCCATTGGAAATGGAAGGTCAGTATCCAGAGGGAAAATTTGTTTAACTATGTATACAATGCCTCAGCGGATCCATATAAGTTTCCCACAAAAATGGTCTATAACCAAAGGAAAATCCATCCTCGGCATAGGATTTTCCTACCTTCGTGCGCCTAACAGCTTCCAAGCCCTGTATCATTCATCCTAATCCAAGGGTCCCTGGGATCATGGTTTACACTTTCTTCTCCTCTTTATGTCTGAGGCATTCTAGAATATCTCGGCCTGATTAGCCCAGACTTATTCATGATTTTTTATGACAAAACATCCTCATTGCATGATATTAAATTACATGTCATAATAATGTTCTCACCTAAGAGGATACCGCTTCTGGAATTGGTCACCTACCATGACACATCACAGAACTATGTACAGCTTAATTCATGACTACATAGGATATGTAGTGACACCTGGATTCTCATCCCAGTCCATCCATCCTAAAAAGTAAAAAAATTCCCCCTTCATATGAGCTGGAATTACGCAGGATTCTTTCGGTAAAGAACTATGTCTGGTTTGATTCCAATCATCCCATGAGATATATAGTGACACCTAGATCCTATAACCTAGATTCAACTGTGGAATTCATAAAAATGTTCCCTTATCTGCATAAAAGCTAATTCGAAGCAAGGGGCTTCCACACATGCCCTATTTGCAAGACCATTCCAAGAAGAATCACATGTCCCTTTTTTCATGTCAAGTCATCTACATCCTCACCACAAGATGATAAAATTCATGGAATCTACATCCTCTCCACATGACATTAAATTGTAAAGTAATTGTCCTAATCATATGATGCTAAACTGCATGATAAAATGTCAGTGTTGTACGCTGTTAAAACTACACAACATCACCCCAAATATAAAATGATCCTTTCCCTAATCACACCATCCCTAGTTAGTGGATTAAATTCACTCTGACCCTTATTTCTCACACCTATCACAGCTCATGTGGCCTAGGGACCTCGATAGGGGATTCCCCACAACACAATGTAAAATTAATCCATAGTAGTTAGTCCTAATGAAACAACCTTAAAAGAAATGCTAGAATTATCCTCTCCAAGTTGGGAAACCCAAAGTCCTAACTGCGTGACATTAAACTACAAGGTACCCTAAGAACTATGTCTAGATTGATTTCTCTGTGTATAGGATACATAGTGACACCTGGATGACAGATCTTAAGCCTAGCCACCAAAGGAAACAAATATATCAAAAATCCCCCCACTCCCTACATATAGAGCAGACCTAGGTAGGGAGTCTAATTTCAGGACACCCAAATCTTGAAAACTAGGTCCAACTCCAATAAAGGAATCAAAATGCCCCACTCTATGTATGAGTCAGATATATGTAGGGAAATATTCAATTCCATAGGAAATTATGGCCTGAATATTTCAAAATATGTCTAAATATACCTTTTCTATCCATCAAAATCTATGCCTCTATAAATCTTGGATCCCCATAAACCTCCTCGTCCATCATAAATAGAAGTTCAATATCGTATGGACACCTTTGTTTGACTATACAAACAATTCCCTAGTGGATCTGCATAAGTTTCCCACAAAAAGGCCTTATCAGCCGAAGGAAAATTCTTCCTCAAGAGAGGTTTTTCCTACCTCCATACTCCCAATGGATTCCAAGACCTATACCATTTCTCCCATTCTGAGAGCCCTCATAACCATATTTTACACTTTCCTTCCCATCTAAATCTTGGATATGTTAGGATATCCTGGTCCGGTTATGCTCTATTTACTTGGGGCTTATATATCAATGTCCTAATCACGTGACATTAAAATTGCATGATGCTTGATACTCAATGTTCACTCTTGGGTATAGGTATGTCAAATAATATATTTCCCTCCATGTTCCTATGTGTGAAATAAATCTACATAGGAAAGTTTAGTATGTTTCCCGCCACATTGGTGATCTCGTATGCAAGGCACAAATGCCCCATTCATATGCATAAATCAGATCCGCATATGGATAGACTTTAAACATTAAAATAAATACATTCAAATTGATTCCTATCATTATAGGATATGTAGTGATACCCAAATCTCATATCTAAAGTCTAGCCCTGAAACAAATTTCCTCTTCCTTTCATGCGCAAGGGTCAGACCTGCGTATGGAACTTCCTCACACCTGTATGGGAAGAATGTCTCCACCCATTCCAAGGAAATCTCGGTCTGAAATACCCCCTTTCATGTTTGGGTACCCCCTTCATAAAACATACTCTGTGTCCAGAAATGTATTAATCCCCATAACCATTTTTGGCCATCAGAAATGGAATTTTAGTATCATTGGTACACCTTTATTTGACAATGTACACAATTCTCTGATGGCTCTACATAAGTTTCCTACAAAAAGGACATGTCATCCAAAGGAAAGTTCATCCTCAAGAGAGGATTTTCTACCTCAGTACGCCCCTATGATGTTTATGTCTCACCCCACTCTTGGTTTTGAAAACACCTAGATTATATTTTACATTTTCTCTCCCCTTTCATGATTGAATATGATAGAACATTTCTATTCAGACTATCGTGAAAAAGATGAATCACCCCCCCCCCCTCTGGTTAGAGTAGAATGACTTTAAGTCACAAATTGAAAATGTCCTCATTGTGAAACATTAAAATACACCATGCATCATCCCTCCTTTACACTAGTCAAATATGTGTAGGAGTGTCATTCTCATTAAAAGATGGTTCAAATGCCCCTATCACTTTCATACATCATTCCCTCAACATGACACTCATTGTGGAATTCAATGACAAAATGAATTCAAATTATCATAAAATTTCTTGGACATCAGATATGGGAGATCAGTGTCCTATGGAAACCTTTGTTTTACTATGCACACAATACCCTGACGGCTCTGCATAAGTTTCCCACAAAAAAGGCCTATCGATCGAAGTCAAATTCTTCCTTAGGATAGTATTTTCTTACTTATTTATTCCCCATGGATTTAATTCCCCGTATCATATTCTATATCCAAAAACCACAAAATCTTGGTCAAGAAAAATACCTCATTTATGTATGAAAGACATTGGGACATCCTTGGTCAATGAGTTTTAAATTGGGGCCCTTGCCCTACAAATCATGGTAAAAAATGTTTGACCTAAAACATAAACCTCATTTAAAGTTGTTCGACCTAAAATATCAGTAATGCTAGTCTATTTTACAAGACTTTAAACTGCCCATGAGGAAGAGATGAAACTCTCCTGGATGAAAACTCATAAAAGGTATCCTAGAAAAAAGTTTAGTACCAGCTTGCTAAACCAAAACTTTGTATGGTTTGGGAAAAATATCAAGCAATCAAAAAATCTAAAGAGTCACAAATATTTTTAGGTTAAAACCCCCTGTAAAGGGAAGACTAAGAAAAATTTAGGTTATACCCGCTAATCCCACATTAAATCAGGTTTTGGAAAAAATTAGGGTGATAATGAAAAGGAAGAAAAGTTTTTAAGGTTTTCTATATAGCCCTAGAAATAGTCTAAATACACTCACTGGGTTCTTTGGCTTAGGAAAAAAATAAGAGCATTATTTGATTAATTTAATTTAATTATCCAAGATCATGATTCAGATTGATATCTAGTGAAAGGTTATTTTTCAAAATATAGTAAATTAAAATTGATTGACATTGTATGAAAAGATGAAGTAGAAACCTAGAAGAGAAATCAAGTTTCCATTATATTGAATAGGAATAGGAGAATATCCACAACCTGGAGTCTCTGCCTAATTTCAAAACAATTATAGAATCAGATAACACATAAGATTACAATGAAGCTTGACTAGATATTTCTAGAAGATTGATAATCGCCTTATATGGTCCATAAAGGGATTGATCTAAGGCGTTCCTTTGTTCTTCTTCAGCTTTGAATGGTGGATGCACTCATTTCACAATATCCCTGAGATCACACCTTTCTATTTAGTGGACTCATAATTGGCACTTTTTTGTTCTAGTTGTTCCTTCATCTTGGCTATACAAGCCTCACACTCTCATAAATTTTTTTTTGGGTTATCACTTGTTCATAAGTATTCACTTAGTCAGCCACCAGGTGGTCCAACTCCGCATTAATATCCTGAAATGTATTCCTTTGATGATGTGAGGAATTGAATTGAGTAAGTATGCCTTCACAAGCATCTATATCCTCCCAAACCATGAAAATTTGGTATACGAGAAGGTTCAGGTGTCAGTAATCAAAGTCGCCTGAACCCAAATTGATAAAAAATCATCGAATGTTTTCCTCCTCATCAGCAAAGTTCACCAGGGGAAATTCTATGGAAAGGGTATAAATTTGAATACATTCCCATCTCTGTTGGGTCAGTGTTTCCTAATGAAATTGTGGATTTAGTTCCCCCCCCCACCACCACCACCACCACGATGGGTATATAATAGAGAAGCTCAATCATGGAAGATAGATCCATCCTTAGTTGAGTTACCCAAGAAATCTCCCACTCTACAGGTGGTTCGGCCTCTGGAGCTAAACACATGAGGTTGGATAAAATTTTAGGAATGTTTAGTGATGTCCCACTTAGGCTGGCTTTATTAGGGCTTCAAAATGTATCATCCAAATATATTGGGTCTGAGTCACTCTTCACAGATATTGGGTGCACAGATGAAGCCCCTTTAGAATGCATGCAACAGTGAATGTAAATCCTTCTTGTAGTAGGAATATAGGATGATGGCATAGTCGGCATAGTTGGGACTAGATTAGAAGCAGTTAATGGATTCTAAACTTGCTGAACTAGCCTTTCCATTACCTCATCAGGGTAGAAATCCGCCCACAAGTGATTATAATCCAACAACAAGTAAGTTAAGTCCACTGTGGTAGAAATAAGGACATCTATGCTAGCATCCTCCCACACCAACATCAGCCATAATTGGTGAAGGATGACTGGATGAGATTCCCTATTTACTTGGGTAATAGGCAGAAATGTGATCTGTTGTAGGTATCCAAATTTATTAGCAAACCTATAAGGGGTATAGAGTTCACAAATGGTCACTCTATCTATGTGCACGGTCAATACTACATCCTGAAGTGTGATGATATAAGAACATCCTTCTAGGGATCCCCTATCATTATCCATCATTGTTCCATGGGGTGTAGTGTAAGGAGAAAAGTGAATTGAGAAACATCACTCAATAATTCGTCCATGCCATTGATGTTCAAAGATTGAGGATGAATGATAGAAATATTGATAATAGCTTGATAGAAGTCATAATGAGGAACTATTGAATACCAGTACTCATAGCAAGGGAAATTCTCTTCCATCCAAGCATAAAGAAATTTAAATTCCCTGATAAGATGATGCGGGGGTGTTCCCTCCTGCATCTTCCCCAACAATTTGTATATATGGGAAAGGTTATGGATGGCTAGGTTGATGGGTTTTCCCTCTACCAAAGTTTTTTTCATCATTAAGGTAAAATATCTAACACTGGTGTATACATCACGGGAAGGGAAAATCCATCCACTTAGGAACATGGAAAAGAAACCCGCTAATCTGAGCTCAGGCAATACGTCTGACCAGATCTCATAACCCCAGGTGGTATATCAACCTGCCTCAAGAGTATCACAATATGAGCCTTGAATATGTGAAGATTGTTGAGTTGGATGTGTTCAACTATGGTGGACTTTTGGCTTCATCCCATTCACCTACAAGAATATCCCTATCCAATATTTGAATGAAATAAGTGAGTGAGAGTGAATAGGTTGACCAAGAAATCACTCTTCCCTGACTAGTAAATCCATCGCCAGTAGAGATACATGTTCGAAATTCTCCCAAGTATTGGATGATGGTAATAATTCATCATACATATTACCAAGGATGGGAAGTCCTCCTATCTGGTATATATCCCACAAAGTTATCCCCACTTCACCATGAGAAAAGTGGAAGGATTGGTGCTTGAACACTAGAAACTAAGTGGTTTGGGAAGCATTTTTTCTAGTAGGTAAATTGTAAACTAGAAAACCCATATTTCTTAATATATATTCATTTATTCCAACCACTCGGAGGACTCCAAGTAGTCTTGGTGCACCCAAAATGCTCAGGCCCATTCATCAGAGAAGCACCCTATAGATCGCAGGTCCCACTTGGAGTTCCACCATCCATTGGGATTGCCTCATGAAAGGTTGGCAGTAGACGGATAATCTTAGATGATTTATCCTAAAGATGTTTTATAGTGGTGTTGATTACTCTGGGTCCACATGGATCCATTTATAATAAACATATACTCTTGGCTTAAAGTAGTTGTGATCTCTCCCATGACAGAAATATTTTCTCGATCACACCCTCGAGATGTTTCGAGGTGAACGATAAGGTTGCTATGGTAAACCCATGGAAAAGGAGAATCATCTTGGAGTCCAAAGTTATAAATTGTATACTTTTTAGATAGTGGGTATTCCATAAGTCTAGGCGAAAGAAGATCTTTTAGAGTGCCCTCTAGAGGAACAACACAAGATTCGAGGTTGTCCCTAACATTCTCAACTATAGTCTCCCTTCTTCTAGTCACATCTATTGAGATAAGGATAACAACCATTATTTATCCTACATTGTATGAGAGAAATGATGTTATTCCAACAAAAAATCATCAAAGTACTAAAATTAGTATACATACTAAATGGTCTCTGAACTGATTGTCCGCAAAAGGCATCATCCACAAACTGAAAGTTCATGGAAGCTCACGTACTATTGGCCCACAAAGAATTGGAAAGCAAACCAATAGTTTATGAAGAAATAAAAGCTCATACAAACCCATGCTATGTGGAATCCCAAACTCACCGTTCATATAAATAATTTTTTTAGTTCATGGGCAAAGGGTGTCTACAAAGGAGATGGTTCATGGAAATGAAGTGGTCGAGAGAATCGTGGGAGCACAGCGTTCACTAAGAAATGCAGTAAAAGGTAAAATAACCTGCCCCCCCCCCCTTAATTATAGGCATAGTTCCCCCTCTAGTTCCACCCTTATACCACAAACCATTTCAATTCCGGACTGCTTTCTACATCAGAATAGCTGCCTCTTTGTCCCAATCAGAACCCATTTAGATGGAGGGAATTTGTTGGGTCTTGAAAACTTTGAAAAGGGAAATAAAATAATCCCAAGTATTTGAAAAATGGATGAAAATTAATTGAACAAAAAATTGAAGAATAATATTTGAATCCAAAAATTTCGCAAAGGAATGAAGAGGAATTGTGAATCAGATCTCCTTCACAGACCGCTGCTTCGTATGGCGGTCTGCGATTTCGTAAAGCATTTGTGAGATGACCAGTTTGTGGGATTGAATCAACAATTCAGGTCCCCCAAAAACTAAATCATTTGTGGGAAGTAGGTGTAGAAATATTCCCCACATAATATCCCCCATGAACTCAAACAATTTGCAGGCGAGTCGGAGCCAGTGACTTCTCGTGAATGAAACAAAGTCATTGGCGAGAATGAGGTGGTAGTCCTCATTGTTGTGGATCATGAAACCATGCCTCCACTAACTGATTCATCCATATAACAGGTTTCTCCCATGGGCCTTTACAAAAGATGGTTTTTGGCCCACCGATCCAGTTCTTCCACCTCTCTATAAAAGGACCCCAAGGGGGAATGGAAAGGAGGACATTTTTTGGAGGACTTGAGCGATCGAAGGCACAAAAGAAGATAACACCGTAAAAGGACTCTTTTGATGATTCCCTACAAGTATAACTCACTGAATATAATTAAATAAGGAAATATAATACTAATTTTCAGACCACGAACCTAGCTTCCCTCATGGATGAATTTCCCACAAAGTGCAGAACCAATACCCCTTCTTCAATCTGGTATCCTGCATAGCCATACGCTGTGTGGGTGTAACCCTAGACCACATAGAAAATCACTATGAGGATGTATCATAGCCCCATGTAGCATCGTGCTACACATAAGGAACTTAGCACTGTGTAGTAAAACACTACATGGATGGAACATGGTTCCGCATAGAAAAATTTTATGTGGACCGAATCCAGGTATGCATACCATCATGGTACGTGGATGGACCCTTCACTTATATAGCATCATGATATGTGAGGGAAACCCCATCCCGCATAAAGAAATGGTATGTGGAATGGGGTATTCTCGGGCATTCCACCCTCTAGTTTTAATATTTTCCTTCTGTTTCCATCGTATTACCCTTATCCCCACAGCGAACCAGTCCAACGCCATTAGGACAAAGCCTCTTCCAAATCCACCAGAACTATATGATAAAACCATCAGGTGAATCAGTGTTCCCTTCTAAGTTTACATACCCATGGTAAATGGATTCACATGGGTAATCCCTATAACAAGGAGGACCCTTGGAATGTCCCTAAGTTTACATTCCAGTGGTAATGCGGGTTATGACCTTAGGATGCTCACATGTACCTCCCCGTTCTAGGGATTAAGGGTACTCACTAGATTTTCCCATCGATGAGGGATAGTGATAAGTAAGGTAATATCACACTTACTATCCACTTTAATAAGAAATAATGCTCCATCCCTTTCCCAGAATCAACCTTAGGGAACTCCTTCTGAGGTAATCCCTTAGCCTCTCTTCAGGGAAGTGTTGTATCCCCGACCTCTCGCACTATCATCCTCCTACTTTTCCACCAGTGTAGAGGGGAAATTGTTTGATCTCCTGGATATATCTCTTCCTCTTGTTTCTCACAATGATAATGACTCACATAGGCTTAGAGATTAGTGGCAGTCATGGAATCCGCAAGATTCACCCGGTATTTGAACAACAAGAAATATGATTCCTACTCTAACCAGGATATTTAGGACGCATGTCTAGGGCCTGAGAAAAAATGGACATTCTCTATAGATATAAGTCCCAAATAGTGATAAATGGTCCTCTTATTCTATGTAATCCCAAATCATAACACCCTAAAATGGGTCGCTTCAATGCGTAAGTTCCAGCTTTCCAAACTGTGTGTTTTCTGATTCCTCTTGTGAGGATACATAGGAATTCCATCATATAGGTTTGATCCCAACATTGAAACAATTATTGGCCCCCTATATAATGATAAACTCTAGAGGGATATCCCATATGGATCAAAACCAACATTTTCTCAATGAACGACTAAGGAATTATTGATTTGTCCATAAGAGGGTAACATTGATGAAGAACCTTAGATACATATGTATTTCTTCATTAATGGAGGACCTAAAATATATATAGATAATTTCAAACCCATTTGTATTCATGATTGATCTTACCTAGGGGTAGTCCATGGACACATACTTGGGAATGAACCAAGTATTCACAAACATATGAACATAGATTAAATCTATAAGAGAGTCCCATAATAGGTAATAGTCCCCCCCCCCCAAAGGGTGTGATGAGCCCGAGTTCCCTTCCTCTCAACTAATGTGAGTTCTTAAATTTCATTGTCCAAATAATCCAATGAACACCTAACTTTGGAAACTAGGTCCATGAATCATGTATGTATTAGTCTTTGGGTGTTTTTTATCATTGAATAAACCCGTTGGAGACCATATGAGGACATTGTACCCAACATAAACCAATTTCACAAACACATAACCCCCTAAAATCACCTTTTGGGGACCACTTAACTATGACACCTCCCTTATAAGATAAAATAAAGGATATATTGCCTAGTACCCGTTGTACCATTTCTATTCTTGGGTAAGACATGTCTTTAGGTTGAAATAGTCATCAACTAATGACTTAGAACTAGAGGGGCGGGCACCACTTGTGAGTTGGACTATTCAGGAGGGGCCTTTGGGTAGTGGTTTCATTTTTGGGTGTTCTTCATGTGTGTGTGGTTCCATACCATTCTTGTATTTTTTGTGTGATTTATTTCTATACCTTGAAGATATGTTTATATATTGATCACTAGTTTCATGATTTCTACTTATAATAACCCAGATTTTCTTAGGCCTTTCCTTTGTGAAAATCCAGTGATTGTGGTGTTCTTGGGGGTCATGGTGGTTTGTTGTGGTGGGTTTTCCAAAAATCCTATTTCACCAAACGGTTTCACCAAAACGGTGGCACCGAAATGGCAGCACACTGAAACGGTGGAACCATAATGGTGGCACACTGTAACGATGCCACAACAAAATGGCGGTACCATAATGGTGGAAATATGATGGTGCTACACCAAAACGGTGGCACACCAAATGGTGTCTCACCCTTTTTCGAATTTCCAGTTTCCTGAGTTTTCCTAGTTTTTCCCCTCTTACATCTTATTTGACGTAAACTCAGTTTCATGCCTTTATTTAGTGTTTTTAAGGGAGTTTTGAAGGATATTAATTATATATTTAATATTATAATGTCCCAAAGAATTTTATAAACTCAAACCATGTTATCTTGACCATGATCCCACATTAATGGCTTTTGGAAGTTGTTCTTCCTTTAATATAGAAACTAGCTCTTCAAAGTCGGGATTTTACCTTCCTAGTGTGTTTTCTATTTCACTTTGGTGCATCTAGAGCCTTCCTCTCTAGAAGAGTCATGAACCTATGCTAGATCCCCTCCTGCTCAGTTTTCTTGGAGTTCCCTATTACTCGCGTGATTTCATGTTCTTGGCGCAAGGAGGAACTTTAATCCTTTGATCATCTGAGTAGGGATTTATTCTGCCTCTCTTTATTTGTGCATCATGCAGGGTGGGTGTACTAATGCTTCCTTATGAAGAATGGATGAATCTTTTTCTTTCAAAAGAAATAAATAAGGTATGGAGAAGTTGATAATAAAAATATAACAAGACCTATTATAATAACGATCAAGAAATTAAAGATGGGTTGATGTTGATCACTTGTTTTATTTGTTATATTTGGTTCTTTTATGGTTTTTATGCCTGTATTCCTTCTAAAAATCATTTTTTTATGTGTTCTTTGTCTTATCATGGTTGACCCTTTATAACTATTATTGTTTACTTATGAATAATTTGTGTAAATATGAATCTAGCCAATCATGCATACTCGATTAAATGAAATGAATTCCCCGGGATGAAAAACCCTTGTATGATCAACCCTATTTATCATGTGGACTTAAAAAATAGTGTTTAAAAAATATGAATATATCATGTTGATAGGCATGGATGATTATTGTGTTTTTTTTTGGGTTTTGTGACTTTGTATGAGTCATGTGGTGCATCTGTTGGGAGCATGGTTGTGGATACAGGGGTGGGTAGGAGAGTTGTCTCTATGAAAAGGGAGTGGTGTGTGTGTGTGAATAGGGTTTTTGGTTTAATAGTAGTTGTTGTGGTATTTGTGTGTGGGGAATTATAGGGGGTGTGTTGGTATCCCAGTTTGAAAAACTGATTGATTGTGGAATGGATGGACTTGTTGGCAGTGAAGCTTCCTTTTTTGTGTCGTGACCATCAAATGACATTGTGCAATGGGACTATGGTGTTGTTATGGACTTTTTATGTAGTGTGAATTCATAGGGTAAATATTAGGATTGTGTGTTATAACTTTAAATAATGATAGTTGGCTGTGGTTGAACGGGGGTGTGCAGTGGGACTGCAAATCTAGTTTTGTTTGTTGTTTTGATATGGTTGTGGTTGGTAGTTTCCCAGTAGTTTTGGAATAAATTAAATTTAATACCTTAATTAATAAATGGAAAGTGGTTAAGTGAAAAAAATGGGTTGGGTTATGCTTTGGAAGTGGATTTTATGTGGTTGTGCATATAGGGGTGTCCGCAAATGTGGTTCTATATGATTTGGTTGTCTATTGTGGGGACCCATAGGTTGGGTTGAGTGTTTTCTTACCTATAAATATATAAATTGTACTTACTTGTGATTTCTATATGCACCCCACCCTTTTTGAGAACCATGTGTCAAACACCCCCATTTCATGGGGGAGGGTGTTTTCCCAACATCCTGGTGGGAGGATGGATGGATGGTTACTAACTTTATTCCTCACATCCTCTTCTGGGTTCTTACCGCTCGAGTGTATCGGGGCATATTGTAATGGGTTGAGGCTTAACATAGTCCCAGATCCTTTGGGAAGATTTTTTGTGTATGAGATCCCTAGGTGTCTGTGGGTTAGGATTTCTTTACCAAGTTTCTTTGGGATGAGGCCCAGGTGTCTTCGGGTGAGAGGCGTGGTTATTATGGCCTAAGTGTCTACGGGCAGTATTGTGTGTGGTTTGAGGCCCAGGTGTGTACAAGAAGGTTGTGGTAGTGGGAATTCATATGGGAAGAGTGGTATCATCAAGATGTTATCCATTAGGGATGATTAGTTAACTAGTGGGAAAGTAGTGTGGGGTACCCAAATATCGATTTTCTTATACTAATACTTCACTTTACTTGTGTTATTTGGTGAGTGTTCGTTGGTGAGTTCGGGATGGTTTTTACTCCTTGGTAGGTTCTTTGAGGTTATATTGTTTTCTCATAGGGGAATTAGTATTCCCCCCCCCCTTGCATTGGTGGATTTAGTTCTTTTACTGGGTATACTTGTATACTCACCCTACATCTGTAAAACTGTTTTCAGGTTTCTATGGGGACTTCTATGACTGTGCTAGACTTTACTAGCTTAGTCATTGGGATTAGTTATTTTTTCTAATTAGTCTCTTTTCTTTTGGTACTTTACTTTTGAGTTTTTTTATACCTTGTATCATCTTTACTTTTGAACATGCATGTGGGAATGGATTTTGGATTTACTTTTATTTTTTAATATTTGGAGTTTCTTGGTATTTACCATCTTATCTCTAGATATTTTTGCCTTCCATATTATGTTAGATTCTATACCCTTGGTTATAGTCTCCACTCTGGGGAATATTGAAGGTGGGACTCAGGGGTCATTATCTCACCTTCATCTGGACGAAGGAAGGGTGCGGAACTTTGTTGTCCCTTACCTCATCTCGAAGAAGGCAAGTCGTGACAAATTGGTATCAGAGGAGAGGTTTGGGAGTTGAGGGATAGGATGGAGTTCATAGTTAGGAATAGTGATAATTTCATGGGATGGTGGGGAAATAGTGTTAGGTGAGCTTGGTGCATGAAATGTGTTAGGAAATACTGGTTAGGACATGGGATTGTAGGTCCCCCTGTGATTTGATGTAAGGACTCTAGACCTACTGAACGACCAAGTGAGTCTACACCAATTGTAGGGTAGAGACCCTAGGAAAGGTACATGCATCATAATGACTTGTTTTATTGTGTGTCTTGGTTTTTTTAGTAATTTAAAATAAATGAAGAGTTAAAATGAATTTAAAAGAAAATTTCCACACTAACCAGGCTTAGGAGTTCCTTGTTTACTTTTTCAACTATGTCACTCAGATGTAGTCCACGTGTGGTACGAGCAATTGAGGCCTAGTATTTTGACTTGGTTGATTAGCAGAGGGCTTATCGGGACGAGGAAGATGACCAGTGGTAGAATACACTTCATGGATTCCAGCGACAGACTCTATGAAATTACGAGGGTAGCATCTCGAACATGGAGCCAGGGAGTTGACTCGAGGAGATTATGATCACTTTCAGCTTTATCTAGGCTCTAAAATAGTATTGGGTTCCTCTAGTAGTGATCTAGATATGAGGAACAGTGTGTCAGTGGTGGACGCTTTACCTCAGGGATTGGAAGGAGACTAATGTCTCATGGGCTGACTTTGAGGAGTTCCGGGCAGAATTCATTTCTTCCACAATGAAGGCTAAGAATAAAAAAGAGCTCCTCTCCATCTATAAGGGGAGTATGTCGGTAAGGGAATTGCGGATCAATTTCAAGGATCTCCTATTATTTTCATTGGATCTCTTTCTGGATGAGGAGTCACAGGAGAGATGCTTGGAGGAGGCACTTTTACATTCTCTTTAGTATGTCGTCATTCCCTTTACTCTACCAACATACTTAGAGGTTCAGAAGAAGGATGAGGTATTAGAAAGGATAAAATCACTAGAAGGTGTGATGCGAGAGGGGAGCCAGTTGATTTTGTTGAAGGGGAAGGTCATCAACAATAGTTCTCTTACGTGGCCTTCTAGGTTTCAACCAGTGGGAAGTAGGCCTCAGTAGTTCCAATTTTGATCTCCTGTCCCTCTCTATTTCCCCATGGGTCCAGGACCTAGGTGATTTGTATATAAAGGTTGTGGAAATATTCAGAACCAGTGCCCAATTTGAGCACTATACGGTGGGGGTGGACAGGTTTATCACCCATCTCAGCAGCAAAAGTTTTCGGTTAGGCCTTTCCAACAGTAGGGGAAGCGAGTTCTCACTCCATTGAGGTTAGACGGTGCTGGGGGAGGCCAACCTCAGGGTTCTCCTCAGGGACCTCAACCAAGGCATGGTCAGGGAGGTGGTCGACAACTGAGGGGTAGAGGAACTTGGTGTGGGTAGTTGCATGCCACAGAGGTAGTAGTTCCAATGGGGTTGGAGGTTTTTCGAGGTATGATCAGCCTGTTTAGTACCCTTGTGTGTGATTTGTTTGATTCAAAAGCTTCACACTCCTTTTTTCCCATTCTAGACCATTCCCTAGGTCTAGACGTAGAGATACTTTTTGTGCCCCTAGTTTTGAGTATGCTAGTTGGAGGTCATACTTGTTTTTATGATGTTTTCTAGGGATGTAGACTGATGTTGGGGACGCATCAGTCCAGTGGGGATCTTCTTCTACTATAGATGCAGCTGTACGATGTCATCCTAGGAACAGACTAGTTGTTTTTTGTGCATATTATTATTTAATATATATTTTTGGAGTGTTATTTTTTCATTTATGGATGGCCAGTGTTTAGTTTTCATTGGTGAGTGGAGCTGTCAGGTGGGAATTCGGTGTGTAGAGCCTTTTCTATCCTTGTTAGTCGATCTATCAATGGAATCATCTAACACAGAGATGGTGGAATTTCTAAGGGTTGTCAATGAGTTACTGGATGTCTTCCCTAAAGATGTTGTAACTCTACCCCCTCAACATGATGTTGAGTTTATGATAGACTTGCAACCCGGTGCCTATCTGATTTCAATGGATCCCTATCAAATGGTGCCTTCTGAGTTGAGGGAGTTGTAGATTTAGGTTGACAACCTGATGAATAAGGGTTTTATCTGGCCAAGTGTGTCATTGTGGGGTGCTCTAGTATTATTCATGAAGAATGCAAACAGTGGCCTCAGACTGTGCATAGGCTACTGGAGACTGAACTAGGTGATGTTCAAGAACTGTTACACCCTTCCGAGGATTGATGATCTTTTAAACCAGTTAAAGGGAGCAGGTTGGTTCTCTAATATTGGTCTGGAGTCTGGGAATCACCAATTGAGGTTAAAGGAGGGATACATCCCAAATACTAATTTTAGGTGAAGTTATGGACGCTTTGAGTTTGTGGTCATGTCGTTCGCCATTACAAATGTGTCAGAGGTGTTTATGGGACTCATGAACTCTTTTTTCTTGGAGTACATGGACCGGTTTATTGTCATGTCCATCGATTACAACCTGGTCTACTCAAGATCATAGGGGGAGTACACTGATCATTTCACAATAGTCTTGGAGGTCCTCTGAAACCACCATATTTATGGAAATTTGTCTAAGTGAAAATCTGGACATGAGAGGTGCACTTCCTTGGACATGTGGTGTTCCAACAGGGGATAGTAGTGGGCCTGTCAAAGTTCAAAGCGGTTGTTTCATGGGATGCACCCAAGAATATGGTGGAGATTCATAGTTTTCTGGGTCTAGCAGGCTACTACTATAGGTTCATACCCAACTTCTCTTGAGTTTCAAATTTTTTGACAAGCGTTGACCTGAAAGGGCTTGGCCTTCGTATGGAGTGAGCAGTGTCAGGTAGCCTTCAGCTATCTGAACAGGAAGTTGGCCATTTCTCTAGTGCTTAGGTTTCTAGAGGAAGGGGTGTGGTTTGAGGTGTTTTTTATGCTTCTAGTCTAGTCTTGGGGTGTTTTCTAATGTAATAGTAGGGAGTTATCTCTTAAGAGTATAGGCAGTTACATCCTCACAAACGTAACTATGACACCCATGACCTAGAGCTTGTATCAGTCATGTTAATGATTGTGTTTTGGAAACATTACCTCATAAGGGAGAACTTCATGGTCTTCATGGATCATAAGAGGTTGAGGTATATCTTTTCCCAGTGAGACCTGAACATGTGGCAGTGATGGTGGATGGAGTTCCTCTAGGACTATGACTTCAAGATTTCTTACACCTCGGTAAAGGGTAATGTTGTGGCCGATGATTTGGAAAGGAAGTTGCAAAAAGAGTTAGTTCAAGAATCCTTGGATGCTTGGAAGGAAATTGAGGATTTGACCAATTTATGCCTAGATGATGGGGAGGAAAGTGGTAGAGGTTATCTGTTTTAGATGACAATGCAGTCTTCCTTGGTGCGGTAGGTGGAGGAGTCTCAATGGGGAGACTCAGAGGTTGAAGTGATATATGATCGTGTTGTCTAGGGTAATGCTCTAAGAGGATGGTCGAAGGATAGTCAGAATTGGATGTTATTTTTTGGGAAGTTGTTTTTTCCAGTAACAATGTGTGAGGGACTTCTCTGTGAGTTTCATAAATCACCTCTATAGATACACCCAGAAGTATCCAAGATGTATTGGGTCCTGAGGTAACATTTTTGGTGGCTCGGGGTGAAGCGGGTATTAGTGGAGTTTGTGGAAAGGTTCCTAGTGTGTCAACTGGTTAAGCATGACCACCATGTTCCTAGTCTTCTATTGCAGTCCTTAGACGTTCCCAAGTGGAAGTGGGATGATATCTCAATGGATTTTGTCATAGGACTACCTAGGGATCAAGGAGGTTGTGATTCTATCTGGGTAGTGGTGGATCAATTGACGAAATCAGCTCACTTCCTGGTGATCAAGGAGTCGAGCGCAGTAGATGACTTAGCATAGAGGTGCGTAGGTGAAGTGGTGTGGAGTCATGAAGTTCCAAGATCCATCATCTTGAATCAAGATGAAGGGTTTACCTCATGGTTATGGAGGGGATTACAGCATGCTTTTGGCACCCATCTATGCATCAAAATTGCTTTCCACCCTCAAACAAATGGGAAGACTAAGAGGACCATCCAGACGTTGGAGGACATGTTGCGGCTATGTGTATTGGACTTCAGAGGATCGTGGGTATGAAAATTGCCTCTAGTGGAGTTTTCTTACAATAATAGCTATCACTCTACCATTTCCATGGAACTATTCAAATCCTTATATAGAATACCGTGTCATTCGCTCATATGCTGGATAGAGGTTGGGTAAGTAGCCCTTTTTGGACCAAAGGTAGTGCAAAGAACGACAGAGATGGTTCAGCTTGTGTGTGAGAATATTAAGGCATATCAATACTAACATAAGTCATATTCCAATCATAGGAGGAGGCCTTTGGAGTTCAAGGTTGGGGACCATCTTTTGTTGAAGGTTTCCCCTCAGTGTGGGTAGCAGAGGTTTGGTAGAGGAAGCAAGATTTCTCCCAGGCCCATCGAACCTTTTGAAGTGTTGGGATGAGTCGGTGAGGTGGAATATCAACTGGAATTTCCAACATGGTTGGAGAAGATCCACAACATCTTCCATGTCTCTCGGCTCTGTCAATATCTAAACAATGACTCTCGTGTCCATAATCGGGGAGAGTTGGATATTGAGGATGACGCGACGTTCGTGGAACGACCAGTAAGAATCGAGGGTCATGAGGAGAAGGTGATTTTTGGATAGACCATTCCTTTGGTTCATTTTTTATGGAGTCATGGTGGCATCAGGGGGATTAATTGGGAGTGGGAGGCACAGATGCATGCCCAGTGCCCGAAACTGTTCTGACTTTTTCTCTTGTGTTTTTCTTTGTGCCTTTATTATGATGTAATGTTTGACCTTGTTTGCTATAAGATAAATTTTTTTCCCTATTCTCTGAATATGTGAGGAAATTCTTGAATATGGGGAGGGGAGGACCTAATCCCAAATCAATACACATTAATTTGGATACAATTAAACCCATGTGGGTGAGTCAGTTCCTTCCAAAGTGGATAGTATCTTGACATAGAGGAAGGAGCTCCCCAATCCATGTGTTTGGATAGTGTGACCTTGGTGTTTGAGTGGTTGTTTAATGTAGTAGGTCCTTAGTGTTTCTACAGTTGTTTAAGAAATAGTTTTCAAAAAGGTGTTCTTGGATGCCAAAGTTTTCTCTCCAGTCTTCGAACAACGCATGGTGGTTTGTCCCTGAGAGGTATCTTACAAGGTGGTTGTTCATACCCCTCTTCCTTCTGAGTTGGTTTTAAATTCTCAAGGATGAGAATAGTTTGACAGGTATCTGATGTAATAACCTGGATTTTCCCAGGCCTTAACTTTGTGAAAATCCAGTGCTTGTGGGGTTCTTAGGGGTCATAGTGGTTTGTTGTGGGGGGTTTGCCAAAAATCCAGTTTCACCAAACGGTTTCATAGAAACAATGGAATCAAAATAGTAGCACACCGAAATGGTGGAACTATAATGGTGATACCGTAATAGTGACATTGTAATGATGTCACACCGTAATGGTGTCACACCAAAATGGTGGCACTATAACGGTGGCACACCAAAACGGTGGCACCGTAACAGTGGCACCGTAATGGTGGCACATCAAAATGGTGGCACCATAATCGTGCCACATCGAAACAGTGGCACCGTAATGGTGGCACCGTGATGGTGCCACACTAAAACAGTGGTACAGAAAATGGTGTCTCACCCTTTTCCAAATTTCTAGTTTCCCAAGTTTTCCCATTTTCACCCCTATTATGTCTTATTTGACATAAAGTGAGTTTCAATCCTTTCTTGGGTGTTTTTAAGGGCGTTTCCAAGGATATTAATTATATATTTAATATTCTAACATCCCAATGGATTTGAGATGCTCAAAACATGTGATCTTGACCATGATCCCGCATTAATGACTTTTGGAAACTGTTCTTCCTTTAATATGGGATCTGTCTCTTCAAAGTCAGGATCTTCCCTTAATAGTGTGTTTTCTATTTCCCCTTAGTGTATCTAGAGCCTTCCTCCCTAGAAAAGTCGTGCGCCTATGCTAGAGACCTTCCTACTTAGTTTTCCTGGATTTTCCTAATGCTCATGTGATCCTTTGTTCTTGGTGCAATGAGGAACTTTGATCCTTTGATCATCCAAGTAGGGATTTCTTTTGCCTCTATTTATTTGTGCATCTTGTGGTGTGGGTGTACTAATGATTCCTTGTGAAGAAAGGTTGAATACTTTTCTTTAAAAAGAAATAAATAAGGGATGGGGAAGTTTATGATAAAAACATAATAAGACCTATTATAATAACGGGCTGGAAATTGAAGATGGGTTGACATTGATCACTTATTTTATTTGTTATCTTTAGTTATTTTATGGTTTTTATGGTTGTATGCATTCTAAAAATCATGGTCATTGGTGTTATTTTTCTGTTCATAGGTGACCCTTTATAACTATTGTTATTTCCTTATGAATAATTGGTGTAAATCCTAATATGGCCAATCACGTATACGAGGTTAAATGAAATGAATGCCCCAAGATGAAAAATCCTTGTATGATCACCCATTTTTATCATGTGGACTTAAAAAATAGAATTACCAAATCTGAATATATCTTGTCGATAGGTGTGGTTGAGTTCTATGTTCTATTTGGTTTTGTGACTTTGTGTGAGTTGTGTAGTGCTGCTATTGGGAGCACGGTTTTGTACAGGGGTGGGCAAGAGATTTGGCTCTATGAGAAGGGAGTGGTGTGTGTGTGTGTGTGTGTGTGTGTAGTAGGGATATGGTTTAATGGTAGTTTCTGTGGGATTTTTGTGTGGGGAAGTATAGGGGGTGTGTTGGTATTTCGGTTTGAGAGACTGATTAATTGTGGAATGGATGGACTTGTAGCCAGTGAAACTGCCTTTGTTGAGTTGTGGTCGTCAAACTGAATTATGTAGGGGGACTGTGGTGTGGTTATGGAATTGTTGTGTAGTGGGACTGCATCAGTGAAATATTAGTATTGTGCAGTATAACTTTGAAGAATTATAGTTGGTAGTGGATGAATGGGGGCATGTAGTGGGACTAAAAATACGGTTTTGTTTGTTGTTTTGATATGGTTATGGTTGGTAGTTTCTTTGTAGTGCTGGAATAAATTAAAGTGAATCCATTAATTAATAAATGGAAAGTGGTTAAATGAAAAATGGGTTGGGTTATGCTTTGGAAGTGGATATTATGTGATTGTGTGTATAGGGGTAGTAGTAAATGTGGTTTTGTATGAGTTGGTTGTCTGTTGTGGGGACGCATAGGTTGGTATGAGTGTTTTCTTACCTATACATATATAAATTGTAGTTCCTTGTGATTTTTATATTCACCCACCCTTGTTGAGAACCATGTTTCAAAAAACCCCATTTCATGGGGGGTGTTTTTTCCAACATCCCGATGGAAGGATGGATGGCTGGTTACTGGCTTTCTTCCTCGCACCCTCTTTCGGGTTCTTACTGCTCGAGCGTATCAGGGTAGGTTGTAATGGCTTGAGGCTTAATAGTCCCAGACCCTTCAGGAAGGTTTATTGTGTATGATAGGCCTATTTTTCTGCAGGCCAGGATTTCTTTCCCTGCACTACGGGAAAAATCAAAATTTGCGACGGGTTATTTGCGACGGGCAAATTTCCCCGTCGCAAATACCCAACGGCGGTTAATATCTTTTTGTGACGGGCTTTCTTCCTGTCGCAAAAAGAGTGTCGGCAGGAACTACTTGCGATGGGCCCCGTCGCAAATACCCTTTTAACTGCCGACAATAATTAATGCGGGCGAGGGTATTTGCGACGGGGCCCGTCGCAACTAATCTAACATATATATACCTCCACCCATTTTTTCCTAAATCACTCAGATCTTCCTCTCCCACTCTCTTTATTTTTCAGTTTCAAGGAAAAATTTTACTTTAGTTGAAATTTTTTAGGCGAGAGCAATTGGAAGGCGCCAATACCTTCAGAATATCAAAGTTTAAGGAATTTATGTTTTATTTTTTTTATAATTATTTTATTTTTTTATGTTAATTTTAATTGTTGTTTATTAGTTGTAATTAAATTAGATTTCAATTGATTTTTATTTATATTTATTTTTACTAAGAAATTGATATTGTTAGTGATAATTATAAATAATTAGTCATAATTAATAATAATTAGATATAATTAGATATAATTAGTAATAAATAGATATAATTAGGAAGAAATAGATATAATTAGCAACAAATAGATATAATTAGAAATAAATAGATATAATTAGCAATAAATAGATATAATTAGCAATAAATTGATATAATTAGTAATAAATAGATATAATTGGTAATAATTAGTAATAATTAGATATAATTAGTAATAATTAGATATAATTAGTAATAATTAGATATAATTAGTAATAATTAGATATAATTAGTAATAATTAGATATAATTAGTAATAATTAGATATAATTAGTAATAAATAGACATAATCAGTAATAATTAGATATAATTAGTAATAATTAGATATAATTAGATATAATTAGTAATAATTAAATATAATTAGTACTAATTAGATATAATTAGTAATAATTAGATATAATTAGTAATAATTAGATATAATTAGTAATAAATAGATATAAATAGTAATAAATAGATATAAATAGTAATAAATAGATATAAATAGTAATAAATAGATATAATTTGTAATAAATAGATATAATTTGTAATAAATAGATATAATTTGTAATAAATAGATATAATTTGTAATAAATAGATATAATTTGTAATAAATAGATATAATTTGTAATAAATGGATATAATTAGTAATAAATAGATATAATTAGTAATAAATAGATATAATTAGTAATAAATAGATATAATTAGTAATAAATAGATATATTTAGTAATAAATAGTAATAATTAGATATAATTAGTAATAAATAGTAGTAATTAGTAATAATTAGTAATAATTAGTAATAATGAGTAATAATTAGTAATAATTAGTAATAATTATTAATAATTAGTAATAATTAGTAATAATTAGTAATAATTAGTAATAATTAGTAATAATTAGTAATAATTAGATATAATTAGTAATAAATAGATTTAATTAGTAATAAATATATATAATTCGTAATAAATAGATATAATTAGTAGTAATTAGTAATAATTAGTAATAATTAGTAATAATTAGTAATAATTAGTAATAATTAGTATTAATTAGTATTAATTAGTATTAATTAGTTTTAATTAGTATTAATTAGTATTAATTAGTATTAATTAGTAGTAATTAGTAGTAATTAGTAGTAATTAGTAGTAATTAGTAGTAATTAGTAGTAATTAGAAGTAATTAGTTGTAATTAGTAGTAATTAGAAGTAATTAGTAGTAATTAGTTGTAATTAGTAGTAATTAGTAGTAATTAGATATAATTAGTAGTAATTAGATATAATTAGTAGTAATTAGATATAATTAGTAGTAATTAGATATAATTAGTAGTAATTAGATATAATTAGTAGTAATTAGATATAATTAGTAGTAATTAGATATAATTAGTAGTAATTAGTAGTAATTAGATATAATTAGTAGTAATTAATAATAATTAGTTGTAATTAGTAATAATTAGTAGTAATTAGTAATAATTTGTAGTAATTAGTAATAATTAGTAGTAATTAGTAATAATTAGTAGTAATTAGTAATAATTAGTAGTAATTAGATATAATTAGTAGTAATTAGATATAATTAGTAGTAATTAGATATAATTAGTAGTAATTAGATATAATTAGTAGTAATTAGATATAATTAGTAGTAATTAGATATAATTAGTGGTAATTAGTAGTAATTAGTAGTAATTAGTAGTAATTAGTAGTAATTAGTAGTAATTAGTACAAATTAGTAATAATTAGTAATAATTAGTAATAATTAGTAATAATTAGTAATAATTAGTAATAATTAGTAATAATTAGTAATAATTAGTAATAAATAGTAATAAATAGTAATAATTAGTAATAAATAGTAATAAATAGTAATAATTAGTAACAATTAGTAATAATTAGAAACAATTAGTAATAATTAGTAATAATTAGTAATAATTAGTAATAATTAGTAATAATTAGTAATAATTAGTAATAATTAGTAATAATTAGTAATAATTAGTAATAATTAGTAATAATTAATAATAATTAGTAATAATTAGTAATAATTAGGAATAATTAGGAATAATTAGGAATAATTAGTAATAATTAATAATAATTAGGAATAATTAGTAATAATTAGATATAATTAGATATAATTAGCAATAATTAGTAATAAAAAAATTATATTATCAATATTTACGAAAAAAACAATATTAATATTATTAAAATAATAAAAAATTTATAAAATATTAAAATTATCAATATTCGCAACAGGATTTGCTCTATTCTTAACATGTTCAAATCTCAAAGGGTCGCCAATTGTCAGGTCATGCGTAATAAAAAGTTTGTGTCAGCCATGTCCAATGTAAACTCTATAATTGTTCTTGCATGGTTGATCACCTCGTAAGTAGTGTTGCAATAGGACAACCCAAGTCATGCCCTTCTCGTCTATAAGAATTATCTCACATGACCCTTTACATAGACCATTTTTCCTTGAAAATTTAAGGGAAAGATACTGATATCCCATCAACTTTTTAAGGAAAAATGATCTATGTAAAGCGTCATGTGAGATAATTCTTAGAGACGAGAAGGTCATTACGTTGGTCGTCCTGTTGCAACACTACTTGTGAGGTGATCAACCATTCAAGTACAATTATAGAGTTTACATTGGACATGGCTGACACAAAATTTTTATTGCGCATGACTTGACAATTGACGACCCTTTGAGATTTGAACATCTTAAGAATAGATCAAAGCCTGTTGCGAATATTGATAATTTTAATATTTTATAATTTTTTTATTATTTTAATAATATTAATATTGTTTTTTTGTAAATATTTATAAAATAATTTTTTTATTAGTAATAATTAGTAAACGAAATCTGCTTGGATAATGAAGGGAAAATTTTTAATCATCTCTGCAACGATGATTACCAAATTTCCTTTCATTATTCAAGCAGTTTTCATTTTTCTAAGTATTTCTAAGTATTGCTAAATTAGTAATAAATAGTAATAATTACTAATAATTAGTAATAATTTGTAATAATTAGTAATAAATTGTAATAATTTGTAATAATTTGTAATAATTAGTAATAATTAGTAATAATTAGTAACAATTAGTAATAATTTGTAATAATTAGTAATAATTTGTAATAATTAGCAATAATTAGGAATAATTAGCAATAATTAGCAATAATTAGTGTGATAAAGATGCAATTAAATGAGTCGTCGGACAAAAGATTATCTGTCAATCCACTGGAAGTTATGTTGCCCTTAATTAATGGTAATTATTAAGTAATTGTAATTATTTATCTTTTTCTTTAGATAGTGTTTTTATAATTTCAAATTATTCAAAAACAATGATGATTTTATATTTTATGTAGAAAAATATGGAATAAGGAAGTTGACATCAGTCATTATTAGATGATCGAGCTTGGATAAATCAACGCAAAAGTCCAAATGGTTCTAGTTTAAATCCTATATATATTGAGGGTGTTGAAGCTTTCTTAGCATTTGCATCATCAAAACAAGAATATGTTTCAGAAGGCATAATTAAGTGTCCTTGTAAAAAATATACTCTGAGAATGTTTGACACATTTGAAAAGGTTGGGGGACATCTCTTGCGGTTTGGTTTTCAACCAGATTATGTTTTTTGGTATCAAAACGGTGAACGCAGTTCCAGAGAAGATCCTAATAACTTGATTTCGGATCCATCACAGTTTCAAAATTTAGTACATGATGTTGCATGTCCATCTGTGCAACAAACTGAAACTCACGATGATATTGATTTAACTCCTGAGTTGGCACCATCCGAATTTTATGAGTTGTTCAGGTCTGCTGAGGATGCATTATATACTGGTTGCAAGATAAGCAAATTATAAGAGGTTGAAAAATTTATGGCTATTAAATCAGATAATGCAATGTCAAACAACTATTTTGATCAGATATTTTCTTTGGTTAAAACACTGTTACCTGAAGGAAATGTGTTGCCTGCAAATTACTATGAGGGCAAGAGGTTGATTCGTAATCTGGGCCTTAGTTATCAGAAGATTCATGCATGTCCAAATGATTTCATCTTATATTCTGGAGAAAATAATTCATTGGATAGTTTTCCCACATGTGGACAATCGAGGTATAAAGAAGCTCAACCAGGGAATTCTAGATCGATTCTAGTAAAATAGTTGAGATATTTCCCCCTTACACCTAGGTTGCAGCGTTTATTTATGTCTCAGAAAACAGCGTCAATGATGTCATGGCACAAAACCAAGATTTCAACTGATAAAAGCTTGAATCATCCATCTGATGGTGATTCATGGAAACATTTTGACCGTATGCATCCGTATTTTTCTATAGAAGCCCAAAACGTGTGATTAGGTATTTTTACTGACAGTTTCTGTCTGTTTGGTTCTTATGGTAGTCAGTATTCATGTTGGTCTATCTTTATAACTCCGTACAATTTGCCTCCATAGATGTTGATAAAGGATACTTATATCTTTTTTACTCTATTAATCCCAGGACATCCGAAAAAGAATAATTATGTTTATTTGAAACCATTGATTGATGAGTTAAATGCATTGTGGAGTGATGGTGTTAATACCTATGATGTTGCTGCAAAACAAAATTTCATATTAAAAGCTGCATTGATGTGGACGATTAGTGACTTTCTGGCATATGGCATGTTATCTGGTTAGAGTACACATGGTCAAAAATCATGTCCTTACTATATGAAAGAAAACAAAGTCTTTATGCTCGTCAATAGAAAAAAAAACTTTCTATTTTTATTGTCACCATAGATTTCTTCCAAACGATCATCCTTTTCGGAGGAAAAAATCTCATTTCAGAAAAGGTACAATTGAAAGGGATGAACCTCCAAAGAAGATCTCAGGTACAGAGTTAAAATCAGTTGTATTTTCATTACCCCCCATCACATTTGGACCAATAGTAAACCAACAGAAAATTCATGGCTTTGGGAAAGAACATAATTGGATAAAATAGAGTATTTTTTGGGATCTTCCGTATTGGTCTGATTTGTTGGTCCGCCACATGTTGGATGTTATGCATATTGAGAAGAACTATTTTGATAATTTATTTCATACAATTTTGGATACACCATGTAAGACCAAAGATACTGTAAAGGAACGATTAGATCTTTCCCAAATTTGTAGGCGACCAGAACTTGAACTATTTGTAAATGTCGGATCACAGAGGTTAATGAAGACAAAAGTAGCTTATACATTGTTCAAAGAGAGTCACTTATTATTTTGTCAATGGATTGAATATTTGAGACTTCCATATGGCTATGATTTCAATTTGGGAAGATGTGTTAATAATGGTTATATTACTGAATTAAAAAGTCATGATTGTCATGTTATAATGGAAAGACTTATGCCGATTGGATTCAGAGGTTTGTTGAATTATATGATTTGGGATTCGATAACAGACATATCATATTTTTTCGAGATATTTGTACAGCAACAACAGACTAAGATGTGCTAAGAAAACTGGAAGAATATATTGCTGTAATTATATGTAAACTGGAAAAAATCTTTCCTCCAGCTTTCTTTGACTCAATAGAACATATGATATTACATTTTCCACAAGAAACTAAATGTGGAGATCAAGTACAGTTTCGATGGATGTACCCATTCGAGAGATGCATGCAGAAATTAAAGAAAAAAATACGTAACAAAGCATCAGTTGAAGGATCAATTGCTGAAGCTTATTTGCAAGAGGAAATTGCTTTTTTTCTGCTCTCATTATTTTGAATCTCAATATCTCTCAAAACACAATCACATGGGATAAAATGAGAGGAATGTTAATGAAGAAATGGATAATCAATTAACAGTTTTTAATAATCCAAATCTTGGTTTCAGTGGAGTTCATGAATGATGTATTTCAAAACATATTTGAAAGAGTAATATTATTTTTTCATTAATCGTAATTTTATTAAATTTTATTTTTTAAAAATTAATTTATTATTTGCAGAGGGACCTTTTATGACGGGGTCCTATCGCAAATAGTCTAACTAAATATTTTTAAAAACATATTTGCGACAAGACTACTTGCCCGTCGCAAATACTTTGTTGCGACGGGCTCGTCGCAGAACGTTTTATATATATATATATATATATATATATATATATATATATATATATTTTGTGACGGGAAAAGGGCCCGTCGCAAACACTATTTGTGATGGGCCCGTCGTGAAAATGTTTATGTATATATAATACATATAATCAGAGTATTATTTGTGATGGGGATGTTTCCCGTTGCAAATACGATTATTTGAGACGGGCTCGTCGTAAATAATGGTATTTGCGATAGCGTTTCCTGCAACGGGCTATTTGCGACGGGACCCCGTCGCTAAAGCCTATTTGCGACGGGATCTCATCATAAATACCAAGAATTCCAGTAGTGATAGTGTATTTAGGATGAGACCCAGGTGTCTTCGGGTGAGAAGTGTGGTTATTTTGGCCCAGGTGTCTGTGGGTGGGATTATGTGTGGTTTGAGGCCCAGGTGTGTGTGGGCAGGTTGTGGAAATGGTACTGTGTATGGTAAGAGTGTTGGTATCAAGATTTTATCTATTAGGGATGAGTATTTAACTAGTGTGAAAGTGGTGCGGGATACCCAAATATCTATGTGCTTATACTACTACTTTACTTGACTTGCATTATTTGGTGAGTGTGCCTTGGTGAGGCTAGGATGGTTAGTACTCCTTGGTAGGTGCTTTGAGGTTCTTTTGTTTTCTCATAGGGGAATTAGTATGTTTCCCAAATTTTGCATGGGTGATTTTAGTTTTCCTACTAGGTATACTTGTATACTCGCCCTATGTCTATAAAACTATTTTCCTGTTTTAAGGGGACTTTGAGGACTGTGATGGACTTTACTAGCTCGGGCGTCGGGATTAGTTGTTGTTGCTTCTTATTCTCTTTTCTTTTGGTACTTTAATTTGGAGTCTTGTTGTAGCTTGTATCATATTTACTTTTGAACATGCATGTGGGAATGGATTTTGGATTTACTTTTACTTTTAGTATTTTAAGTTGCTTGGGATTTACCATCTTATCTCTCAATCTTGTTTTATAAAAAGGGTAATGCATTCCATATTATGTGACATTCTATACCCTTACTGCTAGTCACTGCTCTAGGGCCTATTGAAGGTGGGACTAGGGGGGTCATTATCTCTCCTTCATATTGAGGAAGGAAGGGCATGGCACTTTGTTGTCCCTTCCCTCATATCGAAGTAGGTGGGTCGTGACACTACCTATCTTATATTTAAAATAAATTATGATCTAACCTATTTCTTTTTTAGTGGAATTTGGGGGAAGTATAAAGTTTTTTCTACTGGGTTGTATACTCACCCTATTCATATGTACCATGGTAAATATGTAGATGTTATTTATCAAGATACAGGTAATGTGAAGGTTTGATATTCTACTTATGGAGCTTTGTGATGTTGTGGTCAAGGATGTTTGGAGTTAGAGCATGGGGTAGTAGTTTAGTCTTAGAGTTTGGATTTGTTCCACCATTTTTAATTGATTATAATGTGTATTGATTCATATTTTCATTGAATTTTATTTTTATTGGGATTTTATACTTCTATTTTGTTTCTCTTTCATTATTACTTTGATGGTCTTTTGGTAATACTTTTTGAGTTTATTCTAGGTTTGTATCATGTATCATATTATGTCTCTTTATTATAGTTCTATTTAAGGTTGTTTGTTTAATGTAAAATTATCCCATGAGATTTAGTAATTCCTTTAACATTTATTGTTGACCTTTGGTTCCATGGGGACGTCACATTAGGTTAGTAGAATTTTTTTCCTTCCCAAGATAATGGGTTGGCTTGGGATGCTATAGTTCCATTAACATGGTAACTTTTCATTATATTAAAAATATTTATGTCATTATATTAATATGGTTATAGAATATTTTTAGGAGCTTAAATAATAAAGGAACTTGAAATGGTTTAGTAAGAACATATAAATCTTCCTTGGATAATCTCATTTTAAAAAAACCATAAGGATTCTTGGATGGGTCTTTTAGGAAGGTATTTTAGTATATATTGGTTGAGATAAGGTTCTAAATTTCTGTGGATAAGTGATAAGAAGAGGTTCCCCTTTATAAGTGAGGGGTGTGTCACCTTTGTAAATACCCTTAACTTTAAAAAAAATATAGCCATGCTCATGGAAAAGTGGAAAAAAATGGATAATTTTTTTAATATAGGATTAAGAAAGTTCAAAATACACAAAACTAATTATATTTTCACAATTTTTAGTGATAATTTAAGCATTATATCTTATTTTAACCCCCTCGTTAATCCTTTTAACCCTTACCATGGTGATAAGATTTTTACCAAGGTAACTATTCATTATAGATAAAAATTAAGTTGACCTTATTACCTATTGTTGATTATAAAGTTTCCATATGTTTAATAAATTTTGAAAAATTAAATTCTTAGAGGTGAAAGAAATTAAATCTAATATTCACACATAAAACACAAAAAAACCATTTTTAGAGAATTTTTTTTAAGAATGAAAATGAGTTTATCCTTATTCCTATATAATTAAAAACCATTATATAAATGTTAATTAATTTTATTTAATATATTATCTACACATTTCATTAAAATAATTCATTAATAGTGATTAATTTAATTTATTAATATAAAATACATTGTGTTCATAAAAAATAGTTTTCTGAAAAATAAATCTTTTTTAACTTCAAATGTTTTTATCTTTATTTATAACCATTAATGCGTGAATGATTATTCATTTTTATACATGTATAAGTAATAATTTTTTTATAATTTTAATACTATATATAAGAGAAATTTACTTTTAAATATATATATATATATAATAAAACAATGTTTGTAAATAATAAATTCCAGTTTAACCAAGAATAATTAATATAGAACTTCTTATAATTACTTAATAGATTTTACTAATTATTTTTAATTTAATTTTCATGTATTATATTTCATTGTGAATTTTAATAAATCATTATTCACTTAAGTTTGGTGTTACGTGCATTCAAATCTATCAAACTTGTAAAATTTATTAAAGAGAAATATATTCTAAAATCTTAGGGTGTTACATTCTATCCCCCCCAAATGAATTTCACCCTAAAAATTCCATTATTATGAAGAAAAAAATAGGATACTTTGACCTCATAATATCCTCAAGTTTCAATATAGCATCCTCAAATTTATAGTTTCACCATAAAACTTTTACCAAGTGAGTGTTCTTGTTCCCTGACACTTTATCTCTTCAAACCGAATTCTCTACCAATTATTCCTCGTAAGAAAGATCATACTTTAGTAATACAACATCTAAGTTTAGTACATGTGATGGATCAGGTATGTACTTACTCAAAATAGATACATGAAATACATCATGAACTTGGGAGAGTTTCGGTGGAAGTGTCAAGCAATAAGCTACCATCCCAATATGATCAAGAATATCATAAGGACTAATATATCTAGGGATCAAAATCCCATTTTTTCAAAATATCATAAACTTTATCTGAGTATATATTCATAATAATAAGATATCACCAACTTCAAACTCTAGAACTCTTGAAAATTTTCCATCATAACTTTTCTAGTTGACTTTGAACTGACTTGATGTGTTACTAAATAGATCTAACATTATCTATCATTTATTCCATTAACTTAAGCTACCAATAGTGTATGTTCTCTAACTTCATCCCAGTATGTTAGAGTTCTGAAATTATTTCCATACAGGGATTCATAAGGATCCATTTTAATTCTTGAGTGAAAGTTATTTTTGTAAGAAAATTCAACCATAGGAAGTTGTTTATCCCAACCACATTTGAAATCTTGAGAGTAATCTCTCAGCATTTCTTCTAGGGTTTTAATGTTCCTCTTAGACTATCCATCTATCTGAGGATGATATGTAGTGTTAAATCCTAGATTTGTATTCAACACTTATTGAATACTTCTCCATAACTTCAAGGTAAACCTAGGATCTTGGTAAGATATAATTGAGAGTGGTGATCCATAGATCCTTACCAATTTCTTAATGTATATCCTATCAAGTTTTTCAAACATGAAATCTTCAATGGTAGTAATAAAATGTGCTAACTTTTCAAAGTTAATGACTACAATAAAAATGGAATTTCTTACTTTAGATGTATTGGTGAGTATTATTATGAAATATATGGTGATGTTTTCCCAATTCCATATCATTGTGGGAAATGGTTTCATCATCCCCTTAGACTTATGATGTTCAACCTTAAATTATTATCATACTAGGAATCTAGATACATACTCTACAACACCCCTCTTCAAATTTTACCACCAAAAATTCTCTTTGAGATCTCTATACATCTTTTTTACTTTCAGGATAGATAGAGAATGATGAGCTATGTGCTTCATCCAATAGCTTCTTATTTAATTCTAGTATTAAAGGGACACATATCAAGTTATTGAATCTTCTTATTCTATCATGATAAAGGTCTATCTTTGTAAAATTCATTACCTTATTTTTTTAGATCAACATCTTCCTTGTGTGACTCCTTAATATTCACATGAATGGATGGTTAAAAATTAATTTGAATAATATGGGATTTCTCTCCTTTCCATGGGATTTCAAGGTATATCCTTTAAAAATCCATAAGTATTGGATCTCTTTTAATCATAATCATAAAAAAAATAGTATGATACTTCTAACTAAGATCATGATCCACCTTTTTTTCCTTCTTACTATGGTAATATATTGAGTAGTCATAATCTTTAATCAACTCCAACCATCTCCTTTGGCTCATATTATACTATTTTTATGTGAATATATACTTAAATATTTTTTTCTAGTATATATATCACACCATTCACTATAATGATAATGGCTCCATATTTTCAAAGTAAAAAAATTTGTTTTTATAATATCTGAATCACGATTCTAGTAATTTTTCTCATGAATATTCAATTGAAATGTCCCATACACTACTCCCATTCCATTATTCTTGAAAACACATCCTAGATCTATCTTTAATGAATCTTTATATATCACAAACCCTTGTCCACTATAGGGTAGTGTGATCACAGGTGCATTAACTAAACTTCTCTTTTGTTCCTTGAAATTTTATTCACATTCATTGGTCCAAAGGAACTTGGATCCCTTCTATATCAACTTAGTTAGTAGATTTGATATCCATGAGAAATTTATCATAAAGAATAAGTAATATCTAGTTAACCAAGAAAACTATAGATCAAGGATACCATGTTTGTCATTGATCATTTCTTAATAACTTTAATCTTTGAAGGATCCATGGATATAACCTCACTTGTAATTATATGAATCAATAATGATACTTTTTAGATCTATAATTTACACTTGATAGATTTAACATAAATATTATCTATCACAAACTAGCTCGGGTACCCTAGTAAACCGATAGCTGAGTTGGCCCTAACATATCCCTAAGGTCGTTCCCAATCCCCATGGGTCAGTGAATAGCACCTAACACTATACAACGTGCAAGTGGGAATGAATTTTCCACAAACAATACAGAAGAAAAAGAAACAAGACAGTATGGATAAAAAAGAAACTTCACTGGGAGTAATGCACCATAAGTCAACAAAGCATTAAAGCTAAAAGTACTACAACCCAAGTACCAAAATAGAGGAAAAAACCCCAAGTCCCTATGGTCATAACTCACCAAGTCCAAAGTTCAGCAGCTGGATCCACCCCCCAAGTGATCATTTCCCATTGCTCAAACCTGGAAGGAGATAATCTAAAAACACCCAATGGAAAAAGTAGGGTGTGATCTAAAAAACCTAGTAGGGTCCCACCAAGGATTCCATAATAGTTTCCAAATATAGATTAACCAAAATAATTCTTTCAATTTTAAAATAAATAAGTTTGTAATTTTAAAGCATATTTAATCAAATCATGCTATACAATTCAAATGATGGAAAGGATTTATAGGTGATGGAATATTTCTAAAATAATGAATTAAATAAAAAATTTATATAAAATAGTTTATATAAATTATTAAGGCATGTAAAGCAGTTCAAACAACATTGGCATACATTTATATCTCAAATATAAAACAATCGAGTAACATGGTCATATTCCAAATAGGTATGATAGTATTTTTGGATATAGGACTCCATATTCTCTAAGTGATATAAGCAATATGTGTATCCACATATCCCCCTGACACTGGGAAAAGGAAACTCTTCAACATCCCATCGAGGTTGTAACCCACTACATGTATGTTTTAGAATGTTGTAATAGTGTAGAGTGTGTCCAAATAACTTACCAACTACCTAAGGCTTCCATGTTCTCCTACACAATAAATGATGGGAAATTTATTTTAAGATTTATTAAAATAAAATAAAATCTCATTCTTCCATTTCAATACCAATTTTTTCATTTAAAACGAAAATGGGTTTTAATCAAAAACATGCCTCTTTAACAAAATAAAACCATTGGGTTTCTATCAAAATATTTTAAAGCCATTTTTACAAGTTTGAAATCCATTAAAAATGAATTCCATAAATTTTCACAATTCATATCCACAATTAAATTCAATAATTTAATTGAGATCGTTTCCATCAATTTAAATCAACCAATTTCTATAAACAAACTCAATCCGATGGAATTGGGGTTTTTTTCTCAATTTTTGTGCCAAAACCATTTAAAATATACCAATTCACTAGAATTGTGTTTTTAATAAATCAATAGAAATAAATTTGGAGAAATTTAATTTCAATAAATAATTGAAATAAATCAAGCAATTCAAGGTTAATCAATTTGGCTAAACAGGACGGAACCACCTACCCTTTTCCCAAAAAACAACACTCACAACAGTACCCGTCAATAAGAACAAAGGTGTAGAAGACCTCGAAGAATAACCTAGAGGAAATATCTAATAAAATATGACATAGATCCATCAATTTCAAGATGATCTATTGAAATTAAAAAGTAAGAGAAAAAGAGAAACATGAGGAATGTAGGAGAACGCTTACCCAGAAATCACACTACAAGCAGAACGATGATCAAAAACCAAAAGAGAGGGTATGAAAGGGTTATATATCTTCAAGATCACCTGGGGAAGGATTTGGGTTGAAGGAGATAAAACTGGAGTGGAGGAGAAAATTGATCTCATTTGTGATTCCCATTTAAAAAATGCAGTTGGGGTATTACACGACGTGTAATACTAATACACATTGTGAAACCATTAAATTTTGTAACCACCAAAAAATGCATCACCTTGAATTAAAAACCATCCATTAAATAACTCATGATGTGTAAAGGCTAGTCATGATGTGTAACCTTTATAGAATGAATCCTTTCATGACTTGCATACAGAAATCCTTACACATCATGTAGCTTAGTTACATGGTGTGTAACCCTCCTACAGCCTATAGAAAAAGTTGGTTAAAGCTAAGATTCCAAAAAATCTCAGGCTATATCATTATAGGTATCCTCCCAATTCATTCTCAACCCTACCCAATCAAAAAAAAGTAAAAACCATGACAAGGTTAAATCTAACCTGTCAGATCAGTAATGGGATGTTACAACCTCCCCATCGTATAAACTTTTTATCCCTAGAAATCCTATGAATAAGATTCCATGCCAAAAATTTGAGGCCACTAATCTCTCATCAATGCCTCACATTCCCATGTCTCGTGGATATGAAAACCATACTACTATAGCACACTAATAAATAAAGTACCTTGGTCTCAGAAACAACTATCATGAGTGGTTTCTCGGTCCAAGATAAATCAAGTTCAATATCAAGATCACTCCCGCTCAAAACATGAGATGGATCAGAGAGATAATTTCTCAACTACGATATGTGTAATATGTTATGCATCAACATTAGTTTTGGTGGTAGTGATAAATGGTATGGAAATTTCTCCACCTGATCAACAACCTCGAAAGTTCCCACAAAATGAGGAGCAAGCTTCCCTTGCCTCCCAAGCCGTCAATGACCCAACCAAGGTAAAACTTTCAAGAAAACCTGATCACCAATTGAAAACTCCAAAGGTATATAGGGATGATCATCATAATACTTATATAGGATCTACAATTTTAACATTATCTAGAGGATTAATTGAATCTATGTTGTCGTCTCTTACACCAAGATTGGTCCAACCAAGGAACTTTCACCAATCTCCGACCAACACAGCGGATATTTACAAGGCCGAAAATACAAGGCCTCAAAAGGTTCCATTCTAATCTTGGACTGGTAAATATTGTTATAAAAAAACTCAACCAACCCAAAGTGATCATCCCAATTCCCTCTAAAGTCGAGAATACAAGTGAGAAGCATATCCTCAAGAATCTATATAGCTCTCTCTGTCTAGCCATCTGACTATGGATGGTAAATCATTCCCAAACAGACTTAAAATCCTAGTTCTTCTTAAAGGCCTCTCCAAAAGCGATAATTGAACCAAGGATCCCTATTAGAGGCTATATAAGATAGAACTTTGTGAAAATGAAAAATCTATTTAACATAGATATTTACCAACTCCTAAACTTTGGTTGTATATCGAATGGGTATAAAGTGATCTAACTTGGTTAGTCTGTCAATCACAACCCATATTGTATTATTCTTTCTCTAGGTACGAGGTAACCCAACCAAAAAGTACATAGATATCTCATCTCACTTCCATGTAGGGAATGGAAGTGGATGAAGAAAAACTGAAGGTTTCTGGTTTTTAGCCTTAACCTGCTGGCACATATAGCAATGCGAGACAAACTCAGCAAAGACCCATCTCATCTCTGCCCACCAGAACTACTGCCACATGTCATATAAAATATTAGTGGTTCTTGGGTGCACAACCCACTAGGAATTATAGTAATTCCCCATCACAACTCCCCTTGTAGCTAATGGTGCAACTAAATGATCCTGATAGCATAGGACACCCTCCGTATAGAACGACCATTGGGAAACTATCTCCCCACCATAAAGAGATTCTTTAATGCTACATAATTATCCACCAAGATTTTGATCCTGAAGAATTATCTTGAGAAGAGCGAATGTCAACTGAATGTTGGCTACAGAAACTTCATCCCCTTTATTCTGAACTCCAATATTCAACTATGCAAAGAGATCCCTAAAATTACACTCTTCCAAATATTCTTTCACTGCCTGGGTCAGAAGTTTATTTCTAAACACATCTATAATGACATTTCCTTCTCTTGGGGTATAGAAAATTTCAGAGTTGAAATATTGAAGGTACTCCACCCAACTCCTCTATCAAAGATTCAAATCTTTTTTAGAGAATATATAACCCAAGATTTTGTAGTATGAGTACACAATAAACTTTTCTAGGATGAGGTAGTGCCACCAACTCTTAAGTGTGTGCATCACAGATAAAAGTTCAAGTTTTGGGGTAGGATTATTCTCTCATGTGACCTAAGATAATCAGATCCATAATCTATTACATGATATCCTTTCATAAGAATGTAGCCCAAGCTTAAACATGATTCATCACAAAAGACCACATTGCCATACTTGGATTCTGGAAGAGTTAACATTGGTGTAGTACTCAAAAGACATTTCATCTCAACATAATAAGTCTTACATTTCTCATTCCAAGAAAACTCCACCCCCTTACAAGTTAGAGAAGCCATTGGAAAAGCCAACTTCAATAATTCCTTCATGAACTAGTGATAATATCTGGTTAAGCCAAAAAATATTTGGATACTAAAGACATTATGTGGTTTCTCCCAAGTCATAACAACCTTCGCCTTCTCATGATCAACTAATATACCCTGTTCAGACACCATGTGTCGTAATAATTTCAGTTCCTGAATCTAGAAATTACACTTTTAAATATTGGCATAAATTCAGTGATTTCTCAATAGACTCAAAACTATTCTCAAATGATTCACATGATCCTACTTGAACTTGGAGTAAATGAGGATGTCATTCACAAAGACTACCACAAAGGTATCTAGATAATCATGTAAAATCCTATTCATTAGATCCATGAAAACTACAGGAGAATTTTTTAGACCAAAGGTCATAAAAAGGTACTCACAATGGCCATACCTACTCCTAAAGTCATATTTATGAATGAAAAATTATTTTATCCTCAACTGAAGGTAACAAAATAAAAGGTCAATCTTTGAAAAACACTTCACCCTTTTAAATAATCAAATAGATCATCGATCTGTGGAAATGGATACTTGTTCTTTACCATAACTTGATTGATGTTTTGATAATCAACGCATAAATGAAGAGAACCATCACCTTTCTTAGAGAAGAGAACTGGAATTTCCCAAGGTGATGTGCTCAGGCATATAAAGCCTTTCTCTAGAAGATCATGTAATTGGTACTTCATATATTTCATTTTAGCTGGATCCATTCAGTAAGAGGGAATAAAAACTGGTTGATTATCAGGCATTAAGTTAATGGAAAACCCGACTTCACTTACTAGTAGAAGACCATAGAAATCAGAAGGAAACACGTTAGGAAACTCAACGATGACTGGAGGGAGATCACCACTCATATATTCCTGCTCTAGATCAAAATAAAACACAGATATCACTTTCCTCAACTCGGGATAATAAGGTCTATCTCTGCTCGACCTTAGGTCACATTCCCCTTGAAAGACAAGAGACACACCACTGGGTGTAGTAAGGTAGACCCACCGAAAATAATTATTAATCAGGTCTTTATTGGTAATGAACCAATCTATACCAAATATGACTTCACTAGATTTCATGTTGAGGACCAGAAAAATCCAAGCCATCTTGACATCTGATAGAGAGAAGACACAAGCAGTACTATAGATACCATGCTCTCTCTGTATACCAAGGGGTTTAGTATTATCCATTTCACAAGATAAAAGATCCATAGGAATATTAATCATATTAAAAATACAAGTTGAAATAAATTAGTGAGATACACTAGTATTATATAGAGCATTCACTAATGATGAAGTTATAGTAATGGTACCTCTCACAGTTACTAGACCCATGTTTGCTTCCTCTAGAGACTCTTCCACTGTGTGAAGTATCTTGGTTCCAGATTCTTGTGGCTAGAAACCTTTTATATGTGAAGAATCTGATTTCCCCACATTTTTAGGAGGAGATAATGATCATGTCCCACTATTTGGATAATAAAAGTAATGTAATAATCTATATAAGTTTCTTGAACATCCGTGGGAGCTAAAGTTTTTGGGTGCCTCAGTTCAAACCCTCTTAGAGTGTCCTTCCTTTACAAACTATTAGTAAATCAAATAACTTCATCCTAAAACTGTAGGAGGTCTGGAATGACTCTACCATTGCGAACTACCACAAGAATCATCACGCTTTCATTTTCCCTTGAAGAAACTAATGCTACCACTGGGAGAATAAGGAACTCCCAATAACCCTTACTTGTTAGGCCGGTCCATCTCAACCATCATCGTCATATCTAGAACATCAGTATATGTGGGAAGATTTAACAAGAGAACCTAAGAATGAATATATAAAAAAAGTCCCAAATAAAACTATTGATCCTTCATATTATCATTAGATACAATCTCATGTGAAAATTGTACCATCTCAGCAAAGCGATTTGAATATTCAGTCATGGTTCTGTCAGCCTGCTCAAGCTTGAAAAACTCCATATCCTAGGTCAACACCATTGAATCTGGATAGAACTTATCAATGAAAATAACCTTGAAGTATTTCCATGCTAATCCCTCATGTTTCTTTGTCATCACCATTGTTTCCCACCATCTCCTTCTTGTTCCTTCCAGTACGAAGGTGACACACTTCACCTTGATCATGTTTGGTGTATCCAAGAACTCAAACAGACACTCTATCTTTCCCAAACATTCCTCGAAATGTTGAGGATCAGTGAAGCATTTGAAAACTAGTGGCTTCTGGTGAAGGAAATCATGATAATGATTTCATAGAACATACCCTTGAGTATCCACAACTAGATCCTAAATGGGAATTGGAGGTGGTGCCTGTCCTAGAGCTTCTACAATGTGCACAATCACCTCAACTAGATTTGGGTCCACTGGAGGATTATCTTATTGTATTTTAGTAGTAGCTTCCTCATAGATCTGATTTTTACCTCTTCTCAGAGGCATGATTCTACACAACATCAGTAGATAATAAGGAAGGCATTAGATTAAAACTCAAATTGCGCAACAAGAGAAATTATTCCCAATATATGGAACAACCATATTTGGATTCCACTCTATACAAATTAGAATAGAGAATGGATTAGAACTAATCCATAAGACTTCCTTCCCTAACCACCCTTAGAGACGTAAGGTTCATTGCAGTGAGATATGGCTAGGAAATCAATCACAAATAACTCCTAAGTACTGACAAGATTTCAAAAATGTATACAGAAGTCAAGCAAAAATCTCAATAGCCTCCTTTGATACCACTTTATCACAAACTAGTCTGTGTACCCTGGTAACCTGATAACCGAGATGGCCCTAACATAGCTCGAAGGGCATTCCCGATCCTCATGGTTCGGTGACTAGCACATGGCACCATACAACATGCAAGTGGGAATGAATTTATTATGGAAATCCCACATCGAAGGAGTAGGAGAATGAAGCACCACTTTATAAGGTGGTGTGGATACCTCTCCCATCATGAGGCCTTTTCATGGGGAATTCCTGAGGTCTAGAGCCCATGGAAATAAAAACCATGCGGTCTAGGCCTAAAATGGACAATATCATGATCTTGTGCTAGAATGGTCCATCTCAAATGGTATCAGATCCAATGTCCATTTGATGTGCTAGTTATGACGATGGGCCCTTCTAGGAGGAGGATTATGGAAATCCCATATCGAAGGAGGAGGATCATGAAGCACCCATTTATAAAGTGGTGTGGATACCTCTCCCATCATGAGACCTTTCCTAGGGGATTCCTGAGGGCCAGATACTAGGGAAAGAAAAACCATGCGGGCTAAGCCTAAAGTAGACAATATTATGATCATAGGTTGGACTAGTTCATCACATTATCCTTCCTCAAGGTCTTCAACACAATCCTCAAATGATATTCCTTCTCTTACTTACTCTTGTAATATATGATAATATCATATATAAATACCACCATAAACTAATCAAGGTAATCTCTAAAGACTCTATTCATTATATCTATGAAGATAGTGGAAGAATTGGTAAGTCCAAATGGAATAACTATAAAATCATAATTTCTATACCAAATACATAAGGTTATCTTAGTTATATCCTCCATTTTGACCCTTAAATATTGATATCTAGATCAAATATCAATCATGGAAAAGTATTGAGCTCTTTTCAATTAATCAAACAATTTATAAATACAGGGTAGAGGATATTTAATCTTGATAGTGATATTTTTAAGTTCTCAATAATCAATTAAAATACACATTGATCCATATTTATTCAAAAAAAAAATAGGTTCACCCCATGGTGATGAACTAGGGTGTATGAATCCCTTTTCAAGACTCTCCTAGAGTTTCTTATTTAACTCCTACAACACAATCGGGGTAATTCTATAAAGATTCATTGAAATAGGTGTATCACCAGGTATGAGTTCTATTGAAAACTCAGCTTCATGATTTGAGGGAAGATTAGGAAACTCTTACAGAAATACATCATTACATTCCTGAATAATAAAAATATCTTAAATTTTGAGTTTATTTCCAACCATTTGAGATAAATACCCATCATGAATAATTAGTAAGACCCATATAATTGAATCAATTTTAATTGGATGTTTATGTTCATCCTCTCACTAATAAATGATCATAGGTTGATTCAGAATAGAAAATGTGACCACCCTTCCTTTAAAAATGATATGGTTCTATATAGATAGATTCAATACATTCCAAAAATTGTATCAAATTAAACTATATAGATAACAAAAAGATTTATAGGAAGAAAATTCCCACAAACTTCTTTCAGAGAGGTGTTATAGACTTGAGATATAATCATCATACCATTAAGATTTTTCACTATAAATCAATATCTAACTGTTGATTTGGTGATGTTATACTTTTGGAAAATTATTCATACATACAAGAGTGGGTAGAACCTAAATCAAATAATACATTTACAGTTCTATATTGGATGATAAGTGTACCTCTCACCACCTTGTTCTTATGAACCACTTCAACAATTTTTATTTCATAAGAAATATATATGTCCTTTGGATTAGGATATTTTTTACACTAATTTTCATTATTAACCCTTGTATTAATACACTAATTGGAATAATGTCCATACTTCTTGAAATTATATCATTTGAGTGTGGGTGGTGAAATTGGTTTATCTTTATTCTCATCATTGATCAGCCTCTTCATTTCATTTCTACATTCATTTTATAGATAGTCTTTTTTCCACACTTAAAAAATTTATCAATCCCCTTAAGTCAATTTACTCCTTACTTATTTCCACACTTTTGGAATAAAGTAAGATTAATTTTCTTCCCACTATGGGTTTTATTATTATAATTTCCTTGAAATTGAATCTTTCTCTTTTTATCCCCAAAACTATGAGGGTAATGGGAGCCTACAAGCTATATTTCTATCATTAGGGAACATAGAATTATTTCTTCATAGTTATTGAATTATCTTATTGTAAGAACCCAGATCTTCATTTTAGGTATGAATCTTGATTTTGGGTGTTTTTGAGAAAAAGGGGAGATTTTGGAATTTTAGAAGTACATGCCATGTACTTAGAAGTACACATCGTGTACCAGGTTGCTACGGGTAGCCATGCAATGGCTGTGTAATGGCTGAGACATGGTCGTTGGGGTGACCTGGAGACCGCCTAAAGTGGGGACTGGTTGAGGCATGTACATGGCATGTACATTAAATGAACATGTCATGTAATTTTTATTTTATTTCATTAAATGGACTGAGGTCACGTCTAATAGTCATATTATTATTATTCTGGCCTTGGTTTGTTCAAGAGTGGTCAAGAGTGAAGAATCTTATCTGATCCATCGTTTCTCTGTCCAATGTTCGAATCGATATCTGGTGGGTGCATTGGAATCCCACCGGTGAGTCCTTCCTTCTTCTTGAATCTCTCCTCTTGATTTCTTCTCTCTCTTGAGTTACTCAAGGTTGTGAGTTATTGAAGTTTTTATAGATCCACATCATTCTAGGCTGATTAAAGGGCCAAGGTTTAAGGGTGATCATCATACAACGTCGAGGTAGGTGTTTTGTGCCTTACCGTATTTTGTCTTTGAATTATATATATGCCTAAGTGTTGAATACCCTTGTTTAGGGTATTGCGTGTTTTTGGAATTTAACCCTGTTTAATTCCTAATATGTTTTTTTAGAAAGGGTTATTGATTATGAATAAGGTTTATTACCTTGATTATGGAGGTGTTACACATGTTTGATTTGGTTATGTCTTTTGGGTCTATAAATCATGTTAGGATGATTTTTTTCCATGCCTAATGTTGTTAGGATGGAGTTTTTGTTTATATAAGATGCATGTGTTTCGCATTATCAAATTATTATTAGGGGAATTGACTATGAGAGATTCCTGGGGTAGGGTATTTTAGTTATGAATTGTTATTATAATTGACCAAAGTTATTAACTATGAGAGCTTCCATGGGTCATTGAATAGAGGGGTTAGACTATGAGAGCTACCCATAGGGTCATCATTAAATAAATGTTATACTATAGGGAATTGATTGTGAGATATTTTAGAGGGTCATTATACTTAATTGTTGTTATGCAGACCAAGGGGTATTGACCATGAGAGCTACCGTGGTGGTCGTTTGTATTTGATTTGTGCTTTGTGAGAACGAGGGGGTTAGACTGTGCAATCATTACCATAGGGTCTTTATTATTATTAATTTGAGGATATGTTAAATCAGGGGGGTTAGGCTATGAGGACTTTCCCAGAGGGTTGTTTTGAAATGATTGTATGATTTTGATGAGTCTGAAAAGCAAAATCACAAGCTTGGACTGAGTCTTACTTTATCATTAGAAGGTATTTTGAGATGTCATTTTGTTATGGTTGTACAGAGGGATACATATCTTAGGCTATATCTCAAGGTTAAATTATTCAATGGTTTGAATAATTAATAAATGTAAATTAATGTAATTGGAAACAATAGGATTGTTTACTTTTGAGTAATTCTTAGTTGTTTCTTCATTTTTTTATATTTCCTGCTATATATATATTCACTTATAGTTAGGACCAGATCTTTTAGTGGTTTCTTACTGGGATTATTCTCACACCCTGTTTGGGTCATGCTTTTAGACCCAAAAATATTATATGGTTGTAGGTATAGATAAGGAAAAGTGCCGTTCTACATCAGGTACTTGATTGTTGAGGATCTGGAGAGCATGGGATCAATATGAGAATTATGATGTTGTTGGAGTTATTTACTATTTTTAGTACTTTGGTTTACTATTGTATTTCCAACATTGTGACTTGTTTGGTCGTTTTCCTAGACATATATGACATGCATCATTATATATGTGCTCCATTTGTTTATTTACTTTCAGTCTTCTGATTTTTACTTGTTTTATGGTATTATTGCTTCTGATAATGTTATTATTTGTTATTTCAATGTACAAACTCTCCCAATGAGGTAATAGTTTCCCCACTATCACACCCAAGGCCCTCACTGCTAGTCGGCAGCCTCTGGCATTCGGGGAAATGCACTTGAGTCCATGTGACCAACCAGGTATGGGGCACCTTTGGGCGGCACCCAGAACTGGGACGTTACAAAGTGGTATCAAAGGAGTTTCTTTTATTCTTTGTCTTACTGTTTGGAGCCTATAGATAGGGATAGGAAGGAATGGGTGGTTGGTAATAAGTTGTGCCTGGGAGTATGTAAATCGTGTATAGAGGAAAGCCAATCTACCTTGAATATTGAAATTTTTCTGGTTTTTCAATTATTACAGTTGATTTGATTTCACCATTGGGTGGTACACATGTTTTTTTTCTATTATCATTAATGTTATTGAGGTTCTATTTCTATTGAAACCCGATGAGATGAGGGTATGCCATCTCATGCATTATATTGGCACTTGCTATAGATCACATGTCATACATTTTGTCATACCATTTAAGATGCATTACTAATTGCATGTTATTGTGATAGATGTTGTGCTAGATATGCATGTTGTTGTGATAGATGTAGTGATAGAATACCTGCTATTTTGGATGGGGTATTGGTATATGTAAAGTTTCATTAATATGGATGCCAAACTCTGGTCCCTGAGGTGTTATGGGCCCTCCTATATAGGAATTTGGTGGATCATATTGAACCTTAACTGAATTTTGTTATGTTATGACATGATTAAGGATGCCAAACTTTGATTCGCGGGAGTATAGCCTCTCACTGGTCGGAATTTTTCATTCTTGGGTCAAAATTTTTTTTTTTTATGGGTTTAGGAGGAGTTTTTGAGGTTTACTATTTGGAAACCCAGACAACACAGCGTGTGGTGTTATTAACACATGCCATGTGTTCTTCTGTTCTGGAAAAAATGAATTTTATTAAGTACACGTCGTGTACTATATGTAAACACTATGTAGAGTTTAACCATGTGAATGACTGTGTGAGAAGAGACACAGGTTTGGGAAACTTTGGTAGAACATGTCGTGTATTGGGAGTACACATTGTATTGTAAGCACCGTGCCTCCAGCCATGTGACCAATGACACAGGTGGATAAAAACTTAGGTTTTACACATTGTTTACCATTCTTACATGTTGTGTATAATAGACTATGTCTCCAACCACGTGACTAATGACACGGGCAGTTAAAAATTAAGTGGTACACGCTGTGTGTAGGGTGAACACACTGTGTAGTTTTATCCAGGAGAGAACTGTGTGGTTTAGTCGTGTAAAAGAACTTGGGCAAGAGGTTAAAATTCAAGTACATGTTGTGTCTGAGAATGAACACACTGTGTGTATAGGTATTACATGACCAGGTTTGGCAGAGTTACACACCATGTTAAAAGCTTAAGGGAACACATTGTGTTGGGGTTATAAATGTTGTGTATCCCTATTTTATAAAACTTGATTATTTTTCTTCTCCTGTTACCTTTTTAAACTTCTAAGTTTCAATCCCTATAAATATTGAACTGAGGTGTGTGCTTGACCTTGAAATGTCATGCCACTAAGACATCCTCTATTTTTACGCTAGATACAGGGCAATGATTAGACACCAAAAATGGGAGATCAGGGACTACCATCAGATCCTCTTGTCATGCTTCTCTTGGCACCAGCTGTTATACCAGACACATGTGCTGATGAACAATTTTGAGAAGGCTTCATGAGGATGATGCAGACCTTATAGGGAGCACCACATCCTACCCCGTCTATGGAAGAGCTAACGCAGGTGTTCCAACAGTATCATACTCCCACTTTTTCTAGGGATAGAGGACCACAGGTTGTAGAGTAATGGTTGGAGGCCATACTATCTATCTTTTAGCATATAGAGATGCCTTCGGAGAGGATGGTAAATCTCATGATGTACATGTTATGTGATTCTGCCAAGAGATGGTGGGATGTTATCTCACAGGCGTGACATCATCGGGATATGGCTTGGAAAGAGTTTCAGAGGACCTTCTATGACTACTTCTATCCTGGGATGTTAAGGGCTGATCGAGCCTGAGAGTTCATGCATTTGGAGTAGGGAACTCTTTCAGTGATGGAGTACTATTCTTGTTTTACAGATCTACAGTTCTTTGGACCTGTTCTGGGAGGTGGCGAGTTATCTTTGGCTAGGAAATTTGAGGATGGTCTCAATTATGGCATCTGATCACAGGTGAATGTCTTTAGGCTGGCTTCAGTGATGAATATAATGGATTGGGCACTGATTACTGAGCGTAATATGAGGGATTTGGGAGCTGTTATTTAAGGTGGTTCATTATCCAGGGATATTACTCCTTCAACATATAGTAGTAAGTGATGTAGGGAGATTACATAAGATGTTTCTTCAAGTTTTCAGGTGGTATCCTACCAGTATGTGAAGAGTGGGAATACTAGACCACATTGCCCGAGAGACCTAGTTGAGTACTGATCTTGCAGAAATATGGGCCATATTCAGCATTTTTTCTGGGTGTTCCCACCAGCAACGAGTGATAAGGGTTCTTCTATGACTCCACGTTCAAGAGCAGGACCACCAGTTTCTCATCAAAAAGGGGACTGGAGTTTGTCTGGATGTTCAGGACGAGGAGGTGGCCATGGTTGTGGTATTCAGGCTTTAGGATTTCAGTGATAGTAGGGTGCATCAGCTCAAGGTAATCAGGTAGGGTCATAGGGCTACGGTGCAAGTTAGACTTTTGAAGTGGAGTAGACCTAACTAGAGTAGGATCTCAGACCCTCTACGATTAGAGGTACGATTTTGGTTGCCTCAATTTTAGCTTCTACTCTTTTTGATATAGGGGATTCTCATAGCTTTATATATGTGCCTATTGTGGAGATCCTTGGGCTTTGTATCTTTAAATCTACTGATATCATGATGCTAGACACACCATTGGGGATTAGGATAACTAGTTTACATCAGTGCAAGGAGTTCCCTCTTGAGGTTGGTGGGTGTCACTTCTTATGGGACCTTTATGTCTTAGAGATGACGGGCTATGAAGTCATTCTCATAATGGAATGGTTAGTTCCCTTCCAGGAATTTATCGATTGCTATCTTTTTAGGGTGAGTTTCACATCACCAGAGGGTAGATTGTTTCTACATAAGGGTGAATGGGTTGTCCAGGCAGGTAGAGCTAGACTCGAGCATCGTGGGTTGAGGGATGTTACAACCCAAATTTCTAGTTTATATCTTGATGACCAAGGGACTTCATAGAAGGACTTTCCTCTAGTGGTCGATCGTTTTAGGGATTTCTTTATAGAAGAATTTTTAGGTTTGCCTCCTAAGTGAGAGGTAGAATTTTCTATTGAACTTGTGTCAGGAGCAGCACTGGTGTCCATTCTTCCTTATAGGATGACTACACCAGAGTTACATGAGCTCAAGAAATAGTTAGAGGAGTTACATGCGAAGGGTTTCATCTAACCTAGTACTTCTCCTTGGGGTCCGCCTGTCCTTTTTGCGAAGAAGGTGGACGGTACCCTCAAACATTGCGTGGATTATCAGAAGTTGAATGATTTGACGGTCAAGAACCAATATCCCTTGCTGAGGATTGATGATATATTTGATCAGCTTCAAGGAGATCGGGTTTTCTCGAAGATTGAATTGAGATCCATTTATCATAATTTGCATGTTAGACCATAAAATATACCTCTTACAGCCTTTCAGATTAGGTATGGTCTATACGAGTATGTGGTTATGCCGTTTAGTCTCATGAATGTGCCTGCAGTTTTCATGGCACTGATGAACCGAGTGTTTCATCCTTACTTGGACTCCTTTGTGGTTGCTTTCATGGATGATATCTTGGTGTACTCTCACACTCAACATGACCATGCCACACATCTTGAGATCATTTTGAGTACACTAAGAGACCATTAGTTATATGTTAAGCTCTCAAAATGTCACTTTTGGAATGGACCGGATTCACTTCTTAGGTCATGTTATCTTAGAGACAAGGGTATCAATAGAACTAGAGAAAGCGAGAGTAGTAGTTTCCTGGGAGAATTTGAATAAATTCTTTGAGGTATGTATTTTTCTGGGGTTGGATGGTTACTACAAGTGCTTTATATAGTACTTTTCACGCTTATCAGCGCCACTAACGGGCCTAACTAAAAAGGGTGAAAATTACTTGTGGACATATTCCTATGATTCAGCCTTTCAAGAGATTAATGGAAGGTTGACTTCAGGATCGATACTATTTTTTCCAAAGTCGGTCAAGAGCTACACTGTTTACTGTGATGCATCAGGTATCAGACTGGGATTAGTGCTTATGCAGGGGGGAGGAGTCATTTCGTATGGGTCTCGGCAGTTGAGGCCACATTAGAGGAATTACCCAACGCACGATCTCGAGTTGGCTGCATTTTTTCATGCCTTACACTATTGGATACATTACCTTCTCTGAGATCATTTTTTGGTGTACACTGACCACAAAAATATCAAAAGCATAAACTGAATTTGAGACAGTGAAGGTGGGTTGAGTACCTTCAGTCTTTTGACTTTAAGCTTTCCTATATTCCTGGGAAAGACAATGTAGTGGCCGATGCGTTGAGAATGAGGACTCAGATATAGGTAGTTCAGAAGGCCAGTAGTGAGTGGAATCTTATGTCTCTATTATTTGAGATGCATTTGGAGGTACACGACAGACAGGGGAAGACTTTTATTTCTTATGTAGATATTACCTCTACTCTACTTGATTGAGTACGAATGTGAAAGTTATCAAATTTTGAGGGAATAGTCCTATGGGAGAGTGTGTTAGGAGAGGACCCTACTCCTGGGTGGACCGTAGGCGAGGTTGAGATCTTGTGCTTTCATGGACGCGTTTGGGTGTCAGTAGACATACGTGAGGAGATTTCGTGGGATTTTCATTCCTCAGTTTGATAAGTTCATCATGCTGTCACCAAGATGTATCGAGATCTACATCATCAGTACTGGTGGCCAGGTATGAAGAGAGATGTTTTTGGTTTTGTTATGAGATATTCCACCTATTAGAAGGTGAAGGCAGAGCATCAGCGACTAGCAGGGCTTTTATAGTAGTTACCCATTCCCGAGTGGAAGTGGAATGATATCGTGATGGATTTTGTGACAGTGTTACCGAGGTCTCCTCAAGGGAATGATGCAATCTGGGTTTTCATTGACATACTCACGAAGGTTGCACAATTTTTACCGATCAAGGAGACCTTCAGTGTTGATGAGCTTAGAAGGTTGTACATCTAAGAGATTGTACGTTTTCATGGGGTTCTGCACTCTATTGTTTCAGACAGGGATTCCCTCTTTACTTCCCATGTCTATCAAGGACTAAAAAGGGATTTGGGTACACAGGTAATTTTGAGTACAACTTACCATCCCTAGACAGATTGCTAATCTGAGTGCATAATTCAGGTGTTGGAGGACATTATTTGAGCATGTGTCCTAGATTTTTGGGGTTCTTGGTAGATACATATACCCCTATTAGAGTTTTCCTACAATAATAGTTTTTAGGCGATGATTTAGATGTCACCTTATGAGTCTTTGTACGGTAGGCCATGTTGATCACCCCTATGTTGGCTGGAGACAGGAGAGGCAGCTATGTTGGGACCTCATCCTGTCCAAGATACCACTGAGTAGGTGGATTTGATTTGGAAGAGGATGGCTACTACACAGTCTCTCCAAAAATATTATGTTGATCGACAGAGATGACTTCTGGAGTTTGAGGTCATAGATCAGGTATTCTTGTGTGTCACACTGAGGTTGGGACATAGGAGGATTAGGAGATAGGGAAAGCCTTCACCAAGATATATTGGGCCATCTGAGATTCTGGAGAGAGTTGGTCCAGTTTCCTATTGGTTTTAGTTACCTCAGAGGTACCAGGATATGCATGATGTCTTCCATGTTTCTTAGCTACAACGCTACTTTTCAAACCTATCTCACGTTTTTTAACCTGGGGAGGTTAATTTGGAGGTGGATCCATCCTTTGAGGAGAACCCTATAAGGATTGTGGATAACAATACGAAGGTTATTTGTGGTTGGTCTGTTCATATTGTATGGGTGCTATGGCAGCACGGGCGGGTACAGGACGAGACTTGGGAGAGGGAGACTGATGTGCGATCGTAGTGACCAGAGTTGTTCGAGAGTTCTTCTTCACCACCTTGTTAGGGAAATTTAGGGAAAATTTTCTTGTAAGAACACGAATCTTTATTTTGAGTATAAATCTTGATTTCAGGTGTTTTTGAGAAAAAGGGTAGATTCTTGAATTTTATAAGTACACATTGTGTACTTAGTAGTACATGTCGTGTACCAGGTTATCGCGGGTAGCCCTGTGTTGGCTATGTAACAGTCGAGACATGGCCATGTGGGGTGACCTGGAGACCGCCTAAAGTGGGGACCAGTTGAGGAATTTACATGGAATTTACATTAAATAAACACATCGTGTACTTTTTATTTTATTTCATTAAATAGAACAGGGTCGCGTCTAATCATCATATTCAACTTCTTTGGGCCTTGGTTCATCCATGAGTGACCGAGAGTGATGAATCTTCTCTGAGCCACCATTTCTCTATCCAAGGTCTAATTTTATCTCCTTCGAGTGTATTGGAATCCCATCGGTGAGTCCTTCCTTCTTCTTGAATCTCTAATACCCATTTATTTTATCTCTTGAGTTATTAAAGTTTGATGGTTTTTGACGTTTTTATAAATCTACGTCATTCTTGGCCGATTCAAGGGCCGATGTTTAAGGGTGATCATCGTACAATGTCGAGGTAGGTGGTTCGTGCCTTATCGTAGTTTTTCTTTGATTTATATATATTCCTAATTTCTGAATACTCTTGTTTAGGGTATTGCATGTTTTTTGGAATGTAACCTTGTTTAATGCCTAATATGGTTTTTTTTAAGAAATGGTTATTGATTATGAATAAGGTTTATTACATTGATTGTGGAGGTTTTACCCATGTTTGATTTGGTTGTGGTTGTTGGGTCTAGAAAACATGTTAGGCTGCTTTGTTTCCATGCCTAGTGTTGTTAGGATGGAGTTATTTTTTATATAAGATGCATATGTTTTGCATTATGAAAGTATGACTAGGGGAATTGACTGTGAGAGCTTCCTAGAGTAGGGTCTTTTAGTTATGAATTTTTATTATAATTGACCAGAGGTATTGACTGTGAGAGATTCCATGGATCATTAACCAAAGGGGTCAGACTCTGAGAGCTATTCAGAGGGTCATCATTAAATAAATGTTAGACCATAGTTCATTGACTATGAGAGCTTCTAGAGGGTCATTATACTTTATTTTTGTTATGAAGACCAAGGGGGTATTGACCATGAGAGCTACCCAAGTGGTCTTTTTTATTTTATTAGTGCTTTTTGAGACCTGGGGGTTAGATTTTGTGATATTTCCCAAAGGGTTATTATTATTATTAATTTGAGGATATATTAAACCAAGGGGGTTAGGATACGAGGACTTTCCCAAAGGGTTGTTTTGAAATGACTGTATGATTGTGACGAGTATGACAAGCCAAAGAACAGGCTTGGACTTGGTCTTACTTTATCGTTAGAAGGTCTTTTGATACGTTTGTTTTTTATGGTTGTACAGGGGGATACAGAGCTTAGGCTAGATCCCGAGGTTACATTATTCAGTGGTTTGAATAGTTAATAAATGTAAATGGATATAATTGGAAACTATAGGATTGTTTACTTTTGAGTACTTCCTAGTTGTTGATTTATTTCTGCATATTTCCTGTTATATATATATATATATTAACTGATAGTTAGGCATGTATCTTTTGGTGGTTTCCTATTGGGATTCATCTCACATCCTATTTGGGTCATGCTTTTGGACCCAAACAGATTATATGGTTACAGGTATAGATAAGGGCAAGCGCCCTTCTACATCTGGTACCTGATTGCTGAGGAGCTGGTGAGCATAGGACCAAGCTGAGTCTTGTGATTTTGTTGGAGTTATTTACTATTTTCAGTACTTTGGTTTAGTATTGTATTTCTAGCATTGTGATTTGTTTGGATGTTTTCTTAGACATATGTGACATGAATCATTATATATGTGATCTAGTTGTTTATTTACTTTCAGTATTCCATTGTTTACTTGTTGTATAATATTATTTCTTCCACTACTATTATTATTTGTCATTTCGATGTGCATAATCTGCCAATGAGGGCATAGTTTCCCCACTATCACACCCAATGCCCTCACTACTAGTCAGAGATCAGGTTCTCTTGCATGCCACACTGATGTTGGGACACAGAAGGATTAGGGGATAGAGAAATATTTCACTGAGATACGTTGGGTTATTTGATATTTTGGAGAGATTCAGGCCAGTTACCTATCGGCTGCAGTTACCTCAGAGGTATCAGGATATGCATGATGTCTTCCACATTTCTCAGCTACAATGCAACTTTTCAAACTCGTATCACGTTTTTCAACTCAAGGAGGTTGAGTTTGAGGTGGATAGATCCTTTGAGGAGCACCCTATATGGATTATGGATCATAGGATGAAGTTTCTTCGTGGATGGTATGTTCCTCTAGTATAGGTGTTATGGCAGCATGGGTAGGTACAAGATAAGACTTGGGAGATGGAGACCGATGTGCGATTGTAGTGGCTAGAGCTATTTGATAGTTCTTCTTCGCCACCTTGTTAGGGAAATTCAAGGACAAATTTCTTTAAGGGGGAATTTTTTAAGAACCCAAATCTTCATTTTAGGTATAAATCTTGATTTTAGTTGTTTTTTAGAAAAAGGGGAGATTCTGGAATTTTAGAAGTACACGTAGTGTACTAGATTGTCACAGGTAGCTGTGTGTTGGCCATGTAACGTCCAAGACATAGTCGTGTGGGGTGACCTAGAGACCACCTAAAGCAGGTACCATTTGAGGCATGTACATGGTGTGTACATTAAATGAACATGCTGTGTAATTTTTCTTTTATTTCATTAAATGCACTGGGTTTGCGTCTAATCATCATATTCATCTTCTTCTGGCCTTGGTTCATCGAGGAGCAATCGAGAGTGAAGAATCTTCTCTGATCTGCTATTTCTCCTTCCAATTTTTGATTTGATCTTTGTAGGGTGCGTTGGAATCCCATCGGTGAGTCCTTCATTCTTCTTGAATCTCACCTCTTGATTTCTTCTCTCTATTGAGTTATTCAAGGTTGATTGTTTTTGACATTTTTGTTGATCAACATCATTATAGGTTGATTCAAGGGCCAAAATTTAAGGGTGATCATCATAAAACATCGAGGTAGGTGGATCATGCCTTACCATAGTTTGTATTTGAGTTATATATATGCCTAAGTTCCAAATACCCTTGTTTAGGGTATTGCGTGTTTTTTGAATTTAACCATGTTTAATACCTGATATGGTTTTTTTGTTTGAGAAAGGGTTATTGATTATGAATAAGGTTTATTACCTTGATTATGGAGGTGTTAACCATGTTTGATTTAGTTATGTTTTTTGGGTCTAGAAAGCATATTATAATGCTTTGTTTCCATGCCTGGTTTTGTTAGGATGGAATTGTTGTTTATATGAGATGCATGTGTTTCGCATTATGAAAGTATGACCAGGGCAATTGACTATGAGAGCTTCCCAAAGTAGGGTATTTTAGTTATGAATTGTTATTATAATTGACCGGAGGTATTGACTATGGGATCTACCATGGGGCATTGACCAGAGGGGTTAGACTGTGAGATCTACCCAGAGGGTCATCATTAAATAAATGTTAGACCATAGGTCATTGACTATGAGAGCTTAAAAAGGGTCATTATACTTTGTTGTTTCTATGAAGACCAAGGGGTATTGACCGTGAGAGCTACCCAGGTGGTTGTTTGTATTTTATTAGTGCTTTGTGAGACCAAGGGTGTTAGACTGTGTGATATTTCCCAGAGGGTCGTTGTTATTATTAATTTGATGATATGTTAAACCAGGGGGGTTAAGCTGTGAGGTCTTTCCCATAGGGTTGTTTTGAAATGATTGTATGATTGTGAAGAGTGTGACAAGCCAAAGCACAAGCTTGGACTCGGTCTTACTTTATCGTTAAAAGGTCTTTTAAGACGTCTGTTTGTTATGGTTTTATAGGGGGATACAGATCTTAGGCTAGATCCCGAGGTTACATTATTCAACAGTTTGAATAATTAATAAATGTAAATGAATGTAATTAGAAACTGTAGGATTTTTTACTTTTGAGTACTTCCTAGTTGTTGCTTCATTTTTCATATTTCCTTCTATATATATATTCACTGATAGTTAGACATAGATATTTTGGTGGTTACCTACTAGGATTCATCTCACACCCTGTTTGGGTCTTGATTTTAGACCCAAATAGATTATATGGTTGCAGGTATAGATAAGGGAAATAGCCCTTCTACATCAGGTACCTGATTGCTGAGGAGCTATAGAGAATGGGACCAAGATGAGGCTTACGATGCTGTTTGAGCTATTTAATTTTTTCATTACTTTGGTTTAGTATTTTATTTCCAGCATTGTGACTTTTTTGGTAGTTTTCCTAGACATATGTGACATGAATCATTATATATGTTCTCCAGTTGTTTATTTACTTTCATTATTCCATTATTTACTTGTATGGTATTATTACTTATGCTACTATTATTATTTGTTATTCTGTTGTGCATACTCTTCCAATGAGGTCATAGTTTCCCCATTATCTCACCCAAGGCCCTTGCTGCTAGTCGGAAGCCTCTGGAATTTAGGGAAATGTGCTTGAGTCCATGTGACCAACTGGGTACGATGCCCCTTTGGGTGGCACCCAGAACTAGGACTTTACACTTATAGAAAATTCCTTTTAGAGACAAGGTCTTAATCCACTAAAGAATTGATAAATTTTACTTTCATGGTTGATGATAAATCTAAAATCATACATTTCAAGAATAGTGAAATTTTCCTCAAATGTACTAATAGATTCATCATTTTTATAAATTAGTTCCAATAATTATCTCTCCATTTTAGTGTGAAGAGTTATAGGAAAATACTTGTTTAAAAATACCTTCTTAAAATCTTCCCATTTCATAGAGTCAATTTCTTCCTCTTACTTTGTATTCTTGATAAGAGTTCATTGTTAATCAGCTTGAACTTCCAAATGATACACATCCAAAACAACCTTCTCATGGTCTGATCACTGGATAATAGAAAATATATTTTCTCTAGTATTGATTCATTTTTTAGAAATAAGTGTATCAGAGGACCCACTAAAGGAAGGTGGATGTTTCTGCATAAAAGACTCAAGGTGAGCTTTCCTTTCCTTTGGTCATTTTGATGTTCAACATGATTCATGTTATCATTCATAGATTGAGAGATTTGTGTGATCATTTCCATAATATTTTTCATCTCATCTCCCATTACATTTGGTTTCTCATAAGTAAGGTTGTTACATTAGTTATCACATTCACTATTCACGTGATTCATTCTAGTTCCAACCATTGACTAAAACCAAAAAACTTAGTGTGAGTATCAAGAATAAATAATTATAGTGAGCAATCATATGTTGATGAAAATTATTTCTAATATGTCCTAAATTATTACACCTTATTATCAACCCACAACATTCTAGGTTTCAATATAAAATATATTCAAATACCTTATAATGGTTTATAAAGAGACCATGAATAAACCAAAGCATATACCCTGGGAGTTTCAAACCAGGTGTATAGTTAGGACTCTTTATCATTCACTATGTGTAGATCGATTTAATATCCAAACAACATTTTTAGGGTTATTACCCCTAGGTGCATCTGTTTTAGAGCCTACATCAAGTTGTTTATATCCAGAACCACACACTCTATACTTTATGAAAAAATTAGGATATTTCCTATATTTAGAATTATTTATAGGTTTATCACTAAATTTTTCTAATCATAACCCCCAAATATAAATAAACTCTACTTTGATAAAAACTAAAGTGACTTGGGCATCACTTATGTGAATATTACATCATTTTAGATGAATATTTAATACATATCACAAGAATAAACACCTGATAATAATAAAGGTTTAGTGTATTTAGATACTATATATATAATCAACTTATTTTAGGAAATATATTCAACATCTCTCATAAAATTTTTCATATTTAGTACCCTTCTCAAACATATCCTACTTAAAAACTTTCCTCATAAATTGGGTAAATAGAAAGATAATAAAGGGTTATCTCAGTTGAAAAGTAAGGGTAAACAAGGGAGATATCAATAGAATAACATAAGTGAGCATAATATAATCATAATAATATGATAACATGATCATAACTTACAAAATCATACACAACTTTTCAAAGAACACAAATTGTGAGTCATGGAAAAAGGTTGTGTAATAACAAAATACAGAGGCCATAAGAGTGAAAATAATCAATAATAAATCATAATCCATGAGATAATATCATAATCAAAAGGCATAAGTTTTTATCATATAAAGAATCATATAAAATCATTTCTTTATTCAGGGAACACTACCAAGACAATCATAGTGTATAGATTCCCATAATAGATTGACTTCACTCCCTATTCCCATAAACATAGTGAATTGATTCTCATGATGGATTGGGTTCACTATATATTCCCATTTACATAGTCTACATAGTCTCATATTGGGTTGGGTTCACACACCATTCCCATAAATGTAGTGGATAGAGTCCCATAGTTGGTTGGGTTCACTTCCCATTCCCATAAAGTTAGTAGACAGAATCCCATAGTGGATTGGGTTCACTACTCATTATATATCATATTATATCAGGAGATATAAATATTTATCCAATACATTATATTAATATATAATTTCAGGTCCACCCTTCACATAATTAAAACCATACATAAGTATTTCTTAAGAATATAAAAACATTCCTCATTTCATCATAGCTTAATAAAATCATGGGAAATAAATGGGTTTCATAAAAACTAACTTAAAACATAATCATCATAATCCATATAGATAAATAAATTGAATGGAATCATAAGATAATATCCCTGGTAAAGAATAATAATCTTTAAATCATGTTGACATAAATGAAAAATACTTTTATAAAATAATTATAAATATGCTTTAAAAAATAAGAATAGATATCATTTATCATTAAAGATTTTAAAAATTAAAAATTTATAGAAAAATTTGAATAGGATTTTATTTTAAAACCTATGTAAACCTATAAAGTAATCTTGGTAATTATTAAGGGTCTTTATGGTGAGAAAATGTGACTGATGTGTAAATATTGAAAAAAAAATCTTGTTTTTGTAAAAATTTAAAAGTGAGTCATACTGAAAACGTTTAAAAATATTAATTTAAATAAATTGTAATGAAATTAAAATGTAGTAAAAAAATAAATTTATTAAACATTTTATATATATAAAAAAACTTATATAAATATATTTTAAGAACATGGATATGAAAGAGAAAGATTTTTGACCAAAGGGATAAATAAGGTCATATTTTATTAAAATTATTATTTTATTATTTTTGAGTAAAAAAGTGGTGAAAAAATAAATAATACTTTAAAAACCTATAAAAAATATATAAGAATAAAATATATGGGATTTATGAGAGAAATATCATATAATTTATCATAATAGAAATTGAAACATAAACTATCCCGACAAAAAGTGAGATTGTAACATAAACCATTAAAGCTTTGGTAATATTTGAATCAAAAATTTTGTGAAATAAATAACCTTATATAGATTTTTAAATCCCCATAATTTTCATGAAAATTATTATAAAATAAATTCATGGTTAGTATATATGTCACTCAAAATAAAGAAGGTGGTGAATATAAAATATATTCCAATTAAGGGAAATTGGGATGAGAAAACCCTTACAACATTAGTATCTCTTAAATTGAAAGAACATGAAATATATAACTTAAGATAGATTTTTAAATCCATTTATTGTCATGAAACTATTATAAAAATATCCTTAGGGAATTATATACACCACCTAATATAAAACAAGTGGTGAATATGGCATATGTATCAAAGAAATAAAAGTGAATGAGAAATCATTACCTCAAGTCTCGACTTGCTTCATATGCACTATAACCTCATTTATAATAAATTTAAACTTATTATAAATCTATAAAGAAACCTTATACATACTTATATTACCATATATCATTCCCTAATAATTTATAATCACCCATTTGTTAACAATTCTTCTTTAAAATCAATATTTTGGTGTTAACGGTCATGTTTCTTTCATATTTCGGATTGATGGTTCATATAATTTCACCATGTTAATGTTTTATAAATATTAATAATTTCATAAATATCATATATATTTATTATATACACTTTTATAATGATCCATATAAGGTGGTGGTGAAAAATGAATTCCATCACTTTGTAGTGGTGGCAATCCACACATAAGCATGAGCGGTGCTTTCATTTTCCATTAGAAGGAAAATAGATAGAAAATGGTTGTACCATTAACATAAAAACATATAATTATAGTAAATATACTAATTTAATTATATTAATATGGTTATAGAAAATTTAAGTAGGTTTTATAAGAATGAAACTTGAAAAATATTAATAAGAACATATACCTTTTCCATAGATAATCTCATTTGAAAAACAAATTTAGGATTCTTGGATGGGTATTTTGGGTATAAAAAACATATAGGTCATGAATAATGATGTTTTTAAGTTATTTTTATAGATATTTTTTTATCTATGTTTCTCAAGTTGTGTGGATAAGTGAGAAGAGAAGGTTCCCTATTATAAGTGAGGGGAGTGTCACCTTTGTAAATACTCTTAACTTTAAAATAATATAAATTCATTTTAATGGGAAAGTGGAACCAAATGGAAAATTTTCAGAATAGAGGATAAGAAAAGGTATAAATCCACTAAAAAAATCATATTTAATCAATTTTTAGTGATAATTGAAGCCTTATCTCTTAATTTAACCCCCTTGTTAAACCTTTTAACTCTTATAGTGCCGATAAGATTTTTACCAAGATAACTATTCACTATAGATAAAAATTAAGTTAAAATTATTAACTAATATTGATTATTTTGGTTCAAAATATTCAATCCATTTTATAATATTCAATTCCTATAGGTGTAAAAAATTAATTATAATATTTTCACACAAAATGCGTAAAAACCATTTTTATAAAAAATAAATTTTTAAGAATAAAAATGTTTGTATTATCATTCCTTACATAGTAATAACCATTATATGAATATTAATTTGTTTTATTTAATATATAATCTACATATTTAATTAAAATAATTCATCAATAGTAATTAATTTAATTTATTAAGATAAAATACATTGTGCGTATAAAAAACAGTTTTCTAAAAAATAACACTTTTTACCATCAAATTATTTTATCTTTATTTATAACCATCAATGTATGAATGAATATTAATTTTTATACATATATAAACATTAATTTTCCATTATTTTAATAATATTAATAAGATAAATTAACTTTTCAATAAATTATATATAGTAAAATAATGTTTCTAAACATTACATTTCTCTTTAACCATGAATAACTAAAGTAGTACTTCTTATAATTACTTAATTAATTTTTATAATTATGTTTCATATAATTATATTATAATATATTTCATTTTTTATTGTAATAAATTTTTATTAACTTAATTTTAGTGTTTCATTATAACATCCCAGAAATTTTATAATATTAGTAAGTGCTTTGTTTTATAATTGAAATAAATAAAAATAAATTTTGATTATAAGTTAAGTTAAATATTTAAAATAATATTACATTGTATTATTTAAATAATAATACCTCTTTATAAATTATGATATATTAAATGGTTAATATATATATAATTACTTCAAAAATTATGTTTTTATATTAATATAAAAAAATTATAGTCTTGAAATCTTATGTTATAATATTTTTAAATAAATTTTTATTTTCAAGAAACAATATTTTATTTTAAATTAATATTAAAAATTATAAAAAAAATATATTTTTGTTTATAAATATGGCATTATTTTTTAAAAATTTTATTTTAATATTTATTTGATTATAAAAATCATAGCTATATTTATAATTTTTGAATATTTATAATATTTTTATAGTTATAATAAGTTAAAACATTAATGTAAAAAACTATATGTTTTATTAGTTTGAATTACAAAAATGATATTTATTTTTATTTCCCTTAAATATATATATATATATATGAATAAATGATTATTTTTGTAAAATTAAATATTTTAATAACAAAAGTTTATTTGAAAAGTAATAAATAAAATTTTAAAGGAAATATATTTTATTATTATATATTTTGTTTTGAATTATTAAAAGTATTCAATTATTATTTTTATAAATCTAGAGTATGAATATTAAAGTTATATAAATTTACAAATAAATGAAAATAATACAATATGAGTACTATTAATTTGTTATAAGGTAATATATTTTATTATAAGAAATATAACATTATGAAAATATAAGTATTCTTATTATTTTAAAACATCTGAAATATGAAAAAAAAGGATAAAAATATAAATAAATAAGAAGAAATGGGATAAGGGGGAAATCAAAACTCATTGTTTCATTTCTAGGAGAACGGAGGGTATTCTCGAGAGGCAAGGTCGAGCACTAGGAGGGATTCAGCTCCAGACGAGAGCTCGAGTGTAGATCGAGTGTGTAAGAGGGAGATCTAAATGTGGTTGAGGTCTTAGACACTTGAACACCAGTGAGGATTTCATACTGAAGGGGATAGACCCTATAGAGGCTTTGATACGTAGAGTTTTCAAACCTGGATAAGGAATATTGATTGCAGGAGCGGGGGTTTTACTCACAGATGGGGATACCAGGTGTGATCTATCCATCATCTTCATTATCCTACAAATAATTTTTGTAGATTTATCAAAGGTAGGTGTTTGTGTAATTTATTTTTTAGGAATCTCAATCCAATTGGTTGTCCCTATTTTTCATCAAACTGGTTTTTTTTCTTCTACCAATATCCTTGTTTGTCACAGTGCTTGGTTTTCAATGCAATCATTTTTGTCAAATTTTTTGGTTGAATTTAAGTAGTCTTTATTTATTTTTGTTCCAAAATTTTCTTCATCCCGACATCCCTATTTTCTGGAAGTGATTTTAAATGCATGATTTAAATCATAAATGATTTTTTTTTGTTATGTCAACAATTTATGTGGGTGTTTTTTCATTTCAATAATGCTTCATGGAGAATCTTTGATTAAAATGAATTAAAAAAAGATATATGTTACCATTAGTGTATTTTTTCAATTCTTAGAATCTGATCAATTGAAGTGATATATATAATACATATGCTAGCTTCTCAAGTCAAGAAAATTTTAGTTTTTTTACTTGATCCCCATGACTTTTGCTTAATGGAAACCCTTGTTTTGTTCTGTTTTTTTTCAAGATTTCGAATCCTCTTAAGAATTCCAATTTTTTATAGTGATAGAAGTAATAATATATATATATATATATATATATTATTTTACATAAATAGTTGTATGCTTTGAGCCTTGGAAAAGTTAATATGAATCCTCAATTTCCATTTTTTGTCAAAAAGGAGGTTATGTGGATCACTACACTTCTTTTCTGAATAGCCTGTGTAAAATATACATCATAACTTATATTTATATATATACATATACTGCACCCTTTTCTTCCACTCATAAGGACCCAACTCACCCCTAAACTCTCTCTCTCTCAACTTCTATATGTCCGAAAACCAGTAGTCATTAGTACATCCTTATTTTCAATGAAGTTAAGGGAAATTTTTTGAAATTCAAACATTTATTTATTTTCCAAAAACTACACTATATATAAATTATGTTTTCTTTTAAACCCTTTACAATAAAAGTGTTATGTGTATTTTTTAAAAATTATGCTTTTATAAAACCCTTGGTAAGAGAATTAATTTTATAGAAAATTATTCTATTGTTTTATATAAAAAATTATATTTCAAAGTTTATATCAGAAACTTATATTTTGATCTATGATGTAAAATAATAGAAAAAAAATTTGTTATTGTTTGACTTTAATTTTAAATATTTTTTTATTTTATCTTTATATTAATACTTTCAATGAAAAAATTTATTATTTTATGAAAAATGCTCTTGAACATCAATGAAGACTACCATTTTATGTGATATATTATATATTAATGTCACTCATATAGATATAGAAATATATTCTATTAATACATACATTCATACATTTTTTCATACAAACATTTGTTTTAATTTCAAAGAAATTATGTTTATGTGTTTTTATTGGAAGTATTTCTTCTAGAAAGGTGGATTTCTTTGAAATCTATTTATTTTTAAGAAAATTGAGTCTTTTTCAAGATGAGAAGTTATATAATTATTTTATTCTATGAAAATAATTTTTATAAGATTTTAAAAAAAATAATGGATTTTTAATGAGAAAGGTATAACCTCTAAAAATGTTTTCTTAAAATTAGACACTTGGGTATTGAATGATATAATATGGTATGGGGAGTGAACTCAAGACCAAAAAATGGGATGATAATGTCCTACAAGTGATACCTCTAGTGGACAAATTGTTTTATTAAGGTCTTCTAAGTACCATAATTAATCTATAAAATATTATTACTTTTAAAAGTTTTAAAAGGAGAAATACTAGGATTATTTCAAAAGTTTATTTATTTTTTAAATTAAATGGTTTTTAAATCATAAGTATTTTTAAATGATATTTTATATAATTATTTCAATGTTATGAAAATATTTTTTTAAAATTATTTATTTTATCAAAAAAAAAATTGTAAAATATTTTCAAAGAAATTTATAGTATTTCAAAGAAAAGTATTTTTCATTGGTTTTAAAACCCCTTACTGGGTAATTTTATGTTCACCCCGATTTTTAAAATATTTTTCACAACTTTAGTATAAATTCTAAGGGTGATTGTTTCATATAAGAAGGTAGAGCATGTAAAAATGATTAGTTAAATTATGTACAACTCTAATAAATTTTATGGTTTTTTGTAATTCTCCAAAACCTAGATCAGAAAATATCCTCAGTTGTATAATGTACTGTGTATTTTTAAGTTTCTTTTTAATAAAAAAATGACACAATGTGTTTTAGGACTGGATCTGTAAGTACGGGTTCGGTTCGTTTCATTTTCCATCAAAGGAACAGTCTAGAAAACTTTGGTGATTAGGTGATGTCATTTGAAAAAAAATTAAGTGGTGGAATTTTATTTTGAACCTCTGGGTAATTATATGCCCTTAAAAATTTTGGTTTTTCTTAATTATGAAGATCTAAATTCAGAATTTTGTTAAGTATGATGAGTGAATTGCGAGAGCATAATTCATTTATGGTAGGGAGAATGTAACATCCCAGAAATTTTAAAATATTAATAAGTGCTTTGTTTTATAATTTAAATAAATCAAAATAAAATTTTATTATAAGTTAAGTTAAATATATTATTTAAAGAATAATAAATTTTTATAAATAATGTTATATTAAATGGTTAATATATATATATATATTAACTTATTTCATCATTTTTTATTTTACGTTAATATGTAAAATTTATAGTATTGAAATCTTATGTTATGATATTTTTAAATAAGTTATTATTTTTAAGAAATAAGATTTTATTTTAAATTAATATTCAAAATTATAAATAAATTATTTTTTTATAAATATGGTATTGTTTTGTTTAAAATTATATTTTAATATTTATTTTATTACAAAAATCAAAGTGAAATTTATAATTTTTTAATATTTATAATGTTTTTATACTTGTAATAAGTTAATACATTAATGTATAAAACTATGTATTTTATCAGCTCGGATTACAAAAATGCTATTTCTTTTTATTTCCCTTGTATATGTGTGTGTGTGTGTCTGTGAATAAATGACTATTTTAAAAAAATGAATAATAAAATGTCATTTGAAAAGTAATAAATAAAAATTTTAAGGTAATATATTTTATTATTATAAATTTTGTTTTGAGTTATGAAAAGTATTAAATTATTATTTTTATAAATATGTATTGTGAATATTAAAGGTATATGAATTTATAAATAAAGAAAAATAATACAATATGATTACTATTAATTTTTTATAAGGTAATATATTTTATTAAAGGATATATGAAATTATGAAAATATAAGTATTATTATTATTTTTAAACATCTGAAATATGAAAAAAAAAGAAATGGGATAAGGGGGAATTGGAACCAAGGGTTTAATTTATGGGAGAACCGAGGGTCTTATTGGGAGGAAAGGTTGATTACTCATAGGGATCCATCCCTAGACAAGAGCTCAAGTGCAAATCAAGCATGGGAGAGGGAGATCTGAACTCAGTTGAGGTCTCAGATGCTCGAACACTAGTGGGGATCAAACACTGAAGGGGATAGACCATTGGAGAGGCTTCAATTCCTAGGGTTTTAAAACCTAGATGAGAAAGATTGATTTTCAGAGAGGGGATTTTTCTCATGGATGGGGAAATAAGGTGTAAGATATCCATCATCTTCCTTTTACTGTAAATCATTTTTTAGATATATCAGAGGTAAGTGTTTGTGTATTTTATTTTTTAGGAATCTAAATCCAATCGGTTGTCTATGTTTTTCATCAACCTAGTTTTATTCTTAATCTTGATATCCTTGTTTGACACAGTTCTTGATTTTCAATGCATTCTATTTTTTCAAATTTTTCAATTGAATTTCAGAAATCATTATTTATCATTTTTTTTGGGTTTTCTTTATCCTGAAATCCTTATTTGTTGGCAATGATTTTTAATGCACTCTTTAAATCGTAAACAATTTGTGTGTGTTGTGTCAATAATTTCTAATGGTTTTTTCATTTCAACAATGCTTCATGGATAATCTTTTGTTAAACTGAATTATAAACAAGATAAATATAACAATTGGTATATTTTTTTCAATTCATCGAGTCTAGTCAGTTTCAGATATATATATAATATATATTCTTACTTCACAATCCTGAAAAATTTGAGTTTTTCGACTTGATATCCATGACTTTTTCTTCTTAAACAACCTTGTTTCATTCTATTTTTGTCAAGATTTCAAATCCTATTTAGAATTATAATTTTTTTTAGTTAAAGAAGTAATAATTTGTGTGTGTGTGTTATATTTTACACTAATATTTGGATACTTAGATCCATGAAAAAGTTAATTTGAATCCTCAATTGACATTTTTTTTAAAAGGGAAGTTATGTCGATCACTGCACTTCTTTTTCGAATAGCCTATATAAAATATACATCATAACTTCTATCTCTCTCTATATATATATACACATCCCTCTTTTCTTCCTCCCATAAAGACCTGACTTACCTCTAAGCTATCTTTATCAACTTATCTATATCCAAAATCCAACAGTCATTGGCACATTCTTAATTGCAATTAAGGTAAGGGGGTGTTTTTAAATTCAAAAATTTATTTATTTTCTAAAAACTCCACTATATATAAATTATTTTTTCTTTTAAAACCTTGATATTAAGGGTTTTATGTGTATTTTTCTAAAATTGTTCTTTTAGAAAACCCTTAGTAAGTGAATTAATTTTATAGAAAATTATTTTTTTATTTTATATAAACAATCACATTTCAAATTTTATCTCAAAAAATTATATTTTGATCTATGATATAAAACAATAATAAATTTTTTTTTATTGTTTAACTTTAATTTTAAAGAGTTTTTTATTTTATCTCTATGTTAATACTTCTAATAAGAGAATTTATTATTTTATAAAAAATGATCTTGAACATTGATAAAAAATATCATTTTATGTGATTTCATATATATGAATGTAACTTATATAGATATGGACATATATTATATTAATACTAACATTTATTCATTTTCTTATAAAATAATTTGTTTTAATTTCAAATAAATTATATTTATGTCTTTTGATTGGAAATATTTCTTCTAGAAAGATGGGTTTCTCTGAAATCTCTTAAGTTTTAAGAAAATTGAGTCTTTTTCAAACTGATAAGTTATATAATTATTTTATTCTTTGAAAATAATTTATTTAATATTTTGAAATATTTTTAATGTGTTTTGAAAGATAAAGGCAGAATCTCTAAAAATGTTTTCTTAAAGTTCATCACTTGGGGATCAAATGAGATGATATGGTATATGGAGTGAATCTAGGACCACCAAAGGAAACGTTATCCAGCAAGTGATACCACTAGTGGCCATATGGTTTTCTTAAGGTCTTCCAAGTATCATAATTAATCCATAAATGTTTATTAATTTTCAAATTTTTAAAAGGAGAAATACAAGGATTTTTTTAAAAAGTTTTTTATTTTGTAAATTAAATGGTTTTCAAAATCATAAGTATTTTTAAAGGATATTTGAGATTATTATTTAAATATCTTGAAAATACTTTTGGAAAATTATTTATTTTATCAAATGTTTTTTTGGTAAAATATTTTCTAATAAATTTATAGTATTTTATAGAAAATTATTTTTCTCTAGTTTTAAAACCCCTTACTGGGAAATTTTTTGATCACTCTAAATTTAGAAAAAATCACAGGTTTAATAAAAATTACAAGGGTGATTTATTTGTATAATTAGGTCGAGAATGCGAATAAAATTATTTAAATTTTTTACAACTTTGATAAATTTTATGGTTTAGTCTAATTCTCCTAAACCTAGACTGGAAAATATCCTCACTTGTATAATTTACTATGTATTGTTCAATTTATTTTTAATAAAAAATTTACATGGTGTGTTTTAGTAATGAATCTGGAAGTGCGAGTTTGGGTATTTATATGTTAGCATGAAAAGATATAAAAGATATAAAATTTTTTAAAGAGAAATATATTCTAAATCTTTGGTTGTTACAACTTGTTCATCCCAAAAAAGGATTATACCTTGAGGGGGTGAATCGGGGTATGTCAGTTTTAATTTTCCCCCTTTACAATGATATTTTCCCAATTTTAGAAGTTAAACTTCTTTATCTCTTGTAGAATATATGAAATAATTAAAGTAATAAAATAGAGACTCGTGTAATTTTACTTAGTTCACCAAATGAGATAATCCAAAGAGCATTCATGTAAATGTGTATATACACCTGAAGAACTAAAGCATGATACTTTTTTATTATAAGTTTTGGAGTGGTCACACTAACCCTCATGGTTTGAAACCAAAAATAATAAAAAAACTCACTTCTATCCTTCATAATTAAAAACACTTCTCCTACTTTAATTGTCTTCTACTCCAAAAACTGGACATATTGTTACACTAAAATATGGTGTGTAGATCTTTTCCACTTATTCTGGTTGAACAGTCCCATAAGAACTTCTAGAAAGAGATCCTTTTGTAATGATATGCTATATTTTTTCATCACTTGTCCTATATAATACTTCTTATCCTTTTCTCTTTATAATTTCATATTGAAATCTATACACAATTTCTCATGATATTCTCTTCTTATTTTTAGAAATATTTTCCTCCTTTTTATCTAAAAACACTACCTACCATTTTTAATGATAAATCCTTTTAAAATGTGATGGGTTAACTTTCTACTTTATATATTAGAAAAAATGTCCTTAAAAATTAGAAAAATAATCCTTTAAAATGGAAACCATAATCTCCTACCAAATCATGTAATTAAAAATACATGCATCATGCACTAAAGAAACCTCCACATCACCACCTGTATGTGCCATGAAATTTTGTGTGTGGTAAAAAAATATCTATAAAACCAAAGTTAGATACACTTAAAATAATAGAAATATGTTATCTAGATCCTCCATTGAAACATGGGTTGATTATCTCCATCCTTGGTTGGATGTAAGAAATAATATGTGGTTCATAAAATATACATGCAACTATTGTTGGCTAATTTTCAAAAAAAACAAAAATTGAATCACTTTACATCACTGAAGACTCATACTTTGGGATACTCATACATTGATCCTTACATTCACAACCCTTACATTGGAAACCCCTTAGGTCGGGAATCCCATAACATCAAGAACCCTCCCCTTACATTAGGAATCCTCTAACATCGGGAACTAATTGCATGGTATATCACCTTAAACTGAGAATCCCCTTATATTATGAATTTTCTTACATCAGGAATACCTTTACATTGAGAACCCTGCCCTTACATTGGGAACCTTTCTCCAGTTTTCATGACTCTTATGTGATTCTATTGTAGGGTAACTCTTACATGGAACCACTCTTACATGGAAAATGAATTAGCCATAATTTCACACATGTTTCTTAAAAAATAATTCTCTAAAAAACAAACAAAACACTTCTAGACAACTTTAAACCTTCAAGAAGTGAACTCCAATCACTGATATAGACTCCATTAAAGATTCATTTCACTTCATTGTCAGCAAACAAAACTTAAAATTACTCCATGGGGGGGTTTTCCAATATTTCATCATAGTGGATACTTAAAGGTACTCAATAAGAAATACGAATGAAATTAAAAAAGTGCCAAACTACCATGTGATGAGTAAAGGTAATGTGATTGATACATAAAGGTCATCTATGTGATAAAGGCAATTCATAAGGTCACTCTGTAATATAGGGTGATATATAAGGGTTCAATACTTATCCAAAAATGTTATATTTCCAAAATAAAGTATTATGAATAAGGTTAAATCAAACGATATTGAGTTTTTCTCCATGGATTAAAATATCATGATGTTATGATTAATTTTTGATCTATTCCAAGATTAAATAATAATTAATGAGATAAATTTAGAGGATCACTACTCTATTATTGTGGTGTTTTAAATATAAATATTTTATACTAATGATAGTGATCAAATATGGATGAATTATTAGAATATTTATTCGACTAGTTTAAATAAAATAATGGGTATTTTTATAGTACCAGTTAATATAGTGAGGATTGAGAAGATCACTATACCAAAATCTAATGAAAGGTTTCTATATTTAAATTATAAATATTATATTTGTGTGCTTATGATAATTAAGTAATTGAGGTCAATGAGAAGTCGAAAATTTAGTTATGGTGAAGAAATTAATATTTCTTTTTTGATATATATATTTTGTGTATCAAAAAGATATATGAAATAAAGAGTTGATACTACTTTGTTGTTCAACATCTTGTGTGTTAAAGAAGAAGAAGAATAAAAAGGTTGATGAGGGTTTTTCTACTAAATATGTATTATCACTGATGGTGGGGGGGAAGAAAGAATAAAAATCAAGTGAGAATACATGTCTTGTAATATCCCTATATCATAGAATTTGATTCATAAGAAATAAGTGAATATTTTAGAGAGAGACCAACAGGAACCATTGGTGTTCATCATCTGTGTCGGGACTCTTGAAAGTTGAGCAAGGCCATTGATCCCAATCCTGAATAAGGTCCATAATCTTGGTTACTTAATGTGACCAACATTCAAGTGATTTTATTAGATTATCTATAGGTTTTTGAAGACTTTGTTTGAGGAATAAGATATTGTTATTATGATTCAGTTACATCCTGAGAAGATTGAGGGTCTTTTCATTAAGTGACTTGGGGGGACCCTTTGTAAACTAGTGGGATCTAGTATAAAGAAACAAGTCAAGAGAATGTGAACCTTTCAAGAGATATGAGAGGGTTTTTAGTAGATAGCCTACTATATTCAATTAATTTATATAGTATATGTATGTATCTTGGAATAAACTTGAACACATCAAGGATGCAATCTCCTATACTAGGAGAATAAACTTGTAAAAACAATATGTATTTATATCATGATTTCTTTATTGATTTTCGTGTGGTAATTTTGTGTTGGATAATCATAAGTAGATCTATATATATATTAATTAATGATAGGGGTTTAAATATTGAGAGTGGAACTTAAAAGTATAAAAGAATTTAGTAAAAGGGTCACACTAATCCCACCACCTCTCAAAGTGACTACATTATTCTACCAAGGCATTACAAGAGGTATTAGAGATAATTAAAGTTTCATTTTATTGTAACTAGTTTCTTTCTATATTGTTTTATATAAAATATATGAAGTGAAAGTTTTAATAAGGTTCATAGTTACCTTATATAGAAGATATAGTGCACATCCCTATCAATACCAACATTAAGGTTTCGACCAAAACCTTAAAGAACGGGAATAAAATAGGGGATAAGGAGATAGGGAAGAATTTAATGGAAAATTTTATAACATCCTGTTACTTATTTTTATGTGTTTTTACCCATTGATTTGAATACCCAATGATTGGATCACTTTGTGGGTTGTTTTCGGTATTTTATCGAACCTCTTTTGAAGGTTTCTAGATTGCATGGTTTGTGAATGGTTTGAGCATGGTTAAAAAAAGCGTGCAACCTAGGTTTCATGGTTTGTGCATGGTTAAACAAAGTGTAAAACCTGGGGAGAATGGGTTGAATGGTTTATGCATTTTTTTCATATGGTTAAACAAATTGTACAAGGGGGTCGCATGGTTTGTGCATGGTTAAACTAAGTGTGCATCCTAAGTATGAAACTCTTTTAAGGGCTCTATATTGGGTGCACGGTTAGGTTCATGGTTAGTAATAACCATGTGACCCAACTCAGCAAGCCATGCATACAATAATTAAAGTTATGAAAATCTTAATTAAATTTATAAAACCCAACTAATTAAGCCTAAACTTTTCCCACTCAAACCTAATCCAATCCTTAGGCTTTGGGATCCCTTCAAAGGAATTTTGGATCCTCAAACCTCATATCTTGGTGGATTGAAGTGTCAATCGAATTGGAGAACTTCTCTTTTGGTGAGTTCTTTTCTAATTATTCTTGGATCTCCCATATCTTCTTGATTACTTCTTCCTAAAGGTTATGATAGCCTTAATTTTTGTTGAATATTGGTAGATTTTTTTGAGATATTAGATCTAGTATCTCTTCTATCTTCTCTCAAGATCTATATTATTAGATCTGGTGATCACCATCAAATGCGACACATCTCAGATTCATTATAGTTGGATTCTTTATTTTCCAAGTAAGTGTTTTTTGTTTTTCCTTCATTTTTTGATTCATTGTTTCTTGATAATTGATAAATACATGTTTCTTAATTTATAACACATTTTCTATGAAATTTATCCATTAAATTCCTTATAAAATATTCTTTAACCCTATTCTCTTTAAATTGAATATGGAATTAATTTAATGGCTACAATATTTAAATTTATAACCTTTTTATGAATTGTTTAAATGAGATGATTTTTTGGATTTATTTTCAAATAAATTTTAAAGGGTATTTTGGTGAAATTGGGGGCTTTGGCCTGGGTTTTGATTTATTAAATGAACTTACTTGATTTAAATTAAATGAATTAAACTATTTAAAGTTATATAAATAATTTTAAATGCATGAATTTATTAAATTACCAAGAACCCCCTTTGAATGATTTTCACCTAATTTTGAAATGGTTGTTCTTGGGTTATTTGAAATAAATGATTTATTCACATGGAAAGAGGATGTCAACCCATGTTTAGAAATATATTAAAACCTTTTAAAATTATAATAATTTCTTTGAATGATTTATGGTTTCTTTGAAATAAATTATTGTTTTAAAGGTCCATTTGGAATTTTAATGATGAATTATAAAAGGATTCAGGTATTATTAAATTTTTGAATATTGAATTGTATAAAAGGTTTTGAACTGAAATTGATGATTCTTGACAGCTCGTTTGGAACTTTATGATAATTATCCCATGATATAGTCACTTAATTGTAACTTGTTTGATTATTATGCTTCCCATTTTTATAGGGGTTGAAAATGGGATTATTTATTTTGAGAGAGTTTGGGAGTAAGAGTGATATGTTGTCGATAAGGATCCTTGTGTGATCCTCATAAATTATTTATCTCACCCCTTATTTTGACTAGTCATGGGAACCTAGATCATTAGATGGTATGATCTAGATATATGCTTCACTAGAAGACTCACACCCTTCTAGTGAATTCATAGATAATGTGAAAGGTTCAGACTATGGACATGTAACCAGGAAAGCGGGTGTGCGTGGAACTAGTTTTCTTGAGACTCATGAGACTATGTGTAAGCTCTAAAATTAGTCATATTTTAATTTGAATAGATATTATGATGTGGACTCACTATAATACCAAGGTTGTACCCATGACATCCATATACTTGATCCTCGATACATGACAGCATTCATTGTCTCTCTTTGGCACCAGATATTCCTTTCTTGATTAATTTATTATTATTATGCTCCTTGACTCTATTATATTGAATCTTGTTTGTATTTACATATTGGGTTCATATTCTCATATTTTCTCGACTATCTAACTTTAGCTTATGAAATTCTTTTCAAAGATTTTCAAGAAAATGTTTAGTTTTTAAATGTTAAAACGTCATGTCTTACATGTTTATTTTGATAAATGATTTTAAAATATTTAAAACTCTATTTTTAAACTAATCCTATTACTCTCTTATTTTTACTCCTCTTTTAGCATATTTTAATTACCTTATGAAGTAACTACATAAAATATTTGGTGGAATCCTACTGGGCTCTTTAGCTCACACCCTAATTTTACCTTTTGGTGTTTGCATCCCTTTATTATATTATATCAGGTGTTCATTGTCTCACCTTCCTCTATGGTTTCTATTTAGAGTAACCAAGGGTGGGTGAATTAGGACATGGTGGGTGTTCATGGACCACAAGGAGGTGGGTTTCAGTTTCTATGTTCTATTTTCAGTTTCCTTAGTGTCTCTTTGTGTATTGATATGTATGTGTTGAATTATGTATATAATGATGTTTCTGCATTTTAATCTATTTTTTTAAATCTTTTGGGGGTGAGATCATTCCCAATAGTTATTTTTTGATGTCCAAGTTCTTGTTTATTAATCGTAGATATTGGGAATTCTATTCAAGTTAGTGGAGAATCATCTCATATATTGGTTTATATAGTATTCTAGGTTGGTTTATTATAAATGGTATCAGAGTAAGTTTTTAATTAATAGGATATACTTGAATTTGAAATCCTTATGTCATTTTGGGTGAGTCATGTTATAAACAAGATTAAGAATGTTTCAGGACTCAGGAGGTAGTTTGTGAGAAGTTTCTTGATCACCACCCCTCAATGATGAGACTTGAGTTACCAGGGATGTTGGGACTTGAGTATTTATTTTGAGTTATTGTATTTTTTATGATAAATTATATTTATATTCCCAATGATACTATCTTTTACTTGGGGAATATCTTTTGAGTTTTTGAACCAAAATGGAAGGATGATCACAGTGGCACCATGTTTTCACAGTTTGGTAAACTGTGAGGAATCAGTGTGGCTGATTTAGAAATCTAGCAATGAACAGTTGTGAGGTTGGTGTATGGTTTACCAGCCCATACAACCAAGTCTTTTGCAATTATAACTTGGTTATAAACTTGAAATCTTATCCATTTTCTTACAAGTTAATTCACTTATGTGAGGTTGGTTATATGGGTTATGGATGTGGGTTCTTCCATGCTATTGTTCAGTTGATTCAAATTTAATCCCTTGTTAATAATTTTGAATCCATTTTGAAAACTAAATTGTGTCTCAAAACATGTTATATTAAGCTTATTGATAAATTTTTTCAATGACCAAAAAAATTGAGTTTTATGAAATTCTTGGTTTGAAAAACTAATTATCAAAGACTATTATGTGATGTGATAAAATAATTTTTTAAGAATAAATTTTGGTTTTTGATGGATTTAAATGGAAATGGTTTTTATAATTGAAAAATGGGATTAATGATTTTGAAAACATAGAATAATTTACATGTGATGGTAAAGGGTTTTTGAAACTGTGATTGATTTATAGTAATATTTATCATTTTGAAAGGAAAGTGTAATGATTTATAAATGGTGAAATATTTTGTGTTATGAAATCAATGATGTTCTGATTAAATTGGGTTATGAATTTTTTTAAAAAATTTGTGCTATTTTTTTAGTGTTCTTTGATGCTTAAGTTGATATGACTATGTTTTTTTATGTTCAGAAATGTATCCTAGAAAGTCTTTAAATAAAGATATAATGTTGGTCCAATGGTCTGATCCTCAGGTTAGTTCTTCACGTTTTCTATAATTACAATCCCTTGTTAAAAACTCTACCTAGACTCTAAATTGAGTGGTGGAGCTAAATACTTTCCATAATTTGAACCCTATCCTTGAATTCCTAGATTGTCATCCACCTTCTTATAAAGGCAAACAAGGTTCTCTTGAGGTAGTACAGTGTCTTGAAGAATTTGATGGGATATTTGATTCTTTTAATACTCCTAAATATTTGAAGGTCAAGTTTATGAAATTTTTATTTAAGGTACATGTAAAAGAGTGTTAGGAATTTTTGGTTCCCTCTTGTCTATAAGAAATAATTTATTGGGAATTTTTCAAGTCAATCTTCATTCATTGTCAGTATACAGAGGAATTGAAGAAGGAAAAAGTTGTTGAGTTTCTGAATTTTGGTCAAGATAAGTTATGGGTTACAGAGTATGATAAGTGATTCTCAAATTTGATATGTTCCATACCTAGTCTTGTTGGTAATGGATCCATTAAGGCTATTAGTTTTGAAAAAATTCTTCACCCAGACCTTATAACTTCCATGCCTACGGTTGGGTTGATTTCTTATCAGGAGATGCTTAATAAGTATTTATTTGCTAAAGTAAAGATATTGAAAAAACATGAAGGGAAGAATGCCTCTTTATCAGTTGATAAAGAACATCATTCTTAAAAAAATATTAATCCTATTGTGTGTTTCCAGTGTGAACCATCTAGTCATTATAAGAGGTTGTGTTCTAATACTCCAAAGGTTTGTGAATGGTGTGTCCATAGAGGTCACCTTCAGCGGTTTTGTATGTTGATCCACTTGAAATGGAAAATTTGGTCAAGTATATCATATCAAGATAGTAGAGAATCAGATGATTTGTGGTAATGGGGCTCTATCCATAGGCCTTGGAGTAAATATTTTCACACAGTAGAGGAGATTTTGGTTATTAGCTAATAGTTATAAACTATGGTTAATATTGATCCAGCTTCTTGTTTTTGATGTGGAAGTAGAAACTGTTGGAGTTTTTCCTTTTTGTGGATTGTGTGTTTTGAAAACCTTTTTTTTTATTTTTTTATGATCTCTTATGGACCTTGGTTTGGTTAATTTTTTAATTGGTGATGTAATAATGGTTTCCTTTCATTGATATATTGTTTGTTGTTCCTTGGTGTTCCTTGTGTTTTGAATTACTGGTTAGAACTCGATTTTTATATGCTAAATGATTTCCATGGTGAGAGTGTAGTACCCTATTGTGCACTGACCTAGTTGTGTGATCTCTTTCCAATTGGACTTGGATAGACCTTGGTAATTTACCTGGGTAACTAGGATGATGTGAATTTTTGATATACCATGAACCTAATGGTGCTGGTGTTTGATCTGATAATATCATTGAGGTATGAGGCTTGGTTTGAAAAATATTAGGTTACCATCGAGTACTTACCCAGGGTATAAATCCTTGTAAGTTATTTACCTTGCTTTTAGATGTTTTATTTTTTTGATGTTTATCCTTTGCGAACTATTGAAGTCTCTAATTTGGGTATAAGGGATGTGATTTTCTTATATTACACCATTTTGGTGAATCTTTGAATGGTGGTGAGACCTATGATAGGTCTCCATTATTTCTATCATTTGGAGAAGTGTAATGATATTGGTGTGATGGTCTTTTAGTTGTGTGTGTTGTTAACCTTTGGGTGAGTCTCATTTCTGGACCATGGACTATTCACCTCAAAAAATGAGTGATGGAGTTCTTCTTGTATCATCTTGTTCAACCTTTCATACTAGAAGATTTTTGGGAATATAAAGTCATATGGTTGGGATGTTATAACATCATGTTACTTATTTTTATGTGTTTTAACCCATTTATTTGAGTACCCAATGATTGGATATCTTTGTGGGTTGTTTTCATTATTTTAATGGACCTTTTTCTATGGTTTATGAGTATCATGGTTTGTGAATGGTTAAAAAAAGTGTGCAACCTGGGTTTCATGGTTTGATAATGGTTTTCATATGGTTAAACAAAGTGTGAAACTTGAGAAGAAGAGGATACATAGTTTGTACATGGTTAAAAAAGTGTTCAATGGGTCACATGGTTTGAACACTGTTAAAATAAGTGTGTTTCCTAAGTTTGAAACTCTTCTAGGGGATATATTTTGGGTGCACGGTTAGGCACATGGTTAGTACTAACTATGAAACCCAACCCATAAAACCATGCATGTGATAATTAAAGTTATGAAAATATTAATTAAATTCCCAAAACCCGCCTAATTAACCCTAAACTCCTCCCACATGAACCTAATCTGATCCTTAGGCTTTTGGGATCCCTCCGGAGGCATTTTGGCTCCCCAAACCTTATCTCTTAGCAGATAAAAGTGCCAATAAAATTAAAGATCTTCTCTTTTAGTGAGTTATTTTCTTCTTATTCTTGGATCTCCCTTATCCTCTTGATTCCTTATTCCAAATGCTTATGATAGCCTTTTGTTTTTTGGATCTTGGTAGATTGTTGTGGGATATTGGATCTAGGATCTCTTCTCTCTTCTCTCAAGATATATCTTCTTAGATCCAATGATCACCATCGAAGGAAACACATCTCGTATTCATTGTGGTTGTATTCCTTATTTTCCAAGTATGTGTTTCTATTATTTTCCTTAATTTTTTGATTATTTTTTTCTTGATAATTCATAGATATTTTTTTCTTAATTTCTAACACATGTTCTATGAAAATTTTCCATTAAATTCCTTATAAGAGCTTCTTTGAACATATTCTCTTTAAATTAAATGTGGAATTAATTCAATGTCTATAATCTTCATATCTATAAAGTTTTTCTGAATTTTTTAAATTCCATGTTTTTTTTTGGATTTATTTTAAAATAACTTTTAAAGGGTGTTTTCGTGAAATTGGGATTTGGCCAAGGTTTTGATTTATTGAATAAACTTCCCTGATTTGAATTAAATGAATTGAACTATTTGACATTTTTTAAATAATTTTAAATGAATGAGTTTATAAAATGACTAAGAACCCCCTTTGAATAATATTTACCTTATTTTGAAATGAATTTTCTTAAGTTATTTGAAATAAATTATTTATTCACATGGAAATTTTATTGTCCTGACTTAGGTACCACACACTGGTACCCCAAGTTGGACTGTTATGTGACCTCAGGCATGCCTCCTCATATTCTAGAGGCTTCCAAATAGCAGTGAGGGTCTAATATTGATCATTGGGAGACTATACCCTCTTTATAAAAGTATCACAATAGTGGAAATAAATAATAATATTCAAATGATCTAACCATAACCATAATAATACAGAATCACATGATGACCAAAACAATAAAATAATATCCAAAAACAAATAGTAGATATGTCATGCCAAAGTACGTGTTAAATTTCAAAATGAAAACCCAAAATCAAAGACACTAACAACTCCCAAGTGGGTTCCAACACCAATTTTGGTTCCCTCATCCATGCTCTATCTGAACTTAGACATATAACATAGGGTATTTTCTTTTAACCTATCCTACAACCATGAAATCTATTTGGGTATCGATCGGGATTTTTGAGTAGGGTGTGAGTACAACTCAGTAGTCCACCACCAACGGTATCTAAAACAATATACAGTCAATAATAGTGTACTAAATTGTATAAATAATAAAGTACAATGCATAATTTAATAGTTAGCATATTTATTATTATTTAAACTAACTACGTAAACTCCCCCCAAGTTCCTGAGAGAACCCAAACCATAATACCTGCTTTGGCCCATGTTGGATTTTGAACCATATAATATATCCAATTCACAATTAATTATAAAACATGGGATTTCATTATCCATTTAAATGTAATTCATTACCACATCCAATTGGAACCATATTCCAATGCCAACTCATGAGAGTAAAGCATCATGTCTAACAGCCCGTGGGTATTTGAAGCATCATCCTCTATCTTGCACCTCATTATCACATGGGTATTTGGAGCCTCGGTCCATGTACCACACACATTTATCATAGATGGGTATTTAGAGCCTCACTCCCTTTCCCACTGACATTTATCATACATGGTTATTTGAATCCTCGGTCCCTATCCCACACATGTTTATCATATATAACACATGTATCATGTATCACAACAACACTTTTATCACAAAAACCCAATAATAAATTTGATAATTAATTAATCCAATACAATAATTTTCTATTCACATCACTCCATTAATTAATTTGATAATTAATTAATCACATTAATTCCATTAATTAATTCATCAATTAATTAATCACATCATTTCTTTTAATTAATTCAACAATTAATTAATCACATTAATTTTATTAATTAATTTTTCAATTAATTAATCTCAACAATTCCATTAATTAATTAAAAAATTAATTAATCCAACCCAATCAATTACTTAATCAGAAAATTCTCCATTAATTAATTCAATAATTAACTAATTTAATATCACAATCTAAATATTCCCATAATTAATTCAATAATTAATTATTCAATTAACAATATCAATATCACATAATTAATCCAACAATTAAATATTCCAAACAATACCACAATTTCAATACCTTATTAATCAATTAATTCTCCAAAATTAATTAATTCAATTAAATAAAATCAATTGATAAACATCCTATAGAAATTCTAAAATTACATATCCTTAATCGAAATCAAGACTTTTGGATTTGAATAACAGACCACCTACCTTGAGATTAATTATAAATGTCCACTAACAGAAATCCCCAATTTTAGTGAAACAATGAAGAAGAACGAGATCTTGATTCAATTACTAGATCCAAGATTTAAATAAATCAAGATCTAAAAAACCTATATCTATATCTAGATCCAACAGTAGATAGGCATCCCTATTTTATCTGGTAATATGATAGATAGAGAGAGAGATCTAAATGGGAAAAACCATATATTTGGGTGGTGCAGATCTTTAATTTGGGCTTCGAATCGCAAATAACGGAGGTTGTAAGCCTTTATAATTCATCCAAGAGCCTCAAAATCTAGAGAAAGAATTATGGGCTAAGTGGGGGTTTATTTGAGGTTACTTTAGGGGTTTGGTTATTTTAAAAACTAATTTTTGAATTAATTAAAAATCCATGCATTGTTTTTTGGGAAAGGGCACATAGTTTTGCAAACCATGCACCTTAATTATGAGCCTCTTCTAGGGAGTGCACAATGTCTCCTAATAGGGCACACGGTTTGAAAAACTATGCACTATCCATGAAAACCCTCTCTATCTAGGGTTGTACGATTTGCTGGGCCAGGGTGCATGATTTAGGCCAATTGTGCGCCAACCGTACACATGCCCTCCTCCTTCCAAATTTTCCAATTTTTCACCCAAACACACCCTAAGGTAAACCCCAACAAAAATTACTCAAAAATAGTCAAAATAGTACCTAAAAACAAGCCCAAGACTTATCTAGAAAAGGTCAGGATTTTACTGTAACGCCCCGACCCTAGTTGCCTAGAGTCGGTGCATTATTACATAACATTGGCATGATCACAAGAAAGATCAAATCTCGAAAGACCGATTGGTTTAGTAGCCTTGGAAACACTAGATATATTCATAAGTTTTACATTACATCATAAAATGAAAAACTACTACAACAACATAATGTCTCCATAATCCACACTACTATCCCCTCATAATATCTCTGCAGGTCATTCATAATTTACTTCTTCACATCCTGGGGAAAAATAAAACATAGAAAAGGGGTGAGCTCAAATGCCCAGTAAGGATAACAATATAGCGGAAACTTTCATAAATAAGAATAAACATTTAAGGCAATGCATTACTAAAACAAAAGCCTTTTAAAATTGAACTTCAACATGGTATGGCAAAAGTAAAATGAAATAATGCCATTTACTTATTCACATGGATATTCTACTAATCGAATAATCACATGCAAAAATCAATAACCACTTTCATAATGTTGGAATGCATAATGCCAGACTATCATAACCACATAGCCAAGGCCTCGTGCCAAGGCTACAAATAAGATTTTGTCAAGGCCTTGTGCCAAGACACTAGTTTGTCTCATGAGACCTACCGATGCATCGAGGAGCTATAGCGGGCTCCACCCGTCACTTATTAAGTCCAATGCATTCCCATATGAAAAGGTTTAAACATAACATAAACATTCGTATTAAAACTAGCATACGAAATGTCAATACTTTCACAATAAACTATGAATGGTATAAAAATAGCACATCCACAGTCAAACATATCACAAAACCTTCAATACAATATAGAAGTTTTGTATCATAATAAATCAACTTCAAATAATCTTAAAATCCATCAAAGGATGTTGACATAGATGAAATCAAAATTCTTTTAAAAGAAATATCTCCTTTTATTTTGAAATCATTTAAGATCCATATAAAATAAAACATTTTCTTTGAAAATATTCTTATAAGCTTGTATGGGAAGCTTCGACGATTTTATAACGGCGGAAAATAACCGCACCCGCCGTATAAGTTAAAAAAAACATTCTTACCTCAATTCTGTCGAAAAGGTTAAAAAGGACCTTGTTTTGAAAACGACGGAAAGATTCCTTTATAAACCTCTTATAAAAAGTCAAACAAGGGTATAAATGACTTTAAACCATATTCTTGTAAATAGTAAAAATGTTTTGAAATACATTTCGAAGAAACATGGATGTGGATGATAAAGAGATCCCAGTAGATTATTACGTATAATACAACCTCGGATAATGAAGAGATTGTGAAATAACCCTTACCTTGTACTTTTCCTTGGTTGTGGTAGGTTAACCTCCTGTATAATGGTGAAATAATTGTTATTAAATTATACAAGAATCATATACATTAATATGATATCATATATGATCTTTTAATATTGATTTGATAATAATATCTTAGTATTATCGTTGTTTCGGGTGTTAACTTACTTGTTTTCTTTCATATGTTTTGTTACGTAAGACATGTTTGTAAAGGATAGGTTATATATTATTCATATCCAGAATGATATCAAGTCCTTAAACATCATTTTTAAATCATAAAATGATAATTACGCTTTAATGGTTACGATGGAGAATGAATCTCATCGCGTTCGTGGAGACGGTAGTCCGTACGTACGCACGAGCGACAATATCATTCTTTTGATATTAAAATAATATATAAATGGATGGTATATCATATATACAGAATCATTAACATGTTATATTTATTATTTACATGAGTTACACATCATTATTATACCCATCCAAATAATATTATATTGAATAACAATTACACCACGACGTGGAGACGGTAAGCCGTACGTACGCACGTATGGTGACATGTTATTCAAAGGGTGGATAGAATACTGAATATGATTGTACCATATTTATAATAACATCACAGTATATGTGAGATACTGGAGTTATTATTTCAGAATGGTAAGAACAAAGGAAGAAGAAGTGGAAGAAGAAATGAACTTAGAAAAGGGTGGTGAGATCATTACCTCTTCTTCGGGTTCTTCCTTTTGATTTGATCAAAAGGGCTCCTTAGGTTGGCTTTCTGATCAAACTAAGGCCTCTAGGTTGTATTGAGGGATGTTGGGAGAGTATTTGGGCAGAGTTTGGCCGAACCAAAAGGCTTTAGAGGTGTGAAGAAATGAGAAGGAGGAGTGCCCTTTTATAAGAGGGGTGAGGGGCACCTTTGGAAAAGCTAGAAATATTAATTTATAATAAATTCATATTCGGTTTCTAAAGGCTCCAAAGTTGACTATTCAAAGGATGAGGTGGGGATAGGTCTAAAACAACTCATCCAATAGAATTTAGACAGGTTTGGGTACTTATATTAACCTTATCTTTAAGTATTAACTCTAAGTTAATTAGTTTCACTTTTACAATGTCTCTTTGTATTTTTATATAATATGGTTAATAAACTTACTATATACATCCAAGCGACCCCCAAGTGGTCCATTAATGAGGAACCTATAATAATATAAGTCTCTTGGCCGATCCTTAGATTTTTAGGAATTTAATATCAATTAATAATATAATATTTGTTTTAAGAACTCTTTTATGTCAATTTTGACACTATTCAATAGTTGATTTAACAGATTGATTACTTCGAACAAAGTCAATTAAATCAATCCTAATATATCATATTATCATAGAAAATTAGTTTAATTCATTAAAAGTTTCATATTATATTTATTAGGGTATTTATAATATCAATTATTTTAATTTTTCACTATTATAGTAATTACTGCATCATCATTGTGTCATAAATTAAATAAATTATTTAATGTCTAAAAATTACAAATAAAATATCATTATGTAGGAAATCTTTTTAGCTTTCTAATTAATATTTATAATCGAAAATCCAACATGTATAACCCTATGTAAAAATTGTTCTTCTAAAAGATATATGCTTGTGTCATTTTTGTATTCATTTTAACTTAATTAAAATAAAGTGTCATTATCACTTACAAGTGGATCCATGGGGTCCCAAAATTGACACAAAGATGCCCATGGTCGACCATGTATCAACCAATAGGGTTAAGACACGTTTTAGGGTAATTTTGTATTATTATAATATTATTTTTTTAACCCTTATTTACCGGATTTACCCTTTAACCATGGTAAATAAAATATTTACCGCAGTAATTATTCAAAATGTGTAAAAATAAAAGTTACCTATTTACACAATTTGAACATCCTGATTCCAAATATGGAATCCATTTTCCTAAATTCAAAACACAGAAGTGGCAGAAATTAATTTAAAATTAATTCCCGCTGTCAAAACAAAAAGCATGTTTTTAAGAGATAATAACTATCAAAAGATTGACACTTGTTTATGTTCGGTTTAATTGTAAAATTATGTCCAATGATAAACATTAAATTGAATGGTAAAAATATATTCTAAATATACTTTAAAACCACTCAAATTCATAATTTATCACTATTAATTATTTTGATTAAAAAAGTTGTTTTTAATTAAAATTTAGAAATTTTCACTATTCATCAAAATATGAAAGTTATCCGAAATGTACCAAAATTTCACCCTAGGCTAATTTTGATATTCCGAATCCAAAAATGAAGTCCATTTTGAAATATAGAATATATATGATTTCAAAAATTAGGTATTACTATTCACAACGGCTAGTTTAATTAGTTGTGGTGTGTGTTAGAACTCGAGGTTGCGTACAACACACGCTATCGCATTATTCAAAGGGAAACGTACCGTAGAAGCTTGGGGTGTTACATTCTCCCCTCCTTCAAATAATTGTGTCCTCGCAATTTCTAGGGTATTACTGCATAAAAAGACTCGGGTGGTTCTTCATCATAAGTTCCTCGGGTTCCCACGTTGCCTCTTCCATCTTATGATTCCTCCACAAAACTTTTACCAGACGCGTCGTCCGGTTTCTCAGCACTTGTTCTCTCGTATCAAGAATCTTGATGGGCTCTTCGCAATAGGAAAGATCGGGTTCCAGTTCTAATTCCTCATAGGTGAGTACATGCGTTGGGTCAGGCATGTATTTCCTCAACAGAGATACGTGGAACACATCGTGAACTTTGGAGAGACTTGGCGGCATTGTCAATCGGTAAGCTACAGCCCCAATTCGTTCTAGAATTTCGAAAGGTCCGATGTACCTGGGACTCAATTTACCTTTCTTACCAAAACGTATGACTCCCTTCCACGGAGATACCTTTAGGAAAACATGATCACCGACTTGAAATTCCAAATCCTTCCTTCGATTATCGGCATAGCTCTTCTACCTACTTTGAGCTGCTTTGATGTGATTTTGGATTACCTTTACCTTTTCCATCGTTTCCTCCACCAGTTCTAGACCTACAAGTTTTCTTTCACCGACGTCATCCCAACAGGTTGGTGTACGACATCTCTTTCCGTATAACGCTTCATATGGTGCCATCTGAATACTCGAATGGAAGCTATTGTTATAGGAAAATTCTACCAGAGGTAAATATTGATCCCACATACCCTGAAAGTCAAGTGAGCAAGATCTCAACATGTCTTCTAAGGTTTGAATAGTCCGTTCTGATTGTCCGTCTGTCTGAGGGTGGTAAGCAGTGCTCAAATGAAGTTCAGTATCCAGGGATTTCTGAAGACTTTTCCAAAACCTTGAAGTAAAACGGGGATCACGATCCGAAACAATTGATAGGGGTACTCCATGAAGTCTCACAACTTCATTAATGTATAGTCTTGCTAGACGTTCCAGGGGTAGATCTTCTCTTATAGCAAGAAAATGTGCTGACTTGGTAAGACGATCAACAATAACCCATATTGCATCGTTCCTTCTAGGAGTCTTTGGTAGCCCCATGACAAATTCCATCGTAATATTGTCCCATTTCCACTCCGGTATGGGAAGAGGTTGCATGACTCCTCCAGGCTGTTGCCTTCCAGCTTTCACTTGTTGACAAACCATACATCTTGATACAAAATCAGCAATCTCCCTCTTCATGTTGTCCCACCAAAAATGTTCCTTCAAATCTCTATACATTTTGGTGCTCCCAGGGTGTATAGAGAAATTGGAACTATGAGCATCATCCAGTAATTCCCTTTTCAGATCAGGTAAATCGGGAACACAAAGTCTCTTTCCAAATTTCAAAGTTCCATCTTCATACACAAAGTCTCTCAATCTCCCATCATTCACAGCTTTAATCTTCTTCTGAAATTCTTCATCATCGGTCTGAGAACTCTTAATCCTTTCTAGTAAAGATGGTTTGGCAACCATTTGAAAAAGAATTGATGTTTCACCTTCCCTGGTTATTCCCATGTCCATCTTCTCTAGATCCATGAAAATTGGATCCCTTTCAATTCTCATCATGTTCAGAACTCCATGGTCTTTTCTGCTCAAAGCATCTGCTACTTTGTTTGCTTTCCCCGGGTGGTAGTGTATCGTGCAATCATAATCCTTGAGTAATTCAAGCCATCTCCTTTGCCTCATGTTGAGTTCTTTTTGTGAGAAAATATACTTCAAACTCTTGTGATCAGTATAAATCTCACATTTTTCACCATAGAGGTAGTGCCTCCATATCTTCAAAGCAAAGATCACAGCTGCTAATTCGAGATCATGAGTAGGATAGTTTTGTTCATGAATTTTCAACTGTCGTGATGCATAGGAAATAACTCTATCATTCTGCATAAGGACACAGCCAAGTCCTTTCTTCGATGCATCACTATAAATAACGAACCCATCATTCCCCGATGGTAGAGTCAATATAGGAGCATTGACTAATCTTCTCTTCAGTTCTTCGAAACATTCTTCACACTCTTTTGTCCAAACAAATTTAACCCCTTTACGTGTGAGCTTCGTTAATGGGTTAGCCAATCGGGCAAAATTCTGGACGAAACGTCGATAATAACCTGCCAAACCAATAAAACTACGTACCTCAGTTATACTCGTAGGTGCTGGCCATTCTTGGATTGCCTTGGTCTTAGAAGGATCAACAGAGATTCCATCTTTAGAGACAATATGGCCAAGAAAAGAAATCTCCTGAAGCCAGAATTCACACTTGCTAAACTTCCCATATAATTCATGCCTCCTCAGAGTCTTCAAGATAATGCGCAAGTGATTTTCATGATCATCGTAGGTTTTGGAGTATACCAAGATATCATCAATAAATACCACCACAAATTCATCGAGATACTCCTTGAAGACTCTATTCATCAGATCCATGAATACAGAGGGTGCATTAGTCAATCCAAACGGCATTACAGTAAACTCGTAATGCCCGTACCTGGTTCGAAATGCTGTTTTCGGAATGTCTTCCTTCTTCACACACAACTGATGGTATCCAGATCGAAGGTCAATCTTTGAAAAGTATTGAGCTCCATGCAGTTGGTCAAATAAATCATCAATACGAGGTAGGGGATACTTGTTCTTTATCGTTATAGCATTGATCTCCCTGTAGTCGATACATAACCTCATAGATCCATCTTTCTTTTTAACAAAAAGAACAGGGGCTCCCCATGGAGAAACACTAGGGCGAATAAATCCCTTATTACTCAATTCCTCTAGTTGTTTCTTTAGTTCGACTAACTCTACAGTGGCCATTCTATAAGGGGTCTTCGATATAGGCCTTGATCCAGGAATCAAATCAATAGAAAACTCAACTTCTCGTTCTGGAGGATGTCCAGGTAAATCTTCCGGAAATACATCTACAAATTCTTTCACAATAGGTACATCTTCTATTGGAACAATCCTTTCCTCACCGACAGTTATTTCAGTCTCTTCCTCCCCGATAATTGAATTAAGTTGAGCTACAGGGGGTGGATCTAAATAAGAATTAGGTGGTGACGATTCTGCTCTAAAAATAAGGTGTTCTTTATCATTATCATCAAGAATCGTAACTTATTTCTTCTTACAATAAATCTTCGCATCATAGTCCGAAATCCAGTCCATACCGAGGATTATATCAAACTCAATCATAGGTATGACGATGAAATCAGCAGATAAAGAAAATTTATGTGCTCTAATGGGGACTGATTCACAAAACTTTGTTGCAACGATACTTCCCTTAGGAGTTTTAACTGACAACTCCCTTATTAAATCAAATTGGAAATATCTAATTTTCTTAGCAAACTGGGAAGATATGAAACAATGCGATGATCCAGAATCAAATAATGCATTTGCTAAACTTGAGGAAACCATTAAATTACCTGCCACCACGTCTTTCGGAGTTTCTACCTCAGCAGTAGTGATAGCATAAGCCTGGCCTTGATCCCTTGGCCTTTTCTGAGGTAAGTTCTCCTGACGCTTAGGACATGCATTTGCATAATGCCCCATCTCCCTGCAATTGTAGCACTGAACGTTGGTAGCTTCCTTCTTCCCCTTGCAATCATGAGCTTGGTGGCCTTTTTCACCACACTTGTAACAGACTCCCATTCCCTTCAGGCAAGCACCGGGGTGTTTCTTCCCGCACTTACCACAAGATGGATATTCAACCTTTCCCTTCTTCCCCTTATTTCCATTCCCAGATTGATCAGCAGGTCTCTTCTTCTCTTGCTTTGCTTTAAAGTCATAAGACTTAGAGAATTCCTTTTCGGTCTTGATAGCACATGAGACAATGTTTTCGTACGATGAAAAGGATTGTGAGACTAATGCTCGACGGAGAAATGGTTTTAACCCATCAAAGAAACGATCAATCTTACTTCTTGGGTTGCGAATATAATCACCAGCGTACCTCGCTAACCTTGTAAAGTTAGCCTCATACTTTGTGACATTCTCATCCTCCTTTTGTCTCAGACTCAGAAATTGTCTTTCCATATCTGCTCGATGGTCGCGAGGAAAGTATTTTTCTAAAAACAGATCTTTGAACTCCCTCCATTCCATGTTTGATACTTCATCACCTTCCTTCATGTTTTGAATCAATGACCACCATTGATCAGCATCTCCAGTGAGGCGGTAAACTGCCATGGTAACTTTTTCCCTTTCACTACTCCCCAAAGCCTGAAATATTTTCTCTAGGGAAAATATCCATTGCTCAGCTACTAAGGGATTTGTACTCCCATTGAACGTTGGTGGTTGTTGTCTCATGAATCGATCTAACATTGATCCTCCACGCTGCGGATCAGGGTGCTCCATACGGGTAAGGTTATTATTCATAACCTGAGTAAGTTGTCCCAGTATGGTGATTAGCTGATCGGCACCAGTTGCATCACCAGCCCCACTATAATTATCTTGAGCAGGAGGGCAATCCCTACATGGAGTGCGTGCATTGATACGGTTTCCATTTCTTCCACTAGGCGCCATTTCTAAAAAATGGCATAAACTAGATCAGTTTATGAATCAAAATACATAATCCCATACTTATAAAACACTTAACATAAATTGAACTATTTATGGATATAATCCATAATCATAAAAATGTTTTCTTTGAGGAAGTATATACTCATAAACCCTTCATAATGATTTGTAAAGATAGTGAGAGTTATCCTAAGCATATCCCCCGGGAGTGTCGTAACCAAGAGTGCACCAAGGCCCATTGTCGTGCACCAGTTCCCGTTCGAGTCTAGCTCAAAGCGGTGTTTTCGGGTTTTACCCCTAGGTACATCTGTGCCAGAGCCGCCTCTACCAGCTCGTATCTAGACAGGGATGTATTGCTCGGAAAACTCACAAAATCTCTACAATACCAAAATTCTAGGAAGTTCTTCTATACTAATCCTCAAAGTTCATCTTAGGTCTACGTGCTCTAATCAGAGTTTATCTAAATCTAGTTTCCAAGGTTTGTACTAAACTTCCTCTGATACCAACTGTAACGCCCCGACCCTAGTTGCCTAGAGTCGGTGCATTATTACATAACATTGGCATGATCACAAGAAAGATCAAATCTCGAAAGACCGATTGGTTTAGTAGCCTTGGAAACACTAGATATATTCATAAGTTTTACATTACATCATAAAATGAAAAACTACTACAACAACATAATGTCTCCATAATCCACACTACTATCCCCTCATAATATCCCTGCAGGTCATTCATAATTTACTTCTTCACATCCTGGGGAAAAATAAAACATAGAAAAGGGGTGAGCTCAAATGCCCAGTAAGGATAACAATATAGCGGAAACTTTCATAAATAAGAATAAACATTTAAGGCAATGCATTACTAAAACAAAAGCCTTTTAAAATTGAACTTCAACATGGTATGGCAAAAGTAAAATGAAATAATGCCATTTACTTATTCACATGGATATTCTACTAATCGAATAATCACATGCAAAAATCAATAACCACTTTCATAATGTTGGAATTCATAATGCCAGACTATCATAACCACATAGCCAAGGCCTCGTGCCAAGGCTACAAATAAGATTTTGTCAAGGCCTTGTGCCAAGACACTAGTTTGTCTCATGAGACCTACCGATGCATCGAGGAGCTATAGCGGGCTCCACCCGTCACTTATTAAGTCCAATGCATTCCCATATGAAAAGGCTTAAACATAACATAAACATTCGTATTAAAACTAGCATACGAAATGTCAATACTTTCACAATAAACTATGAATGGTATAAAAATAGCACATCCACAGTCAAACATATCACAAAACCTTCAATACAATATAGAAGTTTTGTATCATAATAAATCAACTTCAAATAATCTTAAAATCCATCAAAGGATGTTGACATAGATGAAATCAAAATTCTTTTAAAAGAAATATCTCCTTTTATTTTGAAATCATTTAAGATCCATATAAAATAAAACATTTTCTTTGAAAATATTCTTATAAGCTTGTATGGGAAGCTTCGACGATTTTATAACGGCGGAAAATAACCGCACCCGCCGTATAAGTTAAAAAAAACATTCTTACCTCAATTCTGTCGAAAAGGTTAAAAAGGACCTTGTTTTGAAAACGACGGAAAGATTCCTTTATAAACCTCTTATAAAAAGTCAAACAAGGGTATAAATGACTTTAACCCATATTCTTGTAAATAGTAAAAATGTTTTGAAATACATTTCGAAGAAACATGGATGTGGATGATAAAGAGATCCCAGTAGATTATTACGTATAATACAACCTCGGATAATGAAGAGATTGTGAAATAACCCTTACCTTGTACTTTTCCTTGGTTGTGGTAGGTTAACCTCCTGTATAATGGTGAAATAATTGTTATTAAATTATACAAGAATCATATACATTAATATGATATCATATATGATCTTTTAATATTGATTTGATAATAATATCTTAGTATTATCGTTGTTTCGGGTGTTAACTTACTTGTTTTCTTTCATATGTTTTGTTACGTAAGACATGTTTGTAAAGGATAGGTTGTATATTATTCATATCCAGAATGATATCAAGTCCTTAAACATCATTTTTAAATCATAAAATGATAATTACGCTTTAATGGTTACGATGGAGAATGAATCTCATCGCGTTCGTGGAGACGGTAGTCCGTACGTACGCACGAGCGACAATATCATTCTTTTGATATTAAAATAATATATAAATGGATGGTATATCATATATACAGAATCATTAACATGTTATATTTATTATTTACATGAGTTACACATCATTATTATACCCATCCAAATAATATTATATTGAATAACAATTACACCACGACGTGGAGACGGTAAGCCGTACGTACGCACGTATGGTGACATGTTATTCAAAGGGTGGATAGAATACTGAATATGATTGTACCATATTTATAATAACATCACAGTATATGTGAGATACTGGAGTTATTATTTCAGAATGGTAAGAACAAAGGAAGAAGAAGTGGAAGAAGAAATGAACTTAGAAAAGGGTGGTGAGATCATTACCTCTTCTTCGGGTTCTTCCTTTTGATTTGATCAAAAGGGCTCCTTAGGTTGGCTTTCTGATCAAACTAAGGCCTCTAGGTTGTATTGAGGGATGTTGGGAGAGTATTTGGGCAGAGTTTGGCCGAACCAAAAGGCTTTAGAGGTGTGAAGAAATGAGAAGGAGGAGTGCCCTTTTATAAGAGGGGTGAGGGGCACCTTTGGAAAAGCTAGAAATATTAATTTATAATAAATTCATATTCGGTTTCTAAAGGCTCCAAAGTTGACTATTCAAAGGATGAGGTGGGGATAGGTCGAAAACAACTCATCCAATAGAATTTAGACAGGTTTGGGTACTTATATTAACCTTATCTTTAAGTATTAACTCTAAGTTAATTAGTTTCACTTTTACAATGTCTCTTTGTATTTTTATATAATATGGTTAATAAACTTACTATATACATCCAAGCGACCCCCAAGTGGTCCATTAATGAGGAACCTATAATAATATAAGTCTCTTGGCCGATCCTTAGATTTTTAGGAATTTAATATCAATTAATAATATAATATTTGTTTTAAGAACTCTTTTATGTCAATTTTGACACTATTCAATAGTTGATTTAACAGATTGATTACTTCGAACAAAGTCAATTAAATAAATCCTAATATATCATATTATCATATAAAATTAGTTTAATTCATTAAAAGTTTCATATTATATTTATTAGGGTATTTATAATATCAATTATTTTAATTTTTCACTATTATAGTAATTAATGCATCATCATTGTGTCATAAATTAAATAAATTATTTAATGTCTAAAAATTACAAATAAAATATCATTATGTAGGAAATCTTTTTAGCTTTCTAATGAATATTTATAATCGAAAATCCAACATGTATAACCCTATGTAAAAATTGTTCTTCTAAAAGATATATGCTTGTGTCATTTTTGTATTCATTTTAACTTAATTAAAATAAAGTGTCATTATCACTTACAAGTGGATCCATGGGGTCCCAAAATTGACACAAAGATGCCCATGGTCGACCATGTATCAACCAATAGGGTTAAGACACGTTTTAGGGTAATTTTGTATTATTATAATATTATTTTTTTAACCCTTATTTACCGGATTTACCCTTTAACCATGGTAAATAAAATATTTACCGCAGTAATTATTCAAAATGTGTAAAAATAAAAGTTACCTATTTACACAATTTGAACATCCTGATTCCAAATATGGAATCCATTTTCCTAAATTCAAAACACAGAAGTGGCAGAAATTAATTTAAAATTAATTCCCGCTGTCAAAACAAAAAGCGTGTTTTTAAGAGATAATAACTATCAAAAGATTGACACTTGTTTATGTTCGGTTTAATTGTAAAATTATGTCCAATGATAAACATTAAATTGAATGGTAAAAATATATTCTAAATATACTTTAAAACCACTCAAATTCATAATTTATCACTATTAATTATTTTGATTAAAAAAGTTGTTTTTAATTAAAATTTAGAAATTTTCACTATTCATCAAAATATGAAAGTTATCCGAAATGTACCAAAATTTCACCCTAGGCTAATTTTGATATTCCGAATCCAAAAATGAAGTCCATTTTGAAATATAGAATATATATGATTTCAAAAATTAGGTATTACTATTCACAACGGCTAGTTTAATTAGTTGTGGTGTGTGTTAGAACTCGAGGTTGCGTACAACACACGCTATCGCATTATTCAAAGGGAAACGTACCGTAGAAGCTTGGGGTGTTACATTTACAATCTCCCCATCTTATAATAGATTGTCCTTGAGTTGTACTCCCAAGCATCTCTAATATTTTGAATCAAAAAGATTAGGCCATTGAGCTCACATATCCGCTTCTCCCTCCCATGTTTCCTTCTAAACACAACCATGTTTCCACAATAAATGAACTATCTGCATGGTATTTCCCCATAATACTTTCTCATTACGATCCAACACATTTATTGGATGCTCCTCAAAGGACACATCTATCTCTAACTCATCATAATACCCATCAATCACATGATAAGGGTCGAGGTAATACCATCATATTTGTGACATGTTAAAGACATCATGCATAGCACTATACCTCAATGGAAGAGCCAATCGGTATTCCACCATCCCAGTTATCTTCACAACCACAAATGGTCCAACAAACTTGGGCACCAACTTTCCCTATCTCTATATCCCGTGGTCACCAAATCTTGGAGACACCCAAAGGAATACATGATCATCCTCTGTAAAATATAGGGTTTTTATTCATATATCTTCATATGAATTATTTATACTCTAAGCTATATCCATATGCTTCTGAATCAACTAAACCATCTATGATGTCTCCTACATGAGACTCGGTCCCAACAACTATGACTCACCTGCCTCTATCCATCATAGAGTTGATCTACATGGCCTACCATAAAGAGACTCATACGGTGTCATCTATATAGTTTCTTGATAATTATTGTTATAAGAGAAATCCACCAAAGCTATGTGCTTCCCCCAAGACCCATTGAAGTCTAGAAAACATTCCCAAATCATGTCCTCTAGTACATGTATCGTATGCTTCAACATACCATCTTCCTATGGACAGAAATCCATACTTAGTAAAATATGTGTGCCACGATCCTTCTACAATATCTACTAGAAGCACAAAGTAAAACATGAGTCACATTTTGAAACTATATTTCAGGTAACCCCATGCAGACAGACTATCTCTTGAACATACAACTCTCTCAACTTCTCTACTGATAAAGTCTCCCACATTGGTAAGAAATGTTCTACCTTTTTCAGTCGGTCCATAATCACCCAAATAACATCATTCTTCTAAGGAATCCTCAGGAGAACTGCCAAAAAATCCATATTCATATCATCACACTTCCATTCCAAAATAGGCAACAACTGTAGTAAACCTCTAGGTCATTGATGCCCAGCCTTCACCTATTGATAGGTGTAGTATCGTGTCATGAACCTTGCTATCTCCTTTTTCATACCCGGCCACCAAAACTATCATCATAGGTCATGGTACATTATGATCAAAAATGGATTCATCATACACTTTGATGTATAAAATTCACACATCATCTCCTCCCGCATACTCATAGGCACAACAACCTGATTCCATACATAGATGATCTTGTCCTCATCTATAGTCCAATTTGAAGGTGACTCCCCACCTTCAAGGATTCCCCTCAATGTCAAGTACTTTGTATCCTCATACTATATATCCTTGATCTATCCCAAAAGTGAAGACTCTATTGAAACTGATATGAGATTCATATTCTCATAGCTCTCTTGAACCACAACATGCATCTCATCCAGCAAGGTCATCATCTTCCACTTAGCACTAGACTCTTGAACTACCTGTGTATGAGTTTTCCTTCTTAGAGTATCCACAACACTATTTTTCTTCCCAAACATATATAACATCTCAAAATAAAATGACTACATATAATTAACCCACCTCTGTTATTGGATATTCAAATATAATTTCAAAAATATTTACTTTAATCTCTTATGATCCATATACACTGTAAAATTTTCTCCCAACAGATAATGTCGCCAACACTTCAAATCATAAACCACTTCTGCCAACTTGAGATCATGTATAGGTTAGTTCCATTCATGTAGCCTCAAATTCCATGACCCATATTCCACAACTCTATCTCTCTACATCAACACTGCTCTAAGTCCTACCCAAAAATCATCACAAAACACCATATACTCCTCCCCTAGCTCGAGTAGAATCAAGATTGATGTCGATTTCAAGCACTTATTCAACTCCTGAAAGGCATTCTTGTATGATTTTGACCATTAAAACTTTATCCCCTTTTTGTAAAAGCCTAAAATAGGTTCTTCCAAATATAAAAAGTTCTGAATAAACCTTTGATAGTATCTAGATAATCCTAGAAAACTACAGATATAAAAAAAAATTCTTGGGTTTCTCCCAAGATACAACTGCCTGAACTTATCTGGGTCCACTGACACACCTTCCTCTGATATGATGTGACCAAATAAGTGTGCCTAATAAATCTATAACTGACACTTAGTTATCTTGGCATATAGTCGATTCTCTCTCAGTGTACTCAGGATGATGTCAAGATGTTGGGCATGATCATCTTAAGTCTTAGAGAACACCAAGATATCATCCACAAAGACAACCACAAACTTATCCAAGTATGGATGGAATATTTTGTTCATCAAGTCCATAAACACTACTATAGAATTATTTAACCCAAATGGAATTAAAAAAACTCAAATAGGTCATACCTTCTTCTAAAAACAGTCTAAGGTATATTATAAGTTTGAACGCTCAACTGATGATGCCCAGATCTCAAGTTGATCTTAGAGAAAACACAAACTCCTCTCAACTGGTTGAATAAATCATTGATATGTGGAATAGGATACAAGTTTTTCATTTTCATCTTGTTCAACTTTCGATAATCCACACACAGGTGTAGAGTCCCATCAGCCTACTCAGTAAACAACATCGAAAAACCCCAAGGAGACTTACTCTAATAGATAAATCCTTAATCATCCAACTCCTCCAGTTGATTCTTGAGATCTTGAAACTCTACCGATACCATTCTATATGGTGGAATAGAATCTGGATCAGCACTTGGCATGAGATCAATAGTAAATTCAACATCTCTCTCAGGTGGAAGCCCTGAGAAGTCTTCAGAAAATACATCCTGAAACCTATTCACTACAGATGTAAAAAATCTTTCTTTACACCTCCATCATCTAGAAATAGACTAGAAACCTTGGTGGTAATCTCCCTCAGTTTCTAATGAATTGGACCTGCATGACCTGCCTTGATATCCCACTCTCCTTAGGGTATATAATTTTCACCCTCATGAGATGTAAAGTTCACTCTCTTGGGGTAAAAATCAATGTGGTCTCAGTGTTCTACTAACTAATCCATACCCAAAATTAGATCAAAGCCTTACATGTTAAGAATATTAAGATCCCATAGAGAATGATACTCTCCAACCTCAAGATAACACCCTTTTCACAAATAGATGTCCCTAGATCGTACTCTCAAATGTGTATCTATCATAAACACCCCACTCATGAACTCCAATACCAGGATCAAACCATTCACAAGTTGTGAAAAAATAAAGGAATGAGAGGAACCGATATCAAATAAGGAACTAGTAAGTATATAATCTATAATAATGGTACCTCTTACTGTCTAAGGTTTATCTTTTCTATCCAAAAGAGTAAGTTGAATGACATGTAACTGTCCTACCCCTATCCCTTATGATGCATCATGAGTTCCCTGAGCAACACTTCTCTACTGATATGGGAATTCTTTCCCAAAATCACCTTGCCTAGCCCTCTATCACCAAATCCAATAGAACTCCAGTTACTAGATTGATAAGGTGTAGAATATTCCTTTCCTACACTATGACTCTATCTAGCTACTCCATCATTACCCGTATGTCATGGGTTCCTACAAAACCTCGCTATATTCTCCATCCTTTTGCAGTCTTGGCACTCTACCATTGGTCGGGGACAATATTTAAGAACATGGATCAGCCTACCGCACTAGTGGAAAATCACTCAGGTAAGATCCTAAGTAATTGATCCCTATGTTTGGCTACTCTTCTTCCCACTACCCTGGATGACATTCTCATAACGACGCTTCCTTCTCTCATAAGTCGCACCTCCTGATCTTCTAGAAGAAACCATATGTCTTGCACTGGAAGCCTCCCTTGGGTTCCCCTCAGCTATGAGAGCCTGATCCACCACCTCATCAAACTTATTTAACCAAAATATGTTTACATGGGACTTAATCTCACATTAAGTCCATCCTGAAAACGTATTTCCATAGTTGTCTCATCCCCTGGAAATGCCATAGAAAAGCACCATAGGTTTATAAAGCATCCAACATAATCCATCATGGACATAATTACCTGAGTTAACTATATGGACTCAACTGATCTCTCATATCTCAGTATCTCTAGATAAAAGCTTTTTAGTAACTTTTCTAAAAATTCCTTCCAAGACATCTTGTTTGGCTTCCCTGTCTGGGCCTGAAAATCCCACCAACTCTTTATTGATCCTCATAACATGTAAGAAGAAAACTTTACCCCCTTCTCAGTAGGAGTATCTAAATGGTCAATTATAGTTTGGATGTAATCAATCCATAACTCTGCTGCCTTATTTCTACCCTCTCTGATAAACATTGGAGGGTGTTATAACTAAAAAACTCATGTAAGATCAGACGTACTCTTTACCACCCGCTCTAGTTATATTTCCATAAATTGTATGAAGTGAGAAAATTTCTCATGAAACTGCTCTCCTTCTTCCTCACTCGGCACTATCGATTCCCCAGGTTCCAATACTAGAGGAACATCTCCAACCATGTCATCCTATTGTCCTCTCAATAAGTGCCATTGTGGAGGCATATATCTATAATTAAAAACACATGTATTAGGACATGTAACACTAATTTAACACATTTATGTAAGAGGAAAGTCACAAGAAGTCATAACAAGTCATTTTTTATTTCCCCACTACATGGTCAAAATCAAGGAATTATTACTACCCTTAACCATCCTATATATAGGTCATGGTTAACAAAATGGGTAATCTCATTATTATTATTCAAGTCTCATCATATGCCCATTTTCCACATTTTGAATCATTTATAATTCTAAAATTCATATTAGGCACATTTTTATTTCAAATTCACAAGTAAGGAAAAACAATTTCAAGTTTAAAAACTCTCCCAAAACCCATTTTCCCATGTGTTCCAAAAATAACGCATGTCACAAAATAATCATGAGTTCCTAAGATGATACATGAATAATCAACTCTCATGCCATACTAGGCCATGATTCAAATGTCATAAATTCTTGAAAGTGATCTTCACATCACACAACAAGTACCTCACCTAAACTGATATAACATTCAGCAATAATAGCAAATAAAAATAACAATAATCCCACCCTGGGCACTTGAATTTTACCCTCATACATGGGTTAGCTACTCCCATGAATGATCTCTTAACCAAGGACCAACTCATCCTATTCTTCTATTTACCTTTCCCAAAAATTAAGACAAAATAAAAAATAAAAGAAACTACCTTTAATACCACTTTGTAATGTCCTGAATCGGGTGCCACACATCGGTGTCGAACTACTACATGACCTATGCATGCCTCCCTGTACACCAGAGGTCACCGACTAATAGCGGGGATCTAATATTGATCATGGGGAGATTATACCCTATTTATCAAAGTATAAAAATAGCATAAATAAATAAAAAAATTCAATTGATATAACTATAACCATAACAATACATAATCACATAATGACCAAAACATGAAATATAATATCCAAAACTAAATAGTATACATTTCATGCCAAAGTACATGTCAAATGTCAAAATCAAAACCCAAAAGTAAAGACACTAATAACTCCCAATCAGGTTCTGACACCAAGTCTGGTTACCTCATCTATGCTCCATCCCGACTCAACCATTTAACATAAGTCCTTTTTCCTTAACCTATCCTACAACCATGAAATCTATTCGGGTACTAATCAAGAAGATTGAGTAGGGTGTGAGTACAACTTAGTAGGACATCACCAATGGCATCTAAAAAAATATCCAATCAATAAAAGTGTATGAAATTTTATAAATAATAAATTACAATGCATAATTTATTATTTAACATGTTTATTATTCTTTAAAATAACTATATAAACTCCCCTTGGGTTCCCGAGGGCACCCAAACCACAATACCTGCTTCGGCCCATGTCAGAGTCTAAACCATATCATATATCCAATTCAAAATTCATTATAACACATGAAAATTAATTATCCATTTCATCTCATTTAATTACCATGGCTAATTAGAACCATAGTCTAATTCGAAATCATAGGAGTAGAGCATTGCGCCTTATACCCTATGGGTATTTGGACCATCAGTACTTGTCCCACACCTCATTGTCACATGGGTATTTAGATCCTCAGTTTCTATCCCATGTACATTTATCATATATAGGTATTTGGAGCCTCAGTCTATATTCCACCCACATTTATCATATATGTGGATTTGGAGCCTTGGTCCTCGTCCTGCACATATTTATCATATATAACACATGTTTCATGTATCACAATAACACTTTTATCACAACAACCCATTAATCAATTCAATAATTAATTAATCCAATAAAAAAATTGCATATTCACATCATTCCATTAATTAATTCAACAATTAATTAATCACATGAATTCTATTAATTAATTCAACAGTTAATTAATCGCATCAATTCCATTAATTAATTCAATAATTAATTAATCAAATTAATTCAATTAATTAATTCAGTAATTAATTAATCCAACCCAATCAATTATATAATCAAAACATTATCCATTAATTAATTCAACAATTAACTAATCCAATATCACAATCCTGATATTCTCATAATTAATTCAATAATTATATTTTAAATTCACAATACCAATATCACATAATTAATCCAATAATTAATTATTCCAAACAATACCACAATTTAGATATCTCATTAATCAATTAATTATAAAAATAATTAATTCAATTAAAGAAACTCAATTTCAAAACATCATATATAAATTATGTAATTACATACATGTAATCGAAATCAAGACTTTGGGATTTGAATAATAGACCACCTACCTCAAGATTTATGATAAACACTCGCCAATAGAAATCCCCAATTTTAGCGGAACAATAATGAAGAATGATATATTTATTAAATTACTATATCCAAGTTTTAAATGAATCAATATCTAACAAACTTAGATCTAGATAAATATCCAACAATGGATAGACATCCCTCTTATCCGGGAAGAGGAGCAGGAGAGAGGGAGATAGATCAAATGGGAAAAAACCACATACTCAGGTGGTGCAGATCTTCAATCCATAATTCAAATCATGAAGAAAGAAGATTGGAAGCCTTTATAATTTATTTGGAAACTTCCAAAAATGAGAAAAATGTTAAGGGTCGAGTTGGGGTCAATTTGGGGTTAATTTGGGGGTTCGGGTATTTTAAAAACTAATTTTCATATTAATTAAAAAGTCATGCATGGTTTGCTGAGCAGGGGCACATCATTTTCCAAACCATGCGCCTTAACCATGCACCTCTTCTGGGGGGTTCATGGTTTCTCCTAATAGGGTGCATGATTTGACAAATTGTATTCCAGCCATGCAAACCCTCTCTATCAAAGGTTGCATTGTTTGCTGGGTCAAGGTGTATAGTTTAGGAAAATCATGAACCAATTATACCATTCCCTCCTTACAAAATTTCCAATTTTTCACCCAAATACACCCCAACGTAAAACCCAACAAAAAGTAATCAAAACTAGGAAAAATATTACCTAAAAACAAGCACAGAAAAGGTTAAGATCTTACAGAAAGAGGGTGTCAACCCATGTTTAGAAATAGATTATAACCTTTTAAAATTATAATACATCCTTTGAATGCTTTATGGTTTCTTTGAAATAAATGATTGTTTTAAAGGCCCATTTGGAATTTTAATGATGAATTGTGAGAAGAAATAGGTATTATTACCCTTTTGAATATTAACTTGTATAAAATGTTTTGAATTGAAATTGATGATGCTTGACATCTTGGTTAGAACTTTATGATAATTTTCCCATGTGATAATCCCTTAATTATAAATTTTTTGATTCTTATACATCCTATTATTGTGTGGGGTGAAAAGGGTATTGTTTACATTGAGATATTTTGGGGGTGAGAGTGATATGTTGTTGATAAGGATCTCTATGTGATCCTCATAACTTGTTTATCTCACCCCTTATTTTGACTAGTCTGTAGGACCCCAGGACACCCTGAGAGGGGAGGGGTGAATCGGGGTGTCAACTTTTTCTTATAAAACAAGGATATTGTTCCCACAAAGGTAGTAACTTGTTAAACCTGTAAGAATGATGAGAACAAAAAGCAAACAATCACATGAAGAGAGACCACATGGCACTTTTACTTGGTTCACCACTAAGGGATACGTCCAAGGAACATATGCCAACAGTGTTTCATTCATACCTAAATCCACTAATATTCACTAGTTTTTAGATTACAAGGTTAGGTCATAGTCACTTTGTGTCAGGCACACTGCCATTACAATGGTTCAGGAAAATCTCATTATGTCCCTCAGATCACTTCTGTTGACTCCCCCTAGCTCACTGCCATAGGAGATGTCTTACTCAGTTTATTGACTTGAGGGTCTCTTCAAAGGATTTGCATTAAAGTATTTTTCTTAGTACATCATGAGACACTACTCGCATCGAAGTCTTGAATTTATGTACTTGAAGGCACTGATCACACAAACTGTATAATCAAAAGCTTGTCAGAATCATATCACCACACTTTCGTGTAATACCTCAACTTGCACACAGGATTTGGGAATTGTCACGAAAAGGTGACTTTTTCACAACCCCTACTTTCCGAGCAACCCTTATCTTTCGCGAAACTACACTTAAGGGTTCACTTGGTCTTTTAAGGCTAAAGGAATACCTTGCGTGCAAGATTAACTCTCTGTAATTCTTTCGACCTCAAATCTTTCACGCAGTAGAGCAACCCAATTTTTGTTGAAAAATGATTAAGTATTTCATGGGGGTACCCACCTATTTATAGTCCCGGATGACCCTATGTGCAAGTTTCCTAAGCGTCTTTGTTGGTGCACGCAAGATTCTTTTGGAATGCTCAAAACCCCTTTTGACGTCGCATTAGGCGTGTAAGATTCTTTCGCACAACCTCGTCTTTCGCGCACTTCATGACTTTGTCATTTTTTGATGTTCTGATCCTAAAACATGCCTTGCATGAAAGTTTCCAAATCACCTTCAATATTGCACACAACTTCCTTTTTCATACACACATTTCTCCATTTTTCGATTTTCAGGCCCAAAAATTTGGAAAACAATCAGAAATGACGCCACCTTAAATACTGTTGTCTGCTTGAACTGTATGATCCCTTTACTGGAAAACATTTTGAACTTCTAATGAGGATTGAAAACAAACACAAACCATACTCCATTTCTTGCATAGAATAGTCATGGTTCCAACATAGTCATGGGAACTAGGATAGTTATGTGGGATGACCTAGAAGACTCACACCCTTCTAGTGGATCCATAGAGAATGTGAAAGGTCCGAGCTATGGACATGTAGCCAGGAAAACGGGTGTGCATTGAATTGGTTTTCTTGAGACCCGTGAGACTAGATATAAACACCATAATTATTCATGTTGTAATTTTATTAGCTATTTTGATGTGGACTCACTATTATACCTAAGTTGTACCCATGACATCCATATACTTGATCTTCAATACATGATAGCGCTTATTGTCACTCTTTGGCACTAGAGTTGCCTTTCTTGATTCATTTATTGTTATTATGCACCTTGAATATATTTTATTGACTCTTGTTCATCTTTCCATACCAGGTGCATATTCTCATCTTTTCTTTATTATATGACCTTAGCTTATAAAATGGTTTTCAAATATTTTGAAGAAAATTTTTAGCTTTTAAATGTTAAAATGGAATGTCTTACAAGTTTAGTTTGATAAATGATTTCAAAATGTTTAAAAATATATTTTTAAAATAATCCTCTTACTCTATTATTTGTGCTCCTCTTTTAGCATATTTGAATTACCTTATGAAGTAACTGCATAGAATCTTTAGTGGAATCCTACTAGGCTCTTTAGCTCACAACCTACTTATACCTTTTGGTGTTTTTAGTCCTTTATTATCTTATAGAAAGTGTTCTTTCTCTCACCTTCCTCTATGGTTTCGAGTTAAGGTGACCAAGGGAAGGTGACTCACTACAAAAAATAGGCACATTTGAGGGGTTATTTTTGACATTAGAAGGAGGTATAACCCCTTCTAAATACATTATCAGCGGTTGTGAGGAACCGCTGCTAATGTGGATACCTACTTCCTTTAGTGGTAGTTTTGAGTAAGCACTGCTAAAGTCATGGTGACTTTAGCAGTGATTACATTAGAGGGGGTTTAAACCCCCTCTAATGTTGACATAAACTTACTAGCACCACTAAAACCGCCACTAGTTGGAATGATTTAGGGGTGGTTCAAACTACCCCTAATAAAGGGGTTACTTTAGGGGCAGTTGTGAAAACTGCCCCTAAAAATTTTTACATTTTTTTTAATGACCTGCCCATCCCAATTTGCTCTCCCTCCGGTTCCCACCCCATCCCTCGGGTTCCCGCCAATCCCAGTTTTTTTCCCTCCAGTTCCCACCCCATCCCTCCGGTTCCCACCTCCCACACAGCACCCCTAGCCCGCCTCCACCCCGCCCCCAGTTCTCGCCTCCACACAGCACCCCCAACCACCTATGTCCCGCCCCTAGCCCGCCTCCGCATAGCGCCCTAGCCCGCCTCTGCCCAACCTCCAGTTCCTGCCTCTGCACAGCACCCCCAGCCACCTCCCACCTCCGCCCCACCTCCGGTTCCCACCTCCACACCGCTCCCCCAACCCACCTCCACACCGCACCCCCTGATCCTATCTCCTCTAAAATTCTCACGCCCACAGAAAAATTTAGGTGTTGGGAATTGAACTGGCACTGCCCCCGCATAATTCCACTGAAATTCCTCCAGCGCACCACTATAGCAAATGTTTTTTTATATATATAATAAAAATTATATTATTTATATATATTTGACTATTTATTATAATAAATATTATTAGCATAATATATTTACATACATTTAAATAATAATATATATATTATTTACTATATTTATTTGTATATGAAATTATATATATTATATATTATATATTTATATATTACTAATTATTATTATTCTTATAAAATCTATTTTTTAATCTATAAAAATTATATATTGGTTTTACAAATACTATACATTTATTTTATGATTTATATCAAATATATATTATATTAAATATATTTATATTATATATTTATGTAAATTATTTATATACTTAAATACATGTTTATATCATATATATATATATATTTATTTAAAGAATATATATATATATAAGTATTTACCTAATATATTTATATAAGGTCTTTAAAAATATATTTATATAATGTCTTTCAATACATATATTTATTATTATTTATATTAATAAATATATTTATTTTTATAAACTATATAATATTATATAAAATTAATATATTATTATTATTATATAAAATACAATTTATACAAATATTAATATTATATGTGATTAATATTATATTATATATAATTAATATTATATTCTATATAATTAATATTATATTATATATAATTAATATGTATATTATATATAATCAATATTATATGAAATACAATTTTATATTATATATAATTAATATGTATATTACATATAATCAATATTATATGAAATACAATTTTTAGAAAAATATACTTAATATTATATTAAATACAATTTAATATTATATACAATTAATATTATATGAAATGAAATTTATAAAAAATATTTATATAATGTATTTCAATGCATATATTTATTATTATGTACATTAATATATATTATTATTTCAATAAATATACATTAATATAAATTTATTTTTATAAATTATATTTCATATAATATTAATTATATATAATATAAAGGCATAAACCTATTAGATAAAAATATATTTACTATTATTATAATATAATTTATGAGAAATACAATCTTGGGTTTTTATATGATATATTTTTAAATAAATTATATTTATTTATATATTTATATAATATGTTTATGCTTTTATATAATAAATAAATAATATTATATAAAATAAAATTTATGCAAATAAATATATATTAATTTACATAATATTATACAATTATATTTATGTATACATATAAATACAATTAAATACAATCATATAAATATTTTATATAATATGTTCATATAATGTATTTAAATACATTTATATATTGTGTTTTAATTATATATATATATATATATATATTATAGAAGTTTCTTTTTTTTAACGGTGGGAGTTCACAACCCCTTTAATCTCTTAAATTAGAGGTGGTTTTGAACCCCCTCTAAATTAAAGACATTAGAGGAGGGTTTTGAACTCCTTCTAAATTAATGACATTAGAGTGGGTTTTGAACACCCTTTAATTTAAAGACATTAGAGGGGATTTTTCACCCCCTCTAATTTAAAGATGTTAAAGGGGGTTTTGAACTCCCTCTAATTTAAGAAATTACGGGGGGTTGAACCCTCTATAATTTAATACATTAGAGGGGGTTTTCAACCCCCTCTAATTCAAGATATTAGATGGGGTTTTGAACCCCCTATAAAATCCAACTAAATATTAAAAAAATAATGTTAAAAATTTTAGAGGGGGTTCAAAACCCCCTATAAATTCAATGATTAGAATGGGTTTTACATAATACCTCTATAATTTTTATAGAAATTGAACTTATAGGGGGTTCATAACCACCTCTAAATTCAATGATTAGAGGGGGTTGTGTATAACCCCCTCTAATGTTACAAAAAAATGAATTTAGAGGAGGTTGTGCATACCCCCTATAAATAACCCCAACTAATGTACTATTTTTTTTTGTAGTGACTTTGGATATGGTGGGTGGCCGTGGACCATAAGAAGGTGTTTTTTAGTTATTATGTTCTTATTTCACTTTCCTTAGTGTCTCTTTTCACATTTATATGTATTTATTTATTTATATATATGATAATGTTTTTACATTGTACTCTATTTTTATAAATATTTTGAGGGAAAGATCATTCCAAACAATTATTTTTTGATGCCTAGGTGCATGTCATCAGCCCATAGAGATCAAGAATACTCTTCAAGATGGTGTCTAATTATCTTGGATATCAATTTAGAATGTATTTTGTGTTGTATCGTTATAAAATTGGATTCACTATCAATCATAAGGTAATCATATTGGTAGTATCACTTCCATATCAGTTGATAATGACCCTCTAGATGAATCAAGTTCAACCTGTGATTGGTATGTATATACTGAATCACTTGGTGATTTTTATTCTGAAATTATATATTATTTTAATATTATCCTTATTGAGGTTAATGCATATATAAATGAGTTTTTATTGGGTTTATAAAATTAGAAATCTGATTCAGAATTGAAAGTTGATGTTATGGAAAAATACATTAGAGGAAAACCAAATAAAGCATAAAATTATCATTAAAGACGTGGAAGTCAAGGAACATATTATGTGGTTATATAAAGAAAAATGAACCCTGGATGAAGAATATTTTTAAAAAATAATTTATGAGAAAGTAGAGGTAATAAAAATAAATTAATAGAATATCCATGATTTAGAACAAAGTCAAAAAATTATTATTGATGTCAAGTGTCACCAATCAGAAGTCAAAGCCAAAAGAATAAAAGAACTTGAAAATTACATGAAACAAATTGTAAAAAATCATGATCATATTGAGAAGATTAAAAGTTAATGGGAAGGTATATTGAGATCTTTTGAGGATGAAAAAAATATCCTCAATGAAAAGTGCCTTAAACTAAAATTCAAATTGAGAAACATGGAAGTGACACAAGTTGAGTCTTCCAAAGATGCTAATAAAATAAGATCTTCTTCCATTCATGTTTCTGATAAGTTTATTGTCTCTAATAATACTCATATTAGTGGAAAAATATATTTTGATCATATAATGATCAATCCTCTACAATCTCATGGAAAAAAGTAACTCTTGTCATAGAAAATGATTTATGTACTGATATTGTTTCATCTACTAGTACGTGTTACGAATAAAAATCTAAGAAAATGTGGGTAAAAATGATAATAAATTCATAATTACATCAAGGGTATATTTTAGTATGTGTAAGAATATTATCTCCCTAATAAGGTCCCAAAATAATAGTGTTTCTACCCAAAAATAGCAAGACATAAAAGCTGGGTAGATTGTGGTTCAAGGAAAAAGATCAAGGTTAAATGGTCACTATTAGTGTTGTGAAAGGTTTGGGCATAAGTAATTTTATTTATATAATATAATATTAACTCATGGAGATTGTAGAATTCCTGTATAAATGGAGATAAATTTTAAGGAGAGGTAAAATTCATAATAGAATATAGAAGTGAATATGTCCATCAAGAACATATTTGGATACTTGAAGAATTTTTGTATACATTTCAATATAGGTGTTCATTATGATAATGAGTGTTGTTATAAACCTAATAATAATAATACATGTTATATTGAATAGATAAGGCTATGAGGAATAATAAAAAACAAAAAAATGAGAGCATCCCAAGGGGTATAAGTAGAAGAAGACTATTAAGAAAGACACTCCCAAGAAGAAGTCTGTAAAGGATGTTTCACCAAAATTAGATGCTTATTTTATGGAATAAAATTTCACATTAGGTACCTTTTTAAATAATAAATTATTATAAAATATAAAGTAATTAGTTGGAATCAAATATAGAATCAATCTGATAAAGAAATAATAGGATTGGTTTAGTGGAAGACATCTATGAAGAAGAATCTGAATTTCATGAGAGGATTCCAAAGAAGGGTGATCCAAGGATTCTTAAGGAACTATATGGAAAGTGAAAATATATTGGACACATTTCTAATAAATTCACGATATTTCTACCAATTCATAAGAAGATATTAAGAAAGAAAGATAAATCATCATTGACTTCATATGCCAAGAATTTTGCTACAAATGAGTCCTTGGATAAGAATAAAGTTGATCATGTTCCTATAGAATGCATGACCATATGTCCAACATAGTTATAAATGGTTGAGTAAATAGATCAATAAAAAATAGTGCATGTATTATTCTAGGTAATTTGAAAAAACATATTTCATCTATAAAGAAAGATGAAAATAAGAGTAAGTTCATATTTCCCATGAATTCTTAGGTCTGAAAAGTTAAAGGAGGAACAATCATGAAGAGTTCTCACTAAGATGGAGCAAAAAAGAAAAGATTTTTTTGGGTTGAGAAATAAATCACATCCCTGTTTCTCTCATTAAATAATAAATTAGAAACCTACCTTATTCCCATATATGTTTTTTTGTGTTTATTTATAGATAATTGAAGGTGATACATGTGGGGGAGAACTAGATGAGTTTTTTAATTACTATAAAGCAAGAAAATACATCCATAATGGAATTCCCTAACTGATATCATGATTCATCCTTGTAATATTTCAAGTGATATCATAAGGATATTATTATAGATCACTTTGAAGGAGATCTTCAATGATGAATAATGATGAAATTAATCCCTTAAATGGGATCTGAGAAGATGAACAAGCTACCAAAAAATCTTGAAATCTATACAGCACTTGGAGAATACTAGTGTTGAGGTGTGATAATCACATTTTCCATCATATATTTAAGTTTAATCATTTATAATTTTAAATGGGGGGTTTTTTGAGTTGGTTGAAAGTAAAGTAACTTTAAGGGTGAGAGGCATGCTTGAACTTGAGTGTTTTTAATGTGTTTATTAAATATGAGTCTATGTGTTTATTTGAAAAACTAATTGAACATCCCCTAGTAAGATAAATCTAAGTTGGTATCACATATTTAGTAGTTTATAGATAAATTTGATGTCTAGTTTAATCACTCTTAATTTATACACCAAGATATCTCAAGTAGACTTATATTTGATTAATATATGGCTCATTACTTAGATAAATGTAATGTCACCCTTCTCTCAATATAATTAGTATTTACTTTCATAAATCAGGGAAGAATAAATTTTAGTCAATAATAAATTATAAGATGAGTATAACATTCCTTTATTCTTGAAGATTTGTATTTATTATCAATAAAGGGGAGATAAAATGAGAATTGCTGAAGATATTTTGATAGTAATTTATGTGAGGTAGTTAAGGGTATTGACAAAAAATCTAAAGGGGAAGATTGAAGATTCCAATGGATTATGATGATTTTATTTTTTTTCAATGATTAAGATGACTATCAATATGTGTTAGTTAATGGAGTAAGAATTCAATGCATGAAGTGGTTGAATAATGATATGTAGCTTGGATTGCTAATGGATTTATTTTATTGAATCTTATTTCCATTGTATATACTAAAGAAGATCTATTCATATATTGGTAATAAGAATGAATGGGATTTTACCCTTGACAATGAGAAAGGATTTATGTTTCTTGGTAAGAAGTAATAATTAAATATGATGATTTTATATATGGTCATATAATGAACCAATGATAAGTGTTTTTGTATGAGAAGATAATTTTCTATAATATATTTATGGAGGTTGAGAATCTAGTTATTGAAAATCTCAAGGAACTTTGATTAAAAGAGAACAAAGGTTAGCTTGAAGAGTGAGAATCCATCCATGAATTATCAAGCATACTGTATGTTTTATTAAATAGATAATATAACTTGGATGAATATTTAAGAATGTTTATAAGTGTTAAGGTGGTTAAGTTTCATTAAAGTACTAAAACTTGAGTATTCATTTTTTAAGGAATTGGAAGTGAATTTAAAGATATTTAGAAACATTTTAATAATTTAAAAAGTCATTTGAGTTGTTTTGAAGTTAATTGGAGTGATTATAGAATCCCTAAGAATATTTAAATAAGTTATGAGATGAAATCGAGAAATTCTAGAATTTTAAGTTGGAGATGAAATTTAGAAAATTAATCCATGTGTAAAGGTTATTACAGACAATACATAAGAGTAACTATGGAACTATGGTCAATATAAAAGGGCAATCTAAAACTTGCATACTGGAATTTGGAAAAGTCTTGGATGACCAAGAAATTGGTCATCCAAGCACGTGTAATTATATAGGCATGACTGAATCAACCAGTCAAGACCCTAACTCCCTTTATACCTTTAGCAGCATCATCATTTATTCCATAGTCAAAAAAAGGTTGATGTAATCATCATTTTCGGAATAAATTGAAAGAATACGAACTTCCATAGATGCCCAAGTTGGTCCATACTCTCTTGAATTTCTTACCCCCATCACTCGGAGGATGGGAATAACACCCACTGAATAGAATTTTCATTGGATGAGGAGCATGATATAACATACCAATCAAGTTAATCTAATAATTTCACCTGAATTGACTTGTCACAAATCCCAAAGTGTGTTCCCAATCAGTATTGGATGGAGACAAGTATCAGGGTAGCATAAAAAGAAACATGGGAATTATTTCACTCTCAACAGACATGTGAAAAGATAAAAACAAATAGATTATCATAGAAGATATCATAAAACATCACATGTCAAGAACAAATAACCATAATGACATCATTCAATAACCAGATGGAAAGGTCTAAAAGAAAAAACTGAATACCATTAACATAAAACCCTAAGTAACCCATGGGTCTATCTCCATGTGACCATATGTCACCATCATCCCAACCCACTAGAAAGGAAACACAAACAAGGGGAGACATCCTCTACATGACATTATTTCCTTTAATTATATCCTGAAAACCCATGGCTACAAATTCCCAAAGACAAAAGTAGGGTGTGATAACTAAATATTAGTAGGATACCACCAAGAATATACCCAATTTCTATCCACATGAATCCATTATTTATTTTATAAAATATATTTCTAATACATTTCCAAAAGAAATTATTTTATATATAAAATTTTAGAGACCATGTTTTTTTCTTTGTAAGACTTTGAAATATATCAAGGAATATTTTCATAGCCATGCATTGAGACAGAACGTTATTCTGAGGCCTGATGTTCCTAGAATTAATTTTATAAAAATATTAAATATATTTTATGTCATTCATGCATAGTTTTCTAGAAATATTTAATTATATCCTAAATTTAGTTTCAAATTGAAAATATGAGACCATGGTTGAATCCAGAGCACGGGTTTTACTCTAGTTGTGACGTAGAGTTGGTCGGTGCAGGACGTTCGGATAAAGCATCCATTGGTGAGTGAATTAAAATAAAATAAATAATTTATTTTATTTATTTTATTTATTTTATTAAATTATCTAAATCTATTTTCCCTATATAAATACATCATTATGGTTAATTTCTAGGGTTATCCACATAACCCACAAATCGAGTCACAACGAATGCAATAACTTCTCTCCATCATTGGTAGTTGTGTTATTCACCAATGAATGATCCAATATTGAGGTGGGAATCATAATTTTTGGTTTTATACCTCTTTATTAAACTATTTGAGAATATATTATCAATCTACTTATTCATTTGCGATTAATTGGAACCTTTTCATGATCCACATGTCAAATCGAATTGTTTATTTTTTTATATCCCTATTTTTCCATGAAATCACACTCGTTAGTCCCAAATTATATTATTTTTGAACAAAAATGATTGTATAATGATGGTATAGCCTTTTTTATTATCCCTTTCCCTAACTTTTTCTTCACGTTCTTTATCATTGGACCACAGGGTCACGATTCGACTATTGTTAGGTGAGTCCAAGCATGATCGAACCCCCGAATTCATAGTGTATGTGTAAAAAATGAATATATTAGAGTTACAAGGATTTATTAGTGTTTATTTTTCATAGATGTGATGTATTTTTGGATTTGGTATTTGAAGCAAATTTGTCCGCGACACGGAAGGCGTGCAAGGCACATGCGGGTTTTGAACAGACCGATGGAAATCTGATTTCTAGCCATTGGAGGGAAGGAATTGATGAATAGAGGCTTTTACTTTTGGTTGAAGGTTTCCAACAAGAATAATTCTAAATGGTGAGAGAATATCTAGATAAATTTGAACTGAATCCAAGTTTCTTCGGAAATCACAACTACACATCATGTAGTTCAGAAAAATACATAGTGTGTTCTTTAGAAATATACAGCGATGGGGTTTCAAAGATATCATAAGTATCACATACTATGTAGGATCCTCACATGTAATTTGACCCAGTGTTTTTATCCTGGCATGTACTTTGGGAGTACACAGACATGGTCAAAACCAAGCACACACCTTTTACCAGCACATGGCCAGTGTACACGGGCATGTTCAGGAGCATATGGATCGACCCTGAATGGCTCAGACACGTCATGTAGTCCCCTTACATGTTTTGTAGGGATACATGACTAGTGATCCATGTACTGGTGAGGACACTACTATGCATAATAGTGTGACCATGTTTCATGTGGGTCCCTTACAAGTTGTGTACTTCCTTTTGAGTAAGCTTCTACCTCTCAGATATCCTTTGTTTGGACTCATATTTTGGTCTTTGGGAAGCCAATATTGAGTGGTTTACCACATATAACATGATAGTGGAATTCATAAAGGATTTTAAGATATGATGTGATATTTTTTTTGCATGAAACTTCTTTAGGTGATGCTCTATGACAGCAATGATCAGGCAGGATCATTAGAGAGATTATATTAGCATCCTTCTATGGTGTCAAGTCATGGTTCCTCTATCTATAGAGTGGAACCCCCTACAATGTTAGGGAATGGGTCCTCTACCATTAGAGTGTCACCCTCCTATGGTGTCAAGTCATGGGTCCTCTATCATCAGAGTGGCACCCTCATATGGTGTCAGGGTATAGGTCCTCTACCATTATAGTGGAACCCTCCTACAAAGTTAGGGCACGGGTCCTCTATCTATAGAGTGGCACCCTTCTATTATTTCAGGACATGGGTCCTCTACCATCAGAGTGGCACCCTTATATGGATTCAGGTCATGGTTCCTCTATCTACATAATGGCATCCTCTTACAGTTTTAGGGCATGGATCATATACCATCATAGTGGAACCCTCCTATTAGATCAAGGCATGCGTCCTCTTTCTATTGAGTGGCACCCTCCTATTGGATTAGGGCATGGGTCATATATATATTGAGTAGAACTATCATATTGTACTAGGGCATGGGTCCTATACATAGATATTATTCCCCCTCAATTGTGTAGCATGGTGGAGAGTTGTGACATGACATTGATGCTTCTTTAGACAGACACTCGAGATGTTGGGCATCATTTATGGATCTCTAGAACTATTGGAAGACTCTTATACTAGGCTAGGATTCGATCTAGAGATCCCCTTTCTCTCTCATATCTATTTCTTTTATGATCATATATCCCTATTGATGGGTTTTTATTTCTATTTTATTATGGTTTTATCTATTTACTTTTATCGAGTCTCGTATTTCTTCCCCTTTATATTTTGGGGTGTCCTACTAGGTATGTATATACTCACCCCTATATAGTCTTTGTCTGAACGTATCGTGTCTTATGAAGATGACGGATAGGTCGGTGGTCATTTTGTAGAACCATAGGGATACCCTAGTGTATTAGACCATGTATGGTGGTTAGGTCTTGGAGATCTGGATCTTTCCTCTTTTAGCATTTTATTTACTAGTTATTTTTAGGTTGGGACATCTTTCTAGTTGGGTGTGTATTTTCTCCATTTTTCTTTTCATATTACACTATCATACTCTTATATTCCCTATATATTTTTATATGCATGATTATTACTCTATATCTTACTATATTTTCTTTTATTTATTTGAACTTATGTATGGATATGGTTGTTTGTATTCATATAGGTACTTAGAAAAATGCCTCTTATATTAGTTATGCCTTTCAGAACTTATCTCCAGCCCTTGGCCTATAGAGGTGGGATTGGGGTAGTTGTATCTTGATCCCCATTGGTTAGGGTCCTGACAGATTGGTATTAAAGGTGGTTCGACCACGAAATCATGTTCAGAGTTATATCCCCTTGTGAGGTTTGGTTGGGAACTTAGGGAAATGGTGTCAAGGTGTCTCGAGTGCATATTTTAAGCCATATAATCCAATGTTGGTGTGGTGGACAATATATCCTTTCACTGGGACTATGACTTCCTACTTATCAACTTGGAATATTGAAACATTAGTTGTAGGTAACATTTTCATAGTCATCATATGGGATTGAGTCTTTTGAATATCCTTCTTGAGTAAACTCCCCATATATATATGATCATCTAACCACGGTGTGTATTGATTAAATTTTCAGGATGCCTCTATGAAGATAGCCAACCAGGTTACTGATTCAGGATCATAACGATGTTCTGATGAGTGGTGAGGCCTCATTCCAGGGGCCATATCATGACATCCCTTCTTCAGGTGAACAAGTAGAAGAACCCCCACCGTCCAGCATCATATTATACCAGTATATTAGGTTGAGGATGTGCATAGGCTTAGTGTACTTCTAAAGTTCCAGTGCTAGAGGCCGCTAAGGTTCTACAGTTATCCAAATCCCCATGCAATGTAGGATTAACTATATTCAGTGATCTAAGTTTTTAGGCTTATCCATACACTAGTATATCATGTGGTTACACTAGAATCTAGTCTTTCCTATGGAGCATTTTAGAATTGGTGGAGCCTAGTTATGTAGATGCATGAGAAGTCTACACTTTCATGGTCCAACTTCTAATAGCTTTTACATGAGGATTACTTCCCCTCATGTTTATGATCAATTCAGATTCAAGATATTTTGGAGCTATAGTAGGGAGGGATGTTAGTTGTTGATTATGTTTCGAGGTTCACTTACCTCATGTGGTACTCCCTCAACATGATTCAAGATGGATACTTTTGGGTTTAGAAGTTTGATCAAGGTCTTCATAAAGACATTTGTGATAGTTTGGTGCCCCTATGAATTCCCACTTATTTCGGAGTATTGGATTGAGAACTAATGATGGGGATCTTTCTATTAGAGGGAATCCATGCAACTAGAGATAGAAATGGGCATTATAGGGATGAAATTTATACAGCAGCTAGCAGGCAGGAAATCTTCCCAGGATTAGAATCGGGAATGTGGTCATGCAGCATAGGGACCGTATAGAGGACCAGGGTAGCCAAGAGATGTGTGGTTCTATGTATGTTATGGGTGAGTACACCTGAAACATGATTTCCTAACACGACATGCTGAGGAGGGTGGAAAAATAGTGGATATACCACCACAGTATAAGCAGCGCCATGATCATGGATCTCCCAAGTGGGGGCAGGATGTCCCCTAGGGAGGCAGAGATAGCAGAGGAGCAGGTGGGGATCTTAGAGGAGGATCTATGGGTGGTGGATTATGTTATGAGATCCTTCCACCACCACCACAAGGCATCCCAAGTTAGGCTCAGGGAGCTGGCGGTTGGGGTCGTGGGAAACTACAGGATATAGAATCTTATGACCTAGAATCTTATGAGATGATTAGAGGTATGATATATGTTTATTATACTCTTTGTTTAGTACTCATAAACATAGATTCCATTAATTACTTCATCTATTTACTCCTAATGTGAGATCTAGGGCACCCAGTTGAGTCTTTATCCCATCAAATTTTTCTTGAGGTTTATATGGGGAATGATTCTTTGATCTCTTTTATCTGTTGTTGGTGTGAGCTATCATTTGGTGGAGAGGGTTTATCATGGGACCTATTGTTCATCGTGATAATACCTTATGATGTTATCTTTGGTATGGACTAGTTGTCCATGGTTTAAGCCCAAATTGACTTTCACCTAAGATAGATCAAATTTCTACGGCCATATGGGATGAGATTCTCCTTTATGGGAGAGATATATCTCATGGTGGAGTGAATAGGTCTTATGAGAAAGAAGTTGAAAACCATCACCCATCATTTGGTGACTATATTCCTTAACACAGTAGTCTCTTTAGACATTTAGATTCCTTCAGTAATGGAGGATTATATGGATGTCTTCCCTGAGGATTTTATGGGACTACCTCTAAGGTGGGAGATGGATTTTTGCATCAACTTTCACCCTGGTACCACCCTGATACCTTCTATGGCATATCATACATCACCTACCAGGCTCCAAGAACTGAGGGTGAAGTTGGAGGACCTTCAAGAGAAGGTTTTCGTTAGACCCAATGTGTCCCCCTAGGTAGCTTTAGTTTTGTTCGTGAAAAATGAGGACAAGAGCTTACAGATTTGTGTGTATTATTGTCACATGAACCAGGCCACGATAAAGAACAAGTACCCATTTTCAAGGATTGAAGACCTCTTTGATCAGTTATGAGGCACGAGATGGTTCTCAAAGATTAATCTCAGGTCTGGATACCACCATTTGAGAATTAAAGAGGCTGATATGTATGAACCCAATTTTTATATTAGGTATAGATCTTTTAAATTTTGGTCTAATTGTTTTTTTGGACCTATTATGGATTCCTAATGGGGTCACGGGAGTTTCGGGGGTGACTAGGGATTATTCAGAACTCGATGCCCTACTTTTTTGGAAAATAAGTTGGGTTTTACAGTTATTAGAAATCATATGGGATAGTCCACATGGTTACTTCTAACCATACAAGTCTAGACAAAGGGGAGAAGTACATTACACGGTTTGAGGAAATTGTGCCTCCAAGGCCACACAACCATGAAGAATATCTATAGATTTTAGAATATCCAAAATTCATGGTTCATGCAAAAGTTTCTCAAATTGTGTAGGATAATCATGTGGGTTATCTCTTGAGGTAGAGAGGTGTGCACAATTAATGTACAGTTTGGCCAATCGTATGGCTAAACCATATGACCCTGTAATTTTTTTAAAAAAGACTGTTTTTTCCTTAAATTTATTTTAACCTTACCCTCACTCTTAATTCTCCTCTAGTGGACATAATGAGCTCCTCCCTTGCATGGAGATCTCCCACCTTGGTTCTAACCTAGGCTTCTTAATATATCCTCTATCTGGAGTCTGATTGAAGCACTATTCATCTCCTTGGATCCCTCTCAGTAAGATCTCAAATCTTTAACCTTATACTCTTCACTTATCTTGTCATCATTTGTGTTGTTTTGGTATAGGCTCTTATTCCCTATTTTTAGGGTGTTGATCTATTCTTTCATTTTCTTATGATCTAGATCAAACTAAGGGCCAATACTAGACAAGGATAGTGTTATAGGCTTGAATTTGGTGATCTATGACTCATCGCTCAAAGTCTCACTATTTTATAAACTATCATCATTGTGTGCATGCCAGTTTCACCAAGTGTTTATTATTTAATTCATATGTCATGATTATAATCATTATGCTCATATTATAGAGCCTTTTTTATAAGTTTTATTCATATCATTGGAGGTTATAACCTCAACGCCGACCACCACAAGTAGGGTACTTCATTTTTATGCCTTTAGGGGTTTATTATGACTATCATCACCAATATTTGGGTGTTCTATGACTTGGCCTTGATAAAGGTATGTGTTTTAATTAAGGTAATTAATTTTTCATGGATAACACTTGTATAGTATCACTTGGACCTTCTAAGTTAAGTGTCCAGGTTAATAAATGAACTTTTAAATTGGTAAATGGAAAGTAAATTAATATACATATCACTTGGCCTAGTTATTTTTAATTGAATGGTAATTTATCTCATTTCCTTATCTCGTCTTTTCATAATTATGGAACATAAAAGAATGAACCTAATAATTGAATATGAAATGGAAGTAATAAATGATTTCATGCCCTATTTAACCTTATCACCTAGTATGAAAGGTAATGGAATAAACCTTTTTGAATTATTAAATAAAATGAGTATTACATGGACTTAATTAAATATTGAATTATGTATAAGGTTCATATTTCATATGGACCTTTTTATCTTTTTAGGAGTGGTTATACTTGATCTATCCTTGGATTCCTGAGGGAATTACTTGAGCACACATAGGAATCCATTATGATTCAAGGATTCAGTCACCGAGGGAGATAATCACCATGGAACATGGTCCTTGTCTATTATAAGATGCCTGGAATGATGTTATATAATCCCTTCACTATCTTATAGATATTATTATTCCTCAGATACACTCCTTGGATCTAGATTTGTGTCTTTGGACATGTGGCACCATGGATTAGCCCCATTGGGACTAGTCATGCTTAGATCATTTTACCTTGGACAAGATCCTTGGACTCAGTTATAACTATTTATAGTGGAATTTCTTGGGTGTTTCCCCTTTAATTACACTCAGAACCCTTTACTTCTAGACTTCATGAGATACTTCTATGAGTTGGCCAACCCCTGAGGTCAAGGATGCCTTGTTATTACCTTGGATCCTCTTTTACTATTATCATGATATATTGTCAGTGTTGTTTACATCTCATGTGAATCATCTATATAAATTGGTCTTAAATGAACTTAATTAAATGATTACATGTTCAGACAACAGTTGTGGCTAAACCAGGTATAGGTTGTTTACATTTTAGTACTAGTTTACATTCATATATATATACTTGCACACTATCAGTTTATATTCACAGGCTGGATGGTATAGATTTCATTGGTGGTGACCTAATGATATTTATCTCACACCCTATCTAGGCCACCGATGGTACCCTGGAATTTTATATGTATGAAATTGTTGATAAGGGGAAGTGTCCTTCTTTTGACACCTAATCTTGATTTCATGCTTGGGATAGATCTTTGTAGCAGATGACTATGACAGTGCTCAAGATGCTTGGATAGTTTTTGGATTCTTTTTCATTATTTTGTATAGAATTTATTTCTAGCTTCCATGTATACCTATTTTCTAGTTTTTTAGAGATTTTACATACATTATCATTTTTCATATGATTCAGTTTCTAGGTTTTGATTATTATTTATTGCTTGGATGTTTATCCTTACATCAGCTTCCAATATTATCTATTTATACTAATTCCATTGTTTATCTATTATTGTATATCAGTTATTCTCCACTCTGACATGAGTTCATAGTCTCCCCACGAACACACTTTAGGTCCTCACTGCTAGTCGGCAGTCTCTGGCATATAGGGAGGCATGCTTGATTCCATGTGTCCCACTATCTTGGGAAACCTTCAAGTAGCACCCCAGTCGAGAAATCACATGATATTCCAAATCTGGAATTCTGATGCCACTACATACGCTATGAGTTCCCAATGATTCCTTTCAGTATGATTAATTACCCCACTATATTTATGGATTTGATGAATCAGATCTTCCATCCATACTTGGACTGATTTGTAGTTGTCTTTATTAACAACATACTCATCTACTCTATATCAGAATAGGAGTATTAATAGTACTTGAGGATATTCCTAGACTTTATTTGGGATAACCATATTTATGGTAAGATCTATAATTTCCATTTATAAATACACATGCTTCACTTTTTGAGGCATGAAATTTTTTAGTATTGATTAGTTGTATACTTGGAAAAGATCAATGTAGTGCTTGCTTGGACGCCACCCAAGAGAGTGTCAGAGGTGCAGAGTTTTATTAGCTTGTAAAGGTACTACATGAGGTTTTTGGAATACTTATCTAGGATTTCATCCCTGTTGACCATCCTAACATAGAAAGGGAATCCTATTACCTGGATTAAGCAGTGCCAGAGATCCTTTTAGGAGTTGAGGTTAAGGTTGATGAGTGCTCCAGTTTTGAGACTATCGGAGGAGGGCGTGGAGTACGTAGCATATCGCAATGTAGCTGAATATGGTCTTGGATTCATGTTGATATATAACTAGGAATTCATCACATATGGGTCAAGTCATTTGATACCCCATGAGAACAACTACATGACTCACAAACTAGAGTTGACAGCGATAGTCTTCACTCTGAGGATGTGAAGGCACTATCTTCTGGGATAGTTCTTTGATATTTACTTAGACCATTAGATTCTAGGGTATTTCTTCACACAAAGAGACCTAAATCTAAGATATAGGCACTAGTTCGAGTTCCTATAGTACTATGACTTTGAGATAATCAATACTCCTATGAAGGTAAATGTGGTGGAAGATTCCCTTAGCAGGAAATACCATTCTTGTCTGGTAGAGGAAGCGTCTGAGCAATTGGATTCCTTGTATTTGTCCCTAGTAGAGGTTGAGGGTGAATTTTTTTCAGTCGATGATGTTGACCCATCTGATTCTCCAGCATGTGAGTGAGGATCAATTGGAAGACATTGACTATGAGGTCCTATGTGACCAGATATCTTTAGGAGATTCACTGTATAGATTTTCTGAAGTAGGGAATCATGTAAACCTTTCCAAGGATGAAAGTTGGCCCCAGTCATGATTTGGGAGGAGGTGATGAGAAGGTTTCACATATATCCTTTGTCTATACATAACAGTATAGGGAAGATGTATAGAGACCTTCAGCGGCTATTTTGGTGGGCTTACATGAGTTAGAGTATGGTCGAGTTCGTCTCTCAGTGCCTCACATGTCAACAGGTAAAAGATGAGAATTAGGTTCTGACTAGTTTGTTATAGCCTGTTGAGATCTCATAGTGAAAATGGGATGGTATATCCATGGAATTTGTTATGGGGATTACATGAATAGTGATATCCCATGATGCCATCTAGGTGATAGCTAACCGACTTATGAATTTGGAGCACTTCCTTACTATTAGGGAGTAGATTTCATTAAAGATTTTAGGAAAATATTATGTATAAGAGATTTTCTACCTTCGTGGGGTTCCCTCAATGATTTTCTCCAACCATGATGCGTAGTTTAAATCATAGTTTTGGAGAGGCCTGTAAGAGGAATTCAGGGCCCAAATGAGGATGAGTACAACCTTTCACCCCTAGATGGATGGGAAGACTAAGTGTACTATTCAGATGTTGGAGGATATGTTGAGGGCTTGCGTGTTAGGATTTGGCTGAAACTGGGAGGATAACTTACCCTTGGTGGATTTTTCTTATAATAATATCTATCACTCTACTATTAGTATGGAACCTTTTGAGTCCCTATATGAGAGACCCTATCAGGAACCCTTATACTAGACTAAGATCAGTAAGGCATCTCTTGTTGGGCCAGAGATAGTGCATCAAATGAAAAATAAGGTCCAGGTGATCCACAAGCATATGAGGATAGCTTAGATCAGGCATAAATCTAATGTAGATTTATGTTATAGGCCCTTGGAGTTCGAATAGAGAGACCATGTTTTCTTAAGAGCCTCCCCATGATGAGGATTAAAGATGTTTGTTTGGGGAAGCAAGCTATCCCCAAGGTTCATTGGGTTGTTTGAGATCTTTTAGAGGGTTGGAAAGGTTTCTTACCACCTCACCTCACCCCCACAATTAGAGAGGGTTCATAAAATCCTCCATGTGGTTCATCTGAGGAGATGCATGCATGACCCTACACACATTATTTACTAGGGAAATCTAGACATCGAGGATGAATCCACCTTCATGGAGAACCTGATTATGATCAAGGATCAACAGGATAGGATCTAACATGGACAAACCATACCCTTGGTTTTTGTGTTGTGGTAGCATGGGAGCATGGAGGAGATCTCCTGGGAGTAGGAGAGCCAAATGTGGGATAATTATCCCACCCTTTTTCTTAGTTTTTTCTTTTTAAGGATGAAAATATTGAAGGAGTGAATAATATCGAGACTCTTTTTTCCTTGTAAAAATTTTAAATATATCGAGGAATATTTTTTTGATCCAATCATTGAGACGATGCATGATTCCAAAGCCCTTTGGGCCTATAATTAATTTTATAAAAATACAAAATATATTTTATATCACGTAAGCATATTTTTTCAGAAATAATGGATTATCTCCTAAATAGAGTCTCAAATTGAAAATTTCAGGGCCACGGTTGAATCTGAAGCATGGGTTTTACCCTAGGCATGGCCTAAAATTAGTTGACATGGGAGGTTCGGATAAGGAGGTTGTTGGCGAGTACATTTAAATAAAATAAATAATTTATTTTTATTTATTTTATTTATTTTACTTATTTTATTTATTTTATTTATTTTATTTATTTTATTTATTTTATTAAATGATATAAATATGTTTTACCTCTATAAATATTTTTTTATGGTGAATCTATAGGTTTATCCACATAACCCTAGGGCAATTGAGAGGAAAATTCCACCCTTCATTGGTGAATCAAGATTGGGCGATTTAATCGACAAACGAATCGAGGCAGATTGAGGTGTAATGAATGAAATGAATTCTCTCTATCATTGGAAGTTATATTCTTCACCAAATAATGATCCAATATCAAGGTAGGACTCATAATTTTTGGTTTTTTCCTCTTTATTGAACTATTTGATCATGGACTATCAATCTTCTTATTGATATGTGATTAATTGGAACCTTCGCATGAGCCCCATGTCAAATCAAACTGTTTATTAATTTTGTCTCCCTATTTTTTCATGAAATATACCTTGGAAATCCGGGGTTATATGATCATTGAAAAATAATTCTTAGTAAATGATGATATCACATTTTCCTTATTCCTTTCCCCCGCCCATTCCTCGTATTCTTCATCGTTGGACTATAGGGTCACGATTCGATTATTTTCAAGCAAGTCTGAGCAGGTTCGGACACACTGATTCATGGTGGATGTGTGCAAAATTATTGGATTAGAGTTACAAGGATGTATCAATTTGTATTATGGGTAGAATTTATAGATTCATGGATTTGGGATCTGAAGCAGAGTTGGCCATGGCACGGGAGGCGCGCGAGGCACATGTGAGTTTTGAACGGACCGATGGAAATCTGATATCCGGACACCATTGGGCTGAAATTGATGAATGAAGGATTTTATATTTAATTTTGGCCATCCTATAGAAATTATTCAATGTGGTGAGGAAAAATATAAAGAAACATCTGACATATCTAAGTCTTTATGTAAATCATGACTACACGTCATGTAGTTCTGAAGAACTCACGACGTGTTCTTTGGAAATTTGTGGTGCTAGGGTTTCTAGGAGATCATAAGTATCACACACTATGTGGTATCCCCAAATGTTGTGTGACCTAGTGCTACAATCCTATAATGTACTCTAGGAGTACATGAACATGAGCATGACCAGGCACACACCATGTACCAGTACATGGCCAGTGTGCATGGGCACGGTCGAGAGCGCACGTCTCGGCCCCAAATGGATGTGACACGCTGGGTAGTCCCCATATATGTTATTTCAGGCTACATGGATAGTGATCCATGTACTGATGATGATACATCTAGGTATTAGAATGGGACTATACATCATATGGGTCCCTTACACGCCATGTACCTCCTTTTGAGAAAACTTCTACCTCTTGTATCTCCTTTGTTTGGACTCGTATTTTGGCTTATGAGTAGCCTATCTAGAGTAGTTTTCTTTATAGAACATGATATTGTACTTCATATAATATTTTAAGATATGATGATATATGTTACTAGTGTGGCACTTCTTTAGGAAATACTCGATGATGGTAGTGATTGGATAGGATCATTAGAGAGATTAGAGTGGTACCCTCCTACTGAGATAAGGCATGGGTTCTCTATCAACCATCAGAGTGACACCCTCTTGTGGATTCAGGGCATGGTTCTTCTATCTATAGAGTGGTTCCCTCCTATGGTGTTAGTTCATGGGTCCTCTACCATCAAAGTGGAACCCTCCTACAGTGTCAGGGCATGGGTCCTCTATCAACAGAGTGGAACCCTCCTACAGTGTCAGGGCATGGGTCCTCTATCAACAGAGTGGAACCCTCATGTAGTGTTAAGGAATGGATCCTCTACCATTGGAGTAAAACCCTTCGGTGGTCTCAGGGCATGGGTCCTATATCTATAGAGTGGCACCGTCCTATGGTTTCAGGGAATGAGTCATCTACCATCAAATTATCACCCTCCTTTGCAGTTAGGGCATGGGTAAACTATCTAAAGAGCGACACCTTCCTATGATGTCAGGGCATGGGTCCTCTACCATTAGAGTGGAACCCTCCTGTTGGATCAGGGCATAGTTCCTATATCTATTGAGTTTTACCCTCTTATTGGATCAAGGCATGGTTCCTATATCTATTTAGTGACACCCTCTTATTTTACCAGGGAATGGTTCATAAACCTAGAGATTATGTCCCCTTAACTGTGAGGCACAATAGCGAGGTGTGGATCAACATGGATTCTTCTTTATACAGACATGAAAGATGTTGGGAATCATTGATGGACCTCTAGAGTTATTGGAAAGCTCTTATCATGGGCTAGTATTTGAGATGGGGATCCCCTTTCTCACTCATATAGGTTTCTTTTATGATAATATATCCTTTTTGATTAGTTTTTGTTTCTCTCTTTATATGGGTTGGGTTTTTTTCTTCTATCATGTATCTTATTGATTCCCCCTTAACTTTTGGGGAACCCTACTAGGTATTTACATATTCACCCATGCATTATATTTTCCTATACGTGTCATGTCTTATGTAGATGACAAACAGGTAAATGGTGATTTCATAGAAGCATAGGGATACCCTGGTTCATTAGACCGTATATAGTGGTTAGGGCTTGGAGATCTAGAGTTGGGCTCTCTCAACATTTTCTTTACCAGTTATTGTCAGTTTGGGAAATCTTTTTGGTTGGTCATGTATTTTTTCCCTTTTTCTTTTCAGATTATGCTGTCATACTCTCGTATTCCCTAGATGTTGTCACATGCATGATTGTTAACCTAGATGTTACTATATTTTCTTTTATTCCTATTCAATTTTGTATGGAGATAGTTGTGTGTGTGAAAATAGGTACTTGGGAAAAGGATTTCCATATTAGTTATGTATTTTGGTTCTTGTCAAAATCCCATAGCATATGGAGGTGGGATTGGGGTAGTTGCGGCTCAAGTCCTGTTGGGTCGGGTTATGACAAAAATCATCCTTTGGTTTTCTTTTAAAAACATGTCATATTCAATAAACAAATATATATGATATAACATTTATATATGAGTCATAAGCAGATGAGTAAAAAGGGTTTCAAGCATCAATATTCATATCAAGTGGAAAAATAATCATATCAGTATATATGCATGTAATGTATCCACAAATCACCAAAGCTACAATTATAATGCAAGGGTGTACACAACTATGAAAAATAATAAACACTATCTTGTATAAGTGAACCTTAAATTTTGAGAACCCTGGTTTCCTAGAAAGGCTACCCACTATCAACCAAGGCATCTTGAGCACCACCCTTGGAGATAGCTAACTTCACTAGGGTTTATATATGTATAGGTTTTTCCCATACCCCAAGGTCTTCCTAATGTATTATTAAAAAATAATTACATTCAAGGAACTAATTCTATATTCATAAACATTTTCCAAGGAAAAATACATGCCCATATTTTTATAAAATATTTTCTATAGTTATACACATCGCTTCATTCTTGAAAAACCTTTTCTATTTCAATTCATCCTTGAGGCATTCCATCAAATCCATATTTATCATTAAAAATAATTTTCAAAGAAAATACCTTTTTGAAAATAATTTCCTATCCAAAAAATATTGATTTCACCTCTCATATATTTCAAATCATCAATTTCATATATCAAAACAAAAGGAAATCAAAAGTACACAAGGCATAATATGGGATAGACTATAGAGTATATACACCTACCTCAAAAATTATGAAAACCTAATTACCTTAAAAACCAGTGATAAAAATGAAGAAATAAAGTCCGAAGGATCCTATTTATACAAATAACATCATAAATTCTCTATACAAAACCTTATATCTGATAATCATAGCCTATTTGGGTTCAAACATATCAAGGGAAAGAGATATTGAGGATAGATATAGAGAAAATATGAGAAATAATGAGAAAAATTGAATGTATCTTGATGAGATCCACCCAAAATGATCAAGTATCACTAAGGAAATAAGGAAAGATTCTTATAGATCATTGTGGAGGGTCTAATTTGATCTAATAAGGGATTGAGAGGAGATTATATTTAAAAAGTACCAAGGGAATTAGGGTAATTTTCCATTTTAAGAATTTTATATCTGTTCATAGGGTTAGACCACATGGTTTAACAAACTATTTACCAACAATTTGGTAGGATATATCCTTTTAAAATTAAGTTTCATGGTTTTCTAGAGATAGTCACAGAGTTGGAAAACCATGCTCAAGCTATGTGATAGCCTCTGGACTCAAACCCATAAATATAAATGGTTTTCTTGGTGACTCACATGGTTAGACAATCCATTATAAAACTATAAAAATTTCCACTATAACTCATTGATCTATATCACATGGTTACTACAGGGTTAGCACTAATATTGAACCTAAACCATGCGCCTGGCCTGTTTTCCCTAAAACTCCAAAATTTCAGCCTTTGATTCCTAATATCATCTAGAACCTCACAAGATATATCATGACTTGAGACATCATTATTGGTGGTCAGTAATGAGATGATTTATTGTTGATTTTGTGTCATGATGCCTTAGTTTTTAGAGAATCAAGGCAGAACATCAGAGGCCTATTAGTCTGTTACAACCTTTTCCCAATCTAGTGTGGAAATGAGATGAGATGTTGTCATTGGGATACCTCAAACTCCTAGTGGTAAGTATGTGATATGGGTGATTATTGATCAACTCATGAAATCAGTGCATTTTATACCTATAAAGCATTCAACAAAGTTATAGGACCTTGATCACTTGTATGTTCAGGATATTGTTAGACTCCATGGTGTATCATCGGAAATCGTTTCATATATATACCCTCGATTTATATCTCAATTTTAGAGTGGATTTTAGAGAGTTATGGGTTCTTAGTTAAATTTGAGCATGAATTATCATCCATAGATGTATGTCTAGTATAAGTGATATGTTCATATTCTTGAAGAAATGCTTTGTCCATGTGTGCTTGACTTTAGTGGATCTTGGGAGAAACAACTAACCTTATTGGAATTTCTATATAACAATGATTATCAATAAATGATCAAGATGGAACCATTTGAGCCATTGTATGGGAGGACATATAGATCATATCTTTTTTTGGAAAAGTTTATAGAACGTTCCTTGGTTAGACTAAGTATCATCTAGGAGATGACACATATTGTGCATTTCATTAGGAAAAGGTTAGAGACAACTCATATTTTCCAGAAATCATATGCCAATCAACTTCATCATCTGTTGAAGTTTTTTATAAGTGATCAGGTTTTTCTCAAAGCTTCAACTCAATTGGGACATAGGTATTTAGAGAGGAAGTTTAATTTATCACCTCATTATGTTGTCCCATTTGAGATCGTGGAGTGACTCAATAAGGTGAATTATCGATTAGACTTACCTGGTTGTTTGAATTCTATCCATTATGTGTTTCATGTTTATCAATTAAATAATCATCACCTAGATCCATCCCACATGATTTAGTGGGAGTATGTTGACATTGAACCTAACACTTCAGTGGTTCAAAGGCCTCTTTAGATTGTAACGACCCACCTTTTGATGTAGGTATGGATCATTTTTTTCAATTTGAATCTTTCCTTTAATCATAGTAAAGGTATTTTATAGCCTAGGGAAGTCCTGAAGATGTATGGGGATTGTTAGAAGCTTGGAGATCTGAAGAAGTGGGTTATAGTCTGGGCCATATGATTAGTGTGAAACGTGTAACCCAGGCTGCACGGTTTGACTAAACCATGCGGCTGCATACAGGGGAACCTATAAGTCCACATGGTTTTTCTGAAACTATGTGGACCCAGGTGTATGGCCATGTGGCATACTATTTTTTAGAATAGAGCATATCCATGTGGTTTATGCACAGTTTTTTAAACTGTGCACATAAACCGTGCGGCCCCAATTTTGGGGGTGAAATTATGATTTTTACCCCTCTAAAAATCTAACATATCTAAACCTTTTCTCCTTCATCATATGGCCAAAACTTAAGGCATTCTTCCTCTTTGAGATCTCAAAGGTATAAACCTTGGTTTTGATCTAGGTTCTTCATCTAACGTCCAATCATTGATCCAAGAGAAGCATTGGAACCCTTGTGATAAGGCTCCCTAGTCCCTCTACTCATGTCTTTGTTATTCTTACCATCCTTTTTGTTATTTAGATGTAGACTCGTTTTCCCTATTTTCAAGGCCTTGGAATGAAACTTAGATCTCTTATAACCTAGTTTGAATCTTAGATCAATATCAAGCAAGGCCTTATCTACAGTCCTGAGGTAGGTGGTTACGTAGTTTTCTATTTGATTTTTGGTCATTTCGTATTTATTCCATCATGTCATAAACTGACCCTTTCCAAGATTATATATTGTGTTGAATTCTTCATGTATAATTAACCCTAGTGCATTTAAATAGGTTAATTGAATCATGTTTAGGGTTTTTTATATCACCTATGCTCTATAAGGACACCCAAGGGGTGTGCCAACCAAATTGTCCATTTTAGGCCAATTTCCCAAGATGACCAAATCTTGTTTGTATCTCCCAACATTAGTTTAAATTGAATTGTCCCTTTTATCATGTGTATTATGATGAACCCAAGTTCCCCATGGGTTTTTGGTCCTCTTAGGAATGGAATTTTTAAAATGGGTATGTGAATATTTAATATGACCCTTCATTTGGCTTGTGCCCTTGTTTTTGGATTTTCCATGTTTAAGAAAAAAGTGAATAACATGCCTTGGATAGGATAGCTCACTTGTAAGGGATGAATTTCCTTGAAATGATATTAATGTATTTGAAATGTATAGGATGGTTTAGGACCATTCCTTATTCTTATGCCTATTAATTTCCTTATGTCAATTGGAACGTCCAATTGGAATCATATGTGGCCAATGACTTGCATGAGAGGTGTTGCCTCATGGTTTAAATTACATATGTAACCATGTATTTGTAGATGTTTAAATGTGAATTCTTAAGATATTATTCCTTAAGTGATTTTGTTATAAGAAATGTGCCTCTTAAATGGATATGGATTTGGGGAGGTCATGAGAGGCGTATGCCTCATGCCCTGTGTATTTATAAATGTTATGCCTTATTGGATTTGAAGTCAAGGGACCGTGAGATCCCTAATGGGAATATTGTGTGAGATTCTAACTAAGGACCCAAGGACCGTGAGATCCTTGAGGTAGGGAAGACTATGAGAGCTCCCTTGTTTATTACAAAGAGACCATGAGATCTCTTGAAGTTGGGCCAGGGGTTAGAGTGTGAGATATTCCCTAGTATTGGATGTTTGAGAGTTACATCCTGATCCATCCCAACATATATATATATATATATACTATATATATGTATAGTAAATTGATCATACATACTAGACATGGGCTGAAGTAGGTAGATCCTTTGGGTGTCCTTTGGGGACCTAAGTGAGAGGTTGTTTATTTATTCTGTATTGCTCCACTATCCTATTATTACCTACACACTAATTACTTATGAATGCCTACATAGAATACATGTAGACATCGTTGGTGGTGGCCTACTGATATCTTTATCACACACCCTACTCGGTCCGCCCTTAGCACCCAAGAAGATTATGTTGTTTCAAGTACTGGAAAGGGTGAAGGACCTTCTATAGGTTGTTGACTTATACTATTTAGATGGAGCTTAGGTGTAGAGTATCAGGCTTAGGCTCGAGATGCTTGTGGAGATATTTTTGTCCTTTTATTTCATTTTGTACTATTATATAGCATTATTGTACCTATTTTTCTTTTCAGTATTATCAGTATTCCATGCATCATTATATTAGACACTTCTATTGAGGCTTTTGGTTATGGTATTCAGTTATCCAGTATTCCACTGTTATCTGTTTTCATTTCTAATGTTTTCTGCATCTTTCTATTGTATTATGATTTTGATACTACTTATTATTTTTTGTAAACATTGTGTTACTCTAACATGTGGGTATATTCTCCCCATTGTGCTACCTATATTCCCCTGCTGATAGTCATCATATCTTAGAATATGGGGAGATGCACCATGGGTCATGTGGCCAACCAGGTTCGGGGCATGGGTTAAGTGGCATCTGGGTCCGAGATGCCACAAAGTGGTATCATAGGGGGTTACTTTCTTTCTTTACTATTTGGAAACAATGGATTGGAGATTAGGACTGATTGGAACTTGGCCAAAAGCTATTCTTGGGAATTTTGAACCCACATATGGGGTAAATTCCAAGTTTCCTTAAATGAAAATGTTATTGATTCTACTATTTACTATTGATACGATTTCATTATTGGGTGATATACATGACCTATGATGCTATTGATATTGGTGTTATTGAAATTATGGTTTCATTACCTTAACCTGATGAAATGAGGGTTATGCATTAGGTCATACATCATCTTAGGCACAAAGTGACTTATAGACCATGCATCTTGTCATGCCATGTTTAGATTTTCAGTGAGCATTTTATGTTTCATGTTGATTGTTCCTTGTTATCTATTAAATTGTGTTTACATCTATCGTAGAATTTGGATCGTATTATCGGTGATTTTAGTGGGCGTCACTCTTTGATTCATAAGGTGTATGGGCCCTTATGGATTGAAAAATGGCATTCCATCTAGCTCAAACATTTAAAGTTAGTATAATTGTGTTAATAAGCACAATTTAAATGAGAATAACGTCCAAGGGAAATTCCATATTTTGGTTCACAAGGTGTATGGGCCCTTATGGATCAGAAAATGACATATCATTAGATTAAGCATGTTCAAATGTTTAAAATGTATAAATTTGAACACCTTCATGTGTGAAATGACTTTTAACTTGATAACATCCATATTACACATTCCTAACACAAAAACTTGACCTGAACCTAGCCGTAGTAGTGGGTAGTGGGTGTTTCTTCCTTCTAATGGCCTGTTATGGTATGTTCCTTTGTCTAGACTTGGATTTTGACGTAGGAAGAGAGGCATGTTCATTCTCTTAGGAAGGCTTTAGTACTTATCCTAGTTTCTTAAATGTAATCGTATAAATTTATTGAATCTTTTATGAGATGTCTGTATGGAATTTAGCATTATGCCACCAAGATGTCTTCAAGATGTGTTCCTTAAAGGTGGTGATGATCATGTTCCTAAGGTGGTGGTCCATGAGCTTCCATTTTTCCCTTCTATTGAGCCACTTTTGGCTCCTATTCCTATACCTAATACAGGAACTAACGCCCAATTTTAAGAGGGTTTCTTGAGTATGATGTATTTGATGCAAGGAAAAGTGTGACCTGCCCTGAGTATGGCAGAGTTGACTCACAAGTTTCAATAGCAGAATCCTCTCACCTTCTCAGGGGATGATGGGAGACTTGATGTGGAGTCTTAGCTTGAGGTTATCCTGTGAATCTTCAAGCACCTAAAGACACCTCTAGAATAGAGGGTAAAGCTAGCTTATTACATGCTACACAATTCAGCCAAGAGGTGGTGGGATGTCATCACCTAGGTAGGATAGCATAGAGAGATGGTTTGGGATGACTTCTAGACCGTATTCTATGACTACTTATTTCCCCAATTTCTGAGGGCTGACTGAGCTAGAGATTTTATGAATCTACAGCAGGGGACCATGTCAGTTATGGATTAATTATCCCATTTTACTGATATTCATCAGTTTTCTCCCTCTATAGATACTGTTTACCTTGTGGCTACTAGGAAATTTGAGGATGGGTTGTGTTATGCCATCCGGTCACAAGTCAATGTGTTCAGGATGACGACCATCTCAGAAATCCTCAACCAGGAACTAATTATATAGATGAATTTTAGAGATCCTAGTAGTGTGATCCAGGATATTTCAGCACCTAAGGATTCTGGTGGATCTTCTTTTGGGTGGAAATTACACTTTGAGGTTTCTTATAGAGGAAAAAATAGTTAGGCACCTAGCACTCATAGTTTTCTAGTCTATCACCTGTATGGAAAAATAGGGAACTTCAAAGCACAGTTTCTGCAGTATACAATTGAGTGCAGAGGCTATGGAAGTATGGGACATATTTAGTGTTTCTATAGGACTTCCCCAATACTTCCCAATGAATAGGGATCTGAACCTACTCCTCAGTTTGGAGCCATTTCGACAGGATCATGACAAACAGGCAGTTTCAATACCACCAGTTGATAAGGTCGAGGTGGTGGTCGAGGCAGAGGTATCTAGACATATGATTCTTAGCGTTAGCAGAGTGGGCCTGCTTAGGGTATCCAGGTAATGAATTAGGGTTGTGGTATAGGGTAGTTACATGCAGTCCAACCTACATTGTAGGATCAGAGCACCATATCATCTATTGTACGAGGTACCATTCCAGTAGCCTCTACTTTAGTGTCTTCTTTGTTTGATACAAGCGCATATCACTCTTTTATATCTAAGGCAATCATTTAGAGTTTGGTCCTTGACAACTAGTACTATCATGGCATTATGATGCTAGATACACCCTTAGGTATCCATTCAGAGGGCGTTCATCATTTTCAAAATTTTCCCCTTGATGTAGGTGGTTACCTTTTTTATGGAACTTGTACATCCTCGACATGACAGACTTTGATGTAATCATTGGGATAGAGTGGATAATTCTCTACAGATCCCATATTTAATGGTATCATCATAGGGTGACATTTACATCATCAGAGGGAATTAAACACATGTGTAAGGGGGGATGGGATGTCAGTGCGACACGAGCAGGACCCAAGCAGCAGAGGCTGGGTAGTGTTACAACACAGGTCTCTAGTATTTATCTTGAAGACCAAGGGTTACAATACACTATTTTTTCTCCTATGTTGGATAAATTTAGATAAATTTTTTCTAATGACTTATCTGGTCTACCTATAGTGAGAGAGCTAGAGTTCACCATCGAGCTTGTTCTATGAGAAGCACTTGTGACCATTCCTCCTTATAGGATGGAACCTAAGGAGCTTCTAGAGCTCAATAATTAGTTGGAGGATCTAGAGGTGAAAGGTATCATATTCCCTAAAACTTCTCCTTGGGGTTCACTGGTTCTCTTTGCCGAGAAGGAGGATGATACCCTTAGGAAACCTCTTTGATCAGCTCCAAGGATCGAAGGTGTTTTCAAAGATAGATATGAGGTTGATCTATCATCAGGTGTGTTTCAGGACTTCAAACATACCTCACACAGATTTTGGGAGTAATTATGGTCTTTATGAGTACCTATTTATGTCGTTCGGACTCACGAACACACCTATTTTCTTCATGTCTCTTATGAATCGAGTTTTCCACCCGTATCTGTATTCATTTGTGGTTTTCTTTGTGGATGATATCTTGGCGTATTCACGATCTAGACATGACCATTCAACCCATCTTGATATCATGATGAATATGATGAGAGAGAATCAGCTCTATTCTAAGATCAATAAATTCTACTTCTATATCAATAAAGTTCACTTCCTAGGTCATATCATCTTGAAGTCAGGAGTTTTAGTTGAACCAGATAAAGTGAGATCAGTGGTTTCTTAGGATCATCCCAAGAGTATCTTTGATATTCAGAGTTTCTTGGGGATTACTGGATATTGCAGATGATTCATTTAGGATTTCTCATTCCTTTCAAACCCTCTTACGGTCTTGAAAAAGAAGGGTGTGAAATTTTAATGGTCTGAAGCTTGTGAATCAACCTTTCAAGAGTTGAAGTTCATATTAACTTCAGCACCAATATTGATTCTTTTAGAGCTAGGAAGGGCATATATAGTCTATTATGATGCATCAGGTGTTGATCTTGGAGTTGTTCTGATGTAAGATGAGTGATTCATTGTGTATGGTTCTCTTCAGTTGAGGCCTCATGAGTGGAATTACCTGATACATGACCTTGAGATCATTTTGGTCATTCATACATTACATTATTAGTGACACTATTTATTAGGAGATAATTGTGTGGTATTCATAGACAAAAAAAGCCTCAAGTACATCTTCACTCATCGGGGTCTGAATCTCAAGCAGCATAGGTGGGTCGAGTACCTGCAATCATTTGATTTTTGATCTTGCCTACACTCTAGGGAAATGGAATTCAATAGCTAATGATATGATCTAGAATACTCAGACACAGGCAGTTCAAGAATCTAGTAATGAATGGAAGCTTATGGACTTGTTCTTGAAGATGCATGTTGAGGTTTAGGAAGACCATGGTTATGCTATTCTCTCAGCCTTAACGGTAAAATCTACTCTTCTAGAATGAGTAAGCTTGTGAAATCTATCTAATACTGAAGTAATTTTCCTATGGAAAAGTGTCTTAGATGAAGATACTACTTCTATTAGGATGGTCGATGGGGATGATACTCTATTGTTATGTGGGCATGTATGGGTCCCAGCAGACATCAAAGAGGATCTGATGTGGAATTTCCACACCTTTTCAAGGGTGACCCCAGTGTCACCAAAATGTATTGAGATATACGGAATAAATATTGGTTACCGATCATTATAAATGACATAATTGGTTTCATAACTCGATGTTCCACCTGTCGATAGGTGAAGGTGGAACATCAGCATCTGGCAGAGCTTCTTCAACCGTTTTCCATTCCTGAGTGTAAATGGGATGATGTTTCGAAGGACCTCGTGACTAGTTTACCTAGATCACCCCATGGAAATGATATATTATGGATTGTAATTGATCGTCTGATGAAGGTTTCACACTTATTACATGTGTGAGAGACCTTCTCAGTAGACGAGCTAGGAAGGTTTCATGTTAAGGAGGTGGTATGTCTTCATGGATCTTCTTGTTCTATCATTTCTGATAGAGATTCTCATTTCACATCATGGTTCTGGTATGGGTTGTAGAAGGACTTGGTTACATAGATACTTTTGATCACAACCTATCACCCGCAGATTTATGGAAAGATGGAGTGTACAATTCAGGTCCTAGAGGATATGCTATGTGCATGCATTCTCGACTTTGGGGGTTCATGGGAGAAGAACATTCCCCTCGTTAAGTTTTCCTATAACAACAGCTTTCAGGTTACCATTGATATAGCTCCCTATGAATCCCTGTATGGTAAGCCTTGATACTCACCTATATACTAGCTAGAGGCAAGGGAGGCAGTTTTTCTTGGACCATATCTCATTAAGGGGACTTCATAGCAGGTCTAGATAATTAGAAATCGTATGTTGACTGCTTATTCCATACAATAGTCTTATGCCAACAGACATCGGTGACCTTTTTATTTAAAGGTCAGAGACCAGGTTTTCTGGAAAGTTTCACCTAGGTTGGGTCACAGATGTATTTGAAAGCATGGTAAGTTATCACCAAGATTCATTGGACCCTTTGAGGTTGTGAAACGGATTAGACCAGTAGCTTACCATCCAGCACTTCCTCAGAGATATCAGTCCATGCATGATGTTTTTCATGTATCTCAACATCGTTGATACTATCTATATTTGACCCATGTCTTTTATCCTGATGAGATCGAATTGGATATGGATGCTTCCTTAAAGGATTATCCAGTGCATATAGTTTATTAGAGCATAAAGAAACTTTGAGGAAGGTTTGTTCCTCTTATAAAAGTTCTATGTTAGTATGACTGGGTGCAGGATGGGACCTAGGAGTGGAAATATGATATATGATCTCAATGGATGGAACTCTTTTCTAACAGTTCCTCTTTACCCAAAGAAGTACAACTCAGGGAAAAGTTTCTATAAGGAGGGGAGGTTGTAACAACCCTCATTTTTGACAAAGGTACGGATCATTTTTTTCAATTTGAATCTTTTCTTTAATCATGGTAAAGGTATGTTATGGCTTAGGGAAGGCCTGAGGAGAATTTGGGACTTATTCAGAGCCCAAAGATCTAGAAAAGTGGGTTGTAGTCTGGGTCGTATGGTTAGTGTGAAAAATGAAACCCATGCCGCATAGTTTGACTAAACTGTGTGGCTATAGACAGGAGAATCTACAAGTCTGCATGGTTTTTCTTCAATTGTGTGGACCTAGCCATATGGATGTATAGCCTTCTGCTATTTTGAATAGAATGGATCTTCATGGTTTTCAAATGGTTTGTAAATTGTGCGCATAAACCATGTGGCCCCAATTTTGGGATTGAAATTATGATTTTTTCCCTCTAAAAATCTAAACTATCTAAACCTTTTCTCCTCCCTCCTACAACCAAAATAGAATTCTTCCTTCCTCTTTGAGATCTCAAAGGCCTAAACCTTGGTTTTGATCCAAGTTATTCATCCAACATCCAATCATTGATCTAATATAAGAATTGTAACCCTTACGGTAAGGCTCCCTGGTCTCTATACTCTCATCTTTTTTCTTATTATCATCCTTCACACTATTTAGATGGAGACTCATTTGCCCAATTTTCATTGCATTGGACTAAAACTCAGATCTCTTCCAACCTGATTCGAATATGAGTTCAATATCAAGTGAAGCCTCATATATAGCCTTAAGGTAGGTGGTCATTATTTTTACATTTGAGTTTTGGTCATTTCATATTTATTCTACCGTGTCATAAGCCTGCCATTGTTGAGATTATATATTTTGTTGACTCCTTCGTGTCTAATTGACCCTAGTGCATTGAAATAGGTTAATTGAATCATTTTTAGGGGTTTTAATGTCACTTATGATCTATAAGGACACCCAAGGGGTGTTCCAACCAAATTGTCCATTTTAGGATAATTTCCCAAGATGACCAAATCTTGTTTTTATCTCCCAGGTTGAGTTTAAATTGAATTGACCCTTGTCTCATATGTATTATGATGAACCCAAGATTACCCATGGTTGTTTGGTCCTCTTAGGTATGGAATTAAAAAAATGGGTATGTGACTATTTTATATAACCCTTCCTTTGGATTTTTTCCTTTTTTTTAGATTTTCCATGTTTAGGAAAAATTCAATAACATGCCTTGGATAAGATGGATAACTTGTAAGGGATGATTTTCATTGAAATGATATTAATGGATTTGACATGTATATGATGGTTTAGTACCATCCTTATTCTTATGCACATTAATTTCCTTATATCAATTGGAACGTACAATTGGAATCGTATGAGGCCAATGACTTGCATGAGAGGTTTTTACTTATAGATTAAATTACATATGTAACCATGTATTTGTAAATTTTTAAATATAAATGCTTAAGATGTTATGCCTTAAGTACTTTTGTGATAATAAATGTGCCTCTTAAATGGATATGGATATGGGGAGGGCATGAGAGGTGTATGCCTTATGCCCTTTGTATTTATAAATGTTATGCCTTATTGGATGTAGAGTAAAGGGACCATGAGATCCCTAATGAGAATATTGTGTGAGCTTCTAACTGAGGACCCAAGTACCATGATAGCCTTGAGGTAGGAAAGACCGTGATATCTCCCTTGTTTATTACAAATAGACTGTGAGAGGTCTTGGAGTTGGGACAGGGGTTAGACCGTAAGAGCTTCCCTGGTATTGGATGTCTAAGAGTCACATCCCAATCCATACCAACATATATCTATATATATATATAATTATACTATATATATGTATAGTAACTTGATCATACATACTATCCATGGGATGAATCAGGTAGATACGCTAGGTGTCCTTTGGGGACCTGAGTGGGAGGTTGTTTATTTATTCTATATTGATGTTGTCACGACCCGTCCCAATGAGGCTTGTGCCGTGACTCCCCAAGCCCGCCTCCAATAGGACAGGAGATGGTGACTAGCATCAAGTAGGAATATCACTAACATGGAAGGCATTGCCTAAGTACTTATACACATGCACACACCTCCAAGCCCACAAATGATGAAATGTAAAAAACCCACTAAGGAAAAAAAATGCATGCATATAACTAAACCCAACCAACATAGTACGATGGAAAGTAAAGTACTAAAAGTAAACTGGGCCAGAATAAAAACCCACTAAAAACAAGAGAGTCTGCAAACTGCAAAGTCCAACCTGTAAGTACAAAGAGGTATTGGGACTTCTGCTCGTAGCTGTAGGAACACCTCATCTTGTAGGGAACTCAGAAAGCTAGGTCTGGTCCTGGTCCCCCCTGAACTCTATAAAATGGTCACTCGTCTTCACAAGACACGAAACGTGTGGGCAAAGCCCATGTAGGGGTGAGTATAACAATACTCAATAGAGGGCCCTGAAAACTACAAAGTAATATAAAAAGTAAAGGTACAGTCAGAACTACACAGTATATGTATACTAAATATATAGTAAGAGAAACAAAATCTAGATATACTCAAAACTCAGACCTGTAGTCTAGAGACAAGTCTCACAACCATATACCACCGCTAGGGGTTCAGTTTGAAGGTTCCACGTAGCACTCATCTGGTAGAAATCACTCTATGAGTCTGATGGTTCCGATGACGTCCGCCCAAGAAGTATTTTTCATCAGGAAATTTCATGAGAGATAGATACACTCATTATATGATAACACACTTCTGAGTGGGGAAAGACCATGATACACAGATGAGGATCACTCCCAGATCCTTGGAGGATATCGCGACTCATCTGGATTCACTTTCTAAGTAGAGGATCGGCATGTTGTAAGAGTAGTCATGTCGATACCTGACTCTACCTAGGGTCAAGAATGGATAGAGGATCTTGCTCCAGGTCTCTCAGAGGGATACCTGACTCTATCTCAGAAAGTCTTGCTGAAGGAATCATACTCTTGTAGATGGAAACGATACCTGACCTTCAGGGAAATGAGAAAAGGGGCACTAACCCAAATGAAACATGTCTAAGATACGGTGGAAAATAGGTTCAAGCCATGTTTTAGGATATACATGCCATGTATAAGGGTTACATGTCATGTCTCTCGACTCTGGGTACTACTCATGTAAAACTGCCTAAGTTAGAAGAACATGTCATGTAGAAAAGTAAGTACATAGCATGTAGTACGGAACACATGTTGTGTCTAAGTAACTGGGGTTCCCTTCATGTATATGGTCGTGTGTTCCATCCTGTGTAATCGGTACATAGGCTATCCCATGCAGCTGGCTTGGTCTGGCCATGTGGTGGAGTACACGACCATGTATCCACCCCGTGTCCATGTATCTTCCGAGATACAGGTCGAGTCTATGTAAGGAGACACACGTTGTATGACAATGGTCACACGCCATGTTAGTGATTCCCATTGCCCAAAACTCTAGAAGTCGTTGGATGGGGCCCACACACCATGTCTCCCCGGAGGCACATCGTGTTCTTCATCGCGTACAGTACTCAAAACCCTAGCCATCACCGCTAGTGCCACAAAGTGTGTTCTTCGAGATACACACTGTGTGTTCTCGAAATTTCTAGAAATGTGAACCTGCTTTGTTGCGCCTCGGTGAAGCTCCGATCTTTGTTCCAATGATCTGTTTGCCACAAAACTCTAAATTCTAGGTCATCCTGATGTCATAAAGCTATTTCTGTTGTTTTCAGGCTTCTGATCAGCCTCAAAAACAAGTTTTGATCCACCCATACAAAGAATGATCAAAGAACAATCCTCCTCAATTTGAGTTGATTCATTATCCGCCATTGTCGTCACACCTCTGTTGGGTTGTTGCGATGTTCGGTCTCCGATTTGGGATCGTTGTGTTGTGAAATGGACTCGCAACAATCTTTTTTTCATCAAACTACAAAGAATGTGAAGAACGTGAAGAAAAGAGGAAGAAAATCCAATAAACCAAAATGAGGAACGAACCTCTGCCATCGTTTGTCATGATGATAATCCACTCCCGTTAGAAGTATTAAACAGGGAAAATCAAATGATAATCAAACTACCACAATCGATTTTCCAAATCAAACCCCAAAAGTAAATGGAAAATAATAACCCTCCCACAAGAACACACAATCTGCGGATCAACCTTTCCATGGGTTGATCCGCATTCATCATTTAATCAAAGAACGGGGAAATAAAACAAAGAAAAAAACCCCTACCTTGAGAAGGTATCAATTGCTGATGAAGGAATCATGCTACCATCACCACCAAGATCCTTCAATTCTGTTGGCGCAGAAATTTGTTCCTTTTATTTGTCGTCATTCACTGTTGAGAGTTTTCTCCAAGGATCCAAGAATTCCCCAAAGTTTCTCTCAAATTTTTGCCAACGATAAACATTCATTTAACATATTAAAAAGAGGGAATGCATTTTAGTATTATTTTACACTATGGCATTAATGATTCAGCATTGTTGTTTCAGAGTCATTATGTTGTGTCATTAATTATTGAAACAACTGCTCCTTCGTTGCGCTGCAGCGAATGTTTCCAAATAAAATAAAATAAACTTTTCAAATTATTTTATTTTATTTTATTTTACTTAAAAGGTCTAAAAATTAACTTTTTCCCTCGACCTGCACCGGTTGAGGTTAGGCATGTTCTTAGGTAAAGTCATCATCCCGAACACAATGTAGCCCTTGGATTTTTAATCCATGAATTCATTTGGAAACTTCCACAATCATACACACACGTCGACTCACTTAACTTAAAAAGTTCAAACCACCATTCTGGGATCACTGGGCCTTGGAATGACATTGCATCTCTACTCTTGGTCTCAAAATAATTCCATATAATATTTAAAAATAATACATAGAAAATCCGAGACATTACATTCTCCCCACCTTAGGGCTTTGCATCCCCGAAAATCCAAAACAAGGCTACTCAAAAAGATGTGGGTAATGGGTACGGATCTGAGCATCCCACTCCCATGTGCTCTCCATAGATTCTTGTGATTCCACCGAATGCGCACCAAGGGAATAAATCACCCATGAAGGATCATATCTTTATGATCCTTGATCTTCACCGGGTACTCAATAAAGTTTGCTCCATCCTTGATGTCTAACTCGCCCCATTCAATGACGTGCGATGGGTCATGAACGTACCTCCTCAGCTGCAACATGTGGAAGAATTCATGTACCTAGTGAAACTATGGTGGTAGATCTAGGTGGTATTCTACCTCGCCAACTCTACGCATAATCTGGAAAGGTCCAATGAACCTTAGAGATAGCTTGTTGCCCTGAACAAATCTCTATAATCCTCATCAAGGTGAGACCTGAAGGAAGACATGGTCTCCCTCCTCGAACTCCAAAGGTCTCTATTTCTTATTAGCATAAGACTTATACTGGCTTTGTGTTGTCTTCATCCACTCCTGGATGATCTAAACCTTCTCGGTGGTAGCTCGCACCAACTCTAGACCCATGAGTGTTGACTCTCTTGGGTTGGTCCAACAAAGCGGTGACTGACAGGGTCTCCCATATAAAGCCTCAAACGTTGTCATACAAATGGTGGAGTGGTAGCTGTTATTGTATGAAAACTCCGCCAGTGGTAGGTGGTCCTCTCAACTGCGACCAAAGTTCAAAATACAGGCCTGTAACATATCCTTCAAAACCTGAATGGTCCTCTCTGTCTGACCATCAGTCTGGGGATGGAATGTCGTGCTCAAGCGTAGCTAAGTCCCAAATGCCTCCTGCAGTATCTTACACAAACAGGATGTGAAATGATCATCTCGATATGAGATTATTATTAAAGGGTCTCCATGAAGTTGAACTATCTCCTACACATAGAGGCGTCACAAGATCTCTACAGAACTATTCTCCTTGATAGCTAGGAAGTGGTCCGACTTGGTGAGTCGATCAACGATCACCCAGATGGAATCATGTCTCTTGGACATTCATGGTAAGCCCATCACAAAGTCCATTGATATCTCATCCCACTTCTACTCAGGCACCTCCATGGGGTGATCTTACTTTGTTGGAACCTGGTGCTCAGCCTTCATATGCTGGCATGTAAGGCACCAAGAAACGAACTCCGCTACTACATTCTTCATTCCTAACCACCATAAATACCGTCATAGATCCTAGTACATCTTCTCCATGCCAGGGTGTACCTCTAAGGGGGTGTATTAAACTTCCTCAGGACCTCCTCCCGCAATTCCACTGGTACAACAGTGCGTCCCCTGAAAATAACAATGTTCTCCCCACCTTACAAATATCCATCAGGAGTATGTATTGTGGATAACTGAGCACGTAAAGTCTCATAGTCAACATCCCCAAGTTGTGCCTACCTAACTCGCTGTAAGAGTGGATGGGTGACAACCATCGACTGAAGGTAAGCTACATCCTCTCTATCCATGAAGGATAACTATAACGAGGCCAACTGCTCTGTCACCTCACTCAACAGTTGTGATCTTGACCTTATGCTAAGAGAATCTTCCACCTTGTTCCCATTCCAAAGAGTATAGAAGATCTCAAAATTTTAGTCCTAGAAGAACTCTAGACAATGCCTTTGTCTCATATTCAGATCCTTCTATGAGAATATGTATTTGAGGCTCTTGTGGTCAGAGTAGATGATAAAACACTCACCTATAAGGTAGTTTCTCTGCATCTTCAACGTGAAGACTACTACTGCCAACTCAAGATCATGGGTCGTATAGTTTTGCTCATGTGGTCTTAGCTTGCACGAACCATAAACAATCACCTCCTATCCTTGTATTAGGACACAGCCATGCCTGGTCCCTAATGTGTCACAGAAAACTATGTACTCGACACCCTCCTCCAGAAATCTCAATATCGGGGCGCTCGTAAAAATCTATATCAACATCTCGAAAGCCTGCTGACACTTCTCCGTCCACATGAAGGGTTTCCCCTTCTTGTTCAAGGATTTCATTGGTGCTAATATATAGGAGAAATCAAGAATTAATCTCCAGTAATATCCTACCAACCCAAAGAAGCATCGTACCTTCATCACGCTCCAAGGTGGATCCCATGCTAACACTACCTCTACCTTGGCTGGGTCTACAACTACTCCATCTGCTGAGATGACATGTCCCAGAAAGTGAACCTCCTGAATCTAGAACTAGAACTTCGAGAGCTTCCCATAAAGTTAGTGCTCTCGGAGTACATCTAGAACCATCTGCAGGTGTCTCGCATGATCCTCCTATAACGCTTAGTACACAAGGATGTCATTGACGAAGACCACTATGAACCAGTATAAAAATAGTTAGAAGATCTGGTTCATAAGTCCCATGAACACTGTGGGGGCGTTCATTACACCGAAAGGCATCACCAAGTACTCATAGTGACCATAGCAGCATCTGAAAGTCGTCTTCGGTATATCCTCATCCCGTGCTTGTAACTGGTAGTAACCTGACCAAACGTCAACCTTCGAGAACCACTTTTCCCCTCTTAACTGATCGAAGAGGTCATCGATCCTCAGTAGTGGATATTGATTCTTCACCATTGGATGATTCAGGCACGGATAATCCATGCACAACCTCAAACTTTTGTCTTCCTTCTTGGCAAACAAAATTGGGGCCGCTGAGGGTGAAACTCTAGGTCTCATGAACCCCTTCCTCTATAAATCCCCTAAATTCACCCTTATCACACATAGTACTGTGGGAGCCATATGATATGCTGGTGAGGATATCGGTGTCATCCTAGTCTGTAAGTCGATGCAGAAGCCGATCTCTTGGCGGGGAGGTAGTCCTAGAACATCTTCGGGAAAGACTTCCTCATACTCCAACACAACTTTTGCGAACTGGAAGCTTACAATATCTAATACTCTGAGGGTAATTCTAGCCAACTCATGAGTGATTGATTTCACCCTCCTATACATGAGCCCATCCTATGTTTCTTGGGTCTCATTTTCACTGAAAAATGAAAACCTTGTCTCGTCACTGCGGACACACCGCACTCTTTTCCTAAAGTAGTCAATATGGGCATAGACTGAAGATAGTCAATCCATACCGAGAATGATGTCATAAGGCCTCGAAGCTACCACCAAGAGGTTCTGTAACACCCGATATTTTTATGAGAAATATTTTGTTTTTATGTTATATACATCATCAAAGGAATCTTTCACTACACACAACACTAGCTTGACTTTCTTTACACGCAATCGTGACCTTCCTCGATAGCTTGCGTTGTACGCAATACGGAGTTTCACTAAACAACGATATGCTATTAAAATATTATTAAAACTAGCCATTATGAATAGTAATACCCACGTTTTGAAATTTTATTTTTCAAAATGGAATTCATTTTTGGATTCAGAATATCGAAATTAGCCTAGGGTGAAATTTTGGTATTTTTCTGAAAACTTTCATTTTTTGATGAATAGTGAAAACACTAGGTTACTATTTAAAAACCGACTTTTTATTTAAATAATTATTTATTTTATTTAAATTTATTTTATGTGAATATTGATACATAATACCTATATAAGTTCAATGTAATTCATTGGAGTCATTTTATAAAAAATTTAGACATATAAAAATTTTATTGAACTTTTCACCGTCTTTTACCCACCTCCTAGAAGAGTTTAAAAATTTACATAAAACTTAATTTTACCTCTTCTGTGAGTGAAATTTCCAAACTCCAAGAGACATGGTTAATATCAAGGACTAAAATTTGGTTCAATGAGATGAAAATAATTTTTGGTGAATAGTAACTTTTTACTTTTATTTACCACGGTTAAAAGTAAATAGGGTAATGAAGGGTAAAAATGATATTATTATTACCCTAACACAAGTCCTAATTCTATTGGATAAGTGTAATTCGACCAAAAAAACCTTAGTAATAAAATATGACCATTTAGGTCCACTTGGATTAGATTAGGACATTTATTATTAATTTATTTAAAGAAGGGTTAAAATAGTTAAAATCAAAGTTTAATAACTAAATCATTTTTAATATAGGGTTATACGTAGAATAAATTAGACTATAAATATTAATTAGAAATATAAAAATATTTCCTACATAATGGTACTTTATTTATAATTTTTATACATTAAATAATTTAATTTATTTATGACACAATGATGATGCAGTAATTATCTTATTAATGAAATATTAACATAATTGATGTTATAAATACCCAAATAAATGTAATTTGAGACTTTTTATGAATTAAACTAATTTTATAGGTTAATATGACATGTTAGTATTGATTTAATTAACTTTTTTCTAACTAATAATGTTGTTATGATTTTCACAAAAATCAAGAACCAAATAGTGTCAAAATTGACATAAAATAGTTTTTAAAAAAATATTATATTATTAATTGTTATTTTATTCCTAAAAATCTAAGGTTAGGCAAAATTACTTTTATAAGGATATATATATTAATAATTAACCACTTGGGGTTCGTTTGGCTTGTTATAGTAAGTTTATTAACCTTATAGTGTAAGAAAACAAGAAGACACGGTAAAAGTTAAATTATTTAACTTAGAGTTAAATCTAAATGATAAGGTCAAAATAGTAACCTAAACTTGTCTAAAATATATTGGTTGAGAGGATTTATACCCATCCCCACATTAGATTCGAAATAAATCAATTTGGATCTATTAAAAACTGAATATGATTTTATAATAAAATAATATTTTAAGTTTTTCCTAAGGTTCCCTTTTCCTCCCTTATAAAAGGGCACCTCCTCCCTCTCCTCCTCACACCACTTTGAGCCTTAAATCTCGGCCAAAACCTCCCAATTTATCTTCTAAACTTCCCTAGAAACATACTAGAGGTCCTGTTCTTCTTCAAAGACCAATATTAGTGCCCTAAGAGGAGGTTTCAAAGAGGCGTGTCGAAGAAGAGGTAATATCGGTTACCGATTCTTTAAACTTTATTTCTTCTTCTACTTATTCATTTTTAGTTGTTTAATTATGAAGTAATAACATCAGTATCACTCATATACTGATATGTTATTATAAATATGAAACAACCATATTTCACCTTCAACCCATCCTACGGAAAATGAAATCACCGCGCGTGCGTACGTACGGAATACGGTCTCCACGCCGTGGTGTAATCTGTTTTCCACCACCACCATACTTGGAAGGGTATAACGGTGTAAATAATAACTATATATGATTATTTTAAATTTATATTGATTCTTAAGTAGTATACATACACTTCAATACAATTCCACGATCATGGGAAACGATATCATCGCTCGTGCGTACGTACGGCCTACCGTCTCCACGATGTGATGCCACTCGTTTTACATGATCTTCAATGCTTAATGATTATATAAATGAATTGAATGAATAAATATGATATATATTACACTAATACCATTCTGGAAATGAGGTATCTATAACCTAAAATAAGAATAAAAATTTATTCGACAAAACACGCATAAGAACAAAAAGCAATAAACACCCGAATAACAAGTAACAATGAAATATTACTAATAAGAAGCTAAGAATATTACCATATATGATATCATAACAATTAGTATGATTCTGGAATAAGTCAATAACATTATTTAAATCATTATATATGAGGTTCGGACATGTACGAAGCAAATCGGAACTAAGGTGATGGAAAATCTCACAATCTCATTTTTTATCTGAGATTGTTTATACTTTGGTATTTACTGGGGTTTATTTATCATCCACATCCATGTTTCCTCAATATGTAATATTATTTATATCCTCCTACAATTTTTTAAGTCCAATTTTACCCTTCGGTGAGTTTTTAGTAAAATATGTGAAAGGAATCTTTTGTCGTTTTTCGTACGAGGTACTTTTTGACTTTTCCAGCTAAAGTACGAGAAGAATGTTTTTTTTAACTTATACGGAATGAATGAATTTTTAGAAAATTATTTACATGAAGATTCCTTTACAAGGTTTCAAGTTTATTTTTAATCAACTTCTTTTAGTTTAATATTATATGACATTTTAAGAAATTTTGAAGTAGAAAGGATATTTTCCTCAAGAATGGAGTTCAAGTGTTTTATGAAAATTATTTTCCATCTAAGATAATATAGGGTTCTGTTTCTATTCTTATTTTTACATTAATTTGATTATGTTATGATGGAATTATTTTTATGATGTCCTTTTATCTTATATGGATTATGTTATGATGGCATGATGTTTAAGATTCCCATTTTTATTACAAGGGTTATGCTATGATGTATGATTTATGATTTTGTGGCACACAAAATAATGGTTTCATTATGAGATGGGTGGGACCTATATCTCCGTCCAATGCATCGGGTAATGATTTATATCTCATGATATAGACATGGCTGGAATGGTAGGTTAAACCAGTTCAGTGAAACAGGATTGAAACGAGGAGTGAACTCGGTTCAGAAATGGACTTTGTCTACTAAGATAGTCTTGGAAATGAGTCTTTACTACTAAGAAATGATTCTCTATGATTATGTGTGTATGCCAAAAAGTTTCATGTTTTAAGTTATGATTATTGGGATTACATTTCACTACTATTATTTATCCCATGTTATGAAATTATGATCTCTTTTGCAGGTTAATATTTCCAAAATGTTATGTTATTATGAATATGATGTGATTGATATTTGTTTTGTTTACCCTTACTGAGCATTTGAGCTCACCCTTTTGTATGTTTTCTTTTCCCCAAGTCAGGAAGAAGGATATTAAGTAAGATATTCCAAAAGGGACTCTAGATATGATAAAATAAAAGGGAGATAGTGTAGATGATTTATGAACCAGTTGTTTATGTTTCCCAGTTTCTAAATACACTATACCTATATGGTCCTTTCATGGTTTTGTTATATGTTGTAATAAGTGTTCTTTAATTCTGAAGTATGAACAATGTATGTAAAGTATGGGTCGTTATAGTTGGTATCAGAGGAAAGGTATAGTCAACCTTTGGAAACTAGGATGTGAAATCCTTAGTAAGAACCCTAAGGATATATCTAAGCATAGAACACAATCTTAGTGTTTTAGAAATGGCCATGAACAACCTATGATAAGACCTTAAGTGTGAAATTTTATTCTTGATTATGTGGTTTTCCTATTATAATTAGTGTTGATCACACTATTCTTCTTGGTTTTAGTCAATGGATGGAACCTGAAGGAACCGTGTTAATGCGGAATGCAATGGGCAATGTAATGATTGTCCCCCTGAGCAACCAAATGTTATGGGAGCTGGAATGAAAAATCTTGTAGCCATGCTCACACAACTTTCTTAAGCTATGAATCATGCAGGTCTTCCAAACGAGCAAACGAAGAAGCAACATTCTGTTGAATCCTTCATGAGGCAGCCTCCACCCTCATTCAGCGGGTCTACTGATCCATTAGTGGTTGAACAATGGATTAGTACCACTAAAAAGATATTTTCAGTTCTTCAATGTTCTGAACATGATAAAGTCATATTAGCAGTATATCATTTGGAAGGTGAAGCTGATCAATGGTGGAATCTTATCAAGAATATGATGCCAAGAGATGAAATTGAGTCCATGTAATGGGATGAGTTCAATAACTTATTTTTCAATAAGTACTTCCCTCGTATTCTTCGAACAAAGATGGATAAGGAGTTTCTTGAACTAAATCAAAAGGATGATGAATCTATTGGTACCTACGAAGAAAATTTTACAAGACTTGCAAAGTACGCTTCTGGGATTATTATCCAACCGGAGAGTAAGATCGATAGATTCTTTAGTGGATTAAAACCAAGTCTTCAAAGGGAGTTAGCCATAAGGGACTTCAATAGCTACGAGGAAATCATTCGATGTGATCTCAAAGTTGAGATGGATATTGGAGTAACCCATCAGTCATATGCGTTTGATAAGAAGAGGAAAATGGAATTCAAAGGAAAATCTAAAGAGCACACTGAAAAGAATATGAGTTTTCCCTTATGCTCAAAGTGTGGGAATAAACATGGAGGGAGTTGTCTTAAAGGGACATGTAAATGTTTCAAATGTGGAAAGGAAGGTCATCGGGCATTTGAATGCCGCAATGATGGGAAGAAGATGTCTAGTGATGCGAACAAAGAAAAGGCTACACAGAGTGCACCTCCTACACTTCAATGTTACAAGTGCAAGGAAATGGGGCATTATGCTAATCAATGCCCTAATCCAAGGGTTTTTTATTATGATCGAAGTCAACAAACTCTTAAGGCTAAAGACAAAGGAAAGTCACATGCAATTTCTATCAACTATGTGGAGTACGATAACGAAGTGGTGAAAGGTACACTTACCATCCACTCTAAAGTAGAAAATGTTTTATTTGATTTTGGATCCACCCACTCTTTTATTTCTGAAGAATTTTCTAAGGTTATCATCGTATTACCTCAACAATTAGATGTTGAGTTAGTTGTGACAACACCTAATGGCACAACAGTCTCACCAAAAGTTTATAATTCTTCTCTGATTGAAGTTTGTGGGAAAGTGCTTCCTGAAAATCTTGTGATCCTTCCTATAGTGGAATTTGATGTGATTCTTGGCATGGATTGGATTTCTTTATATGGAGCTCATATCAATTGCCAAAAAATGGAAGTCACATTTCATATTACAGATCAATCTATGATCGTCTATCTATGCAAGGATGAACATAACCTTCCAGTGGAAATTTCTTCCATCTAATGGGTCTTGATTCCACTAAATGAAGGTTATTTTTCTCAAATGGTTGGTGAGAAACTTGCAATTAAGAATATGCCCATTGTATGAGAGTTTGATGATGTCTTTCTGGAGTAATTGTCGGGTCTTCCACCAAATCATGAAGTTGAGTTTTCAATAGAACTCGTACCAGGTGCTTTGCCTATTTCAAAGACACCTTATAGAATGGCCCCAATTGAGTTGCAGTAATTTAAGAAGCAGCTCCAAGAGAATATTGATAAGGGATTCATACACCCTAGTGCATCACCTTGGGGAGCACCTGTTCTATTTGTTAAGAAGAAAGATGGATCAATGAGACTCTGCATTGATTATTGAGAACTTAACAAGATCACTATCAAGAACAAATATCATATCCCGCACATTGATGACTTATTTGACCAACTACGCGAAGCTCAATACTTTTCCAAGATTGATCACCATTCAAGGTATCATAAATTAAGGGTCAAAAGGGAGGATATACCAAATATGGCTTTTCGTACAAGGTATGGACACTATGAATTTATAGTGATTCCATTTGGTCTTACTAATTCCCCTACTATCTTCATGGATTTGATGAATAGAGTCTTTAGAGACTATCTTGATCAGTTTGTGGTAGTCTTTATAGACGATATTCTTGTCTATTCAAAGTGAAAGGAAGAACATGAAGATCACTTGAGAATTTTATTGAATACCCTAAGAAAGGATAAGATTTATGAAAAATTTACCAAGTGTGAATTTTGGCTTCAAAAAGTTTCATTTTTGGGTCACATAATCTCAAAAAGGGGATATTTTTGGATCCAGCAAAAACAAAGGTTATCGAAAGATGGTCGAGACCAACAACAGTAACTGAGATCCAAAGTTTTCTTGGTTTGGATAAATATTATCGACGTTTTGTGAAAGATTTTTCACGATTATCTCATCCACTCACCAGGCTGACTCGAAAAGGAGTTAAGTTCATTTGGACGGAGGAATGTGAAGAGAATTTCAAGGAGTTGAAAAGAAGGTTATCCAGTGAACCTGTGCTCACACTGCCTTGTAGTGGAGAAAGGTTTGTGATCTATAGTGATGCATCCAAGAAGGGGCTGGGGTGTGTTCTCATGAAAAATGATATGGTTATAGCTTATGCCTCACAACAGTTGAAAATCCATGAGAAAAATTACCCAACTCATGATTTGGAGTTAGTTGCGGTAATCTTTGCATTAAAGATTTGGAGGCATTATCTTTATGGTGAAAGGTGTGATATTTATACTGATCATAAAAGTTTAAAGTATATTTTCACACAAAAGGAGCTGAATAAGCACCAAAGAAGATGGTTGGATCTGATTAAGGATTACGACTGCTCAATTCATTACCACCCTGGGAAAGCAAACAAGGTGGCAGATGCATTAAGTCGACAAGACCATGCTATATTATCCATGGTGAGGATCACAAAAGATCCAATATTTATGGATTTACAAAGGATGGATCTTGGAATTATAATGGAAGGGGAAAAATATTATCTTTCTAAAACGAATGTTCAACCATCTATACATGTGAAGATTAAAGAGGCACAGAAAGAAGATGTAGAGTTACAAAAGAAGGTGAGAAATGTTCCTGAATTCAACCTTGATTGTGATGGGATAATAAGGTTCAGGAATCAGGTTCATGTTCCTTACATCCCATAATTAAAGAAGAAGCTACTGTATGAGGCTCATAGTTCTTCATTCTTTATTCATACTGGAAGCATGAAGATGTATAGGGACCTGAAAGAGTACTTCTGGTGGGATGGCATGAAAAGAGATGTTGTTGAATATGTCTCTCGATGCTTGGTTTGTCAGCAAGTTAAAGTTGAGAGACAGAAGTCTAAGGGGATGTTACAACCATTACCCATACCCGAATGGAAATGGGAAAACATCAATATAGACTTTTTCACCGGACTTCCTAAAACATCCAAAGGCAATAATGTTATCTGGTTCATAGTTTATCGTCTTACAAAGTCTGCACACTTCATTGCTATTAGAGAGGATTTCTCTCTGGATCAGCTTGCCAGGATATATGTAAAGGAAGTGGTAAGATTTCATGGAGTACCACTTTCCATTATATCTGATCAGGATCCGAGGTTTACCTCAAAGTTATATCAAAGTCTTCAGCATACAATGGATATAGAGTTGAGTTTCAACACTTCTTATCATCCTCAGACAGATGGTCAGTCTGAGAGAACAATTCAAACTCTAGAAGATATGTTAAGAGCATGCTCTATGGATTTCAAAGGTGGTTGGGATCAACACCTACCTTTGGTGGAATTTTATTCTAATAATATCTTTCACTCACTATTCAGATGGCTCCTTATGAAGCTCTCTATGGAAAGAAATGCAGGACTCCAACTTGCTGGGATAAAGTTGGGGAAAGAAATCTATTAGGACCTAATCTTGTTGATGAGATGGAAGAAAAGGTCAGATCAATTAAACAACACATAAGAGAAGCTTAGAGTCGACAAAAACATTATGCCGATAACCGAAGAAAAGACCTAGAGTTTGAAGTGGGTGATAAAGTGTTCTTAAGAATATCTCCTTGGAAGAGAGTAATGAGATTTGGAAAGAAGTGAAAGTTGAGCCCTAGGTATATCGGTCCTTTTGAAATACTGGATAGTGTTGGAAAGGTAGCTTACCGATTGGAACTTCCACCAAATCTCTCTCAAGTTCACGATGTGTTCCATGTATCTCTCCTGAGAAAGTACATACCCAATACTTCACATGTACTCAGCTCAGAAGTTATACCGCTAGAGCAAGATCTTTCTTATGAAGAACAGCCGATAGAGATTCTGGATCGTAGCAAAAAAGTACTACGGAACAAGACCACTCGCTTGGTGAAAGTTTTATGGAGGAACCACCAATTAGAAGAAGCTACATGGGATCTTGAGGATATGATGAGGGAGAGGTATCCTCATCTGTTTGTTACAAAGTGACAAATTTCGAGGGTGAAATTCATTTTAAGGGGGGTAGAATGTAACACCCGAGATTTTTATGAGAAATATTTTGTTTTTATGTTATATACGTCATCAAAGGAATCTTTCACTACACACAACACTAGCTTGACTTTCTTTACACTCAATCGCGTCCTTCCTTGATAGCTTGCGTTGTACGCAATACCGAGTTTCACTAAACAACGATATGCTATTAAAATATTATTAAAACTAGCTATTATGAATAGTAATACCCACTTTTTGAAATTTCATTTTTCAAAATGGACTTCATTTTTGGATTCAGAATATCAAAATTATCCTAGGGTGAAATTTTGGTATTTTTCTAAAAACTTTCAATTTTTGATGAATAGTGAAAACACTTGATTACTATTTAAAAACTGACTTCTTATTTAAATAATTATTTATTTTATTTAAATTTATTTTATGTGAATATTTATACATAATACCTATATAATTTCAATGTAATTCATTGGAGTCATTTTATAATAATTTTAGACATATAAAAATTTTATTGAACTTTTCACCGTCTTTTACCCACCTCCTAGGAGAGTTTGAAAATTTACATAAAACTTAATTTTACCGCTTTTGTGAGTGAAATTTTGAAAATCCGAGAGACATGGTTAATATCAAGGACTAAAATGTGGTTCAATGAGATGAAAATAATTTTTTGTGAATAGTAACTTTTTACTTTTATTTACCACGGTTAAAAGTAAATAGGGTAATTAAGGGTAAAAATGATATTATTATTACCCTAAAACATGTCCTAATTCTATTGGATAAGTTTAATTCGACCAAAAACAACCTTAGGAATAAAATATGACCATTTAGGTCCACTTGGATTAGATTAGGACATTTATTATTAATTTATTTAAAGAAGGGTTAAAATAGTTAAAATCAGAGTTTAATAACTAAATCATTTTTAATATAGGGTTATACATAAGATAAATTCGACTATAAATATTCATTAGAAATATAAAAATATTTCCTACATAATGGTACTTTATTTTGAATTTTTAGACATTAAATAATTTAATTTATTTATGACACAATGATGAGAAAGTAATTATCTTATTAATGAAATATTAACATAATTGATGTTATAAATACCCAAATAAATGTAATTTGAGACTTTTTATGAATTACACTAATTTTCTAGGTTAATATGACATGTTAATATTGATTTAATTAACTTTTTTCTAACTAATAATCATGTTATGATTTTCACAAAAATCAAGTACCAAATAGTGTCAAAATTGACATAAAATAGTTTTTAAAACAAATATTATATTATTAATTGTTATTTTATTCCAAAAAATATAAATTTCAGAAAAATTACTTTGATAAGGATATATATATTAATAATTAACCACTTGGGGTTCGTTTGGCTTGTTATAGTTAGTTTATTAACCTTATAGTGTAAGAAAACAAGAAGACACGGTAAAAGTTAATTTATTTAACTTAGAGTTAAATCTAAATTATAAGGTACAAATAGTAACCTAAACTTGTCTAAAATATATTGGTTGAGAGGATTTAGATCCATACCCACCTTATCTTTGAAATAAATCAATTTGGAGTGATTAAAAACTGAATATGACTTTATAAAAAATAATATTTTAAGTTTTTCCTAAGGTGCCTCTCTCCTCCCTTATAAAAGGGAATCTCCTCCCTCTCCTACTCACACCACTTTGAGCCTTAAATCTTGGCCAAACCCTACCAATTTCTATTCTCCACTTCCCTAGAAACATCCTAGAGGTCCTGGTATTCTTCAAAGACCAATATTAGTTCCCTAAGAGGAGGTTTCAAAGAGGCGTGTCGAAGAAGAGGTAATATCTGTTACCGATTATTTCAACTTTATTTCTTCTTCTACTTATTCTTATTTAGTTGTTTCATTATGAAGTAATAACATAAGTATCACTCATATACTGATATGTTATTATAAATATGAAACAACCATATTTCACCTTCTATCCATCCTATGGAAAACAAAATCACCGCGCGTGCGTACGTACGGAATACGGTCTCCACGCCGTGGTGTAATCTGTTTTCCACCACCACCATACTTGGATGGGTATAATGGTGTAAAGAATAACTATATATGATTATTTTAAATTGATATTGATTCTTAAATAGTATACATACACTTCAATACAATTCCATGATCATGGGAACGATATCATCGCTCGTGCGTACGTACGGCCTACCGTCTCCACGATGTGATGCGACTCGTTTTACATGATCTTCAATGCTTAATGATTATATAAATGAATTTAATGAATAAATATGATATATATTACACTAATACCATTCTGGAAATGAGGTATCTATAACCTAAAATAAGAATAAGAATTTATTCGACAAAATGCGCATATGAAAAAAAAGCAATAAACACCAGAATAACAAGTAATAATGAAATATTACTAATAAGAAGCTAATAATATGACCATATATGATATCATAACAATGAGTACGATTCTGGAATAAGTCAATAACATTATTTAAATCATTATACAGGAGTTTTGGACACATACGAAGCAAATCGGACCTAAGGTGAGGGAAAATCTCACAATCTCATTTTTTATCCGAGATTGTTTAAACTTTGGTATTTATTGGGGTGTATTTATCATCCACATCCATGTTTCCTCAATATGTAATATTATTTATATCCTCCTACAATTTTTTAAGTCCAATTTTACCCTTCGGTGAGTTTTTAGTAAAATATGTGAAAGGAATCTTTTGTCGTTTTTCGTACGAGGTACTTTTTGACTTTTCCGGCCAAAGTACGAGAAGAATGTTTTTTTTAACTTATACGGAATGAATGAATTTTTAGAACATTATTTCCATGAAGCTTCCTTTAAAAGGTTTCAAGTTTATTTTTAATCAACTTCTTTTAGTTTAATATTATATGACATTTTAAGAAAGGAAAATGTTTTTGAAGTAGAAATGATATTTTCCTCAAGAATGGAGTTCAAGTGTTTTATCAAAATTATTTTCCATCTAAGATAATATAGGGTTATATTTATATCCCTATTTTTACATTGATTTGATTATGTTATGATGGAATTATTTTTATGATGTCCTTTTATCTTATATGGATTATGTTATGATGGAATGATGTTTAAGATTCTCATTTTTATTACAAGGGTTATGCTATGATGTATGATTTATGATTTTGTGTCACACATAATAATGGTTTCATTATGAGATGGGTGGGACCTATATATCCCTCCAATGCATTGGGTAATGATTTATATCTCATGAGATAGACATGGCTGGAATGGCAGGTAAAACCGGTTCAGTGAAACAGGACTGAAACGAGGAGTGAACTCGGTTCAAAAATGGACTTTGTCCACTAAGATAGTCTTGAAAATGAGTCTTGACTACTAAGAAATGATTCTATATGATTATGTGTGTATGCCACAAAGTTTCATGTTTTAAGTTATGATTATTGAGATTACATTTCACTACTATGATTTATCCCATGTTATGAAATTATGATCTCTTTTTCAAGTTAAGATTTCCAAAATGTTATGTTATTATGAATATGATGTGATTGATATTTATTTTGTTTACCCTTACTGAGCATTTGATCTCACCCTTTTGTATTTTTTCTTTTCCCCAGGTCAGGAAGAAGTATATTAAGTAAGATATTCCAAAAGGGACTCTAGATATGATAAAATAAAAGGGAGACAGTGTAGATGATTTATGAACCAGTTGTTTATGTTTCCCAGTTTCTAAAGACACTATACCTATAAGGTCCTTTCATGGTTTTGTTATATGTTTTAATAAGTGTGCTTCAATTCTGAAGTATGAACAATGTATGTAAAGTATGGGTCATTATAGTTGGTATCATAGGAAAGGTATAGTCAACCTTTGGAAATTAGGATGTGAAAGCCTTAGTAAGAACCCTAAGGATATATCTAAGCATAGAACACAATCTTAGTGTTTTAGAAATGGACATGAACAACCTATGATAATACCTTAGGTGTGAAATTTTATTCTTGATTATGTGGTTTTCCTATTATAATTAGTGTTTCTCACACTATTCTTCTTGGTTTTAGTCAATGGATGGAACCCGAAGAAACCATGTTGATGCGGAATGCGACGGGAAATGCAATGATTGTCCCCCTGAGCAACCAAATGTTATGGGAGCTAGAATGAAAAATCTTGTAGCCATGCTCACACAACTTTCTCAAGCTATGAATCATGCAGGACTTCCAAACGAGCAAAGGAAGAAGCAAAATTCTATTGAATCCTTCATGAGGCAGCGTCCACCCTCATTCAGTGGGTCTACTGATCCATTAGTGGATGAACAATGGATCAGTACCACTGAAAAGATATTTTCAGTTCTTCAATGTTCTGAACATGATAAAGTCATCTTAGTAGTATATTGTTTGGAAGGTGAAGCTGATCAATGGTGGAATCTTATCAAGAATACGAGGCCAAGAGATGAAATTGAGTCCATGTAATGGAATGAGTTCAAGAACTTATTTTTCAATAATTACTTCCCTCGTATTCTTTGAACAAAGATAGAGAAGGAGTTTCTTGAACTAAAGCAAAAGGATGATGAATCAGTTGGTACCTACGAAGCAAATTTTTCAAGACTTGCAAGATACGCTTATGGGATTATTATCCAACCTGAGAGTAATATCGATCTATTCTTTAGTGGCTTAAAACCAAGTCTTCGAAGGGCGTTAGCCATAAGGGACTTCAATAGCTATGAGGAAATCGTTCGATGTGCTCTCAAAGTTGAGATAGAGATTGGAGTAACCCATTAGTCATATGCATTTGATAAGAAGAGGAAAATGGAATTCAAAGTAAAATCTAAAGAGCACACTGAAAATAAGATGAGTTTTCCCTTATGCTCAAAGTGTGGGAAGAAACATGGAGGGAGTTGTCTTAAAGGGACAAGTAAATGTTTCAAATATGGAAAGGAAGGTCATCGGGCATTTGAATGCCGCAATGATGGGAAGAAGATTTCTAGTGATGCGAACAAATAAAAGGCTACATAGAGTGCACCTCCTACACTTCAATGTTACAAGTGCAAGGAAATGGGGCATTATTCTAATCAATGCCCTAATCCAAGGGTTTTTTATGATGATCGACATCAAAAAACTCTTAAGGATAAAGACAAAGGAAAGTCACATGTAATTTCTATCAGCTATGTGGAGTACAATAATGAAGTGGTGAAAGGTACACTTACCATCCACTTTAAAGTAGAAAATGTTTTATTTGATTCTGGATCCACCCACTCTTTTATTTCTGGAGAATTTTCTAAGGGTATCTCCGTATTACCTCAACAATTAGATGTTGCGTTAGCTGTGACAACCCCTAATGGCACAACAGTCGCATCAAAAGTTTATAATTATTCTCTGATTGAAGTTTGTGGGAAAGTGCTTCCTGCAAATCTTGTGATCCTTCCTATAGTGGAATTTTATGTGATTCTTGGCATGGATTGGCTTTCTTTATATGGATCTCATATCAATTGCCAAAGAAGGGAAGTCACATTTCATATTCCATATCAATCTATAATCGTCTATCGATGCAAGGATGAACATAACCTTCCAGTGGAAATTTCTTCCATCTTATTGGTCTTGATTCCACTAAATGAAGGTTATTTATCTCAAATGGTTGGTGAGAAACTCACGATTAAGAATATGCCCATTGTACGAGATTTTGATGATGTCTTTCTGGAGGAATTTTCGGGACTTCCACCAAATCATGAAGTTGAGTTTTCAATAGAACTCGTAGCGGGTGCTTTGCCTATTTCAAAGACACCTTATAGAATGGACCCAATTGAGTTGCAGGAATTTAAGAAGCAACTCCAAGAGAATCTTGACAAGGGATTCATACACCCTAGTGCATCACCTTGGGGAGCACCTGTTCTATTTGTTAAGAAGAAATATGGATCAATGAGACTCTGCATTGATTATCGAGAACTTAACAATATCACTATCAAGAACAAATATCATTTCCTGTGCATTGATGACTTATTTGACCAACTACGTGGAGCTCAATACTTTTCCAAGATTGATCTTCGTTCAGGGTATCATCAATTAAGGGTCAAAAGGGAGGATATACGAAAGACGGCTTTCCGTACAAGGTATGGACACTATGAATTTATAATGATGCCATTTGGTCTTACTAATGCCCCTGCTATCTTCATGGATCTGATGAATAGAGTCTTTAGAGACTATCTTGATCAGTTTGTGGTAGTCTTTATAGACGATATTCTTGTCTATTCAAAGATCAAGGAAGAACATGAAGATCAATTGAGAATTTTAATGAAGACCCTGAGAAAGGAGAATCTTTATGCCAAATTTACCAAGTGTGAATTTTGGCTTCAAAAAGTTGCATTTTTGGGTAACATAATCTCAAAAGAGGGGATATCTGTGGATCTAGCAAAAACATAGGTTATCAAAAGATGGTCAAGACCAGCAACAGTAACTGAGATCCAAAGTTTTCTTGGGTTGGCTGGATATTATCGACGTTTTGTGAAAGAGTTTTCATGATTATCTAATCCACTCACCAGGCTGACTCGAAAAGGAGTTAAGTTCATTTGGAGGGAGGAATGGGAAGAGAATTTCAAGGAGTTGAAAACAAGGTTATCCAGTGCACCTGTGCTCACACTGCCTTGTAGTGGAGAAAGGTTTGTGATCTATAGTGATGCATCCAAGAAGGGGTTGGGGTGTGTTCTCGTGCAAAATGATATGGTGATAGCTTATGCATCATGACAGTTGAAAATCCATGAGCAAAATTACCCAACTCATGATTTGGAGTTAGCTGCAGTAATCTTTGCATTAAAGATTTGGAGGCATTATCTTTATGGTGAAAGGTGTGATATTTATACTGATCATAAAAGTTTAAAGTATATTTTCACACAAAAGGATCTGAATATGCACCAAAGAAGATGGTTGGAGCTGATTAAGGATTACGACTACTTAATTCATTACCACCCTGGGAAAGCAAACAAGGTGGCAGACGCATTAAGTCGACAAGACCACGCTAGATTATCCATGATGAGGATCACAAAAGATCCAATATTTATGGATTTACAAAGGATGGATCTTGGAATTATAATGGAAGGGGAAAAATATTATCTTTCTAAAATTAAGGTTCAACCATATATACATGTGAAGATTAAAGAGGCATAGAAAGAATATGTAGAGTTACAAAAGAAGGTGAGAAATGTTCCTGAATTCAACCTTGATTGTGATGGGATAATAAGGTTCAGGAATCAGGTTTGTGTTCCTTCCATCCCAGAATTAAAGAAGGAGCTATTGGATGAGTCTCATAATTCTTCATTCTTTATTCATCCTGGAAGAACGAAGATGTATAGGGACCTGAAAGAGTACTTCTGGTGGGATGGCATGAAAAGAGATGTTGCTAAATATGTCTCTCGATGCTTGGTTTGTCAGTAAGTTAAAGATGAGAGATAGAAGTCTAAGGGGATGTTACAACCATTACCCATACCCAAATGGAAATGGGAAAACATCACTATGGACTTTGTCACCGTACTTCCTAAAACATCCAAAGGCAATAATGCTAGCTGGGTTATAGTTGATCATCTTACAAAGTCTGCACACTTCATTGCTATTAGAGAGGATTTCTCTCTGGATCAGCTTGCCATGATATATGTAAAGGAAGTGGTAAGATTGCATGGAGTACCACTTTCCATTATATCTGATCGGGATCCGAGGTTTACCTCAAAGTTCTGGCGAAGTCTTCAGCATACACTGGATACAGAGTTGAGTTTCAGCACTGCTTATCATTCTCAGACAGATGGTCAGTCTGAGAGAACAATTCAAACTCTAGAAGATATGTTAAGATCATGCTCTATGGGTTTCAAAGGTGGTTGGGATCAACACCTAACTTTGGTGGAATTTTCTTCTAATAATAGCTTTCACTCCAGTATTCAGATGGCTCCTTATGAAGCTCTCTATGGAAAGAAATGCAGGACTCCAACTTGTTGGGATGAAGTTGGGGGAAGAAATCTATTAGGACCTGATCTTGTTGATGAGATGGAAGAAAAGGTCAGATCTATTCAACAACACATAAGAGCAGCTCAGAGTCGACAAAAAAGTTATGCTGATAACCAAAGAAAAGACCTAGAGTTTGAATGGGTGATAAAGTGTTCTTACGAATATCTCCTTGGAAGAGAGTAATGAGATTTGGAAAGAAGGGAAAGTTGATCCCTAGGTATATCGGTCCTTTTGAAATACTGGATCGTGTTAGGAAGGTAGATTACCGATTGGCGCTTCCACCGAATCTCTCTCAAGTTCACGATGTGTTCCATGTATCTCTCTTGAGAAAGTACATACTCTATCCTTCACATGTACTCAGCTCCGAAGTTGTACCGCTGGAGCAAGATCTTTCTTATGAAGAACAGTCGATATAGATTCTGGATCGTAGCAAAAAAGTCCTACGGAACAAGACCACTCGCTTGGTGAAAGTTTTATGGAGGAACCACCAATTAGAAGAAGTGACATGGGAGCTTGAGGATATGATGAGGTAGAGGTATCCTCATTTATTTGTTATAAATTGACGAATTTCAAGGGCAAAATTAATTTTAAGGGAGGTAGAATGTAAACCCGAGATTTTTATGAGAAATATTGTGTTTTTATGTTATATACATCATCAAAGTAATCTTTCCCTACACACAACACTAGATTGACTTGCTTTAAACTCAATCGCGACCTTCCTCGATAGCTTGCGTTGTACGTAATACCGAGTTTCACTAAACAACGATATGCTATTAAAATATTATTAAAACTAGTCCTTATGAATAGTAATACCCACTTTTTGAAATTTTATTTTTCAAAATGGACTTCATTTTTGGATTCATAAAATCGAAATTAGCCTAGAGTGAAATTTTGGTATTTTTCTGAAAACTTTCAATTTTTGATGAATAGTGAAAACACTGGGTTACATTTAAAAATCAACTTTTTATTTAAATAATTATTTATTTTATTTAAATTTATTTTATGTGAAGATTGATATATAATACCTATATAAGTTCAATGTAATTCATTGGAGTCATTTTATAATAATTTTAGACATATAAAAATTTTATTGAACTTTTCACCGTCTTTTACCCACCTCCTAGGAGAGTTTGAAAAATTACATAAAACTTAATTTTACCGCTTCTGTGAGTGGAATTTCGAAAATCCGAAAGACACTATTAATATAAAGGACTAAAATGGGGTTCAATGAGATGAAAATAATTTTTGGTGAATAGTAACTTTTTACTTTTATTTACCACGGTTAAAAGTAAATAGGGTAATTAAGGGTAAAAATGATATTATTATTACCCTAACACATGTACTAATTCTATTGGATAAGTGTAATTCAACCAAAAACAACCTTAGGAATAAAATATTACCATTTAGGTCCACTTGGATTAGATTAGGACATTTATTATTAATTTATTTAAAGAAGGGTTAAAATAGTTAAAATAAAAGTTTAATAACTAAATCATTTTTAATATAGGGTTATACGTAAGATAAATTAGACTATAAATATTCATTAGAAATATAAAAATATTTCCTAAATAATGGTACTTTATTTATAATTTTTAGACATTAAATAATTTAATTTATTTATGACACAATGATGATGCAGTAATTATCTTATTAATGAAATATTAACATAATTGATGTTATAAATACCCAAATAAATGTAATTTGAGACTTTTTATAAATTACACTACTTTTCTAGGTTAATATTACATGTTAGTATTAATTTAATTAACTTTTTTATAACTAATCATGATGTTATGATTTTCACAAAAATCAAGTACCAAATAGTGTCAAAATTGACATAAAATAGTTTTTAAAACAAATATTATATTATTAATTGTTATTTTATTCCTAAAATATAAGGTTCAGCCAAATTACTTTGATAAGGATATATATATTAATAATGAACCACTTGGGGTTCTTTTGGCTTGTTATAGTAAGTTTATTAACCTTATAGTGTAAGAAAACAAGAAGAAACGGTAAAAGTTAAATTATTTAACTTAGAGTTAAATCTAAATGATAAGGTCCAAATAGTAACATAAACTTGTCTAAAATCTATTGGTTGAGAGTATTTCGACCCATACCCACCTTATATTCTAAATAAATCAATTTGGAGCTATTAAAAACCAAATATGACTTTATAATAAAATAATATTTTAAGTTTTTTTTAAGGTGTCCCTCTCCTCCCTTATAAAAGGGCACCTCCTCCCTCTCCTCCTCACACCACTTTGAGCCTTCAAGATCGTCCAAACCCTGCCAATTTCTCTTATCCACTTCCCTAGAAACATCCTAGAGGTCCTGGTATTCTTCAAAGACCAATCTTAGTGCCCTAAGAGGAGGTTTCAAAGAGGCGTGTCGAAGAAGAGGTAATATTCGTTACCGATTCTTTCAACTTTATTTCTTCTTATACTTCTTCTTATTTAGTTGTTTCATTATTAAGTAATAACATAAGTATCAATAATATAATTATATTTTATTATAAATATGAAACAACCCTATTTCACCGTCTATCCATCCTACAGAAAACAAAATCACCGCGCGTGCGTACGTACGGAATACGGTCTCCACGCCGTGGTGTAATCTGTTTTCCACCACCACCATACTTGGATGGGTATAATGGTGTAAATAATAACTATATATTATTATTTTAAAGTGATATTTATTCTTAAATAGTATACATACACTTCAATACAATTCCACGATCATGGGAACGATATCATCACTCGTGCGTACGTACGGCCTACCGTCTCCACGATGTGATGTGACTCGTTTTACATGATCTTCACTTCTTAATGATTATATAAATGAATTTAATGAATAAATATGATATATATTAAACTAATACCATTCTGTAAATGATTTATCTATAACCTAAAATAAGAATAAGAATTTATTCGCCAAAACACGCATAAGAACAAAAATCAATAAACACCCGAATAACAAGTAACAATGAAATATTATTAATAAGAAGCTAAGAATATGACCATATATGATATCATAACAATGAGTAAGATTCTGGAATAAGTCAATAACATTATTTAAATCATTATACAGGAGTTTCGGACACGTACGAAGCAAATCGGACCTAAGGTGAGGGAAAATCTCACAATCTCATTTTTTATCCGAGATTGTTTATAATTTGGTATTTACTGGGGTGTATTTATCATCCATATCCATGTTTCCTCAATATGTAATATTATTTATATCCTCATATAATTTTTTAAGTCCAATTTTACCCTTTGGTGAGTTTTTAGTAAAATATGTGAAAGGAATCTTTTGTCGTTTTTCGTACGAGGTACTTTTTGACTTTTACGGCCAAAGTACGAGAAGAATGTTTTTTTTTAACTTATAGGGAATGAATGAATTTTTAGAAAATTATTTCCATGAATATTCCTTTACAAGGTTTCAAGTTTATTTTTAATCAACTTCTTTTATTTTAATATTATATGACATTTTAAGAAAGGAAAATGTTTTTGAAGTGGAAAGGATATTTTCCTCAAGAATGGAGTTCAAGTGTTTTATCAAAATTATTTTCCATCTAAGATAATATAGGGTTTTGTTTCTGTCCCTATTTTTACATTGATTTGATTATGTTATGATGGAATTATTTTTATGATGTCCTTTTATCTTATATGGATTATGTTATGATGGCATGATGTTTAAGATTCCCATTTTTATTACAAGGGTTATGATATGATGTATGATTTATGATTTTGTGGCACACATAATAATGGTTTCATTATTGGATGGGTGGGACCTATATCTCCCTCCAATGCATTATTTAATGATTTATATCTCATGAGATAGACATGGATAGAATGGCAGGTTAAACCGGTTCAGTGAAACAGGACTGAAACTAGGAGTGAACTCGGTTCATAAATGGACTTTGTCCGCTAAGATAGTCTTGTAAATGAGTTTTGACTACTAAGAAATGATTCTCTATGATTATGTGTGTATGCCACAAAGTTTCATGTTTTAAGTTATGATTATTGGGATTACATTTCACTACTATGATTTATCCCATGTTATGAAATTATGATCTCTTTTGCAGGTTAATATTTCCAAAATGTTATGTTATTATGAATATGATGTGATTGATATTTCTTTTGTTTACCCTTAATGATTATTTGAGCTCACCCTTTTGTATGTTTTATTTTCCACAGGTCAGGAAGAAGGATATTAAGTAAGATATGCCAAAAGGGACTCTAGATATGATAAAATAAAAGGGAGACAGTGTAGATGATTTATGAACCAGTTGTTTATGTTTACCAGTTTATAAAGACATTATACCTATACGGTCCTTTCATGGTTTTGTTATATGTTGTAATAAGTGTGATTCAATTATGAAGTATGAACAATGTATGTAAATTATGGGTCATTATAGGTTCTAACTGAAACTCTTTCCCTCGAGGGAAATATCACACTGTCTGCAATGATGTGTGATCATTGAGTCTCCTCTTGTAGGTGTCTCCAAGTGTAAGGTTTGAGTCAAAAACTCTAATAGAATCCCAAGGTTTCACCCAATTCATGTGGAGAGGAAGGAATGACTGGAATCTGTGTCTATAAGTATAGAAGCTAAGGTAGAAAAGACATAGATTGTGCCTCCGATCATCCCTGAAGTCCCTGGGTTGCCTTGACCGCATGTAGTTGTCCCTGCCTTATCTCCCAGCTCCCTAAGCCTGGTGTAAACCTCCTTCAGCTCTCCCTGCTCCTCTTCCACATCTTCTTCCTGGAGGGTCTATCTTCTCCACTCTCTGCCTTTTCCTTGGTGGTCCATCCCCCACTTCCATGTTAGTATCTCGATGGGTTGGACTGTCTCTATTGATATGTCCCCTACCATCGCACGAGTATCATTGCCTCTCCCTAGGTTGACTGGATCCATCCTGAGCGCCATGGACTGTCGATCCCCTGTCCTGATTCCTCCTGTGATGTCTTCCATGTCATGATCCCAGTGCCTAATGTTGGCTCCCTGCTTCCAAGGTCTCTGCACCTGTCTTCCTACTGCTAACTTTCGTCAGCTTTATCTACTCTTCCAAGAAGCTCTCAATAACCAAGGGCTACTCGAGCAATCCATCATAAGTCTAAATTCATAGAGGCACGACACTATCTCGGATGTCCTATCATAGACCTCGATCAAACGTCTGAGCTCTGAAGTATTGATCCCTAACCATATCCACTGATTACCTATCGAGGTTAGTGAACCTCAATGAATAGTCATCCATTGTCAAACTACCCTTCTGGAGATGAAGAAGCTCCTGGATATGCACCACTCTCAGTATAACCAGAGAGAACTCCTCCCTAAAGATTATCTCAAACTTCATCCATGAAAGAGTCTCCTCGTCATGAGTCTATGTCATCAAACTCCACCACCATCCCACTGAACCCTGAAGAAGGATTGCTCCTAGGATCACAATCTGGTCTATCGGTGTCCTCACTAGAAGAAAAACTCTGGTCACCACCTCAATCCAATCCTCAGCTTCCTGGGGGTAGGGCTCGCCTCAGAACCTGAGGGGTCTCTGTATCTGGAACTCATGGAGCATGCTCAGCCTGCGGCCCTCATCTATCGGTACTTCAAGTACCACAGGATTCTCTACTAGTGGTGGTATAGTAGGTTCTCCACCTAGAAGTAATGCATGGGGAACGAGTCCTTGTATCGAAGCCTCGTCACTAAGGGGGTCATCCTCATGATCGAGTTGCTAAATCCTAGCAGGTATGCATCACGGTGGCTTCTTGTAAGGAAACAAGATGTACCATTGTCAACAAGTATATCTGGATAGCTAACACAAAGAATACGAAAAACACAACCTATTCCTATATGATGCATGTACCATTATTTTACTACCCTGTAACTAGTTTTTTCATGTACCGAGTCAAAAATCAGGTTATAAGGGTCCTTGTGTATGGATACGTCGGCCACCCGCACCAACACTGGAGTCCCTATCCTAAAATATGAACTTGAAACACTTAACATTGTTTCCCCAAACCAATGTCATGGTCTCTTGGTCCTAAGGTAGAACCGACCACCTCTGATACCGCTTTTTCATGACCCATCATAGTGGGGCCCATTCCATGACTCCCCAAGCCCACCTCCAATAGTCTAGGGGCTGGTGACTAGCATCGAGTAGGCATATCACTAACATAGGGGGCATTTCTTAAGTACCTATACACACGCACACACCTCCAAGACCACAAATGCTGAAATGTAAAAAAAACACTAAGGAACAAAATGCATGCATACAACTAAACCCAACCAACAAAGTACGATGGAAAGTAAATTACTAAAAGTTAACTAGGATAGAATACAAGCCCACTAAAAACAAGAGAGTCTATAAACTGCAAAGTCCAGCCTGTAAGTACAAAGAGGTACTGGGACTGCTGCTCATAGTCATAGGAATACCTCAGCCTGTAGGGAACTCAGAAAGCTCTGTCCGATCTTGGTCCTCCCTGGACTCCGTCAAAAGGCCGCTCATCTCCAAAAGACACGACACGTGCGGGCAAATCCCGAGCAGGGGTGAGTATAAAAATACTTAGTAGCGGACCCCGAAAACCAAAAAGTAATACACAAAGTAAAGGTAAAGTCATCACTACATAGTATATGTCTACTAAACATATAGCAATAGAAACACAATCTAGAAATACTCAAAACTCATACCCGTAGTCTAGAGACAAGTATCACAACCACATACCTCCACTAGGGGTTTAGCTCGAAGGTTCCACGTAGCACTCATCTAGGAGAACTCACTCCACGAGTTTGTTGGTTCTGATGATGTCCGTTTGAGAAGTATTGTTCATCGGGAAAGATCACGACAGATAGATACACTCATTCTGGGAGAACACACTCCTGAGTGGGGAAAGATCTTGTTACAAATGAGGATCACTGGCAGGGCATTGTAATATACCGCGACTCATTTGAATTCACCTGCTAAGTGGCGGATTAGAGTCCTATAAGAGTAGTCATGTCTATAATTGACTTTACTAGGGTCAAGAATGGATAAAGGATCTTGCTTCGGGCCTCTTGGAGGGATACCTAGCTCTATCTTGGGAATTCCTGCTAAAGGAATCATACTCCTGTGGATAGAAATGATACCTGACATTCAGGGGAATGAGAAAAGGGGCACTAACCCAAATGAAACATGTCCAAGATACAGTGGAAAAGAGGTTAAAGCCATGTTCCCGGATATATACGATGTGTATAAGGGTCACACACTATGTCTCTCGACTCCAGGTACTACTCATGTAAAATGGACCGAGTCAGAAGAACATGTCATGTAGAAAAGTAAGTACACATGGTGTAGTACGGACCACATGTCGTTTCTGAGTAATTGGGGTTCCCTTCATGTATGTGGCCAGGTTCCCGTACATAGTTTCAACCCGTGTGTGCCATCCCATGTAATCTATGCACGGGTTATCCCATGCAGCTGGCATGGTCTGGCCGTGTGGTGGAGTACATGACCATGTACCCACCCCGTGTCTATGTATCTTCCGAGATACATGTCGAGTCCATGTAAGGACCCACATGCTGTGTGAAAATGGTCACACGCCATGTTCGTGCTTCCCATCGCCCAGAACTCCAACCGTCACTGGATGGGTCCCACATGTCGTGTCTCTCCAGAGGCACACCGTGTTCTTCATCGTGTAAAGCACACAAACCCTAGACACCTCCACCAGAACGACATGGTGTGTTCTTCAGGATACAGGTCGTGTGTTCTGAAAATTTCCTGAAATGCGAAATTTCTCCACTACACCTCGGTGAAGCTCTGATCTTTGTTCTGATGATCTGTTTGCCACAAAACTCTAGATTCTAGGCCGCCCTGATTCCATAAAGATGTTTCTATTTTTTTTAGGCTTCTAATCGGCCCAGAAAACAAGTTTCGATCCACCCGTATGAAGAATTCTTAAAGAACGATCCTCGTTGATCCGAGCCAATTTGTTTTCTACCATAACTGTCGCACCTCCGTTGGGTAGTTGCGATGTTCGGTTTCTGATTTTGTATTTTTTTTCATTGTGAAACGGACTAGTAACGATCCTTTTTTCATCGCCCTGTGAAGAATGTGAAGAACGCAAAGAAAAGAGGAATAAAATCCAATAAACCAAAATGAGAAACGAACCTCCACCGTCGTTCGTCACAACGTTGATCCGCTCTTGTTATAAGGATTAAACATAGAGAATAAAACAATAATAAAAATACCACAATCAATTTTCTGAATCAAACCTCGAAAGAAAATGTAAAATAGTAACCCTCCTGCAAGAACACACGATCCGCAGATCAACCTATTCTTGGGATGATCTGCGTTCGTTGATTAATCAAAGAATGGGGAAACAAAAAAAACTATAAAAAACATACCTCAAGAAGGGATTGATTTTTGATGAAGGAATCATGATACCATCGCTGCCAAGATCCTTCAATTCTATTGGTGTGGAAATTTGTGCCTTTGATTCATCGTCATTTGTTGTCGAGAGTTCTCTCCAAGGCTCAGAGTTTCTATTAACCTTTTTCCAACGATCAACATTCATTTAACATATTAAAATGAGGTAACGTGTTTCAACATTCTATTACATTGTGGAATTAATGATTCAGTGTTGCTATTTTAGATTCATTATGATGTGTCATTAATTATCAAAACAAATGCCCCGTTGTTGCACTGCAGCGAATGTTTCCAAATAAAATAAAATAAACTTTTCAAATTATTTTATTTTATTTTATTTTACTTAAAAGGTTTGAAAATTAACTTTTTCCATTGACCCACGCCGGTTGAGGTTAGGCCCGTTATTAGGTAAATTCATTGTCCTGGATGTAACGGTGCCCTTGGATTTTTAATCCAGACATCTATTTGGAAACTGCCACAACCACGCACACACGCCGACTCACTTAACTTAAAAAGTTTAGACCACCATTCCAGGCTCATCGGGCCTCGGAATGATGTGTCGTCTCCACGCTTGGTCTCAAAATAATTCCATATAATATTTAAAAATAATACATGGAAAATTAGAGACATTATAGATGCACTTTCCTATTATTACCTACACATTGTTTACTTATGAGCGCCTACTCAGATTACACATAGACACCATTGGTGGTGGCCTTCTGAGATATTTATCTCACACCCTACTTGGGCTGCCCTTGGAACCTGAGAAGATTATGTTTCTATAGGTACTAGAAAGGGTAAAGGACCTTCTAAAGGTTGTTGACTTGTATTAATTAGTTGGATCTTAGAAGCATAGGATCAGGCTTAGGATGGATATGCTTATGGAGTTGTTGTTTTTCTTTTATTTCCTTTTGTACTATTATATAGCATGATTTTACCTATTATTATTTTTAGTATTATTAGAATTCCATGCATCATTTTATTAGACACTACCATTGAGGTTTTTGGTTGTGATATTCAGTTATTCAGTCTTCCTCTGTTATCTGTTTACGTTTTCATTGTTTACTGCATATGTCTGTTGTATTACTCTTCTGCTACTACTTACTATTTTTTTTTAACCTCCGTGTTACTCTGACATGGGGGTATAGTCTCCTCGTTGTGCTACCTAAACACCCCAAATACTAGTCAAAATCCCTTGTAAAATGGGGAGATGCTTCAGGGGTTATGTGGCCAATCGGGCTTAGGGAACAGGTTAATTGGAATCCAGGTATGGGATGTCACATAGATAGTTTTCTAATAGGATAAGGTGCTTCATGAAAAGATAATCCCATTAGTTCGAGTAATATGGTAGCATGGTAGGGACAACTATAAGATATGGGACTGTGAGTCCTTTATGATATAGCAATGGCATTATCTATTTTTAGGTTATTGATCTGAAGCCTTTATGGGGACAAAGAAACATTATGGTGGGGAGAATTGTGATTCCCTCTAGGTAATAGGTATACTTAATTTTGATATTGGTTTATCTATTATGAGGTTCTTGAGGATTTAAAGAATCGAGGGTTGAAATTTTGGAGTTTCAGAGAAAATAGATCAGGCACACCATTTGAGTGTATAATTAATGTTAACTGTGCGATAACTTTGTGATATGAATCTATGATTTCTGATTTTGATTTTCATAGTTTGAGCATGGTTTGTCTAACCATGTGAGTTTCCAAACAAACTATGTGAATGTTTGGGATTAATTTTAAAGGTTTTAATATGGCTTAAGCACGGTTTTTTAAACTATGTGACTATCTCTTGAAAACTTTGTGACTTAGTTTTCAAATGATAGAGGCTACCATATGGTTGGTGCATGGTTTTTCAAACCATTTGGCCTAACTATGTGACCAAATCTGAACTTCTTAAAATGGAAAATTAACCTCATTCCCTTAATCATTTTTAACTATAATATTCTCTTAATCACTCATTACCTTGAACCAATCCGTCTAAAATTCTATAGAAGACTATCCCCTTGTTTCCTTAGTGATCCTTGATCATTTTTGGTGGATCTCATCAAGGTACATTTGGTTTCTCTCCTGAATTATCCTATTTTCCCAAGATATATCCTTGATCTATCTTTCCCTTGATTCGTTAGAACCCAATTAGGTTGTGATTTTCAAATCTAAAATTATGGATGGAGAATTGATGATGTTATTTATAGATCTAGGCATGTGAGAACCATATCTCTTCATTTCACATCCCTGATTTTGAATTCAATAAGGATTTCATCATTATTGAATTAGGTGTCTCTACTCTATGGTCTATCCCTTTGAATGCCTTGTATTATTTTGATTTTACTTGGTTTTGATATATGAAATTGATGATTTAAAATCCATGAGAGGTTGAATAGATCTCTATTTTATAGGTAATTATTTTCAAAAAGGTATTTTCTTTGAAAACTAGTTTTAATGTTAAATATGGATTTGATGGAATGCCTCAACAATGAATTGAAATGGAAAAAGTTTTTCAATCATGAAGCAGTGTAGATTACTATTGAAAATATTTTATAAAAATGTGGGCATGTAAATGAAATGGATTTTTTCTTGGAAAATATTTATGAATATGGATTTGGTTCCTTAAACATAATGATGATGTAATAATATATTGGGAAGACCTTGGGTTATATGTAAAAACTATACATATACGGTACCTAATTGTGTTATCTATCACTAGGGGTGGTGATCACGATCCCTTGGTTTCTAGTAGGTATAATTTCTGATTAAATAAGGTTCCCAAACTTTAAAGTTAACTTATACTGGCTAGTTTTTATTGTTTTTCATAGTTGTGTACACCCTTATGTTATGATTTCCCATTTAGTGCTTTGTGGATACATTATGTGCATATATACTAATATGATTATTATCCCAATTGATAAATATATATATTCTTGAAACCTATTTTAATAATATACTTATGATTAATGGATAAATGATATGTCATATTTATTTTTTATTGAATATGGAATGTTTTTTAAAAGAAAACCAAAGGATGATTTTATATGAAAAATTATTTCTTCTAAAAATATTTTATAAATCTATTTTATTAAAGAAACAATGGATATAAATGGATATAAATTGTATATATTTTTTTCGGTATCCTACTGAGTTGTAAAACTCACACCCTACTTTTTCATTTGGGAGTTTATAGCCATGGTTTTGTAAGATACGGGTCAAGGAAAGAACATCATGTAGAGGATAACTCTCCATTTTTTGTGTTTTATTTCTAGTGGGTTGGGATGGTGGTGACATGTGTTTTTATGGATATGTACCCATGGGTTAAATCAGTTTCTATGTTGATGGTCTTAAGTTTTTTCTTTTAGAACTAGTTATCTAGTTGTTGGATGTTAACTTTATGGTTGGTTTTTTCTTGAATTGTGATGTTTTATGATATTTTTTGTGATACTTTATTTGTTTTTATCTTTTAAAATATTCATTTAGGGTGAAATAATTCCCATGTTTCTTTTCATATGATACCCTAATACTTTTCACTAGCCCACGGCGATTGGGAATGCACTTTGGGCCTTGTGGTGGGTTGATTCGGGTGACATTATTGGTCGACCCGGATTTTTCTATTACATGTTGTATAGCCTTTCCAATGCCATTCACTTGAAATACCCCTTCACTAATGATGAATACTTTTAAAATTTTCATTTCCCCACCAAAAATAAAGGAGGAGATTATAGAGGTAAAGGAAGGCGAGGTTGAAATAAACCCCAGTGTTCAGGCATTATCCCCACCATGTCCATGCATGTAGCTAAGGCCTTAAAATATGTGCTCCAATAATCTCAATAGGAAAACTAATAAGATACTAAATATGACAACTCAGACCTAATAATATAGTAATTTCATGAATTAAATCAAATATATCATTACCAGACATCCTTGTGACCTTTTATTTTAATAGTTTTGGATAATTATGATAAAAATAACAAACAAAACTCATATATTTTTAAACTAATGGAAAATTTTCTTTTCCAATATGAAAAAAAACTACTTAATCCATAAAAATTATTCAACATATCCCATAAATTCTTCTCATATGATACCATTCTATACATGTATTATGTATTTATTTTCTTTATAACCTAGAGAAATCGAAATATAAGAAAGGGGTGAGTTCAGATACTTCATAAGGATAAGAATAAGTGTCACGACCCCCTCCCACCAAAGATGCCCCTCCTGAGCTGGCAATGGTTAAAGGGAGATAATGAACCTCGAGTCCCACCTCCAATAGGCCCTGGGGTGGCGACTAGCACCAAGGGTATGAGTTTTCACAAATATGGGAGGCATTACCCTTTTTATTATTTAAGATTGGGAAATAGGACAAGTCAACCACCAAAAAGGAAAAGAACAAGTGTATAGAAATAAACCCAAACCAATCCCACATGCATGTTTAAACAATTTTATAACAAGGTGCAAGTACAAGAAAGCTCAAAGTACAATACCAAAAGAAAACAAGAGTACAGCAACTGCAACAACTCCAAATGTCCGACTAGTAGGGTCCCGCACGGCACTGGTAGTCCTCCTGGAAACCTGAAAGTAAACGTAGGGTGAGCATACAAGTATACTCAGTAGGGAAACCTAAAGATCTTGTGCACAAGTGGGGAGACATCCTAATGTCCCATGAGAACAACAGAAGAAACCTAGCAAGGAATTCTATCCACCCAACCTCACCAGCCACACTCACCAAAACACAAACAAAACAGGTAGTAGTATATAAGAACAAGAGTATTGGGTACCCCGCACCATTTCCCACTAGTTAGCTGCTCTTCCTAACGGAGAATGTCCTGACACTGCCACACTCATCCTGCCCGCACACACCTGGGCCTCACAACCACACATCCCGCCCGCACACACCTGGGCCTCACAACCACACATCCCGCCCGCACACATCTGGGCCTCACAACCACATATCCCGCTCGCACACACCTGGGCCTCATAACCACGTATCCCGCCCGCACACACCTGGGCCTCACAACCACATATCCCGCCCGCACACACCTGGGCCTCATCCTGAAGATTCTTGGGAAAACAAACCTGCCTGAAGAGTCTTGGGCCAAAAACCACCCCAATCGAAACCTACCTGAAGGGTCTTAGGTGTAAGGTCGCCTCAATCCATCACATCCTAGGGAAGAAAAAGTAGGAAGGAGCTATTAACTAAGGGGAAAACACCCTCTCCCATGAAATGGGAGTGTTCGGCACTAAGTGCTCAACATGGGTGGGGTGCAATAAAACACAAAAGATACAGATATATATGTATACCAAACACACAACCCAACCTATGGCTTCCAAATAGATAAACTGAGCACATGCCTCGGCACTGCTAATACGAAGCATGCATACAACAAACAACCCCAAACCCCATTTAGGTTTTCACATTTCAACAGAATTTGTTTATTTAGTTCCTTATCTACTGGGCAAACAACTGCAACCAACCATATCAATCGTTCGTGAAACATATCCCTGCCATCCACAAATCAAGTTAGGAAAACACAAGCAACACAACCAAGTCCTTATTAGCCAACCAACCCCATTGATTATTATTCTCGTTCCATTACCATGCCCCACCATTTATTAACTCTTCCACTTTTTATTTATTATTCACAACCCATAGTTCGTTCACATTCAATCCCATCCCTGCAGCCCCGCTGCCAACCACCATAACCACAAACACACTGAAACCCGTACATCAGTATCCCTTTAATACCATTTATCACAGCCCCGCTGCCCATCACCAACATAACATTCACACCAACCCACAACCAAGCCAACCACAACCCCGCTGCTCACCCGATCCACAACAACCCATAAAACACCCCCATCACATGCCACGTATCCAAGCCAACACCCACATGTTCATTATTCCATTTTTTTCAACCGGGGTGATCACACAAGGGTTCCAGATTTTATATCAGCCAACTTTACATGATTAACCAAATTCCACATTCCACAAGGTTCCATTCACAAAAATGGTCTAGAAAGATATGGCAACATTTAATTGCGCAAGCAAAGGCCCCCAACGACCGTGATTTTCAATAGGCATAAGCCTATTCAATTCACAACATAATTCACAAGATATAAAGATAAACATAATAAATTCCCCATCCCCGTTCTTTAACCAGTTATTATCTTTATTTATTGTTTCAACTGTTTCTCATGAAATCAAGAGGACACCCATCCCACATGATTCACAAATTAGAGAGACGAAGGTAAAATCCCTACCTCAACAGGTTCTAATCACAACGCTCCCCCGGATCAACTTTAGAAGACATCCGTCGGCGTCCGTCACTTCTGCCGAGTCCCGGAAAAACCTCCTCAGGAGGAATTTGGAAAGTAAAGGACGAAGTAAAGACAACGTATCCAAGCTTAGAAGTTCCATCTCGTCGTTACGATTCCGTGGATGCTGACGGATCGTAAATCGGAGCTCAGATGAAGAAGTTATGTAAGAAAAGGAGCCTTCGAGTCTCTTGGGAGAGCTCTGCTCAGAGGAATGGGGAGGAGAGGGGTGAGTTGAAAAGGATGAGGGGACCCCTACTTTTATAGGTGATAAAAAAAATTACACGGCGTGTACTTTATGGTACACGGCGTGTACTCGGCCATTTCACACGGTCACCACGCGACTTCCAACATGGCCTTTAACGCGGCACACGGCCGTTGAATGGTCAACACACGGTTTGAAGGTAACACGTACGCGGGGAGGGACTACACGGCGTGTAGTATTGGATACATGGCGTGTACTCATTTATTTCACACGGAAAGGACACGACCTCAACACGACACACGGCCATTGACTGGTCAACACACGGGTTGAAGGTAACGAGTACGCGGGGAGGGACTACACGGCGTGTAGTATTGGACACAAGCGTGTACTCATTTATTTCACATGGCAAGGACACGGCCTCAACACGGCACATGGCCATTGACTGGTCAACACACAGGTTGAAGGTAACGCGTACGCGGGGAGGGACTACACGGCGTGTAGTATTGGATACATGGAGTGTACTCATTTATTTCACATGGAAAAGACATGGCCTTAAACATGGGGTATACCCAGCAAGGTGGTACACGACGTGTACTCACACTACATGGCGTGTACTTACAAAATTCTAGAAAGTGTGGGAAAAGTCCATTTTACCTTCCAGAACACTTCGTGACCTTCTTTTTGACAAAGGAATGGGTCTGAGAGGTCTGGGCCATTACATTAGATATCTCTTAAAACATTCTCATCCCCAAGAATTCAAAACCAACCCAGAGGAACCCAACAAGATACCTCTTAGAGTTCTCGTTATAAGAGAAACCCAACCAACAACCCTACTCATAGGTGTTAGGAATTCCCTCTCCTATGTCGAGATATTATCCGCTTTAGGCGACACTGACTCGCCTACACAGGTTTAATCACATCTGCATTAATGTGTCTCGATTAAGGATTGGGCCTTCCCACTTCCATATATTAGGATTTTCCAACTTACACTGCCCCCAACACCGTACAACCCACACACTGCCCGAACATGTGGTTTGGGGAAATTCCTTCTCCTATGTCGAGATATTATCCACTTTAGGCGGCACTGACTCGCCCGCAGGGGTTCAATCGCATCCGCATTAATGCATCCCGATTAAGGATTAGGTTTTTTCCTTTCCCCATACATTCGGACACGTTACACACTTCCAAAGAACAAGGAAAACAAAATGTCTCACAACAGACAAGACAAAAATTCCATATATCAAAGGTACAGAGTATAACATCAACACAAAGCTCAGAAGAACAAGGGAAAACACAAGTCAAAACAACTCTGGGTACTGAGCGTGCATCTGGGCCTCCCGCTCCCAAGTGCTCTCCTCGAGGCCGCCATGCCTCCACAACACACAAACCAACGGAATGGCTCGTCCACGGAGCACCTTCTCTTTACGATCCTCGATTCTGACTTGTCGTTCCTTGAAGGTCGTGTTGTCTCCCATATCTAACTCTCCCCAGTCGATAACGTTAGAGTCGTCGTGTAAGTACCGACGAAGTTGGGAGACGTGGAAGACATCATGAACCTTCTCCAACTGAGGTGGCAAGGCCAGCTGATATGCCACCTTGCCGACTCGCCTCAGCACCTCTAAAGGTCCGATGAACCTAGGGGAGAGCTTACTTCCCTTCCCGAACCTCTGTTTCCCCCATCAAGGGGAAAACTTCAAGAACACATGGTCTCCCACCTCGAACTCCAAGGGTCTCCTCCGACGATCAGCATAAGACTTCTGTCGGTCTTGATCCGCTTTCATCCTCTCACGTACAAGATGAACTTTCTCTGTGGTGCTCTGTACTACCTCTGGCCCAAGAGCACCTGTCTCACCAACCTCTACCCAGAAAATGGGTAAACGACATGGTCTTCCATACAAAGCCTCAAACGGTGCCATGCCAATAGTAGAGTGGAAGCTGTTGTTGTAGGCAAACTCTACTAAAGGCAAGTGTCATACCCATGATCCTCCAAAATCCAAAACGCATGATCGCAGCATGTACTCCAACGTCTGGATAGTCCACTCTGTCTTCCCATCAGTCTAGGGGTGGAAGGCAGTGCTAAGGCGTAGCTGGGTGCCAAAAGCATGTTGTAACCCCCTCCAGACTCGTGAGGTAAACCGAGTATCCCGATCTGAGACGATAGTCTTTGGAACTCCATGCAACCGCACAACCTCGTCTACGTACCTTTGTGTTAAGGTACTCACTGGGCCTGACTCCGTAATTACTAAGAAGTGAGCTGATTTCGTCAGTCGATCCACCACTACCCAGATAGCATCATAACCACCCTGAGTTCTGGGTAGTCCTATGATGAATTCCATTGAGATGTCATCCCACTTCCACTCAGGGACATCTAAAGGATGCATCAAACCACTGGGAACACGGTGTTCAGCCTTCACTTGCTGAAACACTAGGCATTTAGACACAAACTCTGCCACTGCCTGTTTCACCCTGGTCCACCAAAACTGTTCCCTCAGGCCTTGGTACATTTTTGAAACTCATGGATGTACCGCCAAGGCTGATCTATGGAACTCACGGAGAACTCCCTCACGCATCGCCTCCGGAACAAAAAACCTTCCATGAAAAAGCATCTGATGTCAGCTGTCCTCTGACCATCCTTCTAGAGCGTTCCCCTGATCGATACGATCTCGCATCACTTCCACCTCGGAGTCCCCCCACTGAGACTCTTCCACTTTCTGCAACAAGGAGGACTGCACCATCATCTGAAACAAACAGCCTCTAACACCTTCTACCCTGGCATCCAAGTGCAAGGCATCCAACTCTCCCATCGCTTTCCAAGCATTAGCAGATTCCTGAACCACTTCCTTATGTGACTTCCTGCTCAGGGCATCAGCCACAACATTGACCTTACCTTCAGTGTAAGAGATCTTGAAGTCATAGTCTTGGAGAAACTCGACCCATCTCCACTATCGTAAGTTCAGGTCACGCTGGGAGAAGATATAACGCAAGCTCTTGTGATCTGAGAAGACCACAAAGTTCTCCCCAAAGAGTTAATGTCGCCACAACTTCAGTGTGAACACTACTGCTGCAAGCTCTAGGTCATGGGTGGCATAGTTACGCTCATGAGGGCGTAACTGCCTAGACCCATAACAGATCACTCCCTTCTTATTCATCAGCATTCACCCCAGACCAAGGCCAGAAGTATCACAAAACACCTCATACAACAACCCTTCCTCTGGAAACCTGATTACGGGAGCACTGAAAAACTTCTTCTTCAGGTAGTCGAAAGCTTTCTGGCACTTCTCGCTCCATATAAAGACTTGGTTCTTCCTATTCAAAGCTATCAATGGAAAAGCAACTCAAGAGAAGTCTAAAACGAACCTCCGATAATAACCTGCCAACCCCAGTAAACTATGAACTTCCGCCACACTCTTGGGTGCTGCCTAAGAAACAATTGCCCCCACCTTCGACGGGTCCATTGACACTCCATGCTGAGACACCACGTGCCCAAGGAAGTGTACTTCTTGTGTCAAGAACTTACACTTCGAAAAATTCCCATAAAGCTAGTGGTGTCGAAGGACTTCCAAGACTGCCCTGAGATGCTCAACGTGCTCCTCCTCTGATCTTGAGTAGATCATGATGTCATCGATAAACACAACGACAAACCAGTCCAGAAACTCTCAGAAGACAAAGTTCATAAGTCCCATGAACACAGCTAGTGCATTCGTAACTCCAAACGGCATCACTACAAACTCAAAGTGCCCATACCTACACCTGAAAGCTGTCTTCGAGATGTCACTATCCTTTACCCTCAACTGATGATATCCATATCGTAGATCAATCTTAGAAAACCTACCTGCTCCCCTCAGTTGGTCGAAGAGATCATATATCCTTGGAAGGGGGTAACGGTTCTCGACTGTTACCTGGTTCAACCTTCGGTAGTATATGCATAGCCTGAGACCACCATCTGCCTTCTTCACGAACAAAACTATAGCACCCCATGGTGATACACTGGGTCGAAAAAAACCCTTCTCCATTAGATCATCAATCTAAATCCGTAACTCTGAAGGTACCATCCGATAAGGGGACATCAAAATAGGACGGGCACCAGGCTGTAAGTCTATCCCGAACTCAACGTCATGTCGGGGGGGTAGAGTCACAACCTCCTCAGGAAAAACATTGAGGAACTCCCCAACAACCTCCATGACATCCATCATTTCTGTATCAGCTGGAACCACTGATAACCCGCCTAACAAAGAAAGGAGAGGCTTCACATGTCGGCTTCCTACCTGATAGCTCCTCTCGCCAACAAAAGATACACGTTGCCCATCCACGTCAGAGAACATGACCCTTATTCGGAATCATTCGATAATGGCACTAACAGAAAACAACCAGTCGATGCCTAGGATGATACCGTATGGCTGCATCTGTAGCAAAAGAAGGTCCCTACTAGATTGATGGGGTCCCAACGTCATCCCACATCCCCGGAAAACACAAGATACATTAGTCTGGCCTCCAACGGGTGTACTCAGCACTAGTGGTATGGAAATTCTCTCTACGTCTAGTCCCAAAGCATGGGCTAGACCAGGTGAAACAAAGGAGTGTGAAGCTCCCGAATCGAACAAAGCAGAAACGAGAGTGCTGAACAAACAAATCGTACCTCGCACCACCTCCGGTCCTGTCGGATCTGTCAACTATGCTGCATGCAACTGTCCACGCCCAGCTCCTCTACCTCTCTGATGTCGACCACCTCCCCGGTCATTCCCTAGTCGAGGTCCCTGAGGAGCACCCTGAGGTCAGCCTCCTCCTGCAAAGTCTGCCCTCAAAGGAGCAGGGTCCTGCTGCTGCTGGAAGGGCCTCGCCGGCAACTGGTGCTGCTGAGGTGGACGTTGAACCTGCCCACCTCCACCGTACTGATCTCGGGTCGGGCACCGACTCTGAATGTTCCTGAAACCTCCACAAAAAAAACACTTCGATCCTGGGCTCGTGAAAAGGGGACGAGGACCGGAAGATCTGAACTGGAACTGATGGGGCCTGCTCCCCACTAGCCTAAACCTGGAAGGTCTCGTCGCAGGAGACCTACTGCTGATTGCCTTCCCCTTCGACGAACCTGGCTGGATCCCCTCACGTGGTGAACCTCCCAGTGAGTGAATCCTCTCTACAACTTATGCATTCTTCTGTACTGCAAAGTACGTCGGAAGGGTGAAGGGGGTGACAGCATACTAGAGCGAAGGACGAAGCGCCTCCTCCAAACGTCTCGCCCGAGACTCCTCATCCGGAAAGAGATCCGGAGAAAAGCACAGGAGATCCTTGAACTTGATCCCCAACTCTCGTACTGACATACTCCCTTGCTAAAGGGAGAGTAACTCATACCACTTCTCCGCATTGATCATGGAAGAAAGGAATTCCTCTCGGAATTCCTTCTCAAAGTCAGCCCACGAAACCTCTGCCTCTATCCTCTCTCCGAGGTAGAGTGTCCACCACTATCACGCCACACCTATCAGCTGACTGACTTCTAGGGGAACCCTGTACTCCCTCGGAGCACGAATCAAGGTAAAAGCAATCCCTAGCTCCTCAAACCACCCCTCTGTCTCTGTATCCTAAGTACTACCCTTGTACTTCTTGAGGGTTTGTCGCTGGAAAGAACGGAGAGTCTTATACCACTGGCTATCTTCCTCCTCTCGGTCAATCCTCAACTGATCGACCGCCTAAATCTGCTGGGCCTTGGTTGTAACGACCCGAAATTTTGAATAAATCTTTTTTCCTAATTTTGTGTGTTATTTTATTTTATTTTTTATACTCAACAAAAATGTTTCATTTGATAACATGAGTATAGTTAAAATGAGACCGTTGGGTTTTTTACTGTTATATAACCATTGATCAATATGACCGCTGGAAACTAAACGTTTTGATTATTGTCTCTAAATACAAGTAATCTTGGTTAATTAATATAGAAAGAAGATTCGATGGCCTCACACAGTAGTCTTGGACCAATCAAAGCCCATCTAACAGAACTTGGGAAGGAGGTAGCACCACTGGGCTTTGCTCTGGACCAAACCCAAGCCGAACTTCATCGTGTGAAGTTAGAATGGAATCGCCTTCGTGAGAAGTTCAAACTGATAGAAATTACTACTTGTGCAATGTTGGTTGAGCCTCCCTCGGATTCTCTCACCTTAGCACACCTTACACATAGGTCCTATGCTGGTGTGATAAGGGGATATGTAAGCAGACCATAACTGCCTTTTGTAATCCTTTGTTTTAAATAAAATTTTGATTTCTTCTTATGATGAAGTTTAAGAATTTTCAAATGACCGGATAAATATAGTATGCATATTTTTGATGAATTTTAGAAAAAGGATATTTTAAAAAATGTTTATGTAAACCTTAAATAATTAAAAATGTGTAATGATTTTCAAAAAATGGTCTTCTACAATTATGTTCAGTACGAAATTTAGAGTCTAATAAGATCAACATGATTTTTGATGAATAGTAAATTATGAATAGTGATTTTATGCTTAGGATTAGTAATGTGACCAAATGGATTAGTAATCTCACTTAAATAAAGCATTAATATAATCTAGTCACCTTGATTAAGTAATGTGATTCAATAAAATGGTTAAATAATGGTTTCATATATTATTATTCAAGTATTAGTTTTTTCAGGTGAATAGTGTTTTTTTAATTAAAAATATTTAGAAAATTATTTTTATAAAATGGATTTCATTTTTTGAACTCAGAGCATCAATATTATGTTATGGTAATTTTTGGGGATTTTTCTGAAAAAATGAATTTTCAGTGAATAGTGTATTTATTTAAAAATTAAATTAAAAATATTTAGAAAATTGTTTTTATAAAATGGAGTTCATTTTTTTAATCAGAGAATCGATATTTGGTTAAGGTGAAATTTTGGGATTTTTCTGAGAAAGTTGAATTTTCAGTGAATAGTAAAAATGCAGTTTTAGGGTTTCGGTATGTTTAATGACATCATAACTGTGTCATGATGATGTCATGAGATATTTTATGGGTTGTCCGACCAAAGGTGATGAATTATTTTATTGGGGGCCCCATGTGGCCTAACTTCATGGGAAATATCTTGGGAGAGCACATGGTTTTGAGAAACCCACTTTTGAGGTGTCCCTTGGACATTAATGCCTTGTCCCCTCACATTCCCTATAAATACCAAGACATTATCTCATCCTTTGGACTCCAAAATCATTCTCAACGAATTTCTAGTCTCCTTACCTCCCAAGGAGTCCTCCCAAGGTTCCCCCAAGCCCTCAAGGTCCAAACCTTTGAGTTTTAAGAGTTACGTTTTAAGGTAAGGGATCTGACCTCTCTCTTTCTTTTCATGTAATCTCTTTCATGTCATTTCTTTTATGCTCCATGATCTTATGTTGAAAGATGTTATTTTATATTCATCTTACTGCCCTTTTCATGTTCATATGATGAGAGACCCCCTCTTACTCTCATCATTTCATTTTATGAAAGTTTAAGTGGCGCCGTTAGGTTGCCGAAATTTTTGTAACGGATTCTTTCACCCTTCTCATTTTCAAGTTCTATTTTCTTGTCAAGTCTTTCAAGTTCCTTTTTATTATGTTAGAGTATGATCTCTATATCTATCATACTGATATTTTATGATCATATGATGAGATACCCCATTTGATCTCTTCAATTCAGTATTTTAAAGTTTTAAGTGACGCCGTTAGGCTGCCGAATTTTTAAGTGGTTCTTTCACCCTTCTCGTTTTGAAGTTCTACTTTCATGTCAAGTCTTTCAAGTTCCTTTTTATTATGCTGGGGTATGATCTCTATATCTATCATACTGAACTCTTATGTTCATATGATGAGCGACCCTATTTTATCTCGTCAATTCTTTTTTTAAGTTTAAGTGACGCCGTTAGGCTGCCTAATTTTCATAAGAGAAATCTTATTTTTGTCTTCCTTTCTTGTCCTTCATTTCATATGGTATATTTTCAAATTTCATTACCATGTTCATATATCCTTCTTATTCTGTAACTCTACTGTTTTATGGGTCATTTATGAATGTTTTACCCATATCCCCTCTCCTTTAAATGTTTTCTAAAACCCCGAAAACATAGTCGTTATGCTGCAGAATTTTCGTCTCAAAATGCCTCTCTCTTTTCTAAAAATTATTTTATGTTATAAAGTGAATACTCAAAGCTCTTATTTCTACAAGGGTATTCACATATATATCAAAATGTTCTATTTTAAATTCTGGGATTTACATACATGAGACTCGCTCTCCCCTTCTGTGGGTTTAAAGTGACGTAAAGATCATGTCTCTAAAGCAGTTTTTAAAACGTTATGATTATGAAATGAAACCCATTTATTTTATGCTATATGGGTTATTTATTAAATGTTTGATGATGATATATGTGGCTCACATGATAATAAATTCAAATTTAAGGGTGCGCCCTGATAGCACTCCAATGCATTGGGTAATGATGTAACCACTAGATATTACAATTTTCACGATATCTTGGTGAATAACCTTGGTAATTTTCAAATGACACCTTGGGGATGGACCTTGGTGATATGTTCATGATTGTCTATGTTAAATTATGTCGCCACATCTTCAAGTTATGAAAAATGTTATTTTTATTATGATATGCCTCATGATTTCTTTCTCATGCCTTAAAGTTCTTTTCATGACCTTATTGAAGTATCTCAAGTTCACATGTAAAATGTTTCTCTTGTTTCCCTTACTGGGCCTTCTGCTCACCCTTTCTTTTGATGTATGTCCCCAGGTTATGAGATGCTATATTGAACCTAATATGAACACAAGGAGAAGCCTTTCAAGTGTTTAAGAAGATTTTTTTTTGTTTTATTTATTAAGTTCCTGGTTTCCAAGACACTAAACCTTAAAGATCCTCAGTTTTTTTTAATGTAATGAAAGTTTATGTGAAAAAAAAGGCGGGATGCTATATTGGCCGTATGAGCCACCCGGGGATGAAGTCCAGGTGCCATAGTTATACGATAAACAAAGATCGCCTAAGCCCAAGTAGTAAGGAAATTGCTCAGGGTTATCATTTTATTTTCATTTCTTTCCCAGAACACCCAAATCAAGTAAAACACAATCATGATGATGCATGTACCTTCCCTAGGTTCTCTACCTTGAAATCAATGTAGTCTCACTTGGTCGTTCGGTAGGCTCAGAGTCCTTACATCAGATCACGGGGGGCCCTAAAATCTCATGTCCTAGCCGGTCTTCCCTGGCCTATGTCACGCACCAAGATTAACCAACACTGTTGCCCTACCATCCCATGCAATCCTCACTGTGCCTAACTCCAGACTCTATCTTATCTCTCAACCATCATCACTCATACCATTCTGTCACGACCCCCTCCCACCAAAGATGCCCCTCCTGAGCTGGCAATGGTGAAAGGGAGATAATGACCCCTGAGTCCCGCCTCCAATAGGCCCCGGGGTGGCGACTAGCACCAAGGGTATGAGTTTTCACAAATATGGGAGGCATTACCCTTTTTATTATTTAAGATCGGGAAATAGAACAAGTCAACCACCAAAAAGGAAAAGAACAAGTTTATAGAAATAAACCCAAACCAATCCCACATGCATGTTTAAACAATTTTATAACAAGGTGCAAGTACAAGAAAGCTCAAAGTACAATACCAAAAGAAAAAAAGAGTACAACAACTACAACAACTCTAAATGTCTGACTAGTAGGGTCCCGCACAGCCCTGGTAGTCCTCCTGGAAACCTTAAAGTAAATGTAGGGTGAGAATACAAGTATACTCAGTAGGGAAACCTAAAACTCTCATGCACAAGTGGGGAGACATCCTAATGTCCCGTGAGAACAACAGAAGAAACCTAGTAAGGAATTATATCCACCCAACCTCACCAGCCACACTCACCAAAACACAAACACAACAAGTAGTAGTATATAAGAACAAGAGTATTGGGTACCCCACACCATTTCCCACTAGTTAGCTTCTCTTCCTAACGACGAACATCCTGACACTGCCACACTCTTACCGCCCGCACACACCTGGGCCTCACAACCACACATCCTGCCTGCACACACCTGGGCCTCACAACCACGTATCCCACCCCCACACACCTGGGACTCACAAACACGTATCCCGCCCGCACACACCTAGGCCTCACAACCACGTATCCCTCCCGCACACACCTGGGCCTCACAACCACGTATCCTACCCGCACGCACCTGGGCCTCATCCCAGATATTCTTGGGAAAACAAACCTGCCCGAAGAGTCTTGGGCCAAAAACCACCCCAATCGAAACCTACCTAAAGGGTCTTAGGTGTAAGGTCACCTCAATCCATCACAGCCAAGGGAATAAGGAGCAGGAAGGAGCTAGTAACTAAGGGGAAAATACCCTCTCCCATGAAATGGGAGTGTTCGGAACTAAGTGCTCAACATGGGTGGGGTGCGATAAAACACAAAAGATACAAATATATATATATATATGTATACCAAACACACAGCCCAACCTATGGCTTCCAAACAGAGAAACTGAGTACGTGCCTCGGCACTGCTAATACAAAGCATGCATACAACAAACAACCTCAAACCCCATTTAGGTTTTCACGTTTCAATAGAATTTGTTTATTTAGTTCCTTATCTACTGGGAAAATAACTGCAACCAACCATATCAATCGTTCATGAAACATATCCCTGCCATCCACAAATCAAGTTAGGAAAACACAAGCAACACAACCAAGTCCTTCTTATTAGCCAACCAACCCCATTGATTATTATTCACGTTCCATTACCATGCCCCACCATTTATTAACTCTTCCACTTTTTATTTATTATTCACAACCCATAGTTCGTTCACATTCAAGCCCATCCCTGCAGCCCCGCTGCCAACCACCATAACCACAAACACACCGAAACTCATACATCATTGTCCCTTTAATACCATTTATCACAACCCTACTGCCCATCACCAACATAGCATTCACACCAACCCACAACCAAGACAACCGCAGCCCCGCTGCTCACCTGATCCACAACAACCCATAAAACACCCCCATCACATGCCACGTATCCAAGCCAACACCCACATGTTCATTATTCCATTTTGTTCAACCGGGGTGATCACACAAGGGTTTCAGATTTTAAATCAGCCAACTTTAAGTGATTAACCAAATTCCACATTCCACAAGGTTCCATTCACAAAAACGGTCTAGAAATATAGGTAAATATTTAATTGCACAAGCAAAGGCCCCCAACGACTGTGATTTTCAGTAGGCATAAGCCTATTCAATTCACAACATAATATCACAGGATATAAAGATAAACATAACAACTTACCCATCCCTGTTCTTTAACCAGTTATTATATTTATTTATCGGTTCAACTGTTTCTCATGAAATCAAGAGGACACCCATCTCACATGATGCACAAATTAGAGAGACGAAGGTAAAATCCCTACCTCAACAGGTTCTGATCACAACGCTCCCCCAGATCAACTTTAGAAGAAGTCTGTCGGCGTCCGTCACTTTTGTCGAGTCCCGGAAAAACCTCCTTGGGTGGAATTTGGAAAGGAAAGGCCGAAGGAAAGACAACAGATCCAAGATTAGAATTTATGCCTCGTTGTTACGATCCCATGGTTGTTGACAGATTGTAAATCGGAGCTCGGACGAAGAAGTTATGGAAGAAAAGGAGCCTTCGAGTCTCTTGGGAGAGCTCTGCTCAGAGGAATGGGGAGGAGAGGGGTGAGTTGAAAATGAGTAGGGGATCCATCCTTTTATAGGCGAGAAAAAAAAAGTACACGGTGTGTACTTTATGGTACACGGCGTGTACTTGACCATTTCACACGGTCACCACGCGGCTTCCAACACGACCTTTAACGCGGCACGCGGCACGCGGCCGTTGACTGGTCAACACACGGTTTGAAGGTAACACATACGCAGGGAGGGACTACACGATGTGTAGTATTGGATACACGGTGTGTACTCATTTATTTCACACGGCAAGGACACGACCTCAACACGGCACACGGTCGTTGAATGGTCAACACATAGGTTGAAGGTAACGCGTACGCGGGGAGGGACTACACGGCGTGTAGTATTGGATACACGGCGTGTAATCATTTATTTCACACGGCAAGGACATGGCCTCAACACGGCACATGGTCGTTGACTGGTCAACACACGAGTTGAAGGTAACGCGTACGCGGGGAGGGACTACACGGCGTGTAGTATTGGATACACGGCGTGTACTCATTTATTTCACCCAGCAAGGACACGGCCTTCAACACGGGGTATACCCGGCAAGGTGGTACACGACGTGTACTCACACTACACGGCGTGTACTTACAAAATTCTGGAAAGTGTGGGAAAAGTCCATTTTACCCTCCAGAACACTTTGTGACCTTCTTTTTGACAACGGAATGGGCCGGAGAGGTCCGGGCCATTACAATAAGTGATAACAATTAATGGTCATAAGTGAGTATAATATGGGAATATGGGAATAATAAAGATACATAAAAAATAATACCCAAAAAAATATAGATCATAAAACATGTGTCTATAAATATAAAAGATAGACTTATAACATCTAAAATGATAACACTTTTACCATGGAATGAGAAAAGAAAACATGAAGTGTAAAACATAAGCCATGGAACATAGGAAAGAAAGTGTAAAAATCATAAAAATGTGATTTATACTCTTTGTGAACCTAGATACCTTCCAAAATATTCACATTTAAAATTATAAGTATAGCTAAACACCATCACACTCACCCTTCATGAACCTAGATACTCGTTAACCTATTAACATAACATTTCTATCTCTTGAGATATAATCCTTTACCCAATGAATTAGAGGGATATATAGGTCACACCCATATCATAATCCATAAATATGTGTTCCAATTGAAAATAATTATTCATCACATCATAAGAACCCATGAAAATAAAATTATTTTCATTATAAAAAAACCATGGAAATAAAATGGATTTCATTCAACATATCAAGTAACTTTCTAGATAAATACCATTCAATAAAGATAATAAAGCATATGTTATTTACACCATATATATAGGGTATAAAATTAAGACAATAATTATCCCCAATAAATATATCTATGGTATCTAGGTAAATTCCCTTCAATCAAATAAAGCAAGAATCGGGTATTGATAGAGGAAAAGTATTAGAAGAAAAATTACGGTTATATACCAAAAATGATTAGGTAAGAAAAAGGAAATGATGGATAATTCCTTTTATATATGAGATAAATACATAATACATCCTGATAAATATGGTGTATGGTATCATTTTATGAATATCCTCGATCAACCATAAGATATATCAAGGGATGTTGGCTTAGATAAAATACATTTTTTATGAGTTTCAAAAATAAACTCACTTTCAAAATAAGAAATATCCATGGTCATTTGAAATAATTTTAAAATAAATATTTTATAAAACTAGGAGAATAATAAATTATTTTATAAAGGATGAAATTTTGAGAGTAATTTTCGTATAAAATGAAAAATATGGTGGAAATATGTGTTCACATGATAGCATCAAAAAAGATTATTTTTTTCAAAAATGACCCATACATAAAAAATTATTTGATTTTTCCTTTGAAATTTTTGAAAAGAAGATAAAGGTAGTTGAGAATTAGCTTTTAAATTTTTTTTAAATAGATACATGTATTTCTTAAAAAAATTGGAGTTTAGCATAAAATTAATTCCCTTTTAAAAACACTTTTGTTGAAAACACATCGCTTTAAAAGATTATAAAACTCTGGGTTTAAAATAAGGTAAAGAGAAGAAAAATATTACTAAGGATAAACAAAGGAAAATAAAATTATTATGATATTATAATTAAATTATATACAATTTCTCTGGATGTGTTATCATATTTTATAGGTCTTGATATTAAAATGAGGTTCGAAATAAAAACCTTGTGGCTTGAGTGACATCCAAATCAAAACCCCTGAAGGAGAGAGAGATTAAAATTGAACATAAAATTTTATGAATTTAGGGTATTTAAAGATAAAAAATCTTAATTAGGCATCATAAACACCACTTAAAATAAATTAGGTTCATAATATAAAACATTTTTTAAAAAATTTTGAGATGAAAAAATCTTATCATGTTTCCCCACTTAGTTGAATACACTATATGCTCCTATATAAAAAATATAAATATCTTAATCACCTATTTAATAACCATTTTGATATGAGTAAACTTTTATAAAATTTATTTATAATTATATTCTATATTCATATTAGTTAGTTGTTAACTATTTTTGATGTCGGGTGTGGGTAATCTTGGTCGTTTTGAACTATTTTCATAAGAGTGGTGTCGATATTCATTATTCTTAAAAATTACATATTTAAAAAATAATTAATTTTAATTTAATGTATTATTTATAATTATTAATTTTATATTTCCTTTCATGAGTACTTTAGTCTTTATCCTAGAAGATAAAATTGACAACAATCATTTTTTAGTGATTTTTTACCTATGAAGGGTGTTTTCTTCATTAATGAGTTAAATATTAATGTATCCCTTATCAAAACAAAAAAATAATAATTATTTACATGTTTATATAATTTTATAATATTAATTAATTTTTCATAATCATACATGGTATAATTTTATAGCATTTTTCAAGTATATGGTCAAACCGACCCAAAGATGAACATACCATGATTAATGGATGATTATGAGGTGATTAAGTTAAAATGTCATTATAATAGTGGAACAATGATATAATTTAGTGTTTATTAGTGTTATATATAACCATTATAATGAAATAGTATAATAATTTATGGATATTAAACAATTTAATAGTATGAATAAATTGATTTCCTCTTAGTTTTCTTGTTTCTGATGGTTAATTTTACAATGATTCTTTAACATTCATATCATTAAGAGGGTTATTAAATTTATATTGTGAGAAATTTATTAATATAATAAAAATAATATTTATACCTTTAAAACTATTATCATTACCATCCATGTAAGGTGGTGATGAAATGAAAAATGTAAATTGATCGTTCCATGGAAGAGGTAGTCCACATGTACGCATGGATGATGATTTTGTTTTCTATAAAATGAGAAAAATGAGTAATATGGATTATCATTTTAGAATATAAAATATGTAATAGTTAATATAATTATATATTAACTACCCTATTAGGAGTATCCTTTTAATTTTCTTAAGTAAAATGAAACAAGTTGTGTCACGAAGGTAGTTTCCAGCACAATGCACGATTCACATTTTATTTTTCTTAATGAAAAAATGGGAGGGTGGTTAATGATTGTATCGTAATTGTAATAATATACCTATATAATAATGATATTTATTTTATCATTATAATATGGTGAAAATAAATTTTAATAAGAATAAATGGCATATAAATAAATAGAAAAAATAAAGAGAGGTTGTGAACTTATGCCTCGCTTCTTGGATTATCTTCTTTATAAAGGGGGTTAAGCCTTTGATGGATGGTATTTTGAGAATAACATAACCTCTTTAAGGTAGATATTAGTGTGGATGAGATTATTTATCATATTTTTGTCTAAAATAATTGGATTTTTGTGTGAGTGGAAGTAAAGAGAGGATATCCCCTTTTATAAGTGAAAAGGGATGACATTTTTGTAAATACCCAAAATTTTTAAATAATAGGAAGTCGCTCTCAAGGAAAGTGTCTTAAAAATTCAAAAATAATGAATATAATAAGTTATAATATTTATCAAGTCCTCAGTCTAGTTTTCTTTCCTTGAGTGGGTTAAAAAATACAAAGTTTTATAATATTTATCGAGTCCTCACCCACATATTCCCACACATGTTTGGGGTCTTTTACTTGGATTTTTACTTTTATCATTTTAGCTTTTATTGTGCTAACTAGATTTTACCTACGGTAACCTATCCTTTATGTAAAAAAATAAAATGTTCCTTATTATATAATTTAGACCCACTAATTATAAATTATAAATCCATTTCATTTTATTCAATTTATAAAAGTGATAAAAATTAATTTTAAAATAAAAATGTATCATGTATTAAAAACAATTTTTTGAGAAAAAATTACTCATGTTCTAAAATATCAAATATAGGTTTATAAATTTAAACCAACATTTTTAAAATTATAAATTCACATATAAAATAAAAAAAATTCTTATAAAAAGGTTTCCTTAATTTCAAATTCATACTAATATACTAATAATGTCATAAAAGTCATGTTATTTGAAAAAACGGTATTTTTCACTGTTCATCTAAAAATCAATCATTTTTTGAAAAATCCAAAAAATTAATCTTAATCATATATTATTAATAATAATAAATTATGTTTATTTTTTAAAATTATATTTCTAAATTTTTTTAATTCAATATTTAAATAAAATCCTAAAATATAGTGGAAAAGTGATCATTTTGGAAAATTTCTTTTTAAAATGTTAACTATTATTTATTCTTATTTCATATCAATTGATCATTAATTTATTATTAATATAGTATTAATATTATCAATATATTTTATTATTATAAAACCATAATATACTTGGTTTCTTAAAATAAAACACCAATCTTAGAAAAATATATTTTTAATCATAAAATTATTTTCTTAGTTGTTTTAGCTATACTAATTGAATTTAATTCCTATTAAAAATAGGCATTAGTTTATTTATATAAATATATTATAAATCAGTTAATCCTATTAATTACCAATAATTAAATGACTAGGTTTTCATGATCATACTTAATATTTATATTTTTATTAAAATGTATCACAGTTTCATTTTAGTTTGGTGTTGCATATGAAACAAGCTATTGAATATATTATTAATTTAAATGATAAAAAAACTTGGGTCACTAAATTTTACCCCATAAATAAATTTCATCCTCATAATTTTAATTATTACCCACTTATTAAATTAGGATAGGGTATTCTTAAGATATTTATTATTCTATATATAACTTCCAATGTGTCATCTAACTTACTATCTTAAGTTAGATCAACATAATTATATTTCCTAAAAAAGTTGATTGGTTATACCCTAATCATATATTCTCCATATTATTCCTTTACCAAAACCATTTGAATATTCAAGACATTAAACCATATGGAAATCATATATTCCTCTAAAATTAACACTTATATTCAACCACTAGTTCAAAAAAATCACAAACTAATTAATATAATCTCAAAAATGAGATAAAATTCACCAAAAAATTCATGAATAAATTATCAATCCCAAGGTTACCAATACTATATAACATACTTTTTAATAATCAATAAACTATTTATTACTTCAACCTCAATCGTAAATTAAACCTAAGATTTTTTATTCCTCAATCATGTGTTCTTCAATAGTTATTCCCAAAAATATAACATTTTCATAAAATAAATTTTCAAGATTGTTTAATATATCTTTCAAAATATTTAAAGAAAAAATAATAAATAAAAATCCTTATATGTTTCAAATAAACCTCAAAAACTTTAGAGTATACTAAAATACCATTGATAAACATCACTCACTAATGAAAATATCTATGGTTATAAAAAATATATATTTTAAGTATGCTCCATTTTTCAGTTATAATATATAGTGGTTTTTTGGATATATACATTTCTAAAATTTATCCTCATGATCTTATTTAAACCAAATACTAAAACCAAAATGATTAGGATAATATCCAAAATAATCAACGTATATTAATATGAAAACTCAATCCTGAGTTTCCTTCTCCAATGACACCTTTATTTAAACATATGATGCTTTCATTTAAAATATGTCATGATTGGTTAATCTTATAATTCCCTTTTTTCACATATGAAGTTGTATTCTATCAAACTTATTAATCTAATACCTTAATGTAATTAGGAAATTAGTCATTCATAATAGTTCGTAAAGAGAATATGATCTACCAAAGCATATCCTATGGGTGTATCTATCCAGGTGTGCATTTAGGTCTCCTTATCATGCACTAAGTCACGATTGAGTTAATACCCAACACATGCTCTTCAGTATTATTACCCCTAGGTACAACTATTCTAGATCCAGAATCCACTTTCCAATATGCATACATGGATTTATTTTCTAGGAAAACCACACACCTCTACTTTACCAAGATTTCAGGATGTTATCCTATACTTGAGCATATACCTTAGGCTTATCTATAGGGTTTTCACTAGAGTTATCTTACCATAATCCCTAATATATTACCACAACTAAACCAAGGGGTTATCTATACCTTTGAAATTATAATCAACCTTAACTTATCAACCTTTTATAACATTTCTAACTTCTGGTTTATCCTCAAATGATATCATCCTAATATCAAAAGTTATCTAAACACTTATTGTATAAAAACCATGATAGATCAGGCCTAATCATTAGGTAATGGCATGAATGAAATAAAATATCTCATTACAACACATCCCCAATACCTTTTCGGTTTAAAGTTTTGGAGAATTAGGATAAAAATTTAACAAACAAAACTCATGTCTTTTTCAACTAATGGACATTTTCCTTTCCACTATGACTGCTTAATCTATAACAAGTATTCAACATCTCTCATAAATTATTCTAATATGAAACCCTTATAGACACATCTTACATTTTACTTTTATTCATAACCTAGGGAAATGGAAACATAATAAAGGGTGAGATCTGATGTTCAGTAAGGGTAAATATAAGCGATAACAATTAATGATCATAAGTGAGCATAAAATAAGCATATGGGTATAATCAAGATAAATAATAAAATCATACCACAATAAAACATATATCAATAAAAATGTATTTATAAACATAAAATATATACATATAACATCTCAAATGATAACACTTTTACCATGATATGTGAAAATAAAATATGAAGCATAAAACATGAGACATGGATCATATAAAATAAAGAGATACAATCATAAACATATAATTTATTCTATTTATGAATATTGATATCTACCAACCTATTCACATGTAAAATTTTGAGTAGTGATAAATACCATCACACTCACCCTTCATGAACTTAACTGCTCGTTAATCAGTTCACATAACATTTCAGTCTCGTGAGATATAATCCTTTACCCAATGAATTGGAGGGAGATATAGGTCCCACACATATCATAATACATACATATATATTCCAATTTAAAATAATTATATGTCACATAATAAATAACCCTTTAAAAGAAAATGGGTTTTATCATAAAAACCTACAGAAATAAAATGGGTTTCATTCAAAACATCAAGTAATTTTCTAGGAAAATACCATTCAATCAAGATAATAAACTATATGGTATTTAAACTATATATATATGGTATATGGTTAATCCAATGATTCTCCCCAATCAATCTATGAATGTAATATAGTTGAACACCCTTCAATCAAATAAATCAAGAATAGGGTATTCATAGAGGAAAGGAATTGAAATAAAAATTATGGTTATACACAAAAAATAATTAGGAAATACAAAGGAATTGATGGATAATTCCTTTTATATAGGAGATCAATGCATAATAATTCCATAAAAAGAATATAGATGTTATCATTTGATGAATATTCTTGATTAATCATAAGATATATCAAGGGATGTTGACTTAGATGAAAAACATTTTTTAAGATTTTTATAAATAAACTCACTCTGGAAATAAGAAGTACAATTGATCTTTCGAAATGATTTTAAAATAAATATTTTATAAAACTAGGAGAATAATAATTTCTTTTATAATGGATTAAACATATAAATGAAGTTTCATATAAAAAGATAAAGACGGTGGAAAGATATGTTCACATGTAAACTTCAAAAGAGTTTATTTTTTTCAAAAATGACCAATAAAGAAAGAATTGTGTGTTTTTCATTTAAAAAAATATAAATAATATTAGGGTAGTTAAAAATTATCTTTTTAAATTTTTGAGATAGATATATGGATCTCTTGAAAATTGTGTAGTTTATAATAGATATAATTCCCTTTTAAAAATTTTTGTTGAAAACCACATTACTTTAAAAGATTATGAAAATTTTAGTTTAAAACATGATAAAGAGAAGAAAAATATTACCAAGGATAACTAGAGGAGAATAAAATTATTGTGGTCTTATAATTAATTTCTATAAAAATTACACATATGGGTTATCATATTTGAGATGCCTTGATTTTAAAATGATATTCAAAATAGAAACCTTACAGCATGAGTGACATCCAAATAAAAACCCTTGAAGGAGAGAGATCTTGAAATTGAACTTAAAATTTCATTAACAGAGGTTATTTAATGTTTCAAAATCTCAATTATGCAACATATATACCACTTAAAATAAACTAGGTGTATAATATAAAACATATCTAAAAGATTTAAATTTAAGATGAAAAATCCTTACCTTGTTTCCCCGCTTAGTTGAACACACTCTAAGATCCTGTATAGAAAATATAAATATATTAATCATATATTTAATAATATTTTTCATATACATAACCTAAATTTATATTTATTATTTGTTACTTATTTTCGATGTCGGGTGTGGGTAATCTTTGTTGTTTTAAACTAGTTTTGTAAGAACGATGTCAATATTCATTCTTCTTCCAAATTACATATTTACCAAATAATTAATGTTACTATATGGTATGATTTATAATGTTTTATTAAGTTTAAATTTACTTTCATGATTACTTTAGTCTTTATCCTAGAATATGAAATCGACGATGAGCATTATTCAGTGATTTTTAACCTATGAAGGGTTTTTATTCATTAATGAGTTAAATATTGTTGTATCCTTTCCATAACCAAAAATAATAATTATTTATATATTTTTATAATATTATACCATTAATTATTTTTTTCATAATCATTCAAGATATATTTTCACAGCATTGTTCAAGTGGGTGGTCAAGCCGACCCAAACATGAACATACCGTGATTAATATATGATTATGAGGTGATTAAGTTTAAATATAATTATACAGGTAGAATAATGATATAATTTAGTTTTTATTGGTTTTATATATCATAATTATAAGTAATTAAGAAAATAATTTATGGATACAAAACAATTTCATGGTATGAATAAATTATTTTCCTCTTAGTTCTCTTATTTAAGACGATTAATTTTATAACGATTTTTTACCATTCATATCATTAAGAGGATTATTAAATTTGCATTAAAATAAACTTATTCATATCATAAACATAATATCTATCCTTTTAAAATAATTCTCATAACCATCCAATGTAATATGGTGATGAAATGAAAAATAAAAACCGATTATTCCATGGAGGTGGTAGTCCACACATATGCATGGAAGATGATTTCATTTTCCATAGCATGGGGAAAAGGAGTAATATGGTTTATCATTTAATAATATGAAATATATCATAAATATGATAATTATATATGATATTTCCTATTATTTATACCCTTTAATATGTTTAAGGAAAATGAAACATGTCATGCCGTGGAGGTGGTAGTTCGCACAACACATGATTCACATTTTATTTTTTCTTAATAGAAAATGGGAGGGTGGTTAATGAATGTACCATAATTGTAATAACATAAAAGTATAATAATTATAACTATTTTATCATTATAATATTCTGAAAATAAATTTTAGAAATAATAAAGGGCACGTGAAGATATAGAAACAAGAAAGAGATCTTAGGAACTTATAACTCGCTTCTTTGATTATCTTCTTTAAAAAGGGGGTTATGTCTTTGAGGGATGGAGATTTGAGAATAAAAAACCTCCTTAAGGTGTATAGGATTTTGTATAAGAGTATTGGGTAGATTTTGGACTGAAATAATTGGGTTTTTGTGTGAGGTTAATTGAGGAGAGGAGCGCCCCTTTTATAAGTGAAAAGGGATGACATTTTTGTAAATACCCAAAAAATTTCAATAATGGGAAGTCACTCTCAAGGTAAGTGGATACAATATTAAAAAATAATGAATATAATAAGTGATAAGGTTGATAAATTCCTCAACCAAAAAATCTTACACATGTTTTAAACATGTTTTGGGTATTTTACTCTTAGATTTTTACTTTTACCATTTTAGCTTTTATCATGGCAACAAGTTTTTACCTAGGGTAACTTATCCTTTATACCCAAAAATAGAATGATAATTATTAGATAATTTGGACCCAATGATTATAAATTCTAAATAAATTTAATTTTATTCAATTTATTTAAGTGAAAAAAATTAATTTTAAAATAAAAATATATCATATATTAAAACATTTTTTGAGAAAATATTACTCATGTTCTAAAATATCAAATGTGGGTTTGTGAATTAAAACCAAGATTTTTAAAATTAAAAAGTCCCATATAAAATAAATTTTTGGTATTATATAAAGGTTTTCTTAATTTTCAATTCATGTTTATATACTAATAATTTCATAAAAGTTTTGTTATTTGTAAATACAGTAATTTATACTATTCACCTAAAAATCAATATTTTTTAAAAAATCCCAAAAATTCATCTTAAGAATATGTTATTATTATTAATAAAAATAATTTTTTAAAAAAAAAATTAAATTTCTAAAATTTTATAATTCAATATTTAAATAAAATACCAAAATATATTGGAAAAGTGATCATTTTAGAAAATAGATTTTTAAATTGTTAAATATTCTTTATTCTTATTTCCTATAAATTGCTAATTAATTTATTATTAACCTATTTTTTATATTATCAATATATTTTATTATTATATAAAGATAATATACTTATTTTCTTAAAATAAAACACTGATTTTACAAAAAATATATTTTTAAGCATAAAATGATTTTCTTAGTTGTTTTAGCCATACTAATTGAATTTCATTAAAATTAAAAGTATACATTATTTTATTGCTATAAATATTTTATAAAGAGGTTACTAATATTCATTCATATTAATTAAATTTATAGGTTTTAACAATTAATTTTAACATTTATATTTTTATTAAAATATATCACAGTTTCATTTTAATTCGGTGTTTCATGTGACAAAATCTATTAAAGATGGTATTCATTTAAAGGATATAAAAAATTGGTTCATTACACTAAATACTCTAGGTATTTATTTGATCTAATCATACTAGTAGATTGAATAATGGACAAACAATCAGTCAATCAACACTGATATGTGGGAAGTGTAGTTTAACCTGACTTACGAGGGGAAAAACACCCCCAGATTTGTACAAGGGAAGGAGTCGCCAATATGATCAATTGTGGTCCCCAATACTCAAGATAGAGAACATATATAACATAGGAAACAAAAAAATGGTCCAAAAATATGAAATTTTGAAACATATCCATGTCATCCCTGTTATACTCTCGGTTCTAGATGCTCTTAACCTCTTCAAAGAACATAGAGAAACCCTCATTGGGGTTCTATAAAATCCCCAATAAATCGAGATCGAAGTGGTTGTGATTGAAATATATTGCATGGAAATAGGCTCTATAGAATATCACACCATCATTTATTCATGGAATAGGACTGGGAATCATCTATACAGGGGAACATTGGACCCTTGTATATATTTTCAAAGCCCAATGGTATTGATATTTATTGATCCTCAGTTGAAAAAGATTCTGGAATCAATATCATACCAATCTAAGACCTTCACCTCTAGTATACAAATAATTCAACCTATCTTTCTCCAACTTGATTATCTTGGGATATAAAAAAATCAAGTAGAGGATTCTTGGGAGGATAAGGTTGAAGACCTAGTTTAGAGACCTAATTTCTAACTCTGAATTCATAGTAGTCCATGTGGACATGGTTTTCAATACCTTATTAGGATTTCCCAAGGTTAATATGTATGTATTAGTTTCATCCTCCTATCACCAATGCCTAAAATACTCTATTTATGGGTAGGTTATGATAATGTATGATGATAACTCCCTTTTCAATAATATTAATTTTAATACATTGATGCAGGGTATTACACAAGTGAGGGGAAACATTCTCTCATAAACATTATCCCATAAATCACTACCCCTAATGGTTTTGAAGCCACTCCTGTCAACCCTTGGAGCAGGATCAGTGAAAATATTATGTTTTCCATCAATTAAATTGAGGTGAAACTTCAAATCTATAAAAAAACTATGTCTTATTGGCTAATAAAGTAAACCCTACAATTACTTTCCTCTAATTTGATATTCAATCACATGCTTCCATTAAGAATCCACCACTAACAAAGGAAGGGGTCATTGTGCAGTCCATGTGGATTAATATTCCCACCAAAAACCTCTACTTAGATTTAGTTTTGACTAATATTTTTTTTGCATAGCTAAGGATATTTGATCGTATGTACATAAATGTAACAACCCAAACTTTTATAAATGAAATTACATATTTTTGAATAAAAAATGAATTATTAAGTAATAAAGTTATATAAAACACATGAACTACATTGGTTATTTTAGAATTTTATATTCTTTTAGATTTAAAATATCGTAAAGAATCATAATCATTGATAATATATCATTTTAACAGTGATCGTATGACTAGTATATATAAAGGGTTGTGATAAAGTCCAATTGATATAGACAGAAGAAGAAATGGCCTCAACCAGTGGGATCGTACCCTATAAATCCCATTTATTAGAGCTTCTAAAAGAGATAGAAACATAGGGGTTTTCTCTTGACCAAACCCAAGATAAGATTCAACAACTGAGGCATGAGTGAAACCATTTATAGAAGAAGCTTAACCTCATTGAGATCATGACCCAAACCATGTTCATCAAACCACACTAGTGGAAATACGGGCTTTAACGTCGTCGTAATAACGTCGGTTTTTTAAAAACCGACGCGAATAGTATATGCGGGGAATTTTTGGCGTCGGTTTTACAAAAAACCGACGCCAAAAATAATTATGCGTTGATTTTTCGCGTCGGTTTTTAAGAAAACCGACGCGGAAAATATTAGTATACATATTTTCCGCGTCGATTTTCCTGAGAACCGACGCGGAAAAATGTTTCGGCGTCGGTTTTTATGAAAACCGACGCCGAAACTCATGAAAAAAAATATATTTCGCGTCGGTTTTCCTGAGAACCGACGCGAATAATATTATGCGTTGATTTTTCGCGTCGGTTTTTAAGAAAACCGACGCGGAAAATATTAGTATACATATTTTCCGCGTCGGTTTTCCTGAGAACCGACGCGGAAAATAAATTTTTAAAATGTTTCGGCGTCGGTTTTCATGAAAACCGACGCCGAAACTCATAAAAAAAATATATTTCGCGTCGGTTTTAATGAAAACCGACGCGAAAAGTCTTTTAAAAATATTCACGGTCAGAAACCCTCATTTTGTTCGTCCGTCGAAATCGAGTTCCGTTGTGGCGCTTCGGACTCCCGACGACCTTCGAACTTGATTTGCGATCTTGAACGGCCATTGTTGAAGGTTTTTTGTCGTCTGCACGATTTTGGGTATGTGTTCTTCCTATTTATCTCTTGTTTCATATCCCATTGTTTATTTCTTTATCAATAACCCTATTTTGCGTGATTTTGATTATTGGTTAGATTTTAGTTGTAATTTATCATTATTTTTTGTTTATATTATCATTGTTGGTGTAGATTTGATATTGTTTGTTTTTGGAAGTAATTATACCGGTCGCAGTTTGGATTTAACATCTCCATTCGGGTTGAACTTCAAATTTTTTGTTTATATTATCATTATTCCTGTTTAAAATGATCTTTCATTACATTATGAAGTACTATATTTTTAATTCCATTTCCATTTTAATAAATTATTCTTCAAAAAAATAATTTTATTGTGTTAAATGAATTCACTCACATTTTTGCATGTAGTTTGTTGTTATTTCATTACTTCTTGAGATTTACCATGCCAAATTCCTCAATTCTTTTTGGTTCTCATCATTTAACTAAGACATGAATAATTACCACTATCTATTATGTTAAAAAAAATTGAATAATTATTTTCATGCCATTATATAATAAATAATTTTTCTTGCAATGTCCATAATACGACTAGAATCATAATGTATTGTAATCTTCGTAGATAATAATATAATCATTATCCCTCTATTAATGTTCAAAAATACCTTTCCACTTTCATATGTGGGGTTAGATTCATGCATTTTTAATAAATGTCCTCTTAAACTAATCTCATTCCATTGATTATATTTATTCATCTTTCTCTCCCTCTAAATAATAGTCATGAAATGATTTACTTCTCCCTCTAAGTCATAGGCTGCAAATAAAACATTCTCATGATCTAATCTTTCATGGATGGATAATATATTTCTCTTCATGTTGATCCATTCCTTGACATGTTTTGCTGCAATAGACCCATGGATGGGGGTGTAAGTTGTCACCTACAATATGCAATGGAATTTTTATCCCTCCATAATGAATTTATATGTTCATAGTTCCCTATTATAAAACTCATGGATTGAGAGAGTTGAGTTATCATAGTCACCAAAAATTGTATCATGTCTCTTAATACACATTTTTTTAAATAAGGATAGTTATTGCACTATTTTTCACATTAATTTTTCCATGATTCATTCATGTTACATCAAATGAATAAAAAAATAAATATAGTGTGATCAATAGTAGTCATAGTGAGAAATCATATTATCTTGTATGTCATTCATATAATATTTATATCATGAAACTTTATTTTCAAAAAATGAAACCTTTGATTTAACCATTTTGTCCTTGTATTTCAATATAACACACATGTATATAATATTAAAATTAACTGTTTACTATATTTGTAAACGTGTTTCATATCTGATGTCTTTTATCTGATTATCAATAGTTTTTATGGAATATGTTTTTGTTTACAATTTATCTGATAGATATTTAAATGTTTTTATGTTTTAATATATTCATCAATTATATTGTGATATCAGGTATTAATGGATCATAATTGGATTTATCTACGAAGAACTACTAGTGAATATGAAAGAGGAGTTGACAATTTTTTGGAATTTGCTAAACGACATAATCAAAATATTGATTTGATTTTCTGTCCATGTGTGAAGTGTGTAAATATGAGAAAGTTAAACTTCAGAGAAATCAAAGATCATCTCATTTGTTATGGTTTTAGCCTTAATTATACACGTTGGATCTTGCATGGTGAAAGAACTGAAAATTCAACATCCAATGTTGATGACGATATTCATAATGAGGCAGAGGATCGTATTGAAGAATTAATTCATGATTTAGGTGTTGAAACCATCGAAAAAACACCAACTGTTGAACGATTGTATGGAGATTCTGAGAAACCATTATTCCCAGGTTGCAGTAAATATACAGTGTTATCAGCAGTTTTGAGATTAGTTAACTTAAAAGCAAAAAATGGGTGGAGTGATAAAAGTTTCTCCAGTTTACTTGAGCTTTTAAAAGAGCTTCTTCCAGAAGGCAATGGGCTTCCAGATTCCAATTATGAGGCGAAGAAAATATTATGCCCAATGGGATTGGGGTATAAAAAGATACATGCTTGCCCCAATGATTGTGTACTGTATAGGAAAGAAAATGAACATTTATCAAGTTGTCCTACATGTGGAACATCGCGCTATAAGATGGATGAGAAAGTCAACTCAGATTCATTTTCAGGTGATGTCATGTAACGTTATGAAAAATCAATTTTTTTACTTTCCAATGATATCATCCAATATTTTTTTCAAACAATTCTGATAATTCAATTCTGGTTTATTTTTAGGTACCAAAATCAAAACTCCATCTAAAGCATTTTGGTACCTTCCAATTATTCCTCGTTTTAAGCGTCTATTTGCAAATTCAAATGATGCAAAAAGGTTAAGATGGCATTCAGATGAGCGCATTTCTGATGGTAACTTACGTCACCCTGCCGATTCACCACAGTGGAAGAGTTTTGATAAAAAATTTCATGATTTTGGAAGTGAAGTTAGAAATCTCAGAATGGGATTGTGTACTGATGGAATGAATCCATATCGGAGCCTCAGTAGCCAACATAGTTCATGGCCTGTTTTGCTGGTACTTTACAACTTGTCCCCACATCTATGTATGAAGAAAAAATATGTTATGATGAGCTTGATGATTTCTGGACCAAAACAACCAGGAAATGATATTGATGTGTATCTTACACCATTGATTGAGGATTTAAAACTGCTATGGGAGAAAGGTGTTACAGTTTTCGATGCATATAAGAAAGAGTATTTTCTTTTGCGTGCTATGATAATGTTCACTATAAACGACTTTCCTGTGTATGGAAACTTATCTGGATATAGTGTTAAGGGACATAAAGCATGTCCAATTTGTGAAGAACAAACTTCATATTATCAATTGCAGAATGGAAGAAAGACAGTGTACATGGGACATCGAAGATTTTTGCGAATTGATCATCCTTATCGTAGATTGAGAAAAGCATTTAACGGTTTACAAGAATACAACCTCCCCCCTCAACCATTGTCAGCTGAAGAATATTATGACAGAGTGAAAGATATTGATTCAACATTTGGAAAGAGAAAAAGTTCTGGTTTACAAAAACATATCTGGAAGAAGCAGTCTATTTTTTTCAAACTACCTTATTGGAGATTTTTAGAGATAAAACATAACATTGATGTTATGCATGTTGAGAAAAACATATGTGATAGTTTGATTGGAACTTTGTTAGACATAAAAGGAAAGACAAAATATGGATTACATGCTAGATTGGACTTGATATTAATGCGAATACGTTTGGAGTTAGCTCCCGCTGTGAAAGGAAAAAGAACATATTTACCTCCGGCTTGTCACACATTAAGCAAGATTGAAAAGATGAATTTTTGTCAGTGTCTTCATGGTATTAAAGTACCCAGCGGTTTTTCTTCAAATGTGAATAATTTTGTGTCATTGAAGGATTGTAAATTAATAGGTATGAAATCACATGATTTTCATGTGTTAATGCAACAAATTCTACCAGTAGCAGTGCGTGGTATATTACCGAAAGCTGTCAGGAAGACAATCATCAGGTTATGTAATTTCTTTAAATCCATTTGTAGCAAAGTCGTTGATCCAAATTTGTTAGATTTGTTGGAGAATGAAGCAACTCTTATTCTTTGTCAACTAGAAATGTATTTCCCACCCACATTTTTTGATATAATGGTTCATCTATTGGTTCATTTGGTGCATGAGATAAGAATGTGTGGGCCTGTTTATTTAAGATGGATGTATCCTTTTGAAAGATATATGAAAATTTTGAAAGGATATGTTAAAAATCCTTATCGACCAGAGGCCTCTATTGTTCAAAAATATGTATCAGAAGAGGTGATTGAGTTCTGTACTGATTATTTGAATGAGGTGGAGCATATTGGTCTCCCTCTATCTCGACATATGACAGTTGATAGAGAAGGTAGAGGGGTTCGAGGCTTAAAGGTAAAGTTCATTCCACGTGATGAAGTGATGCAAGCACATTTATATATTTTGAACAACACAGATGAGGTTCAACCATATATATCCTCACATATTGCTGAATTAAAGTTACGATATCAGAAAAGAAATGAAAAGTGGTTGATGATTGAGCATAAGAAGACATTTGTTTCATGGTTTAAAGAGAAAGTCACCTCAGATATATCTGTATCAGAAACATTGAAGTGGTTATCAGGGGGACCATCTTTTAATGTGATCACTTGGTCTGGTTTTGATATCAATGGCTACACATTTTACACAAAAAACCTGGATGACAAGAGTACCGTTCAGAATAGTGGTGTGATGGTATTCGCTGAAGCAGTGCATTTTTCGAGTGCCAAAGATAAAAACCCAATTTCTGCATCAACATCATATTTTGGAGTTATTGAAGACATATGGGAAATTGATTATATTAAATTTCGAGTCACTATTTTTAAGTGCAATTGGGTTGATAGTAATAGTGGCGTGAAACATGATGAATATGGGTTTAAACTGGTTGATTTGAAAAGATTTAATCACAATGAGGAACCATTTATCTTGGCGACACATGCAAAACAAGTATTTTATGTCATTGATCCGTCGAATGATCAGTGGTCAGTTGTTTTGCAAGGGAAAAGATATCATTTGGGTGATGATGATGATTCTGATGATGCTAGTGATTTACATGAGCGTTATTCATCTATTATGCAATTTTCAGATGATTACAATGAATATAAGACAGACATAGTGCATGCAATACGTACCGATCATGATGAAGGGACGTGGGAAAACACTAAATTAGTCTCCTAATTTTTCTGGTAAATATTTATATTTTGTGTCTATTTTTAAAACTTACAAATGCATGCCTCTATTTTTACATATTTATTTTTCATTTCCTTGTTTCTAATTATTCAGTTTTCTAATGATATGCAGGTACCCAAAATTTCATTACACTTTCTAGTAGCAATGTCAAATACAGATAGAGATGAGCAGTTACCGAGGTATATCTATTTTGACATATTATTAAATATTCATTAATATACATATTTAATGAAATAAAACTGTTAATTTATTAAAAAAAATTGCAGGACTACTGATGCGTCCTCGGCGGAGGAGACTTCTCCAGTTACTACTGAAAAATCAAGTTCTCTAGTTGGTAAACGTGGTATTACACGTTTACCAAAACTATCACTCGCTCGTGATGATAACAAATTACACATCCGTTTTGATGATAATAATAATGCAGTTGGCCCAAATGCAGTTCAGTTTGTCAGTTATATAGCGATGCAGAGCCGTTGCAGGATTAGTATTTTATATCCTGATTGGAAGTCAGTGGACAGGACGGCGAAGCAACAGCTTTGGGAGGCCGTGACGGTAAAATATCTTTATTTATTTATTTTATCTCATTTTTTTAATATTATATAGTTTAAATGACATATTTTATTTTTTCAATTACAGATGACATTCAATTTTGAGGAAACCAAAGAAATTAGGAAAAGACATCTCTCTTTAGCGGCGGTTCGATGGAGAGATTTTAAAAACAAACTGACGAAAGATTATGTTTTTGGAAAGAGAAGGTTTGAAATCCCATGTCTTAAGTATCCATATATAGATGAAGAAACATGGAAGCGATTTGTTGACAGTCGTCAGGAAGAGAAATTTCAGGTATTGTAATTGTTTTATATTTTAAAATTTATGCTATATTTTCCTTATTACTTATGTGTTTATTTTTATGTAACAGGCCTCCAGAAGATCTCATCAGGAGATCCAGTTGAAAAACGTATACCCTCATACTTTATCACGTGGGGGATACTCGTATTTGGAGCAGAAAATTATTGAAGAAAAATTTGAAGCATTAAGAGCTCGATCAAGTAGTGGTTCAGAAGAGGTCCAGTATGGTCCTCCATCTCCTCCCACTCGCCATGAGAAATGGAAACGAGCAAGAAGAAGAAAAAATGAACAATATCTTACAGACGAAGCTCATCAAGTGGCTGATAGAATTGTAAGTAAATATTAATTCTTTGTTAACAATTTTCCTTTTTTATAATTTATAAACACTAATATAAATTTTTTATTTTTCATTTCAGGATGAACTTCAGGAGAAAGAGACACAGGGCTCTTTTATCCCTGAGGGTAGGATGGATATCCTAGCCACTGCTTTGGGAAAGACTGAACACCCCGTCCGTGTTAGAGGATATCAGGCGGGTGTTAGTATTCAGAAGGTTTTTGGTAAGAGTAACCAACCAAGAGACCCGGAAATTGAATCCTTAAAAGAAGAGCTGCAGGATATGAAACGGTCTATGGGTGATCAAATTCAAGCAGCAGTACAGAAGGCTTTATTAGAACACTTGGAAAGATAGTCACAGTCTGCTCATCCTTCCGAGGTATATTATTTACTGTTAACAATTTTTCTTTTCTATAAATTATAAACACTGATATAACTTTTTCATTTTTCAACATTCTCAGCCTACTCACTCAGACTATCATGCCTCATATGCTTACCCAACACCGTCTGGGCAGCCTTCCGAGGTATATTATTTAATGTCATCAATTTGTCTATTTTATAAATTATAAACACTGATATAACTTTTTCATTTTTCAACATTCTCAGCCAACTCACCCGGACTACCCTGCCTCATCTGCTTACCCTGCCCCGTCTGCGCAACCATTTGAGGTATATTATTTTATTTAATTTTTAATCAATTTTTCTATGTTATAAATTTTAAACACTAATATACCCTTTTCATTTTTCTGACTTCTCAGCCTGCTCACCCTGACTACCCTGCCCCACCTGCTAACTTTGAGCCTCCACCTCCTCCATCGGATCGAACCTTATATTGTGAGTTGTTTGCGGGAGATCCTCATGTACATATTGTTGCGTTAGGACAAGTGTATTTTTTGGGGGACTCGGTACATCATCAGCCTATGCAGATGGGTCAGGTTAGAGTATCAGTACTTGTTATTATAGATCCTACTGCTCTACAACCATTTCCTACTGCGGAGATCACCAGTGTTGGGGAATGCATGGGCCATTTTTTACTTTGGCCAACTGCACTTCTTCGTTATATTTCACATGAGGTATGAGTTTTTTTAACTAGTAATTAGAAATGATTCCAAATTAATTATAATGTTTTCTGACATTTAACTTATATAGGAATATCTGAAAGCAAAAGAAACTGTACAAATGCAGCAAAATGTTCAGAAACAGTCGGCTGTAGATACTTCTGATATTTCTTCTGGGTTGAAAAGATTATCTCAGTGCTCTTCTTCCTTGAATTTTATCTATGAGTTTCGGATGACGTCCGATATATGTGGAAGAAATTATAAATTGAGAATATTGAAAGAAGATATCATGAATTTAGTTAATTTTGAAGAGATCGGGCTGAATGTGGTGCAGTTGTTTTCCATGTAAGTAAATTGACGTCTGAATTGCTATTTCTTTACTAAAATATTGTTATGTCATTGACTAACTATGTTTTCTTTTTAAATTAGGTATCTATACAGGATTCTTTTACAAAATGAAACTACAAGAATTTATAGCTTTATAGATCCAGAGTACATTTCCTTGGAAGTCAAACATGTGAAAAATGATGAAAGAGTTCAATATATATCCGAGAGATTATCACAAACAGACATTCAGTGCTGGTTTTTGCCATTTGTTGATAAGTAAGAATATCAACATAATTTTGAACTCATGATCATTATAATGTCATTAATTATGAACTTTTTGTATTATAGGGGGCATTGGATGTTAGGTGTATTTTGCCCAAATGAATGCACCTTATATTGGTTTTGCTCTTTATTAGGAAAAGTGCGTAAACCGTTTTCCAACTTATTAAACAGGTAAGTTGTTTTTTTATTTTTAGAAGTTTGTTATGTTTAATTTTAATTGTTTACACAAGTTTTATTAGTTCTTATATAAAAAAATGCAGTTCATGGAAACATTTTACAAATGAAAAGAAACCAACGAAAATCAAATATGTGGAAGTACAGGTAATTAGTTTTTATATTTTTGTTATATATTGGGTTTCATTATTAGTTAAATGTTTTATAACTGCAGTGTCATCGTCAAAATGGAAGCGTTGAATGTGGTTATTATATTCTACGATTTATGTACGAGATAATCACAACTGGGGAAACTACTGATTTTCATAAGGTTAGTTGTATTAACTTTTTTATATATTTTCATCCACTTTCTTCTATTTATTAATTTCATATCATTCAATATTATTGTAGGTATTCAATGATTCACAGTCATATTCTCAATCTGATATGATTCATATTCAATCTACTTTTGCGGACTATTTGTTAAGTCTGATTAAGATTTGAGGTATGTATACTAATATTTATAAATAATATTATATATGGGTTTAAAAAACTAACTCTTATGATATATTAGGTGTTTGAACCTACTAATAATCAAATGAATGCTTCAACAATAACAAACAATGAGCACGTCATATATTTCAGGTACGTGTATTTTAATTTTGCTTTACTGAGTTTTCTCAAGTGCCTCTGTAAAAACTGTTTTATTGAATCTACTAATAATCAAATGAATCCTTCAACAATAACCAACAATAAGCATGTCGTATATTTCAGTTACGTGTATTTTAATTCAGAATTAGTTATTATATTTCTTTTCATTGTTATTTCTTAAAATCATTTGTCTGTACAGTGACAAATCTGTAGGGTGGTACTTGGATCATGAACATAGAGATTCGTATAGCGAAATAACATTCACAAACACTAAAAATTGTCTCCCTTGAATGCACAGCAATATCTTCTAGGCCTTTTTATTTTTTATGCAAATAAATATCAAAAAATGATTGCCGAGAAGCATATCACATAATACCTGAAACAGCGCTTAGTGGGTTTGCACAAAGATAAAATAGAAGGCGTCAATTTTTAAGGTATGTTTCTTTATGTCTCTTCAATCTGCATTTGATTTCAATTTTCTAACCTATTTTTTGAACTCAAACTTATTTCTCTGTTATTCCATAACTTAAACAAATAACAATAGTGAATGGGTAATGCACGTCTATACAGAGCAAATATAAAAACCTGAGGTTGGGGGTGGTGGGGATCCTATGGTGAAAAGACACCCCCAACATCTTCAGTGGGGGAGGTGAGGAAGAGGTTGCATCGGCTGAGTGTTCCTGGAATTTTGATCAGGAGTCGTAACATTTCATTTTGGTAATTTACTTTGTGAAAAAATGAATGATTCAAATAAATTACACATTTTCATTTAATGTTTATTCATTTCACTAATAACTTGGATTGATTTTTTCACGCACATCTCCTTAGTTTCATTACTGTTTTGACAGGATTGGTGCTATCTATGGGAGGAAACTTACAATGATTGATACTGAGTATGGTTAGATTAAGAAAATGCACCATGTAGGTACGTGTATTTTAATTCTGCTTTACTTTGAGTTTTCTGAAGTACTTCTGTTAAAGCTGTTTAATTGTTTTTGTATACTTCGTTATTTTTTTTCAGGGTTCCGATTTGTTTGGAGGAGAAAATATATGTATTTTATTTAAAAAATAAATAAAATTTACGGCGTCGGTTATTTTAAAAACCGACGCCGAATATTTTTAAAAAAAAATTATTTACGGCGTCGGTTTTTTTAAAAACCGACGCCGATAGGGTTTTCCGCGTCGGTTTTTAGAAAAAACGACGTGGAAAATCCGGTTTAAATCGGTTTTCCGCGTCGGTTTTTAGAAAAACCGACGCGGAAAATCCTGTTATGATCGGTTTTCCACGTCGGTTTTTAGAAAAACCGACGCGGAAAACCTATTCGACTATATTTTCCGCGTCGGTTTTTTAATGAACCGACGCGGAAAATAATGTCTAAATGTAGCTTCGGCGTCGGTTTTATAAAAAACCGACGCCGAAGCTCATAGGCGAATTATTTTTCGCGTCGGTTTCTATGAACCGACGCGAAAACTCTATTTTTAACGTCGCCTATAAAGACTTCGGTTTATAACCGACGTTAAAAATTAAAAAAACCGACGCGAAAAAGTGTTTTTGCACTAGTGTCACCCCATGAAAATCTCACCATCACACACCTTACCCTTGGGTAATTTGATAGTGTAATAAAGGGTTATGTATCTAGAACCTAATAGTAAAAATTGTTATATTTTTATTCAAATAATGATTATATTTATCCTTTATTATTATTAATTTTTAAATGATTAGATAATGAGTGATAAAAATTAGATTTTGATATGATGAAACGCAAATAGTATTTTTGGGAAATGTATAGTTTTAATTAACACACTATATTTTAATGAATTAAATAATTATTGAAATAAATTATATTTTAATGAAATATTATTATTAAATAATATTTATTAAATATAAATTATAATTTTATGAAGTCAAAAATAATTTATATAAATGTCAGAAAACCATTATTTTCAAAAAAAATAATATTTTTCAATAAATTTGGGTTTTTTATTTAAAAGTGTAAATTCTCATAAATATATAATTATTTGGATAAATAAATAATATTTTCTAAATCATCACATCAAAATTATCCAATGGTTATTTTTTCAAAAAAATTAGAGACAGTCAAATCTTTAGGTCAAAATTAAATACGGTATAAATATACGGTGTTTATTACGACATCATAATGACCTAAAAGTGATGTAATATATGTCATAAAATGTATCAATGATGAAATATATATCCCCTTTAAAATAATTTGTTTTATATTATTTGATTAATTTTATAAACCCTTGATGAATCCTCCAAAACCTGTATTATATTTTAATATTTTAAAATCGATTTTTTGTAAATATGGCTCACTTACACATCACCAAGAATATTATTTTAATGATATATATTCTTAAACATGTAAAATAATGAAAACCAATTCACTTTGGTAGAAACCATGGTCAAAAACTATGGGAAGGTTTGTGCTTTTGATTACTTTATCATATAGAGTCCAAAACCTAATTTCATAAATTAATAAAGAACTATCCTCTATATTGCTATATAAACTCACCAAAAATCTCATTTTTATTCACTAAAACCAATTTTAGAATGAAATTACTCTATAATTTCCTATTTATATCCCTCACAAGGTTCACCCAATCTCTTAATAAGCTCCTCTCAAGCTTTTAGAAGCACCATCTTAAGGTAAGGGATCCTCTCCTTCTTCTCTTTATTCAAGCACTTTTTTTGTCTTATACCTTTTAAATCCAAATTATTCATGTTGTATTATGTTATTACATATCCCTATTAATTTAATTATGATTTAAAAGTGATTAGAGGCCCCTTTCACTCTCATTAATCTCTTTTATGAGTCATTATGTACCACTGTTATGTTGTCGAAATTATCCTATGATTTTGTATACCAAACAATTATGTAGTGAATACCCATCCCCATTTCCACTCAATGGTATTCACCTAGAAGTACCTATCCTTCATTTATTGGGTAATTCCATGTATGTATACTTCACTTATTAATATTGGGATTAAATGTGATGAAATACATCCTTATATTATATGATCTATGTGGCACACTTATGCATGTGCATGATATGAAAGTGATGGGTGGGGCTATAATTATATAGACCTCCAATGTAATGGGTAATGTTTTAATCTCATGATATGACATGTATTGTTCACAATAGGTTATCCTAAGCACACTATGTTATGTTGTCTTTTTGGTTATCATTGAATTAAATTTATGATATCATGTTTTAACTTGTTTCCATATTCTTATGTTGCCTTTATGTTATCATGTTATATCATGCCTTATTGTTCAAAATTATGATTCTCACACCTCTTATGATACCTTTATATTACCACTGGATCACATGCACTTATTTATCTTATGATATGCTTCTTTTATTCTCTTAATGTGTTTTATATCTCACCCCTTTATTATGTATGTCTTCATGTTATCTCATGCATTTTTAGAAGAATGATGGAATTTTAGGATCATGTTAAGGAAGTTTTCAATAATGTAGTTGTATTATTGAAAGTTGTTATTATATATACATAATTTCCCAAAGACACTAGGCTTCGCGATCTTTTGGTATTTTATTATGTGTACCTTTATGTAATAAATCCTGAATTAAGGTGTATTAAATATATGGGTTATCATAGTTAGTATCAGAGAAAATTCTAGTTATTTTTGGTATTAGGATTAGAAAAAGATAATAAAGTTATTTGGGATAATAATAAATATAGAAGAACATCCCTAAATTTTGGTAAAGTATATAGTAAGTTGTTTATAAGCAAATAAATCTTTTTTTTGGATACTATAAGTTGATGTGACTCAAGAATAGATGTGCATAGGGTTAATAACCCCAAAAAGGGGTGTATTGAGATGGAATCAATCATTACCTAGTGGATGAAAACCACTACTTGAAAACTGGGTTATATTCATAGAACTACAGCCATGATTTTCCAAAACCATGGATATAGGTATTTATGTTAAGGCTATATCCATGGTTTTTCTGAAACCATGGATATATGTAGTTTTTTTTCAAAGTTTATAGCCACGGTTCTCTGAAAACATGTCTATAGCATGAACTTATATCCACGATTTCAAGAAAATGTGGCTATATGTGGTTTTTAAAAGTTTATATCCACTGTTTTATCAAAACAGTGGTTATAAACTTCACCTATAGCCATTGTTTTCTTAAAATATGGCTATATGTTATTTTTATGAAGGTTATAACCACATATTTTTTATGGAAACATGGCTATAGCCTTCACCTATATCCACCGTTTTCCTAAACTATGGCTATAAGTTGTTTTCCCAAAGGCTATATCCATAGTTTTGATGGAATTATGGCTATATCCAATACCTATATCCATGGTTTAGGAAAATTGTGGCTATAGGTTTCCCGTATAAGTGTGGGGAAAAAATTTCACATCAGAATGTGGTGGGAAGACCTATTTCCAGGGGTATTTTTACTATTACAACAGTTTTTAAATATATATATATAACAATATATATACACACACTATATATTGGCTTTGGTGTAGTGGTAGCACCCCTAGTAACCCATAGAATAGTTATGGTGATCAAATCCATCTGGAAGCAATTTATTTTATATCTATAGCCTCAGTAGACAATAAGGAGGGCTATTGCCATGGTTCCAAAAACTATGGCTATAGGTGTTGTTTCCATGGTGGAAACTATGCATATAACCCATTAAACATGTGGTTATAGCTTTTTTCTATAGTGATTACAATAGGTTCCACGACCCACTAAAATCATGGTTATAGATTATAGCCACGATTTTGACCCCTATAGCCATGGTTTTGGACTATAGATACAAAAAAATCTACTTATGAATAGGAATTGTTGTACACTTGGTTTGATACTCCTAGGTAATATGCTTTGGTAAATTCACAAGATTCTTACAAACTATTATTAAGGGAACAAAAATGCACATAAGATTTTATGTTATGAAATAGATCATGGATAACTTATATTGAAACCTAGAAATCCATAAGTTAAATAATATATGTCATTTATGATTTATCCCTTTAATGTTCATGGTTTACCATTTATATCTTTAATAGTTTAAAAACACTCAGCCCTGGTTTTCATTTTATTTTTAGTCAATGGTTGATAATATGAGGAACCAAGTCAACAACCAATGTGAAGAAAAATGTAATGACTTCCCTAATGAAATGCCCAACCTAATGGGAGAAGAAATTATTAACTTTATGAAAATAATTTCTCAATTGACTCGTGTTTTAAACTGAAGCTTGAATCAGGAGGAATGCTTGAATCCCTCTAAGAAATTTCAAGTTGTAATTGAGACTTTTATGTGATAAAGGCCTCCAAATTTTAATGGAACTTTTAATCCTTTAATCATGGATCAATGGATAAACTCTATTGAAAAGACCTCCATCATCCTTCAATGATTTAAGAAAGAGAAGGGCGTGTTGGATGTTTATCATATGGAGGGAGAAGCTGATCAATAATGGACATTACTTAAAAATATGAAGCCCAAGGAAGATATTGAAGCAATGGAGTGGAAATAATTCCAAAAAATGTTTTTTGAAAAATATTTTTCTCGCACTCTCTAACTGAAAATGGATTGGGATTTCCTTAGACTCAATAAAAATGATAATTATTCCATCTGGGTGTATGAGAAAAACTTCACAAGAATTTCACAATACACATCTGGATTTTTTCATTTACCCTAAAATTAAATTTGACCATTTATTTTGTGGGATAAAGCTTAATCTATGAAAATTGTTGTCTATTTAAGGATTTGAAAATGACGACAAAATTTTCCAATGTTCCCTAAAAGTCAAAATATTGATCAGTGAATCTCAAGGTTCTCTTGGGACTGGAGATAATAAGTAGAGAATGGATTTTAATTCTACCAGTGAGATGGAAAAAATTCTTGGGGGTAAGAAATTCCATCATCCCATTTGTCAAAGTGTGGGAAGAACTATCCTAATAATTGTATAAAGGGGACAAGGAAATTATTTAGGTGTGGGAAATAAGGGCACCTAGATGGAGATTATCGATGGAAGAAACCCACCAATGTGATGGAAGAAAGAAATACTTCATTCAACCCTCGGCCTATTTTCCAATTTTTCAACTATAAGGAATAAATACACTCTATTAATTAATTCCCTAATCCAAGAGTTTTAGATGAAAACCGATGGAAAAACCCACCAAGGCCTGGAGAGAAATAGAGAGATTGTGAAATCAAAACTACTGAGGTGGATCCTGATAACAAAGTGATGATAGGTGATCTAGTTTATCATTCAATAATAGTGAATATACTTTTTGATTCTGGTTCTACAAATTCTTTCATTTCACATAATTTTATCATAATTACTCAAACACCACCTAAAAATATGGAATTTGAGTTATCAATGAATACAAATAATGAGTTAATTTTTGAATCCCAAGCATATAAAAAATCCCCTATCTATATTTGTGGGCTTAATTTTCTATAAAACCTTATGATACTCCCTTTAGTGGAATTTTATGCAATTTTGGGCGGGGATTATCTTTCCTTATATAGAGACAACATAAATTTCCAAGAAAAGAAAATCATTATTAGTAGAAATATAGGTTTTGGCATCAGTATTTTAATGTTGGTTTCTTATAAATTGATGTTAAAAGTAATAGGGGAAACTTTTATCATTGATTTTGAAAAAACATTAAATTAAAAGTTCTTTAGTAGTAGTTTTAATGTCGGTTTTTATGAAAACCGATGTTCAAAGTTATTAAAAAAATAACATTGGTTTTAATGAAAATCAACATTAAAATTAATATCAAAGACTTTTTAACATAGGTTTTCAAAAAAACTAACATTAAAGTCTATCTATTTATCATCAGTTTTTTTTTAAATGGAAGTTAAAACTCGTTTAAAAAATTCTTTAGCATTGGTTTTTTTGAAACTTGATGTTAAAATTCCTTTAAAAAGTTATACCAAAAACGTGAAGCCTTATTTTTCTTTCACTCGAAACCCTCTCTCTCAGCCGACTCTCAACTAGAAACAGTACCTAATGGATTTGAAAACCCTTTATGACCTTCAATTATCAATTATAGTCAATTTTAATCCACTTTTTATGTTCTTTCTGTTGAATATTTCATCCTTCATTCTTATTTCACGATCCTTGAACTATTACGGTCGACCCCCAACCGTGATTTGAGGTTTTTGTTGGATATTTATTTTACTTTTTTTCACTTTTTTTTATTTAATCTTGTAGAATTCACTCTATTTACATGGACTTAAATTGATTTTATCAGAATTCAGAAGGTATTTTTCATTATCTAGCTCCAAAATTTGTAAGTTTTTTTATTTTTGAAAATCAATTCTATATAATTTTTTATTATCATAATTTTTTGTAAGTTATTATATGTTTTTATGTTTAACTATTTGTTATGATAATTTTTTGTTATAATAATTGTTTGTAAGATATTTTTCATAATTTTTTGTATAATTTTTTGTAAGTTATTTATGAATAAATGTTTGTATAACTATTCTTATAATTTTTCATATAATTGTTTACTATGATAATTGTTTTTAAGTTATTTTTTATAATTTTTTTATAATTTTTTGTATAATTTTTTGGAATTCAGGAGCTATTTTTCATAATTTTTTGTACGTTATTTTTTTATGTATAATTATTTTTTATGATAATTGTTTGTAAGATAAATTATGTATAATTTTTTTCTATGAAAATTGTTTTTTATAATAATTTTTTTCAGTTATTATATGTATTTATGTTTTATAAATTATGCATAAGTGCTTCAAGGTTATTTTTTATTTTTGAAGATAAATTATGTATAATTTTTTGAAGATAAATTATGTATAATTGATTATTATTTTTTAAGATAATTTATGTATGATATGTTTAGATCATTATATATAATTTTTATGATCAAATGGTTATCAATAATTTTTTTTTTTTATTATATGTTTTTATGTTTAAAATTTATATGTTTTTTATATATTTTCAAATGTTTATATATTTTAATATATTCACATTTTATATGAAAAAGTATTTATTAATTTCTTGTAATTTTATAAATGAAATCTTCAAAACAAATATTTGATTTTCTATCAATGTGTGAAGTATTTGAATATGAGAAAGTTAAATTCTAGAGAAATCAAGAATCATCTCATTTTCTATGATTTTATACATAATTTACACATTGTATCTGACATGGTGAAATAATGGAAAATTCTACATATAATGTTGATAAAAATATTCAAAATGAGATAGAGGATCATATTGAATAATTAATTCATGATGTAGGTGTTGAAATCATTAAAAAGTAATAAATAGTTTAATGATTGTATGGAGATACTGAGAAACCATTGTTCTCAGGTTTCACAAAATATACAGTGTTATCAGCAGTTTTTAGAATATTTAACTTGAAAGCAAGAAATGGGTGGAGTGATAAAATTTTCTATGAGTTGCTTGAACTTTTAAAAGAGATACTTCCAAAAGGAAATGAGCTTCCAAATTACAATTATGAGGTAAATAAAATATTATTCTCATTGGGATTAGGGTATAAAATACTACATTATTTCTCCAATTATTGTGTGTCATATAAGAAGAAATATGAATGTTTATCAAAATGTGTTAAATATGGGACATCATGCTATAAGATGGATAAAAAATCAACTTTGATTCATTCTCATGTAATGGAGTCAAACCTCCTACTAAAGTAATTTTATACCTTCCAATAATTCCAATAATTCAGCTTTGATTTATTCTAAGGTACCAGAATCAAACCTCCTACTAAAGTAATTTGGTACCTTCTAATAATTCCTTATTTTAAGTGTCTATTTGAAAATTAAATTTATGAAAAAAGGTTAAGATGACATGAAAATTAGATCACTCTAATGGTAACTTATGTCACCCTATTGATTCACCATAGTGGAAGATATTTGATAAAAAATTTCCTAATTTTGGAAGTGAAGTTAGAAATATTAGAATGGGACTATGCATGAATGGAATGAATCTATATTGGATCCTCAATAGACAACATAGTTCATGGCCTGTTTTGTTGGTAGTTTATAAATTTTCCCCACAGATATGTATGAAGAAAAAATATGTTATTATGAGCTTGATTATTTTTGGAACAATACAATCAATAAATGATATTGATTTGTATCTTTAACCATTGATTAATGATTTGAAACTTCTATGGGAGACATGTGTTATAGTTTTTGATGCATACAAGAAAGAGTATTTTCTTTTGAGTTCTATGATAATGCTCACTATAAATGACTTTCCTACATATGGAAACTAATTTGGATACAATGTTAAGGTGTATAAATCATGTCTAATTTGTGAAGAAGAGAATTCATATTATCAATTACAGAATTAAATAAATACAATGTACACGGGACATCGAAGCCTTTTGCAAATTGATTATCCATATCATATATTGAAAAAAGAATTTAATGGTTGACACAAATATAATATTCCCTTGAAACCATTATTAGTTGAAGAATATTATGAAAGGGTGAAAGATATTGATTTCGCATTTGTAAATAAAGGATGTTATGGTTATCAAAAAAATATCTAGAAGAAACAGTCTATCTTTTTCAAACTACCTTATTTAAGATTTTTAGAGATAAAACATAAAATTGATGTTATGCATGTTGAGAGAAACATATATGATAGTTTGATTAGAACATGTTTAGACATAAAAGGAAAGAAAAAAATATGGATTTCATGTTATATTGAACTTGATATCCAAAAGAATACATTTTGGAGTTAGCTCCCACTATAAAAGGAAACATAACATATTTGTCTTCATATTATCACACATTAAGAAAGAGTGAGAAGGTTAATTTTTTTCAGTGTCTGTATGGTATTAAAGTACCTATTGGATATTATTTAAATGTAAAGAATTTGGTTTCATTGAAGGATTTCAAATTAATTGGTAGGAAATATCATGATAGTCATGTATTGATGAAACAAAAACTATTGATCGAACTTCATGGTATATTTCTGAAACCTATCAGAAATAATATAATCAGGTTATGTAATTTTTTCAAATCCATTTATAGCAAAGTTGTTAATCCAAATTTGTTATATGTGTTAGAGAATGAAGCTGCTCTTATACTTTGTCAACTAGGAATATATTTCCCACCTACGTTCTTTGATATAATGGTTCATCTGGTGATTCTTATAGTGTGTGAGATAAAAATATGTTGGTCTGTTTATTTATTTTTGATGTATCCTTTTTAATGATATATGAAAATTTTGAAGTGATATGTTAAAAATCCTCATAAACCAGAGGCCTCTATTGTTCAAAAATATGTATCGGTAGAGGTGATTGAGTTCTATACTAATTATTTGTATGAAGAGAAGCATATTGATCTCCATATATCTAGACATATGACAGTTGATAGTGAAGGTAGAGGGATTTGAGTCTTAAAAGTAAAGTTAATTCCATGTGATAAAGTGATGAAGGCACGTTTATAAATTTTGAACAAGACATGTGAGGTTCAACTATATATATCATCACATATTTATAAATTAAAGGTACAGTGTCTGAAAATAAATGAAAATTGGTTGTTTATTGGGAATAAAAAGACATTTATTTCATAAATAGAAAGTCATTACAGGTATATCTGTATCAGAAATATTGAAATTGTTGATAGGGGGTCTTCTCTTAATGTGATCACATGGCCTGGTTTTAATATTAATGGGTACACATTTTACATAAAAATCAATATGGTAAGAGTTCCATTTAAAATAATGGGGTAATGGTCATCATTAAAGCACTAAATGTTTTGAGTGAAAAATATAAAAACCAAATTTCTAAATCAATGTAATATTTTGGAGTTCTTGAGGATATATGGAAAATTAATTATACTAAATTTCGAGTCACAATGTTTAAGTGTAATTGGGTTGATAGTAATAGTGGTGTGAAACATGATGATTATGGGTTTACACTGGTTGATTTGAAAGGATTAAGTTATAAATAGGAACTATTTATCATGGAAACACATGCAAATAAAATATTTTATATCACTGATTCATCGAATGATTAGTGGTATATCATTTTGCAAGGGAAAATAATTCGTTTGAGTGATGATAATAATGGTGGTGTTTTATATTTATATGAGGTTTATTCATCTATTATGAGATTTCGGGATGATGATAATTACTATAATACAGACATAGTCCATGTTGTACAAAATGTTCGTGTTAAAGGGATATGGAAAAATATTAAATTACTCTTCTAATTATTCAGGTAAATATTTATATTTTATTTATTTTTTGAAACTTACATATGCAAACAAACTATTTTTTAATTATTAGATATTCAAATATATATATATATATTGATTATTTATATGATTTTTGTGTTAAATTTTCGATTCAACAGTTATGGTTAAACATTTTTTATTAAAAAACGTGACACACATCATTATGTTTTGGTTAAATTTATGTATATAAAAACTCTTTTTGGTAACTGTGATATTTAAATTTATAAATGGTTATATCATTGTAGAATTAATTTTTATATTTAATATTTTAAATTTCATATTTTTTGGTTAATAATCATGACATAATTATTATTATTTTTTGAAAATTACACATGTGTAACTCTATTTTTTTACTTACACATTTTTTTAATCACTGCTTTTAAATATTCACTTTTCTAATAATATGAAGGTAGATAGAATTTTATTACATTTTTTTATTTCAATGATAGACATATAGGTAGAGTAACATATACCTAGATATATACCTTTTTCATATTATTAAATATTTAGTAATATAATTGTTTAATGAAATAAAACATTTAATTTTCAAAAAAAAATAATTACAGGAATACTGATGCACCTCCTTCAGAGGAGTGTTCACCTTAATATATAGAGAAATAAATTTATAGAGTTGGTAGATGTGGTATTACATGTTTATGAAAACTTTCACTTGCTCATGGAGACTAGATAATACATATTAATTTTAATGATGATAATAACTCAACTGGCCCAAATGCAACACAATTTACTAGTTATATCACCATGTACAGCTATTTTAGGATTATAATTTTATATCCTGATTAGAATTTCATTAATGAGATGGAGAAAGAGAACCTGTGGGATTATATAATGGTAAAATATCTCAATTGATTTATTTTTATCTCATTTTTTAAGTATTATATATTCTAAATGAATAGTATTTAATTTATTCAATTACAGATGACATTAAATTTTAAAGAAATGAAATAAATTAAGAAAATATTTATATCTTTATTAGAAGTTTGTTGGAGATATTTTAAAACAAATTTGATAAAAATTTATGTTTTTGGGTATTTATAGAATGAAAACTCATTCCTTAAGTATAGGTTTTTAAATATAGATATATGAAAGAAATTTTTCACTAGACAACATGATGAAGTATTTCTAGTATGATAATTATTTTATATTGTAAAATTTATTGTATATTACCTTCTAACTTATTAGTTTATTATTATATAATATGCCTCCAAGATATCTCATCAAGATATATAGTTGTGGAATGTATACCATCATACTTTATCATGTGGAGGGTATCATTTATTGGAGGAGAAAATGATTGCAGAAAATTTTGATGCATTAAGAGCTCAATCTAGTAGTGGTTCAGAAGAGATCTATTTTAGTCCTCCATATCCCCCCACTCGCCATGAAAAATGGAAAATAACAAGAAGGAAATAAATTAAATGTATATTACATAGAAATCTAAGGAATTAACTGAAAGAATTGTAAGAAATTAATTTTTTTCATGAATTTTTGTATTTTTAAAATTAGAAGCACTAATATATCGTTTTAATTTTTCATTTTAGGATGACTTTTAGGTGAAAGATACATATGGGACTTTTATCCCTAAGGTTAGGATGTAAATACTAGCTATTAATTTAGGAAATCCAGAACACCCTGGCCACTTAAGAGGATATGAGGCAGGTTTCGGTATTAGGAAAGTTTTTTGTCATAAAAATAAGAAATCAAGATACCTATAATTTAATTCCTTAAAATCTAAGATTAAATACATGAAACAATCTATGGGTGATCAAATTAAATCATATATCCAAGATATGTTTGAACAATTGATGAGGTATTCATAGCCTACATAGGCTACCCAGCCTGCCTGCTCAAATCCTCTACCTCCTCATTTAGTCCCAACCTTATACTATAAGTTGTATGCTGGATATCCCTATGTATTATTGTATCCTATAGAGTTGTACATGTTTTTGGGGATTCTATACATCACCAACCTATGCAGTTGGGTCATGTAAGAATATCAGTACATGATATTATTGATTCAAATAGTCTATTGTCATTGCCTACCAGGGAGGTTAACAAAGTTTGAGATTGTATGGGTTATTTTTTATTTTGGATGGATAGTCTTCTTCACCATATGACATATGAGGTATGCAATGTTTTTTAAATATTATTTACATTTTATTGAAAATTACTTATAATTTTTTTGACATTTAATTTATACAGAAGTATCTAAAATAAAAAGAATTAGTACAAAAGAAACAAAGGTTCAAGAACCAACAACTTCAAATACTTCTAAGAATTCTGATAGGCTAAAAAGATTATCTCAGGTTTCTTCTTCCTTGGATAATATTTATGTGTTTTGGATGACATCTAATGTATGTGTAAGAGATTATCCATTGAGAATATTCAAAAAATATATCATGGATCTGGTTATTTTTTATGAGTAAAACATTCTTGTGTTACAGTTGTTTTTTATATAAGTAAATTTATGTTTCAGTTTGTCTTTCTTTAAATAAAGATGATTTCAATTGACTTGTTATATTTTTTATTTAATTGGGTATATATACACGCTTCTTATTCAAAATTATACCATTGGTGTTTATATTCTTATAGATCCAAAATATATTTCATTGGCTATTCAATATGTGAATACTTCTTCTAGAGTTATATATATATGTGAGAGGTCATCAAATATGAGGATTGGGTGTTGGTTTTTTTCATTCCTTAATGGGTAAGAACACTAAGATAATTATGAACTAATATTCATTATAATTTAATTAATTTTGGTCTTTTTATATTTTAGAGTTCATTAGATGTTATACATATTCTTCAAAAATAAATGCACATTATATTGGTTTTACTCTTTATTAGGTGGTGTTCATAAAAAAATTGACAACTTGTTAGATAAGTAGGTTTTATTATTTTTTATAAGTTCTTTATTTTAAATTTTTATTATTTAGAAATGTTTTTTAGTTGATATATACGAAAATGAAAGTCATGGAAAAAGTTTAACAAAGATCACTTGTTGATAAACCAGTCAAATAAAACCCAATACATGGAAGTAATGATAAATATATTTTATATTAGATAATATTTGGTTATATATATATATATATTGGTTTTTATTTTGAAGTTAATGTTTTATAATTCAGTGTCATAATCAAAAATAAAGTATGGAATGTGGTTATTATTTTTTAAGATTCATGTATGAGATAATCATAACTGGTTCAACAACTAAATTTGATAATGTTAGTTATATTAATTATTTTATATTTTATATCAAAATATTTTGTTTTTTAATCTTATATCATTCATTGTTATTTTATATTTTCAATGATGTCGAGTCGTATATGAATGATGAACTTACTCATATTCATAGTTTGTTTGCAAACTATTTGTTAAGTATGATTTTGAGTTAAATTATTAGGTTTGTATCTTTTAATTAAAGTTAAAAAATGAGTATTTTAAAAATAATTTTCTAATTTAAGTTGGTATATTATGTTTATTTTTACAGGGTTTTTAACTATTGTATAAAGGGTTATGGATTTATAAAACAATCTTCACACTACACAAGCCTCTAATGCATCTATTTTAAGATTCATGTTTGAGATAATCACAACTCAGATGATTTCTAAAATTGATAAGGTTAGTTATATTAATTATTTTATATTTTATATCAAAATATTATATTTTTTAATCTTATAAAATTCATTGTTATTTTAGATTTTCAATTATGTCAAGTTGTATACAAATAAATAACTTATCCATCTTTGAAGTTCGTAAACTATTTTTTAAGTATGGTTAACATTTAAATTATAAGGAATATCTCTTTTATTTAAATTTTAAAAAATTAGTAATTAGAAAATCATTTTTTTATTAAATTTTTTATATTCTGTTTGTTTTTACAGGTTTCTTGTTTGCAAACTATTTTTTAAGTTTTGTTAAATTTTAAATTATTAGGTATGTATCTTGTAATTTAAGTTTAAAAAATTAGTGTTTATGCAATCATTTTTTGATTAACATTTTTAAATCTATTTTTTTACAAGTTTTAGATGTTTCAGGTATGTATATTTTAATTAAAGTTAAATAAATGAGTGTTTATACTAATTGTTTTCTGCTTTTAGTTAGTATATTATGTTTAGTTTTACATGGTTTTTCTTTACTTTAAGTTAGTTTATTAGGTGGGGTACATAAATATTTTAGAAATTTGTTAAACAAGTAAGTTTTATTCTTTTTTATAAGTTCTTTATTCTTAATTATTATCATTTATACATGTTATGATAATTGATATATGAAAATACAGGTCATGGAAAAGGTTTTAAAATGATCAATTGTTGATACAAAATCAAAATAAAATCAACTACATGAAATTATTGGTAAATATATTTTATATTAGATAATATATGTTTTGTATTATATATATGTGTTGGTTTTTATTTTCAAGTTAATGTTTCATAACCACAATTTCTTCATCAAAAAGGAAGGGTAGAATGTAATTATTTTTTTTTAAGATTCATGTTTGAGATAATCACAACTGGGATGCCAACTGAATTTTATAAGGTTAGTTGTATTAATTATTTTAGGTTTTATATCAAAAGATTCTATTTTTTAATCTTATAACATTCATTGTTATTATATATTTTCAATGAGATTGATTTGTATAAAAATAAAGAACTTTCCCATCTTTGAATTTTGTTTGCAGACAATTTTTTAAGCATGGTTAACATTTAAATTATAAGGTATGTCTCATTTATTTAAATTTTAAAAAATTAGTAACTAGAAAATAATTTTTTTCTTAAAGTTGGTATATTCAGTTTTTTTTACAAGTTTCTTGTTTGCAAACTATTTTTTAATTTTGGTTAAATTTTAAATTATCAGGTATGTCTCTTTTAATTAAAGTTTAAAAAATGATTAATTAGACAATAATTTTTTTCTTGAAGTCAATATATTCTATTTTTTACAGGTTTCATATGTTTCAAGTATGTATCTTTTAATTAAAGTTAAATAAATGAGTATTTATACAATTTTTTCCCTATTTTAGTTGGTATCTTCTATTTAATTTTACAGGGTTGTTCTTTTTAAGTTAGTGTATTTTGTTGTTTTTACAGGTTGTCAGATTTTTTTGGACAAGGTAATAAAAAATAATTTCCCACTTTCCACATCGATTTTTTTAAAAATTGATATTTAATCCTATAAATAGGACTTTTGATGTCATCTTTTCATGAAAACCAACATCGAAAGTATATTTAAACATCAATTTTCATTCAAAACCAACATTGAAAAACACTTACAGATAGACTTTACATGCTGTTTTTTTTAAACAAAATTTAATCCTATAAATATGAATTTAGATGTCAGTTTTCATTCAAAAGTTACATCAAAAAACACTTCCAGATAGATTTTAGACATCGGTTTTTATAAAAATCCAACATTAAAATCCTTTTAAATAATAAATAAAAAAGTATTTTTGTGTCGGTTTTCTAGGGAATCTGATGTGGAAAGTGCCTTTCGACATCATTTTTATAAAAAACAACATCAAAATCCTTTTAAAGTATCCAAGAAAAAGACTTTTGGCTTTGGTTATTATAAAAAAATGATGTCAAAAGACACTTTCCACATTGGTTTTTTTAGTAAACTAACATGGAAATTTATGTAATTTATTTTTAACATCGATTTTCCTATAAAAATAACATTGAAAAATATATTTATTTTAATTCTTATTAAAATTTTAACATTGGTTTTTTTAAAACTGATATTGAAACTCTTATTTTTAACATATCCTAGGTCAAATTCGGTTAAAAACAGACATTAAAATTTAGAAAAAAAATGATATTAATTTGTGGTTTCTACTAGTTTACCATCTATATCATGAATAACCCTCTAATTATATATAATTTCAAGGAGTAGGATGAATATTACTTGGTACCAAAATATCAAACAAGGATATTATTTCCTTGAGAGAAATCATATCTAGATCAAATGATTAAGACTAAAGAAAATATCATCATTGATGACATGCCCATTATAGGGGAATACACTGATATGTTTTCTGAAGAATTATATAGTCTTCTTCCTAGGTATGAGGTTGAGTTATCAATCAAGATCATACCCAAATCTTTGACAATGTCCAAGAATCCATATAGAATTATTTTTATTAAAATTGAGGAGCTGAATAAAAAATTACAGGAGAATCTGGATAAAGGGTTTATACATCCAAGTGTTTCGCCATGGGGTGCACCAGCCCTCTTCATCAAGAACAAGGATGGGTAAGTACACCTATACATTGATTATCATGATCTTAACATGATCATGATAAAAACAAGTATATTTTTCCATATATTGATGACTTTTTTGATCAGCTACTTGGAGCCTAGTAATTCTCTAAGGTGGATCTTTGGTTGAGATATTATTAAGTAAAGGTGAAGAAGGATGATATCTATAAGACCGCTTTTTATACAAGGTATGAGCACAAAGAGTTCACAATGATGTCATTTTGACTCAATAATTCTCCAGAAATATTCATATACTTGATGAATAAAGTCTTTAGAGATTACCTTGAAAAAATTGTGGTAGTATTTATAGATGATATTCTTATTTACACATAAATCAAGGAGGGACATGAGAAGGATTTTAATTCTTTACTGAAAACTTTACAAAAGGAAAATTTATTTGTGAAGTAAAATAAATGTGAGTTTTATTTGGAGTAAGTAACTTTCTTGGTATATGTTATAATCAATAATGTGATATCAATAGTTTTATAAATATATGAAATTAAATGATGTCCCAAACCAACATATGTGATAAAAACCCGAATTTTCCTTGGATCGTTTGGGTACTATCATCGATTTGTGAGAAACTTCTCACAATTGTCAAGCCAACTAACTAATATTACTCATAAAGGATTCAAGTTTTTCTATAATAATAAATGTGTGGAAATCATTAAATAGATAAAGAAAAAGGATAATCACTACATCTATGTTCACATTACCCACCTGTGGGGAAGGATTTGTGATCTACAATGATGCATCCAAAAATGTATTGGGTTGTTCACTCATGTAAGATGAAAATTTGATAGCCTAGACCTCCCTCTAATTAAATATCCATGACCAAAACTACCTATCACATGATCTAGAATTGGTAATAGTGATCTTCGCATTGAAGATTTGGTAACATTATCTCTATGGGGAGAAGTGTGATATATATATATATATATGATTATAAAATCCTCAAGTATATATTCACATAAAAGGAGATAAATATACACTAATGAAGGTGGTTATAGGTGATCAAGGATTATGATAATTCAATCTATTACCATCCTAGGACAGCAAACAAAGTGTCAGATGATCTGAGTATAAAGGATCTTTCAACTCTATCCAGGATGAGGATTGTAAGGGATACAATATTTTTGGACATGAAAAGGATGGATATGGGAATAATAAAAGGATATTCATATTACCTTGCTCAAATAACTTCTCAACCATCTATTCTTTATATTATCAAGGAGGTCCATAAAAGATTATGATTTGTTATAGAATAATGTAGTGAATATTCTTGAGTTCAACTTTTCTGAAGATGGAGTTATAAGGTTTGGAACTTGGATATATGTCCCATAAAAACCAGAACTGAAGAGGGAACTTCTAGATTATGTTCATATCTCATCCTTCTCTATTGATCTAGGAATCACTAATATGGATTGGGATTTGAACCAAAACTTCTGGTGGGATAACATGAAGAGGGAGATTATAGAGTTTGTATCATGATTCTTTATATGATAGTAAGTCAAGATAGGATGATAGAAGTATAAGGGTATTATGAAATCATTTCCCATACCAGTATAGAAATAGGAAAACATAACCAATTATTTCATTGTAGGGCTCCTCAGAACCCCTAAAGGCAATAACACCATTTTTGTGGAAGTCAATCACCTTACTAAGTCGGTGCATTTCATTGCTATCAATAAATATTTATCTCTTTTCCAATTCTCCAATATATACACAATGAAATTTCTAATACTTCATGGAGTTTCACTCTCTATTGTATCTAATCGAGATATGAGGTTTACCTAAAGGCTTTAGAGAAGTCATCAACAAGCATTAGATATATAATTGAGATTCCTCACTATTTGTCACCCTCAGACAGATGGTCAGTATGAAAGAACCATTCAAACTCTGGAGTATATACTGAGATCATGTTCAATGGATTTCTAAGGATGTTGGTACCATCACCTTCCCCTAGTGGAGTTCTCATATAACAACAATTTCCATTCTAGTATTCAAATGGAACATTATGAGGCTCTGTATGGTAAGAGGTGTTGGACTCCAATATACTGGGATGAAGTTGGAGAGAATATGCTAATGGTACCTGATCTTATCCAAGTGATGATAGAAAATTTTCAAATTAGTTAGCGTTGTATAAAATTTGCAAAAAGATGACAAAAAATTTATGCAGGATATCATCAAATAAATCTGGGGTTTGAAGTTGGAGATAAATTATTCCTTTGTATATCACTATAGAAGAAATTAACGAGGTTTTGGAAGAAGTTAAATATTGTTCCTAGATACATTGGCCCCTTTTATATCCTTGATTGCATCGGAGCAGTGGCATATCGACCAGCACTCTCAACTAACTTGTCTCAAGTACATGATGTGTTCTATGTATCCCTCTTGAGTAAGTACATAACAGAACTCTCACATGTATTGAATCCCTAGGTGGTATCATTGGAGAATTATATTTCATATGAGGAGAATATGGTGAGGATTATAGATCATAGATACATGGCTCTATGAAACAAAACAACTCACCTTGTCAAATTGTTATGGCAGAACCACAAGTTTGAGGAAACGACATGGGAACCAGAAGAGGTGATGAAATAGAAGTACCCTCATCTATTTTAGTGTATGAAAAGAAAATTTCAAGGGAAAATTTTCTAAAGGGTGGAATAATTTGATGACCCAAAATTTTATAAATGAAATTATCTCTTTTGAAAAAATAAATGCATTATTAAGTAATAAAGTTATAGAAAACACATGCACTATTTTAGTTATTTTGGAATGTTCTATCATGTAATATTTAAAAGACCATTAAGAATCATAACCAATGATAATATATTCATTTAACAATGATAATATGACTAGTATATATAAAGGGTTGTGATAAAATCCAATTGACACAGATGAAAGAAGCGATGACCTCAACCAGTAGGATCATATCCTATGAAGATCACTTATTAGAGCTTTTGGGGGAGATAAAATCACTGATATTTTCCCTTGACCAATCCCAATAAAATATTCAAAAACTAAATCATGGGAGAAACTATTTATGGGAGAATTTCAAGCTCTCTGAGATCACAGCCCAAACTATGTTCATCGAACCACCCCATGAAAATCTCACTATCACGCACCTTACCCTTAGGGAATTTTCTAGTGTAATAAAGGGATGTGTATCTAGACCCTAGTAGTATAAATTTTTGTATTTTTATTAAAATAATTATTATATTTATCCTTTATTATTACTACTTTTTAAATGATTAGATAATGAGTTTGACAAAAAATAGATTTTGATACGACAAAACACAAAGAGTATTTTTGAGAAATGTATAGTTTTAGTCAAGGAGATTTATTTTAATGAATTAAATAATTTTTTAAATAAATTATATTTTAATAAAATATTATTATTAAATAATATTTAATAAATATAAATAAAAAATTTATGAAGTTAAAAATAATTTTTAAAGGGTCTGAAAACTGTTATTGTAAAAAAACAGTATATTTCAACAAATATGGATTTTTTATTTAAAAGTTTAAATCCTCATACTTAGAGAATTATTTGGATAAAATAAATATTATTTTTGAAATCATCACATCAAAATTATCCAATGGTATTTTTTTATAATTTTTGGAGACAATCATATTTTTGGGTCAAAATTAAATACAGTATAAATATAGGGTGTGTAGTATGACATCATAATGGACCTAGAGTGATGTGATATATGCCATAAAAGGTATCTAGAACCAAATATATATATTTACCCATTAAAATAATGTGTTTTTAGGTTATTTTATTAATTTTATAGACCCATGATGAATCCTTCAAACCCTATATTACATTTTAAGGTTTTAAAATCAATTATTTGTAAACATGACTCACTTTCACATAACCAAGAGTATTATTTTAATGATATTGGTTATTAAACATGTAAAATAATTAAAACCACTTCAATTTGGTAGAAACCATGGGAAGGTATGTGGTTTTAATTACTTTATCATATAGAGTCCAAAACCTAAGTTTGGAAATTAATAAAGAATTATCCTCTCATTTACAATATAAATTCACCCAAACTCTCATTTATCTTCACTAAAAACCATTAAAGAAAAAAATTATTTTCTATTACATATCTATATCCCTCCCAAGGTTCCCCCAATATCTTAATAATATCCTACCAATCTTTTAGAATCACCCTATTAAGGTAAAGGATCCTCTACTTCTCCTCTTTATTCAAGGACCTTTTCTATCATATGAATTTTAATTCCCAATTGATCATGTTAGATTATGTTATTACATATTGTAACGTCCCGGTTCTGAAATCCACCCAGAGGTGCTCTGTACCCGGTTGGTCACATGGCCTCAAGCGCATTTCCCTGAATGCTAGAGTCTGCCGACTAGCAGCGAGGGCCTTGGGTATGATAGTGGGGAAACAATGCCCTCATTGGAAGAGTAACACAGCAGAAGTAAAACAGATATAAAATAGCAGAAGTAGTAATAATCCATACAAAAGGAAACAGCGGAAGACTATAAATAATAAACTGGAGAAAACATATATATATACGAATGATGCATGATATATATGTCTAGGAAAGCATCCAAACAAATCACAATGCTGAAATACAAACAGTAATAAACCAAAGTACAAAAGAAAAACAGATGACAGCTCCTCAGCATCGCAAGCCTCAACTTGGTCTCATTCTCTCCAGCTCCACAGCACTCAAGTACCTGAAGTAGAAGGGTGCTTTACCTTATCTAAACCTACAGTAATATAATCTATTTGGGCCCAAAAGCATGGACCAAACAGGGTGTGAGACTAAATCCCAGTAGGCAACCACCACGATATATGTGCCTAACAGTCAGTGAATATATGGTAGATAATAAGAAAAATAAGGCTGTAAACAATCCACAATTTCAATTGCATTCAATTTCATATATCAAGTAAACAGCTAATCAAGCAGTAAAACACAAACAAGTAACCCTCTGGGAAGTACTCACAGCCTATCCCCTCTGGTCCTACCTAGAAACACAAGTAACCCTCTGGAAAGCACACACAGTCTACCCCTATGGTTTAAATTACAAGGATATAACAAAGACTCTCTAAGGAAGCACTCATAGTAAATTCCCCTTATAGTCTAATATAAATAAAGAATCTCTAGGGAATCACTCACAGTCAATTCCCCTCATAGCCAAAAGAGATAAAGACTCTCTGAGGAAGCTTACACAGTCAATTCCCCTTATAGTCAAAAGTGATAAAGACTCTCTAAGGAAGCTCACACAGTAAAATCCCCTTATAGTCTACTACACCAGGTTCTCACAACCTTGTGTAAGTCAAACGAGCATAGCAATGCAATACGGCCAAAGTAAACCTCAAGAACTACTTGTCTAAATAGTCTACATCATATCAAACATTTTAGATAAAATAATCACTCCATCCTACAGTACTAGGCATGGGAAAACATCAAGGAATCCTAACAGGCTAAACAGGACCAAACGGTCGTAAACAGAATATGCATGGAAAACACTTCCAAATCATAGAAATCAACCCTATTCAAATCCAATTAACCTCTACTCATGCATACCAGGATAGCAAGCAATTAACAAGGTTAAAGCGGTAAACATGCAATACCCTGTTCAAGGGTATTGGACAAAATTGCACATATATCTCAAAGATTTTCAACATAAAGGAACAAACCACCTACCTCGGTGTTGGGAGATCGATATATGTGAACCTCAAGCCTTGAATCACCCAAGAACACTTTAGATCTACAAAAACCTCTAAAAAATTCAACCGAAGATAAATCTTTAAAGAGGAAGAATCAAGAAGTGAAGATATAGAAGAAGGAATAGATTACCGAGTTGGTCCCAACGCAATCGACAGCGGTCAATTCGGAGAACGGGTACTCGATCGGGGTCTCGGGGAAGATCTGCATCATACAGATGCTCTCGGTCGAGTTCAGCGGAGAAGAAGATGTTTATGTCGATAATACGTGACCCCGGTCCATTTAATGAAAGAAAAGAAAGTACACGACATGTACTTTTGACGTACATGGAGTGTACTTTCCCTTACCAAGCTCTGCTTTAGGCGGCCTCTAGGTCACCACACACGATCATGTGCACGGCCATTACACGGCCAGCACACGGATACTTGTGGTGATAGAGTACACAACGTGTACTCATGAAGTACATGGTGTGTACTTAAAAAATTTCTAAAAATACCTCTTTTTCTCAAAAATGACCAGAAAAGAAAACCATACCTAAAAAGAAGATCTGGGTTCTTACAAACTTCCCCCCTTAAAAAAATATGTCCCTGAATTTCCCTAGCAAGGCGGCATAGAAGAAGAAACCCCAAACAGCTCAGGCCACTGCGATCGTACATCCACCTTCCTCTCCCAAGTCTCATCATGTACTCGCTCGTGCTGACATAGCACTCATACCAAAGGAATAGACCAGCCATGGAGAACCTTCGTACTTTGATCGACAATCCGGATAGGATGATCCTTAAAATATGCATCCACTTCCAACTCAACCTCCTCGGGTTGGAAGACATGAGACAAGTATGAGAAGTAACGTCGAAGCTGAGAAACGTGGAAGACATCGTGCATATCTCGGTACCTCTGAGGTAACTGAAACCGATAGGAAACCGGACCAACTCTCCCCAAAACCTCAAACGGCCCAACGTACCTCGGTGAAAGCTTACCCTGTATCCTAATCCTTATGTTCCCCAACCTCGGTGTAACACGCAGGAAAACCTGATCCCTGACCTCGAACTCCAAAGGTCATCTCCACTGATCAGCATAAGATTTCTGTCGAGACTATATGGTTTCCATCCTCTTCTGAATAAACTCTATCTGCACGATGGTCTCCTGGACAAGACGAGGTCCCAGAATAGCTACCTCTCCTACCTCTAGCCAACATAGGGTTGATCAATATGGCCTACCGTATAAAGACTCATAAGGTCTCATCTGAATAGTTGCTTGAAAACTATTATTACGATAAAACTCCACAAGAGGTATATGCTTCTCCCAAGAACCTCCAAAATCCAGAATACATGCATGAAACATGTCCTCAAGAACCTGAATCGTATGCTAAGATGGGCCATCCATCTGGGGATGGTAATCTGTACTCAAAAGTACCTATGTACCCAAAGCCTTCTGAAGCCCCTTCCAAACCCGAGAAGTAAAACGTGCATCTCTATCAGAAACAATGGAGTGCGTAACTCCATGTAAGTGCACAATATTCCAGATGTATAATCATACTAGATCATCAACACTAAAGGTCTCCTTGACTGAAAATTAACTTTTTTATTATCAAAACACTTTTGAGGATAAAGTGAGAAACCACATGATCCAACATTACAATCAAATAAAACCATAAAGAAGAATAACCCGGATCAAGACTACATGATCTGCCCCTCCCCAGCGATTACACTAAAGGTCTCCTTGATCAGCAAGAAGTGAGAAACCTTCATGAGTCTGTCAATGATAACCCATACTGCATCATTCCCTTAAGGTGACCTCAGTAACCCTATCACAAAATCCATCATGATGTCATTCCACTTCCACTCGGGAATAGGTAACTGCTGCAAAAGCCCTGCTAGTCATTGATGCTCCTCATTCACCTTCTGATAGGTGGAACACCTCATGAAGAAACCATAAAAATCTCTCTTCATGCCTGGCCACCAATATTGATGGTGTAGATCATGATACATCTTGGTGACACTGGGATGAACTGCCCAAACCGAGGAATGAAAGCTCTGCATTAGCTCCTCGCGTATGTCTGCTGGAACCCATACGCACCCCTAGAAATGCAAGATCTCATCCTCGCCTATATTCCATCCAGTAATAGGGTCCTCTCCTGACACACTTTCCCATAGGACTAGGCCTTCAGAATCTGATAGCTAGCTCATTCGCACTCGATCAAGAAGAGTAGAGGTAACAGCTACAGAAGAAAGAAACATCTGCCCCCCGTCTGTCGTGCACCTCCAAATGCATCTCAGAGAATAGATCCATAAGATACCACTCACTGCTGGCTTCTTGAACTGTTTGTATCTGAGTCCTCCAACTCAACGCATCAGCCACGGTGTTGCCTTTACCAGGTGTATAGGAAAGCTCAAAGCCAAAATACTGAAGGTACTCAACCCACCTACACTGTCTCAGATTTAGGTCACGCTGAGTGAAGATGTACTTGAGGCTTTTTGGGTTGGTGAAAACCACAAAATGTTCTCCCAGAAGATAATGTCTCCAACAGCGTAAGGCATGAACATCTACCGCCAACTCGAGATCATGCATCGGGTAACTTCTCTCATGTGGCCTCAAATGTCGAGACCCATACGCAATGACTCCTTCCCCCTACATAAGCACAGCTCCCAACCTGATACCTAAAGCATCACAGTAAATAGTATAGCTCTTACCTAGCTCTGTTAAGACTAGTATTGGTGTTGAATTCAATCTCCCTTTCAGCTCCTGAAAGGCCGACTCACAATAATCTGACCACAATAACCTTGCACCCTTCTTAGTCAGACCTGTCAGTGGTGTTGCTAAGCGTGAAAAGTCCTATATGAAATGTTTATAGTAACCATATAGCCCTAAAAAACTCTGTTCCTCAAAGACATTCTTCGAGTGCTACCAGGAAAATACTGCTCTCACTTTCCTTAGGTCGATTAATACTCCTGACTCCAAGATAACATGACCCAAAAAGTGAATCTCATCCATCCAAAAGTGGCATTTTGGGAGCTTAGAATATAACTAATGCTCTCTTAGTGTACTCAAAACGATCTCAATATGGGTATCATGGTCGTGTTGAGTGTGAGAGTACACCAAGATATCGTCCATGAAGACCACCATGAAGGAATCCAAGTATCGATAGAACACTCGTTTCATCAGTTCCATGAAGACTACAAGCACATTCGTGAGACCGAAAGGTATAACCACATACTCGTATAGACCATACCTACTCTAAAAGGCTGTAAGAGGTACATCTGATGGTCTAACGCGCAACTAATAGTAACCAGATCTCATTTTAATCTTCGAGAACACTCGGTCTCCTTGAAGCTGATCAAAGAGATCATCAATCCTCGGCAAGGGATATCGGTTCTTGACTGTCAACTGGTTCAGCTTCCGATAGTCTACAAAAATTCGGAGGGTACCATCTATCTTCTTTGCAAATAGGACAAGTGAACCCCATGGAAAATTACTGGGTCGGATGAATCTCTTTGCCTGCAACTCCTCCAACTACTTCTTGAGCTCCTGTAACTCTGGTGTAGCCATCCTATAAGGAGGAATGGACACCGGTTCTGCTCCTGGAACGATCTCAATAGAAAAGTTTACCTCATGCTCCGGAGGAAAACCTAAAAATTCCTCTAGAAAGACATCCCTGAAACGATCCCCCACTGGAGGAAAGTCCATCTGTGAAGTTCCCTGGTCATCCAGATAAAGACTAGCAATTTGGCCTGTAACTCCACCCAACCCATGATGCTCGGGTCCTGCTCTGCTCTCCTAGACATCTCATTCGCCCTTATGAAGAAACAATCCACCCTCTAGTGATGTAAAACTCACCCTGTGGCGATAACAGTCGACGACTGCCTAGAAGGGAACTAACCAGTCCATTCCGAGAATGACATCATAGCCTGTCATCTCTAGAACATATAGGTCCCATAAAAAGTGACACCCACCAACCTCTAGAGGTCACTCCTTACACTAACGCACACTAGCCGTTCTAGTCCCTAACGAAGTGTCAAGCATAAAGATATCAGCAGAAGAAAAGATGCAGATCCCAAGGCTCTCCACAACAGAAATAGACATACAGCTATGGGAAGCCCTTGTATCGAAAAGAGCAGAAGTTAAAACTGAGGCAACTAAGATCGTACCTCGAACTGCAGAAGGTCCAGGATCTTGCTCCTACTGGGTCTGCTCCACTACAAAAGTCTAACCTACATTGCGGCCCTATGACCCTATCTGACCACTCTGAGCTGATCCAACCTGTTGTTGCTAAAATACTAGTGACTGACTACCACAGCCAAGACCTCAACCTCAGCCTGAACGGTCGGAAGAACTCTAGTTCCCAGACTGATAAGAAACCAGTGGTGCTTCCCCTGAACGAGGAGTCATAGAAGACCCCCTGTCACCAGCTTCTGGTGAGAAGATCTGACAAAAATCCGGCAGATGACCCATCTTTCCGCAAGATCGGAACTCCACTGGGTCTCTCAGGCAATGTGGACTCGTATGCCCTCTCTTCCCGCACTAATATCATACCACCTGGATATCAGAAGATGCATCCCGCTTACTCGGATCTCCACATGCAGTCTCCCTATGGCACTTCCTGCTATCAGCTGGCGGAGCACTAACTCTAGATGTCGAATCGCCCTGGCTCATAGCTCTAGAATCCCTCAAATTGCACTCAGTGATCAATGCCTGGTTGACTATAGAAGATATCTAAGTCAACCTGAAGATATTCACCTAAGATCAGATGTCCTTCCTAAGACCATACTCAAACTTTTGTGCAAGGAACAACTCATATCCCCCTAGAAATGGTGTAAAGTGATGAAGATTGGGTGAAGAGAGAGTAATACTCCAAAACATAAAGAGTACCCTGCTACAAACTCATAAACTCTCGGGATCGATCGGCCCTCAACATATCTGGGTAGAAGTAATTGTAGAAGGTACACTGAAACTCATCCCAAGCCATATTCTGCTGGAGTCCCTCTGGTGAGATCACATCCTACCACCTCTTGGAGGAGTCTCAAAGCATGTAGGTAGTGAGTTTGACCCTCCTCTTTGGAGGCATCTCTAGATGCTTGAATATCATCAACGTGGATTCTATCCATGACTATGCATCCTGGGGTCCTCCATCCCCTAAGAAAGTGGGAGGATGATACTGCTGAAAGACCCGTGTCAAATATGCCATCAACGAGGCAGGAGGCGGCATTCCCTAGAAGATCTGCATCATCCTTATAAATCCCTCCCTGAACTATGTATCGGCACCTATTTCAAGTATAACTACTAGTGCCAAGAATGGCACAACTGGAGGATTTTCCGATAGTCCCTGATCAGCCATATCTGGTGTCTGATCACTGCCCTATAACTGGTGGACAATCGGAGGATGTCTCGATGGCGTGACTCTGCAAGGTCAAGCGCACACCTTAAATCAAGATTAATAGGGACTGAAACCTAGAAGTGTAAGAAAGGAATAGGATAAAGAAAGCATTCAAGTTTTTCAAAACATGGTTACACGGCGTTTATAATGCCTACACGGCGTGTTCCCTTAAGCCTTTAACATGGGTGTGTACTTCTGACAACCTAGGTCATGTAACACCCCATAACACGGTGTTTTTTCCTCACACACAGCGTGTACTTGACTTCTCTTCCCCTGCCCGAGTCCTTCTACATGACTAAGCTACACGGTTCTCCTAGAACAAGACTACATGGTGTGTTCTTACCATACACGACATGTACTAGATGAGCTTCACCGACCCGTGTTGTTAGTGACATGGTCGGTTACACAACTGACTCTACGCGGAGTGTTTATATTATGCACGGTGTGTACTAGGAGATTTTTTCGACCCGTGTTGTTCATTACACAGCTGGGCACAGGATCTAATCACACGGTGTGTACGTTCGGTACACGGCGTGTTCCACCAAGGTTTCTTTCCCAACCCCGTGTCTCTGCCCACACAGCCAGTGACACTGTTAGAGACTACACGGCATGTACATACAGTACACGGCATGTACTTAAGAAAAATAGTTTCTTCCCGAACAAAAGAACACATGGCGTGTATTTAACATTACACGGCGTGTATTCTGGGTTTTTCCAGACAGTAAAGCTCATAAACTACTCCGAAACCCAGAAAACACTGAATGAACATTAAAGTGCCAAATTCTGATATGTGAGGTCCCATACTCCCCACGAATCAAATCTTGGTATCTTATACATGTCATAAACAAGGATAACAAGGCAATAATCCACCAAATTATGGTCCATGAGGGCCCATAACACCTCAAGAACCAAAGTTTGGCGTTCATTCAAACAAAACCTTACACAAAAAATACCCTATCAAACAGCAGGTATTTTTTTATCAAGTCATCTATCAAAATAGCATGCATATCTAGCACAACATCTATCACAACAACATGCAATCGCTAATGCAACCTAAATGGCATGGCAAGAATGCATGACATGTGATTTCTAGAAAGTGCCTATATGATGCATGAGATGGCATACCCTTATCTCATCGGGTTGCAACAGAAATAGAACCTCAATAATATCAACAATAACAACACAAAACATGTGAATCACTCAAGGTGAAATCAAATCAACTGAAATGATTGCAAAACCAGAAAACTTGCAATAACGAGGTAGATTGGCTTTTCCCTGTACGTAGGTTAGCTAATTTCAGGCACAGTTTATTAACAAGTACCAATTCCATCATATCCCTATCTATAGGCTCCAAATAGCAAGTCAAGAGAAAATAATTCCTTTGATACCACTTTATAACGTCCCGGTTCCGGAAGACGCCCAGAGGTGCTCCATACCCGGTTGGTCACATGGCCTCAAGAGCATTTCTCCAAATGCTAGAGGCTGTCGACTAGCAGTGAGGGCCTTAGGTTTGATAGTGGGGAAACTATTCCCTCATTGTTAGAGTAACACAGCGGAAGTAAAACAGATATAAAATAGCAGAAGCAGTAATAATCCATACAAAAGGAAACAACGGAAGGCTAGAAATAATAAACTGGAGCACACACACACACACACACATATATATATATATGAATAATGCATAATACATATGTCTAGGAAAGCATCCAAACAAATCACAATAATGGAATATAAACAGTACTAAACCAAATTACAAAAGAAAAATAGATGACATCTCCTCAGCATTGAAAGCCTCAGCTTGGTCTCATGCTCTCCAGCTCCACAGCACTCAAGTAACTAAAGTAGAAGAGTGCTTTCCCTTATCTAAACCTACAGAAATATAATCTATTTGGGCCCAAAAGCATATCCTAAATAGGGTGTGAGACTAAATCCCAGTAGGCAACCACCACGATATTTGTGCCTAACAATCAGTGAATATATGGCAGTTAATAAGCAAAAGAAGCTTGTAAACAATCCAAGGTTTCAATTGCATTCAATTTAATATGTCAATTAAATAGCTAATCAGGTAGGAAAACACAAACAGGTAACCCTCTGGGAAGTATTCATAGCCTTTCCCCTCTGGTCCTACCTAGAAACACAAGCAACCCTCTGGGAAGCACACACAGTCTACCCCTCTAGTTCAAATTACAAGGATATAACAAAGACTCTCTAAGGAAGCACTCACAGTCAATTCCCCTTATAGTCTAATATAAATAAAGAATATCTGGGGAAGCACTCACAGTCAATTACCCTCATAGCCAAAAGAGATAAAGACTCTCTAAGGAAGCTCACACAGTCAATTCCCCTTATAGTCAAAAGTGATAAAGACTCTCTGAGGAAGCTCACATGGTCAATTCCCTTTATAGTATACTACACCATGTTCTCACAGCCCTGTGTAATTCAAATGATCATAGTAATGCAAAACGGCCAAAGTAAACCTCAAGAACTACTTGGCTAAAAAGTCTACAATATATCAAACATTTCAGATAAAATAATCACTCCATCCTACAGTACTAGGCATGGGAAAACATCAAGGAATCCTAACAGGCTAAACAGGACCAAATGGTCGTAAACAGAAAATTCATGGAAAACACTTCCAAATCATAGCAATCAACCATATTTGCATCCAATTAACCTCCACTCATGCATACCAGTATATCAGGCAATTAACAGGGTTAAAGCGGTAAACACGCAATACCCCATTCAAGGGTATTGGAAAAATTGCACATATATCTCAAATATTTTCAATAGAAAGGAACAAACAACCTACCTCAGTGTTAGGAGATCGATATATGTGAACCTCAAGCCTTGAATCTCCCAAGAACACCGTAGATATACAAAAACTTCTAAAACGCTCAATCGAAGATAAATCTTGAAAGAGGAAGAATCAGGAAATGAAGCTCTAGAAGAAGGAAGATCTTACCGAGTCGGTCCCAACGCAATCGACGGTGGTCGATTCGGAGAACAGGTGCTCAATCAGGGGATCGAGGAAGATTTTCACCATATGGATTCTCTCGGTTGAGTTTGGAGGAGAAAAAGACGTTTCTGTCAATAATATGCGACCCCGGTCCATTTAATGAAAAAAAGGAAGTACATGGTGTGTACTTTTGAAGTACATGGCATGTACTTGCCCTTACAAAGCCCCACTTTAGGCGGCCTCCAGGTAACCACACACGGTCATGTGCATGTCCGTTACACGGCCAACACACAGCTACCTGCGGTGATAGAGTACACAGTGTGTACTCATGAAGTACACGGTGTGTACTTCAAAAATTTCCAGAAATTCCTCTTTTTCTCAAAAACGACCAAAAAATGAAACCATACCTGAAAAGAATATTCGGGTTCTTACACATATCCCTCTTACATTCCTTATAATTTACAAGTGATTAGAGACCCCTTTCACTCTCATTAATCCCTTTTATAAATCTTTATGTGCTGCCATTATGCTGCTGAAATTATCCTGTGATTTTTCATTCCAAATAATTATGTAGTGAATACTCATCCCAATTTACACTCAATATTATTCAACTATATGTAACTATACTTCATTGATTGGTGAATTTAATTTATGTATTTCGTACTCCTTAATCATGGTATTAAATGTGATGAAATACATCCTTATGTTGTAAGATCTATGCGGCACACTTATACATGTACATGGTATGAAAGTGATGGGTAGGCCCAAAATTATATATCCCTCCAATGCATTGGGTAATGTTTTAATCTCATGAGATACCATGTATGGTGTGTGGGAGATTATCCTAAGCACACTATGTTATTTTGTCTTGGTTGTTATCCTTGACTTATGTTTATGATTCCATGTTTAAAGTTGTTTCCACATTCCTATATTGCCATTATGTTATCATGTTATATCATGTATCATTGTTTAATATTATGATTATCACCCCTCTTACGATACCTTGATATTCCCCTTGGCTCACATGTATTGATTCACATTATTTTATGCTTTTTTATTCACTTTATAGTCTTTATATCTCACCCCTTTATTATATACGTCCCCAACTTATCCTGTGCAATTTTAGAAGAATGATGGAATTTTAGGATCATGTTAAGGAATTTTTCAATAATTTCATTGTATTATTGTTCCAATTTTTTATATAATCTGCCTAATTTACCAAATATACTAGGCTTCACGGTATTTTGGGATTGTATTATGTGTAGATTTATGTAATAAGTCATGAATTAAGGTGTATTAAAGATATGGGTTATCATAATGAATCCTAGAAGAAGAACACTAGGTTTAGGTACATTCACTTCCATTCTCATGATATCAGATACACCTAATAAATCCTTTTATTCTTTAGAAGGATGTGATTCTGATGGAAGTAACAATTCCCCTATACCAACTCCTAAATTTCAAAGACTTATTCTAGTTTACACTCCTTGGAATGATGAAGAAGATAAAGAATAATAACAAGATCTCGTGGATGATCCACCTATATTTGATGAAAGTGAATCAACTACCATCGGTTAACTTCAACATGTGATTTTTAGAATGAAATAAGACACAAAACCCACATTAATCAGTGCCACCATGACACGTGAATAATAGGATAAATGAATATCTTTCCTAAAATAACATTGATATATGTTTTCATGTAATTAGATGAAAATTATCAGGTTAGATCCCTAGGTGGCTACTCATTGTTTGCGTATGTCAAATAACCACTACAATTACAAGCAAGTGGAAAGGTTAATGAACCTAACCAGTGTTTCTAAGGAGGAGGTTGGGGTTGATAAATTGATCAAAGACAACTTTATCTAATAGGCTCAATACCCAAAGTGGATTGATAGCATCATCGTTGTCAAGAAAAAGAATGGTAAAATAAAAGTTTTCATCAACTTAAGAGATTTTAATTACCATTAGCTAAAAGATGATTTCCTTGTTATAGTCGTGGAGCTACTGATCGATGAAATGAATGGATTTCATGCCCTCTTATTTATGTATGGGTATTATAGTTATAAATAGATTCTAAAGGCTCTTGGGGATAAAGATTATACCACCTTTAGGGAACCCCAAAGGGGTATATTGTTACAAATAAATTCTATTTGGCTTGAATAATATAAGATCAACCTTCTGATGTGTCATACACCATGTTTTCAAGTTCTTTTAGGGGAATACCATAAAATAATACATGGATGATTTTATGGTCAAATCCTACCATCATTGTGATCTCCTTACTGACCTGGAAGTATTTTTTGAAAAACTATGATAACATAGCTTGAAAAAGAACCTTGTTAAATGTGTTTTTCAGGTGACATTAGTAAAATTATTCAACTTCATGGTACATATTCTCAAGTTTGACCCAAAAAACCAAGGAAACACTCAATATTCCTCCTCCCCAAAACCTTAAGTAATTGAAAGGACACTAGGGGTGCCTCTATTACATCAGGAACATCATATCTAACATCGTCAAAAAGTGTTTTCTCTTCAAAAATATTATAAAGAAAGGGTTTACCTCTCAATAGATGAGGATTTTTAGAGATAATTTGATGATCTTAAATAGTAACTTTTGTATTCACTAGTTTTGATACTAACCATAGAAATAAATTCCCTCATCCTTTATATAGAAACCCTAAAATGATCGATGGGTTCCCTCCTTTATTAGAATAATGATGTGGACAAGGAGAATAGTCTCCATTATTTTAGCAAGACAATATTGTATATTGAGACTTGATATTTTAATATCAATAAGAACTATATTGTGTTGGTTTTCATGGTGTAGAAGTTGAAACACCATATATAGAATAAAAGGATCTCCTGGTCTCTCATATCGATCCACACAAATATATCATCAGTCACTCAATGAGAACTGGGTTCTTGGCATGATGGGTAATCATTCTGTAGTAATTTGACATCAATTTTTTGTTTTAAAAAGTGATCAAAGGGAAGGCTCTAGAATATTTTTTTCACAGCACACCCTACCCCATAGGAGACTCCATTGGTCACAAAACTCCCAGATGAAGAAGCATTATCCATTTTTGGAACTTCCTAAACATGATAAATGTACTTTGATGGTGATTCTAGAAGCTTGGTGGGAATAAGGATTAAAGAAACAAAGCTCAATAGGGTTGATTTGGGAATCGTGTTTGGTTCCCCAAAAAATAATTTTTTACCATATTCTTTCCAATTGTTAGAAGAATGAATCAATAATGATTCAGAATACAAAAATCTCATCATGTGATTAAAATTATCATTGTAGATATTTGTTACCTGATTGGAAGATAAGAGTGATTTGGATTTTATAATCAAGAAAATTAATAGTGACTATTCCATCAAGAAGGAAGAATTGATCCCCTTGTTGGATTATGTATGAGTTTGATGGTTGGATTCCACTCAAATCCAACAATGTATCACATTAAAAATTCACAAAATTCCCAAGTGGATGCAATGGAAAATATAGTTATATCCTTAGTAGACCTAGATAATTAATAGATGATCATTTGTATCATACATTATAGAGTAGTTTCTTCATCCATAATCAATGATATAAAGGAAATTAATGAATTTTTTAACCTAGACTAAGGAAAGTCTTTACCCGCATAGATTGATTCCACTAATGGATGGATGTTTCCCATGATATAATACCTTGAAAATGGTATTCTCCTATAGTATTGATCCAATAAGGGACATATCTAGTGACGGGCGACAAATTTCATCTTTATGATGACCTAAATCCCCATAAGGAGCTCTATAAATGAGGCTTTTATGGGGTAATCCTCGTATTCATTAAAGGAAAAGAGACCCTTGTCGTTGTGTGGGAATTCCATTATAGTTCCTATATCCCTCACTAGTCAATATCCAAGATCTTCCACTAAATCAGGATACTTGGGTACTTCTGGCCCTCAATGATTCAAGATTGTATGGAATTCATGAATAAGTTCCATATGTATCAAATTCATGAAAATTTCATTCATCAACCCCCTGAATTATTTCACATCACTAAATACTCTTGGAAATTTTTTATATGGGGGATAAATGTTATGGGTCCATACCCTCCATCCAAATCCAAACAGTTCATGTTTATTCTTACTATTATTGAATTCTTCTCAAGATGGTCTAAAGTTATACCCTTAAGGAAATCAAAAAAAAATCTATCATAAATTTCATGAAGTCTAGTATAATTACCTTATTTGGAGTCCCTCATACAATATTGATGAAAAATAGTGCCAATTTGTGTGGTTCCAAAATAAAAAGTTTGTTTCCGGAGTAAAATATTCAATTTAACCACTCATCTCATTATCATGCAGTAATAAATAGATAGATAGAGGTAGTTTACAGGTATCTATCCAATATCCTTCAAAATATGGCGGATAGAGAAAAGAATTCTTGGACAAACAAACTCTTGAACACTTTGTGAAATCATCACACCATGGCCTGTATTGCTATATGGGCGACCCCATATTCACTTGTATATGGGACTAAGGAAATTTTTTCCATTGTCATTTAGTTATCTTCACTACACATTTCCATCTGTGATCAACTATATGAATATTAATAGTCTCATATATGGCTTAGTAAATTAGATCAACTCAATGATAGGAGGTTTTGTACATTGCACAACCTTGAGGTTTATAGAAATGGTGTCTTGAGAATGTTTAATAAAAAATTTTGCCTTTTCTCATTCATTATTAGGAGAATTGGTTCTAACATTAAGGACACCCATGATACCTTGGAAGAATCCCCTAAATATTGAGCAGAAATAGGAAGGACCTTATATTATACATAAGTTCTACCCCAAAATAGCATACTCTCTGATTATAATAGATGGAGAGAATATCACACCTACCACCAATACATGGTTTCTCAAGAAATATTTTACATAACTTCACATTGGGTTCATGAAAATACACTCCACGTGACTTGAAACTACATGGAGTTATACCTAGTTGTACGACCTTAAACTATAAGATATAAAATTTCTCTACATATGACTCTAAATTTCATGACACCTGAGTCCCTATCACATGACATTAAATATCATAACATATGGTTCACAACATGTAACCCTTAAATTTCTTGGATTAGTTTATTCACACAATCCAATTTCCTTAAATGAGATTTAAATCCATGCAATAGTAATCAATTCCTATTTCCCTATCCATAAACCTACACTATGATAAAAATGTCCCCATTCCTAAGAAATATGGTCTGGTGTTTTGACTTTAAACTTATTTTAGGTTTTCCCTTCCATATCTTAATACTAGGATGAAGTCATTACCTATTTCCCCTATATATGAGTTATATTGATACAAAAATATTTTTAAGAACAAAGTGTGGCTCAATTCCTCTTATTTCAGGATACGTAATGATGCCTCAATTTCTTATGTCGAGTCTAGTCACAAATACCATCAATTTTAATCCTTATTGTGTGGGCATACACTAATTCACGTCTGGTTATGAACATTGGGTGTACACTGAGACACCATATAATGAAACTCAGATCTCCTATATTGGGTATAACTATATGGAATACTTATGATCCTAATCTCATACTAGAATAAAAATTTCCCTATTGAGAACTACCTATGGCTTGATTCATGTTCTTACAAGATGTGTAGTAATTCCTGGAAGCCTCAACCCAAGTACATTTGTAAGTACTATCATCTTTCATCCTTCTCTATCCCAATGTATGGAACCTTAACAATTCATACTAGGTCTCCCAATGTCCCTATATTAGGATGGAACCATTTCACTTCACCTTGGTGTTGGGACCTAATTCACATCAGATTTTATTTCCTTCTCTCAGTAGGATATTCATCTATTTCAGTAACATTTCCCATAAACATGAGCCAAATTCTTGTAGTGGATTTTTGAGGACTATGTGTGTCTTGATTCCTATAATTTCAGGATATATAGTGATGTCTAGATAATCTACCTTGGACCTATTAATTCATTCCATTTCTATCTCATTTTCTTCCATCATCCTAACACTTGGGTTCCTTAATCCATGTTGAGTTTTCTCTCATTAACCATGTAGTTGGGATGAGAGATTTACATACCATTTCCAAGAACTATGTGTGGATTTATTCCTATTATTATAGGATACATAGTGAATTTTGAACTATTTTTTCCAAACCTATCTAAAAATACTCACCTACTTATATTTATCCTCATTTCATAATAATTTAGTCTTAGTCAGTTTTAGATTGAGGTGTTCCAATCATCTTCTAAATATCATCTTCCCATATGCCATACACTATACCTTAAGTACTTGAATCACTGTAAAAATTTCATATCCATTAGTAATTGGTATATCTAATTCCAAAAAGGACCCCTCTTCTTGGTGATAATGTCTATTTTTCATATCTAACTTTTTTATAATCAACAAAAGGCATGTTTTCATCTTAAGGTGAAGAAGCTCTAAACTCAGGTTCCCTCAATGTTTCTATGATGGAACTTTTCATTCAAACATGGTCAACAGTCATCTGTGATATGAATATTTCATTTCATCACCTCCCGATTCAAATAACTCAAGTTATTATTTACATTATTCTCATTTATTATTAAGAGGTGTTGAAGAAATCCTAGATCTTAGACTCTACTTAGGTTTTGACACCCCCCCCCCAAATTGTTCCAAGTATTATGATACTAAAATATATGCGTATTTACTTCTATAGGTTTCTTGTACTATCACATGGTACATCAATCCATGTTTGGTTGATTTCACCTATATTATATACATGAAACCTCACACATCATTTTAGTTAAAGTTGTATGACCTTAAACCCTAGAAATTGATCAAAAGTTTTATAACCTTAAACCCTAATAATTGGTAAAAATTTATTCAACCTTAAACATAATCTTCATTTCTCCATCTTATAAGACCTTAAATTTTCAAAGGAAAGATACATGGTACTCTCCATGTTGAAAACCTACAGAGGGAATCCTAGGAAAAAGTCAAGTCTATATTTTTTGGGTATGCACCTTGCATATCCTAGGAAAATTTAAAATGTTTGAGATAAATAAAAGACACAAATCTTGTTAATTTGAAAACCCACAAGGGGTGGCTATAGTAAAAGTCAAGTTCTTGCCCGCTAAGCCTTTCACCTTTCATGGTTTAAGAAAAAGTTTGGGATAAAATGAAAAAAAGACATGAATCCTTTATAGACCACCATTTATCCATGGAAAAAATGAAATCCATGCTAATTAGGTGTATGAACCTAGAAAAAAAAAGTTAGATCATCCTTATGGTCCATACATATATTAGTTCAAATGATCTATGAAAAATACACAGAATGTGATTTTAGGGTACTCGGGCCCTATTGGGCATTGAAATCCTTCTTAAAACCCCTATTAATAATTTTCATTATACTGAGTCATTCAATATCTCATATCTGAATGTACTAACATTGGATTATGGTGATGGAAAATGTATTTCATATCCAGATATCCTATGTTCATCTATGAGTAAAATTTCAGTAAGAGATCAAACTTTTTAGTATTTTATAACATATTCTTTCCCTGGATTAAGATAATGGTATATTTGATGCATATCCAACTCACATATATCTATCTCAGGGTACATGCTTTGAAGATAATAGATTGATTAAAACATATCATCATCAACTCAAGTTTTTTGAAACTATGATTTACCAAATCCATTTCCATGAAATGTTCAGATGAATTAAATTATTATGGTTTTACTCTTATTGAGTTTCATAGATTATCATGAATTGATAATTAAATTAACATAGAAGCTTTGTAATTCAATAATAATTTGAGACAAATATCTTCATTCATCATCAAAAAAGGGAAGATAAAGAAGGATCGTCTACAAATTGAAGTCTCACTTTAACTTTCTAAAAAAAGGAGAGAGGTGCAATTTGTAGTGGATTGTAGGATATGCTCTACTGATGCTAAGAGTTTATCAATAGATTACCTAGATTAATGAATTTTGTGTTAAATTTTAGTTGGATTTATAGCTTAATCTTCCCTAGTAGGGCGCAAACTCTAGGAAAATCATTTCCTTTTTCATTCTTGTTATCTTTAGGAAATTTTTGGTTCCTCGTCAGTTTTCTCTCAATTGTGATCAATTCTTAATGGAGATAACTTAATAGAGTTGTTTCTTCAATGGATAAATGTTGTTTCTTTGATAAAACCTCCAAATAATGAGATCTTTCTTGAAGAGTTGCATCTCTAAGTCTCATTGAATGAGTCTTGGGTCCTACCCTATAAAAACTGAGTTATGATGCTTGTTTTCACTCCCACTCTTAAATGATAGCATTCACAACAGTGTGGATGGTACAATAGTCAAACTCATCATGCCCCAGGGTCATAAACATGTGGTGGAACCAATGTATTTTTTTATGCATATCCTTCATGTTATCTTTTTAAATCAATTTCAAAATATCATTCCACATGTGTTTTTGTGAGGCTCACTAAAAAGCAACAAACTCAGGGTCAAATTCAGAGCCTCTCTTAGAGTCCAAAACATATTATGGGACCATTTCAATCAAAAGGATCAAATTTTTATTACCTATTGATCTCAATATCACTATAATATCTCTAATTCCCATATACTTTGGATTTTGGGGTACTTAGATGATAGTTTCCTTGACTCATCCCTTCGTTTATGATGTAATTACTACATGTAACATAGAGGGTATTTACCTCAGCTGAAAAGTGTCAAAATTAATAAAGGGAGTTATAGGTTCTTGTCTACTCTAGCCAGAGCATTAACTATTTCAACTATTATCACCTTCTCAAGTGGTGCAATATGTGAATCCTCTATAATCATTTCTTTTTCATCCATCGTCGTTGCCCCATCACCTTACACTGTGAGACCATCATCATCTTGTGTTGTGTTTTAGTCAACCAATGGATCCTAATCCACACTTATCATGGTCACCTCATTGATCTATGAGGTAAGGATATGTTGGTGAGGTAAACCCTTAATTGAACCTTCATGTTCTATTTCAAGTGTTTTGAGCAGTTATACTCTCTCCAACTCTCAAGTTACTGAATACTCTACCCTAATAGGCACAATATTTCTAAATTCCCATTAATGAATTAACTCTATGATGTTTTTTACAGAAAATGTTGTATAAGTTTAGATATTGAGTCAGAATACAATGTGAAAAGATAATTGGGTAATAAAAATCAATGGATGCTTATGTTTATCAAATTATTTACTAAAAATGTTGAACTCGACTTGAGATGAACGAATATATATTATTGACAGAATATTATACACTGAGATTGTAGCTTCAAAAATTGTTATGAGACCTGTCATGTAAAAGAAAATAAGTAATGTGATCATGAAATATGTTTATTGAGTTCAACAACTATACATGATCCAATTTATCCTCCATTAACAAGAACAGTTGGGCTAGCCATTGGTAAGGTCCCCTCTATCGTTGATATAACTTTATCTTCAATATTGGGCAATGATGTTTTTTGAATATCCCCTTATTTATTTTACAAGCCTGACTCATAAGGAGACCTCTGGAAAAAGATATATTCTAAAATTAAAGGGGTATAGTATCAGTATTGAAAACTATCCTTTTTTCATGTGTGAATATGTTTAGCTAATATTCTATCACTTCATTGACGTTTGGTCAAAGATGGTGGGATATCCAATCTTGGTTCTAGATTGAATGGTCCTAAGACTAGGAAAGTTTAGAGGGGATCTGATAAAACACATTTTTATTGAATATTTTATTTATAATAAATGATATAATTTCCTCACATTGTGGTAACTATTCTCATTTATGGAATATTTGGAATTAGACCATTCATTTGGAAATTTGATGAAAATTCCAGTTTTACCCTTTAAAACTTCATTGTAGTATTTCGAACATAAATAATTTTATTTGAATTATTTTAACTTAATATTTTTTAAATGTGTTCCTGACTTAATTTTCTACAACTTTTATTTAGTACATTAGAGCTAAATCATGCATTTGGTTGGTGAAAATGGGTCATGAAGTCAAAGTTGGGCTGGACTCGCCAGAATGGATATGGGTTCTGTATTTGGACCATAACTCCTATATCCGTGCTTGGATAGGGCTAAAATTTTGATAGGATCTCAGGAACAAAATTTCTCAAAAATAATCCTTATAAATGGAGAGATTTTTCACGCGTTGTGGTGGTCAAATGGGTAGTGAAATTTGGATTAAAATATTTGGACGAATTTCCCCATTCACACTTGAAACCACTTGTAACCTAGCCTCCCCTCCACTCTATAAATTGGTATTTTTCTCATTTAGAGGGTGTTGAAAATGACTTAGAGGATTGTAAGAATAGTTTAAGTGGTTATTTTACATTTCAATTAACCATTGTAGGAGGGAAGCTTTCAAGCTGGGATCTCTTCCAAAATACTCTTCTCTTCCTCTTCTTTGTTGTAATGTTCTTGTTCTTTCAATAAACTTATTATTTTATCTTAAATTTATTTTATCTTGCTCAATTTTCTTCTTATTTTATATTCCTATTTGTTCTATAATTATTTATTATAAGCTTTATTGGTTTATACCCATTATAAACCATTGCAAATGCAATTTTCTTCTATGATGATTACGTCACCCATAGAAGAGCAGTTCTCTTAGTGATTGATCTATCTTCTAACCTCTTCATTTAATTATTTTGAATAATTGATCTACTTTAATTAAATTAATATGATCCATGAATCTAGTTTTTAAATTATAATAAACTAAGAAATCAATTGAACAATTAACATAAAAACACACGAGGTCGAGTATTGTGTAAATTGTGAGAGTGCAAACTTAATCGGTAAAAAAAGACCACAAAGGATAAATTTATAGAGTTAAAATATAATATCTAATATAAATTCATCATAATTTTCTAGAATGTACATGTTCCTTAATTTACCATTGACCATAATCTATCCTTAGAACATCAATCAAAGCAGGTTGATGCAATTGCATGTTCTGAAGATAGCCTAGGGTTTAATTCTCTTCATATTTGTGGTAAAGTTAATTCTCGTAGGGTTCGGGGGTTAAAAAATTAGGGGATCATAATTAAGTGGATATTAATTTAAATGAAAATGATTAATAAGTAAATTAAGATGTAGAGTTAGATCGATTACGTCTTTTAAATATTGTCTAAAAAAACATCTTCTTGTTGTGTCTTTTTAATCGAACTTCATTTCAAAAATAAAAACAAAAATATTATGCAATCTTCTTCCAAAAAAATTATTCTAGTTTTATGAACGGTAAAAACCCCCCAACATCCTTTCAAGTAGTTTTATTATTCCATTTTATTTTATTTTTAAAATACCTTTAATAAGTTTTCAAATTTACTTCCTCCTTTGAGAGACGACCTTAGTCAGCCACTCTGCTGCACCTAAGTACCCAAAAAAATCACTAATCATTTGAGGGAACCCATGATAGCGCCTTTAGAGATCTCATCTATCTACCACCAACATGATCCTACAACCCAATTATTAATCCTCTTCCACTTGAGTTACTAACCTTGCCACACTACCCACTGGGGTGCCACCCTCGATATACCAAGAAGACCTTATTAGTTCATGTGTTGCCTTCATACTCTTTAAAAAAATAGAGTTACATATCAAAAAAAATTAAAATTGAAGATAATATTCTTAGTGGATATTTATTTTAAATATCCATGTTTGAGAAGATGACCTCATTCCTCATCAATCGATTGATTGGTAACCCCTTCGGTGATTCCTTGATCGATCATGTCTCGCACTCACCTTGCGATTGGAATCCTATCATCCACTGCATGTACTATCATCACTAGCTCCCTAATATAATTTCCATCTTATCTAAGTTTATATTTGGAATTTAAATCCTTAGGTATCTTTTATAGCATCCCACCTTTTTATCACATAAAATTTCATTACATTTTACAAAACCGAGGATCTTTAAGGTTTAGTGTCTTGGAAACCGGGAACTTAAAACATGAAAATATAAAACATTATTCTTAAACACTTGAAAGGATTCTCCTCATGTTCATACTAGGTTCATTACTACATCTCATAACCTGGGGACATGCATAAAAAGAAAGGGTGAGTATAAGGCCCAGTAAGGGAAACAAGAGAAACATTTTACATGTGAACTTGAGATACTTCAATAAGGTCATGAAAAGAACTTTAAGGCATGAGAAATAAATCATGAGATATATCATAATAAAAATAACATTTTTCATAACTTGAAGATGTGGCTGAAATATTTAATATTGACAATAATTTCGTTTCACCAAGGTCCATCCCCAAGGTGTCATTAAAAATTACCAAGGTTATTCACCAAGGTATCAGTCTAAAAAGTCATCTCTAGAGATTAAGTCTTTACCCAATGCATTGGAGCGCTATCTGGGCGCACCCTTGACATGTCTTTATTATCATGTGAGCCACATATATCATCATCAATCATTTCATAAACAACCTATATAGCATAAAAGAAATGGGTTTCATTTCATAATCATAACGTTTTAAAAACTGCTTTAAAGATATGATCTTTATGTCACTTTAAACCCACGGAAAGGGAAAGCAAGTTTCATGTATGTAAATCCCAGAATTTAAAATATAACATTTTGATATATATGTGAATACCCCTGTAGAAATAATATCTTTGAGTATTCACTTAATAACATAAAATAATTTTGAGATAAAGAGGGAGACATTTTGAGACGAAAATTATGCAGCAAAACGGCTATGATACATGGTTTTTAGAAATCATTGAAAAGAGAGGGGACATGGGTCACCCACTCAAAAATGATACATAAAACAGTAGGGGAACAGAATATAAAGTATTTAAGAACATGGTAATGAAATTTTAATGATAAACCATATGAAACGAAGAACTTTAAAGGAAGACAAAAAAATAAGATTTCTCTTATGAGAAGTCAGCAGCCTAACGGCGTCACTTAAAACTTCCAAGAATGGATTGACGAGATCAAATAGGGTCTCTCATAATATGAACATAAATGATCAGTATGATAGATATAGATATCATACCCCAACATAATGAAAAGGAACTTGAAATACTTGACCAGAAAATATAACTTGAAAAAGAGAAGGGTGAACGAATCCCTTAAAAATTCAGCAGCCTAACGACGCCACTTAAACTTCAAAAATGAATTGACGAAATCAAATAGGGTCTCTCATAATATGAACATAAAATATCAGAATGATAGATATAGAGATCATACCCCCAACATAATGAAAATTAATTTAAAGACTTGATATGAGTGTAGAACTTTGAAAAATGAGAAAGGTGAACGAATCCCTAAAAATTTTGGCAGCCTAACGGCGCCACTTAAACTTCAACAAAAATGAATTGATGAGATCAAATAGGTTCTCTCATCATATGAACATAAAATATCAGTATGATAGATATAGAGATCATACCTCAACATAATTAAAAGTAACTTTAAAGACTTGACATGAAAGTAGAACTTTGAAAAATGAGAAAGGTGAAAGAACCACTTAAAAATTCGGCAGCCTAACGGCGCCACTTAAAACATCAAAATACTGAATTGAAGAGATAAAATGGGGTCTCTCATCATATTATCATAAAACATCAGTATGATAAATTTATAGATCATACCCAAACATAATAAAAAGGAACTTGAAATACTTTACATGAAAATAGATCTTGAAAAATGAGAAGGGAGAAAGAATTTGTTACAAAAATTTCGGCAGCCTAACGGCGCCACTTATAACTTCATAAAACGAAATGATGAGAGTAAGAGGGGATCTCTCATAATATAAACATGAAAAGGGAATTAAGAGGAATATAAAATAACATACTCTCACATAAGAACATGGAGCATAAAAGGAATGACATAAAAGAGATTACTTGAAAAGAAAGAGAGAGGTTGGATCCCTTACCTTAAATCGTAACTCTTAAAACTCAAAGGTTGGGACCTTGAGGGCTTGGGGGTACCTTGGGAGGACTCCTTGGGAGGTAATGAGACCAGAAATTTGTTGTGGGAGAGTGGGGAGTCAAAATGGATGAGAGTATGGCTTGGTATTTATAGGGAAAGTGAGGGGACAAGGCATTAATGGCCAAGGGACACCTCAAAAGTGGTTTTCTCAAAACCATGTGCTCTCCCATGGTATTTCCCATGGAGTTAGGCCACATGGGGCCCCCCATACAATAATTCATCACCTTTGGTCGACCATCCCTTAAAATATCTCATGGAATCATCATGACACAGTTATGATGTCATTAAACATACCGAAACCCTAAAACTGTATTTTTACTATTCACTGAAAATTCAACTTTCTCAGAAAAATCCCAAAATTTCACATTAACCAAATATCAATGCTATGATTTAAAAATGAATTACATTTTATAAAAATAATTTTCTAAATATTTTTAATTTAATTTTTAAATAAATACACTATTCACTAAAAATTCATTTTTTCAGAAAAAACCCCAAAAATTACCTTAACATAATATCGATGCTCTGAGTTAAAAAATGAAATCCATTTTATAAAAATATTTTTATAAATATTTTTAATTTAATTTTTAATTAAAAAAATACTATTCACCTGAAAAAAACTAATACTTGAATAATAATTTATGAAACCGTTATTTAACCATTTTATTGAATCACATTACTTAATCAAGGTGCCTAGATTATATTAATACTTTCTTTAAGTGAGATTACTAATCCATTTGGTCACATTACTAATCCTAAGCATAAAATCACTATTCATAATTTACTATTCATCAAAAATCAAGTTGATCTTATTAGACTCTAAATTCCGTACTGAACATAATTGCAGAAGACCATTTTTTAAATATCATTACACATTTTTAATTATTTAAGGTTTACATAAACATTTTTAAAATATCTTTTTTCTAAAATTCATCAAAAATATGCATACTATATTTATCCGGTCATTTGAAAATTCATAAACTTCATCATAAGAAGAAATCACAATTTTTATTTAAAACAAAGGATTACACAAGGCAGTTATGGTCTCCTTACATAGCCCCTTATCACACCAGCATAGGACCTAAGTGTAAGGTGTGCTAAGGTGAGAGAATCTGAGGGAGGCTCGGCTAACATCGCACGAGTAGTAATTTCTATCAGTTTGAACTTCTCGCAAAGGCGATTCCGTTCTAGCTTCACACGATGAAGTTCGGATTGGGTTTGGTCCAGAGCAAAACCCAGTGGTGCTACCTCCTTCCCAAGTTCTGTTGGATGGGCTTCGATCGGTCCAAGACTACTGGGTGAGGCCATCGAATCTTCTTTCTATAATAATTAACCAAGATTACTTGTATTTAGAGATAATAATCAAAACGTTTAGTTTCCAGGGGTCATATTGACCAATGGTAATATAACAGTCAAAAATCAACGGTCTCATTTTAATTGTACTCATGTTATCAAATGAAACATTTTTGTTGAGTATAAAAATAAAATAACACATAAAATTAGGAAACAATATTTATTCAAAATTTCGGGTCGTTACATCTTTGATCTGATGATCTGATGGATATAAACACCACATTGGAGGGTAGTCCATAAACCTATAATTTATTCATATAATATCCACATATATAAAAAATGACCAGCCTCAATATACAGATAGTCTAAGGAGGAAACAACAAGTTTTCTTTCAAGCCTTGAAGAGGATCCAAGATCCTTCATTTTAAATTTTTTACCTAACCTTTCATCCTCATCTGGGACACTAATTCACTATCAATGGATGGATTATCTTATATTTAATTTGCAGTGTGAGGGATCTTAAATTGTAATCCCTTGAGAATATTATGATCATGATTGACCTGGATACTCATACACTTCAGTGGTTTAACCCTTCTTATGAGACATCCTGGTAGTTCTCTTCCCTCTACCCAGGGCTAATAATCTATTGATCATGGGTATATTGTTTGCAAGAATATTGTGAGGATGTGAATACATAAAAAAATGATCATACCTAGGTGTTAGGATAAAAAATTCATTAGGAGAAAGTGACTTTATTTTGGCCTAAGTAGTCTCCAGGGCCATCATCACCCATAACTATCGAGCTACCATTTGACGTTGTTCCATTATTACATTCGAGAGTGGCACCACCACTTTTTGTATAAATTAAAATTAACATGTGAACCTGTATAGCACATAAGCTTCATAGACGATATCACAATCGATATGTACTTACAAAATATAGTCTCTTATGGTTATCTTATATGACCACACTTCATAACTATTGTGGTCATTATTTATGATTTTCCTGGTGGGTGTTTCACTGTATAGAGAGAAATTAGATTCCAAATACATAATTAAAAACTTCAAAAACTCATCACCCTTAAATGACAATGTCCTAATACAATAAACGACCTAAATTAATGATCTAAATTTGAATATTGATATTTAAACTTCATTGTGGAGCTCATGCATGTTTAAATGAGATTTTATTTAGCCTCGCGACACTTGAAACGGTCTTGAAATATGAAATGAAGATTTTTTATTATATATGTGTAATAGAAACAAATTAATCTTTACTAGCATTAGTACTTCCAAGCTAACTGGTCTCCACTCTGCCAACCTAGCCACCATTAAAAAGGTTCTCGGTCTCACTCATGTGTGTGAGTCACATACTAGAATCATGTACCCAATGAGAAACATAGAAAGGAATCCGACAAGGAAAGTTTGAGGGTGTATATATAAGTTTACATCATAACCCCACCGATCATATTGACCTCTCTCCAGTTTAGTCCAATAGGTGCCCAGGACTCCCCTATTTTGTTTGGGGTTTTGAGGTTGTTCCATCCCCATGTATGACCAAGAAAATCTTCATCCATGCATCAAAACTAATATTTGTATGTGGGAGAGGTTCCTTCCCCCATATCCTTTTTGGTATCTTCTAGTAGCACATGGGCCAACAGTGGCATTCTTGTAGTATTTCCTTAAACTAACTTGGGAGACAGAAATTTTCCATACATTACTCTAATAATTAGTGATCCAAAAATATTATAGTAACCCCATAGACTAATTTCCACTTCTCCATGCATCAATTGAAACATCCTCATTTTTTGGACTCTATCAACTTAGCTGTTCAGGTATGAAATTAGAGATCTTGTACACATATGTTTGTGATATCTAAACATCCATGTATATCAATACTACTTTAAATTGATATTAAGACTCAATGAATGTTCTTCATACCCAATACACCCACATCCATTAGGTTTTAATCCACCCCTGGGTCATAGTTCTCAATCTTCATTCCAACCTTGGAGTTGTTCAGTAGCTAGTTAGTGGAAGATGGAAGAATAACAGTGTGTTTGGGGCTTTGAAACATATGAAAGATTGTCTGGGGAGGCCTAGGAATGGTGAAAAATATAAGCGAGTATAATTTCAAATTCATTAATATATGATCTCTTCAATGAGAAATTGTCTCTCCTTGCATTCATATACTTTGTGAACCAGGAGTCCGGAAAATTTCATCTAGCTTTGGGATTTCAACATGTGATAAAAGACCATGACCGTATAGTGGAATAAAGTTTGGCACTAAGAATAATTGATGATGAACCCACATAACCTAAGAGATATGGTTTAAACTGCTGAGACTGACCCACCTCAATGTTAATAATTAATCGGTCCATGTGAATGACTGCTTCTATGTATGGGATGGTGTTTTAAGGAAGACTGTGTTTTCCTACAGAAGAAAATTTTGGAATAATGTTAGTTGGATTAGTAAGAAATAAATATTGAAGCACCTTAGTAATAGAGATGATCCAATCATTAATATTATCAAGAAATTTTTTTGATAAAGTATAAAATTTTTCCAAGATCACTTCACCTAAGTCTGGTCATGCCAAGTTTGTAGGCACCCATCTTAGAGTGCTCGAATGAGCATTCCAAAACTAGCATGCCTTACTTACAATGACAAGGTTGGAACAATTTTAAGGTTCTTAGGCATACCAAGAGTAGATCACACATTAAAATTATCTAGATGATAATAGAGAGCTCAAAATCTATGCACTTTCCCAGGTAAAGAGATGTGCTCCGAATGAAGTGGTCCTAGTAATTATAAAAGAGGGGTCGTGCCTAGTATCCCATGTGTGTCCTATTCCCAAAACCTAGAACACATAGCATGCTCAGTGTGGCCACATCCCATTCCCTTGTCCTTAACCTTGGTTTTTTGCCTGTTATGGCCCAACCCACCGGAGCCCCTGGCCAGTGGAGAGTCAAGCCGAAACTACCCCAAGCCCACCTCCATAGACTAGGGGCTGGAGACAAGCATTGAAAGAATAACTAGTATAGAATTCCTTTTCTTAATGTACCTATATGCATGCACCTAATCATCTCTATGCATAAATTCATAAGAATAAATATAAAAGACAGTAAAATATAAAGTAACAACCATACATGTAACAACCTCTAGGTAATACAAGAGTATGATAGTGTAATATGAAAATTAAAGGGTAAAAATACACACCCAACCATAAAGATGTCTCAACCTAATAATAGATAGAAAAGTAAATATTGAAAGAGCCTAACTCTAAATCTCCAAGATCTGACCACCGTACATGGTCAAATGTAACAGGGTATCCCTATACTCCTCTAAAAAAACCATTAACCTATTTATCACTTTCATAAGACATGACACATGCAGAAAAAGACCATGCAAAGGTGAGTATATAAATACCCGATATGACACCTTGAAAACTGGAGGGTGGGCAATGAGAAACACAAGATAAGTAGACAACTCAACCCATTGCGAGAGAGGAATGAAATAAAACAATAGAGAAATGCATATGATCATAAAAGAAACCTAGATGAGTGATAAAGGGGATATCCATCTCATAGCCTAGCCCATGAAAAGAGTCCACCAATAGTTACAAAGGTCCATCATCAATCCCCATCATCTCGTGCACCTGTCGGAAGAAGTAATCGTTTGGAGGACTCACACCTCTCCATTGTGTCACACAATCGAGGGGGGCAAAATCTCCAAGTATAGAACCCACATCTTAGTGTTTTAGGGGGTACCACTCAGTAGATAGATCTCCATGACCAAGTCCATGAAGGGGGTCCACTCAAAAGACAGAGGGCCCACGCCCTAGTCTTCCAGGGGTACCACTCAGTAGATAGAGGACTCACACCCTAGTTTTCAGGGGGATACCAATCAGTAGATAGATATAGGACTCACTCCCTAGTCTATCATGGGGTACCACTCAGTAGTTAAAGTACCCACTCCATAGTCTATCAGGGGGTACCACTCAGTTGATAGAGGACCCATGCCCAAGTCTGTTAGGGGGTACCACTCTCTGATGATCCTCTCTGATCACTACCATTGTCGATTTCCACCTAAATAAGTTTCATGCTTAAAACATCTTGAATTAAATCTCAAAATCCACTATGAAGGCCACCGTTGCATTTTATATGAAAAACACTTAGGATAGGCTACTCGTGGGGAAAAATCTATGTCCAAATGAAGGAGATACGAAAAGTAGTAATTTTCTCAAAAAGGAGGTACATAGTGTGTAAGGGGTCCACACAACATGTGGCCCTGCATATCATGAACCAAATTGGGACACCATCCGACCCGACACCTGACCCAGTCCATGGCATGGCCGGAAGGGTGTTCTCAATCCCCATGGGCTGGAAACTAGTGCCTGAGTATCAATAACTCATCTTGGGAATGATTTTACCCAATCACATAAACATAAACAACCATCAATTATAAATAAACCCAAACTAAAAATATACAACTAAACGTGACATAACCAATTTTCAGAATCAAAGTTTTAAAATTTCAACCAAATACCAAAATACTACAAGGGAAAGTAAAAAACTAAACAACTTAAGAATATTCATATGATAATAGGAGTCTCACCCTCAAGCCACCGCCATGAGAGGAACTCTAGCAATGTGAACCACCAACAAAACGTATCTTGCCTTTACCTACCTACCAATAAGGTCTAAATACTCCCAAGGGTGTATGTAGGGTGCAATATAAAGCCCAATAAGATGCCACCAAAATAAAAAGATTCCATGCTAAAACATTAGAAGGCAATTTAATAGGCACATTTATGTAAAGGATTTTAAAACATTTTTTAGAAAACATTTTAGGGAAACCCATTCTCAAAGGGGAAACTTCCAAGGAAAAACCATTTCAAAACAACTCGCTTAAAAAGTAATTTCATAAAGATACTCAAAAGTTCCACCATATTCTGATGGTCGTCACCACTCCATATAAGCATCATGTCATAGTAGAGTACCATGGGTAAATCCCTAAGGTTAATCTAGCTCGAGTGGGACACTAGAACCTCATACCTCAGTGAAGGGTGGTATAGTAACCATAATCACATCTTTCTTGCACACGATCCACTATGAGGGGAAAACCCATGGGCTTAGTGGTCTCTGATCATCATCATAGTTTTTTTAGTGTTATAAGTGTCAATCCAGCTAATTGAAACCGGGAAATTTCCACTTCTGAATCCCTAGTATATTAGAACTAGTTATCCCACTTAGATACCCAAGATTCCCTTGTGCTCAATCCCATTTCACATGTTACATAAACCACCACTTACACATAAAAAAGTCAAAAATGCAACACACAAGATATGTCAGCACTTTCATGACCAAAAATATATTTTGAAACCAAATGAACACCAAAACTATTTTAAAACATGTTTCGCACCACTTGCACAATTTGGTGAACATACTACATAATTTATGAAACACATAAAACATTCACAACAAGGGTTAACACTTGAAAAATACCCAATTACCTTTATAAAAAATCTTTTTTGTCCATAAAAACATCAAATCCATTTCAAAATGGGTTTCACATAATCTACACATTTTTATCTAACACGTTCAAGGAATAAATCAAAAGGGAGCATATGAAACACACATGGAACATAACCCATTTTCTTTAAAAATTCATTTATCAATAAAAAACCTTGAATATTTTCAAAAACACCTTTAGAAACTAATATATAATCCATAGAACATGAATAAGAAACAAAAAAAGTATATTAAATTCACTAAACAATGTTTAAGCATGAAACAACCTACCTTGGGTGAAGAAACTTCTGGAATCCGGTGTGAAACTTCAATCGCACATCAACCGAACCCTAGGGAAGCAAGATCAAACCTAAAACATCAAGATCTAACCCAAAATATTAATATATAATCCTAAAAATTATACCCTACCCACTATAGAAGTGAATTTCCTATGAAAGTGTGGAAAACCCTATAATAGAGGAGGAAAACAAGGGAGGAGGAGACTTACTTGAGAGATCTTGAGGAATCTAAGCTAAAACCACCACCAAAATGAGCCCAAGGGAGAGGAGGAGAATGAGGGAGGTGTGCCTAGGGTTGGGGAGGCCAAGTGAAGAATGAAAATGAGGTTTAGGGACAAAAATCAAGGAGAGAGAAAATGGGAAAAAACCAATTTTTAATGACCTGGACAGGTCGCAAGGTTAGTCCACATGGTTTGTCAAACCGTGCAGCAATCATGCACACCTATCTTCCTAAGTAGGTACCTACTGCACAGATAATCTGCACGGCTTGACTTACTATGTGTAAGTTGTGTGGAAGCTTCTGGTCGAAACCCCAACCTATCACATGGTTACCTGGGCTGAGGTGCACGGTCTGACTTACCGTGTGTTGGTCATGTGGTAGCTACTGTCTCAACCATCCACCTACTACATGGTTACCTAGGCAGGGTGAATGGTTTTTAATAACTGTACAGTAACTATGTTCCACACACTGACCACCCAAAAACTTATATTTTCTTGAAAATTCAAGGGGGAACTCATGGACAAGCACTAGAATAATAATAACCAAAGGAAAGACCTCAAAAATTCAAACCCATCACACATGGTTCCCAATAAAATAATCAAGAACCAAACCCAAACCAGAATAAAGGGTGAAATAAAAATCCCGGGTGTAACAATTCAACCCACCATAATGCTTTCTATCCCCATAAATCCACAACAAGGCCTGATCTGAAAACAAAAATCGATACTCTTTCATAGCTCAAGGAGATTCCCAATGAAAGTCAAATGAGAAGAATGCAATAGCTCTATGGGTAGGAAAATAGGTTTACAAGATTAAATCAGGAGGCACAATCAAAGAAATAGACTCCCCTCTATGCCTTCTACCCCCAAAAGATGAAACACCTCTGGTTGACCGATCAAAGAAAAGGAACTCTCACAATGCACAATCATCCTCTTAAGCCAAAAACACCTTAGAAATCACCAAAAAAAACTCATACCACTTATCTGAAATGAAAAATAAATCCAAATGAGACTACCACAACCTTGATTTAATAAAAATGTTGGGAACACTTCTACCCCAGCACTTACTCAAGGGAAGAACTCATAATTAGGTGGCTCCATACGAGACCACCCACTACCAAACTAAAACCAAAGACTAAAGAGGATTACCAACATGGGGAGGCCCAAATGAACTCTTCACTATAAGAATCTAGATAACATTGATTCACTCTATAGGAACTTCAATGAGACCCATGGTGGGTCTCCCCACCATGAGAACTAACCAGCATAAACTGATGCAGGAAACCCAACACGAAGAAACTCTAAACCAAATAGAAAAAAAATATGTGGTTCACTACTTACATGGGAAACTATCATCCTTATATAGGCCCAAACCAAAACTGAGATTGATTCACAAGGTTTTCCATACAAGGACCATCAAATGGATACTCACATCTGACAAGGTACAACTGTTGAGATTTTATGAAGATGAGAGACGAGCATGTTTCCTTTTAACCAAGGAGGAACTCTTCCACCCACATGGGTTGTAACGTGGAAACGAGGTCCATACGCCTCTTTCCATCAAATGGGACCATTATAAATGAAATAGCTACATAGGAGGCTTAAACTATCTCTATATCACATACTAAGATGGATGTTAGACCGAGGTCCTTTACACTACTGGGGGTTCCTGACTACGTGTCGGATTCACTCTAAGGCCTATGGATAGAGACCTGATGTTTGTATCATCTCTTGACTCATAGTCAAACATTGAATACCCCTAATTGAAACTCCTTTTTTGATGCCACAAGAAGCCATACAGAAACCCAGGCAGGTCTAACAAAACACAACACACCATGAGACACACTTTTCCTCGACATGGAACTTCACCGTGACAAGGACTTAGAGGATGTACATGCATCATCTCTTTCCACTTAAAACAAGATAAAATGGGGGTAAGAACACTTGGAAGACACTTCCACCTGAAATAGAGAAATTCAAAATTCCTCAAAAGAAAACACACTTCTGTTAAAGAAGAAGTTCTCAGAGGATTTTACAATATCCAAACACAACTACTACAACTGATAGGAACATTACAAGGAGAGGGACCTTAAACTGGACCCAAAACAGAGCACTAATCCTGAAAATAGGTAGGGTGTCTTTGAAGAGTTGTAATTAGCTCCATGAAACCTCCTAGAAACACCCTGGTAGAACTATTTCTAGCAATTTAAGCATCCACAGGAACAACAGGTTTTTAGAGCATTCAAACACAACAACCCCTTTAACCTAGACCTTCCACACTGATGGAATAACAAGTTCTCATGACTAAAAGAAACTATTGAGATGCCTAGAGATCTTTATTACATCATGACCAGCATGAACAGATTCAGGACGCTTTTCACTCTCCTTACTGGAACTCCCTTTACAACTTCTAGGAAGGACCATCAGGCTCAAAGGTGTCAAACTTCACCTTTGATGATTCATGAAACTCAATAAAGTATGGTCTCTATCAATTCCTTCCATATCCACTCTTACACTATGAGTGAATTCAATTAAATGAAAAGGGATAGGTGGATTAATCCTCTAAAATTCAAGGATAGAGTCCTTATGTTGATCAAATGGAGGGTATGAAAATGGTGAATCACCCATGGTCGCACTTTGAAGATTCCCTGATTACTTATGTGGGTGTATAATATACAATAAATAAAACCAAGGAACCAATCAAACTGGACTATTATCCATAACATACCACAAACAAACACCAAACACATAAAGGGAACCATCCCAAAGGCTTCCCGAAACATTTTTCAGAAGAACTCACTAACCACTATCTTAAAGATGACTCATTGACAAGGACTCAACCTTGAAACACCACTCAAACAAAAAGAGTTCTTAAGATAAAAACAAATCACAAGTGATATTCTCAAAGCATAAGTAAACACACTAATAGTTTAAAAAACATCAAATTTTCTCTTAAAAACACTCTTTGAAAAAAATGGGACTGGTGGGTTGCACATTTACCAAAGGTATCTCATAGAGTCTCACGCGTGCATATTCTCATGTCAAACCGGGCACTCATCCACTTCTCACACATATCTTATGCATGTGGTCACCCATGAGAATACCAAAGATCAAAATAAAACTTTCCAACTTTCTAAAACAAACATTCAACCCACACTCCCATCTTCTTAATTTAATTCCCTTTTCAAAAATTCAGAAAACTTTTCAAAGATTCACTAACCTCCCAATCAAAAACCACTTTCAAACTCTCACTTTAATCCAAAGAAATCTCATCCCATTCAAAACCATTTTTCAAATACCAATTTATCCCATTCAAAACAACTTTCAGTAGTTTAGAAAATCCCATTTAAAATAGATTTTTGAAAACCCACCTTGAAATAGTTCATGTTTTTCAAACATTCAATTTCAATAAATCACATATTTGGATTATAGAGATACAAATATGATAAACTCGTTTTGTCTATTAAAAAAATTGGTTAACAAAAAATTACAAACCCTCTTTAAAATAGGTTTCTTTTTTTCAAACAAATGAATTCATAAGCTCCATATTTTTATTTATAAAGACCTAATTTTAAATAAACTTATTCCAGATTTACCGGAAAATAATTTCACAAATATTCAATTTTCTAAAACTTACTTTAGATAAATTGTAAAAATTAATTTTCCACCTTCCCAAAACCAAACCATTTCCACTTTAAAATCTAATTTTCACAATTACAAAATGGGGGTTCTTAAAACAACCTTTAGAACCCAAGAATACACAAAACAATTCAAGAGGAAACTAGTGTCAATGGATGACTTGGATATATGGTTGGCAGCCATAAGTCAATCACACCACCATAATGGAGAGTGTTCTAGGTCAATGTACTCAGCTCCACATGACTTTCTAGGCCCTACGAACTCACTAAGACCATTGACCCAACTCTCTTTTCATTTCCCAAACATCAACAAATTGCAAGAAGTAAATAACCCAAAAAAACCCGAATCCCCATGGAAAATCAAGTCTCATCACGAGGTGTGTTGTCCAGAAACCTTACTCATTTCCAGAACATCAAGTCCTGACAATCCTAGCTCTGGTCTACCCAGAATCTTCCCCAAGTAACATGACCCAAAAGAGCGTGACCACCTCTGATACCATTTTTTTCATGAATCAAACGAAGACACCATCCAACCCAACACCCAAACCGGTCTATGGCATGGCCCGAAGGGAATTCCTGATCCCCACAGGCTGTAAACTAGTTCTCAAGTATCACTAATTCACTTTGGTAATGATTTTACCTGATCACATAAACATAAACAACCAACAATTATAAATAAACCCAAACTAAAAATATACAACCAAATATGACATAACCAATTTTCAGAATCAAGGTTTTACAATTTCAACCAAATACCAAAATACTAAAATGGAAAGGAAAACACCAAACAACCTAAGAATCTCTACATGACAAGAGGATCCTCACCCTTAAGTCATCGTCAGTAGAGGAACTCTACCAATGTGAACCGCCAACATAATGTACATTTCCTTTACCTGTCAACCAACAAGGTCTACATACACCCAAGGGTGTATGTAGGGTGTGATCCAAAGCCTAATAGGATGCCACCCAAATAAAAATATTCCATGGTAAAACATTAGAAGTTAATTTAATTGGCACATTTATGTAAAGGATTTTAAAACATTTCTCAGAAAAAAATTTATGGAAAACCATTCTCAAAGGGGATACTTCCAAGGAAAAAACATTTCAAAACAACTCACTTAAAAATGAATATTCATAAATATACTCACAAGGTGCACCATATGCCGACAGTTGGCACTACACCATATAAGCATCATGTCATAGTAGAGAACCATGGCTAAATCCCTAAGGTTAATCTAGATGGACACTAGAACCTCGTACCTTGGTGAAGGGTGGTATAGTAACTAAAATCATAGTTTTCTCATGCATGAGACACTAGGATGGGAAACCTCATGGACCTAGTGGTCTCTGATCATTATCATAGTTTTTTTAGTGTTAAAAGTGTCAATCCAACTGAGTGAAATCGGGACTTTTCCACTTCTGAATCACTAGCATGATAGAACTAGTCAACCCACCTAGATACCTGGGATTCCCTTTTACTCAATACCATTTCAAATGTTACATAAACCACCATTTACACATACACAAGTCAAACAATGAAACACACAAGATATGCCACCACTTTCATGACCAAAAACCTCTTTTGAAACCAAATGCACACCAAAACTATTTCAAAACATGTTTCACACCACTTTCACAATTTAACAAACATACTACATAATTTATAAAACACATCCAACATTCAAAATAAGGGTTCACACTTGAAAAACACCCAATTACCTTTAGAAACCACATTTTTGGACATACACACATCAAATCCATTTCAAAATGGGTTTCGCATCATCTAAACATTTTTATCTAACACATTCAAGGCATAAATCAAAAGGGAACATATGAAACACTCATGAAACATAGCCCATTTTATTTAAAAATTCATTTTTCAATAAAAAACACCTTGAATATTTTCAAAAACACATTTCACACCTCATATATAATCCATAGAGAATGAATAAGAAACAAAACAAGCATATTAAATTCACCAAACAATGTTTAAACATGGAACCACCTACCTTGGGTAAAGAAACTTCTAGAATTCGGTGCCAAACTTCAATCACACCTCAACCGCACCCTAATTAAGCAAGATCAAAACTAAAACATAAATATTGAACCCAAAATATTAAGATTTAACCCTAAAAATGATACCCTAACCACTAGAGAAGTGAATACCCAAATAAAAGTGAGGAAACCCCTAGAATAGAGGAGGAAAATAAGAGAGGAGGAGACTTACTTGAGATATCTTAAGGAATCTGAGCCAAAACCACCACTAAAATGAGCCCAAGGGAGAGGAGGAGAATAAGGGAGGCACGCCTAGGGATGGGGAGGATGAGGAAAGAAATAAAATGGGATTTAGGGCCAAAAAATAGGGAGATATAAAAAAGGGGAAACCAATTTTTAATGATCTGGATAGACCAGATGGTTAGTCCACACGGTTTGTCAAAATATGCAGCGATCGTGCACACCTCTCTGCCTAAGCAGGTACCTATCGCACGGTTAATCTGCACGGCCTAACTTACCATGTGTGGGTAATGTGATAGCGTATAGCTGAAACCCCTGACCTACCTCACAATTACCTAGTTCAAGGTGCATGATCTGACTTACCATGCACTGGTCGTGCGATAGCTACTGCCTCAACTAGCCACCTACCGCACAGTTACCTGGGCAGGGAGCACGATTTCTACTAATTGTGCGCCAACTGTGTGCCACACACTGACCACCCAAAAACTTATATTTTTCTTAAACATTAAAGGTTAAACTCATTGAAAAGAACAATAATAAGAATAACCAAAGTAAAGACCTCAAAATTTCAAACTTGTCACATCCAGATCCTGAGAAAATAACCGAGAACCAAACCCAAACTGGAAAAAAGAGTGAAATAAAAAACCCGGGTGTGACACCACTCCTCTACCTAGTTGTGTCCTTAATAGTACATAGATCATTGTACATGTATCACTACACAGAGTTAAGGGTACTACATGATGTTTCTTGTCCACCCATGCCCTACCCGTGTTCTCCTGGTCATGCATGTGTACACTGGCCATGTTCCATTACACAGCGTGTGCTTAGAAATGTTTGTGTCCATGTACTCACAGAGTACATTTTGGGCTACCAATAATGGGTTAAATATTTTTTGGTGGTCCCATACAGTGTGTGATACTTATGTTATCCAAGAAATCCTAGTGTCGTAGATTTCTAAAGAACGTGTCGTTTGTTTTTCCAAACTATTCAGTGTGTAGTCGTGATTTCCATAGAAATTCTAGATCTCCACATGTTTCTCCATATCCACCTTTTTTGTGTCAAAATAAACATATTTTCCACCCATAACCAATGTTATTCACCTCTGAACAATGATTTCATCCCTTCAGTGGCTAGAAATCGGGTTTGTGATCCCTTGCTCGATGTTGCCACGCGTCTCGCATGCTTTTCGTGCCACTACCATCATCACTTTGGATGTTGAATCCATGAATCTATCATCACTACCAAAAATCCTCACCAATTCATCCTTATAAATCCAATATAGTTGTTTTGGGAACATCCACTGTGAATATGGGAATCCAATCGCATTCGGACCCACCCGACAATAGTCAAATCGTGACCTCGTAGTCCAATGATGAATAATGTGAAGAAAGGTTGGGGTAAAGGCATAAGAAAAAAGGTGATATTGTACTTGTCCAAGAATTATTGGTCAATGATCACTTAATTTGGGATTGGAAAGGGTGATTTCATGTAATAAAAAACAATAGATCAAATAAATAAATAAATTTGATACACGAGCACATGTAAAGGATTTATTTAAAATCAATTCAAAGAATAAGGCTTTGATCATGATAAATCATTTAATCATAAGAGAATAAAACAAAAATGATGATTCATACCTCAATTTGGATCGATAATTGGTAAATAATGTAGTTTCCAATAAAGGATATGACTTGTTGCGATCGTTTCACCTCGATTCACCTGGATCTGTAAGTCAGTTGTCATCCAATCTTGATTTTCCAACAAAGAACAGTATATTCCTCCTAAAAGAATCCTAGGGTGATGTTACTAACCCTGGATAAATTTCATAATGATATATTTATATATTTTTAAGTTTTAGGTCATTTAAATTGAAATAAATAAATAAATTATTTATTTTAATTAAACGCACCTGCCAACAGTTGCCTCTACCGTACGTCCCACGTCGACCAACTTTAGGTAGAATCTAGGGTAAATCTCATGCTTCAGATTCAACCATGGTATTATATTTTTGATCTGAGACTCCTTTTAGGATATATCTATTTAAAAAAACTATGTGTGGGTGATATAAAATATTTTTAATATTTTTATAAAATTAATTTCGGTCACACCGGGCCTCGGAATTTCATGTTGTCTCAACACCTAACTCTGAAAATATTCCTTGATATGTTTCAAAGTCATACAAGGAAAAAACATGGTCTATAAATTATTCCCTCCTTCAATATTTTTTTAATACCCCTAGATTTTATAAGAAATATTCTTTTTAATTTCTTATATATATTTTGTTGTACGCTACACCAAGATTATCTTGCGCTATACGCAACACCGTATTAGCTTGCAGTATACGCAACACTAATCTTGGATTGTGTTACACACAATTTCAAGTTTGTTAAATAGTAATTATTCTATGCAACATTGAGTGTATATATATATATATAATTTATAAATGAAATATGGTTGGATTTTGTTATACGCAACAACAAAGAAGTCTTGCACTACACGCAACCCTGACTTGGCTTGCATTACACGCAATCACGACCTTCTTCGATAGCGTTTGTTGTACGCAATATCGGGTTTCACTAAACAACGATATATGGTTATAATATTATTATAAAATAGCCACTATGAATAATATTAACTACATTTTGAATTTTATAACATTATTATTCATCTTACACATTTTCTAGAACATGGTATGAGAACAAAATAAATTTTTCGGGTAAAATAAGTATTTTTCAAAAAATGCAGTTTTGCCACCTTTTGATAGCGCACCCATTTTAAATATAATTTTTGAAAAGTTTATAAGTTAAATTTTACAACATAAAATTCTTCTTTTGAATCAGGATATTAAAATTTACATTGGATAAAGTTTTGATATTTTTCTGATAACTTTCATATTTGAATGAATAGTAAAAACACGCTATATTTTAATTAAAAACAACTTTTTTCATCATAATAATTTATATGGTTAAATTATAATATTGAATGGTTTTAAAGTATAAAAATAATATATTTTTACCATTTAATATAATTTATGTCATTAGTATTGATTTTACATTGAATTCGTAGGTTAAATCAATTCAATCTTTTGCAATGTTTTAAACAAAAACCTGTTTTCATTCGACAACGGGATTAATTTTAATTTAATTTTTGCAACTTCTGTGTATTGAATTTGAAAAAATTGATTCCATATTTGGAATCAGTGGGTCCAAATTATGTTAATAGGCTACTTTTTATTTACCATAGTTAAAGGTAAATCGGGTAATTAAGGGTAAATATAATATTATAAAATTACCCTAAAACATTCCAAAATTATATTGGATGGATAAAAGTCGACTAATATTACCTAAGGGTCAGATTAGATTCATTTTATGGACTTTTGACCATGAAAATAATTTAATTATTATTAAAACCAAAGAAAGTGACAACATGTCACTCTCTTAAATCTTATAAGTATAATAATTTTAATTTAGTGATAAAATTCATAAAACTTAGAACATAAATAGTCTCTAGAAATATAATAAAATTATCTATATCATGAGAATTTATTTATAATTTTTAGGTATTAAATAATTGTCATTAATGGTGATACATTAATGATGCAGAAATTATTTATTAAGCGAAAAATCAGTAATATAGTTTTTATTGAAATAATAATACCCATTAAAAGGATCAAAAACCTGACCAAAACTTATTGGTAGTGTATATATACACCATAAGCATCCAATTACTGAATATATAACCGTTTGGAGTCTTATAAAAGTGATTATGACACTTATTTTATTTTATTTTAAATAATGTCAAAGGTGTCACCGTCATAATTTAATAAATATAACATTTTAAAAGTTTGGTGTTTTAGAAGATAAATCAGAATAAATGTATTATTATGAAATATATAATATTTATATTCATCATAGTATTTTATTTTTATTTTTTATGCAACAAATAAGTATATTTAATAATTATAAAAAATGTTGTAGTAATTATTTTATTAAGAGAAATATCAAATAAATGGTTTTACAAATAGTAAAATAAATATTATATGAACTATTTAATATGATCCACTAATTTTCCAGATTACTATGACATGTTAGAAACCTATTAAATATTTTATTTTTAATATATCCTCTGTGTGGATTTTATTTAAATTCAAATAAATGAATAGTGTCAAAATTGACACTATTGTTATTTTATAAAAATAACATAGTATTAAATTGTTTAAAAATCACAAAAATATTTAAAAATTATAAATTGAAATTTATATAGTCTAAAATTTCATATATTATATAATTATGGATAATTCACAGCACATAAGTAATTATTTATAACAATTTAAAATTTAGAATCTTATTACCACAAATAAAATTTAATAGATTAAATAAGGATAAATCAAATTGATAATGTTTAAAATAAATTACCTACATGTCTAAATTTTATTGGTTTATGAGATTAAAACCCTATATCATCTAATCTTAAAATATGATTCATTTTTGGAGGTTTTTAAGTGGGGTTATATTTATTATAAATTAATATTTTTAAGATTTCCAAAGGTGCCCCTCTCCTCCCTTATAAAAAGGGAACCCCTTCCCACTTCTCTTCACACCCTTTTGAGCCTTGAAGCTCGGAAAATCCCTGAAAATTCCTCTTCTCAACCTCTCTAGTTATATCATAGAGGTTCTTTTCTTCTCAAAAGACCAACACTAGTGCCCTAAGAAGAAGTTTAAAGGAGGTACGTCGAAGAATAGGTAATCTCTTCTACCGATTCTTTCAAGTTTCTTTCTTCTTCAACTTCTTCTTATTTAGTTGTTTAATTATAAAGTAATAACATCAGTATTACTTATATACTTATATGTTATTATAAATATGAAACAACCCTATTTCACCTTCTATCCATCCTACGGAAAATGAAATCACCGCGTGTGCGTACGTACGGAATACCGTCTCCACACCGTGGTGTAATTTGTTTTTCCACCACCACCTTACTTGGATGGGTATAACGGTGTAAAGAATAAATATATATGTTTATTATAACATAATATTGATTCTAAGATATTATATCATCCACTCCAATTCCATTCAATAAATATGGGAATGATATCATCGCTCGTGCATACGTACGGATTACCGTCTCCACGACGCGATGAGATTCATTTTCCATGTTAACAATTCAAGAATGATTATAAAGTATATATAATAAATAGTAATAAAATATATGAAATAATAATGCTACTGGATTTATGTATATATATATGTATGTCATCTACTTAATTCCATTCAATTCAATAAAGAAATGAAAACAGCGTTCATGCGTACGTACGGCCTACCGTCTCCATGAATGGTGTATTTATTTCCATTTATCGATCTATTATATATATGTATATTCTGAATATATATTATATATAAATAATGTTTTACATTATGTATGTAATTAATCATGATCTAAGTAATCATATGAATAATTACAAGTTAAAACACGAACTATAAATGAAACGATTTTACCCAAAATGCTACTTTAACATGAATTTACAAAAGAATGGGTAATATAAAGTCACAAGTGAACCATATATGATATCATAACAATGAATATGATTCTGTAATAATTCAATGAAATTATTTAAATCATTATACAGGAGGTTTGGATACATACGAATCATATCGGACATAAGGTAAGGGATAACTTTTCCAATCTCGTTTTTATCTGAGATTGTTTATTCGAATGTATTTACTGGGGTTATATTTATCATCCATGTCCAAGTTTTATAAAAATGTTTTCATGTATGTTTAAATTCCTTTTTACCCATTTTTTACTTTTACTACATGGTATGTAAGGAATATTTTTTTATTTACCATACGAGGTACTTTTTAACTTTTCCGACAAAAGTATGAGGATATTGTTATTTTTAACTTATACAGCATGAACGGAATTTTATGGTTTCATAAATCCATATTTTCATGAATCATACTATACTATATTTCATGATTATTTTCAACAAAATCATTTTCTATTAAAATTGCATGGCATTTTGTAAAAAGAAAATGATTTTGAAGAAGAAGGGATATTTTCCTCAAGAATTCATTTCAAGTGTTTTGTCAAAACTATTTTCCATCTAAGATGAAATTATTTAGTATGATTATGTTTCAAGTATAATGTCTCTATTATTTAAATGGTTTCACTTTTCTTATGATAAAATGATATCCGTTAGTTTTATATGGATTATGTTATGATGGGATGATGTTTATGAAACCCATTTTATTTATTGGGTTAGAATGAATGATTTATGTTTATTCTGTGACACAAGTAAGAATGATTTAATTATGAGATGGGTGGGACCTATATCTCCCTCCAATGCATTGGGTAAAGATTTATATCTCATGAGATAGATATGGCTGGAATGGCAGGTTAATCTGGTTCAGTGATACAGGACTGAAACGAGGAGTGAACTCGATTCAGAATGGGAATTTGTCCACTAAGATGGTCTTGGCAGGAATGTCTTGGCTACTATAAAAATCATAACATGTGTTTAATGGTTTTCCACAATTACATGTTATCTTCCCAGGCTATTTTATTAGGATTGATGTTCCATTATGATATATGCCTTACGTACTTCCAAGATTTATGTCTTTGCTCAAGATTTTGATGTTTAGATTTTATGTTCAAGTTTTTGCATTCAAATGTTATGGATTGTTTTATGTTCTCTATGTTTACCCTTACTGAGCATTTGAGCTCACCCTTTTTATGTTTTCTTTTCCATAGGATATAAAGAATGGTCTTAGGTAAGAAAACAAAAGGGGAAGATCTTTATGGGAGATGTTGAAGATCTTTCACCATGATTAGAAGATTATATTCCGAGTTTCCAAAGACACTAAACTATTACGATCCTTGAGTTTTGGTTTTTGTTATGTATTAAGTATTCTGAAAAAGTAATGTATTGTCCATGTATGTAAAGCTTTGGGTCTCTACAATTTTCATTCTCCGAAAGAAAAAACTAAGAAAAAATGTGGGGATACTGAGCCCGCATCTCGCTCTCCCGCTCCTAGGATCTCTCCTTAATGCTCTCATACTGCCACATCACACGAACCAAAGGAATGGTCCATCCATGTAGGATCCTCTCCCACCAATCCCCGATCGCCACTAGGTACTCCATGAAGGTGGCTCCATACTTTATGCCTATCTCGCCCCAATCAATAATGTATGTGGGGACATGCGTGTATCTCCTCAACTGTGATATATGGAAGATGTCATGCACCCGCTCCAACTGCAGGGGTAAGGCGAGGTGGTAAGAAACCTCACCAACCCACTATAAGATCTTTAATGGATTGATAAACCTTAGGGATATCTTGCCTCTCTAGATGAATATATGCAATCCTAATCATGGTGAGGCCCTCAGGAAAACATGGTCGCCCTACTCAAACTCCAAGGGACCACAATGTTGATCTGCATAAGATTTATGCTTTCTATGAGTTGTCATCATCCGCTTGTGGATCACCTGAATCTTATTCATCATCGTGTGTACTATCTATGGCCCAACAAGAGATGTCTCACCAATATCAACCCATTATAAGGGTATCCTACAGGGCCTCCCATACCAGGCCTCAAAAGGTGTCATGCTAATAGTATAGTGATATCTATTATTATAATAAAACTCCACCAAGGGTAAGTGGTCATATCATCTCTCAAAAAAGTCTAACATGCAAGACCTTAGTATATCCTCCAGCACCTGGATAGTGCATTTGGTCTGGACATCCGTCTAGGGGTGAAAAGTTGTAATCATCATCATTTGGGTCCTGAATTCCTCTTACAGTCCTCTCTACAGTCGTGATGTGAACTGAACATCACGATCAAAGACAATCATTAAAGGCACCCCATGAAGGCGTATGATCTCCCGTATATAAAAATGACCCAAAATCTCCACCAAACTCTACTCTCTGTTAGTAAGGAAGTGCTTTGACTTTGTAAGTTAGACAAATATCACCCATATGGTGTCATGGTCTCTCATTGTCCATGGAAATCCTTTTACAAAGTTCATGGATATGTTATCTCATTTCCACTCTAAGATCTTGAGAGGCTACAAAAAAACTTTTGGAACCTAGTGCTCAGTCTTCACCTGCTGACATGTGAGGCACCGAGAGATGAACTCGGGCATGCTCTACATCGTGACATCCCACCAAGACTACTAATGAAGGTCTCAGTAAATCTTCCCCACAATAGCATATACATCCAAAGTAGAAGTGTGAAACTCCCTCATCACCTCCTCTTGCATTATGACTAGGCCCATTGTCTGTCTCTGAAAAAGGATGATGTGATTACCTTCTTCAGAATATCTTTCTGGTGAATATACTAAGGATATATAGTCACATGGGACCTCACAGTCAATTTCTCTCAACTAATCCTCCCTCACACACTAGAAAAGTATAGGATCTAACACCATAGATCAAAGAAAAACTACACCCTCCTCTTCTACTAGGGTCAGCTATAATGAAGTTAACTGCTCGAACGGATCCTCCACCAAAAGAGAATGAGACTTCCTACTGAGGGAATCTATCACCACATTGTCCTTCCCAAAATTATAGACTATATCAAAGTCATAGTCCTGTATGAACTAAAACTAAAACCTTTGTCTTAGGTTTAGGTCTCTCTGTGTTAAGACATACCTAAGACTCTAATGGTCTGAGTAAAAAACAAAATGATCTCCCACAAATAGTGCCTTCACGTCCTTAGATTAAAGACTACCACTACTAAATCAAGGTTATTAGTTGTGTATTTATAATCATGGGGTATCTAATACCTCAACCCATATGTGATCATGCCTCTACATCAACACATATCCAAGCCCATCTCTAGTGGAATTGAAATATTCTACGTATTCCACATCCTCCTATGGTAGTATCAAAACATGAGCACTCATCAGCCTCAAAATAAACTCCTCAAAGGATCTTTGGAACTACTTAGTCCATGTAAATGACCTCCCTTTCCATTTTAGGGTAGTCAAAGGGGATGCAATCCTATAGAAGTCTTCCACAAACCTCTTGTAGTACCCTGTCAATCTAAGAAAACTCCACACCTCTGACACATTCTTGGGTGTCTCCCAAGAAAGCAATACATTGATATTCACTAGTTCCATAGATAATCTATTATTAGAGATGACATTCCCCATAAAATGAACCTCATGGATCTAGAACTAGAACTTTGAGAGCTTACCATAAATCTGGTGCCCCCAAAGAAAGTATAGGACCGTCCTCAAGTGCTTTTCATGCTCCTCCTATGACATAGAGTATATGAGTATGTCATCAATTAAGACAACAAAAAATAGATACAATTATGGTTAGAAGATCTGATTTATCAGATCCATAAACATAGTGGGGTAATTCATCACACTGAAGGGAATCACTAGGAACTCATAGTGTCCATAGCGACATCAGAATGTTAGCTTCAGATTATCTACCTCGTGAACTCTCAACTAGTGGTAGTTGAACCTGAGATCGATATTCAAGAAAAATACCATGACTCAAAACTGATCAAAGAGTTCATCAATCCTTGATAGTGGGTACTTGTTCTTTATCATGTCCCGGTTCAGGTGATGGTAATCCACACAAATCCACAAGCTCATATTTGCCTTTTTCATGAACAACACCAAAGCTACCTAGGGGGACACACTAAGTCTGATTAAACCCTTCTCTTGAAGGTCCTAAAACTATAAACACAACTCCCAAAGCTTTGTAGGGAATATATGATATTCCTTAGAAGATATTGGATTGGTACTAGGTTGAAAATTGATGCAAAACTCCATCTCCTACCTCAGAGGTAGTCTCGAAACATCCTTGGGGAAAACATCCATATAATCCTCCATGACTAAAGGAATATGGATTCCTAAATATCCCCCTACTCCAAGGGAAAAAATCATTAACTGATGGGTGATGGGTTGCATCTTCGTATTCACAAGTCCCAAACACTCTACCATAGGATCTCTCTCACCCACAAAGTAGAATCCCATCCCATCAGTCTGAAGGCGTCTAACTCATCTACGATGACATTCGATCTAGGTTTGGATCATGGATAATAATTCCATACCTAATATAACATCATAAGGTCTCATCATGAGGACCAAAAGGTCCCATGATAAACTCTCTCCGCCAAGTGATAGCTTGCAATGTCGGTAGATAAATGATAATGAAGAAGTGTTCCCTGTAGGAACCTAAAGGAAAAGTTTTTGGGATAAATTTTCAACTGGGGGTTTCATATCTCACGCCAAGAGTAAATATATGAATGAATGAATTGCACTTGCTTATAATATTACTGAAGAAAGAGTATAATAAACACATATCATACCTCTAATCATCTCTTGAGTTTTCAAGTCATATGCCTCCATAGCCTGTAGCTACCCACGACACCAACCACGAGCTCCCTAAGCTCGATGTGGGTTTCCTGGTGGTGCTGGTGGTGGAAGGAGATCATAATGTCATCCACCACCCATAGCTCCTCCTCCTAGAGCCCCACCTTCTCCTCTACCAGCGCTTCCTCTCTAGGGGTTGCCCCACCCTCACCTAGGAGATCCATGGTCATGGTGTTTCCTCTATTGTAGTGGTTCATCTACTATCTATCTACCCTCATTAGTATGTTGAGTTAGAAAATCACATGCCATGTGACCTCTCCCATCACATGCATAGCAACGCCCCTCTTCGAGCTTCTGTTTTCCTCTGCACAATCCTTGAGCCACATGACCACGTGCTTGAGTTTGGCCACGAGGGGATATCCTATGCCAAGACCCTAACAACTAGTATCTGCTAGCTATTACAGATGACTCAGTCCTATAACGCCCACTTCCAGCTACAACTATATAGAATCCCTCTGATAGTAATTTGTTCATCGCCAGCACCCACTCTAACACTCCTATATAGGTGGGAATGCATATAGGTACCAAATTGGAATGGATGTCTCTGTGGAGACCCTACTTGAACTTCCATGCCTGGAAGTAACCATCCTGAATAATATCGAGGGAGTATCGCATAAGGTCATTAAACTACAAATTATAATCAATAACTTCCATCCCTCCCTGATGTAGCTTTAGAATCTTCTAAATATACATTTAGCACAAGCATGATGGGTAGTGCTCCCCATAAAATAGATGTTAGAAGTTGAATCATGAGAGTATTGACTCATCATGCATCTATGTAACTAAACTACACTAATTCCCAACTACTCTATATAAAAGACTGCCTTCCAATGAAACCAACTGATCAGTTGAGGTTTGGATAAGTCTGAAAACTCAGATCAATGACTCAAGATAATCCTCAGCTATTTGGGGATCTGGATCACCATGGAACCTTAGTATCCTTTAGTGCTGGAACTCATGGAGTGATCTAAGCCTATATGCATCCTCATCCTACTCTGCTGACGTAATCTGCTACTCGACGGGTGGGGGTGTTGTTACCTACCCACCTGGAGTAAAGATCTCACATAATGGCCCTTTAATTGAGGCCTCATCACTCATTGAATCATCATCATTATGATGAATTGGTAACCTGGATGGTTATATTCACGGAGGCATCTTAAGAGTAATAAATATGTACCACGATTAGATGAGTATATATATATATATATGGGAATCTAACTCAAGGACAATACAAATACTCAATCCTCTATGATGCATGTACTAATGTTCCATGAAACCAATGTCTCGGTATGCCAATTCAACAAGCAGGTGGTCAGAGTCCTAATGTATGGATAAGTTAGTCGTTGCATCAACATTGGGTTCCCTATCCTGAAAGATTCACTTGAGACACTTTAACATTGTTTCCCTAATTCCTAACCAAATCCTCATAATGGGATAACTCCAAACACTATCCTAAGGAATGAACCAGCTATGATACCAATATATCATGACCCGACCCACCAAATCCTACTTGGTCAGCATAAAGATGATCCAAAACTACCCTAATCCCACCCCCATAGATTAGGGGCTGGCAAAAAGTGTTGAAATGAATAACTAATATTGGAGGAAATTACCTAATTTACCTATACACATGCACCCAACTATCTCCATGCAGAAATTTAGAAGAATAAATATAAAAGACAGTAACATATAGATTAATAAAAAATTTTGTAACAACCTCTAGGGAATTCAAGAGTATGACAATGTAATCTAAAAAGTAAAGGTACAATATACACACCCAACCAGAAAGATGTCTCGACCTAACAATAGCTGGAAAAGTAAATGCTGAGAGATTCTGGCTCCAAATCTCTAAGATCTGACCATTTTATGTGATCAAATGCACTGGGGTATCCCTATGATCCTCTAAAATCATCAGCAACCTATCTGTTGTTTGTATAAGACATGACACGTGTGGGTAAAGTACATGAAGGGGTGAGTGTATATATATATATATATACTCAGTAGAGCACCCCATAAACTATCGGAGGAGCAATAAGCGACACAATAGAAGTAGATATCTCAACTAAATATGAGAGAGGAATGAAATACAACAAAAGAGAAATATATATATGTGCTCATAAAATAAACTCAAACGAGAGAGAAATGGGATCTTCATCTCACAACCTAGCCTAGGAAAAGAGTATGCCAACAATTACAAAGGTCCATCATCGATGTCCAGCATCTTTCATGTTAGTCTGAAGAAGTAACTATGTGGAGGACCCACACTTCACCACTATGTCACACATTTGAGGGGGTAAAATCTCCAAGTAGAGGACCCATGACCAAGTGTGTCAGGGGGTACCACTCAGTAGATAGAGGACTTGCGCCCTAGTTTTTCATGGGGGAACCACTCAGTAGATAGAGGACTCACACCCTAGTCCATCAAAGGGTACCCCTTAGTAGATAGAGGACCCACTCCCTAGTCTGTTGGGGGGGGGGGGTACCCACCCCATTGTCTATAAAGGGGTACCACTCAGTAGATAGAGGACTCATGCTCTAGTTTGTTAGGGGGTATCGCTCTCTGATGATCTTGTATCATCACTACCATCATCGAGGGTTGCCTAAATAAGCATCATGCTTGGAAAATCTCTCATCGTATCTCAAAATCCACTATGAAGGACACCATCACATTCCACATGAATAAAAACACTCAGAATAGGCTACTCACAGGCCAAAATCTGAGTCCAAATGAAGGAGATATGAGAGGTAGTTGTTTCCTCAAAAAGGAGGTACATGGTGTGTAAGGGGTACACATGGAATGTGGCCCCACTCTTATGTTTGGCCATGTGCTCATCGGTATATGGCTCACTAGCCATGAATCACTACACGACATGTTTGGGCCACTTGATCCCTACTCGTGTTCTTCTAGTTGTGCATGTGTTCACTGGCCATGTGCTAGTACACAGTGTGTGTTTGTGTCTGTGCACTCCTAGAGTACAAGTCAGGCTGCCAGCATCGGGTCACATGGTGTGTGAGGGGTCTAACACAGCATGTGATGCTTATGTTCTCCTGGAAACCCTAGTGCCATGGATTCCCAAAGAACACATCCTATGTTCTTTTGAAGTACACATCATGTGTTCTTCTGAAGTACACAATGTGTAGTCGCGATTTATGAAAAAAACCTATATCTCTACATGTTTCTTAATATATGCCTTTGATGCATTGAGATACATATGTTGTTCACCCGTAACCGATATTAATTACCTCTAACAAACGATTTTGGCCCTCTGATGGCTGGAAATCATATTTCTTATCCCTCGCTCGAAATCATCGCATGTCTGTCATGTTTTTACCATATCTACTTCCGATGAAGGACCCATGAATTCATCACCACTAACCACAATCTTAAGCGATTCATCCTCATAAATATAATATGGTCATTGTGTGCACATCCACCATGAATCTAGGGGTTTGATCATGTTCAGACCCACCCAGCAATATTCAAATCATGACCTCATGGTCCAGTGATGTAGAACGTAAATAATGGGTGGGGGAGGCACAAGAACAAAAATGATATCGTTGTTGGTAAAGTATTCTTGTCCAATGATCTCGTAATCAAAGCTTTCTAGGAGTGATTTCATAGCATAAACAACAATAGATCAAATAAATAAAAAAATTATACAAGGGCTCATGAAGAAGATTTATTTAAACATGGATCAAAGAATATGGTTTTGATCATGATTATAAGGGTGGAAACCACAAATCATGAGTCCTTCCTCGATTTGGATCAATCGTTGGTGAAGAACCCAAACGCCAATGAAAGATATGACATGTTGTATTCATTATGCCTCGATTCACCTGGATTCGGAAGTTGATCATTGTATAATCTTGATTTGACAACAAATAATGATAGATTCCTCTCAAAATCCTTATAGGGTTATGTGACTAACCCTGGAGAAATTTCATAACAACATATTTATAGAGGTTGAATTTTTAGGTCATTTAAATTAAAATAAATAAATTATTTGTTTATTTTAATTAAACGCACCCACCAACGGCCGACTCTACCGTACATCTCACACCAACCAATTTTAGTTCATGTATGGGGTAAATCATATGTTCCAGATTCAACTATTGTTTCATATTTTCGATCTGAGACTATGTTTTGAAGATATAGCATTTTTTCTAAAAAACTATTGGTGCGTGATACAAACTATTTTTAATATTTTTATAAATTAATTTCAGGCACACCGAGCCTCAGAATCCCATATTGTCTCATCTCTTGACTCCAAAAATATTCCTTGATATATTTCAAAGTCTTATAAGGAAAAAATAGGGAATCTACAACACCTCTCTTCAATATCGGATTTCATCATCTCCATTTCCCACCTGAAATAATGGAAAAAATTTGGGTTTTGACGCGTGGACAACAGGCACGCGGTAGGATCTCTTTTCATTCTAGGTTTTTGTTTTTCTAAAATAGAAATAAATTTAATTACCTTAATACCCCCATGTGATTGATGTAGCGCTAACCCCAAAATCATATTCTCTCTCATCCATTCAATTTATTTTTTCCACCCAAAATATTTGATCTAATATATTATGCTCAAATGGTATCAGAATTTAAATTCATCATCACCAATGTAATTTTTACATCGATGTGAATAAATCTAAACCCATATATAATACATTTTTTTGAATTTTAATATTTTCATATATAGGTATGGATTTAAACCATAAATTTACAATATTTTTTTAACAACTCTTAATAGTTATTTGTTTATACAAACAAAATACATTAAAAAAATTACATATAGATGAATTTTTTAGAAAATTAATGAGTATACGTGTATATATATAAATTTATTCAAGTATATACATACATATATATATATATATTATAATTACATACATATATATTACTATAATTATTTACAAATATACCTATATATGAGTACATGAAAATATATGTATGTACCTGCATGCACCAATGGAAATATAAAAGTATTTACAAATGTAATTATTTAAAAATGTAATTATTTACAAGTATATATAAATATAAATAGATAAACACTTACATATTTATATCACATAAACATATGTATATATACATAAACATATATATAATTATACATATAACATAAATTTTGTTGTATAAGATTTAGAATGTATTTTTTAAAACACTTCATGTAGAAATTAAGTTTTATATACCAATGTATCAATAAATATATCTAAAAATTATTGATCACCTACACACATATATATAAATCAGTGAATGTGTAGATATATATTATGTATTCTTACATAATTACATACACATAATGTAAATATATATAATCATTATTTAAGCTATTTACCTTTCAAAAAAAGCACATACATACAAACAAACATAAATATATATTAATATAAGTACATAAATATACATACAATCACACATACAAATAAATACATGCAAACATACATATATATAAGTATATAAAAATACATACATAAAAACATACATACATATAAATATAAGTACCCACATTCATATATATTAATGTAATCACTTATAAATTTAATATAAAAATATAAAAATTTGCAAATCTCCCAGTGGAGATTTCCCAGTGCAGGTCAGATATTTCCTAGTGAAGATTTGTAGTATGAATATCCTATGGGTGATTTCCCAGTGGATATTTTTAGTATGAATCTCCCATAAGAGATATCCTATTAGATATTCATATAGTTATATATGTGTGTGTGTGTGTGTGAATGCATGCATGTACTTATTTTTGTATGTAACTATGTAGATGTATAGTTGTAAAAAATTATATTGATAAATTTTTATGCATGTTATAAGAACCCAGTTCTTTCTTGAGGTATGGATCCTTTAATTTCTATCAATTCTCAGTTTAAATGCTTAAATATGGCCTAATATGAATGCCATTTGAGTTCATGGAGGTATTGGGGGTGCCTGGGGTTGGTTCAAAGCTCAAAACCCAACTTTTGGGTGAAAAATGCCTAGCACACCGCTAGCGTAAACCATACGGGGTAGGACTCATGGTTACTTCTGACTGTGTGAGGCTGGATAGAGGGAAGATACATGCCACATTGTTTGATAAAATGTGTGATTTGGAGCACATGGTCATGCAGCTATGTTTGCAATTTTGACAGAGAATTTTTTCATGGTTTCCATAAAATTTAGTCAGACCATGTGAGGAAACTGTGCAGGGTTCCCCTCCCTATAATAAAGCGTGCACATTTGGTGCATGGTTTGGCCAACCATGTGGCCAAACCATAAAAACCTATATTTTTTGGGTGAAAATACAACTTTTACCATAATTAAATATATTTCTAACCTAATTTCCTATCTTTTCTTCCTACAGATATCCATGGCCATTTGATAGATCCTTTAAAACTCTAAAGTAGGATTTTCCATCGAATCTCCATCCAGACTCCGATTCAAGAACCGTTTGTCTCGTTGGATCCATGCCAGTAATATATTGATTCATTTTGTGTCGTTACTCATTTGGTTTGGTATCATTTATGCTATTTAGATGTGAGATAATTTTCTCTATTAATAGGTTCTTCACACGTTCTTCAATTTTCTCCCAATCTGAGTCAAATCTGGAGTTGATACTGGACGAGATATCCACTAAGAACCTATTGTAGTTGGTCTCATTCATTTCATTAAAAGTAGAAGTGTTTATATATATGTCATTGTGTCGCGTGACCAATTCTTAGAACGACGCCCTTGAAATGGATTTTAATCCTTGAATTTCATTGTTAGGCATGGGCTATGCAATTAAAGAATCCCATAAATAAATGATTATAGGTTAAGGATCTTAAAATTAGAACCACCCCTTTGGGTGTGTTGTTTAATTAAAGGTTCCATTATGATGGTATATGTTTTGGATACCTTTAATGTGTGCCCTTTACCCCTTATCATGGGGTGTTCATATTGAATTTTCATTTGTACTTAAAATGATAAATTGAATTGATAAAGAATAGTAAATGGATGCCATGACCCTATAAACTTTCCATGTATTGGTTGGTTAATCATGAGATGGTTGTTATAATGAATTTCCCATGTGATTTGTTAAGAGTAAATCCTTCTAAGCTTGGCCAATTCCTTGAGTCACCTTATGAGGTGAGATTGAATTGATATGTTCTCGGTGATGACCTTGACTTATTTAAATGAAATTGATTAAATGGTATTAAGTGATCATATTTCTTGGGTGAAACATAGATTAAAATGACAAATTCTATGGATCGACTCATTTGGATTTGAAATTGATTATGTATGAGTTGCACTTGGACTCCTTATATGGTTTTCCAAGGAAGAACTCATGGGGGTTGATTGTTATATGTCAAGTGATACTTGGGATCCATATGGATTTCCAAGGATAGAATCCAAATTCATTTGATCATACTTTCCATGGGTGATACTTGAGCTCCCTTAGTATACCACCAAGGAAGGACTTGAATGGCAGTAACGTTATACAACACCTAGAGCGATACATGGGTTCTTGTGAGGACCACTATGGGCGGGCTTTTAGTTTGTTGGTTTATATTACACCTGGATTGATACCTAGATTCCAACTTAGGTATTCCAAGGAAGGGCTCAAGTTCTAAATTTAATACTAAATGAAATGAATTGCATGATGTTTTTTCTAAGACAAATCATAATATTGGATTCGGTCTTAGTTTTACGCTTTATGGATGTCCTGTTTAGGCATCCTTTGATCACATATTTTCACAGAGGATGTTGGGATTTATTCTAGGTATCAAGACTTACTTATTAAATGTAATTGAATGATTAAATGAAATTAATTATAAATGATAACATGGAATTTATAGTATGTTTACTTTCAGTACTTCTGTTACATATTATATTACTATATGAACACTATGACTGTTATATACACACACTCACTGAATGACATTAGACCTTGGGAAGTTACCAACTAGGATTATATCTAATTCCATGTTCGAGCCACCTTGGGGTACCTAAACAGACTATATGATTGCAGGTATGGATAAGGACAAGTGCCCTGATATGGGTTACCGATTGTTACTTAGGATCAAGGGAGCATGGGACCGAGATAAGGCTCGTGATGCTAGTTGGGATACTGGACTTTTTTGTAATTTTGATCCTTGTATTGTAATGATGCCATGTAGACCTATTTTGGATGCTTTATTAGACACATGACATGTATCATCATCATGTGTATACGAGCTTCCTTCTGGTATTGTTTATTTATATATGTCCTGGATGTTGTATATTATCTGCTTGATTTACTTCTTCCACTACTTATATGTTATTGATATTCCATTGTGTTACACTCTGGTGATGAGGTAATAGTCTCACCACAGATACACCTAGTCCCTCACTGCTAGTTGATAGCCTCTATTGTTTGGGAATATGTTCTTGAGGCTATGTGGCCAACAAGGCTCGGGGAACCTTTAGTGGCATACGGGTTTGGGACGCTACAAAGTGGTATCAGAGGTTCTTTTTGAGTTTGCTTTATTTTTTGGTGATAATAGAAAGGGATAGGAAGAAGTAGGATTTTGGTAATGAGATGTGCTTGGGAGTAGCTACCCCGCATACAAGAAAAATCCAAATTTCCTCAAATGAATTTTTTATTTTCTAAATTTTGACTATTACAGTTGATTTGATTCCACCGTTGGGTGATGCACTTGAATTGTGATGTTATTATTGATATAATTATGGGTTCTATTGTGTGGAAACTTATGAGATGTGGGTATACCATATCATGCATCATTTTAATCACTTTATAAGAATCACATTCCATGCATTATGTAATGTCATTTAGGATGCATTACTTATTACATGATATTGTGATAGGTGTCATGATAGATATACCTAATATTGTGATAGGTATTCTAGAATGTGTTATGGTGTGAATTAGGTGGACTCCATGTTTTTATTCATGAGGTGTATGGGCCCTTATGGATCGTAATTTTGTGAACCATTGGTTCTACCTTTAAAAGTAAATTGTGATATAATGTGAATTCAAATGAAATGGGGAATGAATCTGAAAATAAAATGAAAAATGAAATTGCATATAGCAAAGAACTTAACACAAACCCGACCTCAGTAGTGGATAGTTGGTAGTATCCCTTGCTTACATATGATTTGTACATCACCCAGACCTGACTTTAAGAGTAGGTATAGGGGTGTGTTCTTATATAAGAAGGAATGTACCTATCCTATTTCAATTTTTTCACTTTTGATATATGAGCTTTGATAATAATCTTGATCTGAGGCATGCACTTGGCATTTATAGAGACATGCCACCACGAAGACCTCCAGTTATACACCAAGAAGGTGGTGACGACCAAACTCCGGAGGTGGTGGGCCATGAGCTGCTAGTGGATCCTCCAATAGTTTCCGATAAGACACTAATAGTTGTACCAGAAATAGGTGATGAGGCACAGTTCCTCAAGGGATTCTTGTGCTTTATGCAAACAATTCAGAGAGCATCGTGACCTATCCTGACTATGGAAGAGTTAACACGTGAGTTCCAGTAGTATCACCCATCCATGTTTTTAGGGGATGGCGGACCACATGATGTAGAGTCATGGATAGAGGTCATTCTATATATCTTTGAGCATCTAAAGAAACCTCCTAATAGGAGGGTAAAGCTCGATACATATACGTTGCGTGATTCTACCAAGAGATCATGGGATTTCATTACTCATATGGATTGTTATTGGGAGATGGTCTAGATGGATTTTCATATGACCTTCTATGATTACTTTTATCCCAATACATTGAGGGATGAAAGATATTGGGATTGCATGCACCTGGAGCAGGGTACGTTATTGGTTATGAATTACTTGGCCCGTTTTATTGAGCTCCAGCGTTTCACACCTATTCTGATGGGTGAAGAGTTATCTAAAGAAAGGAAATTAGAGGATGGTATCAGGTGTGACAACTGATAGCAAGTGAATGTCATTCGGATGACTATCATTTCTTAAATAGGGAATCAGGCACTTATCACAGAGAATAACTTGAGAGAGAGTTTGGGCGTGAGAGCCAAGGCAGTTCGATATCTATATCTGGTACTATGTTTACTGGTAGTAGGAAGCATCATCTGGAGCTTCCACATGGTGAAATTAGTAACTCGGGCACATAATCAGGTAGTTGTGTGAGGTGCTACTAGTACGGTAGTTCAGGGCATATGAGACCTTCATGTGTGAGGGACTCAGTCGAGTGTCGATCATGTGGTAAGATGGGACATCTACAGTGCTTCTGCATAACTTTTCCTCTGGAATCCAGTGAGATAGGGTCTGCACCGACTCCACATTTAGGACCAAGGTTAGCAGTTTCTCATCAGGTAGGAAGATGGAGTATAGATGGTCATTTAAGTTGAGGTGGTGGTCGTGGACATGGTAGTCAGACCCCAATTTTACAGTGATGGTAGAGCAGATATTCTCAGGGTAGCCATATAGTATCATAGAGTCGTGGTTCATGCCAAATATATACAGTGAAAACAACCCTATAGGATCAATATCCCGAGCCTTCTACAGTTAGAGGTATTTTTCTAGTAGCCTCTACTTTAGTATATGATCTTTTTGATATATGGGTTTCACATAACTTTATATTTGTGCCCATCATGGAGAGTCTTGGGCTCAGTGTTTATAATTCTGATGGCTTCATGATGCTTTACACTCCATTAGGGATTATAATGGAGGATGTAATTCAGTGCAAAGAGTATCTCTTTGAGATTGTTGGGTGTCACTTCATATGAGACCTATTTGTCCTTGAGATGACTGGTTTTGACATCATTCTTTTGATGGAATGGTTGGTTTCCTTTCATGATTTTGTTGATTTCTATCATCGTAGGGTGACCTTCACATCACTAGAGGGTAGTGAGTTCATTCACAAGAGTGAATGGGATGTCCAGACGAGCCAAACTGGACCCGATCATTGTGGGTTAAGCAGGATGACAGATCAAATTATGAGTTTATATCTAGATGATTAGGGAACACATCAGGTGGATTTCCCTCCAGTGGTTGATCGTTTTAGGGATGTTTTCCCAGATAACTTTTCAATATTACCTATAGTGAGAGAGGTAGAGTTATTTATTTACCTAGTGCAGGGAGTTTAACTAGTATCAATTCCTCCTTAAAAGATGGATACTACAGAGATATAAGAACTCAAGAGGCAACTATAGGATTTAGAGGCCAAGGGCTTTATCTGACCCAATACTTATCTATGGGGTTCACTGGTCCTTTTTGCAAAAAAGGCACACATTACCCTTAGGCTATACATGGATTATCGAAAATTGAACCAACTGATGTTTAGAACCGGTATCCTCTACCACAGATAGATGATATCTTCAACCAACTTTGAGGAGCTCGGGTATTCTTAAAGATTGATTTGAGATCCGGTTATCATCAAGTGTGTGTTAGACCATTATACATACCCCACGTGACCTTTCATAGCAGGTATAGTCTATATGAGTATTTGGTTATGTCGTTCGGTCTCATGAATGCTTCAATGGTCCTTATGGTACTGATGAACCGAGTTTTCCATCCTTATCTGGATTTATTTATCATGGTATTCATAAATGATATTTTGGTGTATTCTCACAATCTACACGACCATTTCAAACATCTTGAGATCATATTTAATACACTGAGAGGGAAATAGTTATATGCTAAGCTCATAAATCTTCACTTTTGGATGGATCATGTTCACTTTATGGGTCACATTATCATAAATAAAGGAGTATCAATTGTCCCAGAGAAGGTGAGAGTTGTAGTTTCTTGGGCGTAGCCCAAGAACGTCTTTGAGGTATGGAGTTTCTTAGGGTTAGCAATATATTAAACATGTTTTATATAGGACTTATCACACCTAGTGGTGCCACTCATAGTCTTGACTAAGAAGGGTGTGAAGTTTGTATGGTTAGATACCTGTGAGATAGCCTTTCAAGAGTTGAAAAGAAGATTGACTTCAGCGCCGATACTGATTTTTCCAGAGCCGGGTAGGAGTTACACTATTTATTACGATGCATTGGGTATTAGGTTAGGAGAAATTATTATATAGGGGGATAAAGTCATGGCGTACGGGTCTCAGCAGTTGAGGCCACACAAGAGGAATTACTTGATGCTTGATCTTGAGTTAGTTGCAGTTGTTCATGCATTGCATTGTTAGAGATATTACTTACTTAGAGAGTGTTTTGTGGTGTGCACAGACCACAAAAGTCTCAAGTACATATTTACACAATGTGATCTGAATCTGAGGCAATAAAGTTGGGTTGAATACCTAAAGTATTTTGACTTCAAGCTTTCCTGCATTCATGGTAAAGGAAATGCAGTGGTTGATATGTTGAGCAGGAGGACTCAGATACAAGTAGTGCAGTAGGCCAGTAGCGAGTGACAACTTATGGATTTTTTCTCTGAGATGCACTTGGAGGTTCAGTATAGTTAGGGGAGGACTTTTCTTTCATCCTTAATTGTTACCTGGAGTAAGAATGAGGCGACTATCGGATTTTGAGAGCCTAGACTTATGAGAGTGTGTGGCGGGTGAGGACCCTCCTCCTAGTTGGACCATAGGTGAGGGTGAAATTATTCGTATTCATGGTCGCATATGGGTTTCATTAGACATGCATGAGGAGTTGATGCAATACTTTCATGCTTCTTCTTGGGAAGTGCACCTCGGCTTCACCAAGATGTATCGGGATTTACATCGTCAGTATTGGTGGTCGGGTATGAAAAGTGATGTGGATGGTCTTGTCATGAGATGTTCTACCTATCGGTAGGTAAAGGTAAAACACCAGCGACTAACCAGACTTTTACAGCAGTTTCCCATTCACAAGTGAAAATGTTTTGAATTTACGATGGACTTCATGACTATTTTATCGAGGTCGCCTCGAGGTAATGATATCATATGGGTTGTTGTTGAAAAGCTCATAAAGGTTGCACATTTTTTCCAATCAAGGAAACTTTCAGTGTGGATGAGCTTGGGAAGTTGTATATTCATTAGATATTACGACTTCATAGGGTCTCACATACTATTTTTTCAAATAGAGACACCTGGTTTACTTCACATTTTTGGAAAGGGCTGAAGAGGGTGTTAGGTAAACAGGTGCTTCTGAGCACAACATACCACCCTTAGACTGATGGCTAGTTAGAACGCATGATTCAGGTGCTTGAGGACATTTTGCGGCCATGTGTCCTGGATTTTGAGGGCTCTTGGAAGAGGTATATACCCCTGGTTGAATTATCCTATAACAATATGTTTCATGCTACTATAAAAATGGAACCTTATGAGGATTTGTATGATAGGTCATGCCGATCACCTCTGTATTGGTTAGAGGTAGGAGAGACAATTATGCTTGAACCACGTTTGTTCAGGAGACCATAGAGCAGGTGTAGTTGATTCAGAAGTGGAAGAATACTACATAGTCTTAATAGAAATCATATGTTAATCACAACATATGACCTCTAGATTTTGAGGTTGGAGATCAAGTTTTCTTGCATGTTTCTTCTAGGTTGGGGTACGGAAGGATTATGAGACAGGGTAAGCTTTAACTGCATTATGTCGGGTTATTTGAGATTCTGGAGAGATTCAGGCTGGTATCATAGCATTTGTTATTACCTCATATGTATTGATCCATGAACGATGTCTTCCATTTATCTCAGCTACACCATAATTATTCAGACAATTCCCATGCCTTTCAGCCCGATGAGGTTGAGGTATAAGTAGATGCATCATTTGAAGAGCATCCTATATATATTTTGGATCATAGCATGAAGGTTCTCCAAGCCCGGTCAGTTCCTCTAGTATGAGTGTTATGGAAACACGATCGTGTATAAGACAAGACTTGAGAGTAGGAGGCTGATGTATGAGTACAATTGCCATAGTTATTCTCATACATTCTTGACCACCCATGAGAGGACAATTTGGGGATGAATTACTTTAAGGCGAAAAGTTTGTAAGAACTTGGTTCTTTCTTGAGGTACATATCTTTTACTTTCCATCAACTCTCAGTTTAAATGCTTAAATATAGCCTAATATGAATGCCCTTTGAGGTCATGGAGGTATCGGGGGTGTCTGGGGATGGTTCGAATCCCAGAACCCAGCTTTTGGGTGAAAATTTTATGGTGTACGATTAGTGTAAACCATACGGGGTAGGCCGTATGATTACTTCTGACCATGCAAGGTTGGACAGAGGGAAGCTATAGACCACACGGTTTGATAAACCATGTGATTTGGGGTGCATAGCCATGAAGCCGTATTTGCAATTTTGATAGTGGGGTTTTTCATGGCTTCTACATGGTTAGTTAATCGTGTGAGGAAACTATGCGGGGTGCCCCTCCCAAAAGTAAAGTGTGCACGGTTGGTGCACGGTTTGGCCAATCGTGCAGCCAAACTGCGTGACCCTATTTTTTGGGTTAAATTTTAACTTTGAACTTAATTAAATCTATTTCTAACTGAATTTTATCTCTTTTCTTCCTAAAGACAACCATGGCCATTTGAGAGCTCCTTTGAAGCTCTAAGGTAGGATTTGCTACCGAATCTCCATCCAGACCCCGATTCAATAACTGTTTGTCTTTTTGGATCTGCGCCAATAATATCTTGATTCCTTTTGTTTTATTCCTCATTTGGTTTGGTATCGGTTTCACTATTTAGGTGCAAGATAATTTTTCCTATTAATAGGTTCTTCATCTGTTCTTCGATTTTCTCCTGATCTGAGTCGAATCAGGAGTTGATACTGGATGAGCTATCCATTACGAGCCTATGGTAGGTGGTCTCATGCCTTTCATTAAAAGTCAAAGTGTTTATATATATGTTGTTGTGTCGCGCGCCCAATTCTCAAAGCGATGCCCTTGAAATTGATTTTAATACTTGAATTGAATTGTTAGGCATGGACTATATAATTAAAGAGATCTGTCAATGAATGATTATAGGTTGAGGACCTTGAAATTAGAACCACCCCTTTGGGTGTGTTATTTAATTAAATGGACCATTACGATGGTATATGTTTTGGATACCTTTGAGGCGTGCCCTTTACCCCTTGTCATGGGATGTTAATATTAAATTGTCATTTGTACTTGAAATGATTAATTAAATTGATAAAGAATAGGGAATGGATGTTGTGACCCTAGACCCTTGCCATGTATTGGTTAGTTAAGCATGAGATGCTTGTTATAATGAGTTTCCCATGTGAGTAGTTAAGAGGCAAGCCTTCTAAACTTGGTCAATGCCTTGAGTCACCTTCTGAGGTGAGATTGAATTAAGATGTTATTGGTGATGACCTTGACATGTTTAAATGAAATTGATTAAATGGTATTAAGTGCTTATATGCCTTGGGTGACACATGGATTCAAATGATGAATGCCATGGATGGACTCATTTGGCCTTGACCTTGCTTATGCCCGAGTGACACTTGGTCTCCTTATATGGTTTTCCAAGGACAGGCTCATAGGGATTGACTACCAGATGTCGAGTGATGCTTGGACTCCATATGGATTACCAAGGACGGGCTCAAGGGGCATTTGATCATACTTGCCATGGGTGATACCTGGGCTCCCTTATTGGACCGTCAAGGACAGACTCGAATGACAGTGATGTTATACCACACTTAGAGTGATACCTAGGTTCTTGTGAGGGTCGCCATGAACATGCTTATAGGGTGTTGGTTTTTATTACATCTAGAGTGATACCTGGATTCCAACTTAGGAATGTAAAGGACGGGCTCAGGTTCTAAATTGAATACTAAATAAAATGAATTACATGACGTGTTTGTCAAGCCAAAGCACAAGCTTGGATTCAGTCTTAATTTTACACTTTATGGATGACTTGTTTAGGCATCCTTTGATCGTATCTTTTCACGGAGGACGTTGGGCTTTATGCCAGGTCTCGAGACTTACTTGTTAAATGTAATTGAATGATTAAATGGACTCAATTATAAATGAGAATCTGGACTTTATAGGATGTTTACTTTCAGTACTTCCTTTACATATTATATTAATGTATGTACATTGTGACTGTTATATACACACTGACTGGATGACACTAGCCCTTAGGTGGTTGCCTACTGGCATTATATCTCACACCATGTTCGGGCCGCCTTGGGGTACCCGAATAAACTATATGATTGCAGATATGGATAAGGGTAAGCACCCTGATACATGTTACTGATTGCTACTTAAGAGCAGGGGAGCATGAGACTGAGTTGAGACACATGATGCTAGTTGGGATACTTTTTTGCCTTTTTGTACTTTTGATCCTTGTATTGTATTGATGTCATGTAGACATATTTTGGTTGCTTTATTAGATACATGACGTGTATCATCATCATATGTATACGAGCATCCTTCTGGTATTGATTATTTATATTTGTCTTGGATGTTGTCTATTGTTTGTTTGTTTTACCGCTTCTGCTACCTATATGTTATTGATATACCGCTTTGTTGCACTCTAGTGATGATGACATAGTCTCCCCACAGACACACCTAAGCTCTCGCTGCTAGTCGACAGCCTTTGGCGTTTGAGGAGATGCGCTTGAGGCCGTGTGGCCAACCGAGCTCGAGGCACCTTCAGTGACATCCGGGTTTGTGACGTTACACATGTAAATAATTAGATTGATATTTTTGTATGTACCTCTTTATATGTATGTACGTATGCATGTGCTTGTATTAATATAGATTTATATATGTATGTATGTATGTATGTACTTATACTTAAAGATTTGTTTTTAACTCTGTATGTATATGGCTGTATTGATTTGTATGTATGAATGTTTGTATGTGTTTATAGATAAATATATTAATATATATGTATGTATGTGAGTATGTATGTATGTTTGTGTATATATATATTCATTGGTTTTTATACATGTGTTTGATCAATAATTTGTATAGGTATATATAAATACAAGCATTCATAAGGATATTTTAATACATGCACACACATGTATCTAAATATTATTACATGTACATACATTCACATAAATACAGACATGCATACATATAAATATATGCATGTTCTTATTTACAATTATACATCTTTATAAGTATATACAGACCAAAAAATTTATAAGTGTGTTTTAAAGTGTAATTGTTGCACACACTACATGTAACACTTATTTTATGTATACTTATGTGTGTGTGTGTGTATATATATATATTTGTGAACAATTACATTAATATATATGCATGATTGAATATATTGATATTTATTTATATCCATGATTGTATATGTATGTGTGTATATATGATAATATTTAGATGCATATGCGTGCATGCACTAAAATATACCTACAATATTTGCATGCCTATATGTGTGTTTGTGTGCATGTGTGTATGCATGCATGCACTTGTATCTATAAGTAATTACATCAATTATATTTACATATATCTGTAATAATATATATTTATGTATTTATATTAGTATAGATTTATGTATGTTTGTACGTGTGTGCTTTTTTTTAAAGAGAAATAACTTAAATAATGTTTATATATATATATTTATATATATTTATATATATTTACATTGTGTGTACGTAATTACGTAAGAATACATTGTATAGACACACACACACACTTTTTTTAATGTATTCCGTTTGGATAAATAAATAACCAGTAAGGGTTTACTTATGTTTAAATATATGTATCTCCGTATGCATGCATATAACTATTTTAATCTGTATGTATAAAGGTATATGTGTTTATATATATATATATATATATTAGTATGTATGTATGAATGTAGGCATATACCTAACACATACGGAGGTCGAATACCAACCCCATTTACGATCCCACCTGTCTGCTCCCGTTACCCATGCCACACCTCCCAGAACACCCGCAGCTCCACCAACCTGGATTTGTTCGCCAATTTGAAGGTATTTTGTTTTAATTATTTTATTAAGGATTTTTTATTGGGTTTTTGACATAAATCTGTCTCGTGATCGGGAAGCCCGGCCCGAGGGCAAGCCCAGCGATCGCCCGGTGTCGGGCAACCGAAGAGCACGGGGCAACAAGCCACCCCTTGTCTTTCCTACTCGTTCCACCGCGGCGACAGAGCCTCCCGCCCCGTCTCTTTCAACGGCGCCTCCCCGCCTCCCGCATCCGCTTCTCTGCCTTTTCATATCTTCTCCTCCCTGCTTAGTGTAGGGTCGCGCTTTTCTTCATCCCCTCCATCCTTTCCACCTCCGCCTGTGCCATCTTCGACAACCGCTTCGCGCGCACGGATTCATACCACGCTAGCTCAACGTTCTTCCGCGTCGCTCCCTATACGCCTTCTCCATCACGGCCACTTGAATCTGTCCCGCCGCCTTCTCCCTTGCCACTGCCTCCGCCTGGTCACCATTGCTGCGATCGGTGACTGACAGCTGCAGGTTCACTCCCTCACCGCTGGTATTCCCTTTCATTTATCTCATGTTACCTTGTATAATTAGGTGAATTTCTGGTGTTTTATGTTCGTTTTTTAACTAAATAAAAGGGCAACATTTTGAACACACGTATTGAGCAATCACATTGCGGCCCTGGGGATCGGCTTACCCCTCACCCCTTCTATCCCTTCCTACCCCCTGCGAACCACCACTCTCTCCAAAAACCCAAACACTTTGCTAACCCGCTCCACTCTCTACCTCCCTTTTGCACGCAGTGGCCAACACGTTCTCGAGGATATCCATGGAAACGGATGGAGCACTGGTTTCAAGGTTGGTCTAAAAAATTCCTGCTGGGTCAGGTGCCCTGCTGAGATACCTTTTTTTTTTGTTTTCTGGTCTATCTATTCACATTCTGTGTTCTGTTATCAACTGCATTTCGAGTGTAAACAAAAATTCAAATTTGTTGGCAGTTCAATTATTTCCGCTCCATCAAATTCTGCATCCAAAATCGAAGCAGAAGAAGTCATAGCTTCCAGTGACAGTTTTCGAGAGATTTTGGATTCAGCTGGAGCTGTGACCATAATGAGCTTGGATGCCAATGAATTCGGGGATGGAGGAGAAGTGGAAAGATCATCATCATCATCACCAGAAGAAGAAGAAGATGCTGATAATGACCACAGTTTAAGGCTTGAAAATGGTCTGACTCCTCTAGATTTGATGGAAGACGATACCCCAGCATTTGATCTTTTTGAACAATTGGAGCGCAGCAATTATGACGTTTTGGCAGAAAGAAAGCGAAAAGAAATTGTTGCCATGTATCGGTAATTCTGCTTCTACCTTTGACGTGGGTGGGAATATTTGCAAAAAAAAAAAAAAAAAGAATGTTCATGTCTTAAATCACATAGCACATCCAACCCAAAATTAGTATTTTTTTGTGAGAAAAGCAAGCCTGTGTCGAATGTGATGGGATTTCTCATCTCTTTTTATTTTTCATGGTTATTATAGTCATTTTCTTATGTTCATGTTACTGCAACATGATTCCAATTTTATGTGTCTTTTGCATATGAGTCACGTCACTTGTTGCGGCTCAAAGCATTTGATTATTTGAAGCTGTAGCCAATTTGTTAGTCTGCTGGATTAGTTATTCTGCAATTCTGTTACTCATGAATTTTGGTTCCTGCAAAATCCTTACTCTTGTGCCTAGTTTTGTGTTGTGGGAATAAGCCTCATAACATGGTCAGCTTATTTTTGGTACCAGTCCAAAAATATGGGAAGGGAACTTTCCAGCAGGGAGGGCTGCATGAATAAGCTATTTGGAATTCAGCTTCTTGTTCCTTGGCTGAGATGCTGTTTTTGGTTTTCATCTTTGTTTCTTTATCACCAGTGCAATCCATATTTTATAATCTTGGTTGAAAATATTTATACAAAATGACTTCCACTTTTTGGCTTGTTAATACGGATCGGGTTTTATGGAAAAACAATTAAAAAATTCTTTAGCATAGTCGATGCAAGGCAGTCAAAGGTGAAATACGTCTTTTAAGCACCTGGCCCTTAACACACCTTAGGTGAGAGGAGCTACAAAGGCACACTGCCGAGTGAATTAAATCGCCATATTAGAGAAAAATATGTGCATGCATACAAAATGCGTGTTATTAGATTTATAAAAATTAAAGTTAAAAAGGATGATGTATGATAATAACATTGAACCATAAAAGTTAAGGCCACTGACAAAATATCAAAACAGCAGGCACATTCATGTTCAAAAAATTCACAAAATAAAAAAACCCATCATTTTAGGGACCTGATTTTGAACTATCAAATTCAAATTTATAATTATCATCATTTTCATTTTTCCTTCATTAGATTCATATCATTCAACACCATCTTCCATCTCATCCAAACCAACCTCCACATCTTCCTTATAAAGTACAGCTGCAACTCCTTCTCTCTGTTGCATTGTCTCTTGATTTTGATGAGTTTACCTTTTTTGGTTGGCTCATCGTTTGTTAGTTTGCTTCTCTTACATATGATTCCCTTGCTCTACAACTCCCCAATTTAATTTTCCTCTCTCATCACATGGGTCTTCTCATTTGTTTGACATAACCCTAAATAAGTAGTCTGTCTTTTTTTTTGTACAGACCCCCCCATTGACTGGTAAGTAGTCTATCTTTCATACTTTTAACCTAATACTGAATAACTACGTGAGTTGGACTTTATAATTTTCTTGAACTAAAAGAAGATACTATATTTTTAACGAATTGGGCTGGACTATGATTTTTTTCATTAGATTTTAACCAGCTGGTTTGAACTTTTTATTTTTTATGCTTAGAAACAATTTCAACCAGGTGCTGAAATGTGTCACCTTTAACTGCCAAAAAGGCACACAAAGTGCCAAAGGCACACACCTCAGTGAACCCGACTGATGCCTTTCTTCACTAGAGAGGTGTTGGGCCTGATGTTGCTTGAGGTGAATGCCTTAGGCGCTAAGGCGAGCACCTAACTACATTGAGTAGATGTAAAATTTTTCCACAAGGGATCCCTTAACTCTGCGGAACAAAAATAAAGTGGACGCTGTAGAAAAATATAACAATGAAAGAGGCAGGCCCCTCCAATCATGATAGTTTGTGTTGCCTTTCTACCAAGTACTCCTATTTAAAACTTTACGTGCAAAATGTCAAATGATAGCCAAATTATAGCACTTCTTCAACCACAATAGTTCGTGTCACCTTTATTTATTTTACCATTTTTTCCTAGTGTTTTGTGCTTCAATTCTTATAATTTGTTTTCCTATTATAGTTTTTTTTGGGCTCCATCATTTGTGCTTACAATTTGAAATGACTTTGATAGTGAAGGGTCAAAGAAGAGGGCTAGGCAAGATGATGTGCCTGGAGCGAGTTGTGATGAAATAATGGAAGTCATGAGTTATGGTGCTCCAAAAAGATCAAGAAAGGTGTTATCATATCACTTGTTCTTAAATTTTTTTGACATAGCCCCCCCCCCACAAAACAATTGGCTTGTATGATTATGGCTGAAAATGGGTCCTAAGCTTTGCATGTACATTGCAGGGAATTGCAAACTAGTTACTTTGGACCATTATATCATCCTTAAGTCAGACATAGTTTGACTCTAATATCATGCCAATGTTTGATCTTAAAATCAATTGTTTATGTAAGTAGTTAGATTAGTACTTTATGCACAATGTGGTATCTGGGTTTAAATGCTTTTGACAAGAACACCAATATATTTGCGCGCGCGCGTGTCTGGTGGGGTGTGGTATGATAATATGATCCAGCCTTGAACCAAACACAATTGGTCTCTAAATTCATGTTAAGGATCTATTCTGAACTCAGTGTTGGACTTTCAACACCACTCAAGCATTTGACATTTGAATATATTGTCAGTGACTTTGAAAATTTGATGATCTCTTGCCAATGCATTTTTAAATTTCTCAAAAAACTTTGAAATTGTGTTAAGCAAGTTTATTGGTCGGTGTTCTATAACTTGGTAACAACTATTGTGCCCAAGAAAGAAACTTATTAAGTTGATAGCTCGTTAAATCTTTGAAGTTTGGTTGGATTATATAACATGATCATGAATCACAACTTATCCATGATTTCTATAAAGAACAATTAAAAAATGCCCCAACTAATCCAAATCAACTATTGTCTTTGAAAAATATACATTGAGTGAACCAAATCTCTAGTAAGGGTATAAGCATACATGATTAAGTAACTCGAGCAATAACCATATAAAATGAAGTGCAAAGTTACATTCATAGATATCGTTGAATTAGGTGCGTTTGTGCCTTGAAGCCCTAAAAATTTTGTCGAAGTCCCAGGAATCAATTGATCAATGGTTTTCCAAAAGTAACCTGATTCTATGCTTGTTATTATACCCGAATTCACATGTCACATGACTGACACATATGCCGGTCTAAATCTCATGGACTCAATCTGACAAGCGTGAATGAGTGTGGCTTAGGTCCTAGAGTCGCCTTTAATGTAGTTCGCCCCCCCACAATCCAATTCCTGGGTCACTCTCAAGTGGGTCTTTGGGCCACCCTCAATGAAGTCGAAGGCCTTTAAACCATCAAAGAGCTTCTGAGCCATCTCTGGCGGGCCCGATCTTGAGTTGATACTATCGGGGTCTCCGAATAAACCCTCACCTGTTGGATCACATCAAATGGACTTGATCCTAAGCAGACACTATTGGGGCCTTTGGGTCAACCCTCAATTGCAAGGCCTTCGGGCAGTCTCTCAAATGTAAAAGTTTCTGGCCTGTCATGAACCAACCCGGGTCGACCTTGAACTGGGCACCCAAGCCGGCCCGTGACAGGCCAAAGAGGCGTTCCCGATCCTCTCGGGTTAACAACTAGCGTCGGGCATCAAACAGTACTCAATTGGGAATGATTTAGCTCATGAAGATAAACTGGTAAACAGAAGAATAGAAAAAAATAAAACAACATTGGCAGTAAAAGAAACAAGCAACTAAACATGCCTCCATGTGATCTCGTGGGTCACCACCAACCTCAGAACAAGCTCGCTCCAAGAGCGACCCAAAGCCAGAACCAAGCCTGAAACTGAAATGATAGTAGGTGTGAGCGTCGAGATGCTCAGTAGGGATGTCAAGAGAGAAACCACACATGCTAGTTTGAAAATATAAATATATAAAAATATGATTTTCCTTTCCTTTCAAAACAAGTAGCAGACTAATACCACAACAAAAACATTTTTCCCTTTCATTTTCAAATCTGTTTCCAAAGAATGAAAGTCTTTCCTAAAACCCATTAATAAGAAGAAACAGGCGATGAAATAAGAGGTTCAGTTGAAAGCATAATAGTGGAAAATTACCCTAGAAGAGTGCCACAAAACAGAGGAAAGTAGGGTATATGTAAAAACAGGTGTCATGGGAACCTAAGAGCTAGTCGGGATGGTCTAGGACAGAGCTATCAACATCCATATAAGAAACATCCACCGACGCTGGATACCAACGGTCAACCCGCCCCATCACACGGCGTCACCCTCACGGGTTCGACCAAGGGGCATATCCCACGAGCAGACGAGTGATCTATCTCAGGGCTACTAGTCAAAGTGTAATACTAAACTAGTGCAACATGTGTACCTAGAGCTCCCTCCCGACTACCCAAAGCTTCCCATAATGTACAAATGGAGGTGAGTTTTATCAAACTACCATATACATACATACCATACATTTTGCATCAAAACCAACCATTCACTTTCTCACTTCCGAACTCCCTTTTTAAGCGCTACCCCTCTTTCCCTTTCCATGGTGCATAACAAAGCACAAGCCCCTTTATCGGGCATACATCACATATCACATATTCAACACACATCCAAGTCCCACATATAAGGGGCATGCCTTAAGAGGGGTTTTCATTTCCCATGAATGTTTCAAAGTGCCAACCGAGCCTAACATTTTAGAAAGAAACAATGATCATTTGGAAAACCATTTTCAATCCAAAGCATTGAGGTTCTAAATTGCTTTTCACACTTACAGACATATGCCCCTTGATATATATATAAACTCCCCTTGTCCCAATGGACATATTCCCACAACCATGAGTGAATATGTACAAAGAGTGTACCCATATATATATATATATATCTATATATGTAAATGTCCATTAGTCATATTTTGTAGATTTAAAGATAAGATTTTGCTTTGAGGTTTTTTTAGAAAAAACCAAACATTCCAATAATATTTCGCTTTGAGGTTTTCCCATCAAGATATTTTTCTAGAAAAATAACTAAACAATCTTTACAACCATTCCAAAATATCCCTTTATCGGCATACCCAACCATTCCTCAAACCCATGCAACCAACCATGCATGCTACGTTATTACAGTTCTATACTCATGAGCGGTTTCTCGTCAATCTACCAAGTCGTCACAAGGTAATTGTTTCCCATGTGCCATTAACCCTTTGGCATCGAGCACAAGGTCGTATTTCAACCAAGCCCCATGTATGAAATTCCCATGTGCCATTAAACCTTTGGCACCGAGCACAAGGTCATATTTCAACCAAGCTTCGTATATGCAACATGAACACACACCACATTTTCCCAACAATCATGCCAAAACAACCCTTTCAATAAAAACACATTTTTATTGAAAACCATTTCCGTCAAAACCATTTCAATTCCAAACCATTTCAATAAAACTCCATTTTTTATTGAAAACCATTTCTATTGAAAATATCTTTTCCATCAACCGTTTAGCAATTCTAGAAAATCCATAATTTAAAATCATCATTTTAAATTCATGAAACTAAACCCCCTTTTGCACAACTATTCACCAAGATCACGCAATTTCACAAAAACCATAAATCCTCACATATGAAGATTTTTCCATGCATTTCACAATCAATAAATCAATTTGAATCTAAGCTAATCAATTCTATCAAGAGGAGTTGAGAGAGAAGCTACCTACCTCGAAGGTTTTGATGAAACTTTGACAACAGACGAAGAACGCACAAGAAAGCGGGTTGATTCTCCAAGAACGACCTTAGTTCTCTTATCCTAGCAAGATCACGACTCAACATTGAATAATTGGCATCCAGAAACGTAGATTTACCTACTATAGGTTCAGATTTGAGAAAGAATGGAGATCGAAGAAGTAGATCTGAGCAAATCTAAGAAAACATGACAAATCCGGAAAGAATGGTGACATACCTCAAGATCGGACTTGAAATCACCAAGGGAAGGCTCTGGGATGGCTCCAACTCGTGTGGGGAGGGTTCTCCAGCCTTCTATGGAGAGTAATCTCGAAATAGGGGTGTTTTGAAGCCAAACCGAAATATATAGAGCACAAACGAGTAAGCTCCTAGAAAATAGGATCTAGATTTGACCTCTGCGCAAGGTTTGACCACACGGTTTGGGGCAACCGTGTATGGATCGTGCGACCTTCCTTTTGGTCCCAACACTCCTTATAAAATCCCCAAACTCTCCCATCCTTCACCTTTACCCTTTTTATGGAAACACATTTTTTTATGGAAACATTCCACTTTATGGAAACAACCCACTTTATGAAAAAACCCACTTTATGGAAACACCTCACTTTATGGAAACACCCAACATTATGGAAACAACCAACTTAATGGAAACTCTCTATATTATGGGAACTCTCTATTCTATGGAAACTCTCTAATTTATGCACACCAATTTTAAAAAATGTGAGGAAAGTGGGTTATGTACCCGAAACCGGGGGTACTACAGTAACCTACATCAAATCTTGTTGCCTTCGACAACGGCAACTCAAATCCACCTCAAGGAGGTCCAAAGAGGCAAGAGAGACCAAGAGGAACCCTAATGAAGCAAAAATCTTAATTTAAAAATAAGGGAACATGAACCCTAGGTCACCCGAACCATAGGAGAGGAGGAACCAAAGAGGAAATAGGAGAAGAAGCTAGGAGGAGGTTACCTTGTAGAATCAAGCCAAAACCTTGGAGGAATCTCAAGAATCCACCATGGAATGAGAGGAGAGGCGTGGGAGGAGCCCCCTGGAGTCGCACAAGCCAAATGCGAGGGGATGGATGATTTGGGGTTAAAAATCGAGATAGGTAAAATGGTCAATTCAACTTTTAATGAAACATGAGCACTGCGCACGGTTTGGCCGCACAGTTTGGCAAACTGTGCACCCTCTACTGGGCTTTGGGAGCATTGCGCATGGGCATGCATTTGAAAAACCGTGTGCTGATCGTGCGGTTCAACTCTGTCAAGATTGCAGAGGTAGTCACACGGTTGCCGCACGGTTTCACAAACCGTGCGACATGCTCTGCATGCCCTAAAACTCTCAAATTCAAGGAGAAACCACTCAGGAGAGAAATAAATAGAACTCAAAAATAAATGAAATAATAGAGCTAACCAAGGTCGGGTGTGACATGGACCACTCTAAAAGATGGAAGACCTTTAGATGGCTTTTAACTGTAAGGCCTTCGGGCCACCCTATCAAGTTTAAAGGCCGTTGGTGTAACGATCCGAACATTTATAAATGAAATTACTTTTTAAATGAGTAAATGCCTTATTAAGAAATGAAGTTATAGAAAACAAATGCATTACTTTGGTTATTTTGGACTTTTATATGACCTCTCAAATTTAAGACCGTTAAGCTGACCGTTGATAATATAGCCGTTGTACAGTGATCATTAAGATTAGTATATTGAGGGTTATGATAAAGTCCATTTGTCATAGATAAAGGGATCGATGACCTCGACCAGTAGGCTTGTACCCTATGAAGCCCATTTGTCGGAGCTTTCGAGACTGGGCTTTGCCCTTTACTAAGTCCAAGCCGAGATTCAACAACCAAAGCATGAACAAAACCGTTTACGAGAGAAGTTCAAGCTCATCGAGATCACGACTCAAACCATGTTCGCCGAACCACCCAAAAAATATCTCATTATCACACATCTTACTCTTAGGGCATACGTTGGTGGAATAAAGAGTTATGTATCTAGACCCCAACAATATGGATTTGTATATTTTTATTTTTAATAAAATAATTATTATATTCATCCTTTTTATTTTTTACTTTATAACGATTAAATAATATGTTTGATAAAAATTAGATTTTGATAGGATGAAACACAAATTGTATTTTTTTGGAAATATGTCGTTTCAATCAACACTCTTTTTGATGAATTCAAGAATTCTTGAAATAAATGACATTTTAATAAAATATTATTATTAAATATAAATGGTAATATAATTTTACGAAGTTAAATATAAATTTTTAAGGGTCATAAAACTATTATTGTAAAAAACCCCAATATTTTTCAATAATGGTATCTCTCGATTTGAACCTTTATATAGTAGAGACAAATCAAAGTTGAATAGAAAAACAAGTGGACACTACCTTGAACTTGTAACTCTTGTTATCAACCAGATTCATCCTAGTTCAAATTCCTTAGTTCTTCATCTACTCCTAGACACCATTATGGCCATGTGTCTCTTATCCTTTCATGAATGTTTGAGTCAAAGTCACGAGCTCTTTGGAGCGGTCCCACTTCTACATTCACATAGGTGAACCAAAAAGTGTTCTAATGTTTCAGCGCTTGTTTAAAATCCTCGGTTCATTTAGAGATTTAAACTCACCCTTCTTTTCCTCATGGGCACCAAACACTATTTTCTTGGGATGTAATATACATTTGGTGTTTCCTTCACACATGATAGAATTTTCTACACTGAACTTATACATGCAAAGTTATCACATGTTAAGTTGAGGTCTCATCATTGGTGAATTTTTGACAAGGACTTTAAACCAAATCCCTAAGGAATTTTTTGTATACCAACTCCCTTGAAAGTCCATTTGTTAGTGGATCCGCCAAATTTTGGTTCGATCATCCTGAATCAACTGTCTTACATTGCTGCATCTGATACCAATGTGTCTCGATTTTTCATTATAAGTATTATTGTATGTCCCGACCAAGTTTACATCAATCGGAAATGTTGGCATAGGCCACAATGGTAGATCCGATAAAAGTGATCTGATCCATTCCGTTTCCTTTCCAGTAGCTGCTAAAGCAGCAAACTCAGAAGCCATTGTGGAGTCTGTTATACAAGTTTGTTTCTTAGATACCCAAGAGATCGCTCCACCTCCAAGTGTAAAAACCCAACCACTCGTAGAAGAGTGATTCTTCATATTAGTTATCCAGCTCGCATCGAAAAAACTTTCCCATACCCTTGGGTTTTCATTATAACATACACAGTAATCCATAGTACCCTTTAGATACGTGTGTACTCTTTTAATTGCATCCCATCGTGCATAACCTGGATTATTCGTATACCTACTCGACTTTCCAACAACATGTGTAATGTCGGGTAGTGTACATGTCATGGCATGCATGAGGCACCCGATCACCCTTGCATATTCCAATTGAGCAATTGTCCTACCAGGATTTAACAACATCCTACTCCCAGAAGCATATGGGGTAGAAACCGGTGAATAGTCAAATTGTTCAAACCTCTTTTAGACTTTTTTAATATAATGAGATTGAGAAAGCCGAATGAAATTCTTATTTCTAACAATTTTGATTCTCAAAATAACATTAGATTCACCCAAGTCTTTCATATCAAAGTTTCTAGATAAAACAGACTTGGCCTCATTTATTTGATTCACATCAGTTCCAAATATACGCATGTCATCAACATATAAACAAATAACAACACCATGATTATTATGGAACCTACCATAAACACATTTATCAGGTTGGTTGACTACAAAGCCATTTGATAAGATTATTTCATTAAATTTCTCATGTCATTGTTTTGGAGCTTGTTTTAAACAATATAGAGACCTTATCAATTTGCAAACCTTCTTTTCTTTACCGAGTACTATGAATCCTTCCGGTTGTTCCATATATATTTCTTTATCCAATTCACCATTTAAGAATGCTGCTTTAACATCCACGGGAGCATAGGTATTGAAATAATCGATTCCTTCTTTTTGAGTGAACCCCTTGGCTACCAATCTGGTTTTATATTTTTCAATTGTACCGTCGACTTTTCGTTTTCTTCTAAATACCCACATACAACCTATAGGTTGTGAACCTTGAGAAAGATCAACTAATATCCAAGTATTGCTTTCGTTATTGAGTCCATTTCATCATTTATAGCTTCCTTCCAATTTGACGCATGACACAGCCTCTTTGAAAGTTTTTGGGTCAAACTCTATATTAAGCAAAACCGGAGTTTTTGTAACAATACTATCTATTGTTCCTTCTAATAAGTACATATAGAAATCAGATCCATATGTCTTGGGTATCCGAGGTCGTTTACTTTTACGAATTTGCTCGACTATCTTCTTGATACTCTTTTATTTGAGCCAAATTCCTCTGTTTGGACTTTCTTAGGTAAAGAGATTGTTGGAACCCATTTAAGTGTAAATGGGTGAGTCCCACATCGGACTTACCCGTCCTGTACATTTGTTTCCTAATCTATAAAAGGATGTCCTCACCTCACATTGAGGTAAGGGGAATTCACCCTCTACATGGTATCAGAGGGATTTTTATCCCACATCCTCCCTCCCTTGCGGATTCCCGGCATTCTCCCGGCCCCGCCTCTCTCACTCCTGCCCTAGTCTTCCCGGCAGGCCCTCCCTCTCGGCGCACCTCTCCTCTCCGGCCCTCCCTCCCGGCGCTCCTCTGCTCCCGGCAGGCCCTCCCTCCCGGCGCTCCTCTGCTCCCGGCAGGCCCTCCCTCCCGGCGCCCCTCCCCAGCGCCCCCGCACCCTCGCCCGCGCGGCTCCCTCGCCCTCACCCGACGGCCCTCTCTCTCCCCGACGCTGCCCGCGCCGGCTCTGCGGAGTTCCTCCCCGACGCCGCTCCCTCCCCGCGGCTCCCCGCGGCTCCCGGCCCTCCCGACGAACCTCCCTCCTCTCGCGCGGCTCCAGCGCGCCTCCCGGCCCCGGACTCCCACCGCGCCTCCCTCTCGCCGTCGCAGCCCATCCCGTCGCCGGACCTCCACTGCCCGCGACGGCCCTCCCGACGGATCTCCTCCCTCCGGCGCCTCCCGCTGCTCCAGCGCTCTCGCCGGCCTCCCGCTACTCCCAGCGGCCTCCCGCTGCTCCCGACGCCATCACCCGCGCGCCCCGCCAGCGGCCTCCCGCTGCTCCCCCGCCGGCGCCTCCCGCTGCTCCCCGCGCCTCCCGCGCCTACCTCTGCTCCAGCAGCCTCTCGCGGCTCCCGGCTCCCGGCGGCTTCTCCCGACTCCAGGCTCCCCGGCTCCCGGCTCCCGGCTCGCCCCGCCATCCCGGCGCACCGCCTCCCGGCGTCTCGCCCTCGGCCTCGCCCCGGCGCTGCACCCTCGCCCCCCCCCCCAGCAGCTCCCTACCCGCTGCCCTTTCCCGGCGTTGCTCCCGGTTCGGCCTTCCGGCGCCCGGCGCGCCCCGGTCCAGCCTTGCCCTCGGCCCTGCGGCGCTCCTGCCCCAGCACTCGCGCCGCCCCTGCCCGGCCGCACCATCCTGAGCGCGACCACCTGTCGCTGCTCCCTCCGGCCGCATCTCCGGGCTGCTTCCCTTCCACCGCCCGACTCCCGGCGCACGGGTCCAGCGCCCGCCCTCCATGGACGCATCCTCCGTTCTTCCGTCCCTCATCACGGCCTCCTCCCGGCTTGTCGATGACCGGCTGGATGCCACTAATTTTTCTGTCTGGCGGAAGACGGTCTTGATGTCCCTCCGCGGCATGGGGCTTCATTCTCATCTTGAGAAACCCCACCTGAACTCAATGATCCTAAGTTCGACTCTTGGCAGCTGGCGGACAGCAAAATATTCGCCCTACTGGTCAACTCCATGGACCGCTCCGTGAAGGATGTCACCCGGACTGCCAACACCGTCAAGGAGCTCTGGGATTCCTTGATTGTCATGTTCTCCGAGACCAATAACTTGGCCCGGGTCTCTGACGTTCTACAACGTCTCTCGCATATCCGCCAGCAGGATCGGACCTTCCCCACCTACTTCATGGAATGGAAGGGTCTCCGCGATGAACTACAGGAACTCTGGCCGGTTCCTCAAACTCCGGCCGAAGCGCAGACTCAGCGGGACCAGCTCTGCCTCTTCAACCTCCTGAATGGCCTCGCACCGGACTATGCCACGACGGCCACCGAGATGCTTGCTAGCCCATCTACACTGGATATCCCGCAGGTCTATCATCGCCTGCAGAAGGCACATCGGGCCCTTGCACCACCCGTCCCCCTTCCTGATCACACTGCGCTCCTCGGACGTGGCGGTGGTCGTCCTCCCAGCCCTCGTGGGCGCGGCCGTGGGGACGGCCGACCTCGCCCCCTCTGCCAGCATTGCGGCAAGCTCGGCCATCTGGTGGACCGTTGCTGGGTCCTGCATGGTCGTCCTGAGTCGCACCCCCGCCGGGGCCAGACTGCGCTCCGTGATGCGCCCTCCCCTGCTGCTTCTCTTCCCTCGTCCTTGGATCTCTCCCTGGCTGAGCTCCAGCTGATTCACGATTACCGGTCCACCTCCATCGCGGGCTCTTCGTCGGCTTCTCTTGCCCATTCCGGTGGTCACACTGCCCTTGTCAGTCATCGTTCTCCGGCTTGGATGCTTGACTCTGGTGCGTCCGACCACCTCACCGGGGATGCAGGTATGCTCTCCCACTACCGTCCCTATAGTGGATCCTCTGCCATCACTGTTGCTGATGGGTCCACTCTCCCCATAGCCGGCTTTGGCTCCTGTTCCCTCACCTCCTCCCTTCACCTCTCCTCGGTGGCTCATGTACCCCGGAGTCCTTTTAACCTGCTTTCCATCAGCAAACTGACCAAGGATCTCAATTGCACTGCTCTCTTTTCCTCGTCTTCTGTTTTGTTTCAGGAGCGGACGACGAACCGGGAACTTGGTAGAGGCCAGCTTCGGGATGGAGTGTACATGTTCGCTGGCCCGTCTTCCATCGCCTGCGCGTCTCTCCCTGCTCATGCCGTTGACCTCCATTCCCGGTTGGGCCACCCTTCCGCCTCTGCACTTCATCGACTCTACCCCGATATTAGTCCCCGTTTTTCCTTTCCTTGTGAGTCGTGTCGTTTTGCGAAACATCATCGCACCTCCTATCCTCCTCGAGTTGACACACGGGCCGCCAAACCTTTTGATTTGGTTCATTCTGATGTATGGGGTCCCTGTGCTACCTCGAGTCAATCTGGGTATAAATATTACATTTCCTTCATTGATGATTATTCCCGGATGACATGGCTTTATCTTCTTCGGGATCGGACAGAGGTTTTCTCCACCTTCCAGACATTTTTTCATGAGATCCAAACACAGTTTTCTATCCCTGTCAAATGTCTTCGATCTGACAATGGGCGGGAGTACTTATCCACTCACTTTCAGCAGTTTCTCCGCGCCCACGGCATCATCCACCAGACCTCTTGTCCTGATACCCCTCAGCAGAATGGGGTGGCCGAGCGGAAACACCGGCATATTTTGGAAACCGCTCGTGCCCTCCTCTTCCACCGCCAGGTCCCTCTTCTCTTCTGGGGGGATGCCATCCTCACTGCTACTTACCTTCTGAATCGTCTTCCCTCCTCCTTACTTCAGGGGGAGACTCCTTTTCATACCCTGTTTCCCTCTGTTCCTCCTCACTCCCTTCCACTCCGCGTCTTCGGATGTCTATGTTATGTCCGGGACACTCGCCCCAATCTCTCCAAACTTTCTCCAAAATCTCTTCGCTGTATTTTTCTTGGATATTCCCGCACTCAGCGCGGGTACCGCTGCTTCTCTCCAGACCTCCGCCGGTATATCACCTCTGCCGACGTATCGTTTGTCGAGACTTCTTCGTTCACTCTCCCCTCTCCTTCTCCTTCTCCTGACTCTACCATCGATGACTGTCTTCCGCTCTTCGTTCACCCACCTCTCATATCTCCCCCTCCCGGTCATCTCTTTGGCCAGACCTACTCCCGTCGTCCATCGGTTGTACCTCCCATCCCGGCCGAGGACCACCTTGTTCCTGCTTCGTCTGCTGCTCCTGTCCCCGCTCCCGCGGACGAGCCGATTGCGCTTCGGAAAGGTACTCGCTCCTGTCAGACTACTCCTCTCTTTGTATCTTCCTACAGGGGTCTGTCAGCCTTGGAGACCGTATCGCTTCCTCGGACAGTCGGTGAAGCAAAATCTCACCCCGGGTGGCTTGCCGCCATGAGGGATGAATTGCAGGCTCTGGATGCCAACCATACATGGGATCTTGTTCCACTTCCGGTGGGCAAACAGGCGGTCGGTTGTAAATGGATTTTCACTATCCGTCTCAATCCCGATGGCTCTCTTTGCCGCCTCAAAGCCCGGCTTGTCGCCAAGGGCTTTGCTCAGACGTATGGCATCGACTACTTTGAGACCTTCTCTCCAGTCGCCAAGATGGCCTCGGTCCGCCTTTTCCTTTCGCTAGCTGCTCATCATCGTTGGCCGCTTCATCAACTGGATGTTAAAAATGCTTTTCTCCATGGCTTTCTTGATGAAGAAGTCTACCTCCAGCAGCCTCCTGGTTTTTCGGTCTCTGGTGCCGACCGCCATGTCTGCCGTCTCCGTCGCTCCCTCTACGGCCTCAAGCAGTCTCCTCGGGCTTGGTTTGGCCGCTTCAGCACGGTCGTCACAGCCTTTGGCCTATCTCGCAGTATGAAGGATCACACCGTCTTCTTCCGTACGACGGCGCATGGGTGTATCTTGCTTGTGGTTTATGTGGATGACATCATCATCACAGGGAGCGACTCCAGAGGCATCGCCAGTCTTAAGGCGCATCTTCACCAGCACTTTCACACCAAGGATCTTGGTCCCCTCACTTACTTCCTTGGCATCGAGGTCTCCCGGACTGCGGACACTATTTCTCTCTGTCAGCGCAAGTATGCTCTTGATATCTTGCAGGATGCCGGGTTGAGCACCGCCACTGCAGTTGACACTCCCCTTGAGCCTGGGGAACGCTCCCTTCATTCTGACTCGGAACCCTTTCCTCATCCCGAGAGCTATCGCCGCCTGGTCGGTAAACTCAACTACCTCACCATGACACGTCCTGACATTGCATGTGCCGTTGACAAAGTCAGCCAGTTCATGGAACATCCCACCCGCTCTCAGTGGGATGCTGTCCTTCGCATTGCCAAATACATCAAGAAAGACCCTGCCCGTGGCCTTCAGTACTCCCATCATGCTCACATGGATGTTGAGGCCTTCTGTGATGCGGACTATGCCGGCTGCCTCGCTACCCGCAGGTCTACTTCGGGTTTCGCCGTGTTCTTTGCCGGCAATCTCATCTCTTGGCGCAGCAAGAAGCAGACTGTCGTCTCCCGGTCGAGTGCCGAGGCCGAGTATCGGGCCATGGCCACCGTCACTACTGAGATCCTCTGGCTTCGTCATCTCCTCCATGAGCTCGGTTTCCCCGCATCGACTCCTGCTCATATCTGGTGTGACAATCAGGCCGCCACGAAGATTGCATCGAATCCCGTCTTCCATGAACGGACGAAGCATATCGAGGTGGACTGTCACTTTCTCCGCCACCATCTGGAGCAGCACCATATCGGCTTCGGCCATATCCCGACGGCCGATCAGCTTGCCGATCTCTTCACCAAGGGTCTTCCCGGGGCTCGCCTTGAGTCTCTCACTACCCGGCTGGGTATTCACAGCCTCCCAGGCCCAGCTTGAGGGGGAGTCTGAGATGGTCCTGTGTCTTTGTTGTCTTTTTCTATTTGTGGGACTCTATCCAATCTGGGCATGTCCAGCTTGAGGGGGAGTGTTGGAACCCATTTAAGTGTAAATGGGTGAGTCCCACATCGGACTTACCCGTCCTGTACATTTGTTTCCTAATCTATAAAAGGATGTCCTCACCTCACATTGAGGTAAGGGGAATTCACCCTCTACAGAGATAAACCTAGATTCATAAAAAATAGCATATCTTGATCCAATAACTGTGTTAACAGCTACGAAATCATTTTGATTCTACAATCATGAATCTATAAGCTTTTGAATGCTCCACATATCCAAGAAATATGTTATCAATGCCTCTTACCCAAATTTTCCCTTTTAGGTTCAAATACTCTTACAATTGTGTGACAACCCCAAACCTTTAAACAATTTAGGTTCAGTTTCATAATTCATACGGAGTTATAGCCTTCCCTTTTGCGGGAACCCGATTTAGGATGTGACACATGGTTAATAATGGTTTCATTTGTATACTTGGGGGAATTTGACATATATTAACCAAACCCTTTGCATGGGATCGACGTTCACTTGTCTGGTCTGGAGAGGCTTACTTGTCTTATAGTTTAGGTGCTTTATCTGTCTTTGGTTTTATTGCTTGTTGATTTGTTTGGTTCAATAATACTGCTTATCCGAGTGAGTTTTACGGGCCAATTGGACCAGAAGCTTCTCAAGCTCAAGCATTTACTAGTTAGAGACCGGTGTTTTGGGGCTAACGTGGGATCTGCTCAAGGGCCTACTGGTGGTTTAGGGAAATATCTAATGCGTTCCCCCACTGGAGAAGTCATCTTTGGCGGAGAAACGATGCGTTTTTGGGATCTATGTGCTCCGTGGTTAGAACCTTTAAGAGGTCCCAATGGTTTGGATTTGAGTAGACTAAAAAACGACATACAACCTTGGCAAGAACGACGTTCCGCGGAATATATGACTCATGCTCTTTTAGGTTCTTTACTCTCCCCAAAAATCTTTTGAGAGACCCGAGATCTACATCATGGAGTCAACCATTTCTATTAATGTTTTATTCTTACACTCGTTGAGGTGTATAGGGAGGTGTCACTTCATGTAGGATCCCTAGGGATTCAAACAATGAAGGACTATAGTATTCACCTCCCCTTTCAGATCAAACACATTTAATGTGAGGCCACATTGGTTTTTAACCTCATTTTTATAGATACTAAATTTATCTATAACTTCATCTTTAGCATGTAAAAGATAGACATGGAAAAATCTAGAATAATCATCAATAAATTTTTTATTACCTATGGTGGGTGTAGAATTCTAGTCACATACATCATTATGTATTAATTTTAACAAATTAATTTTTCTAACTATTTTAGTTTGCATGCAAGTTACACATTTATTATCATTTTTATCAATGCTACCATTTTTGATATGTCATACATTTTCTTAATTTAATGTGACCTAAACGATTATGCCATAAATTAAAAGACTCTAGCAAGCATAAACAATATTTGTATTCAATTTGAATAATCCATCGTATAAGTGACCCTTTCCAACAAAGCTCCCACCATTGGACAAAGCAAAATTATCTATCTCAAATACCAACTTAAACACATATTTGTTTAACAAGCTCCCTGAGACTAAGTTCTTACAAACTTCAGGCACATACAAAACATCATTAAGGTGAGGATCTTTCCTGAGGTAAACTCAAGATCAACCACTCCCTTCCCTTCTACGTTTATGTTTGCAGAGTTCCCATGTAGAGCGACGTCTCATCTTTGATTGATTTCGTAATCAATCCACCTAGAAGTGTTATCCTCGAGCACATTTGATTCAGAGATCATGGCTGCAAAGTGCTTTTTGAAGCGTTGGTGCCATCTTTCTTAAGGAGATGATAGTCCCGTTTGAAGTGTCTCGGCTTGCCACAAAAGTAGTACGCCTCTTTCTTATTCTTGAATTTTACCTTTCCTTCTGAAGGATGGTTTGGATGTTTTTGCCCCTTTGAGGACCCTGATGGAACCACTCTTTTGGCCACGAGGACCTTAGGATTTATCATCCTTAGATTCATTTGCCTTGTGTTTTTTATATTCCCCTTCAATTTGTAGGTAGTTGAATAACTCATTGAGGGAAATATTATCCTTGTGCTTTAGAGAATGTTTAACATTCTTCGAAGGAGGAAGTTTATTGATGATGGATGTGGAAACAATAGCATCATCCATGTTCATCTTGTTTCGCGTAATGTGTTGTAAGATGCGTTGTATATCATAGAATTGTTCTACAATAGATCTATTATCTACTATTTTGGATGAAATAAACTTGTTTACGAGAAATTTCTTGCTTGCTGCATCCTCTTTGATGTTCTTTTGCTCTAACGGATCTCATATCTCCTTTACGGTTGGAAGATGTTGATGTGTGTTGAAGAGGTCATCGACAAAAACATTGAGTATGTGTTCTCGACACATGAGATCATCGTTCTCCCATTTTTGTCTTGTGCATGAAACTTGAAGTATCTTATCTTCGGATGCGGGGGGCTTCGGAGTTGAGAGCTCGTACACCACTTTGAGAGTTGCAAGTAGCAAACACATCCTTTTTGCCACCTCTTGAAGTTGTTTCCATCGAATTGCTCCACCTTAATCGCATTGTTGAGCATTGCCATATCCATGTTGAGCAAGTCTGCTCTTAAGATTGTTGGAGATATTGGTGGATAATGAATGACATTTATTTTGGATGGCAGTAGGAGGAGCTCGTCAAGAAATGTTACGATGTCGCTCTCCCTAAAAGTAGATTTGCCCCCACCAAAGCGGTAATACTATGGATTGCCGGTGAATTCTCTTTTGGATGCAACAATGACTCGCTATTTGACACAAGTACTTTGTGAAGAGTATCCCTTGAAGAAGCTTTGGAAACAAGAGAGCTTTGAAAAGGACTTTGTTGTTGCGCACCAACAAAGTGCCTTTGATGCTTGTTGAAGTCTTTTAGAGGAATCTCAATTTATAGGAAGGATTGAAGTGATTGAGAATGAAAGGAATTCATTTTCCCATCCAATGTGGACTCTATTTTATAGGCATGGAAACACCCATTCAGATAAGACATCATAACCCTTGGAATTTGGTTGATGTTTTTTTTGGAATGACATGTCTTTTACAGATTTATTCTTGCCTATCGGATTACACCCATCGAATAAGTGGACCAGATTGCACTCGTTAGCGAACAGACGTGTCCACCAGCGGACACCCATGCCCATTCCAGCCCATTTTCAACGTGAGATTCCAAAAATAACCCTCCCCTTTAAAAAACTTAAAATAAAACAATTTGAATATTTTAAGAACATTAAAAATCCAGCATATTGTAGCTCGCGCTATCCTCTATTACCATCTGTGCAAGCCTTTTTCCTTTTACGCACCTCGATCTTCGCTTAGTTTCGACTCACATTTTCTTGTGGCGATGTCTGCAACCCCGCATCCGTATATCCTGTAAACCGTGGCCTCATTCATACGCTCCATTCTTCAATAGATCATTAACAACAAATCCAATCAAATTATTGGCGCAGTGACCCGGATCTTGTTTGCCCGGCCTGAAAAGCTCACGGGTGAAAAATTCAGGGGGTCAATGATGGAAGCGAAGGGTTAGGCTTTTCTCCATAAAATTTATTATGCAGTAGCCCTGTGTGGCGGCTTGTAACTCCCATCTAGTGAAATATTGCTCCTCTGCCCATGTTTTTTCCCTGATTTGGGGTTTTCCATGTAAATACTGGTGTTCTTGATTCTTGTTTTTCATTTATTCTTCTAGTTTTTCATTCGATCGTTTTGCAACACAAATCTTTATAGGGTTAAAAAATCCTCCCCTTTAGATTTGACGTCAATACCCAATCTTTCATCAACTTCTTCTCCCCATTAATGACAATGAATTCAAAGGGTCCATTTTTTTGGCTACTGCATCTTCACTCAAGCCTACTCCCCATTAATGACAATGAATTAAAGAGTATTTCTAGTTCTTAACAAAGAATCACTAATCAATCACTCAAAGTCTACTTGAGCTGCAACTCAGTGTAGGAAACAAGAGGCACCTCAGGAGCAACCTTTAATCTATGCCATCCTCTTAAACACTCATATTCACAGTACCTCAACAGAAACCTTTAATCACTGATTTCTTTCAAAATACTTTCCCTCATGTTTCTTTGTTGTTGCTTCTTCTATCAACAAACTCCTCTGTATGTCATAAACTTTAATGCTGCCCCCCTTACTGTGATGTTAGTTCTCAGATGTACAATGTCTCCATGGGGAGAAGGGGGTTCTCATTACAGATCTCCTCACTGCGAAGGAGGTGGTTGAGTCTCTTGACTCAACCCGACCTTGTCTTTCACCTTCGGCCTGTGCATCTTCTTCCGAAGTAATTTTATTTTGCTTCCCTTTTGGTTTTTGTGCCATATTCACGGTGTGTGTCTTTTGTACAACCTCAACTTGTGCACACCTCCTCCCTTTTTTCGGTTGTACTGCATTGTGTGATACCTTGGTTAAAACCACTGAGGCACAGTTCCTCCATTGCATCATTGTGGGCCCATCTTTCCGCTTGTTCTCTTTCTTCATCCATATGAGATTCTCTTTTCTTGTGCAATTTTCCTTATATCACCTCCTCTTTAGACTCACCGTGACCTTTTCTTGCTTGACCTGCTTTGATTTCATGCATGCTATTGTAACATCTTGATATCCCATGGCCTTCCATATCCGCTTCTTCTCCTTCCAAGTGGCTTGTTGTTTGGTGGCCGGCTTCTTCCTTGCACTTGTTTCAGCTTCATAGGATTCTTTAATCAATTCATGAAATCTGTTTCTTGTGAGAACAATTTCCCTCTGATCTTCATGTTGGTACTCTGTTTGCATAAGTTGAGCTTCTTCTGTAGTTCCTTTCATCGCATGTACTGATGCCGTGGTTAGTACGATAAAATCATTAGCATGATATCCATACCATTTGTGATGTAGTCTATGATATGAGGCATGTGCAAACGATTTTCCAATTTCACAGTTTTAAATGAACTCCATGTCATTGTAACGGTAGCTTTTTTTTTATGCCCATGCATCCCACAAAATTAGCACATGGTGCTGTATCTTCTCTGTAGAGACCCGATTTTTGTCCTGTAAGACTTTGGAATATTTCTAGATATGTTTCCAGAGCCAGGCACTGAGACGACGTGCAATTCCGAGGTCTGGTGTGCCCGGAATAAATTTTACAAAAATATTAAGTGCTTTTGTACTATTCACGCAATAGAAACGGTATATCTCTTAAACGGTTGATCAGATCACTAATCTGAGACCACAGTTGGGTCCGAAACGCAGTTTTCACCCTAGACGTGACATAAAGTATGTTGGCGCGGGGTGTTCGGACCCCTCGCTCGTTAGCGACAAGTAAATGGATGAATTAATTTATTAATTCATTCATTTAATAGCTCAAAAATCGAATAACTCTCAAACGGAAACTTGGATCAGAAATCTGAGTACATGGTTATGTTCAGAGCGTGCCGTTTACCCTAGGAGGGGTATAAGCTTTGTCGGCACAAGTTTTCTGTAAAAAAAGTTCCGGAGGGCAAAACCGTAAATAAAAGAATTAAATTTAATTGTTTTATTTGAAATGCTACTTTGAAGAACTTCCAAACGGAGACTCAGAGTGGAAATCTGAGATCGCCGTTGAGTTCTTAGCGTGGTGTTTACACTAGGGGTGACCTCAGTTGAGAGGGCGCGAGAGATTCAGATTTTTCGTCTGCCGACAGTTTTCTATAAATAGAGAATTAAGCAAATGAGTAGCTCATTTTCTGTTTCGGACGGCGAAGCTCTGACCGATGACGATTCAACGTCTGAACGTCATCGGATCGCGACAAAACTTCAGACGCTGATAGATCAAGGCACAGTGAACGCAACGGCGGATCCGAATTCGAGGTAGGATTTCTATTTTGGATTCTGCAGCCCCTCGGTTAAATATTTCGTCATCATAAATCATTTCTATTTGTTTTCGCTGCTATAGAATCCTTTAACGATGGCCAAACGAACAACGACCATCGTCTGTTTAAATTTCCGATTGCCCGTTCTTCGCTTTCTTCATCTACCAAATTTTCGCCTCGCCAAATCATCGACGAATTGAGGAGCAAGACATATGTTTCCGAAGCTCTTGACCCGAGGAGTACCGATCTGTGCTCGGGTTCGAGTTTTAGGCGCTGGAGGAAGCGCATCGGGCGCAGAAGCGGCGGTTACTTTTTGTGACACTGAAACGACGACGGATCGTCAAACGGAGCTCAGCGCTGTAAAGGTCTCATCCCGAGGATTCCAGATCTGGTTTCGGACCGCGTTTTGGACCACCAGAATGACCATGGTGGTCCGCGGAAGTTTTCCGGCAGATTTCCGGTGGCTCTGGCGGTGGCGGTTTCTGGCAGGGCGGCGGTGGTCTGGCAGGCGCTCCGGCAACGGTCCGGCCAGACTTGTCCGGGGGCATTTAAACCCCCGTATCTTTCAAACCGGGTGTCCGATTTGCGTGTCGTCTGCGGCCACGCGACCCTTGCTTCGAGACGGATCTTTTGAGCCTACTTTGAGGACATTTTGTTTCGGGATCGATTCTCGGGCTCACGGAATGTCCGTTTTTAATAATAATAATATAATTATTATTATTCGGGAAACTTGTATCAGACCGTACGTCTGCATACGACGTCCGATTGACGCGCCGTCAGAGGCGTTGTGATTCTGGAGTTAAGGCGGACTTTTCAAGGCCGATTTTGGGTGCTTAACCAAAATAGTGGTGCGGGCCCCAGGAGGCCTGTTTCGGGCGTTTGCGGTGAAATGTGACTTTTTCACCGGGTATCCGTTTTGGATGATCGAGTAGTTGATCTTGTGTGTTTTTCCGTGAGGATCGCACCATTACCGGGTATCCGTTTTGGATGATCGAGTAGTTGATCTTGTGTGTTTTTCCGTGAGGATCGCAATGGTGCGATCCGCCCGACTAAATTCGGGGCCGAGGCATGGGCCCCACGGGACGTCATTCGAGCGTAAGGATTGCAATGGTGCATTCTGTTTGAATGTGCAAAGCCTTTTCGTGATCGGTAGTGATCGAGCACCGATCGAGCGTTTGCGGTGGAAAGCATCTTTTTCACTGGTTTTCCGTTTTAGAGGAATGAACAGCCAATCCCGTGTGTTTTTCTGAAGGGATCGCTATGGCACGATCTGTGTGATGTGTTTCGGGATCGAGGTGTGGGCCCCACGGGGTACTATTTGTGCGCAACACGGTGAAATGTAGCTTCTTCACTGGGAGTCCGTTTCGAGCGAATGAATAATTGATCCTATGCACTTTTCCACAAGGATCACAACGGTGCGATCTGTTTGGTTATCCGAGACCGTTTGTAAGAGGCATGTCGGTAGATTTAAGTTTTCGCCCTTCAGATCAGTAACGAGCAACGCGTGCTCGTCAGCCTTTTGTCTAGAGGTGCCATATACTCTGGGAGCGCCTTGTGGGTACTAGTTCATAGTTTAGTACCCTAGTATGGTTAGGTACGCAACCAGTCGATGAGGAGGGGTTACATGTCGTGTGGGCCCCACATGTGCCGTGTACTACTATGAATCTTCTACCTCTCGTATCTACTTCTTCTGAACTCGGATTTTGGCGTGTGAGTAACCTATCCTGAGTGTTTCTCCGCGTGGAACGCGATGGTGCCCTCTTTAGTGCCTTTCGAGGTACGATTCGAGATGTTGCGAGTGCGATGCCAATGTGAGGCGATGCTTGGACCATGTGCGGTGGTCGTAGCTTGAGATCTAGGAGCGGGGCTCTCTCAGCTGTTTGCTTTTCTACCCGTTGCCGGGTTGTGACACTTTTCTGGTTGGGTGTGTATTTTGCCCCTTTCCCTTTTAGTTTACTTTTCTGTACTTGTACTGATTAGAGGTCGATGCATATTTGTGGTTTATATATAGTAGTGTTGTATCTTGCTTTCTTTTCCCTCTGCACTTTTGCATTGAGTTGGTTGCGTGTGTGTACAGGTACTTAGGTAAAAGCCTCCCCGAGTTTGTTATGCCTTCGACGCTGGTCGCCGGCCCCTAGCCTATGGAGGTGGGCTTGGGGTAGTTGCGGCTCGAGCCCAGGTACGGGTCGGGTCGGGTCGTGACATTCTCCTAACTCCATTTCCTGGATTCAATGGGTAGTTTCTTCCTTCCATTTGAGCTCCAGGGTGTACCTTTGAGAATCCCTCATTCCTCCTGCTTTGTTGCCTTTTGGAGTCCATAACAGACTTCCTTTCCAAAAATGACTCACTGCCTTCAACTTGCATATTAACAAATAAGCATGAGATAGATGTCATCCTCTTGGTTGGTTGCTTCACTGCTGCTCCTCATCTTCACTGCCTCCAGTGGATGTATCGACACTCTTGGGTCTTCAACAATACTTCTTGCATCCACTGCCTTGAGGCTCCCTTCACTGATATTCAATGGACCGACATAATCTTCTTCCACTGTATGGTATGGGTATTCGGATATGCAATGATTGTTCGCTCCCACTCTTTGCTGGTATCTCCTCTCATATTTTACAGTACAGGCTCCCTCTTCCATTACTAGTTCTCTCTTTAATCCTTCCAGCAAGCTCTCGGCCAATTTCCTTTGTCCTGGGATTCCTCCATGTGTCCCTTGATCCTCCTTGGGTGTTTGTTACCACATTCTTCCTTTTCCAATGATATTCAATGGCGGGGAAAAGATCATATGAGTTTTCGTACTCACAACTTTTCCCTTTTCATTTTGGTGCAATTTCTCAACCGTCCCTGGCTGACCACGTTCTCTGACACCTTCTCTCTCTTGTTTTGCTCATCCCTGTATTTTAGTGAAACGACCTGCTAGCACCTTGATAACACCTTGTCCCATGATCACCACCTTTGTAAAAAACTTCTTGAGCACTCTAAAACAATGGATCACTGATTTGTCCCTTCATCTGGAGGTCTCAGCCTCCACAACAGATTTCAGGTTAGCCCAGCAATATACCAAACACTCCCTGCGATATGGGGTGACAAATGCAAATTCCTTTGAAGAAGCCCATAACACACTCCACGATATGCCAAAACGCCACCTGGGTTATCCCTGTGCACCCATCGTTGTATTGTGATATCTTGTGTCGCCTTCTGCCTCTTCTTCCGGGCCCTACGATAGAGCCATCACGCTGCCAGATATATTCGCGCATGCCTATATTGCGGCTTGTGTCTTCGTATCTTTGTGTGGTATACCATGACTTTAATTTCTTCCTAAATGCTGCCCCTATTGCTGCCTGCGGTAATACAGTATTCTCCATAGCCTCAAAACAGAGCTCCATATCACCCAGAGAAATATCGCTGCCTCCATTCACGTTGCTGTGTCCGTTTCTGCATGTTTCCATTTGCGGCATGGAAATCCATTAATCCATGCATGTTGCAACCCATGTCATGGCTCACAATAAGCCGTATTGCTTCCTGTGTTACATAACACTGCCTGCATCAGTCACATACCACCACTTGCAATATGTACGCACAATAGGATTCTTTTTTGAGCTGTGATATCGCTTTCTGCGTTCCTGTATGTCGCCGTCTATGGCATAATGTGTGCTATGGAAATTCTTCTCAACCACTATATTGCTTCTAGTGTATTGTGCATATCACCATTTGCGACATCAACACAAATCACCTTCGCTCTTTACTTCCACTGTTCCAAGCTCCTTCAAATCAGCTCCAATGGCCGGATCATTCTGAAATATATTTCCAGCATGATTACCTCCATGTCCCAGTCCATCAAACCTCACTCGACTTTGAGACAAGATCATCACTTGGCCATATCTTCACAACTCTCTCAGCCATCAATATATCCTGTAAATTGTGGCCTCACTCATATGCTCCACTCTTCATCATATGTCTTCATCAACAGATCATTGACAACAGATCCAACTTGTAGGTGGCGAATTCCCCCTACCTCAATGTGAGACGGAGATATTCTTTTATAGATGAGTAAAATAAATTACAAGGCGGGATATTCCGATGTGGGGCTCAGAAATACCCATTATACTAAAATGGGGTCCAATACTCCCCCTCAAGCTGGACATGCCCAGCTTGGACTGAGAGTCCCACAAAAAAAAAAGGCGACATCGAACAAAGCTATACATACTCCCCCTCAAGCTAGGCCGTGGAGGCTGGGTAGCTTGGTAGTGAGAGAGTCCAGGCGAGCTCCTGAGAGGCCTTTTGTGAAGATGTCGGCATGCTGATCCGCCGTCGGAATATGGCCAAACTGATATGGTTCTGCTCCAGATGGTGGCGAAGAAAGTGGCAGTCTACCTCGATATGCTTCGTCCGTTCATGGAAGACGAGATTCGATGCAATCTTCGTGGTTGTCTGATTGTCACACCAGATATGAGCAGATGTCCGTACTGGGAAACCAAACTCATGGAGGAGATGACGTAGCGAGATGATCTCAGTGGTGACTGTGGCCATGACACGGTATTCTGCCTCTGCACTAGATCTGGAGATGATAGTCTACTTCTTGCTGCGCCATGAGATGAGGTTACCGACCACGAACACGGCAAATCCAGAAGTAGACTTGCGGGTAGCAAGGTAACCCGCATAGTCCGCATCATAGAAGGTCTCAACATCCAAATGAGCATTATGTGAGTACCGAAGGCCACGTGCAGGGTCTTTCTTTATGTATTTGGCAATGCGGAGGACAACATCCCACTGAGATCTAGTTGGATGCTCCATGAACTTGCTCACTTTGCCAACAACGCAGACAATGTTAGGTCGTGTCATGGTGAGATAGTTGAGTTTGCCCACCAGTTGACGATAGCTCTTTGGGTGAGGAAAGGGTGCCGAGTCGGCATGAAGAGAGCGTTCCCCTGGCTCAAGAGGAGTGTCCACTGCAGTCGCTTGGCTCAACCCTGCACCCCGTAAGATATCAAGAGCATATTTTCGTTGGCAGAGAGATAGTGTCCTCAGAACGAGAGACCTCGATGCCAAGGAAGTAGGTGAGAGAACCAAGATCTTTGGTGTGGAAGTGGTGGTGAATGTGTGCCTTGAGTTGGGCGATTCTAGTGGAGTCGCTCCCTGTGATGATGATATCATCAACATATACCACCAGCAAAATACAACCGTTTGACGTCGTACGAAAGAAGACAGTGTGATCCTTCATATTGCGAGAGGCCAAAGGCTGTGACGACAGTGCTGAAGCGGCCAAACCAAACACGAAGAGACTGCTTGAGGCCATATAGGGATCGACGGAGGCAACAAACATGGGAGTCGGCTCTAGAGGCACGAAAGTCGGGGGGCTGCTGCAGGTAGACTTCGTCAAGAGAGCCATGGAGAAAGACATTCTTGACATCCAGTTGATGAAGCGACCAATGATGATGAGCGGCCAGAGATATGGATAGGCGGACAAAGACCATCTTAGCAACCAGAGAGAAGGTCTCAAAGTAGTCGATGCCATATGTCTGAGCAAATCCCTTCACCACAAGGCGGGCTTTGAGCCGATGGAGAGTGCCATCGGCATTGAGATGGATCGTATAGATCCATTTGCAGCCGATCGTCTGTTTGCCTGCAGGGAGGGGGACCAGATTCCATGTATGGTTGTCATCCAGAGCCTGCAGTTCATCCCGCATCGCCTGGAGCCACCTTGGGTGGGATTTGGCATCACCAACCGTGCGGGGGATAAATATCGTCTCCAATGATGACAAACCTCTGTATGAAGATGTAAAAAGAGGAGTATTCTGATAGGAGCGAGTACCTTTCCGTAGTGCAATTGGCAAGTCGTATGGTGTTGTGGTAGGAGTATCGGACGAAGTGGGAACGATGGTGTCCTCGACCTGGACGGGGGGGGGGCAGTCGATGGGCGACAAGAGTTGATTGTCCCAAATCGATGACCAACAAGGGAAGACACCAAAGGAGGGGGAATGATGAGAGGAAGACACTCATCGATGGTAGTGTCTGGAGGAGGAGAGAGAGGAGAGAAATGAGCGCTCTCGACAAATGATACATCAGCGGAGACGAGATACCGTCGTAACTCCGGAGAGAAGCAGCGGTATTCACGTTGAGTGCGTGAATATCCGAGGAAAATGCAGCGGAGGGATTTCAAAGATAGTTTGGGGAGGTTGGGACGAGTGTCACAGACATAGTAGAGACATCCGAAGACTCGGAGTGGAAGTGAGTGAGGGAGAGAGGGAAACAGAGTATGAAAAGGAGTCTCCCCCTGAAGGATGGAAGAAGGAAGACGATTGAGGAGGTAAGTAGCAGTGAAGATGACATCCCCCCAGAAGAGAAGAGGCACCTTGCTGTGGAAGAGAAGGGCACGAGCAGTCTCCAGAATATGCCGGTGTTTTCGCTCGGCCACTCCATTCTGCTGTGTGGTACCAGGACAGGAGGTCTGATGGATGATGCCGTGTGCCTGAAGAAACTGCTGAAAGGGTGTGGACAAGTACTCTCGCTCATTGTCGGAGCGTAGACATTTTACAGAGATGGAAAACTGTGTTTGGATCTCATGGTAAAATGTCTGAAAGGTGGAAAAAATTTCTTTTCGATCGTGAAGAAGGTACAACCACGTCATACGCGAAAAATCATCAATGAAAGAGATAGTTTTTATACCCTAATTGACTCGAGGTGGCACAGGGACCCCATAAATCTGAATGAACCAAATCAAGGGGTTTGGCAACCCGTGTGTCCACTCGAGGAATATATGAAGTGCGATGATGTTTCGCAAAGGTACAAGACTCACAATGAAAAGATAAATGCTGACTAATATCTAAATAGAGCTGATGAAGGGCGGAGGCGGAGGGGTGGCCAAACCGAGAATGGAGGTCCAAGGAACGAGCAGAGATAGGCGTGCTGACGACAGATGTCGGACCATCGAACATGTACACCCCATCCCAAAGCTGGCCTCTACCAAGTTCCCGGTTCGTCGTCCGCTTCTGAAACATAACAGTAGACGATGTAAAGATAGCGTTACAATTGAAATCTTTGGTCAACTTACTAATGGATAGAAAGTTAAAAGAACTGCGTGGTACATGGGCCACCGATGATAGGTGAAGAGATGAGGTCAGGGAGCATGTACCAAAGCTCGCAATGGGGATAGTGGAACCATCAGTGACAGTGATGACTGAGTAACCAGTATAGGGACTGTAGTTGGATAACATATCTGCATCACTGGTAAGATGATCAGACGCACCTGAGTCAAGCATCCAGGCAGGGAAGCGATGACTGACAAATGCAGTGGAGCCACCCGAGTGGGCAAAAGATGCCGATGAAGAGCCCTGGTAGGGAGGTGGTCCTATGATCGCGAATCATCTGGATCTCAGCCATGGAGAGATCCGGAGATGAAGGAAGAGCGACAACAGACTGGGATGCATCCTGGACCGCAGTTTGGCCCTGCCGTGGGTGTTGAGTGGGACGACCATGAAAGACCCAACAACGGTCAACCAAGTGGCCGAGCTTACCACAGTGCTGACAGAGGGGATGAGGTCGGCCCTCTCCACGTCCGCGTCCACGAGGTCCGGTAGAGCGACTACTGCCACGACCCAGGAGAGCAGTGTGATCAAGGCTAGGGGTGGGTGGGGCAAGGGCCCGATGAGCCTTCCCAAGGTGATGATAGACCTGCAGAATCTTCTAGGGAAGAGGGGCTGGCTAGCATCTCCGTAGCCGTCGTCGCGTATTCTGGGTTGAGGTCATGAAGGAGGTTGAAAAGACATAGCTGGTCCCGTTGGGCTAATGCTTCAGCATGTGTCCGTGGAATGAGCCAAAGCTCAACCAGTTCATCCCGTAGAGCCTTTCATTCCATGAAGTATGCCGGAAATGGACGGGCTTGCTGGTGGAGGAGGGACAACCGCTGAAGAAGATCGGATACCCGAGCCAAATTATTGGTCTCTGAGTAAATGTGAGTCAAGGAATCCCAGAGTTCCTTGACTGTGTTGGCTGTCCTGGTGACGTCTTTGACAGAGCGGTCCTAGAATTGACCAGCAAAGCAAAGATTTTGCTGCCCGCCAGCTTCCACGGATGATCTTTCGGGTCGGTAGGTAGGGGTGGTGGATCATAGAGGTGGGAATCGAGGTCCATGCCGGTTAGTGACATCAGCACGGTCTTTCGCCAGACGGAGAAATTTGTGGAGTCGAGCCCCTCATCGACCAAACGGATGGAGGCTGTGATAAGTGGAGGTAGGATCGAGGCGACCATCAGAGGGAGATCTTCGGGAGTTGCTGAGGAAGTCGACATTCAACGCCGGAAGGACGCACTGTGAGCGGGTGCTGACAGAATGGGAGATGCCGGGAGAGGTCGGGAGACCGCAGGAAGGGCGCCGGGTGGGTGGGTGGGGGGTTCTGCCTGGACAAAGCCGGGAGGGCAGGCGTCGAGCAGACTTGGGAGTCTGCCGGCCAGGAGGGCCGTTGCACGGGGCTCGCTTGGAAAAAGGAAGAGGAGCCGTGGGAGGGCGGGACGCCGTCGGGGCGGAGCGCAGCCGCTGGGAGGGAGGGCGGGACGTCGTCGGAGCGCATCCGTCGGGAGGGACGAGGTCGCCTGGAAAATCAAAGAGGAGCCGCGGGAGGGCGGGACGTCGTCGGGGCAGAGTGCAGTCGTTGGGAGGGACAGGGGGCGCCTGGCTTCGTCGTGACGGAGGGGCGACGTCGTTTGGAGGAGATCGACGGAAGGCTGGGGCGCGTCGCGCCTGGGTCGGGAGGACCAGTGGCGCCGGGAGCAGGAGCCCGCGACGGGGGTGCCACCTGGAGGAGTGCCGCGCCGAGGAAGGAGGCAGAAAGATCTTGCCGGTTAGAACCAGGAGGGTTAGGGCAGAGGCGGGGCCGAACATAACCGGGAATCCCTAGGGGATTTTCTCGCAACCCTAGACAGGAGAGAAAAAAAAAGAGAGGGTGAGATCGGGTTAGAAAGTTCCCTCTAATACCATGTTGGTGCCGAATTCCCCTTACCTCGATGTGAGGCGGAGATATTCTTTTATAGATGAGTAAAATAAATTACAAGGCAGAATATTCTGATGTGGGACTCGGAAATACCCATTATACTAAAATGGGGTCCAACACAACCAAAGCTCAATTGGATTCAACATAAACTTGATACTTAATTTGTTTTCCACTTTCTTTGCTACAGAGTCTAGGATTGAAAATGATAAATGATCATGATTGAATGCTCATGAATGTTCGACTTCGCAGCTTTGGAAAATTTGGTGCTTTTGTTTTTCACTTTTCATATTTTATCATTTTTATGGAATTTTTGTTCCTGTTATTTGGGAAAGAACTATAGTTATTTCAATTGCATGCACATGTTCTGGGCTTAGTTCAATGTTATTTTATGTGCATTTATCCTAAAATCTGCCCTCTTTTTCCTTTGCAGATTAAGAAAAAGGGTAGGCGCAGCGGATCAAAGAATAAACTGAGCCTTAAAGTCTTGCAAATGATTGGTGATGCCAACCTACACTATGCTCATGGCCTTTATACAGAGGTATGTTAAAGAAAATTGCTTTTTATTTGTTTTTCTTGCATTGCTTGACATGGCTGGTTGCTATCCAAATTGATATAATCTACCAATTTGCAAATTAAGATACATTGGATGGTCTCAGCTGAAGCTATGAGCTGGTTTTTTGCATTTCCTCTTATTTACTTTTGTTCCTTCTTTTCTCATAGTAGTTTCTTACCAAATTCTGGTGTGTTTGCATTTGCTTGGCCTGGCTGGTTGTTATCCAAATTGATATAATTTCCGAATGAACAAATTGGGATAGTTTGGATGGTCTTTGTTGAAGTTATGATCTGTTATTTTGTGTTTCCTTCTCTTATTTAGTTTTTTTGCTGCTTCCATACTCATAATAATTTCCTAACATATTCTGGTTCCTTTATTGTCATTGCTGGGCTTTTTATGCAATGATTGTACCATCCATCTTGGTTCTGCTTTATGCCTTCTGTACTTCATATATGCCTTTTGTACTCTTATGTGGATTTTGTTCTTGACACATGCTGTTTTTTTCAGAAGTATTTTCTAGGAAAATTCTCAATTTGCTCTTTGTTACTATTATAATATGATTTTCTTTCAATTCCTTTTTTTGGTTGAAGGTTGGTAGTTCTCTGGCATTACACTCTTTCCTTCTCCTTAAATATTTTTCTTTAGTTTATCATCTAGCTTATTTACTAAAGATAGTTTTTAGTAAGCTTTATGTAATCTTGAAAGATATTGTTATTGGAAGCCCAGTTTCATAGTTCACGAGGGTCTAAATTTTCTTCTGGGTCCTTTTTAAATCTTCCCATTGCCAAAAGTCATGAAACGAAATTGAACTTGAACCTTCTCTTTTATGTTGTTTGCCCTCCTTGGGTTGGCATTCCTCTGGTTGGGTTGATAGAACTGAGAGAACACATCAATGCTACACATACACTAGATTTGTGTGATTTTGGGTTGAGCATGTCCAGAATGTAAAAAGTTTAAACTCAGGATGTTTTGTTGGCTTGATGCTGTTCTGAATCACCAATACCATTGTTGCTGCTTAAATGAGGTGCTGGGAAACCTCAGTTATCCATTCTAAACTGTAGCAATTGTTTCAATTCTTTATCTACATTCTTTCTAGCCTTTCTTTTGGTTTCATTTCTTACACTGTTAGCTTGATCATTTTGTTTTTTGCATCTATCTCTGCACAGGACTTCAACTGCAAGAGGGAATTCTTTTGCTTTTCTTTATTTTTCTGGGTCTTGCTATATTTGAAGCCGAAGTGGATACGGTTCATGACTTTGGTGTTGGCTTTTGTTGTCAACGAATTGTTAATTATATGTGTAACACCCCGCCCCTACCTCATTGGCTTGAGGAGGCGGTGAGGGTTACTTGGCCTTAAGCGACGTTCCCAAGGCTGACAATAAATGCCGAGGGCTTCGAGAACAAATTGGGGAGCGATTTGCCCTTAAGACAAAACCAACCAACAAACCACAAACTATATGATGCATGTCAATAGACCCAACCAAACCATCCACTAACAACCGAGTTGTTTCACAAAACAACCCAGACCCAAACCAAGTAGACATGTCCACAACACATCAGAGTACAAGCGGAAACTAAGCAATCAAACACCACAAGTCATGACACCACCACAGCTCCACACCAAGCTCCAAGCTCCAAGCTCCACCACGACCTCACAAGGCTCCACAAAAGGAGGGAGATGCTTTCCCTTTGCCCACGTCACGGTACACGACATCTGCAAGGACACCAACGTGCCAAAGCAGGGGGTGAATACTAAAACTCAGTAGGTTTTCCCCAATGACTTCCCTACACACGCCACTAGGATAAAACCGTTAACACATTTATATAAAACAATTTATATAAAATAATCACAATTGCAAACATTACCATACCAACACATCCTTACCAGGTCATCTCACCCAAACCAAGTAACCAAGGGAAAACCAAACAAACATGCCCCAAGCCATTTCATCATTACACACTTGCACAACAATTCCAACTTGTAAAGAAATGCACAACAAACAATCAAAACGGTGGGACTTCCGCCCAACCCGTTCACCCATTCACCACAAAGCAATCAAAACGGTGGGACTTCCGCCCAACTCATTCACTCATTCACAACAAAGCAATCAAAACGGTGGGACTTCCGCCCAACTCGTTCACCCATTCACAACAAAGCAATCAAAATGGTGAGACTTCCGCCCAACTCGTTCACCCATTCACGAGTAACAGCACTTCCGACCACTACCCACATAGTGGTTCTTCCGACCACTATCCATCACCCGTTTATAGTGGGACTTCCCGCCCACTTCAACACAACATTTAAACACAACATTTCAACCAAGCATAAAACCCATCAAGGTCACAACAACATGCAATCAACCAATTTCCATTGCATAACAATCCCCTTCAATAAAATCACCCATTTATAAAAAATCGTTTTCCATGCCAAAACCCCATTTCAATAAAACAACCTCTTTATTGAAAACCATTTTCCAAATCAATCTCAACCCCCCATTTCAAAATCTCCATTTTAAAATCCACAACAATAACATTTCACCATGGAACCCCCTTTTTCCCAAAAACCCCCAAATGGATTTTCAACCAAAATCACACATCATCGCACAATTAATTTCAATCACAACAAATTAATTGTAACATGTAACCACCAGTTAAAACATAGTGGAGTCGGGAGAGAAGCCACCTACCTCTTAGGGTTTGGCGAAGTCGACCTTTCGCCCAAACGCACCTCAATTCGGTAGAACGCCACCTCGAAACTTCCTTAGAAACCCTTTCCTAACATCAACGGGCCCAAACGTTAGCATCTTAGGCCAAAACAACCCTAGATCTACACACAACAAGTGTAGATCTAGAAAACCAAGGAGGGAAGAGCAGATCTAGAGGAAAACACAAAGGAACCATGGGAGAAGACTTACCCGGGAGAAATCGCCTTCAAACCCTCTTGAATCCTCTTCAAAACCCTTCCAAAATGAGTGGGAGAGCCCTTCTAGCCTCTGAGAACCGAAAATCCCGAGTGAGGCTCGAGTGGGAGGAAGAGAGGAGTGAAATGAGGCAATCCCGAGTGAGCCCAGGTGTAAGAACTCGGTTCTTAGTTTTGAGGTACAAGCTTCTTCTTTTCTCTTTTCCTTAAGTGTTTTTCAGAAAATAAGGAAAATGGGGAAAAATCCTAAATTTTGGAACTACACGCCGTGTACTATTCCACATGCCGTGTACTTTTTGGCCGTGTGGGATGAGTACACAGGGCGTGTAGCCATGTCGGCGACGAAGGGTGTAAAAACCGACTACACGCCGTGTAGTGGTCCTTTACACGCTGTGTAGTCAGTCGGCAGGCGAATAGTAAGGCGGTGGCCAGCTGTGCGACAGCACACGCCGTGTACTCATGAAGACACGCCGTCTAGTCATGTCGGCAGGTGAACAGTGCAACGCTGGCGGGAAACCGCCAGAGGAACAGTTAAAAAATGGGAAGTACACGCCGTGTACCTGGAAATACACGCCGTGTACTTTGTTTTTTTCTCTTAAAATGGGCAGTAGCCTCCCCTGTTCACAGGGAAGGCTTAGAACGGGAAGGAGCGGGAGAGGGAGGCCGGAGCTTTGGAGATCCGCCGAGCGCACGTCGGGAATCCGTTTTCTGCACCGTCGATCTCTCTGGAACCGCACGGGTGAGTTCTCCCTTCTCCTGGAGTAGTTCTTACCAATTCTTTCCCGTAGGGAAGTTATTTAAGTTTGAACGAGGTTTTCTTTCACCTCAGATCTTCATTGTTCTTGGATGATTTGTGGATCGTCGTTCGCGTATATCGTTCGTGGGTGTTAAAGGTAGGTGGTTTGGTGTTTATTTTCCAACTGTTGTACGTTTTGTGTGTTTTTGGGCTACGAACCCATATATGGGGTGTCGTGTGGCTGAGGCCGTGACTATTTTAACTACCTAGAATTGTATAGGTAATTAAATAAAATTGTGAATTGTTGTTTGAGATCAGTGCTTGGATCCAGGACCACCCCGGGGGTGTGTTCCTCTGTTTAGCCGTTTGGCCAGGATACCCGAGGGTATGCAATGTTTAAATTATGCATTACTTTTGCCTTGAGATGAATTGTATGTAAATTGCATTTTTATATGTTGGGCATGACCCGGTTACTTATGCCTGAGGGCATGACTGTATTAGCCTGAGGGCAACGTTCTATTTCGCCTGAGGGCAACCTTTCGTGCCTGAGGGCTTGAATTCTGTGTCTGAGGGCGACACTTTGTACGCCTGAGGGCAATTTCTGTTATGCCTGAGGGCAATACCTGCGGGTTGGATTCTGATTACCTGAGGGTGGGGTTTTACTTGTCTGAGGACGCTGACTGCTTACTTAGAAATTCACTGTGGTATTTTCTTAATATTAAATGGTTAAATGAATAATTAAAATGACAATATAACTGGTTAAGTTAGTTACTTTTGAGTACTGTTTAGTTTATTGCATTTACTACTGTACACTGTTGTTGCATGTTTACACACAGTTGAGCACGGACCTTTGGTGGGTGTCTACTGAGAATTATTTCTCACACCCTGTTTGGGTCATGCTTTTCGGCCCAAACAGATTATATTGTTGCATGTGTTGATAGGGGCAAGAGTCCCTATACAGGTGCTTGATTGCTACTGAGGAGTAGGGGAGCATGAGACCGGGCTTAGGCTCGCGATGCTACCAGCTGTTTTGTTCTGTTTTGTTTTTCTGTACTTGTACTGTACTGTTGTGTAACATGTTTTGGCTGCTTTCTTAGAATTTGAGGCATGTTGCACCATTATTTATATACTGGTTGGTTATATCTACTGCAGTTGTTTATTTCAGTTGTGTATGGTTTACTGCTTTCGCTGTTGTTGTATGTTTTATTTCATTCCGCTGCGCTACACTTTGACAAATGAGGGCATAGTTTCCCCACTATCAGACCTGGGCCCTCGCTGCTAGTCGGTAGCCTCTGACGTTTGGGGAAATGCACTTGAGGTCACGTGGCGAACCGGGTTCGGGGCACCCGTTGAGTGGCACCCGGAACCGGGACGTTACAAAGTGGTATTAGAGGGGAGTTCTTTTCTTTGACTTACTATTTGGAGCCGTAGTCAGGGATAGGACAAACGGTAGTTGGTAATGAGCTGTGCCCGGGCGTAGCTAACCCGCGTACTGGGAAAAGCCAATCTACCTTTTATTTTTACAATCTTTCAGATTTTGCAAATTTTACAGTTGATTTGATTTTCACCGTTGGGTGACGCATTTGGATTGTGCTGTTTATATTTTATCCATGGGTTTTATTTAGTTGCGACCCGATGAGATGAGGGTACGCCATCTCATGCATCATTTAAGCACATGCTAGAAATCAATGCCTTGCATAGTTTCCATGCCATATAGGTGCATTAGAAATTGCATGTTGTTGTGCTAGAAAAACATGCTGTTGTGATAGTTGCTTTGATAAATACCTGCTATGTGATTGGGTATTTTCTTGTGTGAGCCGGTTGATAGAATGGACGCCAAACTTTGGTTTTTGGGGAGTATGGGCCCCCATTGACCGGAATTTGGTGGATCATTGACAGTTTACTTTGTTATAACACAAATAAGATGTCAAACTTTGATTCGTGGGGAGTATGGGCCCTCACGGGTTGGAATTTGACACTTAGGTGTTGTTTTTCGGTATTTTCTGGGTTCCAGGAAAGTTTATGAGGCATATTGTCCGGAAAACTCAGTATACACGCCGTGTAGTTCTTTAAACACGCCGTGTATGACCTTCTGTTTGGGAAGAAAAATAAATCTTTTGAGTACACGCCGTGTACCAGAGTACACGCCATGTAGTCTCTTCCCGTGTCACAAACCGTGTGGGCGGCGACACGGGGTAGGGAATGTTTGGGGAAAACACGCCGTGTACCGGATGTATACGCCGTGTAGTGTTGACCCGGAGTCCGCCCGTGTAACAAACAACACGGACGAAGGAGATCTTAAGACATACACGCCGTGTCTACTATGGAACACGCCGTGTAGTTTGGCCTGGGGACCCGGCCGTGTAACTAACAAACACGGGTTGGTGTCACCCTTCTTGAACACGCCTGTACCTGTGGGACACGCCGTGTAGTCATGTCCGAGGACAGACCGTGTGGACCTGACCGTGTGGCTGGGAAACGGGGTGATGTACACGCCGTGTGCGGGTGTAACATGCCGTGTAGTTACAAGCTGAGTAGTCGGCCGTGTCACAAACGACACGGGCAGTTGAAAATTACACCATACACGCCGTGTAGATATTATACACGCCGTGTAGTTTTGTTCAAAGGGAGCCGTGTGGCTTAGCCGTGTAGAAGGACCCGGGCAGGGGAAGAAAAGTCAGGTACACGCCGTGTAGTCAGTATACACGCCGTGTAGTCTTATTTTGCAAATCTTGAATGTCTTCTTCCTCTTGTTTTCCTTTTGGTCCCTTCTTTTCAATTTTTGATAAATCTTGAATCTAAGGCGTGTTTTTGACCTTGTAGTGTCATGCCGCCTAGACGTTCACGCGTTGTTTGCCAGGAGAGCGACAACGACTATACTCCAGAGATGATGGGCCATGGGCTACCAGCAGATCCTCCAGTAGAGCCAGATGCGGCGCCAACCGTTATACCGGACACAGGCGAGGAGGCGCAGTTCCGTGAAGGCTTTATGCGGTTCATGCAGACCTGATTAGCCACTTTAAGAGGCTAATATTCATTGCTAATATATGTAGTTTTCATGTGCCTTGCTATTCATAAATACCATTTTAGTGCATTTTACATTTTGAACACTCATTCTCATCATTTGTGCACTTCATGCCTAATGTGCACCAATTTAGGCCCAATGTTTCATCTGATTTTAAAGAATGTAACTATCCATATTTTAATTTGATATTTTTGGAAATGGATATGCACTTAATTATGAACATTTTTTATTCAGGGATCAATGGATTATTAATAAAGGATGATGGAGATATTTGGCGATTAAAGGAAACAATTCTGGAGAAGGCAGATTGGATATCATCCCACTGATCGGATTATGGGGACCTCAATACAATCCCAATGAAGCCCAAAATTTATGAAAGGATAGAAGACATATAGGGGAACAAATCATTCTTCTGGAGCCAGTGCTAATTCGTCCTCAATGGTGGTGATTAAGGCGGCCCAAGTTGAAGCTTTAATTTTGGGCCAGAGTCTGCGGCCCAGAAAAACAACCCACTATTTAAATCATATCTCCCGAAACACAAAGTATTTTGGGCTGAAATTTTACATGCGGTTAGGGGACATCCGGGTCTTCATTTAAGTCTTCTAGGGCCCACTCAAATTCGGCCTTCTAGAAGGTCCTTTAGGCGCGTCTTTTCGGTGGATGCAAGCTGGCTGCAACTTCGGGGCAAGAAGTGGAAAAGTCTCTCATCATTAATGTTCCACCCACCTTTCCCCAACATAATTAATTAAAGGCACATGGGATGTTGGGGGCTCGGCCAAGGCTTCATTTTTTCCTATTTAAGGCAGGAGTGGTGGTGGATTTAGGAATGTGGGGGTGCTTTCTTTTCATTGTAATGTTATTATGTCAATTTGCCTTTGTAATGTTCTTCCTTCTCATGTAAGTTGTTTGAATTACCTTAGTTTTCAATAAAAGTTCTTCTTCTTCTCTTGTTCTGTTCTTCTCCTTATCACCTTGATACCATTGCCTCAAGGTGTGAATTTATTCACACCAAACCTTGTGATTTTGTTCACACAACGGTGGAGTGATCGTTATTTTTGTTGTTTTTACTTCTTCAATTCCACCCTCATAAGTCTACTTTCCGCTTCCGTTGAGAACTTGTAATCAATGGAGGGCTAGCTCTTTTATGGGTTGATCCAAGGGAGTAGCAAGGGGCTGGATTGAATGTTATTTCTCATGCCCTAAATGTTATTAATTTCTTTTAATTGAGTTTCTTTCATTCAATGATTTTTATTCTTCCTCTTCCTTATTGAATTTATTCACCCCACTTTCATGTGCTAATTACATCCTTTACCTTGGAGTGCTCATGAAAATGATCCTACAAGGTGTATAGGTGATTATCATATGTTTTGAAGGTGTTTAATCAGCAAGTGATGAGGTTAGTTTGAATTCATTGCATGAATCCTTCTCTAGTTAATGAAATTAAAATCGTAAAAAAAGGAATTCATTCAATTCACCCCGAGCAATAACCTAGGAACAACTCATTTTCTCATAATTTGAATTCACATAGATCTATTAGTGCTCTTTCAAAACAATCTAAAATCAACCCAAGTTGGTCACTTCATAGCCAAAAATCCATCCCTTTTTATTGAGTGTCTAAAGGTTCTTCTTAGGTCTCTGAGGATTCGACAACCCAAGCTACACTACAAGCGACCGCTTAACCCTTAAAACTTGGGTAAATTTGGGCGAGACCAAGACCTTTTAGGGAGCACCGCCGACTGCCACATCTATGGCTGAGCTGACTCGTATATTCGAGCAGCAACACCCGCCTACGTTTTCAGGGGATGGCGGACCACAGGTTGCGGAGTCTTGGCTGGGGTCGATGCAGACTATTTTCGAGCATCTCGAGACGCCTCCAGGGCGGAGGGTCAAGCTCGCGACTTATATGCTGCGTGATTCCGCCAAGAGGTGGTGGGATGTTACCACCTAGTCGGAGCATCACAGGGACATGGCGTGGGAAGATTTTCAGGCAGTCTTTTACGACTTCTTCTTTCCAGAGACGCTGAGAGCAGATAGAGCTCGAGAGTTCATGAATCTACAACAGAGCGCTATATCGGTGATGGACTATTCTGCTCGTTTCACCGAACTTCAGCGTTTTGCACCCGTACTGGTGGGTGATGAGACGTTGAGAGCCAGACGTTTTGAGGATGGTCTTCGTTATGACATCCGAGCGCTGGTGAATGTTTTCAGGTTGCCTTCAGTATATGCTATTGTGAACCAGATGCTGATTACAGAGGGGAATCTGCGAGAATCTATTGGTGTGGGCCAGGGCGGTTCAACACCAGTTACTGGTACTATTTCTGCTGGTAAGAGGAAGAGACAGATGAACTTCTCTCAGGGTGGCAGTACCAGCCAGACAGTTTTCTTCAGGCGGCCCAATCAGGTGCTACCAGTGTGGTAAGGAGGGGCACAAGAGATCACAGTGTCCACGAGACCCAGTGGAGTGCCGAGCTTGCGGCAAGATGAGACATCTGCAGCGCTTTTGCAGGGCGTTTTCACCAGTGGCTAGTGAGAGGGGTTCTGTGCAGACTCCGCGTGCGGGAGCAGGACCAGTGGCTTCTTACCAGTCGGGAAACTGGAATACGTCAGAGCGTGCAGGCAGAGATGATAGTCGTGGCCGTGGTAGCCAGACACCAGGATCTCAGAGGCAACAGAGCGGGATAGCTCAGGGTAGTCAGGCTGTGTCGCAGGGCCGCGACACTGGGCAGACATATGCAGTACAGCAGACCCAACAAGAGCAGGATCCCGGAACTTCTGCAGTTAGAGGTACTATTCTAGTAGCTTCTGTCTTGTCTTCAGTACTTTTTGATATGGGGGCTACTCATAGTTTCATATCTGTACCCGTTGTGGAGGTTGTTGGGCTCTGTGTTTCTTCTTCTTCTGATATCATGGCGCCAGACACTCCGTTGGGGACTAGAACGCCTGGTGTGTGTCAGTGCAGGGAGTGCCCCCTAGTGGTTGGAGGGTCACTTTCTTTGGGACCTCTATGTCTTAGAGATGATGGCTTATGATGTCATTCTCGGGATGGACTGGTTGGTTCCCTTTCGAGCCTTTGTAGACTGCTATCGTTGTAGGGTGCGTTTCGCGTCACCAGAGGGCGGAGAGTTTCTATATAAGGGCGAGTGGGATGTTCAGGCGAGTCGAGCTGGACCAGAGCATCATGGGCGAGGTGAAGTCACAACCCAGATCGCGAGTATATATCTGGACGATCAGGGGACTTGTCAGACGGATTTCCCTCTAGTGGTTGATTGTTTTAGGGATGTCTTCCCGGACGACTTTTCAGGTCTACCTCCAGAGCGAGAGGTGGATTTCTCTATTGAGCTCGTGCCAGGAGCAGCACCGGTGTCCATTCCTCCTTATAAGATGACTACACCTGAGTTGCAGGAGCTCAAAAGGCAGTTGGAGGAGTTACAGGCAAAGGGCTTTATCCGACCCAGTACTTCTCCGTGGGGTTTGCCGGTCCTTTTTGCGAAGAAGGCGGACGGTACCCTCAGACTCTGTGTGGATTATCGGAAGCTGAACCAGTTGACGGTCAAGAACCGATATCCTTTGCCGAGGATAGATGATCTTTTTGATCAACTTCGAGGAGCACGAATGTTCTCGAAGATTGACTTGAGATCCAGATATCACCAGCTGCGCGTGAGACCATCGGATATACCGCTTACAACCTTGAGGAGTAGGTATGGTCTATATGAGTACTTGGTTATGCCGTTCGGACTCACGGACGCACCAGCAGTTTTCATGGCTCTGATGAATCGTGTGTTCCATCTGTATCTTGATTCTTTTGTGGTAGTATTCGTGGACGACATCTTAGTGTACTCTCACACTCGACACGACTATGCCACCCATCTTGAGATCCTATTGAGTACACTGAGAGAGCATCGACTATATGCTAAGCTCTCAAAGTGCCACTTTTGGATAGACCAGATTCACTTCCTGGGTCATATCATCTCGGAGGCAGGAGTTACAGTAGACCCAGAAAAGGTGAGAGCAGTAGTTTCCTGGGAGCAGCCTAAGAACGTGTTTGAGATACGAAGTTTCTTGGGGCTGACTGGTTACTACATACGCTTTATCCATGACTTCTCCCGCTTAGCAGCGCCGTTGACGGGTTTGACTAAGAAGAGTGTGAAGTTCGTTTGGTCAGAAGCTTGTGAGGTAGCCTTTCAGGACCTGAAAGAGAAGTTGACATCAACACCAGTCCTGATACTCCCAGAGCAGGGGAATAGCTATACAGTTTACTGTGATGCATCAGGTATTGGGCTGGGAGCAGTGTTGATGCAGGGCGATCGAGTTGTTGCGTACGGGTCTCGGCAGTTGATGCCACATGAGAGGAATTACCCGACGCATGATCTCGAGTTAGCTGCAGTTGTTCATGCGTTACGCTGTTGGAGACATTATCTATTGGGAGAGCATTTTGTGGTTTTTACTGACCACAAAAGCCTCAAGTATATCTTTACTCAGCGTGAGTTGAATCTGAGGCAGAGAAGGTGGGTCGAGTACCTACAGTCCTTCGATTTTGAGCTTGCCTATACAGTCCTTCGATTTTGAGCTTGCCTATACATTCCTTCGATTTTGAGCTTGCCTATACATTCCTTCGATTTTGAGCTTGTCTATACACCTGGTAAAGGTAATGCCGTAGCTGATGTACTGAGCAGGAGAACTCAGATACAGGCGGTGCAGGAGGCCAGTGATGAATGGCAACTCCTGACTTTGTTCTCTGAGATGCATTTGGAGGTGCACGACAGTCAAGGGCAGACCTATCTTTCATTTTTAGTTGTGACTTCTACTCTCCTGGACAGAGTGAGGATGAGACAACTATCTGATTCAGAAGGCCTAGTTCTACGGGAGTCGGTGGCAAGTGAGGACCCTCCTCCTGGTTGGACGATAGGCGATGATGAGGTACTGCGTTTCCATGGACGAGTGTGGGTTCCAGGGGATATACGCGAAGAGTTGATGCGGGAGTTTCATGCTTCAGCGTGGGCAATTCATCCCGGGGTTACCAAGATGTACTGTGACTTGAGATGTCAGTACTGGTGGCCGGGTATGAAGAGAGAGATAACTGGTTTTGTTACGAGGTGTTCCACCTGTCAGCAGGTGAAAGCGGAGCATCAGAGACCAGCTGGATTGTTCATCTTTCCATGGTAGGATTCAATCCTTTCGTGTTGGTTGTGAAGAATGTAAAGCTTGACGTGTGCTTAAGTCCCGTGTCTTAATTGGTAAATTGATCATACTTGGTTTGTCTGTAACTAACTAACTTTTTCTGCATCACGCCTTTTTTTCTTAATGCTTATGAATTTGTTTAATATTCTTGATTTCCTTTGATGCATTAAATGAGAGGGGTTTTTGCTTCTGTGACTATGGCTCTAGTGCAGAATATACACTCTTGGGAAGTGTATGTGTTGTCATTTTTATGCTTGCTGCTTCCATATTATAAAGAGAAGCCTTTACCCAATCATATGTTTGTACATTCATTATGATAAATTCCTATATACGTAATTCAGGCATTTTATGACTTTTGATTTGTTTGAATATGTGAAATTAATTGTCGGGGTTGAATTTTGGTCTAAAGTATGGTTTTTCATTGTATCATAGGCAATACAAATCTTGAAAGAAGTTATTTGTATCTCACCAAAGTTCATGCCAGAAGCATTTCATACTCTTGGACTTGTATATAGTGCAAAGGGCGACGATAGTAGAGCCTTGAAATTTTACCTCCTTGCTGCATATTCTAGCCGACAATATTCACCTCTTTGGAGTCTACTGATTACCAAGTCTATGTAAGTATTTTTTCCCCATAATTTTGTTTGGTGAAGAACTGAATTCAAGGAAACATTGACTGTTTGACATTAGTTTTTTGCTGCATTGTTAGACTGATTTGTGTTAGATTATTTTCTGTAGGAGAGACTTTGAATCCGTACCTCTAAGTGAGGTTGGTAACTTTATTTATAGGGAAACCGATACAAAAGCTAAGGGGGAGATTCGAAATTTAAAATACATGGGATAAGACTGACCTAGTCAAACCTAACCTAAATATCTCAACCTCTAAATCTTCTAACACTCCCCCCCCAAGTTAGGTTCACCTAACTTGGATACATAATAAAAGAAAACGAAGCAAATACTCCTAATACTCCCCCTCGAGCTAGGTATCCAGCTTGCTACATAAAAGACTTGAATGATTAAGAACATCTGACGCTTGCCGCCTAGTGGATCCCGCCTGCTTGTATGGCTCTGCCCTTTTCTGCATGAGCTAGCACCCCCTCATGACAAAAAAAGATTGAACTGAAGTAAAAATAACTGCTGCTGGTGCTGCGGAATATGCAGTAAATGATGAACTCCCATGTTGCTGATGACCAGTGCTTGAATATGTCGGATGAAATGGAAACCGACGAGCAGCTTTGAAAAGGCCGAATAGCGGACCCTAATAAAAAAATACCACGAGTTAAGAAAACTCTAGCTCAGGGAAAGAAGCAATTCTGGTCTTCATTAGAGGTGGTGCAAAGATGCGTGCCAAGGTTTTGCATAGCAGCATTAGAGGGCTAGCGCAATAGGGGCAGCTGATCCGGCAAAACTGGATTCTGGAACCGCAGATTGAAGAAGCTCTTGTGTGCTGCCTGGAGTGTTGCCTTGAGTGTGCTGTAGAAGGGACCATCCTGGTCTGAGTTGCGTGGCAGAGGGGAGCATGCCTGATGAATGGGCCGCGCCTGTTGGAGCCGTGCTGGGAGAGTGGCCTGGAGAAGCCGTGCTAGGAGAGGCGCACCTGGGTCGCCCGGGTTTCCTGGCTGGGAGGCGCGACCTGAGAGCAGGAGGTGTCTGGTGTGTTTGCCTTATCAGAGATAGGAGGGGTGCCTGGCTTCTGGGTGTGACAATGGCGTGTGTGTTGATAAAACCACACCTAGGGCTGGCGCGCGAAGTCAGGACTTGTGCACAGGGGAGTGCGCAGAAGCGGGAGGCATGCTGGGAGCATGTTGAGCCTGTCAAGTGGTGGTGGTGGTTGCACATCTAGGACGCACACCTGGATGGGGCAGATGCATGGCTGCTAGGGCACGTGCTTGGAGATAGGCACAGCAGGATGCGGAAGGGGCTGGTGGGGGCGGTGCAGCAGTGGGCAGCTTCGCAGCAGGAAGCGGAGGTGTGAATGGTGCGCTGGGCACAAAGGTGGCTTGGGGGGCAGCACAATTGTTATGATAGCCTTTGACCATGTGGGGGGGGGGGCTAGGGTTGGGGAACCCGCTCTGATACCATGTAGAGGGAGAGACCCTGAATCCATACCTCGGGGTCGGTAAACTTTATTTATAGGGAAACCAATACAAAAGATAAGAGGGACAATTTATGCGAGAGAGAGAGAGAGAGAGAGAGAGAGCCTACTGATGATCGACCTCCAAACATCAATTGATTGTCTATTGTGATCGACTTCTCACGTGTGCAAAGGTATTATGTCGACTTCACAGTGTTCAGATTGCTTGTCCCCAATGACTTCTCTCTCCATCGATGGTTTCACTGCGGAGAGAGAGAGAGAGACGAATGGAATTACAGAAGAGTAGTAAAAGAAGCAGACAGAGGAAGAGAAATCTCCCCGATAAGTCCAATACGTCCCGTTTGAAAGTGCCTACTGATGTCGCGAGGCCCGTTACGGTTGATTCGAGTCGTTCCATTCGTTGATCCGAGATTGCAGTCGAGTTTCCATGGTCGCCGATGGATCGTTACACGCCGTCTGGCGATGTTGAGATTGTAGTATGGGCGCCTTGTTTGATCACGAGGCAACGGCAGATCGGACCAAAAGTGATAAAACACCAGGGGAAAATCAACAGGTATATATCTATTATCCAGTTTGTATGTGAATTTTAGTAGAAACCAGAAGAGGGAGACGGAGAGAAAATTGAAAGTAAACAAGCACACGAGAGGACTGCCCTGCTCTCCTGCCCAAGTGCTCAGCCGGTTCCAACAGAAAGATTTCCTTCCCAGCACTCTCCCCAGTTCTCCTCTTAACAACTAACCCCCTAACGCACCCCCCTATGGACCCTTCTTTCCCCTGCGTGTATACACCTGGCATGTGCCTGGGTTATCCCGGGCTTTGTTAGTATCCCTTCCTTTCCTGCTGGCTCCCTTTTAATACTCCACCAGCCCAGCCAATAAACCCTCTACCTACTATAGCTGTCAACAACAACCATTTAAATGCACGAATACCAAACTGCCCTTGCTAACAACCAAGCCCCTACATGGCACCCTTCCAGCACCCCCCTGCATTCCTAACAGTGGTGTTCTGAGTTATTAAAAAAATTAAAGCTGTAGATATATTGGGAATCTGTTTTGGCTTTTTGCAGGATTGGTGCTAGTGAGATTCACATTCACTGAACATTAAAAAATTAAAGACTACATAAAGCACACCCACACAAACACCCGCTCTCCCTTTTTATTTTTGTGTTTGAGAATCTTTCCCAATATAATACAATGTCATTGGTTCTTGACCTTTTTATTGTTTGTAATTTATGGATCTTATTCTTGTTTTTTTTTGGTTGCTTTACATTAATTTTTTGTATGTTTTTTTAATTTTATATGGTTTAATTAATTGCATCACATCGCACCCATATCCCATCCTTTTATAAATTGTCATATCCTTGTATTGAATTTGCGGCCAGTGGTCTACTCTATTCTCTTAATTTTTTTGTTTTGTAGTCTAGTTACTGTTGGCGGACTTGGTTTGTTGAGGGTCCTTTTGATAGCACTTGCTGAGAACTGCTTATAGCACTTATCAGTAATGATAATTTTTTTTTGAAAAAAATAAGCACTGTTTTGATAGAACCCCCATACCAGGAGTAAACTGGAACAGGCTTCTTTGATTATAACCAGAGAAAAACAGGGGCTGAAGAGATCCCCAGGTTCTCCCTCCCAAGTCAGGCCACATTCCCCTCCCTTATTTCCCATGTGGGTCCCCAATCAACAGCTGTGAGTACTTGTAACAAACCATCCTGCTGTGCCAGCTGCAGTGTGACCCTTATGCCCCTTTCTAGAGTCTGCTTTCCTGGCTGCATTTTGATGCCAGCTGTGGCCAGTTGTGGCTGTGCTGCAGTGTCCTGCAGGTGTCCAGGCCTGGCTTGCCTGCTTCTCCAGCTTGCCAGCTGGAGTGTAATCCATAAGCTCCAAGTCTCTATCATGTTTCAGAAGAAAACGACTTAAATACATGACAGAAAAATACTGGCCCTTGAACGATAAGTGTTGTAAGCACTTTTCTATTGGATTGGTGTAGCCCGATCTGTTCTGAATGATGGTTGGGCCGAATACTTTCAGCCCATACTGCGCACCAGTCCGCAACTCCACGGTGAGCTCGTTGGGGGTTGCAGGGGACAACGCGCTCCCCGCTTTGGGGGTCCGGGGGCCTATCCAAAATTTGGGGGACTATAGTAACTCTCACCATTGTAGTAGAGCTGACTGACACAGCGCACTGTAGCAGTGTGGACTTTTGGCATGACTATTGTAGCAATTCGGATTTTGGAGTCAATAGTACTGTATCGATGCGGACTTCCAGCTGTCGACACCGTATCACCTTGGACTTGGATGACCGCGACACTGTAGCGATGCAAACTTCTTGTCACCTTTCACTGTAGCAGAGCGGAATTCCTTTGCGGTTGGTGGAATAATGACCCATCTTCTTTATTAGCCCATTTCGGGCTAGGTTTTCTGTGTAGTGAGAACTCTGGAAAACTCTCTGTAATTTGTGCTCCCGACTATAGTGATATCCTGCCTCTCCGTGGACGTAGGGATCATTTCTCTAACCACATAAATCTATGTGTTCATGATCTTCTTTATCTTGTGTTTTTTTTCCTTTCTCTTATGTGAACTGTTTTTTCGCTTCGTTGCTGCCGGCGTTTCCGCAACATTTTCAATAAGTGGCAAGTGTTGTAAGCACTTTCAATAACAATCTGGAACACTTATATTGAAGCATTAACATAAGTGATAAGTGTTGTAAGCACTTTTAAATAAGCGTTGTCAAACAGACCCCGAGTCAGTGTGGCTTCCTTTGAAGTTTTTTCTTTCCCCCTATCTACTGGCCCTTGAATGATATTGAGGCATTTGTATTTTCTACTTGACAAAATTAAGTTACAGTACAGTGTCAAATGGAATTGAAGTTTTAGGATAGTTGACATGGTTTGGATATCTGTGAATCATGTTATTTATATTGAAAATACATGGAAGGGGATACAGCTGTACTGCAAATTTCCTACCTTCCGTGCTTGTTCCATGCTTAAATGAGGCATAGTGGCAAAATTGTTCTTGCATTAACATGGGGCAATTTATAGGGTATGAAATTGACTTGAGTTGAGTTTAAAGCTGATTATTTAGAGGCTTCATTCTATAAGCATTTTTCGAGGGCGTTCAGATAGGAAAATTTGAATTTCACATTTTTCATTTTTGTGTTTTTGCTCATGGATTTTGTTCCCATTTGTCACTTTATATTTTTATTTTCCAATTTGTTTTTTTTATCAATAGACCTCTTTTATATTGGCACCCTAGTTTTTTTTTCATCGTTCAATATTCGTAGTGATCATAATTGAGGAGAGATCTGATGAAATTGATAATAAAATTGATGATTTTGCTTTCAATGAGACCTGGTGAACTGAATAATAATGAGGCCAAACTTTAATATCCTATCAATGACTCATAACCCTTGATTTATTAATAATACAATGAAAAGTCCTTAAATTTATCAAGTCATGATATCAGTGGAAGTTTGAAAAGGCAATTCTGCTATTTCAAAAAAAAAGAAAAAACAAAAAAACAAAAAGAAAAGAACGGAAAAGAAAAGAAAAGTACTCATGCTTGAGTTGACACAACTTAAATTGATCTACTTAAAAATTAATCTGGCATTTTCCATAAATAAATCTGCTTAAAAATCATTTTTAACAAACTTGAATTGGTTTCACCTTTCCACCGAAACTTTTCTTCTTACGAGCGCTAGCATTTTAAACCTGTTTTACCTAGACATGTGCGCTAAGGCCCAATAACAATCTCTCAAATCACAGAACCCATTCCTCACTAAAGGATTAGAGAATTTTCAGGATGTTTTTGTGATTAACAGTGCAAACAATTTTTCTTTTTGTCCCCCAAATTTTATCTTATTTTTATTGAAATTTTGTAGTTATTATGTTTATAAATTTGCATTGTAAGTGGGGTTTTTTGTTTGGAATTCAATATTTATGTATGGTTGCATTTAGAGTTGATATTCCACTAAGGCTTTCAAGTAAATCTCTAGTCTGATGTTTTTTTTGTTGAGTTTACTAATTTTAGCTATTTTTGGCATAATTAAAACATTTTAAAATTCTAATGCTTTTTTATTTGCAAAAATTAATGCACATGATCTTGGATAATGGATCTTATTACATATTTTTCTTAGAATAAATTTTATTGTAATTTGGATGGAATGTGGATTTCAATGTACCTTTTTGGCCAAACTATTAGTTGAATGTGATTTTTAATCTTTTGAATTAGCGGAGTTGCATGCGAGCAATTATTTTACTGAACCGGTATACGTCCATGTGCAAGTTGTATCTCAATATGCAGCTGCTGCCATCTTTGAGCATGACCAAACAACTCATTTTTATGTCAAAAGCGGGAAAACATTTATATTAACCAACTTGCAAGCATTTTCTGTTTACTGATGCTTTCAAACCAGTTCTGCTTCTTTCAAACTACTTAAAAAGCCCCTTCCTTTATGACTATGCTGGCATGCTTTGGCATTTCTATTTTTTCATCATTAGATTTTTTATGGAATTATCTGTTTCATTTTAGAAATCGATGCGCTTTCAAATTTGTAGTTGTGAACTAATAGATTTTTGAGCTGCCTCTTAAATTGATGAACAAAAAGAATTCAATGGCCTTCACATATTGATTTTTTAATTGCAGAGAACAAGGAGAAACTGATCTTGCCTGGCACTGTCTTTCTTATGCAATTAAAGCAGATCCTAAAGACATGACCCTTAGATCTCTTTGTGCATCACTCTCTATTGAACTTGGTGATTATCAAAAAGCCGCTGAGTCATATATTCAAATATCACGAACATGTCAGGATGTTGAAGCTTTAAAGATGGCATCCAAGGTTTTCACCTTATTTTGTTTCTGTCTAATATCCTAGTGATGGACTACTTGGGCATCGATATTCATAATAGTTTGGTAGCTTAATTTTGACTGGATGCAAAAAGGACTGCCTAGTGTCTGAAAAAAAAAACCTGTTTGTAATGTTTGTCAAAAAAAAAATCTTTATTATGCAGAAATATTATTCTTTTCATCTTAAATTTCATGTTTGTTTCTAACCCTTTTGATCAACCAAATCTGGTCGTCTCTTGAAATTTATTACTTTTGGTATGAGTTTTTTGAAGTTTAGAACTTTTTTTGTCCATAATTGATTTGTAGCGGCCACTTCTTCTAACCTGAACATGTTGATAATATTTAAGATATCTGCTTTTGGTAATCTTTCATACCTCTACTGCGCATAACTTTCTTTTTGAGTTTTGTAGTTATTGCTTAAAAGTGGTAAGATCGAGCTTTCTATCAGCATCCTGGAGGATTATCTTAATGACTGTCCCACTGATCCGGATTTAACTGTTGTTGATCTCTTGGCTTCTATATACATAGAAAACAATGCACATGATAAAGCTCTCCAGCTTATTGAGCATGCCCCCTCAGTAAATAGTTGCATGAAAGAATTGCCCATTTCTCTAATGGTTAAAGCAAGCATCTGCCATGTTTATCTGGGAAACATGGAAAAGGCAGAGGTTTGTTGCTTCTATTCTACTAATTTTTTTTTTTTTAATTTTAATCATTCATCCTTCAGAAACAGGGCACTCTTTTGCACTGGTAATGCTGTAGTTCTTTTGATTTTTCTTTTTTAGTTCTGTGTTTTTCATTTTAATTTTACATTAATTTTTCTTTATCCTTTCCCTTACATTTCAGAATTGTTTGATTTTCTTCAAATGTGTTGCTTTTGTAAATGTGCGTTAAATTTATTCTCTCTAATTTGATACCCAAATGTTATTCCCCATTTCTTTGTCAATCTGCATTCCAGTGTGATTACTTTATGCATATGTTTTAGTTTTGACTTAAGGCGGGCCAAACAAATATAGTGTGCACTTCAAACTCGGGTTGATGTGTGTGTGGTAGGGGTTTTGTCACTTAAGCATGTGTGGAAACTAAGCCTTAATTCTTTCCACCGTTTATTCTTCCAAGTCTCGAATTCTTCGCTTGGCTTTCTCCTTATTCGTTCGCAACTGATCCTGCGTCAATCTCTGAGTTTCTGCCTGTCCGATCAAAATCTTCTCCATGCTAGCTTGCACTGTGGCAATCAAATTTTCAAGGTCCTGTCCTTTATGCTGCTGTGTTTCAAGTGCTAATTCAAGCTTAGCAATCTTGCTATCCATTCTTGTGTGCATTCAAACTCAACTCGATTCCAGACTAGCGTTCTCTCAACAAGAGCACCAAATTGTTAGCAAAAACTGGCCTAACTCTATTGGTTTTTACAGCAGGAAAAGAAAAGAAGATTTCACAGCAGGAAAAGAGTTTCAGATCTTCCAATGTATTAATAGGAATTCGATTGCTATTACATTCCTTGAAAAGAAGAAAATTACAGACTGAGTAATATGTACGTATCTGTATATTTCTGGAAGAAGGATCTCCAGTCTCAGACTCCAGCCGAGATGAGGAGGTTTCATCGGGAGAGAGACCACCCCTCTGTTCCTCCACTGCTCTCGCAAGTCCTCATCTAATTCTCGAATGACCCCTCCCTAAAGCTCGACACTGTTTTATTAAAAAAGAAAGGTGTCCAACCATGTCAGCACCTCAATGGGCTTTTCCCCTCCTATTATAAGCATGAAGGATGGGGGGCCTATTATCTGGATTAGAAGGCCCATGCCCAATATTGCTAACCGAAGCTTCATTAAGGAAAATGGATATTAAAGCGGGGAAACACACTCATGTGGAAAACATTTAAAAACTTTTCTTTTCACTCTTGTAAAGAAAGTCCACAATGCTCTGTGGGGAAAACGTTAAAAAATCCTTTTAATCACTTGTAAATAAAGTCAAAGACAATAGAAATTGTCCTTGAACAATAATTGAATTATAGATAAGGACATCCATAAAACAATATAAAGAAGATGGCGGAAAAAGATTCCCGATTGAAAGAAAAAAGGTCAGCTTTTCGGTTGAATTGTGAGCCAAAGGGGAAGTGAAATTGTAAAAAGACATGAAAACCCTAGAAAAAACCAGAAGAGAAAAAAATAGACGGGGTTTAGTAAGGAAATAGAACATAAAATTTCCTCAAATAGGAACTTAGACATAAACAACCTCGAATTCAAAGTGAGATTGGAAAAAAAACCCTTACAAAGATCATAACATTTGAGGTAAGAATCTATCGAGGAAAAGATTATGTGAAATAAATGTAAGTCGACATAAAACGAGTGGAAATTCAATATAAAATAACCAGTGGTTATGATGCACATAATCTTAGAGAATCCCCTCACCTCGAGTCTTGAGTCGCCTTGTACGTCCTCTATCATGGATAATAAACCAAGACTCATTAATCATTTATTTCAGAAGTTTATTCATGTGCATTACCTTTTATATCAATATTTCATATTCATTTATTACGTAGTTATTACTTATTTTCAGTTAATATTGATCATCGGTTAGTAGTTTCAACTATCCCTTGTGTGTTTCGGAATAACGGTTTCAGTCATCATTCCATGTTCATGAGTTTATCATTTCTAGAACAGTTAAGGTACGGGAATAGAAGTTCCATAATGAGTTATGAATTTCCAAGTTCATTTCATGGGAGTTTTAGGTACGGTTCTCTTAGATAAAATCAATAACTTGCTTGTTTCGGTAATTTTTAACGAATAAAAGCTGATATATTAATAATGAGTTAAATCTTAATATTACCGTTCCCAAATTAAAAACAAAACATTACTTATTAATATCATATCTTACCAGTGATTAAGTTTCCATTACCATCCATGATAAAAATTTATACCATCGTTCATGTAGGTGGTTAAATCGATCCAAATAAGAACATGCTATAATCATTGGATGAGTACGATTATGAAGTGGTTTTAATATAATATCATCTTTTGATGAACAGTCAGGGAAAAGAAATGGGACAGAGGTGCAGAAGAAATTGGTTGGAGCCTTTGTTGTTGGGAAAAGTCCCAGTGGCATTCCCATTCATGTTTTAGATTCATCTCCAGCCAATACACTTCAGTTAGGATATCTGCGGCCAGGAATCAAGCAATTGACTATGTGCCAAAAAGGGGTGAAAGTGTTCCCTTACAATCATTTCCTCACGGATATCTGACTTCCCACCTTACATCCAATGGGTTGGGTTGCAAGAGAAGCTTGGACGAGTGGGTTTGGCTTATGAAAGATCGTAACACAACTCAAATATTCACTTTTGTGTTGTGAGTGTTGTGAGTGTTGAAGGTTTTCCAGTTCCAGGAGGTGACCAGGTGTTATCACAACTCAAGTATTCCCTTAGCCTCTATTTCCACCTTGAGGGCAAGGTGTTTTTTCAGGTGGGCTGGAATGATAGGAAAGGGCCGAAGGGGGCTGTTTAAGAGTTTTGTGCAGTGTCTGCGTGGGCTGCCCCAGGGAGGGCATGGGTATAGGCTGTCGGGGTACACCTATCCATCTGGTGAACAGTGTCCCGTGTTCGGATTGCATTCTTCCGCGCTTCTGGACTCATCCACCCGAAATAATCTGCTTCCAGACTCCCTGGTTCTGTTGTCCGCCCATTTGTTCTGCAACATCCTTCCGAAATCTATCCTTCCGAAATGTTTGTTACTTGGTTAGAAAGCAATTTTCACACATCCAAGCCTAACACTTTCCGCCTTGTACCATATATGATTTCTGACTGTTCCCTCACGCATTCCTTTCTCCCGGCCACAGTTCCTTTGTACCTTTGTACAAAGCGTAGCTTAAATACAACATCCAACCTAGAGATTAATTTTGGCATAAGTTGAAATTTCTGCATTTGATAAGTTGTTCATAATGATCTTTCCTCCGGTAAAAAATGATATTTTTTGTTTTAGGGTTTAAGGTTAATTTCAGAGATTGATGTGGTGATTGTTGATGACATTGGGGGTTTCTATTAAATCCCTTCATTAAGTTGAAAACAATTGCCTAATTTAGTTGGCTTTTATTTAAGTTTTCACTATATTAATACAATATAGTCTCTAGTTTTGAATTGAAACTTTTATTGTTAAACCCTTTTAGATTTTTTTGGGTGTGCAATGACAGGGTTAAGATATATATTACTACTATTACCATTTGTTTTAATATTTTTTTGGATCAAAGCTGGTTTCACATGTTCTCATTGAAATTTTGTAGTTTCTCTTCAGCATCTGTTCGCAGCAAAGTCCATTTGATCATGCTGACTTGGTTAAAGTTGCTGATTCGTACATGACTCATGGGCATTATGAATCTGCATTGAAGTATTATCTGATGTTGGATGGAAAGGAGGACAGTGTGAGGAATTTATTGTTGACATTATTTCTCCTTTTCCAATGCAATTAATTCACTTTCCTTTATGAGTTTTTGCTGCCAATTAATTTGCATGAAAATGGATGAGTTCTCTTTGAATCAGCTATTGTCAATTAGCTAAGCTTCCTATTGGTCTTTGTTGATGCCTCATAACTAGTTTCCTAGCTTGTGTAAAGGCCTTTTGTTGGGAATGGTCAAAGTTTGTTGTCCTTATGACCTGTTTGGTTCAGAGAATTTCATAGAGTAATATATAATGAATTTGAATTGGAAATGATTGCAATTGGTATGTCATGGGTAGAAAGACATTAAGATAATATTTTAAATTATTGTTAATAACAAAACCATTAAAATAATTATTTTTAATAAATCAATAAAGTTTAAAACAATAAATTGATCAATATTTAATTTAAGTTAATATATTATTAATTAATATCATACTAGTTGTTAACTACTAATTATTTTATCAAAGATTAATTAATTATATATTATTATTCACCACATAGTTATAAAAAAAACTTCAATGCTTGTCTTTTTATTTGTTACCCTTTTGTGTGTTGCCCGTCCCAGTGGGGCTCGTGTTGCGACTCTCCAAGTCCGTCATCAATAGGTCAGGGGATGGTGACTAGCACCGAGTAGACATATCACTAACAAGGGAGGCATTGCCTTAGTACCTGTACGCACACACACATCTCTAAGCCCAAAATGTTGAAAAATGAAAAAAACCATCAAGAACCAAATGCATGTATACCACTATAACCCACAACCAGAGTACAACAATTAAAGTATTGGAAAGTAAACAGAGTCAGAATACATGCCCACCAAAAAGAAAGTCTGTAAACAAGTTCCTGAAACTCATCCGCAGAAAACTCTACCCGATCCAACTTGAAGGCACGATACTGGGGCTACTGTATGATGTCGTAGGAACACCTTGGCCCGTCTGATCTCACAAGGCTCTATCTGGTCCTGGTTTGCCCTGGACTCTGTCGAAAGGTCGTTCGTCTACACAAGATACTACACGTGCGGGCAAAACCTGTGCAGATGTGAGTATAATAATACTCAGTAGGACACCCCGACGGCCCTCATCTTGTGCGCGCAGCGCCTCCTGCGGCCCCCCAACGGCCCTCCTCTGCGCGCGGCGCCTCCAGCGCCCCCCGGCGGCCCTCCTCTTGTGCGTGCGGCGCCTCCCGCGCCCCCTCTGGCGACTTCGCCCGATGGTCCTCCACGCTGACTTCCTTCCCGGCGGATCTCTCCCGACGCCCTCCTGTGATCCCGACGTCCACACCGGCCTTCCCCCCTTTCCGCCGATGGCCCCTCCCGGCGCATACATCCTAACATTTTTTTTGTTACAGCCGCGGCTCCCTCCAGGCAAACCGGTCTAGGCAAACCGGTCCAGGTGGCTCCCTCCAGGCGAACCGACTCCCTCTAGGCGAACCGGCATCCTCCCGGCTCTTCCTGCGCACGGCTTGCACCGACTTCCGGCGCCCCTCCCGCTGTCCGCTGCATCTCGCGACTCCACACACTGCCCGCCATTCACGGCTTCCCGGCACGTCCGAACCCCCGCTGATTCCGGCGCTGCCCACAACTGCGTCTTAGACCGCTACCCGACGCTTCCATGGTAGACTCCTCCCCTCTGCCTCAGATGATCACCGCTTCCACCCGCCTTGTCGATGACCGGTTGAACACCACAAATTTCTCCATTTGGCGGAAGACTGTGGTGATGTCCCTGACCGGGATGGACCTTGATCATCACCTTGAGGATCCTCCCCCGGCTTCGACTAACCCCAAATACCGTTCATGGAAGCTTGCTGATAGCAAGATCTTCGCTCTGCTGGTCAATTCAATGGATCAATCGGTCAAGGATGTCACCCGCACAGTGAATACAGTCAAGGAACTCTGGGACTTCTTGAACATCATGTATTCCGAGACCAACAACCCGGCTCGGGTTTCCGATATCCTCCAGCACCTGTCCCATATTAGACAGCAGGACCAGTCCTTAACCGCATATTTCATGGAATGGAAAGGGCTTCGTGATGAATTGCAGGAGTTGTGGACCGTTCCCCAGACACCGACAGTGGCTCAGACCCAGCGGGACCAACTCTGCATCTTCACTCTTCTCAGCGGCCTCGCTTCGGAGTTTGCCACCACATCAACCGAGCTGCTTGCCATCCCTTCGTCTCTGGAGATCCCACAGGTTTATCATTGGCTGAGCAAGGCCCAGCGGGCTCTTCCCCCTCCCGCCCCGATCATCGACCACTCCTCTCTCGTTGGTCATAGCGGTGGACGCTCCTCAGACCCTCATAGACGTGGCCGTGTGGAAGGCTGTCCACGTTCACTCTGTCAACATTGTGGCAAGCTTGACCACCTGATCGACCGATGTTGGGTTCTACATGGACGTCCATTTCAGCGCCCGAGGCAGGGACAAACAGCGGTCCAGGAGGCTTCCTCGGCAGTCGGCACTCTTCCACCATCTCTGGACCTGTCTATGGTCGACATCCGGCTGACTCATGATCATCGGGACCTCGTAGGACCTGGTCCATCCTCGGCTTCTTTGACCCATTCTGTTCGCTCCGCTGCCTTTGTCGGTCGTCGCTCCCCTGCATGGATGCTCGACTCAGGTGCCTCCGACCACTTCACCGGTGATGTTGGTATGTTGACCTCCTACTGCCCTTATACCGGTTCATCAGCCATCACCGTCGCTGATGGCTCCACTATCCCAATTGTGGGCTTCGGCGCATGCTCCCTGACTCCATCGATTCACCTACTATCTGTGGCACATGTGCCCCACAGTCCATTTAATCTTCTTTCCATCAGTAAGCTGACAAAAGATTATAACTGTGCTGCCATATTTACTTCCTCTGGTGTTGTATTTCAGGAGCGGACTACGAACCGGGAACTTAGTAGAGACCAGCTTTGGGACGGGGTCTACATGTTCGGTGGACCGACACTCATCGCTTGCACGTTTGCCTCTGCTCGAGCATTGGATCTTCATTCCCAGTTGGGACACCCGCCTGCCTCCACTATTCATCAACTTTTTCCAGACTTTAGTCGGTATGATTCTTTTCATTGTGAGTCAAGTACATTTGCGGAACATCATCGCACTACATACATTCCTCGCGTGGATACAAAGACCTGAAACCCTTTTGATCTGGTTCATTCAGATGTGTGAGGTCCTTGTACCATTTCGAGTCATTTGGGATATAAATATTATATATCTTTCATTGATGTTTTTTCACGAATGACTTGGCTTTACCTCCTTCGAGAACGCTCCGAAGTGTTTTCTACCTTCCAAACCTTTTACAATGAAATTCGAAACCAATTTTTCATCTATGTAAAATGTCTCTGCTCGGATAATGGGCGTGAGTATCTCTCCACTCCCTTTCTGCAGTTTCTCCAGACAAAAGACACCCTTCATCAGACCTCCTGTCCTGATACACCCCAGCAGAATGGCGTGGCCGAGCGGAAACACAGACACATTCTGGAGACTGCTGGTGCCCTCCTCTTCCATCGACAGGTGCCTTTGCATTTTTGGGGAGATGCAATTCTCACCGCCACCTACCTTATAAACCGCCTTCCTTCCTCTATCCTTCAGGGGGAGACTTCTTTTCGGGCTTTATTCTTCTCTCTCCCTCTTCACTCCCTTCCCCTTCGAGTGTTTGGATGCCTCTGTTACGTTCGCGACACACGTCCTAGCCTCTCCAAACTCTCTCCCAAATCCCTCTGGTGCATTTTTCTTGGCTACTCCCGCACTCAGCGTGGATATCACTGGTTCTCACCCGACCTACGGTGTTACGTCATCTCGGCCGATGTCGCATTTGTTGAGAGCTCTCCGTTCTCCCTTCTCTCTCCTCATCCTGACCCCGCCATCGATGATTATCTTCCCCTCATCATCCACCCTCCACCGGTGTTAACCCCTGTTGACACCCATTTTGGTCAGGTCTACTCCCGTCGTCCATCAACTGTATCCCCTGTCCCGGCCAATGACACCGTCGTCCCCGCTTCGTCCGATGCTCTTGCCCCGCCGCCTGAGGACTTGCCCATTGCCTTACGGAAAGGTACTCGCTCCTGCCAGAGTACTCCTCCATTTGTATCTTCATACAAGGGTCTGTCTGCTCTAGAGACAATTTATATTCCTCGCACAGTTGGTGATGCCAAATCTCACCCCGGGTGGCTACCAGCAATGCGGGATGAATTGCAGGCTCTGGAAGAAAACCATACTTGGGATCTTATCCCCCTTCCAGCAGGCAAACAGGCGGTCGACAACAAATGGATTTACACAGTCAGGCTGAATCCCGATGACACTCTCCATCGCCTCAAAGCCCGCCTGGTGGCCAAGGGCTTCGCGCAGACTTACGGTATTGACTACTTTGATACCTTCTCCCCAGTTGTCAAGATGACCTCCGTTCGATTATTCATCTCTCTGGCCGCCCATCATCATTGGCCTCTTCATCAACTGGATGTCAAGAATGCCTTCCTACATGGCTTCCTTGAGGAAGAGGTTTATCTGCAGCAGCCCCCCGGATTTTGTGCTTTCGGCACCGAGTCTCAAGTCTGTCGACTCCGCCGCTCTCTTTACGGCCTCAAGCAGTCTCCTTGTGCTTGGTTCGACCGCTTTAGCACGGTTGTCACCGACTTTGGGCTCTCTCGCAGCATGATGGACCACACTGTGTTCTACAGGACGACCTCAGCTGGTTGCATCCTATTGGTCGTTTATGTGGATGATATCATCATCACTGGCAGCGACTCTGCGGGTATCACCCATCTCAAGAGGCATCTTCACCAGCACTTCCACACTAAGGATCTTGGTCCTCTCACATACTTCCCAGGCATCGAGGTTTCCTATTCTTCGGACACCATCTTCCTCTGCCAACGGACGTATGCCTTGGATATTCTGCAGGATGTTGGGCTAACATAGACCACTGCTGTCGACACTCCTCTGGAGCCTGGGGAACGGTCTCTTTATGCCTCCTCGGCACTGTATCCACATCCAGAGCGGTACCGTCGACTCGTGAGTAAACTCAATTATCTTACCATGACTCGTCCCGACATTGCCTGTGTTGGCAAAGTGAGTCAATTTATGGATCATCCGACCACTTGGGATGCTGTCATCCGCATCGCCAAATACATCAAGCGAGATCCTGCCCGTGGTCTTCGCTACTCCCAGCATCCTCATCTGCATATTGAGGCTTTTTGTGATGCTGATTATGCTGGTTATCTTGCTACTCAGTGATTTACTTCTGGGTTTTCCATATTCTTGGCAGACAACCTCATCTCTTGGCGCAGCAAGAAACAGACTGTCGTCTCCCGATCCAGTGCGGAGTTTGAGTACCGTGCCATGACCACCGTCACTACGGAGATCCTTTGACTTCGCCAACTCCTCCAAGAGCTTGACTTTCCTCAGCAGACAATCAGGCAACCACCAAGATTGCTTCGAATCCCGTCTTCCATGAACGCACGAAGCATATTGAAGTGGACTGCCGCTTTTTTCGACACCACCTGGAGCATAATCATGTCAGCTTTAGCCACATTCTGACGGCGGACCAGCTTGCTGACATCTTCACCAAATGCCTCCCAGGGGCTTGTTGTCCAAACTGGGCATGCCTAGCTTGAGGGGGAGTGTTAAACCCTCGTTTTTATTCTTTTTATTATTATGGGTATTTCCGAGTCCCACATCGGAATACTCCTTTGTGTATTCCTCTTTCTCAATCCATAAAAGAAGGCCTCCGCCTCACCTTGAAGGTAAGGAGGTTTTCCCAATCTACATTATGAAACAGATTCATTTGTAATACAAGTCGAACCTCTATAATCTCTAGTTAGATTAAAATATGATTCAAGATAGAATTATAAATCATGTTTTTTGTTATTTCAATATTTGTTCAGTCAACACATGCTTGTTTTTTTCCTTTTTTATTCCTATATTATTCTTTATCCATTTAATAAAAAATAAAAAATATATAACATTTTAATATGAAAATAGAACAAAAATTTCATGACCAATTAAATAAATTTTGAGATTTTTTTAGAACATAATGAAAATTTACTAGTAGTTGCCGCTTAATGAATGTATGCAATAATGCATTTTCGTAGAATAATAATTTTTTTTCTTCAAATAAAAAACCATGATGTAAATTCAACCTGAAACCAGAGTAAGAAAAACATATAAATATTAAAAATTTGTAAGTGCTAGCATATATAAACTTATAAGTTGCAGGTTAGATCAAACTTAATTGGGTTAGATCTTGCGGGTAATTAACTTTGTGGGCTAAATGAATTCTGATCATTTTATAAACGAGTCTAAAATTATAATATCTGACTGTGCATAAGTCCGTGATTTTACAGGCCAACCCACAGGCTTTAAGCTTATCAACACACTTCGGCACGAGTGCTTCCATAAATACTTCAATCACCTTGTAACTGAAGCTAACATACAGCTTTTCACACAATGATGCTGGTAAACTACATTTGGCTTTAATGCTTGTTATTTTCAGGAAAACCTTTTTTGGAGGGAGGGGACATGATATGATTGATCAACCAAAGCAGGAAGTTGGTTTAGGCATCCTTTCATGGGCTGCTAAAAATTTACCAGCTTTAATTTATATGCACAATGAGTACTCTTCTGAAGAACTCAGTACTAATTCTGATTAAATATGGTTATTCTTTTGTGATCATTTACTGCCAGCATGAAGAGCTTTTAAATATATATATATAAAATTTGTTTATGTGCGTAAATTTAGAATTAATATGGCATGAGAAGACTAAATTATCCATCTTTCCTGTAATAAAACAGACATTTGGTTAAATGTTTACACTTTCAAAGTTTCTGGTGTTTTTTCTGTTGCTAGTGATATTTGAGCTTCTCTGGTCGTTTTTATTTTCTTATTTTTTTGTTGATCCTATTCCTCTTATTTTTATATTGTAAATGCAATTTATAATTTTCCACTGTGTTGCTAGTCCATGTTTATAGATCTTTTGTCTTTTTATGCTTAACTGTATCAACTGTCAGTTGTTTGTTTGTGCTTAGGGAGAGAATACTCCTTTACATGCTTCTTACACTTTCTATTTGGTTGATCTGAAACCGACCCATCTTCTATTTTTTGTAGGTTGGTATTCTGAAAGGTTATTTGCATTTGAAAATTGGTAATTGTTACATATCTTTGAAGGAACGAGCAAAGGCAATACCATTCCTCTACAGAGGTGTATAAAAGCTTTATCTCAGATCAAATATTTGATTGAATACATTTTCATAGGTGTGGTGTGGGTTATGTGATACGAAAAAGTCGGTGGTTGATTTTTGGGTGGTTTTGCATATTTTAGTATCAAAGCCATGCTTCTCTTGACATTAAAGATTTAATTTGTGGGGGGGGGGGTGGATTAGTGTAGGTGACTTTAACTTATATAATTATCCCCTTTCTTTTACCTCTTTCACTGAGTGATCTTGTTTTCTTGCTCTCTCTCTCTCTTCCCTTCGTTCTTAAAAGCAACACCACCAAAACATACACACAAAGATGACATTGATTTACAAGGTTCACCTTTTAGTATAAGAAGGCTAGTACTGTGTTAGACACGGTTAAATATATTTCCGGGTTAAGTGTATTTCCGAGTCCCACATCGGTTTCCTCCTACTTGTATTTATTTTCCTCTGTTTGAGGTAGGAATTGTACCAATCTACGTACTTGATTCCTCCATGAACACACAACCCGCTAGTGTTTGAGTGTGCCTCCTGCACTACTTGGTTGGTGCATTATGCACTCTTTTGTATCCCACACCATACAATGATATAACAAGGATGACGACTAAAGAGTCTTCTCACCAATTTAGATCTCTTCAAGTTGTTGGTGTGGTGCCTTGATCTGTTCTTCTTCCTCTTTCACTTGCACAATAGCATGCAAGGACTTCCTATTCTTTTTGTATGCAAACAATGATGCCCACAATCTTCCTTATCTTCCCAACTTCAAATGTGATTGTTACCTTTCTTGCTTAGAAGCAAGTCTTCTTCTTCTCTTGCACCGATTGCAAGAATCTTCTTCTGTTTGTGCAAATCTGGAATGCACAACCTCTCATTCTTCTCTCTCCTTTACTTTTCTTCTTTTTCAGTGCACAAAACAGGTTGCATTGGATCTTCTTTCTTCTTCGACACACAAGATTTCTTTCAGAATACTGCAGTGTCGGATCTCTCTTCACTTTGATACTCAAGGGATTTCTCTGATTTTCTCTAGTATCGGATCACACTCTTCTTCCTTTGGATAATCTTGGAATCTTTTCTGTTGTGCACATGTCCAAAACTTCTTCACCCTTTCTTCTCCCCTTCCTTTTTTCACTCTTTCTGACTTTTTGTTAATCAGATCTGCGCAACATTCACATTTTCTACTAGTTCAGATTTGAATTTGAAATTCAAATTCAAATTCAAATTCAAATCCTCTTCTTCAAACACAACCATTGGATAATTTTCCAATAAATCTCCCTAAAATTCGAATTGGTAAGAATAACCACCAAACCTCTCAGATGAAGCCAAGTCATCAAAGATGTTCGAACTGCCCATTTTTTCATCTCCACGGCGTAGCCTTCCCCTTTGCGGCGTAGGACAGTGGTTCAAAACAGCTATTTTTTAATTGCTTGAACACTTTGAAGCATGATGTGGTACTGTGGTGTAGAGGTCTTCCAAGTCTACAGACATAAAAATAAATACGCAGACTCCTTTGTAGTGTGGAAGCCTCTTCTGCGGCGTAAGCTGCTTACTTGCGACGTGGTACATCCTTTACAACGCAGGCTCCTTCAAAATTCCAGAGACACCAAAATCCACTAGTTCCTCTCCTCTGCGGCGTGGTCCAACTTTCACGGCATAAGCACCTCACTCGACATCAACTGCGACGTGGTACTTCTTTACGACAGAGATCCTCAAAATTCCAGACATGAAAAATGTGCTTGGACTTCTTTACGACGTTGCCAAGTCCTACAGCGTGGAGTCCTTCAAATAGGCAGAACCACCCAAAAAATGACTTAGTCTCCTTTGCGGCGTAGTAGTACCTGTTTTACGGCGCAAACACTCTTCTTCAACCAACTTCTACAACGCAATTACACGATCTGCGGCGTTAGACTGCTTCCTTCAACTGCTTGCATTATGAACTCCTTTCATGATATGTAATCACTTCAAACCAGCTTAAGCATCGTGTGAATTAAATCTTCAAACATCTTCATCTCACAAGAAATGTGAGTTTGAATATGATTCATGCGTTGACAACAAAACATCTTCATCTCACAAGAAATGTTAGTTTAAATATGATTCATGCATTGACAGCAAAACATCTCCATCTCACAAGAATGAATCACCTCCCCTCCAACCTCTTCTTCAGCCGACTCCTCCAATATTTTTGTATTAAAAAATATGGAAAGCATTGGAAAACATTGGCATTATGATCAACAGTTGGACTTCAAGAATAGTTCCAAACCCCTTGATTTCCTTTGTTGAAACATGCTACTTAAGATCAACTTGCAGCTTTGGCTGGCTTTAAATTTCATCCAACACATGTTGATGGAAACTTCAACTTCCTTTCATCATAGAAATATGGAATGCTCACTATTAAATTCTCTATGGAACTTCAATCTTCAATTCACTTTTGCCTACAATAATAATATGATCTCTCAATGCTTTCAAGACAAAGAGTTCAACCAACTTCCAAACCAATCTTTCAAGATACGTGCCATCCAATCTTCAAACATTGAGAGCATGTTGGCACTTTTGACACCTTGGGAACTTCTTCAACAACAAGCTTGGTATTTTCATGCATTCATGATTAACACTTCATCATCACCATCTTCATTCAATATCCATGCTATTCCTTCTTTGTCATCATATTGACATCAACTCCTTATTCATTGACAACCACTGACAACAAATATAACACACAAAGTGGGCTCAACAAAAATGTTTTTCAGAAGTATTTTTCTTCACACTTGTTATGATATGTTATACTGTATTGATATTCAATTTATTACAAATAAATGTGCTATGGCATACCCCAAACATTTTTTAATTAACATTTTTATATTTTTAACATTTTCTCAAAGCCAAAGATTGGATTAAGCTTTGGGTGTTGCACAAAATATTTCTGTTTCTATTACTCATGGCATCTGTTGTTGGCAAACATGTCTGCAATCAGTGGTGGCTGATTTTTTACATATGGGTTCCATCTGCAATGCGGGTGATGAAAGCATTCAATTTGATCAATTTATCATCTTTTGATTCTCAATTCCTTAAATAGATGTTTTGTGGTAGTGCTTGAAAACTGAAATGATGCAACTTAAGGAAAATTCTGTTCAGCCATTGTTATGCTTTGGTCTTATTCCTAGTTCTCTCTTATATCTCATGGTCCACATTCACATAACTCAACTTTGTAGTTCTTATTTATTTTGTGGCCATGACACCCCCCCACACATTTGTTTTCTCCATATTTGGTGTTTGTGTTTAAAAATGTTATGGATGCTTTGTCCCATGTTTGTTTGTAATTTCATATGGGGGAACAAACGGAGAATCTTTGTATTAATTGGATGTGGCCGTTAGCCCTTGGCATGATTATATATTGACATATATAATAATGATTTTATACGTTTTGTAAAAAAATAATGATCTTGCAATTTATTTTATAGCATTATATTGTTTTTTTTCAAATTTTGATTTGATGAAATTGACTTTTTATCATACTGGATATACATCTTACCCTTTATTTGTACCCATATGGGTGTTTTGTGGCTATTTACTCGTTTTGAAAATTGTGTTTGTATAAACTTGGTGAAGAGGACTTGCGTGGTGCGTTAGTTTGAATTTGTTCTTTATGTTATACATATGTTTTAACATCTATTCAAAGTGTTGTACGATTTAAAGGAATCTTGTACGCTTTTTTTGGTTGATTCGGTTTTGTTATGATTTGATTTGCACTATACATGTTATTGGATCAATCATTTTGAATTTAGCTTTATTTTTATCTTGGGTGTATTTTTGTTGTAATTTAATTTGAATGATATCATTATCACAATTAGTGATTTTGATGGTATTTGATAGACTCATTTTTATAGTATAAAATATCTAAGCTGTCTAATTCCTGGTTGAAGGGGCTAAAAAGATCCTTACCTCTATAAAAGTTTTCTTATTTTCCATCCTCCATTTGCCTCTTGCTACTAGCGTCCTATAATTATTTACTTGATTTAATAACTATCAGTCTTCAGTTTTCTAAAATTTGGGGTAATCTCTTTAAATGAAGGTTAGCTGTATGAAACAAATAAAGTGGGCAGAATTTATAACTAGATCAGTGCATTTTATTTTAAAAAATTAAAATAATTTTATTTTAGCTCCCTATATTTTTTTTGTTGATAAAATCACATTCTTAATAAAACATATCTTTTTCAAAGACTTGACATGATAATAAAACCGCACCAAGTAATTTGGAAGCTTTTAGCATTTCCATGAAAATGACATTTATTCTCTTAAATAATGGTGTTTGACATGATGATAAATATTTACTCTATGCCATGAGAAATACATTTATTCATGTTTTCAGGAAAATGAAAATGTATGGAAAGGTAACTCGCATGCTTTCCTGTTTTTCCTTCACTCTCCGCAACATCTTCTAATACATTTTCATGTACATTTTTAGAAATTAAAAACAAGAAATATTTTCCAAAACCAAATACAATTAACACTCAAAATTGATGATTAATGTTGATTTCAGCTCTACAAACACTAGAGGATGATACTGATGTCCGGTTGACTTTGGCTTCCATTCTCCTTCAAGAAGCTAATGATGATGAAGCAATTGCATTGCTTTCTCCTCCAAAAGGTTCAGGTACTTTCAATTATTGTTATTTTTCCCCCGGCTTATATACAAATATAATTTTGTTTTTCAACTTGTCTTGTGTCAATATTTTCAGAATCTGTTTCTCATTCCAATCCCGATGGTTCCCAACCATGGTGGCTTGATGGCGAAGTTAGGCTATCACTTTCCAAAATTTATTTAGCTAAACAGCAGCTTGAGGACTTCGTTGATGTAATATTTATCCCTGTTCATGATTCTTTGGTTTTTGAAACTAATAGGCAGAAGGTAAGTCGTATTTTCCCATTCTATATGCTGTGTGTGTGATGTCAATGCTTTGCTATTTTTTATTTGCCTAGTTTTTTCTTTTTTACATCTTCTTGTTTCTTTAAACGTGCTTTAATTGAAGATCCCCGTTCATGTTTTTTTGGAGTTGCTTCGGGTGGTTATAGATATTTGCTCGTGTGAAAGATTTATCAAGGCTGCATTTTTTATGCACTTTGATGGTTTAAATTCTAGTCTGTTGCTATCCTGTTTTGCAGTTGTGCGTTATATTTTATGATTAGCTGAGGCCTGTAGGTTGAGCTTGGGGGGAGTAGATTCTAGAACTGTGCTGTACTTGTATTTGATCTATTATAAGCTGGCATAAGTAATTTCTTGATGCATTTTCATTATTAACGTGATTTCCTCTTCTGTGAAACTCTCTTTCAGCTGTTATTTATCTGACATCTTTAATCCAGCAAATAATTTTGATGCGTATCCAGTTTTCTGGAACATTATGTTATTTTTTGTCTCATTAGCGATTTTTTTTAGTGCAGATTAAGAAAGCAAAAAGAACTCCAAGAAGCACTCTGATTGAAAGAGCCAAGATATTGAACGTCCATCATCACAGGGATTATTTATTTCCCATCAGGCCACTTGCTACTCAATCAGATTTGTGAGTATAACATCCTATTGTGTTTTTTCTTGAAACCATATGAAATCATGTTTGTTAGTACATGAACATGTTATTTAGCTAGAATGGGTTTAATATTTAGACGACATTCTCATTATGGTGGACAGAAAAAGAGAGATTGAGGGAAAGAAATCTAAGAAAGGCTGTTAGTATCAGAAGCTCCTAATGGATGGCATTCAAATTAGGGTTACAAAAATTAGTCTTATAGCTGGATTCATTGCTTTGGTGGTATGGTGGTTTAATTTAAGAAAGCCCGCTGCTCTGTGTGTTATTATGTTGTTAACAGGTCAAAAGCTGCCAGGGCAAGAAAATCACTTCAGAAAATGGAAATGCTGAGGAAAGAACAGAAAGCCGCAGCTTTGGCTGCTGGAGTGGAGTGGCTAAGTGATGATTCTGATGAGGAACCGCCGGTATGGTAGTTTTGTACACAATTTGTTAGTATTTGCTTTATTGATATTTTTGGCTCTGAACTACCTACCTTTTCCTGATATTTTTCTGCAGCGAGAACTAAGCAGATGTCCCTTGCCTAATCTTTTGAAGGACGAGGAGCATTGGCATATCATCATTGATGTAAGTGTCATCCCTTTATTAATTTCACATATACCAATGTTATCTCTTATCAAAAATAAATAAATAAAAAATCACTATTGCTATCTCTGTAACTGTGGCTTCTGGTTGCCTTAACTTGCGTGTAAATGGGGATAGTTCCTAATCATTACTTTTTATCTTTTGTTGTTGATGGAAGATTTGGGGTCCATTTGGCAACACAAACTCACTTGTAGCACTTTTCACTTATGCTACAGTTCAACAAAAAAGAAGAGGTGTTTGTTCTGTTTCTGGAAACACTTGAACGTTGTTTGAAAACTGATTATATCACTACTTATCGCTTATGATAAGCAGTTTGAAATAGTATTTGGCGTTTGTTCTCTTTCTGAAAAAACACTTACATTTAAATTCTGGAAGAAAACTTCTAAATCAAGTGTTAGAAAATCACTTTTTCAATAGGCAATCTGGAAACAATTATACATAAGCACTTATCGTAAGTGATAAGTAGGTAGTTTTTTTTCCTGAAAGAAAATTTATGTTTCATATCATAATTGCTTGCTAATGGAATATAAAGTCCGCCATGTATGATATGTCGGGATAAACATAATTGAAGGTACCGGGGAACTCAGTGAAGCGGATGGGTTGGAGATTTAAAATTTTTCACCGGCGGTCGACGTAACTACGCGATCACCGGCGAATCTCAGCCTCGGTAAAGGCCCGAGGATCCCGTTTGATGAATTTTAAGTACATAAATAAAATAAAAATTACTTCTTTCAATCTGAAGCCGTGCTTGACATCCGCTCGTCGCCGACGATCGCTGCACAAAGGAACCGAAGCCGATTCCCTCTAGATCGTCCTCACCCGCTTTGAAAGTCCGCACAAACGCTCGTAAAATTCTGGGTACTAGCGCGGGGATTCAACGACGTCTTCGACGTCCCGACGATCACCGCAACGACGATCCATCGATCCGTGAAGTAGAATTTCATTCGAAAGCTTGGATCGTCTGCTTCTCTCTCTAGGAATCGAGAGAGGAGAGATAAGCTCTCATCCGTTGTGCGATGGATAATACCCATGTGAGAGTCTCCTCCGTTAAATAGTAAGTTACAAAATTACTCGAAAAATTATCCTCAGCCCCAAATATTTATTACCCACTAAATAAACCATAGACGACATCTTATGACTACCTTATTGAGTCATAAATATCATTTATATTTTTTTATCACTTGTAATATAATAAATATATTACGTGATAAAATCAAGTTATTAACTCGACTCGTTGTTTCCACAAATATTAAAGGAATCTTAAATATTAATGTAGAATGATAAAATTGGAGAAACCGGACCCCCCAAGGTGTACTCTCTAAAGGAGCCCTTGGGGTTATTTTATAACAAATAATTAAGACCACACCGGACCTCAAGTCCGATGTGGGATGCAAACTCCAACACTCCCCCTCAAGCTAGGTGTACCTAGCTTGAACACATAAAGAAAATAAAACAAATCAAACCAATGAAGACAAAACAATCAACTGACTGCAAACACTCCCCCTCAAGCTCGAAATACCCAGCTTGACGACAAAACAAGACAAAAGAAAAGAAAAGAAAACATTCGCGATTGCAGCTCCCCCTCAAGATCGCAGCTCCCCCTCAGGATGATGGATGAATGAAGTTGTCGCGGGCGCAACAGAGAAACCATATAGACCGGGCCTGTTGATGGAGCGCCAGGAATGCCGCACTAGTGGGGCCGGTCGATGAGACGCCGGGAAATCCACACTAGCACCGGGAAAGCCGCACTTGCGGGGTCAGTGACGGAAGGCGGGGATTCCACAGAAGTGTTGTGGGATCTGGTGGCACCAAAGGGCTTGGTTCGAGGCGGTCGAGGTGTTGCGCCACAGTGGAGGAAGTGCGAAGACGTGCCGGCAGTGGGGCCTGGTCCACACTAGTGGGGCGGTCGAGGTGTTGGCCGGACTTGAGCGGATGAAACCGGCCGGAGGGAGGGGTGTCGCACGGGAGCAGTGCAGGACGACCGTCGCATGGGAGGCTGACTCGTAGCAGAATACGTCGGGGAGCTTGACGTCGGTGACAGAGGGGCAGCGGGGAAGCCTGACAGGAGGAGGCCGGGAAGGAGGGAGCAGCGGATGGGGACGTCCTGCAAGGCAGAGCCGCTAGACAGCAACAGAGCCGGCGGGAGATTCGCACAGAAAGGATCCAGCGTCGGTAGTCTCGCACAGGAGGCGGCGCCGGGAGAATCGCGAGGAGGCGGAGCCGAGAGAATCAGAGGCGCCGAGACTGGGATGGGAGGCGGAGGAGTCCGCCTGAAGCGTCGCGCGTAGGGAGTAGGACCGCCGGGTGGAAGAAGCTGCGACTCGCGGCGGACAGCGGGAGGCGCGCCGGGATGCCGTGGGAGGCGGGCCGCTGGGGAAAGCCGCAGGAGGCGGGCACCGCTGGAGCCGAGAGGGGATCTGCGCAGGAGAGGCGGTCTGGGGGGGGGGGGATCCGCCGGAGATGCGGCCGTCGCGCGCAGCGGGGAAGGGCGCTGAGGGAGGAGCCCGTCGCACCAAGAGGGCTACGCGCGCAGAGGGATTCCGTCGGGATTGGGGGAGCCGACAGGGAGAGATCCGTCGGGAGGTAGGCCGTAGTAGGGATCAAGGACCGCCACAGGGGGCGGACGGGAAATACCTACGGCTCGTAGGCCATGGAAGCCGCCACCCCCCCATGGCAGAGATTTTTTTTTGAGAAACCCTAGAGCGGAATAGAAAAAAAATAGATGGGAGGGGGGTCGGGATTAGGTTCTCTCTGATACCATGTAGAATGATAAAATTGGAGAAACCAGACCCCCCAAGGTGTACTTTCTAAAGGAGTCCTTGGAGTTATTTTATAACAAATAATTAAGACCACACCGGACCTCAAGTTCGATGTGGGATACAGACTCCAACAATTAAAATAACTTCTGTTCGTATAATATTTTCCATTTATTTACTTTAATACTTTTAAATACTTTTAATAAATAAATTCAACACCAATTATTCTATACTTGAATAATAATGAATTTATTGATTTATTGGTGATTGTTAATACTTGGACATCCCTCGAATCCTGTCGCAGGACCCACCATATCCTATACTTCTATATATCAAAATATGACAAACTTTTGAATACGCTATTGTGTGTGACCTTCTAGACTCTTATCTCGATAGCAGTGAATACTATTCATAGACCAGGAGCGGAGTCGAACAACCCATCAATGCCCCTAAAGAGAATGAATTGTCATAGCAATGACAACCTTCATTCACACACATACCGTGGAATATAATCTATTTGTCTCGCGATATCTCATAAAGCAGGATGCACACTTTGTGTCATCATTCTTGCTTTATCATTCGTTGATTTTACTGGACGAATTTACCTTCTTCTACCATAGACATGGATTTAGTAAAGGCACTACCATCCCAAGCAACTAGGCCCGAGATATCACTTCCTTTTGGAAGCGACAAATCATATCTTGATTATTCAATCATTGTCATACCACCAATGACGCACCTAACGCAAGCTACTTCGCTACGACTTCAATCCCATAGTTTTTGCCTTGCATCAAAGTACATAATCAAATAGTTTAGACTAATAATAATCTTAAGTCAGGAGACCATTACACGTGTTCGCAGATAGATACACTGATAATAATCTCAAGTCAGGAAACCATTACACGTGTTCGCAGATAGATATTGCCAATGACACTTGAAACATGTGGTGTTTCTATTGGCGGGTCAGTACTCATGATCTCATCTACTCGAGGTCACCAAATGTGAACTTTATAAGAAGTCTCAATATTTATGAGTCACCAACACTTGATAGTTAAACATCATCTGTGCTCATTTGGAATAATGTATCTAGACCATATGACATGTTTATAATTAATGTCATAGTATCTCTAGGTTCTCATTATAGTCTGAGAACTGTTATAACCTTTTGATATGATAAATAATCTACGGACATTATCATGTAAATAGCGGACGCAAGAATATCAACACTATCATGGTAAGTGAACAACATCATGCATAAGTATATGTGATATGGTAATCGAAAAGTATTGTTTAAGTTGAGTCTAAGGCACCCACTATTACAACAGTAACAACAAAGGAATAGAAACGATTAGGTGTGTTGGAGTCTGCATCCCACATCGGACTTGAGGTCCGGTGTGGTCTTTATGTTTTATTATAAATACACCCCAAGGGCTCCTTAGGAGAAACACCTTGGGGGTTCCGGTCTCTCTTCTTTTTATCCCTCTACATGGTATCAGAGGAGGTTTTTTGAACCCCCAATCCCTCCCTCCTTATTTTTCTTCTTTCCCCTTCCTTTAGGGTTTCCCGTCCGGGGGGCGGCGGCCTCCAGGCCTTACCGCCGCCGCCCCTCCGCCTCGTCCCAGCAGGCCTTCGCCCGGCGCCCGCGGCCCTCCCTTCCCGGCCGGCCCTCCCTCCCGTCCGCCTCTCCCTGGTGCGCCTCCACCTCCCGGCGCCCCTCTGCTCACGGCGGTCCTCCATCCTGGTGCGCCTCCACCTCCCGGCGGGCCTCCTCCCCGGCGCGACGCAGCTCCCTGCGCGCCCTCCCTCACGGCGACCCGCCGCTCTTCCTCCCCGTCGGCGGCCCTTCATCCACCCAGCGGCCCTCCAACCTCCCGGCGGGCTTCCTGCCTGACGCGGCCCTGCGCCTCTGCCCTGCGCGGCGCGGCTCCCCGGCAGGCCCTCCCTCCCGGCGCACTCCTCCTCCCTGCGCAGCTCCCCGGCGCGACGCGGCTCCCGACGCCTTCACCCGCGCGCCCCGCCGGCGGCCTCCCGCTGCCCCGCCGGCGGCCTCCCGGCTGCTCCCGGCGGCCCTCCTCTGCTTGCTCCCTCCCGGCGACCCCTCTCCAGCCGACGACCCCTCTCCGGCCGGCGACCCTTCTCCGGCGGCCAGATCCGGACAGCTCCGGCCGAATCCGGCCGGATCCAGTGATTTCCGGCCAGATCCAGGCTACTCCGGCCGGCTCCGGCCTGATCCAGAAGGCTCCGGCCAGATCCGGCGATTTTCGGCCTCATCCGGCCAGATCCGGCGAGATCCGGGCAGTTCCGGGCAGTTCCGGGCAGTTCCGGGCAGATCCGGGCAGGTCCGGACTGTTCCGGGCAGATCCGGACTGTTCCGGCCTCCACCCGTGCCGGCCGCTCCACGCCGGGGGGGCCTCCTCGGGTTTCCAGCGCCGTCTCCCGGCCTCCTGCACCCTCGCCGGCCTCCTCCTGCGGCATCCCCGCCTCGCCGGCATCTCCCGGCACCTCCCGGCAGCCGCATCTATCTCCGCCGGCACGTCCATTCACTGGCGCAGTAGCTCGACATCCTCGGCTTTGGGCCCGTTGGCGCCGCCAGATCCCGCAACGATTTCTGCGGAATCCCCGCCTCCCGTCGCCGGCCCCGCAAGTGCGGTTTTCCCGGTGCTAGTTTGGTTTCCCGGCGTTTCATCGACCGGCCCCACTAGTGCGGCAGTCCTGGCGTTCCGTCAACCGGCCCGGTCTCTGTGTGGTTCATCTGCTGCGTCTGCGACATCATCCATCCATCATCCTGCGGGGGAGCTTCGATTGTGAGGGGGAGCAGCAGCCTTTGCATCGTTCCTTTTTTATTTCGTCTGGTTTTGTAATCAAGCTGGGCATGTCCAGCTTGAGGGGGAGTGTTGGTCTCTGTTTTTCTTGCTTTCTTTTCATTATATGTCCAAGCTAGGTACACCTAGCTTGAGGGGGAGTGTTAGAGTCTGTATCCCACATCGGACTTGTGGTCCGATGTGGAGTTTCTCATTTATTATAAAAGAACGCCTCCGCCTCACTTTGAGGTAAGGAGGCGAGGGGGTTCCTCATTTTAACAAGGTGCAACAAACCATATAGTTCTCATTGTTACTGTACTAACCTGTTTGGATCTCTTCTCAGGTTTACCGAACATGTGTACAATGATTATTCACAAATCAAAGAAGCCACCAGGTTTCATTTAACCCTTCTTTCTACGGAAACAGAGCTGTCTGGATGCTTGATATGTCCTGGGCATACTCATAGATCATACAGTCACTGTTAAACTTGTGCTATCCCGCCGTGTTCAAGACCGACATTCAGGTCCATCTCTTTTGATCTTTATATGCCTCTTCCACCTTTAGTTGACAGTTGTTGTAGTCCGGGAAGCCCTTGCCCACCAACAAATAATCCTCTTGGCCAAAACCCTCGTTCCCTTCCAGGGAGGGAACCCATCATTCATCATAGTTGTATGGCCCAAAAACACTGCTCCTTACAAATGCATTTGCTTCCTCGAAACGCAGGCCCGGTAAAAACATTCCCTCAGACTTCTCTTTCCCAAGACATGCGATTTCATGAGCTTTAGCACTGAACAGGAAAAAATTTCAACACTGGCACCATACAATGACCCGACCAAGATGCATCCATCATTGCAAATTTCATGTTACTGGTTCTGCTAGCCTCCATTTCAGGAATGAGCAATTCAACCACACCGACATTGTAATCAGGAAAAATATAACCTTCAACAGAAAACAAATTTCTGGATCATTATTTATCATAGCCCCAACATCTGTGATGAATTTCACTGTTCTTTTGGCTTGGACAGCAAACGCAATGCATGCTCGGGGAACAAACACTGTCGTCCTGTCTGAAGTATTTGTTTCTTTCATCCCCTTGCAGCGGTAAATAATCCCGAAGATATTCATCAACTGTCTGTTGTATTCATGGATGCCCTTCACCGGCACATCAAACATTGCACCAGGGTTTACATGATACCCTGTTCTCTCTGAGGAAAGCAGAAACCTTCAGCTTGTGACTCCTTTTTCCCGCTCTCCACTTGTTTTGGAATTAATCAACTTCTGCATACTTTCATGGTTCTGCTCGTTTCTCGGTGTTTAAAACCCATTCTTCTGTTCCAAGCCTCTTGCTTATCACATTAATTAAATTTGGATGACATAATTGAATCCATCTTCTTGGTGCAACCCCATTAGTTTTGTTTTGGAATTTTTTAGGCCACAACTTAAGAAATCATTGAAGACTCCATCTATTTGACTGAATCTGTGCAACCCCATTCACTGCATGACCGCTTACAATGCATAGATTAGTCATACAGACCATCTTTGGAGGTGTCGGGATTGGTTCCAATGGCACCTTTGGCTTAGTTTTTTTCTTTGACCAGTCTACTCAATTTCATTGTTTTCATCTGTTGGATGCTTATTTTTAGCATGATTTCTGAGTTCTTCATTGGGATCAACTAGATTTTTTCCTTCTTTTTTGATGAGTATATCTATAACAGAGGCAGCTTAATCACCATTTTCTAAAATTCTCATCCCCTTCTCTAGATTACCAATTGCATTTAACAACGCTTTACCCTGCAAAAATTCCATTGACAGATAAGCTCGTTTTGCATTCATCTTTTCATATAAATCATACGTCGCATTCCAATTTATGCTGAGAGCATCATGTATACTTAAATTCTAGAACAAAGCTACTACTGTGCTTTACACCACTTGTGAAATGTACTTATAGCACTTATCACTGATGATAAGCAGTTGAAAAAACAGAGGTGTTTTCTTTGTTTTTGATAAACTGGTCACACTTAAATTCCAGAAGAAAACAACTTAAATAAGTGGTGGAAAAGCACTTTGTCAATAAGCAATTGGGAAACATTTACTCAAAAGCACTTATTATAAGTGATAAGTGCTATAAGCAGTTTTCGGTAGGTGTTGTCGGAAGCTTAAAGAAGTGCCATAATCAGTTTTCAGTAGGTGTTGACAAATGGACCCTTGGTTGTTAAAATTCCATATAAAGCATTTTCTTTAAGCAGCTTATTTTATTTTTTGTGCTATTCATAGTTGTCCCAGGCATTAGTATCCTTGCAAAGGTACCAGGATGCATTCAAAATAATAAATGCAGCTCTCAAATTGCCCCACGACTTGGAGCTTGAATCTCTGGGTGCTCGTAAGCCCTTCAACAAGAATAAAATTAGCTTTTATTTTTCTAAATTAGTTTGAAAACATTATTTCATGTCTGAAATTCTGCAGGGATTGCATGCAAAGCAAAGCCTGAGCAATGCTTTAGCTTTTTAAAACGAATTGTGAAGGCCCATCCCTACAGCATCGCTGCTTGGAACTGCTATTACGATGTGATCTCTAGGTAATTGGTATCCTTAAATTTTTATTGCTTAATGCTGGTTAATGAGTTGCTCAGATCTTTGTTAGTGACCTAAAATGATTCAATGATTAATGAAAGGAAACATTTCCTTGTTCTCGCAGAAACGAATATCATAGTCAAAGGCATTCTAGTTTTCTACATAAAATTCAAGAAAAATGCAAGGATTGGGTTCCCCCGATGTTGATTTCTGGGCACCGGTATACCATGCTCAGTCAGCATCAAGCTGCTGCGAGAGAATATCTGAGAGCCTACAGAGTGATGCCAGAGAGTCCTCTGATAAATCTGTGTGTGGGTAGGGTTTTTTCTTGCCTCAATTTTAAGGGTTTTTCATAGAGGTATACTTACTACCATCCCTTCCTGCAGGAACTTCCTTAATCAATTTGGCACTTGGATTCAGACTTCAGAACAAACATCAATGTGTGGCTCAGGGCTTGGCATTCCTCTACAACAATCTGCGGCTTTGTGAAAGCAGCCAGGTCTCTCTCTCTCTCTCTCTCTCTCTCTCTTCTCTCTCTCCCTCTAGCGCGCATGCTCCCCCCTCCCTTTCTCGCTTCCTCCCTCTTGCTCGATCTCGTGCTCTCCCTCCCCCCCTTCCCTCGCTCCCTTCCTCCCTCCCTCCCTCCCTCCCCTCTCGCTCTCTCTGTCTCACTCGCCCTCCCCCTCCCTCGCCCTCGCTCTCGCTCTCGTTCTCGCTCTCTCTCCCTTTTGCCCTCCCTCTCGCTCCCCCCCCCCCCCCCCCCCACCGTCTCTTTCGCTCGCTTTCTCCCTCCCTCTCGCTCGCTTTCTCCCTCTCGCTCGTTGCACCCTCTCGCTCTCGCTTGCTCACTCCCTCTCTTTCTCCCTCTTGTTTTTTGAGTTGAATTTGAAGAACGCATGCAGGAATCACTGTTCAACATTGCACGGGCATTCCACCATGTGGGCCTTGTTTCATTGGCTGTGTCATATTATGAAAAGGTGCTTGCGACCCATGAAAAGGATCATGATGTCCCGGAGCTCCCTGATCAGATTCAGCGCTCCAAGGAATGCTGGAAATCAGGTTACTGCCATCTCCGGCGGGAAGCAGCCTACAATCTGCACTTGATTTACAAGAAGAGTGGAGCGCTTGATCTTGCAAGAGAGGTCCTGAAAACTCATTGCACCATGTGAATAAGGTTATATTTTATTCTCTTATGTTTTATTTTTTGATTTTGTTTATTATTCTTAAATTTATTATAGAGGTTCAAAATATTATCTTCAAAAAGTGCTATTTTATAAGATCAAACATTTATTTTGCATAATTGTCCACATTAAAAATCCATGCTTTGATGTTGTAAATGCCCCCAACAAATATGAGCCCATTTAGGTTTAATAGAATCAGCTTAAGGAAAAATACAATCTTACGTAGATTTAATTTCAAAAGGCCTGCCTTTACTATTCCAAACAATGCTACCATTTTCATTTTTAATGCATCTCTTGATAGACTTTTGAAAGCCATAACGTATATGAATATCCCATATAGATATACCTTGGAGATGACAATGATTGATCCATATGACCTATAACTATTCCTTATGAAGTGCAATATGAAAGTATTCGAGCACGCGATGAGCCGTAGATTTAAAATTTTCATTGTTGAATCGACATAACTATTTTGTGTCCGACGATTCGATTCCTGATAAAAGGCAAAGAATCTCGTGTGAATTAATTTAAGTTCAAAAATTAAACGAATAATTATTTCGTTCGATTTGATGGCGTGTTCGATAACCGTTCATCGTCGGTGATAGTTGCTTGAAGGATATGAGCTTGAATCTTTGTAGATCATCCACACACGTTTTAAGAGTCCTCAGGAACGCTGATCGTCTAAATTCGGGTGTTAGCGTGGAGGTTCGACATAGCCTTTGACATCTCGACGATCACCATAACGTCGTTCTTTCGATCTGTGAAGGAGATCTTGGATCGAACACTTGGAATGAAGATTTCTCTCTAGGATGTAGGAAGGAGGAGATAACATTCAAATTCGAGTGGATGAGTAGTCCTTCAGAAATGAGCTTATTCTTGCTTATATAGTGGAGGATAAACACTCGAAAAGGGCTCCTCGACTCCCGTATAAGTTTCACTCACTAAATAAGCCATAGACAACATGTTATGACCAACTAATTGTGTTATAAATGTTAGTTATACTTTTATTACATATTTGCAATATAATAAATATATTAAGTGATAAAAGTGAGTCATTTACTCGACTCGTTGATCCTGTAAATATTAATCGAATCTTGAATATTAAAATAAAAAACGTTCGTTAAATATTTTTCAATGTGTTTACTTAATTACTAGTAAATGGATAGAATAAATAAATTTAACTCTAATTTTTTAATATTTGAATAATAATGAATTTATTTATTCGTTGGTGATCGTTTATTCTCATACCTCTCTCGGACCCTGTGGTGGGCCCCACCATGTCCTATACCCATATTCAGTAGAATAGTTCAGACTTGAATACGCTTTGTGTGACCTTCCATACTCTTATCTCAATAGCATTGAATACTATTCATAGATTCAAAGTAGAGTCTATCAACTCATCAAGACCACTATGGAGATAAGGAAAAGTTATAACAATGAACTATCATCAGCATCATTTCATACGAACACATGCTGTATAATATAATCTCTGTCGTACAATATCTCATAAAACAGGATGCATATTTGATGTCATCATCCTTGTTTTATTATTCGTTGACCAAACTGGACAGACCTACTTTCTACTATTACCATGAATTTAATGAAGGTACTACCATCCTGGTCAACTAGCCTTGAGATATCACTTCCTTTCAGAAGTAACAAATTATATCTTGATGATTCAATCAATGTCATACCACCAATGACGCGCCCAACGCAAGCTGTCTCACCACGACATCAATGCCATAGTTTTCGTCTTGCATCAAAGTACACAATCAAATAACATACACTGATAAAAATATCATGTCAAGAGACCATTACACATGTTCGCGAATAAGAACTACCGATGACACTTGAAACATGTGATGTTTTTATTGGCGGGTCAGTCCTCATGATCTCATCTACTTGACATTACCAAGTGCGAACTTCACGCGAAGAAGTCTCGATGCTTATGAGCTCCCATCACATGATGACCGCGCAACGTTTGTGTCTTGTTAGCATGATGTATCTGGATCATAGGACGTAAGTTTAAAATTCTTGTCATGACATCTCTAGGTTTTCATTATAGTCTGGGAATTGCTATAACCTTTTGACACGACAATTAATCTAAGGACATTACCATAAATATAGTGGACGTAGAAGTATCAACGTTATTCTGGTAAGGTAAACACATGTATATATCAAACTGTATAAATGTAATGATAATTAAAATACTTACATGAGTTGGGTTTAGGACCCCAACTTACAACACTCCCACTTGCACTAGAGTCAACTGCTAACAAGTCTCAACCCACTAATTCTCACATGAGAATCATGCTTCTGTTGAGATATGACTTTAGTCAAGGGGTCTGCCACGTTATCCTCCATGACTACTTTGCTAATTGCAACTTCGCCTGTCTGAGTAAAATCCCTCAATAGATGAAACTTCTAAAGTATATGTTTTGCCCTCTGGTCTGACTTGGGGTTCTTGACAATTATCACTGCTGCAGTATTATCACAATAAACCGGAACATGGTCTGCACTGCTAGGCACAACACTAATGTCTGAGGCAAAGATGCGCATCCAATCTATATCCTTAATTGCAGCAGAAGTCGCAATATACTCGGATTCTACTGTATAGTTGACAACCACAGGTTGCTTCGAGCTTCTACAGCTCACTGCACCACCATCCAGGGAAAAGACATAGCCTGACTGTGATTTCAAATCATCATGTTCTGTCTAGAAACTAGCATCAGGGTATCCCCTTACTACTACTTCCTTATCTCCTCCATACACCATGAACATATCCTTTGTATGTATCTAGTACTTCAAGATAATTTTTACAATTGTCCAATGTAGTTCTCCTGAATTAGCTTGATATTAGCCCACCATGCTTAAAGTAAAGACAACATCAAACCTTGTACATAACATGCCATACATGACAGATCCCACTGCTGAAACATAAAAGATTCTACTCATTCTTTCAATCTCCCCCTGTGTTTGTGGACATATTTTCTCAGAGAGATTGATACAATGTGAAATTGGCTATAACCTTCTCTTGGATTGTTCAATATTATACCTTTTGAGTATCTTGTCAATATATGTGCTTTGACTTAGTTCAAGCGGCCTGTGAGATCTATCTCAATAGATCTTTATCCCCAGGATATAGGTTGCTTCACCTAAGTCATTCGCCTAAGTCTTTCGTGGAGAAACATTTATTTAACAAGATCTTAATTGACTGCAAGACTTGCACTTCATTTCCCATAATTAATATGTTATCGACATATAATACGAGGGAAATGATAACATTCCCACTTTCTTATAGACACATGACTTGTCTTCGTTCTTGACGAAACCAAATTCTCTTATGACCTCATCAAAATAAACATTCCTTGATCGTGATGCTTGCTTCAACATATAAATGGATCTTTGCAATTCACATACTTTAACACTCTTTCACTTAATGAACCTTTCAGGTTGAGTCGTATGGAATTGTTCAACGAACTTCTCATTTAGAAAAGCAGTTTTGACATCCATTCGTCAAATCTCATAATCATGAAAGACTGCTATTGCAAATAATATTCTGATGGATTTCAGTATTGCTATCGGTGAGAAGGTTTTGTCGTAGTCTATGTCTTGACGTTGCCTGATTTTGTTCGCCAAAAAGGCAGATGAGAGTTTGAGGCTCTATGTGGATTACAGGTGCCTAAACCATGTGACTGTGAAGAAAAAGTATCCACTTCCTAGGATTGATGATATTTTCGATCAGCTGAAGGGGGATCATTGGTTTTTGAAGATAGACCTCAGGTTAGGCTACCATCATCTCAGGGTACGAGATGAGGATGTGCAGAAGAAGGCCTTCAGATGTCTATATGGCCACTATGAGTTCTTGGTTATGCTGTTCGACATGACCAATTCCTAGTAGTATTCATGGGACTCATGAACAGAATCTTTCAGCCATACCTCGATCACTTTGTGGTGGTGTTCATCGACAACATCTTAGTGTACTTAGCGACGAAGGAGGAGCATGCCTATAATTTGCATATAGTTCTGGATACACTCTGAGAGCACCATCTTTATGGTAATCTCTTGAAGTTATAGTTCTAGATATGAGAGGTCCACATTCTTGGACATGTTATCTCGAAGGATAGATTTGTAATGGATCTAGTGAAGATAGAGGTTGTACTTTCTTGGGATCCACCTAGGAGTGTGACCGAGGTATAGATCTTTCTGGGGTTGGCTGGAGGATATTCATTCATGAATTTTCCAGAGTTGCGGCACCCTTGTCAGCATTGACAAAGAAGGGACAACCCTTCATGTGGATAGAGAGATTCCATCAGAGTTTTTAGGAGCTGAGGCAAAAACTGATGAGTGCCCCCATCTTGAGGCTACTAGAAGAGGGCTTTTGGTATGTTGTCTATTGTGATGCATCAGGGACCAGAATTGGGTGTGTCCTAATGCAGGAGTGAGTAGTGACCTCCTATGGATCACGATAGCTAAGGAAACATGAGAAAAACTATGCTAACCATGACCTGGAGTTAACAACAATGATATTTTCTTTGAAGGTGTGGAGACATTACTTGATGGGATAGTGTTTTATAGGATATTATGATCACAATAGTCTCAAGTATATCTTATCTCAAAAGGACCTGAACTTGAGACAATGGTGATGTCTAGATTTCATCTAGGACTATGAATTTGAGATAGTATATACTCCCTGGGAAGGGGAACATGTTAGCTAATTCACTCACAAGGAGTTCTAGTCTTCAGTTGCTGAGTGAGGTGATAGAGTAGCTAGCCGCGATGTAGATATCCTTTATGGATAGAGACGGATCAGCTTACCTCTAGTCTTTGATAGTCACTTACCCACTCCTTCAACAAGTTAGGGAGGTGCAGCTTGGGGACATTGACTATGAGGCTTGACGTGCTCAGATATCCTCAGGATAGGCACCTGATGGATTTTATGAAGGTAGGGAGCACATCATCCTCTTTAGAGGACGTACCATGGTATCAGTGACGCTACAAGAGGAGGTGTTGAGGGAGTTCTATACGCCCCCTATGGTGGTACATCCTAGTGCAGAGAAGACGTACCAGGATCTCTGACATCAGCATTGGTGGTCAAGGATGAAGAAGGTTGTAGCAAAGTTTGTTTCTCGATCCCTCACTTTTCAGCAAGTGAAGGCTGAGCATCAGGTTCTAGCAGGCTTAGCACAACCACTAGAGGTTCCAGAGTGGAAGTGTGATGAGATCTCTATGGAATTTGTGACAGGGATTCCATGTATATCTAGGGGACATGATTCCATTTGGGTGATCATTGGACAACTCACCAAGTCGGCCCACTTTCTACCCATTCAAGAGCAGGGATCAATAGAGGGCTTGGGGTACCACTACGTATATAAGATTTTACGACTTCATGAGGTTCCATCGATGATCATCTCTGAATCTGACATGAGTTTTACATCCCAATTGTGAAAGGGATTACATGAGGTGTTCATGAATCAACTACGTTTGAGCACCACCTTTTATCCTTAGATGGATGGTCAGACAGAGAATTCCATTCAGATGCTGGAGGACATGATTCATGAATGCATCCTAGATTTTGGCCATAATTGGGAGGATCACTTATATTTTTTGGAGTTATCATAAAACAATAGTTATCACTCCACCATCATTATAGCACCATTCGAGGCCCTATACTGTCAACCTTGAAGATCACCTCTATACTAGATAGACCCAGGGGAGTCAGCACTTATGGGTCCAGAGTTGGTATGAGCTACCACTGAGAAGGTTCAGATCATCCAGGAGCGGATGAAGACTGCACATAGTAGGAAGAAGTCTTATGATGATAGGATAAAGAGACCTTTGGAGTTACAAGAGAAGGACCACGTATTCTTGCGAGTCTCTCCTCGACGGGGACTATAGATATTTGGCCGAGGCGACAAGTTATCACTAAGGTTTATCGGACCATTTCTGATACTTTTAAGGATTGGTGAGGTAGAATAATGATTAACACTTCCACCGTAGTTGGAGAGGGTGAATGATGTCTTCCACGTATCCCAACTGAGGATATACGTGCATGACCTATCTCACATCATTGACCACATCGAGCTGGACTTCGATGATGGGGAGACGTTTACAGAGGATTCAATGGAGATTGAGGATCGATAGGAGTGAGTCCTTCATGGGCGGTCAATACCTCTGATACACGTTTTTTTGCAGCACGAGAACCTCTAGGAGAGAACATGGGAGAGGGAAGCTCAAATTCATGCTCAGTACCCCCATTTGTTTCCTTAGTCTATGTTGTGGATTTTGGGGATGAAAAGAGCTAAGGTGGGGATAATGTAAAAACACATATTTTCCATGTATTTTTTTTAATTATGTGGAATTATAACAAGTCTGAGAAAATTTACGGCACGTGATTCCGAGCCCGGAGTGCCCAAAATAATTTTTTTTAGCTTTTCTTATGGTATGTTCAGTAAATGTGTGAGCAGTGATACTCCCAATTTGTGTCTACATTTTCATGTACTCTATTGAAATATAAGAAAAAGTTTTCAGAAATTACCTACTTCTAAAAGAACAAATACTTTGATTTTGGTGATCTTTTTCATTTCCAGGAGGTTTATGGACAAATACACAAAACGGAGAAGAACAAAGTAAAAATTTACAACTACACAGCGTGTACTTATATACACGCCGTGTACTTTCAAGCTCATGCACAGGTTGACCCGAAAAAACACATTCCCAAGTAACCAAAAGGATGTACATGCCGTGTTCAATGTTTACATACCGTGTATACTGTTCTAGAAGCAGTTGGTGGCCGATAAGATTCTATACGCCCATGTGGCCGACAGAAGGATACACGCCATGTTCCACTGATACATTCCATGTAGGAATTTCTAGAAGTGGTTGGTGGCCGAATTTTGAGACTACACGCCATGTATGGTGGCGCTACACACCGTGTAAATTCACCAACCAGGCAGCACCGTGTTCCAAGTCAAAGACGGAATGTTAGGCCTCCCACCAGTGGAGAAAATGGGGGAAAACGCGTTGAAAATAAGTATACGATGTGTAATTTCTTACAATCCGTGTAGTTTAATTTTCTATAAAAGGAGGCATTGGCCTTCGGACCAAAGGGTGGTGTGTGTGTGTAGTATTTTGTGGAGGAAAGGGTTGAGGCTCTAAAGGAAAGACGCTATACCGTCATACTACCATGATTCCATCTACCGAAGAACCATTTCCCTTTTCAAAGTTCCAAACATGATTTCATCAGGTATCAATAGTTTTGTATTTATCATTTTTAATATGTGTAACTAAACACCTAGTGTGTTGGGGTTGTGGAAGCTGATGAGTTGTAATTTGAAATAAGTTTCTATGAATGTGTTTTTTTAATAATCTCTTCTCATTCTTGTTAAATAACTTCATAATATCACTGGAAATTCTGTACTAGACCAAGGGCAGAATTTTCAAGAATTCAAAAGAAGAATAACGATGAATAAATACATGACCATTGGAAGTAACCATCAGCTCAAAATGGACTAATAAAAATAAAGTTTTGTTAAACACTAGCTACCATACCAAGGATTTAGTCTCTTAAGTTTACAATATAAAGTTTACCAGACCAAGGAAACTTTATTACAGATTAAACCCATAGAGTTGGGTTATCATGAACAACAGAACCTCATAAGAAACTTGATTTAATAATCAACTTATCACAAATCCATAACCCCAATGAATTTCTATCATTATTTTCATCAAAACCAGTTTTCCCATATTTACTTTAATTTTAGTAATTAATCTGTTAAAAGAAGATTTAAAACTAATTGTTCTTTTTATACCCAAACAGCCAACCAAAATCGATTTTTAATTAAGAATACTTCACTAAAAACAAAAATACAAATTAAATTAATCAAAGATAAAATAACCTCAAAGTTCCTTGTGGATCGACCCCTTACTGGTACTATACTTGTTAGGGTAAATATAATTTGGGACACTGAAAACATACATTCAGTAAAACGACCATCCAAGAGGCGTTTTCTAACTTTTGAACTAGAGATCAGATTAAAAATCCGAGGGCACCGTTGAATCTTTAGTGCTGAGATTCACTTAAGGGAGACTTTAGTTTGACCATAGTAGGTTTGGAGAAACATTTAAGTTTTGTGTCTTTTTAAAAGAAATAAAATAAAATAGCTTTATTATTTTATTTTATTTCATATCCTCCAACAGACAAATGGAGTGTGGGACCAGCGATGTGTCAATCCATTAAATGGATTGACCTTTCATTCCTATGTAACAGTATTGTTGGAGAATTGAGAAGCTTATTAATTAATGAGCCCTATTAATTCCCCATGTCATTACTTACCCTTACCCTCTCCTATTTATATGGAGCTTGGGGAGGGGTATCAACATAGCTTCTCCAAGCAACGAAGTGTTGAAGGAGTACTGAGATTCCAAACCCTTAGAGGACATAGCTGGTTCTGGCGAGCGGTGATGAGTGGCACTGAAACCCCAAACCGAAGGACGACATGCGAGCGACGTTATTGGAAGCCTATAGTGGGAACAAAGATCATTGATCCACCTTTAAGCATGGATGTTCTCCAATGGTTTTATGAGGCAGGGGTGGTGTTAATCATTTTTTCCCTACAATTCCTTCCAAAAATGATAAGAACATATCAAATTATGAACAAGTTGATGCGTTATTCAATATATATGCGGTAGGGAGTGTTTTTTTGTTGGGATAAGGATTGAAATTATGGAATGAAATCTGGTTGAACAACTTTTCCCTGAGACCCCCAGATTTATCTCTAATGCGGAGGACACAGGTCAACACGAACAAGGACCGAGCCCCTCATCTTGTGTATTGATGGTGACTTCCCAATTTGAAGTTGGAAACAAGTCGGATCAAGGCCTACCGCAGTAAAGAACGTGATCCCAGGAGGTTACTAGCATAGAAGATGTAGGAAACGGGCCACCGGTGCACGAACCGCGGCCTGAAGAACATCCAGACACCGGCATCGGTGTTGACAACGACGCGACGACAACACACGGTGGCACCGACCATGTGTCCAATGGAAGATCCGGCCACCGCCCCGGGCACCAGCGGAACAGGGGTGGGGCGCGCCCCTGGTAGTGTGCCCACGTGGCAGCAGTGCCGTGGCCAGGGTTGGCTACAAAGGGAGCATGGTCCACCGGTTCGACTGGTGGACGGAGGACGAGACGCGCGCCAGCGGCATGCCCAGTGATGAAGCCGCGGCCCGTCGGCCATGGCCCGGAGGGACCTGCAGTGCCACGTGGTGCCGTGTTGGGTTAAACCCCCACGGGATGACCCGCTGACATGGATCCGTGCCATGTCAGCCCTAACCGGACACACCACATTTGGGTGTCACTGGCGGCTAGTGCTGCTAGGTGGGCGAGAACATCGGGCCGGCCTAGCGGGCCGACCCGCCGCCCAGCGAGCCGACCCGCGATGCAACGGGTTGACCCGTGACCCAGTCGGGTCTGGTTGAGCCTAGTGGGCTAGGTCGACCTGAGTCAGGTCGAAACTGAGTCAGGCCAGATCAACCCGGGTCAATCTGAGTTGGCCCATGCCGAATCGGGTTTGGTCAGTCTGACCAGGGTGGACCGGACCCGGACCCAGTACCGACTAGTTACAAAAAACGGGCCCTAACTTCTAAATCGGACGTCCGTTTGATGAACCGTCTATAGTGTCAGGATCCTTAGAACAAGGCGGTCCTTTTGAGATACTCCCCTTGAGTTTTGGTGAAATTTGTGGTACGGTCGGGTTGGATCAAACACGAATCCAACCAGGCCCTCAGCACTAAAATGTCTGTATCTTGCAAACGGTACATCTGATTGACAAGCCGTTTACGAAATTGGGACTCTCTTGAGGAGAAGAATATTTTGGAATACTTTGTGGTGACTTACATTCATAAAAATATATAGAGATTGGCTTGAGGATAGGTTCTCCCAAGAAAACAATGTACAAAACACTGTGGCTGATGGAGACTTGAAGACTGTTGACCTTGGACTCCTTATGACTCGATGACTGGCCTAGTGGAAAACGGATCTATGTGACCCAGAAGACCCATGGAGGGAAGCGACTCTATGTGACCCAGCATTCCCATAGTACCCATGAGGGATGAGTACCACTATAGTCCAAGGTTAGTGGGAAGCGGCTTTGTGTGACCCCGTATGACCACGGTGGGAAGCAGCTCTGTGTGAACTGACATGACCACAGTACCCATCAGGGATGAGTACCACAATAGTCCAAGGTTAGTGGGAAGCAGATCTATGTGACCCGATAGGACCACGATGCTCATCAGAGGAGGATTTCTCTAGTAGCCAAGGATTTCGACAATATGATTGATGATCCTTCTATCCTTGACCTAAAGTGATACCTGGTGTGTGCTGACTTCTGTTGTGTACTTTTTCATCGTGCTATACTTCTAGATTTCTTTGTGGTCCTTTATTGTTGTTTTGAGGGTCCCTACCTAGTTTAGTGTTACTCACCCCCTCCACGGGCCTTTCCCATGTGTGTTCCATGTCCCGTACAGATGATTGACACATCGACGATAGACTTGGTGCCATTGGACCAAGCGGGCCACAGTGAGATACAACAGACGAGACGTACTCCCTCGACTTCTAGTAGCTACACTACTCCTACGGTCAGGTGGGGTTTTCTATGTATGGCCATTAGAGCACTCTTGTACTTTAATTCATTCAATAATTTCTTTTGGGGTTTGTATTTTGGCCCACTTACTTTCAACTGTGACCGTACTTAGTTTCCTCTCAGTGGTATACTATCTTTTTTCTTTGTGAGTTGGTACTTGGTTGGGTTTGCGTGTGCGTACAGGTATCTGGGCAAATGCCTCCCACTTGAATGTTTATGCCTTCAGTGCTAGTCGCCAACCCCTATCCTTCAGGAGGCGGTCTTGGGGTAGTCACATCACAGGCCTCGGGGTACGGGTCGTGACACCAATCATACTACCCATCCCTAAAATATGGTGATAAAAAATGAATTGCATCGCTACGTGGAGACAGTAAACCATACGTACGTACTAGTGATACCTTCACTTATCATTTGATGAAAATATGGTGTATAATGGAGTTTTTATAATAATAATAAAATTTAAGTATATTTAGGATACTAAATTAATTATTTTTGGAATAATATAATATATTTAGAGGAGGTAAATGAATTTTTTTAAGGAAAGTGACAAGTTAAGGAAATTAGCTCTTCTTTTAAATAACTCCTTTAGATATTCTCTAAAGGGATATAAGGTTCATATTTTGGGAGTAAAAAAACTTATAAGATGTATTTAGGGAATAATAGAAGAAAAATTGGTAGATTTTTGTTAATATGGAAGAATCAAACTCGTATGCAGAAGAGAAAGTAGGGGTGTCCTTTTATAATTGAGGGGTGAGTCAATCTTGGAATTTCTTAAAATATTAAATTAATATAAATTATTTTTGATTTAAAAATGACTCAAAACTTATATTATTTAAAGATAATATGGTTATGAGTTGATATAATCCCATAAAATAAAATTTTAATCATTTTGGATTACATTTTTAGCCTTATATTTTAATTTTGACCCCCTTTAACCCTTTTGACAATTACCGTAATATTAATGTTTTCTACCATTTAAGTGTTAATAATGTTACTATAAAATGGAAAACAACCAATAAACGGAACATAGTTTATTTTTAAAACCATATCAAGTTTATCTTTTTGAATGTATGTTTTTTATTAATTTTATATCATTTAATAAAATATTATTTATTATAAAATTTTATTAATTTCATTTTTACACTATTCATTTAATTTAATTTAAATACATCAAGAAAAATGGAGAATTAGAATATAATGCTTTAAAACCACCATAATACATCATTTATATCTATAAAACTCATAGGATACATTAAATTATTCAAATTATATCACTTTTAATTGTTTTAAAATCATTTATTTTTTTATTAAATGGAGAAATACTATAGCGGAGTTGCATAAGAAATTAAGGTTATTATATAATTACTAAAACTTAAAAATAAATTTATATCCCAAATAAAATTTCAATAATATAAAAATATAAACTTATATTCATTCATAAATTAATTTTTTCCCTTTGTGGACACATAATAAATTTTAAAAACAAAGAGAGTGACATTTTGTAACTTTCTTTGATTTAAATACTATATAAGTAATTTTCATGGATAATTATATATTAGACTAATAACTTTAAAGGATAAGGTGATAAGGGTTGAGTTAATATAATTAAAAAATAATTAGGATGAAAAATTATGACCTTAACACTTAGTTTAACTTTTATTTACCCGATTTATCCTTTATCGAGGTGATAAATTTTACCACTATTACTATTCATATTGAACACAAATAAAAGGTCCCTATTTACCAAATTTGAACCCAATGATACTAATTATGTAATTAATTTTATATAATTCAATTCATATAAATTAAAAAAAATTAATTTTAATGTAAGTGTATAAAATGCGACGAAAACTAATTTTTTTAAAAAAAAAATTAAGCACAGAAATGGATTTATTATTACCATATGCATAATAAAAATATTAGATGAATGATAAAACATTTTATTGAATATATAATATATAAATTTCATTAAAATAATTCACCTATAGTGATAAATTTATTCTATTAGTGTAAAAATTCAATGAAAACATACAAACATTTTTTTAGAAAAAACATATGCTTTATTTTCAAATGATTTTTATTTTCATTTATAATTAACCGATAACTAATGAATTAATTTCATACATGTTTAAAGAATAAATTTTCATAATTTGGTTAATCCCATTTATACCCAACAATCCAATGGCTAGGTGATAATAATATTTTAATAGTATACCCTAGTTCGTCTAAACTCGCTATTGTGTGTAACATAATATATCAAAGAAATTAAATTTATTTGAAAAAATATATTTCTTAGAATATAAAGGTGTTAAATTATATCCAACTTAAAATATTTTATCCCTAAAGAATATATTACTCTGATACAAACAACTATGGATAGTTTTGCCTCATTATATCTGTAGGTTCCCATGTAGCTTCCTCGAATTGGTGATTTCACCACAAAACATTAAACGTGTGAGTGATTTTATTTTGTAGCATTTTCTCTCAATGATATATAATCTCCATTGTTTGTTCCTCATAATAAAAATATTTCTATAGTGTTATAACGTTCAATTTGAGTATATGTGAAGTATTAGGTATCCACTTCCTTAGGAGTGATATATGGAACACATTAAGAACTTGAGAGAGATTTGGTGGGAGTACTAATCAATAAGCTATCATACCTTATGAATTTTAAAAGGACTAATATAACTAGGGATTAAATTTCCCTTATTTCCAAATATCAACACCCTCTTTTAGGGATATATTCATAGGAATACCTTGTCACCAACTTCAAACTCTAAATCTTTCAAATGATTTTCAGCACAACTTTTTTGTCAACTCTGAGATTCTATTATTTTCTATTGAATGGCTATAAAATTTTCTGAATTATACTTATCTAGATTAGGTCCAAATAGATTTATTTCTTTAACTTAATTCTAGTACATTGAAGTTTTACATTTCCTAATATAAGGGGATTCATAAGGATCAATGCGAATGCTGGAGTGAAATCTATTGTTATAAGAAAATTTCACCAGAGGAAAGTGATGATCCCAACTACCTTTGAAATCCATAGATCAAGATCTCGTTATGTATTCTAGATTTTTAATGGTTCTCTGTGAATTTCCATTTATATGAGGATGTTAATAATTTCTGAAACTTAACTATGTATGCAGATCCTACTGAATAATTATCCAAAATTTTTGAGGTAAACCTCAGATCCTGATCAGATACAACTGATAATGGTACACTATGAAATCTTACCACTTTATTAATATATAATCAGGTAAGTTGATCTACAGAGAAATATAACCTAATGGAAATAAAGTGTACCAAATTTTTAAGGTGATTGACTATAAATCATATATAATTACTCCCTTTAGATGTTTTTTAGAGTCCAATAACAAAATCCATGGTAATGTTTTCCAATTTAAATTTTGGTATGGGTAATGGTTATAACATCCCCTTAAAATTCAATCCCTCATCCTTAACTTGTTGAAATACCAAGTATTAGGAAACATACTCTACAATATCTCTCTTCATTCCATCCCACCAAAAAATAATCTTTCAAATTTCTATACATATTAATACTTCTAGAATTAATAGAGAATTAAAAACTATGATCTTCATCTGAGAACTCATTCTTCAAATATGGTACCAAAGGGACACATAAATGGTTCCAAAACCTTATTTTTCCATCACAATCAAGGTTTAACTTAGGAAAATTCCTCACATTATTTTTTACCTCTACATCTTCCTTCTATGACTCTTTAATATTTACTTGGTTAGATGGTTAAACACTCATTTAATAAAGATAATATTTCTACCCGTACTTCAAGATTTCAAGATCCATCCTTTTTAAGTCCATAAATATTGGATCTTTTTTATCCTTATCATAGATAAGATAACATGATACTTTTGACTTATAGTATCTACCACCTATTCAATTTCTCAGGTTGAAAATGTATTGAGTAGTCATAATATTTAATTATCTCCAAACATCTTATTTGGTTCATGTACATCTCTTTTTGAGTGAAAATATAATTTAAACTTTTATGATAAGTATATATGTCACACCTTTATCCATAGAGATAATTCCTCCATATCTTTAATGAAAAAATTACTATAGCTAACTCTAAATAATGAGTTGGGTAATTTTTCTCACGGACCTTCAATTGTCATGGGCCATAAGCTATAACCATATCGTTCTGCATGAGGATTCATCCCAATCCCTTATTTTATGCATCTCTATAGATTAAAAAACCTTTCCCATTTTAGGGTGGTGTATGTACAGGTTCACTGACAAGACTTCTCTTAATTTATTTAAAACATTCCTCACATTCATCTGTACAAAGGAAATTAAATCCCTTTTGGGTTAACATGGTGAGTGGATTCAAAATCGATGAAAAATTATTCAAAAAGTTCCAATAACAATACAAAAAATATATTAAATTTTGGTGGTTTATAAAACCAATGTTAAATGAAAAATTGTATTCTCTATCAATGTTTTAGTAATAATTTGTAAAAAAAAAGTATTTAGCAACTGTTTTTAAGAAACTATTGATATATTTAAAAAAAACCCATCACCCTCACCCCTCCCTCTTGGACTCCTCACCCTTTCTATGCCACCTATTGACCTCCCCCTCACTTCTAATTGACAGTCACCCTTACCCCTGCTCGACGTTGGATCTTAGCCTCACACTTTATACTACTCATCATTGGTCTCCTCACAATCTTCCCCTCAGAGGTGTTCAATGATGTAATCCCTCTCAGCCACCCCTCAACATCACTCAAAACCGGAATGGATTCCCATTTAGACTTGATGCCAGACCCCCCTCTATAATTCCCTCTTTTCCTCTATTCCACCAGTCCCTCACCATGATTTGGGGTGAGGTTTATCAGATTCTTTTTTCCTAAATAATAATTAGTTGATTATGTGCTCTATTTTAAGGTATAATTATTAAATATAGTTAGGTTTAATAATCTACCTATTCTAATTCTCCTTTAATTCTTCTAGTTTAGCAGATATCTAAGTTCTTTTTGTTTTAAGGGTAGTTTTATATTGATTATTACTTTTTGTAACTAAATATATATTTATTTTTATATATAATAATATAATTATATTTTATATTTGATAGTGTAGGAAGTGAAGTTCCTATAGATAAAAGTTTTATTACATTACTCTGGAACACCTCTCAGTGTGTTACGAGTTTGAATAGGTTTTTTTATTTTTCATTTAAAAATTGATTTGTGGATAGAAGAATCAAATTTCCATTTCCTAATTGAAAATTTAGATAATTTCGGAAGAGTGGTGATGTATTTGAGCACTTGATATTGAAATAATTTCCTTCTTATTATATATATTGTATTTGACAGGGAGAATCAAACGTTATAGAAAATTCAAGTAGTTTTGTATACAATAAAAATGAACAAGGTGATAGCATATAATGAAATTAAAATTTTGATAAATGATTCTTTCAGCATAGTGGAGAAACACCTTAAAAAAATTTAAAAGATCAATTGATTTAGTTGTTGATGTTGTGGATATTAATGATGTTTTCAGAACTACATGACAACCTGATCAAGATGATGACATATTAATGGATGCTGATGAGGAAACCAAATAGATGTAAATTAGGAATTATATGAAGGAAGTGTCAAATATTAAAAATTTTCTTTTATACTAAAGGTATACCACGTCAAATGTTTATATATAATTAAAAATAATTAAATTTATATGATATTAGGATTTTTGTGTGATTCATTTACTGAAGCTAAGATCCCTGTGTCATTTTATGAGATGAAGAAGATTATTAAAAATCATAGACTCAATTATATGAAGATACATGCATGTACCAATTATTATATGCTTTATTGGAAAGAATATTTTAATTGAGAAATGTGAAAAATATTCTCTACTTATAGATAGAAATAAAAATAATAATAATGTCAATTTGAATTTGTGTACTACCCCAAAGAAACAAAATAAGAAAATTTCTGTGAAGGTTTTACATTAATTTCCATTAAAACCATGGTTGAAAAATATTTTTATGTCATCTAAAACCACTGATCATATTAAGTGGAATTATTTTTATAATAATAAGTTTGAGTTCATATGACATCGAAGAGATTCAAAATCCTGGAAGACCTTCAATTCATTACACCTAGATTTTTCTTTTGATCCTAGTAATGTATGTTTGGGATTGACGTATGATGGATTCAATCCTATTGGGACTTTAATTTGAAGTTACAACATTTTCCAAGTTGTTTTAATCCATTATAGTTTACCTCTATGGATTTGTATTCAACAAAATTCATTTATCATATCAATAATTATTACTAGAAATCAAGTGCCTAGAAATTAAATTTATGTCTGCTTTTGGCCTCTTGTTCAATAATTACAAGAGTTATGGAATGATGTTTTAGAAATATACGATTAATCTACCACTCAAATATTCAAAATGCATGTTTCCCTTATGTGTACCATTAGTTACTTTTCAAGACTTGGAAATTTTTCCTGTTGGAACATAGGCACTAGTTTGGAATGTCGAGTTTTTAACTTTGATTTTGAGTCTTAATGGATAACTTATAAAAGAAAGTAGTGTTGCATGTGTCATCATCTCTTCCTTGATAAATCTCATATATTTTAGTTTAACAATTCACATTTTAATATAAAAAAATGATTTGAGTATTCTAATAAAATTATTATCTAGATCATAGATCTTAACACAATTATCAAATATTAGTATAGATTTTGGAAAATATTTTCAACTGAATGAAAGTGGAAAAGAAGTTATAACACTATCAATTATAATTGGAACAAAAAATTGAAGAAAAATAGTATATTTTTTAAACTTCCATATTGGTAATTTCATTTTTTATGACATAATCTTGATGTTATGAACATTGAGAAGAATTCGTGTGATGATGTGTTGTCTACATTTTTTATTGAGTAGGGAAAATCAAATTACCATTTAAATGCTTATAATGAATTAGATTAAATGAATATCAAATGTGATCGATGACTAAATGATAATAAGAAGTATCCATTTTCTATATTTGCAATGAAAAACCATCAGAAAGATGCTTTTGATTTGAATATTAAAAAATGTGAAAGTTAATGATGGATATTCCAATAATATTTCAAGATGTTTTGATTTAAATCATCATTAAATATAAGGATTAAAGAGTCATGACTCACATGTACTGATGGAATATTTTCTACCTTTGGAAATTCATAATTTGTTGTCTCATAAAAAAATTTCCACTTTAATCGACGTTTTCACATTCTTGACACAAATTTTTGAGAATACATTAAACCCCAATGAATTGGATAAAATTAAGGAAAAAATTATATGGACTCTATGTCATTTGAATATGTTATCCCCCCATTATTTTCACTACGATTATTCATCTGAAAATTTTTTTTTTCTGAAGAATCATAAATTGGAGGGCCTGTAAATTATCGATGGATGTATCCCATAGAGTGGTATTTTATTTTAAAATTATTTTCATCAAAAAATTATAAATATATTAGTTAATATTTAAAAAAATTATTTATTAATTTATTACCTTTTATCATTATATATCATCTTCATTTTATGTTTTATGTGAAATGTAAATCTCATCCTGATGGTTCTATTGCAGAAGGTTACCTTTCTGTAGAGTGTTAAAACTTTTATTCAAGGTATTTGGATTTGATAGAGAAATGATTCAATTGATTAGGATGTGCTGATGATAGTACACGTGAATTGTGGGTTGATAACGAATCATCAATATTTCCGAATTTAGGTTAAGAAGTTGGAAAAATCTATTTATTTTTATTGATTGATATACAGTTAATACAAACACACAAATATGTGATATTCAATAATGATATTGTTGATACCTATGTCAAAGAATTAAACAAACAAATGAAAATATTCCTTAGGAGAAAAATTCTTAATGAGACAAAGATAATAAAAGTTGTTACTAATGAAATTTTTGAATGGTTTTCATGCTGTGTATGTTATTAATCTAATACGTAGTTTGAATATATTGAAATTTATCTATATTATGCAGCAATTTTTTTTATATCAACTTCTATAGGGAATTAATGATGATAATCAATATAAACTATTTGAGGGTTTGAAGTTTTTAGCTTAAGGTACTTTAAGGCATGAAAGGAGATTTAATGATTACAATATTAGCGATTTCAAGGTTCATACTTTTGATTGCAAAGAAGGTTTAATAATTGAAAACAATGGTATATTCATAGTTTTAGATCAAGGTTACTATAAAAATTTGGTTGATATTATCTATTTAAATTGTGATGGGAAATTTTCTGTTGTGTTATTTAAATGTGACTGGGTAAATATTAACAGGGGTATAAGGAAATATTAATTATAATTTACTTATGTCCATTTCTCTCAATTTATTGATACTAGTGAGTGGGAAGCACATGATCCATATATTATGGATTTCTAATAATAATAGTATATTTTTTTTATAATATAGTGGATGTTAAGTTGAGTATTGTTGTGCACATGAAACCGAAAGAAATTTATGATATGGGAGATGAAGTTGAAGTAATCTATGATAGTGAACCCCATGATAAAAATAGAAAGAGTAATATATACCTGAAAATATTGAAAATTTCAGTCTTGAGAGAGAGAGAGATAAAGAAGAAGAACATAGAATATAAGAATAAATAATGTTAAAAATGTAACTTGATAAAACATGACCAACCAGAAATAGAATTTATAATTTTTTTTATATTAATAAATGAAATGAATGGTTTTTGACATTAAAAAATGGAATATTTTTTTATTTTATATTAATAAATTCAAGGAATATTTTTTTATAGGTATGATGAACTAGAAGAGGTTTAGTGTTAGTAACCTCTCTACATCACAAGGTTTTCATTCTCCTTATACAAAAAAAGTAAAATTCATGACATACATTTCACAATTTATTGATACCATTTAATCTTATCCTAATACACTTTCATCTGAACGTATGAATTATACTAATAATTTTTAGGTTTTAGACATGATATAGAATGATCGGTACATTTCATTACTTAACACTTATTTTCTTCAATTTAGTTGTTATTTTTTTATTCAGTAAAATTTCTAATTCAAATGAATTTAAATATTTCATTAGTATCTCGCATAAAAATAGGCATTCAATTATTTTAATAATCCAAATTATAATATTGTTCTAATTCCTTAAATTCTATAGGATAAATAAATGTTGTGATCAAAACAAGTGGTACATGTGCTAGTGGTTCCAAAGATAATGATTTTTCTAGAGCACCATTTCTATTATTAGAAGTCTAATGAATTTTTATAACATTCAATTCTTTTTCATTTATATACAAATTTTTATTTAGGATTATTTTTAGAGGATTTTAAATTGAAATAAGTTAAGTAAATTATTTTTAGGTTTGAAAGACACTACTGAGTTGACGTTTATACTTTCTACCATATTTGAGAAAATGATTATAATGAATAAGATGTTTTTGATTTGGTGTGTGTTTAGTTTTAAGATAATTTAAGGAATGTTGGTCGTTGAACATTTAAATTAATCAATTAAATCAAATTCTATCTGAGTATATAAATGTCATGTTTTTGAATAGATTTTGGACAGTAATATAATTATTATTATGGTTATAAGTACTGGTTGAGATGATACTATAATGTGAAACTGATGCGGAAAGGTTGACTTATTGTTTGAACATATTCATGTATCTTCTATCTCAATTGAGGATACTGTATGTTATGACAATTCTAGGAATGCACATGACTACTAATTAATCATTTCATTATTATACCATTAATTAAAGAGAATTTATATCAAATCATATATCATTTGAATTGTATTTAATTTACTATTCATTTAATGTTGTCTTTAATGATGTATGGTTAACTACTATAAATGAAGGTACTAGTGGTAGGAAGTGGGGAAGGAGGTAATGGGTAGCAACATGAATGAGTAATGGTGGGTGAGAAACATACATCTTAGTAGAGTAGTCAAGGCTTGTGTTTGTGTTGTTATTTTGTGAAACATGAAATTTTGTAAACTATAATTTAATTTATATTGTATTATATGAAATGGAATGTTTATTGATAAATAAATGTTATTATTTGTGTTATATTTTATTAATTAAAATTTTTTGTATATATTATTTTTATATTGGATTTTGGTGGATTGAACAATATTTTCATTTTTTTTAAATCACATAACTTGTGGGGGTTTTAACCACCTTTAATGGTTTAGAAGTAGTTTTAAACACCGTGAATAAACTAATGGAACTTTAAAAAAATTTCAAATATGGTAAATTTATATATTTAGAAACAGTTTTAACTACTAGTAAATATTTATTCTATAGAAAACCTGCCAATAATTAATAACACTACCAAAAAATTTCATACTAGAAAAACCGCTGCTAATTTAAAAAATATTTCACAAAAATTTTTGGATATAAGAAAAAAATGAAACCATAATGAAAAATAAAAAACTTTCATTACATATTTAATGATTGTATATTTCATGGTGGTTTATATAAACAACCATTAAACCTTTTATAAGTAGTTAAAACTTTCTCTAAATCCAAAAAAATTACTATTATATTATGTTTTTCCTGCAGTGTAATATCTATTCAAACCATGAAAACTATGAATATCAGTCACAATGGTTCGTTTAGGACAATGTTAAATAACTTTTTTATTTAGATAGTCTACTAATATACCATAACATTTGATTATAAGAACCAAGAATGAAACTCTCCAAAGACAAAATTCACACTTGGTAAATTTTTTATAAAGATTCTCCTTCCTCAAGGTATTTAGCACAATACTTAAGTGATATTCATTATCTCACTTTATATTTGAATATATGAGAATTTAATATATAAATACTACCAAAATATAATCAAGTTATTCTCTAATGACTCTATTCATTAAATCCATTAAGATAACAGGGGCATTGGAAAGACCAAATGACATCATTATAAATTTACAGTGTCTATACCTTTTAATGAATGATATCTTGGGTATATGCACCTTATTAACCCTCAATTGATGATATCTAGAATGAAGATCAATCTTAGAAAAGTATTTAAATTTTCATAGTTGATCAAACAAGTCATCAATATGGGTTATAGGATACCTATTCTTGATAGTGATATTGACAAGTTATTGATAATCAATGTAGAGTCACATTTATCCATCCTTCTTCTTAAAAAAAAATAGGTTCACCCCAAGGTGATGTAATTGGATTTATTAATCACTTTTTAAGATTATACCAGATTTTATCCTTCAATTATTGTAACTCAATTGATCCCAATCTATTTAGATTATTGGGAATTGGTGCAACACCGGGTATGAATTCTACTGAAAAAAGGGATTTGGAGGAAAATTCAATAAATATCAATGTAAAAACCTATAAATTCCATGGATTTTTTTTCTTAAATACATGGGATTTTTACAAGTTCGTGAAAATTTATGGTGCTTGATTCTGAGGCCCGATGTGACCGGAATCAATTTATGAAGTTTTGTTCAGGTACGTTCAGTAAATGTACGAGCGAGATTTTATAACTTTTGAACCGGTGCTCGGAACTGAAATCTAAGGGCACCGTTGAACTCGCAGCGTCAGTATTCTCTTAAGAAGACTTTCACTTTGATGGCAGTGGGTCGAGTTTATAAGTTAGTTTTTGGGTTTTTATGATTAAATTAAATTAAGATAAAGTGGAGGATTTATTTTTATTTCTTTTTGGTTAAAACCTCCAAGAGGAGGTTAGAGGTGGGGGACACCATACCATAACCTCCCATGAGAGTTTATGGTGGTGGGACCCACCCTAACATAACCTCCATTGGGAGGATAATTTTAGTGGGGACCACCCAGGCTTGTAACCCCTTGGAACCCCCCATTAAAGGTGGAGAAACTCTTAAACTCCCTTTTATTTAATTTTTTCCAACCCTCTTTACTTAATTGAGCCAACTCCACCCCATTAATTAAATGAGTTGTCTCATTTAATTAAACACCACAATTTGAATTGTTGTGCCAATAATTAATAGACAACGCTTTCTTTTATTATTTTTCTCTTGGAATTTTGGTGGAGCTTGGGAGAAGAGAGAACTCTCTCCAACGAAGACCGCTCTTCAAAGAAGAATGCTCTTCCGGTGAATAACACTTTCCCGATGAAGAACGTCGACAAGGGACACCTTAGACTACGAAGAACGACCCCCCCAACCTTCTTCCTCAGAATCCTTCGATGTGGGACATGTTCGTCTACCACGGATCGACGACCATCTTTCCGCGACGTCAACGAACGACGACTGGCAAATCAAAGGTAGGGGGTTTACTTTGAGTAATATACCTTTTCTTTTTCTCAGCTTCGGTTGGAATGAAAATGTTGTGGATATTTAAAATAACAATTGAAAATCATCTTCTTACTTCTTGATGAGACGATTTTTACCAACCTAAACGCAGAGGGTGTGGGCCAAACCAATATGGCCCGACCCCTCTGCCGATCTTGTTTATGATGAACCTCGACATGATGATGAGGCGACGGAACGACAAAGGCAGCGACGAAGGCCGCGCTACACGCGGCCTCCATGAATCGCACAGCCCCGCGACGCACCGACGCTTCCGGCCGAACACCGCCGGCCCGAGCGGCGCCCGACCCGCCTGCTCGTGGCCTCCCGGTGCCCTGCCTGGTGCGCGGCCCGCCTACTCGCACCTCCTGAAGGCCTGCCCAGCATGTGGCCCGCCTGCCCACGACCTACCTGGCACCCTGCCGGTGCCCCCGCGGCCTGCCCGACCCCTGCCGTGCCCTGCCCTGTGCTCCTTCACCCTGCTTGGCGCTCTGCCGACACCCCCACGGCCTTCCCGGCCCCGGCCGCGCCCTACCGGGCGCCCTGCCGGCGCCCCCGCAGCCTACCCGGCGCCCCCGCGGCCTGCCCGGCCCCTGCTGCGCTCTACCCGGCGCACCCGCGGCCTGCCCATCGTCTAGCCGGCCTGCCGCACCCCACACGCTTTTCCCGCGACGTGCCCGTACTCTGCGCGGCCTACCCGCTGGCCTACCGATCGACCCCAACCTCCCGGGATGAGTCGCCGGATCTGCGCCCCTCACGGTACTGGCCGAACCGGCCCCAACCTTTGGGCTGAGTCGCCTATAAGGTGACCTCGAGGCCGAACCGCCCTCGTAGTCCGCTCGGCTAGGCCTAGTGGACTGGGCCAAAATTAGCGGGGCTGACTGGGTCGACCTAGACCAGGTCGGCCCAGTCTAGGTTGGGCCAAGATGGTCCGACCGAGTCGGATTGGGCCCAGGCCCATTACTGACCCCTTTAACTTCTTGGTCCATATCTTTGGCACCAGACGTCCATTTGAAGAACCATCAGAGGCACCGATATTCTTGGAGTGAATCCGTCCCTTTGATAATACCCCACTGGAGTTCGTGGTATAGTTCAGATATGGTTAGGTTGGATCATACACGAATCCAAACGGGCCCCCAAAACAAAAAGGCTAATAACTAATAGACCGAGCATCTGATTGACGCACCGTCTATTGCATTGAGACCCCTATGACATGGCAGACCTTTGAGATACTTCTTCGTGAGACATGGTGGCAGTTGATGTGTCAACACTTGGCTTGAGGAGAGAACCCTTCCGAAATCAAGCATACTTTGTGGAAACCCTGCTGCTGGCTCCGCTCTGACGACTGTTCCTAGATCCTATGTGGGTCTGATAGTTCTGACTTCTTTTCCTATATCCTGTTTAGGTCCGTCAGAATAGTTGGTCAGGGATCTTGTGTGGGTCTGACAGCTTAGTTGGTTCTGGATCCTGTGTGGGTCCGATAGCTCCGACTACTATTCGTGGATCGTGTGTGGGTCTGACAGTTCCAACTGTTGGTCCTAGATCCTGTGTGGGTCTGACAGCTTAGACGAATCAATGACTACATCTGATCATCACTATCACTCTTCAAAAGTTGTATACCTGTGTGAGCTGAGTCAGCAACTCTTTTGTTTCCTCGTGAACGAGATGGATTAATTTATAACTTAGGTATATGTATGGGCATATACATAAGTGGGGATATCTGTAAGTTTCATACATTTTGGTTTATCCTTGTTGGATTTTGTGAGACCATGAGAGTCTTGGGGTCCCTATTGAGTATTGTTATACTCACCCCTGCACGGGCTATGCCCGCACCTCGTTGTGTTGGATGCAGATGACGTACAACGTTGACGGAGGCTGAGACCGCCAGGACTGGACGGTACCCAGAGGTGGACCTTACGAAGAGACAATACACGGAGGAGTATGATGGATGTGGAGTGATGAAGAGTCTATCTGTACCTACCCTTCAGGTAGTATCTGTGGTGGATGATCCAGGAGCTGCTTTCACCATTCAGTTGTTTTTCTCTTTTTCAGTTGTACTTGTACTTTACAGTTGATCTTGTATTTCTGGACCCTTTTTACTTTCCAACACTCTTTTGTATAAAGTTTTTACTTAGTGTTTGCTTCCAATTGTACTCTGATTGTGCGTGTTTACAATTTATAAAGGCAATGCCTTCCCAGTTTAGGGATTTTATGCCTTTGGTGCTAGTCCCCAGCCCCTGGCCTATGGAAGGCGGGCTTGTGGTAGTCACCGCACGGGCCCCGGGGGACGGGTCGTGACAATAAAAAAAGGTATTTGGAGGAAAATTCAGTGGAAGACCATAAATATAATTTGGAAATACATAAATAAACTCAAACACAATTGGAATATCTCATATGTTGAGTTTCTACCCAACCACATGCAATAAACACCCATTTTGAATAGGAATAATGTCATATACGATTGATGCAATTTCCATTGAAAGTTTATTTTTTTCATCACATTAATAGATGATCATAGTTTGGTTTGGAATATCAAATGTAATATCCCTTCTAAGGTAATTTATGAGGTATTTATATAAATAATGAAAATCCTTGACCAAAATAACATCAAATTCAACTAACGGAATAATAATAATATGTTTAAGAAGCACATTACCATAAAAATCAACTAATGAAGAATCATAGACTTGGGATGAGAACATAACACCATTAGGGAGTTTTACTGCTAAATGAACATTTAATTTTTATGGCGGTACTGTGATACCCTTAAAAAATTATTTAGATATAAAATAGTTGGTAGATCTAGAATTAAATAATACATTAGCAGTCCTAGAGCATATGGTAAGTGTACCTTTCACCACATTGTTATTGTACCCCTCATCATAAATAGTGATCACATGTGATTTCCTTTCATCCATGGGATTAAGAGGGTTTTGATGTTTATTATCATCATTAAACTTTATATTTGGGCACTGGTTATCATAATGCCAATACTCCTTGAATTTAAAACACTGGAGTGTGGGTGGTGCATTCTATGGTGCTTTCTCTCTATTTTAATCATTAGCTAAATTCTTACCATAATTTTGGTATTCAATTTACTAATGACCTTCCTTTCCATACTTAAAACATTTACCAGTTCCCTTAATAAAATTTCCCCTATGTTTCCTTCCACATTTTGAGCATAAAGGAAAGATCATCTTTGTCTCTATATGTTTTTTTATAATTTTTATTGAATTCCATTTTTATTTTCTTTATAAAACCATGATATTGATGGGTAACTTCAATATTTATCACCACATTGATAACACATATAATTATTTATTCATATCTATTGAATATCGATATGGAAAATTCTCTTTGGATACTTATTTTTAATCTAATGAAGAATCAATAAAACTTACTTTCATGTTGGATGAAAATACCAGAAACATACCTCATTTATTTTTAAAAATTTTCCTCATAGGTACTAACATATTCAACATCCTTCTGTGTCAAATCATGGAATTCCTTCTTTTTTTTGTAATAATAATATGAAGAAAATACTTATTGAGAAATAAGATCTTAAACTTATTCAACTCTATAGAATAAATTTATTCCTATTTCTTCACGATCTTGATAAGATTCCACCATTGATCTGCATCTCCTTACAAATGAAAAACAACCAGAACAACATTTTCATGTTCCAAACAATAGAGAATGAAAAATATATTTTTAGTGGTACATATCCATTTCTCAGTGATCAGTGGTTCAGTGGACCCACTAAAATAAGTTGGGAGTTGACTTATGAAGGAATCAATATATTTTAGTTCCCTCCTTTTCTCATTTGGAGTCTCATCTTGGTTCATAGATTGAGAACGTTTTGTGATTATAACAATGATATTTTTCATTCTAACTCCTATAATATTCATTTTTATGAGGAAAATCATTTCATTATGCATCACATTCACTATTAACATGATTCCTTCAAGTTACAACCATTGACTAAAACCAAAATTCTAGTGTGAGAAACAATAATCATATTGGGAAATTACATAATCATGAAAAATCATTTATAGTATATTTAAATCATGAAATATTCTTCTATGAAAACATAGGTTTAAACTTGGTCATTCATGATCATTACAAAAAATTATGGATTTTATCATATAATCAGACTTATATCTAGCGTTATCACTAAATTTTTATCATCCAACTTCCCAAAGGTTAACTAGAACCTTTCTCAGATACTAACTATAGAAATCCAAACTTTTCATACATAGATTTTACATCTAATTCGATTAATACTCTTTACATAGCATGATGATCCACACTAGAATCATATTGGTATAGTATCTTTAGAAACTTGAAAACATAAACAACTCTTTCATAATAGTAATATATTTTCTCCCACTTATATCTTCATAAATATCAACCTTCTTAGATATATAATACATCAATCATTTCTTCATAACCCGAGAAAGGAAATATGGCGTGTGCTTCATCCCCTAGTGAATGTTCTCAGACCTCATTCTCACTGGATCATCGGTACTGGTGACATATCCTTTTGGCATGACAACTGGTGTGGGGAGTCCCTTGGTTTCCCGGGATGCCCTGTTACCAATATTTCCTTCTAGGAGGCCAGAAACTTCCCTTCTTTCATTGGTGCTATCCTTAACAAGAACCAGGAGGAGATGTTTAACCTCATTGATCTGTCCTCGGCCCCTGATCGGTGTTTATTCACCCCTTCGCCGTCTGGTAATTTCACCTCCAAAGATTATCGTTGGGTTTCTGCCATGCAGACAGTGGAGGTCCCTTGGACTGACACACTATGGGATAACTCCATTCCCACTAAATTTAATTTCCTTTCTTGGAGAACCCGACATAGAGGACTTCCTACAAATGAGAATATCAGAAGATGCGGGGTGAGTATGGCTTCTAAGTGTGTTTTTTGTAAGCGGCATAAGGAGGAGACCTCGGAACACTTGTTTTTTGATAGCGACTGGGTGCGCGAGGTTTGGTCCTTCTGTGGTGATTTCACGGGTTTTGATATTCCAGCCATGGTAGATCAACCCTTCCTTAATCGCTGGTTTCATGGTTCGGGTGATGCGGGCCCAGAGAGAAGAGCGCGTACTCTGGTGTTTAACGCTGGTTGTTGGAGTTTGTGGCATGCTCGTAACATGTTTTTTCATGAAGGCATATCCTCCTCATCTCGCTCCATAATCTTCCGAGTTAGGAACCTGCTTCTGGATATGGTTGTTGTGCTCAGTTCCTGGAGGGAGGCACCCACTCTGCAGCTCCTTCTTCCCTCGGTTCATCATCCTCCTCCGGCCCCTGCTCCGAGTACTGGTCACTGGGTCCGCTGGCTTCCCCCAAATCACGGATTCAATCTTAACACTGATGGCTCCTGTCTTGTGGGTGACATCAGAGGAGGGGGACTCATTCGTGATCATAATGGTTCAGTATTGTTTGCTTTCTCCATTCGGTTGGGCCCGGGCACTCCGCTCCTTGCAGAGGCGAAGAGTATGATGGTTGGCCTCCAGGAATGAATCAAAAGGGAGTGGTTCTAGCGGAAGTGGAAACATATTTCCTGATACTCTCAAATGGCATTCAGGGAATCAGGAGAGTTCTTTGGTCTATCGAGTACATTACCTGGAGGTGTCGGGGTCTCTTGCGTACTATAACTAGAGTTTCTCGTACCTGGAGGGAGGGCAATAAAGCTGCGGACTACCTGGCTTCTATAGTCTCACCAGGCCTGGAGGACATTTTCTTTCATACCTCTCTCAGTATGAAAGCAACAGGGATTAACATCATCAGAAGGGATGCTCTCAGCCTCCATTACTTCAGGCCCCCGTAGCCTCTGTTTTTCTTTCTTTTATCCTTTATCTTTTTGCTTTTATCTTGTCTGATTCTTTTCTCTTTTTTTTCTTTTTTTTCTCTCTCTTTGTGCGGATGCTTTTGTCCTTGCCTTTTTTGACAAATTTTTTTTAAAATAGAATGGAATGGAATGGAGAAAGGAAACATAAGAGAGGGTGATATTTGATGCATAGTAAGGGTAAAAAGGGATATATCAATGATCATATAAGTATAACATAAGGAAAATAGTAGAGAACCTGAGATTAATATTTGAGAATTGTACCCTATATATCATTGATCATAATATTGAGTCATGGAATAAATCTTATCAGTTTATAAGGAATGAATGATAAAGGAATAAAAGAACATAAGCCATGAGAGAATAATATTGGATAATACATGTAATTTTGGAATAAAAATAAGAATATAAAATAATTTACATAACAGTAAAGGAACTTTTACAAGAATATCATAGTGGAATGAGTTATCTCCCAAAACCATTGTAGTGGTCAAGGTTCACTCCCAAGACTAACATAGTGGAAAAATCCCTGTGCTAAACTAGGTTAAATTCCCATTCTAGTCTTGTTTTATCTCATAATAAATCAATCATTACCTAATAAATTGGAGGGATATATAGATAGTTCCTATCACATAATAAAAATCATATATATGTGTTCCAAAATATTATAAACCATTCATCGTATCAGAACCTATGAAAATAAATGGGTTTCATAAACATTTCATCATAGCATAACTCATGTAAAAGGAAAAGTTTTCATAAATGTCATTCCATCATAAAAATAAACCATATGAAGATAGAATAAGGAAGGTATCTTTGGATCCTATTTCTAATAAAGTATAAGAAACATTTAAGGTTGTTGTTATTGATGGATCAAAATATCATTAAAACATTTTGGAGGAAAATAACCTTTCCATTTTGATATCAATTCTTCAAAATATAAAAAATTCCAAAATATTATGGAAAACAATTTATTTGAAAATCACCATGTGAACATTAAAAGGAATATTAAAAACATTTATCATTCATAATAGTGGAAAATTCTATTCATTCTATATAATTTTAAAAATAAATTCCTTCCATACTTTTATAGGATAAGTAAAAAATTACCTCATTTGGATAAAGACAAGGAGATTCATTTCAAACCATTATTTAAAAAGTAAAAAAATGGGTAAAAATTACTTTAAAATAATAATATTAAAATATTAAAAACCTTATTTTAATCATTTTTAGAAATCATGGATATGAAAGAAAAAGATTTTTCAACTATAGAGAGAAATTCAATCGATTTTCCTTAAAAATATATTTTCATTATCTTTAATACATAAGGCATGGAAAATGAAATTAAAATATATATTTTCAATAAATAAATAGAGTATATGAAAATTCATGTGTATCTAGATAGTTTTATCATAATATTTCATCATTATAACTTAATCAAAAATAATCTTGATAAATAATGAGATTGTAACAAAAAACCCTTTACCTCATATACAAATTCCTTCATATGTTTTAGAACCTATTATACAATAAATATAGGTTTATTATTTATATTATTTTATATCCATACTAATATAAACCACATATTATTTACTTTTAACATTTTATCACTCATTTATCGATAGTTATTTATTAAAATCACTATTATGAGTGATAATTTCTTTATTTTTTCATGTAAGTTTTGGTTTGGTAGTTTCGACCCTTATAATTTGGTCATAGTTCCATAATCTCCATAATTTCAATAACAAAATAAATATCATATATATTCATTATATATATATATTTATATTCATACATAAAATTTTGGGATAGAAAAATGAATTACACTATTCATGTAGATGGTAAGTTGTATGTACAGACAAACAATGTTTTCATTTTTTGAAGGATGGAATAAAATAAAGGAAAATATTAATTCAACTTTCAATGATCATTATTATATCATATATATCATATATATTAATAAAATATATCCTCATTACCATCCAAATAAAATATAAATTAAAAAGAAATCACATCACTTCATGGAGGTGGTAGTCCACTAATACGTATGAGCGTTGTTATCGTTGCCCAAAGGATTGGATGGTAAGAAGGTAGACATAATATTATCATTATAGAAGTATAATTGTGTCATAAATATAATATATAAATATTAAAACCATCATAATAACCATCCATAAAGTATAGAGGTAATAAAATAATTGTATCACTATGTGGAGACGGTATACCGTACGTATGCACAAGCGAAACTTTCACTTCTCATTTGATTGAAAGAGGGTGTATAATGGTGTTTTAAAAGATAATAATAACATTTTATTATATTTAATATACCATAGTTATTATTTTATAAAGATATAACATATTTTTATGTGGTAAAATTAAAATTTAAAAGAAAGTGATCGGTTAAGGCGATTACAACTTCTTTGAAATTACTTGTAACACCATGAAATTATAAAATAATAAAATTGAATTTCATAGAATGTATGAAACAAAAAAATAATATTAGAAAAGAATATTACAGACCAATACATTATAATATATTTATTTTATAATAAATTTAATTTCTTTGATTTCTTATGAAACACATAACACAAGGTTTAAAAGAAGCACAATACTTTATTAAAATATTATGTAAACATGACCATTATAAAATTGTCATTAAATTGGAGGTTATTAATAGTAATAAATAAATTATAAAAAATCTATAGTATAAATATGTTCATTAGTTATATATTTATTATAAACAAGAATAAGATCCATTTGAAAGTAAAGGACATATTTTCTAAAAAACTGTATTTTTTCTAAAAAACGATTTAATCACGCTTTGAACACATAATTTAAAATTAATTTTTACAATTTTAAAAAATTTATTTGATTTTTTTTAAATTTTTAAATAATATTATAAAAATTAAATGAGGGTGAGTTTTTTTGGATTTTTCTTAAATGTTTTATTTTTTATGAATAATGAAAAAGAGAATTTTAATTGAAACCTATACTTTTTTAAATAATTTATAATGTTAAATTTTATTATAAATTGGGTTTAAAGTAAAATTAGTTAAATTTTTTATCAATTAGTTTATTTGAGTAATTTTAATATTTAATTTTTATATAAAAACTTTGTAATCTTTTGAGCATTTTTGCTTTGAAAACCCGCTTTCTCGTCACGTTTGCAAAATTAATTTTAAATTAAAAATTTTAACTTATGTAAATGGAATTTAGGAAAATAGATTCCATATTTTTAATCAGAATAATTTATATTATTTAATAAGGTCAAACTATTTTTTACCATAATTAGTAGTGAAAACAATAAAAATTAATTAACGCGGTGAAGGTAAAAATGGATTTACCTGGGAGTTAAACTAAAATGATAAGGGTTAAAATGACCTAAAAACTTGTTTAAAATATATTTTAAATATATATTTATAACTTATACCTCATATTATATATAATGGTTCATTATTGTATCCTTGTGACATGAATAAAATGTAGGTGGAATTCATTCTTTTCAAAAATTATAAATCTGCCACTCACCTCACTTATAAAAGACCACCCATCTCCTATCATATTCAAACCTTAAAACCTCTTTGGTTCAACCAATAAATACCAAAATAACTTCAAAAGTTCCATAATATCATCCTATATGACTTATTTTGGCCATAAAGACACATAGTAAGGCTTTTGGTGCAGACCTAAAGAGGATACCAAAAGAAGCGATAACATTTTTCAAGGAGCGTTTTTATTTTATTTCTTCCTCGACCACATTAAATTATTATTAAAACATTATGATAAAATAAAATAATTACCTTAGACATTAGGATATGTTTTTTATGATAATCTAATTACCTAAAATCACCCCAATTATATCAAATTGGTTACAAAATCATCATTCATGTGTATGACGGACTACCGCCTCGCTAACCGATGTCATTTGTTTTTCCATTAACAACTCCCACAATTGGGTATGATGATGGATATAAAGTATATATATGATGTTTATAATTTAATAATAACTTTTTTTCACATTATATCATATATACCTTTTTTAATTTCCATTCATTATGGGATACGATAACATCGCTTATGTGTACGAAGGGCTACCGCCTCGCGAAGCGATGTGTTTAATCTTTCAATAATTCTTTAAATGTAATGTAAAAAGGATAGAGTTAATTAATATATGTGATATAAATGAAATAATAATTATATTCAATATATATTTATCATTATAAAAATATAATATATCATTTTATTTCTTACACTTAAAGATGACAACATCGTTCGTTTATGTGTGGACTACCACCATCATGAAGTGTTGTAACTATATTTTTATCATCATACCACATGGATGATATATATAAGTATAGTTAAAGAACTAATATGTTATTATGATCATTATGTAAAGGTATAATATTACTAACTTTTTTCCATAATGATTGTGGAAAAATGGAAACATTACTCATGCGTACGTATGACCTACCGTCTCAATAGATGTAACATACTTCATATCTCAAACCCCTATTTTATGATTGGTTTTAAAATTATAATTTATGTATAAATATGATAAATATTTCATTACTATTATTTTGGATATGATGGAACTATAAAACATACAAAATAACTAGAACTTTCATGAAATATCATGAATGATAAAACAAGACAATTAACACATGAAACAATAAGAACAATGAAATATTATTAATAAGAAGGTGATAAGATATTATAAAAGGATCATATAAGAAATTATAAATATTAATATGGTTCTATAATAAGATAATAACATGTTTAAGATCGCAATACAAGTTTTTAAAGCATGTTCAGCCAAAAGAAAACATGAGATAAGAGATTTCATCTCAATTTTATTTTATTGTGGAATATTATAATGTTATGAACCTAAATTATTTTATAAGGTGTATATACTTCCCCTTTTACATGTTATATGATGACTCATTAATAATTTATGGTATTTTAAGTTTGAATTGAAATTATTTCCTCCAAGGGGACTTGAATTGAAATTTACCAAGTGGTAAATAATTTCATAACTCAATTTCCTATCATTGTGTTATTTTACGTCTTTATTTTCATTGATATTTTATGATTATGTTTATAATAAGTTTTGATTATGTTGTATTTCCACTTGTTTTATTTGGATGTATAGTTGATGCACATAATCGATTCATTCATTAAATTTCACATCAACATTATGATCATTTTAATGGTTTATTTACCAATATAATTTTAATTTATATTGTTCATACTTGTAACATTTGAAGATTTTAAAATAAAAGACTATGTTTGATAACATACAAGATATGTAACTACAAGCTTAAAAAACAACGAAATCTTATTATTTAAATCTGACCATTATAACCAAGCAATTAAATAAGTGAGAATAAATAATATTAATGGAATTAGGAAATATCTAATGGTCATACTCATTGTTAATGTATTAATTAATTATTTTTAAATAACCACTCATGTTTTTAGTAATTCCATTTTATTTTTCCAAAAATACATTTTATTCAAAAAATAGGGTTTATTACATTTTATGAGTGGAAATTATAAATAATTTTTTGAAATTTTAGAAAATAAATTTCATAAAATAAATTTTATTTTTTAAATCATAATTTAAAGTTTTAATTTGGATGAAATTTTTGGATTTTTTTGGAAAATATTGGCTTTTCAGTGAGTTGTGAAAAATACTTTTTTTTTGTAAAAATATCATTTATTCTCAATAAATTAAACAATTTAAAAGTACTATTATTTTTTGAATTTTATTTAAAGTAACATAATTATTATATATTTATATTTGATCTAATTAAATGAATTTTAATTAACTTTATATTTAATTTTAGAAAAATTTTATATTTGGGTTTAAAAATGGGATTTTCTGAAAACTATTTTAAAGTACATAATGATTCTCATTTTCAATTAATTAAAATAATAAATAATTGGTAATGTTTTAAATTAAATTTATATATTATATATCATTAAATTTTAATTTAGTTTTATATAATGATTATTATTAGTCATAGAGTTAATATAAAATCATCTTTTTCTTGAAAAATACACTTCTTGAAAACATTATTTTCCGTTGCATCTATGGGTTTTGTTTTAAATATAAATTTTCAAATTATATAAATTTAATTTGGTAAAATAAATTCTATATTTGGAATCATAAGGTATAAATTATGAATTGAGGTCATTTTAATTTTTAGTCATAAAAAAGTAAACGTGGTAAAGAAAGATTTACTGTAGTATATGTAAAATAATTAAACGAGTTAAAGTTAAAAGATAAAATCTTAAAATATATAAAAGATAAAAATATAAATGGGTGTTCGATGTGTTTCTTAACCTTAACCATCATTTAAAAAATTAATTATCAATATAATTAATTGAAATTAGTGCCACCAAAATGTGTTTGAATTTAAATATAAAATATTCATTATTTAATCACTTTAAACCATGCCTCGTCAAGTATAAATAGCACTCATCACCACCCCCTTTCTCCTCATAATCCATGAATAATTTAAAATATCTGAAAAAACCTATCCTAACAACTCTAACCATGTTCAAGTGCTGATGAATTCACCCAAATACCAATTCCAAGTTCTTTAAGGGATCCTTTAAGGAGATGCTATTCAAGAGGCAACATTCTCAGATCACCTCTCTTAACTTCTTTTCTTGTTCTACCTTATCCTCACCAAATTAACACACAAAGTCAAAATAAATCCATAATAATGTATATAATTTAATTTTATATTTCTAATGTAATATCTTATATTCATCACTTTTCTCATCCCCCCTTATTCAAAGAAACAAAACTATTATCCAAATTATGGTGGTTAACTATCTCTGTGGACAATGAGTTTTCATTTTCCATTACTGCGTTCAAGGCTGGTAATAAAACTATTATTATGGTTAAATTGGATTTTAATAATTATATTTTAATTTATTTCATATTTTTTAACTAATATATAAACATAATATAAAATAAAATGAAACAAATTCATGATTGTTGTAAAAACCATGAAAATAAACTAAAATTTATCATTAATATTTTATCAAATTAATCATCATAATTTCTGAAAAAAATGATATATGGGACCATTTAAACTTCTATAATTGAATGAATAATATTTTTTTACACTTCTGTAGTAGTATTACAATTTGTAAATAATATTCATAATTATACTCAAGTGAACAGACACTGAAACTCTTTAACACCAGGACAACAAAATTGAAAATCATAACTCACCAAAATGTCCATACATGAATGTAAAAAAATTATAATAAAGAAAATATATATGGAAAAGGTTATGAATTAAGTAATTAATGAATCTAATTTGATTATATTGGACATTAATAGAACGTTTCAGACTTTTAAACATAAGGTAAGGGACTCTTTAACTAAAAAACCTAATTTTAAATGTTATAATGATTTATTTTATAAATATTTATCTTATATGAACATGTTTTTAAAATTAATATTATGAATATATTTATATGTACCTAAATGTTAAAAAAATTCTAATCTCTCTTAATTTTTTTTCAAGAAGGGATCTTTTTAAGGTTTCACGTAAGGGAGCTCTCAACCTCTCTCTCTCTCCATTCTTTTATATCACCTTCTTTATTTTATGAATTTGATTTGAAATTACTATTGATGGTAAATGCTATTAAAAATCCATCTTACAATCCTTTTTATTCTCAAATGATGATATAAATCTTTCACTCTTATTAAACCATTTTATGAATCTTTAAGTATTGCCTTTATGCTGCCAAAATTTAGTATGGAACTTTATCTAAATTTATTTTCATTGAGGAGAATTTCAATGTTATGAACCTACATTATTTAATGAGGTGTATATAATGCCTATTTTAAATGTGATATCTTGAATTTATTTATTCTCATGATATTTAAAGTGTTTTTAAATTTTATTCATCCATGGGGTATATGATTCAATTAATTACAAAGTGGTAAGGGAATTCTTAACCCAATTTACATTCTTTTGGTTAAAATTATACTTCATTAATTATGTAATGTTAAGATTATGTAAGAAATTAATTTTGAGTATATTATATTGTATTTATAATTATTTTATGTGGATTTATAGTGTATACACATAATCTATTCATTTGATTAATTCTCACTTCAATGATATGATATTTTTAAGGTACTTTCTTTAAAAAAATATTACTTTAATGTTTCTTTTTAAAAAGTAAAATAGAATGTTTTTTACATATATATCATGAATAAAATTTCTCGTCATTATGACACCTCAATATTTTGGAGCTTAATATACAAGTTTATATGGTTAATTTCAAATAAATATTTTTCCATTGTACGTACACACTTTTTCAAAATTAGTGATTTAAAAATAGAAAGATTGTCTTCTTTAAAGAGGGTTTTTATAATGAAAGTATTTTTTTTATGATTATGATATGGTTCTTGGTAATTTTTTATAATAATGGTTTGTTATGTTATACACCCCGTGAAGGGTGGTTTTGTGATAAACCAAGGATAGGTGGTTACATTTCTAACGAGTGATGGGTGGTTTTGTGATTAACCAATGATGAGTGGTTACGTTATAACCTACAATGCATTGGTTACTATTGAGTTAGAGGTTGGCCAAACTGGTTACTCCATTTGTAAGAGTGTGAAGTAAAATTATTTCCCAACTTACTTACTTATATTTTATATTCTTGCTAATGAGTTTTCATGGAAATTGATTGATTTTCAAAAGGTAAGATAATGATCTTTTTTAAAATCTGATTCAATTTTCTTGGTGAAAAGGTATGTTTTTATGAAAACGTTTTTATGTAATTTAACTACACTAATAGTTTCCTTTATTTATGTACCTTACTTATCTTTTTTGTGATCATCCCATGTTTTAAATTTTTTTACAGGGCTTAAGGAAGAGTAGGGATAAGTATGAGATCAAGGGAAAAAAATTGAATATTTTTTCATAGAGAGAAACCATGTTTTATTTTTTAAAGACTTTGTTTTGGTGGAAAAAATGGATACAAGTATATGTTTATACTTTTAATTTTTGTTTTTACGACATAATAGTTATTTATAATTCTCTTAAATTATAAACCTAAAATATCCTTATGATTTTTATAATGTTAAATCTTGTTTTAAATCACTAGAATATGTAATGTTTAAGGATAGTTACTTATAGTTAGTATCAAAGGAAGGTTTATAAAACTTTGGAGATTAAGTTACTTTATCTTGAGGTTTTCTTAAGAGTTATATATGTCATCATGTATTTATGAGTTTAATTATGATTATAAGTTCAAAGTCTTTAACACCCCTTTTGTGGTTTAAAGTGATGAATTTATAGGTGATTAATGATATTTTTGGATATTGTATTTATAAAGGTAATTGATTTAGGTATAATGGATTTGAAGGTTAAAGTATTATAGAGTTTATATAGGTATTATATTTAAAGTACCATTACCATTTTACCATATTATAATTAATTTCATGTTTTAATGAAGTACTTTTTTATATATTAAGGAACATTTATGAAGATGGAAGAAAAAACAATCTTTCAAAAATTTATTATCCCTTCTAGAATATTTGATTATCACTATTATTGTAAAAATTTTATTCGAATTATTTTGATAGATTTCTGATTATTCAAATCACCTGGAAGAAAATGTTTGAATTATCTAACACCTTATATTTTCTCAAAACATTTTATGGGTTATGGTATCTTTTTCATTTGATTTAAAAATCTAAACTTTACCAAATCTCTTGAAAAGGGAAATTCTACAAAAACATGACCTTTTACTTTCTGGATGTTGAAGATAAAGGGGATATTAAAGAAATCATGATGTCAGTATTTAAGGTATGAACTATTTTATTATTTTATTAGTATAATTTTTTTGGTTGATATTGATGAATCATAAGGATATAATTCATATCTTTTATTGTAGGAATGAGGTATTAAGGAATAAGAAACTGAATCATGGTTAATGGTTTTAGAAGGGAGACAAATGAGGGATTTTTTTAAGTATGGATTTTTCAATTTGTATATAGTGGTATTTTATTTTATTTTTTGAATCATGGGGTGATTAAGAATTTTTATATGTTAGTTTTTGTTTTCATAAATTTGTAAAAGTATGTTTTATGGAATCAATACCTTTGAAAATTAGTGAAAAAGTGGCAATTTTCGGGAAAAATTTATATTTTAGGTATATGTAACCCTTAATTATATAATATAAAAAAGTTTATTTGAGGAATGATGCCTTTAATTTTGGTGGAAATAATTTTAAAGGTTTTTAGTCTTTTTGGTTTATATGATCTCTGAATTTGACATAATTATGGGTTCTTACTTTTTTGGGATAAAAAATGAAAGGTATGAGATAAAATTTGAGGTTAAATTTATTAAGGTTTTTAGGGTGTTTCAGAAATTTATATAATTTTATATGGATTATATTAATATAGTTTTAGAAAAAGAAATCTCATAGATAAGGTGAAAACCCGTTACATCTGGTAAGGCCATGGGGATCCAACCCACAACCTAAGGGCGATATGGGTGTATCACAGACCAATGGCCTACATGAAGTCCCAATAAGTATGAGATTTTTATTTTTAGTGAAACTATTTAATAAATGAAAAATAATTTTATTTTGGGAATATATGTTTTATCGTATAAATAAACATGTGATTGGAAAATGATTTGGTGATTAAGTGATTAATGTTATTTCAAAATACATTTACTATTTTAGGAACCTTATATGATTAAGGTAAACAAAATATTATGGAATTATATTTTAGAAATTAAGGTTGTATTATATTTGGAAGAATATATGATCATAATTTGGATTTATGGAGATTTAGGTGATTTATGGAAATGATTAGCATATCTTGGAGATTATGTGATTTAGGTAATTATATTTTTAGTATGATACTTTAAGATTGATTGATATTATTTGTAGATAAATATTAAATTTATATTAGAAAAATATGTGATAAAATCCTCTTAATTTGTGGGTATCAATTTTATTCTAAAATATTTTGAGGAATTTTAAGGACAATTATTTTTTTTTGAAATATCTATGTTGAACTTTGGGTATTACTATTGAATTTTGGAGATTAAATTAGATTTCTTCCTATGATGATTTATAATTTTTGGGGAATTATTTTATCTAGTACTAGAAATTTGTTTTTAGATAATTAATAAATACAAAAGGGAATATATAATTATACTTTTGTGGATTTTATGATCCACAAAAGTTTATTTTGACGTTTTAGGTATGTAAAATTCATCTTGAATACTCACTATTTGGAAAAAAGATAATATTATTATGGAAATTATTTAAAAAATAAATTTATACTTGTCCAGTAAGTATATTTCCTTATGTTCTTAGTATATGTAGTAAAATAATTAATCAACTCCAGAAAAAGGAATTCAAAACAATACCATTATCTATTCACTTTTCTTACTAAGAAAATCAATAGCCTTTTAAGCCATCATAAATTTACTATTTCATGATAGTTAACTTTCTTATGATCATGTTCTCTATCACTCTCTATCAGTCATTGATATTTAGTTTTCTCTTCCATGCCCATGTTTTCACTTCCCACTTATGTTCTTCTACTTTCAAACCTAGTATGTGTTATTCCAGATGACCTTCATACTTCTATTTTCTATCTTTTCAAGTGGAATATTTTTTTACTCTTTTTACAATGTGGCATTTCAAAAAAGGTATTTTGAGAATTGAAACCATTTTTTTTATCATGAGTTCAAATTTAGAGGAAAATATTTATTAAATAGGGGTAGAATGTAACATCCCATGATTTTTAAAGGAAAATACTATGTTTTATATCATATAAGATATATAACTCTGAGCTTAAACAAACAAATGAATATTTTTATTTAAATGTGACTATTATAACCTAGCCGTTACATTTGTGATAATGGATAATATTAATGTAATTATAAAATATATAATATTCATACACATTTCTAATATAATAATTAATTATTTGTAAAAAATCACTCAAATTTTTAGTAAAGTCATTTTATTTTTCAAAAAATATTGTTTCTTAAAAAATTGGGTTTTATTACATTTTATGAGTGAATATTATAAATATTATTTGTGAGTTTGAGAAAATTCATTTCATAAAAAAATTAATTTTTTATATAAAAATATCATGTTTTATTTTGGTTAAATTTTTTATATTTTTCATAAAATATTAGGTTTTGAGTGGATAATGAAAATATAGATTTTTTGTAAAAATATCATTTCTTTTCAAAATATTAAAGAATTTAAAAGTACCATTATGTATTTAATTTGATTTAAAGTAACATAAATATTATTTAGTTTTATTTTATCCACTTAAAATCCTTTGAAACAAATTTATATCGTATTTTTGAATAAGTTTTTTTTGGTTTAAGAACAAGATTTTTCTAAAAACTGTTTTAAAAGTATATAATGTTTCTCTGGTTTAATTAATTAAAATAACACTTAACAGGGAATGTTTTAAATGAAATGTAAAGATTTTATATTAGTTTATTTTAAATTATTTTCATATAATGATTATTATTATTCATTTATTTAATATAAAATAATCTTTTTCTTGAAAAATACACATATTGAAAACCCACTTTTTCGTCACGTCTATGGGTTTTGTTTTAAAATTATTTTTTCCAATTATATGAATTGAATTTGGTAAAATATATTCCATATTTGGATTCATAAGCTCAAATTTGTCATGAACCGTCCCCCAGGGCCCGAGCCGTGACTAACCCAAGCCCGCCTTCCATAGGCCAGGGGCTGGCGACTAGCACTGAAGGCATATTCCCTAAAACTGGGAAGGCTTTGCCTTTATAACCTTTAACAAACACAACCAATCACACAAAAAGATATGAACTCAAGTAAACTAAATAGTAAATAGAGCGAGTATAGTAAGAAAAAGGGGCTAGAATACAAGACCAACTGGAAAGTACAAGGAAAACTAGAAAGTACAAGACAACTGATAGATGAAAAGAAGCTCTTGGATCATCCACCACATATCCTACATGAAGGTTAGGTACATCTCACAAAAAACCATCTCATCGGTTTGCCTCATCTAACGTCCACCTCCGAGCTACCTCCAATCCTAGTACTCTCGTCCTCATTCAACGTTGTCTGTCATCTGCACCAAACACAACAGGGTGCGGCCATATACCATGCAGGTGTGAGTATAACGATACTCAGTAGGGACCTCAAGACCCTCAAGTCTCACAAAATCCACCAAGGATAAACCACACAACATGGAATCAACTGACAACCCTACTTAAGTATATGCCCATACATATACCTAAGTTATTAAGTAAACCCATCTCAATCATGAAAAAACACAAAGTCCAACCCAAAATCCCGAAGATCAACTATTCCATAAAGGAAGGAATACCACAATGGTAAGTACCACACAGGTATGCCACACAGAAGAATACCACCAAGGTATTACCACGAAGGAAAGTACCACAAGGTACAAACTCAGCTCACACCAGGTATTTCTTAGGTACAGTAGTAGAGATGATTAGATGTAACTACTAATTCATCTTACTATATTAAGAGGCTCTGCTGATGACCCAAACATGATCGCTCGGTGATGACCCACACAGGATTGCTCGGTGCTGACCCACAAAGGATCGCTCAGTGCTGACCCACACAGGATCTCTAGGTGATGACCCACATAGGATCGCTCGGTGCTGACCCACAAAGGATCGCTAGGTTCTGACCCACACATGATCGCTCGGTGCTGACCCACAAAAGATTGCTTGGTGCTGACCCACACAAGATCGCTCGGTGCTGACCCACACAGGATCACTAGGTACTGACCCATACAGGATCGTTATTCATTCTTCACGTCACATCCAGCTATTGGGTTCTCACACTAAGCTTGATCATCTCTGGGAGAGTCCACTCCTCAAGCCACTAGTTGATACTCTAACTTCCACAAAGTCCCAAGAAGAAGTATCTCAAAGGACCGCCATGTCATAGGGATCTTAATGCAACCGAAGGTGAATCAATCGGACGCCCGGTCTGTGAGTTATTAGCCTTTTAGTCCTAAGGGCCCGGTTGGATTCGTGCTCAATCCAACTCGACCATACTCTTAATTTATCCAAATCTACAATGGGGTATACTCCAAGGGAATATCTCGATCCAAGGTTTATAACATCGTTGACAGTTTGTCAAATGGACACCTGGTGCCAAAGTTATGGCCGATAGAGCGAAAAGCTCAAAGTTGGCCCAGGTCTGGTCCAACCCAGCCCGACTTAGCTTGTTGGGTCTGGTCCGGCCCAGAGGCCATGGAGTGGCGCGAGGCTATGAGTGTGGCACAAAGGCTACAAGGGTGACGCAAAGGCGGTAAGGGTGGTGAGGCCACGCGGGCAGAGAGGCTGCGGGGGCTGCGAGGCAGTGGGACGGCGGGGCTGCAAGGGCCGCGGAGGGTCGCGGGCAGCGAGGCCGCGACCGACTCGAGGCCCCTGGGTGGCGGTGGCTGCAGATTGTGGTGGTCACGGACAGCATGAGGCTGCGAGGCGGCATTGGCTGTTGGAGGTGAGGGCCGCGGGGCGGCTTGGCGGCGAGGCGGTGGGGGCCGAGTTCTTCGTTGGAGAACACGTTCTTTGTTGGAGAGGGTAATCCTCTCGAATGTTCTCCTCTCCACCAAAATGAAAATTAGGCAACATAATAGAATATGTTGTTTAATTTAATATTGGCACAAAATAGGTTGGCTTAATTAATTAAAGGAGACTTAGAATAATTAATTAAAGGAGAGTTGGCATAATTAATGTAGGGAGTTGAGAGGTTTTCTCCCATAATGAGGGGTTCAGGTGGTCCCCACCAACAAGCTTTGAATTGGGGATTTTACTAGATCAGGTGGTCCCCACCACCGAGCATTCAAGTTGGGAGGTTTTAACCCCTTGTGGTTCCCACCTCTGTAGCCTTCACATGGGAGGTTTATTAGAAATAAAATAAAAGTTTATTTTATTTTATTTTTCATTGCCACGAAAAACCCCAAAAACTATCTTTAACCCTCGACCTACTGCGGTCAAGGTGATGGTATCCTTAAGTGAATCCCAGTGCTACGAGTTTAGTGGTGTCCTTAGATTTCAATTCCGAGAACCGGTTTAAAAGTTAAAAAAACTTTCTCGCACGTTTACTGAACATACCCAAAAAAAGTTCAGAAATTCATTCCGGGCACACCGGCCCTCAAAATCACGCGCCGTTAGTTTTTGCGGACTCGTAAAATTCCCATATATTAAAAAAATTTACATGGAATTTCTTGGTCTTTACATTCTCCCCACCTCAGGTATTTGCGTCTCTGTAAGACACATATCAAACTAAGGAAATAGGTGGGGGTACTGAGCACACATGTGAGCCTCTCGATCCATGTCCTCTCCTGGAGGTTCCCGTGCTGCCAACGAACGCGCACCAGAGGTATCGACCACCCATTAAGGAACAACTTTTGTCGATCCTAAATCTCAAATGGAACCTCCGTAAAAGTCTCCCCATCGTCGACGTCCAGCTCACTGTGGTCGATGATGTGAGAAGGGTTGTGCACGCATCTCCTCAGCTAGGATACGTGAAAGACGTCGTGCACCCGGTGCAATTGAGGTGGGAGAGATAAGCGGTAAGCCACCTTGCCAACTCTGTTGAGGACCTAGAAGGTTTCGATGAACCTCGAAGATAACTTGTCGCCTCGGCCAAATCTCCTCAAGCCTCGTTGAGGTGAGACCCGTAGAAAGACGTGGTCTCTATCCTCGAACTCCATATTTCTCCATATCCTATTGGCATAAGACTTATGCATATCTGTGCAGTCTTCATCCATTCCTAGATGATCTGCACCTTCTCTGTGGTAGACCATACCATCTCTGTTCCCATGAGTGCTGACTCCCCTGGGTCAGTCCATCATAAAGGTGATATGCAAGGTTGCTCGTACAATGCCTCAAAAGGTGTCATCCCAATGGTGGAGTGATAGCTGTTGTTGTATGCAAAGTCCACCAAAGTTAAGTGATCCTCCCAGCTGCGACTGAAGTCGAGGACGCAAGGACACAACATGTCCTCGAGGGTCTGAATGGTCCGCTCAGTCTGGCCATCCGTCTGAGGATGGAAGGCGGTGCTCAAATGAAGCTGTGTCTTGAAAGCATCCTGCAACCCCTTCCATATCTGAGAAGTGAAACGTGTATCATGATCGGAGATAATCGTCGAGGGTACTCCATGTAACCTCATAGTCTTCTGCACATAGAGGCGTCCCAATCTCTCTACTGAACCCTACTCTCTGATCAGTAGGAACTGGGCCGACTTGGTGAGTTGGTTGAAGATCACCCAAATTGAGTCATGAACCTTGGATGTACGTGGAATTCCTATCACGAAGTCCATGGATATCCCATCCCACTTATACTCTAGGACCTCCAAAGGCTGAACCAAGCCTGCTGGTACCTGATGATCTGCCTTCACTTGCTAACAAGTGAGGCACCGAGAGACAAACTCTGTAACTTATTTCTTCATTCTCGGCCACTAGTGTTGTCGTCAGAGACCCTGGTATATCCTCGCCACTCCTAGATGTTCTGCTGGAGGGGATGTGTGGAACTCCCTCATCACTTCCTCCCGAAGAGACACCGGTACTATGGTACATCATCTGAAGAGGATGACTTGCTCCCCACCTTCATAAAATCCATCAGGTGACTGACTTGTGGATATCTGAACACATCAAGTCTCGCAGTCAATGTCCCCATGCTGCGCCTCCCTAACTCATTGAAGAAGTGGGGGAGTGACTGTAAGATACTGAAGGAAAGCTGATCCATCCCGATCCACAAAGGATATCTGCAAAGTGGTTAGCTGCTCCATCACCTCTCCTAGTAGCTGTATACCAGACCTCCTGATGAGTGCATCTGCTACAATGGTCCCATTCCTAGGAGTATGGACTATCTCGAATTCCTAGTCCTAGAGGAACTCAAGCCAACATCATTGTCTCAGGTTCAGGTCCTTCTGAGAGAAGATATACCTGAGACTCTTGTGATCAGAGTAGACTATAAAACGTTTTCCCATCAGATAGTGTCGCCACATCTTCATGGTGAAGACCACTACTGCTAACTCCAGGACATGGGAAGCGTAGTTCTGCTCATTCTATCTCAGCTGTTGAGAACCATATGCGATCACTGCTCAATCCTGCATTAGGATACATCCGATCCCAGTCCCTGATGCCTCGCAGTAGACTACGTACCCTATGCCCTCCTCTGGAAGCCTCAAGATGGGGGCACTAGTCAGCCTCTGCCTCAGCTGTTGAAAACTCTGTTGGCATCTCTCTGACAACACGAAGGGTTTCCCCTTCTTTGTCAAGACTAAAAGTGGTGTTGCAACTCTAGATAAATCTGGCACAAATCTCCGGTAGTATCCGGCCAATCCTAGAAAACTCCATACATCCGTCACACTCCTGGGTGGCTCCCAAGCAAGTACCACCTCAATATTCACCGGATCCACTAAAACTCCAAACTTCGATATGACATGTCATAGAAAGTGAACCTCTTAGATCCAGAACTGGCACTTAGAGAGCTTACCATAAAGATGGTGCTCTCGGAGTGTGTCCAGTACTAACTGCAAATGATAGGCATGCTCCTCCTTAGTAGTCGAGTAGATCAGAATGTAGTCAATGAAGAATACTACAAAGCGATCAAGATATGGATAAAAGATCATGTTCATGAGTCCCATGAACACTACTGGAGTGTTGGTTACGCTGAATGGCATAAAAAAGAACTCTTAACGGTTGTACTGACATCTGAAAGCCATCTTCTTCACATCATCATCTCACACTCTAAGTTGATGATATCCTGATCTGAGGTCTATCTTCGAGAACCACTGTGCTTCTTTTAGCTGATCAAAGAGGTCTTCAATCCTTGGAAGTGGGTACTTGTTCTTCACAGTCACCTAGTTCAGGCGCCGATAGTCAACACAAAGTCTCAATCTCCCATCCGCCTTCTTGGTAAACAAAATCGGGGCTACCCAAGGTGAAGCACTGGGCCGAATGAATCCCATCCCCTGTAAGTCCTTCAGCTGTACCCGCAGGTCATGAAGCTCTACATGAGCCATCCGATACGCTGGTTTAGATATCTGTGCCATCCCATGGTACAAGTCAATTTAAATGTCCATCTCTCTGCGAGGAGGTGGACCCGGAACATCATCAGGGAAGACATCCGCGTACTGGTCCACCACTATAGGATAACTCGGACTCTCCACATCAATCGCTCTGAGGGTAAAGCTAGTCAACTGATGAGTGATCGGCTGCACTCTCCTTTGGGTAAGTCCATACTATGTTACAAAGGCTCCCTTCTCATCGGTGAAGGTAAACCTAGTCCCATCCGTGTGGACACACCTCACTTTGCATCTAATACAGTTAATCTGATCATGGAATATAGATAACTAGTCCATACCCAAGATGACATCGTATGGCCTCGACGCCGCTACTAAGAGATCCCAGCCAAAGATCTTGCCTCTAAGATTAATCTCACACAGCTGGCACTAGTGCGTAATAGTAGAATCCTCTCCCGTAGGAATCTCTAGCCATAAGGATTGAGCCAACGACTCCATCAGAATCTCTAAGCTCCAAATGAGGGAAGTGGAAATAAAAGAATGACAGACACCTGTGTCTATAAGTACTAAAACTAAGGTGTAGTAGACACAAATCGTACATCGTATAATCTCTGGAGTGTCGTGATCGTAGGCCTCAGCTGCCTGAAGCTGAGATCTCCCTTGTCCTCCTGCTCCCTGTGGTCGGGGTGGACCACCTGGTGGTGGTGGAAGTAACATCTCAAATTGTCGCCCACCATCAGCAACATAACCAGCTCCTCTGCCACATCCTCATGCTCCCCGCAGACCTCTTTGATCGAAACTATGTCTCTACCTGGGTTGTCCTTTGACCATTTGTTGATCATCCGCACGACAGTTCGGAAAGTCACGAGACATGTGACCCTGCCTTCCACATGCGTAACTGTCACGACCCGCCTTCAACAAAAGGAGGGAAGGGTCAGCAGATTGTTAGGCCCTTCCTTCTTTAAGTTGAAGGAGAGATAATGACCCCCGAAACCCACCTTCGATAGGTCCCGGAGTGGCGACTAGCACCAAGGGTATAGAAAATTCTCGCAAATGGAAGACATTAACCTTTTTATTTTATAGGATCGAGAGATAAGGAGAAGAAAACCCAACAACACCAAGGTAGAAAGAAAAGTAAAGCCAAAATTAAACCATTTCCACATGCATGTTTCAAAAGTAAAAGCCACAAAGTGAAAAAGGTGACTACAAGGTAAGTACCAAAAAGAAAAACAACAACTGAAACTGCTCCAAAAGTCCGAGCTAGTAAGGTCCTGCGTGATCCATGAAGTCCTCCTGGAAACCTGAAAGCAGTTTTATATACGTAGGGTGATCATACAAGTACACTCAGTAGGGAAAACCAAGACTCTCGTGCACAAGTGGGGGAACGTACTAAAGTCACGTGAGAAAAAGAGTAAACCAAACACCTAACAAGGCAAACTATCCATCCCAGGCCTCACCAAGGCTCAATCCCCAAATAACGCAAGTCAAGTAATATATATAATAAGAGAACATCGATGTTTGGGTACCCCGCGCCACTTTCCCACTGGTTATTGAGACATCCTACACATCAGACCAATCCCGCCATTCTCACCGCAGTCCCACTGCCACACCCGACCGCACACACCTGGGCCACAACCACATGCAGTCCCACTGCCGAAATCCCGCCCGCACACACCTGGGCCTCAACCGCACACAGTCCCACTGCTGAATCCCGCCCGCACACACCTGGGCCACACCTGTCACATGTAACCATGCCTGCAAACACCTAGGCCAGAACAACCACCACCACGCTCGAAGACACCTGGGCTAAAGGATCCACTGCCACGCCCGAAGACACCTGGGACTCATCCCGAAGACACTTGGGAAACCACCTGCCGCACACACCTATCCAACCACCACACCACCCCCCCCGAAGGTTCTTGGGCTAATAATGGACTTCAGGCCATCACAGCCTGCCCGAAGATACTTGGGATATCCGGGAAAGGGAGAAGAAAAGGAGATAATAACCAGCCACTATAAATAGTGTTGGGAAAAACACCCTCCCCCATGAAATGGGGGTGTTCGGCACTAAGTGCTCAACTTGGGTGGGGTGCGAATAAGAAACACAAATCTACAAGTATATATATATAGGGTAACAAGCACTCACCCAAGCTAGGTTTTTCTTCAGACAGCCTACAGATCACATCAACACTCGAGTCTGAGTCACAACTCATGATAACAACCCATTTGTCCCCTTTCTTATTTCACGTTCAGTAATAATGTTTACATTTAAGCACTACTGGGCAACTAGTAGGCATAGGCATAAGTCCAGAAAAGTAAACAGTCAAACATCAACCAAAACGTCCACACCTGGTTCTCAACAACAGAGGATTCCACCCCAATTTGTGATATAAACAAGTAACCACCCGGATTTAAAACTCACAACCACTGAATCCATACCAACAGGAGATCCCATCCCCCAAATTCACACAACCACCGAGAGTATAAAAGAATAGGGGATCCCATCCCCTCCCACATTTCCAGCAATCGGCCCGAAAGTAAAACAACCAACTACCACTACCAACACAAGTCAGGGATTTTCAGATTTAAACGACTTAAAACACTCCATGATTTCAAATTCCGCGTGTTCTAACCAGGAGTTATCACAGAAGGGTTGATCCTGGTGCTTTAAATTATTCAGCTGGATATACGTGATTAACTGATTCACTTTTCACAGCAGGAGTTTACAACCACAAACAAGCCATTTAAAACATCAGCAGGGTTTATTAGTGCACAAACAATGACCACCAACAGCCTCGATTTTCAGGAGGCATAATCCAACACAACTCAAAAAGATGGTCATAGAAGAAACAACATCAAAATATAAAACACCATCAACGATCACAGCCCCCCCCCCACTTCTTTCTTTATAGAATTCGTTCTTTATCTTTAATTAGGTCTAGTTTACCCAATTCTACAGGATAAAAGGCACGCCCATCACGCATGATACACAAAAGAGAGAGATGAAGGAGAAATTCCCTACTTGTTGATAGATGATCGACGTTTAGGCCGGGGGCACGGAACTTTACGGATAACGATGCGGCGGGCCCGATGCACCAGAAGCTGTTTGTGAAAAGCCACGATCAAGGAAAGGAGAAACCACGGCTAACCCTTAGTTTATAAGAGCCGGGGACGGTTGAGGTGAAAACGCGAAACCGCGTAAGGCACGGGGGTCGTGGGTTGACCACGTGGCTGCACTCGTCACAAAAGAGGGTCGGGTGGTTTAAGACGACTCATGAATTGATGAAGTATTTAATTAAAACTCTTATGGGCATTACGGGTCTTAAAAACACAGTTAAACGAGTTAGAATAGGTTTTAAAACCCTATTTATGCAAAGGAGAACTACTGGAAACAACTTGACAAGGCCGGGTGATGCCAATCGGTCTCACCGATTAGTCGTGCCGATCGGTCTCGCCAATTGGTCTCACCGATCTGTCTTGCCGATTGGTCTCGCCGATCGGTCTCACCGAGACGCCACTCCTTTAGAACCCGGATTTTGGCAAAGGGAAGGACCAAGAGAGTCTGGGTCATGACATCAGATACCTCTCAAACTATTCTCGTCCCCGAGAATTTAGACAACCCAGAAGGAAAGGGCGGGTCCGAACAACCACCCCAAAAGATACCTCTCAAGAGTGAACCTCATCGCCAACTAAGAACATATTCCTGTCACGAACCAAGAAAAATACCATGCCAAACTGCCCGGGCACGTGGGTTGGGGAGTCTCTTCCCCCATGTCAAGATATTATCCGCTTTGGGCGGCAATGACTCACCAGCATGGGTTTAATCGCATCCACCTTAATGCGTCTTGATTAGGGGTCGGGTTCTCTCCTTCCCTATAGCCGGGGGTTTTCACACACAAGCAGAGGAAAGAAACCAGTACAGTTCAGATCCAAAAGAAAAAACGTTCTACCACAACAGGTACAACAGGGAACAAAACTCAAAACAACTCTGGGTACTGGGTACGCATCTGTGCTTCCCTCTCCCACGTACTCTCCTCAAGCCCACCATGTCTCCACAACACGCGAACCAAGGGAATGGTTCGCCCACGAAGCACCTTCTCCTTGTGATCCTCGATCATCACTGGTCTCTCCACAAAGGTCACGTCGTCCTCGATGTCCAGCTCGCCCCAATCAAGGACGTGCGAATCGTCGTGCAGATACCGACGGAGCTAGGACACATGAAAGACATCATGTATCCTTAGTAGTGTTGGTGGAAACACTAGCTGGTAAGCCACTTCGCCGACCCACCGCAACACTTGGAAGGGTCCGATGAACCTAGGGGAAAGCTTACTCCCCTTGCCGAACCTCTGCTGCCCACGCCGAGGGGAGACCTTCAAGAACACATGGTCCCCAACCTCAAACTCCAAGGGTCTCCTCCTGGTATCAGCATATGACTTCTGTCGGTCCTGGGCTACCTTCATCCTTTCCCGTATGAGCTGAACCTTCTCTGTCGTGTTCTGCACCACCTCCGGACCAAGGATGCCTGCCTCTCCTACTTCGGTCCAACACACAGGTGAACGACATGACCTTCTATACAAGGCCTCAAACGGGGCCATGCCAATGGTAGAGTGGTAGCTATTATTGTAGGAAAAATCTACCAGAGTCAAGTATTGCACCCATGACCCTCCTGAGTCCAGAACACATGCTCACAACATATCCTCCAAGGTCTGGATGGTGCGCTCCGTTTGTCCATCTGTCTGGGGATGGAAAGCAGTGCAAAGGCGTAACTGGGTGCCAAACGCATACTGCAATCCTCTCCAGACCTGTGAGGTAAACCATGCATCCCTATCTGAGACTATAGACCTCGGGACTCCATGAAACCGCACCACCTCATCCATGTACTTTCGTGCCAAAGCATCCACAGCACTCGACTCCCTGATCGCCAGAAAGTGAGCCGATTTCGTCAACCTGTCCACTACCACCCAGATGGCGTCATACCCTCCTTGGGACTTGGGTAGTCCCATGAAGAAATCCATTGAGATGTCATCCCACTTCCACTCGGGGACACCTAGGGGCTATAGTAGGCCACCTGGAACTCAGTGTTCAGCCTTCACTTGCTGACACACTTGGCACTTGGCCACAAACTCTACCACCGCTCGCTTAACTCCAGGCCACCAAAACTGCCTCTTCAAACCCTGGTACATCTTGGAAACTCCAGGGTGTACCGCTAGGGGTGAGTTGTGGAACTCACCGAGAACCCTGCCGCACATCGCCTCTGGGACAAACAACCTTCCCTAGAAAGCATCCGGTTCTGACCATCCTCGGTCCATCCTTCTGGAGCATTGCCCTGGTCAACTTGGTCACGCATCACTTCGCACTCTAGGTATCCCCACTGAGACTCTTCCACCTGATGAAACAGGGATGACTGCACTGTCATCTGATATTGGCATCCTCTGCCGCTATCCATCATCGCATCCAGGTGTAAGGCAGCCAACTCTTCCATTTCCTTCCAGGCGTCTGCCGACTCTCGGACCGCATCCTTCTGCGTCCTCCTGCTCAAAGAATCGTCCACCACATTTCCCTTGCCCTCAGTATAAGATATCTCGAAGTCGTAATCCTGGAGGAACTCCACCCATCTCCGCTGTCGTAAGTTTAAGTCCCGCTGGGAGAAGATATACCTCAAGCTTTTGTGATCCGTGAAGACCACAAAGCGTTCCCCGATGAGGTAGTGCCGCCATAACTTTTGCGAAAAAACGACCGCTGCAAGCTCTAGGTAATGGGTGGTGTAATTACGCTCATGGGAACGCAGCTGCCTGGACCCATAAGAGATCACCCCTCGTTGCTGCATCAACATGCATCCCAGGCCCTGTCCCGAAGCATCGCAGAATACCTCATAGGCCACCCCTTCTTTTGGTAATCTCAGCACTGGGGCACTGACCAACTTCTCCTTTAGATAGCTGAAGGCTGACTGGCACTGCTCACTCCATACGAAGGCCTGGTCCTTCTTGGTCAGAGCCGTCAAAGGGGCTGCTACTCGGGAGAAGTTGGGTACGAATCTCCGGTAGTAACCCGCCAGCCCAATGAAACTTCAGACTTCTGCCACATTCTTGGGTTCTGCCTAAGAAACAACTGCCTCAACCTTTGATGGGTCGACTGCTACCCCCTGCTCAGACACTACGTGCCCTAGGAAGTGCACTTCTCATGTCCAGAACTTGCATTTTGACAATTTCCCATATAGCTGGTGCTGTCGGAGGGCCTCCAAAACTGTCCTCAGGTGATCTTCATGGTCCTCCTCTGATCTAGAGTAGACCAGGATGTCGTCGATGAACACAACCACAAACCGATCCAGGTACTCCCGGAAGATGGAGTTCATAAGCCCCATGAACACAGCCGGGGCGTTCGTAACACCTAAGGGCATGACTACGAACTCGAAGTGTCCATACCTGCACCTGAACGCTATCTTCGGGATGTCTCTCTCTTTCACCCTCAGCTGGTGGTACCCAGACCGCAGGTCGATCTTCGAGAACCATCCTGCCCCTTTCAGATGGTCAAAAAGATCATCTATCCTTGGGAGAGGGTAGCGATTCTTGATCGTCACCTGATTCAACCTCCTATAGTCTATGCACAGCCTAAGACCTCCATATGCCTTTTTGCAAACAAGACCGGAGCACCCCACGGTGACGCACTCAGATGAACATAACCCCTCTTCATCAGATCGTCAATCTGTATCCGCAACTCCCGTAGCTCCGAAGGTGCCATCCGGTAAGGAGCCATCGAGATTGGATGAGCGCCGGGCTGCAGGTCTATCCCGAACTCGATATCACGTCGAGGGGGTAGAGTCGTCACCTCCTCAGGAAAGATGTCCATAAACTCACGGACGATCTCTGGCACTTCCACCATTTCCGCATCTACTGTTTCTACCGTCAGCTCGGTCAACAAAGAGAGGAGAGGTTCCTCTCTCCTGTTCCCTTCGGATAGCTCCGCTCGCCGGTGAAGGTAACACGCCGGCTGTCCAAGTCCGAGAACACCACCCTTCTTCGAAAACAGTCGATGACGGCGCACATAGAAAATAGCCAGTCGATGCCTAGGATGAGATCATATGGATGAATCTGTAGCAGAAGAAGATCCCTAACCGACTGATGTGGCCCTATCATCAGTCTATATCCCCGACAAACGAACAACAAGTCGGTCTGGCCTCCAACTGGTGTGCTCAACACCAGGGGCACTGGAAGTCTCTTGGCATCTAGATCCAAGGTACGGGCTAGACTGGGTGCAATGAAGGAGTGAGAAGCTCCGGTATCGAACAAAGCATAAGCAAGAGTGTTAAAACAGACTGATCGTACCTCGAACAACCTCTGGACCTGCTGGGACTACTACCTCTGTAGCGTGCAACTGTCCACGCCCAGCTCCCCTACCCCTCGGCTATTGGCCACCTCCCCGACCACGCCCTGGTCGAGGTCCCTGTGGAGTGCCCTGAGGTCGGCCTCCTCCTACGTCTGCCCTCGGAGGAGCCGGAGCTCGCTGTCCCTGTTGCAGCTGCTGGAAAGGTCTGGCTGGAAGCTGCTGCTGGGGCGGGTGCTGGGGCTGACTGCCACTGCTGTACTGCACTCGGTCTGGGCACTGACTCCGGAGATGCCCAGGGCTCCCACAGATGAAGCACCGTGGTCCCGGGCCCATAAGAAAAGGGCGAGGACTGGGGGATCGAAACTGAAACTGCTGCGGCCTGCTCCCTGCAGGTCGGAACCTAGAGGGTCCTGACGCTGGAGGCCTGGTGCTGACGGCTTTCCCCTTTGATGGTCCCAGCTGGATCCCCTCTCACGACACTCCCCCTAGAGCATGCATCCACTCCACCACTTCGGCCTTCTTCTGGACCTCCAAGTACGTCGGCAGGGTAAAGGGGGTAACAACATACTGGAGGGAGGGTCGGAGTCCCTCCTCCGAACTTCTTTCCTGAGACTCCTCGTCAGGAAAGAGGTCCAGAGAAAAACGTAGGAGGTCCTTGAACTTGATCCCTAGCTCCCTCAAAGACATAATCCCTTGCTGGAGGGAGAGTAGTTCCTGCCTCTTTTCTGCCTTCATCGTCGAGGAGAGGAATTCCGCCCGGAACTCCTTCTCGAAATCCACCCAAGCCACCTCAGACTCTCTCCTCTCCCCCAGGTAAAGCATCCACTACTGACGTGCCTCTCCCCGCATCTGGATAACGGGCAGGGGAACCCAGTACTCGGTCGGGGCCCGAATCAGGCCAAAGGCTATAACTAGCTCCTCTAGCCAGCCTTCTGTCTTCATATCGGAGGTGCTTCCCTCATACTTCTCGAGGGCCTGTCACTGGAAGGCTTGAAGAGTCTTCTGCCACTGGTCATCCTATTCCTCTCGATCAGCTCTCTGCCAATCGGCCAAAGTAGTCTCAGGGGCCTCGATCGCCTGTACCACACGTGGTGTCCTTCCAGATGCCATAGCTGCAAGGTAAACAAGGAATGCCTAAGCCCAAGTAGTGCAGAATATTGTTCTTAAAACTTCTTAAGATTTAATTTATTCTTAATTCCCAATAAATCCCAGAAACACAAGAACACAAGTCATTATGATGCATGTACCTTTCCCAGGGTCTCTACCCTGCAATCAGTGTGGCCTCACTTGGTCGTTCAGTAGGTCCAGAGTCCTTGCATCGGATCACGGGGGGCCCTAAAATCTCGTGTCCTTACCGGTCTTCCCTGGCCTAATTCATGCTCCAAGGTCACCCAACACCGTTGCCTTACCATCCCATGCAATCCTCACTGTGCCTAACTCCAGACTCCGTCCTATCTCTCAACCTGCCTTTGATACCATTATGTCACGACCCACCTTCACCAAAAGGAGGGAAGGGTCAGATGATTGCCAGGCCCTTCCTTCTTTAAGTTGAAGGAGAGATAATGACCCCCGAAACCCGCCTTCGATAGGTCCCGGAGTGGAGACTAGAACCAAGGGTATAGAAAATTCTCGCAAATGGAAGGCATTACCCTTTTTATTTTATAGGATCGAGAGATAAGGAGAAGAAAACCCAACAACACCAAGGTAGAAAGAAAAGTAAAGCCAAGAGTAAACCATTCCCACATGCATGTTTCAAAAGTAAAAGCCGCAAAGTGCAAAAGGTGACTACAAGGTAAGTACCAAAAAGAAAAACAACAACTGCAACTGCTCCAAAAGTCCGATCTAGTAAGGTCCTGCGTGATCCCTGAAGTCCTCATGGAAACCTAAAAGCAGTTTTATATACGTAGGGTGAGCATACAAGTACACTCAGTAGGGAAAACCAAGACTCTCGTACACAAGTGGGGGAACGTACTAAAGGCCTGTGAGAAAAAGAGTAAACCAAACACCTAACAAGGCAAACTATCCATCCCAGGCCTCACCAAGGCTCACTCCTCAAATAACGCAAGTCAAGTAATATATATAATAAGAGCACATCTATGTTTGGGTACCCCGTGCCACTTTCCCACTGGTTATTGAGACATCTAACGCATCGGACCAATCCCGCCATTCTCACCGCAGTCCCACTTCCACACCCGCCCGCACACACCTGGGCCACAACCACACACAGTCCCACTGCCGAAATCCCGCCCGCACACACCTGGGCCTCAACCACACGCAGTCCCACTGCTGAATCCCGCCCGCACACACCTGGTCCACAACTGTCACATGTAACCATGCCTGCAAACACCTAGGCAAGAACAACCACCACCACGCCCGAAGACACCTAGGCTAAAGGATCCACTGCCACGCCCGAAGACACCTGGGCCTCATCCCGAATACACTTGGGAAACCACTTGCCACACACACCTGGACAACCACTACACCACCCCACCCGAAGGTTCTTGGGATAATAATGGACTTCAGGCCATCACAGCCTGCCCGAAGATACTTGGGCTATCCGGGAAAGGGAGCAGAAAAGGATCTAATAACTAGCCACTATAAATAGTGTTGGAAAAAACACCCTCCCCCATGAAATGGGGGTGTCCGGTACTAAGTGATCAACTTGGGTGGGGTGCGAATAAGAAACACAAAGCTACAAGTATATATATATAGGGTAACAAGCACTCACCCAAGATAGGTTTTTCTTCAGATAGCCTACAGATCACAACATCACTCGAGTCCGAGTCACAACTCACGCTAACAACCCATTTGTCCCCTTTCTTATTTCATGTTCAGTAATAATGTTCACGTTTAAGCACTACTGGGCAACTAGTAGGCATATGCATAAGTCCAGAAAAGTAAACAGTCAAACATCAACCAAAACGTCCACACCTGGTTCTCAACAACAGAGGATTCCACCCCAATTTGTGATATAAACAAGTAACCACCTGGATTTAAAACTCACAACCACCGAATCCATACCAACAGTAGATCCCATCCCCCAAATTCACACAACCACTGAGAGTATAAAAGAACAAGGGATCCCATCCCCTCCCACATTTCCAGCAATCGGCCCGAAAGGAAAACAACCAACTACCACCACTAACACAAGTCAGGGATTTTCAGATTTAAACGACTTAACACACTCCATGATTTCAAATTACGCATGTTCTAACTGGGAGTTATGACAGAAGGGTTGATCCTGGTGCTTTCAATTATTCAGCCGGATATACATGATTAACCGATTCACTTTTCACAGCAGGAGTTTACAACCACAAACAAGCCATTTAAAACATCAGCAGGGTTTATTAGTGCACAAACAACGACCACAAACGGCCTCGATTTTAAGGAGGCATAAGCTAGCACAACTCAACAAGATGGTCATAGAAGAAACAACATCAAAATATAAAACACCATCAATGATCACATCCCCCCCTCTTCTTTCTTTATAGAATTCATTCTTTATCTTTAATTAGGTCTGGTTTACCCAATTCTACAGGGTCAAAGGCACGCCCATCCCGCATGATACACAAAAGAGAGAGACGAAGGAGAAATTACCTACTTGTTGATAGATGATCGACATTTAGGCTGGGGCGCGGAACTTTACGGAATACGATGCGGCGGTCCCAATGCACCAGAAGCTGTTTGTGAAAAGCCACAACCGAGGAAAGGAGAAACCACAGCTAACCCTTAGTTTATAAGATCCGGGGATGGTTGAGGTGAAAACGCGAAACCGCGTAAGGCACGGGGGTCGTGGGTTGACCACGCGGCTCCACTCGTCACAAAAGAGGGTCGGGTGGTTTAAGCCGACTCATGAATTGATGAATTATTTAATTAAAACTCTTATGGGTGTTACGGGTCTTAAAAACATGGTTAAACGAGTCAGAATAGGTTTTAAAACCCTATTTACGCAAAGGAACACTACTGGAAACAACTTGACAAGGCCGGGTGATGCCGATCGGTCTCGCCGATCTGTCTCGCCGATCGGTCTCGCCGATCGGTCTCGCCGATCGGTCTCCCCGATCGGTCTCACCGTTCAGTCTCCCCGATCGGTCTCACCGATCGGTCTCGCCGATCGGTCTCACCGAGACGCCACTCCTTTAGAACCCGGATTTTGGCAAAGGGAAGGACCAAGAGAGTCTGGGTCATCACAGTAACACTACCCGCTCCTAGCATTACTGGCTCTGACTCGGGTGCCCCACACAACCGACCCTGAATCTTGCGATCTCCCACATATAGGTCTAGTCCTATTAGACCTCTGTGACATCTATCTTCTACTAGCTGCAGAAGACTCCACTATGTGATCACTGGTGGTGGGTCTCGCTGTTGGTGACTGCTCAGCAAGGAAAATATCTACTAAGAGGGCTATCTCTAACACCTCTGCTTGTGTCGGGATGCTAAGAGAAATCATCAAAGCCCTGATCTCTCGCTTGAGTCCTTGCTCGAAGGTCCAGGACCCAAAGAATGGGTCCCGCACCATATCAGTGGAGTAGCATGAGAGGACAGTGAACCTCACTGAGTACTGATCCAAAGTCATGCTGCCCTGTTGCAGATGAATAAGATCCTGTATGCGCACTGTGTGAAGAGTCGTTGGAACAAACTCTGCCCGAAACAGGATCCCAAAGTCTGCCCAAAGAAGCGTCACCTCGTTGTGAACCTGGAGCATCAAGCTCCACCATCTGCCTGCTACTGCCTATAGAAGGCTGGTGGAAAGGATCACCATGAGATCAGTTGGTGTCTCTACCAGTCGGAAAACTCTCACTACGGCCTCCAGCCAATCCTCAACCGCCTGTGGGTTTGTCTCTCCCCTGAAACTAGGTGGCCTATGGCACTGGAGCTCATGAAATGCGCTCAAGAGGCGTGCACCCTCTACTGCTGGGGATGGTGGCATCAGTTGCCCAATGGGTAATAGTACCACTGGTGCCTCTGTTAGATGAGGTCCCTATACCGACGCCTCATCTCTTGGTGGGCTGTCAATGCATACTATATCTGGAACCCTAGCTGGCTGTCTGTGTGTAGTCATCCTGAAAAGAAACAGGTGCACCATGGTCAAAAGTCATACCTGGTGAGCTGTCACGACCCCCTCCCCAAAAAGTGTACCCCTCCTGGGCCGACAATGTGAGAAGAGAGATAATGACCCCCGAGTCCCGCCTCCAGTAGGCCCCGAGTTGGCGACTATCACCGAGGGTATAATAAACATACAAATGGGAGGCATTACCCTCTAAGAGAACACATGCAGAAGAGAGAGATAGAATAGACTCCAACCAACTCCAAATCATAACTGAAATATAAAAGAAACCCAAGTACATATATGAAATGTCATGCAAAAGTACTACAACTGATAGGGAAAACTAAAAGTACCCAAAAGAAAGTAAAACAACATCGACCATGAGCCCGAACATCTTCTCCTCCAACAACAAGCTAGTAGTAGCCCGCTTGATCTCCAACCTGCTCCAAGTGACCTGAAAAACAGTTTATATATACATAGGGTGAGTATAACAGTATACTCAGTAGGATCCACCCCAATCCTCTTGTACAAAAGTAATGAAAGTATGCTAAAGACCAGTGAACAACAAGTGAAACTAACTCGTCACCTAAAAAGGTATACTATGTTCCCAACCTCACCATGGATACTCTCACCAAGTAACGCATACAAGAATATAGCATATAGTAAAGAATATCAAGGGTACCCCGCTACTACTTCCCCACTGTTTTGCCGATTTTCCCCAACGACATACGTCCTGTGCATCTCTCTCCAAAGGCTTGCCCGCAGACACCTGGGCTAAGCTCCACAATCTGCACCTCATGCACCACATAGGCTTGCCCGCAGACACCTGGGCGAAGCACCACACCGTCCTCACAACCAAAGGTAACCAGGTAGTTTCTGGGAGCCACCACAGCTCGCATAACGTGTATCATACGTCGGGTATAATACCTCAAGCCATTACAGCCCATACTCCGAGTAAGGATCCTCAAGCCATCATAGCCTATACACGTTACACCTATAGTAGTCCATAGGATACTATATCCAGAATATATGCGTGTGAATAACCACAATCCATTACAACCATCTACACACATATATGGGGTATCTAACCGCTGTGCCTCATGGCACAAGTATCTACCAAGAGAAGAGAGCGGGGCCAAAGGGGGTAGTCATCCATTCGACCTCCCATCAGAATGTTGGGGAAAACACCCCCCCAGGGCTCAAAATCCTCGGGGTGTCAGTTTCCCTTACTGACAGGGTGGAGTAGCGTATAGAAACACAAAAAGTAAAGAATATATATATGTAACTCACATCCACACTATGGGCATTACCTAGTCTTAGATACAACTGTAGCTAACGTCTCTCAGACTCTAGGCTGCTACTTCTAAGACTAGGTCTCTTATAAGCACACAAACATTTGAAAAGCTTTATTATATTACTCCGTTCTCATTTTATCAGTTCTGCTGTACATTAATTAATTCTTTAGACATTAATTAAGAATGAAAAATTCCTCATTACACTGAATTGGAATCACATTCAAAAACAAATGCTCCTTTTAAGATTCACATCACCTTTAAATTCCAGTATCTCCATCCCCATGGATTTTCACCATTTAATCAAACATTCATTACAGAATTAATTTTCCATATTCCCAGGCATTCTAGAAAAGCATCCTATGCTTCTAAACACAAAGGAGGCTCAACACGGTGAGTAGATATACTACCCGTTGACTCTTTGCTGCCTATAGAAAGAGCATAGACCCATTCTCCCTCGAGAGGCTAAACACGGAAAGCACATGGCATACCCCGCGCGTCTTCACCTCCTTCGGAAGAAGGGTAGCAAGACCAACTTCCTTGAGCAGTGGGGAAAAGCAAAGCAAATTAACATTCAAAGAAACCACAAGCATCCAACAACCACATCCATCCCATTCCATCACCCCCGATGTCCTCCCCGGCACCCACATGCATAAACGGATGCATCTCGCCACTCTAGGCGTCATCTGCTTCCATAACCATAAGGCCTCCATGCCTACACATATCACAACAGCCATCTAGGCTCACATCACAGCACAAGCAGCAGGAAAACAAAAATCACATCATGGGCTCTTGACCCTTTAACAAACAAGAGGGTAACTCGGAACCCTTTTAGAAATTCCCACATAATCTGTTATCTAATCCATATTGAATTAACAGATTTGTTATTCATAGGTTCCAATTACAGGATACCTAACCAGTAAGCTATCACAAATAAATAACCATGCTTACTTCCCTAATTTGATTATCCTCAAATTAGAACAACTACAACAACTTCAATAACCAGACTAATTTACATGCCTCTTTATCTTTAGACAATTAATTAAAAATTAATTCTGGATTTACGTTCATTATCAATTTCTATCATGAACGAAAAAAAATCAATGAAAACATAGATATCACTTTATCTAGCAAAACATGAGGCAACCGTTATCCCGGTATTAAGAAACAACATGCGATCAAACAATTCTCTTAATCCGTTTCAAGTATTTAATTAGGTAAATTTCATTGTGATCTATAGGAATAAATCATGCTAATTCTACGATTGCACATATACAATTAGAGAAGCCATGAATCCCCTACCTGGAAGATTTCTTGACGTCCTTTATCCACACAACGGGTCACAATCCTCCTCTCGTGACAACTTATTGGGAAGATTGACCGACAGAGTTCAGTTGCATCCAAAATAGAGCAGAACCAATCCTAGGTGTAAAGATTGATTGTGCAACTCCTACGGGAAGGATTGAAAGGTTCTAGAATCTCTTAGTCGAGAACAAAGGGAAAGAAAAAGGGATAATGATATCTCATCCCTTTTTAAGATATAATGGGACGACGGTTTAAGATCCAGTTAATTCTCCATTATAAATGGATCGCATTAACCCACGCAGTTTGACCAAGTAAAAAATTCCAAGCCTTAGGAATAATTAATATAGGATTTATGGCATTTGAATCGACCTTAAGAGCCCTTAAAATAAGGCTTTAAATGTATTTTATGTCAAAAGAAACGTCAAAAGGGGCAAAACTGTAGGAGTCTGGAAACACTGTTCACCCACCGTTACTGTACATGAAACCGATCTGTGAGACCGATTTGTCAGACCGATCGGTGAGACCGATCTGTCAGACCTATCGGTGAGACCGATCTGTGAGACCGATCTATGAGACCGATTGGTGAGACTGATCTGTCAGACCGATCGGTGAGACCGATCTGTCAGACCGATCGGTGAGACCGATCTGTTAGACCGATCTGTTAGACCGATCGGTGAGACCAATCTGTCAAACTGATCGGTGAGACCGATCTGTCAGACCAATCGGTGAGACCGATCTGTCAGACCTATCGGTGAGACCGATCTGTCAGACCGATCTGTCAGACCGATCAGTGAGACCGATCTGTCAGACCGATCTGTCACACCGATCGGTGAGACCGTTCTGTCAGACCGATTGGTGAGACTGATCAGTGAGACCAATCTTTCAGACCGATCGGTGAGACCGATCTGTCAGACCGATCGGTGAGACCGATCTATTACTATTCATAAAACTGGAAATACTATTCACAGAACCGGAAAAATTGGCAAAATGTTGGGGATAAGTCCCCTTGACCTCCCAGAACACCTCCAACACCAAAATTCCACAAAGTAATGGACCGGAGAGGTCTGGGACATTACATTAGATACCTCTCAAAACATTCTCGTCCTCGAGAATTTAAAACCAATCCAGAAGAAAAGAGGGGTCCGAACAGCCACCCTATAAGATACCTCTCAGGGGAAAACCACCATGAGTTGTTCGAAAGCTGGAACAAAACTACGACATTTAAGAGAAAGGGAACAAACAATACATCTCCATACCATTCAAACATAATATCACATGAAAAGTACATAAATAAAACATGAAAGGTCCAACCACAAAGAAAACATCATTACATGAAAGTAGTTAATCATTAAACAACTCTGGGTACTGAGCACATATTTGTGACTCACGCTCCCAGGTACTCTCCTCCATGCCACCATGTCGCCACAAGACACGAACTAAGGGAATATAATGCCCACACAACACCTTCTCCTTGTGGTCTTGGATCTCCACAGGTCGCTCCTCGAAGGTTGCATCATCATCAATATCGATTTATCCCCAATCGATAACATGAGATTCATTATGAAGATAATGACGGAGCTGTGATACATGGAAAACATCATGTATCCGACTCATCTGAGGAGGAAGTGCTACTCGATACGCCACAACTCCAACACGAGATAACACCTCGAAAGGCCCAAAAAACTGGGGATAAAGCTTACTTCCACGACCAAACCTTCATTACCCACGACGGGGAGTCACCTTCAGAAACACATGATCCCCAACATTAAACTCTAAGGGTCTCCTTATTTGATCAGCATATGATTTCTGACGATCTTGTGCTGTCTTCATTCTCTCACGAATCACCTGAACCATCTCTGTTGTATTCTACACTAGTTCTGGTCTGAGAATTGCTGACTCTCCGACCCCAGTCCAGCATAACGGAGAATGGAATGGCTGGACATACAAGGCTTTAAACGGAACCATACCGATGGTAGAGTGAAAACTATTATTGTAAGCGAACTCTACCAAGGGTAAGTGCTTCATCCATGAACCTCCAAAATCAAGAACACAAGAGCGCAGCATGTCTTCAAGAGTCTGGATGGTTTTCTCTGGCTGACCATCTGTTTGAGGATGAAAAGCAGTGATAAGGCACAGTTGAGAGCCAAAAGCATGATGGAGACCTCTCCACACCCTAGAGGTAAACCGAGGATCTCGATCAGAAATGATCATCCTAGGTACTCCATGAAGTCTCACCACCTCCTCTAGATACTACCTCGACAAAACCTCCACTAAGCTCGACTCCTTTATCGCTATAAAGTGGGATGATTTTGTTAAACGATCCACTACCACCCATATAGCATCATGTCCTCCCGGAGCTCGAGGTAAACCTGTAACAAAGTCCATTGAGATGTCCTCCCACTTCCACTGAGGAATCTCTAATTGCTGGAGAAGACCACCAGGAACACGGTGTTCGGCCTTCACCTTCTGGCAGACTAAACATCGAGACACACACTCTACAACCATACGTTTCAGCCCAGGCCACCAGAACTGACTCCTGAAGGATCGGTACATCTTCGTCACACCAGGATGTACTGCCAAGGGTGAACTATGGAACTCTCGGAGAACCGTCTCGCGCATCGCCAAGGGAACAAAAAGCCTTCCATGATACAACACTTGGTGTTGTTCATCCTCCGACCAACAAATAGGGGCCTCACCACAAACAACTCTGTCTCTCCAAACTTCCACCTCTAGATCACCCAACTGAGACTCTTCCACATTCTGCATCAGGGATGACTGCACCGTCATCTGGAAAAGACAACCTCTACCCCCAACTTCTCCCATATCAAGATGCAAAGCTGATAGCTCTTCCATCACTCTCCAGGAATCACCAGATTCACGGACAACATCATTACGTGACTTTCGGCTCAGTACATCAGCTAAAACGTTCCCTTTTCCAGGTGTATACGATATTTCAAAGTCGTATTCCTGCAAGAAATCCATCCACCGACACTGCCTCAAGTTTAAGTCACGTTGGGAGAAAACATACCTCAAACTCTTATGATTGGTGAAAACCACAAAGTGCTCACCAATGAGGTAATGTCTCCACAACTTCAGAGCAAACACCATGGCTGCCAACTCAAGATCATGGGTGGCGTAGTTGCATTCATGGGGACGTAACTGCCAAGATCCATAAGAAACAACTGACCTCTGCTGCATGAGAACACAGCCTAGCCCCATATGTGAAGCATCATAGAAAACATCAAACTGGACTCCCTCCGCTGGAAGACAAAGGACTGGAGCACTTACCAACTTCTCCTTTAGATATTCGAAAGCTGCCTGACATTGATCAGTCCATATGAACGCTTGATCCTTCTTAGTCAATGCTGTTAGAGGAGTTGCAACTTGGGAGAAATTGGCTACAAACCTCCTATAATAGTCTGCGAGACCAAGGAAACTTCGCACCTCTGACACGGTCTTGGGGGATTCCCATGACACCACTGCTTATATCTTCGAAGGATCCACAACTACTCCCTGTTGGGACACAACATGCCCCAAGAAACGAACTTCTCGAGCCCAAAACTCACACTTGGAAAACCTCCCAAACAACTGATGTTGGCGAAGGACTCCCAAAACGGCTCGTAGATGCTCTGCATGCTCCACTTCAGATGTGGAGTACACAAGGATGTCGTCGATGAAAACCACAACAAACTTGTCCAGGAATTCATGGAACACAGCATTCATCAACCCCATGAAAACAGCTGGAGCATTCGTCATGCCGAATGGCATTGCAACAAACTCATAATGACCATGACGATAACAGAAAGCAGTCTTCGGAATATCCTCATCCCTTACACGCATCTAATGATATCCTGACCGCAAGTCGATATTTGAGAACCAACTTTCACCCTTCAGTTGATCGAATAAGTCATCAATCCATGGAAGAGGATAGTGGTTCTTTATTGTCACTTTGTTTAATCGATGATAATCGACGCACAACCGCAAACTGCCGTCAGCATTTTTCACAAACAAAACTGGTGCACCCCATGGTGACACACATGGCCGAACAAAACCACACTGCAATAGATCATCGAGTTGAATACGTAGCTCTCGTAACTCAGAAGGGGCCATCCTATACGGAGACATAGAGATAAGAGACGCTCCCGACTGTAGCTCGATCCCAAACTCGATCTCTCGTCGAGGGGGTAAGGATACAACCTCTTCTGGAAAGACGTCAGGGTACTCCTCTACGACCCTAGGAAATGACACCTGTTGAACCTATGAAGAACTCAGCATTATCCCAGCCATCATGGATGATAAGGATGGAACTCGTTTATGAATCATCTGAGGATCTCGCTCACCCACAAACACCACTTTCTCTCTATCTGCATCAATGAAAACGACCTTCTTCCTGTATCAATCCACAATACCCTGCACCGAATACAACCAATCCATGCCGAGTATGACATCATATGGTTGTATTCGTAAACATAGGAAATCTCCCCAAGAGCGGTGTTGCCCCAACACTAGCTCACAGTCTCTACATACTTCAAACAAGTCGGCTCGACCTCCAACTGGCGTAGTCAACGCCAAGGGCACTGGAAGCCTCTCTACCTCAAGTCCCAAAGCATGGACAAGGGTAGGTGATATGAAGGAGTGCGTTGCTCCTGAATCAAACAAGGCATATGCCAAGGTAGAAAACAAGCAAAGGGTACCTCGAACGACATCTGGCTCGCCTGGGGCTGGAAAAGCTAGAGCATGAAGCTGACCACGACCTCTTCCACGACCTCTCTGACCCTGATGAAGACCACCACCACGGCCACGCTCTGCTCTATGAGGACAGGGAGCATCATGGGGCTGTCCTCTACCTACTCCATCTACCCTTGGTTGATCTAAAGCTGGTGCAACCTGCTGCTGCTGCCTCGGCTGAAACTGCCTCAATGGAGGAACCTGGAGCGGAGCGCCCGATGCACTATGACTGCTCTGAAAAGTCGGGCACTCCCACTGCTGATTACCACGACCACCACAAGAAAAACAAGTGCCAGATCCCTTGGCATAGGCGTGAGAGTTGCTGCCTCCGGAGAAACGAGATGGGAAGGGTTGGGACCTACCCCCAGGTGAACGGAAACTCTTCTGTCCTGAAAACCGGGAACCCCGGACCACAGCTCTGCTTCGTGAGGAATCATGACAATTCCCCTCTCATGAAGATCCGGTCCTGGCCAAAGTCCTCTCAACAACCTCTTCCCTCGCCAGCACCTCAAGATATGTCTTTAGCACAAAGGGGGGGACCTGGCGCTAGATCTCTGGATGAAAAGCCTCCTCGAAATGCCTCACCCTGGCCTCCTCATCTGGTAACAGGCCTGAAGCATATCGTAGAAGGTTCCTGAAATGGATTCCAAACTCCCGAACACTGGATCTCTTCTGTCAAAGGGTAAGAAGCTCCTGGCGTCTGGACGCCGTCGCAGTCGATGAAAGAAACTCGACTCTAAACCTGTCTCGAAACTCCTCCCATGAGATCGCTGACTCCTCGTGATCCCCAAGGAACAAGAACCACCACTGCCTCGCTGCCCCACGTAGCATCGTCACAACCAAGGACACCCAGTGTTCCTTCCGAGCACGAATCGAACTGAAGCCTATCTCGACCTCCTCCAACCAGTCTTCTGTGACTGCATCTGAAACGGAGCCCTCGTACTTCTGTAGACTCTGGCGCTGAAACTCTCGGAGTGTCTTCCTCCATGTGTCATCGTCGTCAACCTCTACCCGACGGTGATCTACTGGAACAGCCTGCTGGGCATCTTCTACGAAAACCTGACGAGGACGTCGACCTGGAGACATACCTGTAAAATAACAACTGTTAGAGCTCCTAAGCCTAGAATATGGAAGACTCAACATTAATTAATTAATTGTTTTGTTTTATTAAGTTTATTTTACCTATCCCAAGGTCTACCCATTCAAACACAGGCGCAAAGAAAAATGATGCATGATCCTTTCCTAGGTCTCTACCCTGCAACTAGTATCACTTTGTTTAGTAGCCATCGTAAACTTAAAGGTCCGTGCAATAGATCATAGGGGGCCCTAAACGCCTATTTCTCTGCCGGTCTCCAGTGTTTACCCCACTTTCTAAACATGAATGACACTGTTGCCCTACCATCCCATGCATCCTCACCTGTGCCTAACTCCAAACTCCATCCTATCCCTCAACCAGACCTTTGATACCACTCTGTCACGACCCCCTCCCCACAAAGTGTACCCCTCCTGGGCCGACAATGTGAGAAGAGAGATAATGACCCCCCCGAGTCCCACCTCCAGTAGGCCCCGGGTTGGCGACTAGCACCGAGGGTATAATAAACATACAAATGGGAGGCATTAACCTCTACAAGAACACATGCGGAAGAGAGAGATAAAATAGACTCCAACCAACTCCAACTCATAACTGAAATATAAAAGAAACCCAAGTACATATATGAAATGTCATGAAAAAGTACTACAAGTGATAGGGAAAACTAAAAGTACCCAAAAGAAAGTAAAACGACAGCGACCATGAGCCCGAACAGCTCCTCCTCCAACCACAAGCTAGTAGTAGCCCGCTTGATCTCCAACCTGCTCCAAGTGACCTGAAAAACAATTTATATATACATAGGGTGAGTATAACAGTATACTCAATAGGATCCTCCCCAAGCCTCTTGTGAAAAAGTAAAGAAAGCATGCTAAAGCCTAGTGAACAACAAGTGAAACTAACTCATCACCTAAACAGGTATACTATGTTCCCAACCTCACCATGGCTACTCTCACCAAGTAACGCATACAAGAATATAGCATATAGTAAAGAATATCAAGGGTACCCTGCTACTACTTCCCCACTGGTTTGCCGCTTTTCCCCAACGACATACGTCCTGTGCATCTCTCTCCAAAGGCTTGCCCGCAGACACCTGGGCTAAGCTCCACAATCTGCACCTCATGCACCACAAAGGCTTGCCTGCAGACACCTGGGCAAAGCACCACACCGTCCTCACAGCCAAAGGTAACCAGGTAGTTTCCGGGAGCCACAAAAGCTCGCATAACGTGTATCATATGTCGGGTATAATACCTCAAGATATTACAGCCCATACTCCGAGTAAGGATCCTCAATCCATCATAGCCTATACACGTTACACCTATAGTAGTCCATAGGATACTATATCCAGAATATATGCATGTGAATAACCACAAGCCATTACAACCCTTTACACACATATATGGGGTAACTAACCGTTGTGCCTCATGGCACAAGTATCTACCAAGAGAAGAGAGTGGGGCCAAAGGGGGGTAGTCAGCCATTCGACCTCCCATCAGAATGCTGGGTAAAACACCCCCCAGGGCTCAAAATCCTTGGGGTGTCAGTTTCCCTTACCGACAGGGTGGAGTAGCGTATAGAAACAGAAAAAGTACAGAATATATATATGTAACTCACATCCACACTATGGGCATTACCTAGTCTTAGATACAACTGCAGCTAAGTTCTCTCAGACTCCAGGCTGCTACTTCTAAGACTAGGTATCTTATAAGCACACAAACATTTGAAAAGCTTTATTAGATTACTCCGTTTTCATTTTATCAGTTCCACTATACATTAATTAATTCTTTAAACATTAATTAAGAATGAACAATTCTTCATTACACTGAATTGACATCACATTCAAAAACAAATGCTCCTTTTAAGATTCACATCACCTTTAAATTCCAGTATCTCCATCCCCGTGGATTTTCACCATTTAATCAAACATTCATTACAGAATTACTTTTCCATATTCCTAGGCATTCTAGAAAAGCATCCTATGCTTCTAAACACAAAGGAGGCTCAACACGGTGAGTAGATATACTACCCGTCGACTCTTTGCCGCCTATAGAAAGCGCATAGACCCATTCTCCCTCGAGAGGCTAAACACGGAAAGCACGTGACATACCCCGCGCGTCTTCGCCTCCTTCGGAAGAAGGGTAGAAAGATCAGCTGCCTTGAGCATTGGGGAAAAGCAAAGCAGATTAACATTCAAAGAAACCACAAGCATCCAGCAACCACATCCATCCCATTCCATCACCCCCAGTGTCCTCCCCGACACCCACATGCATAAACTGATGCATCTCGCCACTCTAGGCGTCATTTGCTGCCATAACCATAAGGCCTCCATGCCTCCACATATCACAACAGCCATCCAGGCTCACGTCACAGCACAAGCAGCAGGAAAACAAACATCACATCATGGGCTCTTGACCCTTTAACAAACAAGAGGGTAACTCAGAACCCTTTTAGAAATTCCCACATAATCTGTTCTCTAATCCATATTGAATTAACAGATTTGTTATTCGTAGGTTCCAATTATGGGATACCTAATCAGTAAGCTATCACAAATAATTAACCATGCTTACTTCCCTAATTTGATTATCCTCAAATTAGAACAACTACAAAAACTGCAATAACCAGACTAATTTACATTCCTCTTTATCTTTAGCCAATTAATTAACAATTAATTCCGGCTTTACGTTCATTATCAATTTCTATCATAAACCAACAACAAATCAAAGAAAACATAGATATCAATCTATCTAGCAAAACATGAGGCAACCGTTATCACGGTATTAAGAAACAACATGCGATCAACCAATTCTCTTAATCTGGTTCTAGTATTTAATTAGGTCAATTTCATTGTGATCCAGAGGAATAAATCATGCTAATTCTACGATTGCACATATACAATTAGATAATCCATGAATCACCTACCTGGAAGATTTCTTGACATCCTTTATCCACACAACGGGTCACAATCCTCCTCTCGTGACAACTTATTGGGAATATTGACCGACAGAGTTCAGTTGCATCCAAAACAGAGCAGAACCAATCCTAGGAGTAAAGATTGATTGTGCAACTCCTACGGGAATGATTGAAAGGTTCTAGCATCTCTTAGTCAAGAACAAAGGGAAATAACAAGGGAGAATGATATCTCGTCCCTTTTTAACATATATTGGGGCGACAGTTTAAGATCCGGTTAATTCTCCATTAAAAACGGATCGCATTAACCCACGCGTTTTGACCAAGTAAAACATTCCAAGCCTTAGGAATAATTAATATAGGATTTATGGCATTTGAATCGGCCTTAAGAGCCCTTAAAATAAGGCTTTAAATGTATTTTACGTCAAAAGAAACGTCAAAAGGGGCAAAACTGTAGGAGTCTGGAAACACTGTTCACCCACCATTACTATACATGAAACCGATCTGTGAGACCGATCTGTGAGACCGATCTGTGAGGCCGATCGGTGAGACTGATCTGTCAGACCTATCGGTGAGACCGATCTATCAGACCGATCTGTCAAACCGATCGGTGAGACCGATCTGTCAGACCGATCGGTGAGACCGATCTATGAGACCGATCTGCCAGACCGATCGGTGAGATTGATCTGTTACTGTTCATAAAACTGGAAACACTGTTCACAGAACCAGAAAAATTGGCAAAGTGTTGGGGATAAGTCCCCTTGACCTCCCAGAACACCTCTAACACCAAAATTCCACAAAGTAATGGACCGGAGAGGTCTGGGCCATTACATGAGCTGACTCAAATAGATCACAAAGAAAACTCTTCAAAACACACATGCAATTAGTGTTTTTGTGCACTGAGTCAGAAGTCAGAAGTCACGGTCCTGGTGTATGGATACATCGGCTATCCCACCAACACTGGATTCCCTAAACTAATAACCACACTCACTAAAATTAACACTATTTCTATTAAAAAGATCAGAGTCCAATGTTCTATGGTAGAACTGACTCCTCTAATACCAATTTGTCACGACCCGTCCCCTGGGGTCGTGCCGTGACTACCCTAAGCCCACCTTCCTAAGGCCAGGGGCTGGAGACTAGCACCGTAGGAGTATTTCCTAAAACTGGGAAGGCTTTGCCTTTATAACCTGTAATACACACAACCAAGCACACAACAAGATACGAACTCAAGTAAACTGAATAGTAAGCAGAGTGAGTACAGTAAGAAAAAGGGGCCAGAATACAAGCCCAACTGGAAAGTACAAGGAAGACTGGAAAGTACAAGATGACCGATAGGTGAAAATCATCTCCTGGATCATCCACCATGTATCCTACCAGAAGGGTAGGTACAGCTCATGAACGACCGTCTCTACAGTTCGCCTCATCTAACATCCACCTCCGAGTTTCCTCCAGTCCTAGTACTCTCGTCCTCAGTCCGCATTGTCTGTCATCTGCACCAAACACAATAGGGTGTGGGCATAGACCATGAAAGGGAGAGCATAACGATACTCAGTAGGGACCCCTAGACCCTCAAGTCTCACAAAATCCACCAAGGATAAACCACACTACATGGAATCAACTAACAACCCTACCTAGGTATATTCCCATACATATACCTAAGTTATCAAGTAAACCCGTCTCAATCATGAGGAAATAGAGAGTCCAACCCAAAAGCCCAAATCTCAACTATTCCAAAAAGGAAGGAATACCACAAAGGTAATTACCACACAAGTATACCACACAGAAGAATACCACCAAGGTATTACCACGAAGGGAAGTACCACAAGGTATAGACTTAGCTCAAACCAGGTATTTATTAGGTACAATAGTAGAGATGATTAGATGTAACTACCAATTCATCTTACTCTTCTAAGAGGCTCTACTACTGACCCAAATTGAATTTCTTAGTGATGAACCACACAGGATCACTCGGTGCTGACCCACAAAGGATCGCTCGGTGCTGACCCACACATGATCTCTAGGTGCTGACCCACATAGGATCGCTCGGTGCTGACCTACAAAGGATCACTAGGTGCTGACCCAGACATGATCGCTCGGTGCTGACCCACACAAGATTGCTCGGTACTGACCCTCACAGGATCTCTATTCATTCTTCACATCACAGCCAGCTACTGGGTTCTCGCACTAAGATTGCTCGTCTCCGGGAGAGTCCGCTCCTCAATCCACTAGTAGATACTCCAACATCCACTAATTCCCATGAAGAAGTATCTCAAAAGATCACCATGTCATAGGGGTCTCAATGAAACAGAAGGTGCATCAATCAGACGTTCGTTCTGTGAGTTATTAGACTTTTAGTCCCAAGGGTCCGGTTGGATTCGTGATCGATCCAAACTGACCATACTTTAACTTTATCCAAATATCTAGTGGGGTATACTCAAAAGGATGTCTCGCTCCAAGGTTTACAATTCCATTGACGGTGTTTCAAATGGACACATGGTGCCAAAGTTATGGCCGATAAAGCAAAAAGCTCGAAGTAGGCCTGGGTCTGGTCCGACCCAGCCCAACCCGGCCTGGGCTGACCGAACCCGATTCGGGTTGACCCGGCCCGCTGGGCCCGGATCAACCACTCTAGGTGGCCCGGAGGCCACAGAGTTGTGTGAGGACGCGAGGGCGGAGTGGAGGCCACGAGGGCGGTGAGGCCGCAGGGGCTACGAGGCCATGGGACAACGTGGCCGAGGGGGCCGCAGAGGGATGTGAGGAGGCAACCCCATGGGCGACGAGGCCACATGCGACGTGCAGCCGTGGGGCGGCATTGGCCGTGGGCGGCGGCGGCCGTAGATGATGCAAGGATGCGGGGCGGTAGGGGCCGCGGGCGGCGGGGGACGTGGGTGGCGGAGGCCGCGGGCGGTAGCGGCCACAGGGAGGCGGTGGACGTGGGCGGCCGAGGCCGCGGACAGCGCGGGGCCGTGGGCGGTGGAGGCCGCTGACGACGCGGGGCCACGGGTGGCGGTGGCCGCAGGGTGGCGTGGGCCATAGGAGGCGGGGGCCGCAGGCGGTGGGGGCTGCGGGGCGGCGGTGGCTGCGGGCAGCGGCGGCCGCTGGGCGGTAGTTGTCGCGAGGCCGTGCCGTTGCACCGTCACCTTCATTGCGGCCGACGATGTGCGGGCTGCCGCATTTGTTCATTGCTGGGGTCAGACCATGTTTGTTTGGCCCGCACCCTCTGTGTTAGAGCGATAGAAAGCGGCTCAACAAGAACTTGAATCAAGAAAGTCAAACCTTAACCTCTTGCAATGATTATTCCCAAACCCGCAAAAGAAATCATCCGCATATCAAATAGTTAGAGATTTGATCAACGTTCTTTGTTTTAGAAGGGAAGAACATGGGAATATATAATCATACACAACTAAACCCATACCTTGATTTCTCGATGATTTTGGAAGGGCTAAAGTCAATGACGTCGGTGTTTCCCTGATCTTCGGTTCATTGTCGTCGAAGACGTTCCTCGTCGGCATGAGCATTCTTCGTTGGGGAGCGCATTCTTCATTGGAGAACGCGTTCTTCGTTGGCGAGAGTAATCCTTCCAAAGTTTCTCTTCTCCACTAAAATGAAAAGTAGCCAACATAATAGAATATGTTGTTTAATTTAATATTGTAACAAAATAGGTTGGATTAATTAATTAAAGGATAGTTGGCATAATTAATTAAAGGAGAGTTGGCATAATTAAAGTAGGGAGTTGAGAGGTTTTTCTCCCATAATGAGGGGTTCGGGTGGTCCCCACCACCAAGCTTTGAATTGGGGGTTTTAAGATCTCTGGTGGTCCCCACCACCGAGCATTCAAGTTGGGTGGTTTTAACCCCTAATGGTCCCCACCTCTATATCCTTCACATAGGAGGTTTATTAGAAATAAAACAAAAGTTTATTTTATTTTATTTTTCATTCCCGCGAAAAACCACAAAAACTATCTTTCACCTTCGACCTACTGCGACCGAGGTGAAGGTCTCCTTATAGGAATACCTAATCTGAGAATTCAATGGTGTCCTTGGATATCAATTCCGAGCACCAGTTTAAAAGTTACAAAAACCTGCTCGCACGTTTACTGAACGTACCTGAAAAAAAGTTCAGAAATTCATTCTGGGCACACCGGGTCTTGGAATCATGCACTGTCAGTTTTTTCGGACACATAAAATTCCAATATATAAAGGTATTTTTAATTTTCTAGCATAAAAAGTTACCTTGGTTAAAAAAATATTTACCGCAATATAGGTAAAATAATGAAACGGGTTAAAGCGAAAAGGTAAAATATTTAAATACCTTAAAATTGAAAATTTTAATGGGCGGTTGATGTGTTTATATAACTTAAAAAGACTTTAAAACATTAATTATCAATATAATTATTTTTAATTAATACTACCCAAATGTCGTTGGATTTAAATATAAAATATGCATGATTTAATAACTTTAAACCACCACTCCTCAAGTATAAATACCACTCCTCCCTGTACCCTTTCTCCTTGCAAGACTTTAATATTTTAAAATCTATGAAAAAACTCTCCTTACCACTCTCCCCATTTCCAAGCACTGATGGTTTCACCAATATACCAATTCAAATTTCTTTAAGGGATTCTTTAAGGAGGTGTCATTCAAGAGGAAACTTTCTCAAACCACATATCTTAATTTCATTTATTCTTCTACCATCTCCTCACCACATTCATCAATAAAGTCATAATAACTCAATAATAATGTATATAATAGAATTTTATATTGATAATTTAATATCTTATATGCATCCATTTTCTCATCCCCTCTTATTCAAAGAATTGAAACCATTATCCAAATTATGGTGGTTAACCGTCTCTGTGGATAATGAGTTTTCATTTTCCATTACTTCCTTCAAGACTGGTCATAAAAATATTATTATGGTTAAATAAGATTTTAATAAGTATATTTTAACTTATTTAATGTTATTTAAATAATATATAAACTTAATATTAAATAAAATTAAATGAATTCATGATGGTTGGAAAAACCGTGAAAATAAACTAAACATATACTATTAATATTTTATCAAATAAATCATTCCCATGTTAGAAGAAATGATATATAAGACCATTTAAACTTATGGAAGTTCATGAATAACATTTAATTCCACTTCCATATTAGTATTCCCATTTGAAAATAACATCAACAATTATACTCAAGTGAACTTACAATGAAACCATGAAACAAATGCTCTCGGAACAAAAAAATTGAACATCATAACTCACCAAAATGGCCATAAATGAATGAAAGAAAATTATAATAAATAAAATATACATGTAAAAGGTTCTTAATTAAGTAATTAATTAATCTAATTTAATTATCACTAACATTAATAGCAATTTAATTACTTTTTGACACAAGGTAAGTGACTCTTTAACTAAAAAACCACATTTTAAATGTTATAAAGATTTATTTTATAAATAATTCTATTTCATGTCCATGTTTTTAAAATTAAAAATTTTAATGTATTTATAAAGAAATTATTATTATTTTAAATATAATTTTCTAATTTCTCCTATTTTTTTTGAAAAAGGGACCATTTTGAGGTTTATTTAAGGGACCCCTTGACTACTCTCTCCGCCTTCTTTTCTTCCACCTTATTTATTTTATACATTTTATTTCCAATTCCTATTAATGGGATATGATCTTACACATCCCTCTTACCATCCTTTTTTATTTTCAAATTATTTGAGAAATGTTTCTCTCTCATTAAACAATTTTATTAATCTTTAAGTACCGTCTTTATGCTGCCGACATTTAGTAAGAAACTTCATCTTGATTTATTTTCATTAAGGCATATTTTGATGTTACACTACGGGAAGAATCACTATTTGCAACGGGTTATTTGCGACGAGATTTCTTCCCATCGCAAATAACTCGCACAAGAAGCTATTTGTGACGGGGTAAAGTGCCCGTCGCAAATAGTTTGGCGCGACTTGCGTGCCAAACCGCGCGAATATTATTTGCGACAGGGCGATGTCTCCCGTCGAAAATAGTTTGGCGCGACTTGCGCACCAAACCGCACAGGGGTATTTGTGACGGGACCCGTCGCAAATACCCGGCGGCGGTCAATACCTTTTTGTGACAGGATGTCGTCCCGTTGCAAAAAGACTGTCGGAAGGTACTATTTGCGACGGGTCCCGTCGCAAATAACCTTTTAACTGCCGACTGTAATTAATGTGGGTGAGGGTAATTGCGACAGGCCCCATCGCAAATACCACCATTTGCGACGGGAAGCCCGTTACTAATAATCCCATCACAACTAATCTAACCTATATATACCCCATCCGCTTTTTCCCCAAATCATTCAGATCTTGCTCTTTCTCTCTCTTCATTCTTTAGTTTTAAAGAGAAATTTTCTTTTAGTTGAAGTTTTTTATACAAGAGAAATCAGAGGGCGTCAATATCTTCAGAATATCAAAGTTTAAGGTATTTATATTTTATTTTTTTATATTTATTTTATTTTTTATGTGAATTTTAATTGTTGTTTATTAGTTCTGATTTAATTAGATTTCAATTGATTTTTATTTATATTTAGTTTTACTAAGGAATTGATATTGTTAGTTATAATTATAAATAATTAGTTATAATTAATATTAATTAGATATAATTAGGAATAAATAGATATAATTTGGTATAAATAGATATAATTAGCAATAAATAGTTATAATTAGCAATAAATAGTTATAATTAGCTATAAATAGTTCTAATTAGCAATAAATAGTTATAATTAGCAATAAATAGATATAATTAAAAATAAATACATATAATTAGGAATACCTAGATATAATTAGAAATAACTAGATATAATTAGGAATAACTAGATATAATTAGGAATAACGAGAAATAATTAGGAATAACTAGATATAATTAGGAATAAGTAGTAATAATTAGATATAATTCAATATAATTAGATATAATTAGTAATAATTAGATATAATTACGAATAATTAGATATAATTAGGAATAATTAGTAATAATTAGATATATTTAGTAATAATTAGATATAATTAGATATAATTAGATATAATTAGTAATAATTAGTAATAATTAGATATAATTAGTACTAATTAGATATAGTTAGATTAATTAGATATAATTAGATATAATTAGTAATAATTAGTAATAATTAGATATAAATTGTAATAAATAGTAATAAATAGTAATAATTTGTAATAATTAGATATAAATCGATATAATTAGTAATAATTAGGAATAATTAGGAATAATTAGTAATAATTAGATATAATTAGTAATAATTAGATATAATTAGATATAATTAGTAATAATTAGATATAAATAGTAATAATCAGTAATAATTAGTAATAATTAGATATAAATAGATATAATTAGTTATAATTAAGAATAATTAGTAATAATTAGGAATAATTAGTTTGCCCTCTGTTGTCCACACAAAAGGGTTGAGTTGCTCAAGGTTGATCTTGAGAAGGATGAAAATTGTTCCGGTAATGATGGCACTGATTTGGATATCGTGCGAAGAACCCCTATTTTGGGGGTTTTTAATTGGTGGACCGGCTGTCAACATGTCGATGGACTGACAATGGTGCGGATGGAGGTGCGCAGGAACAGATTTGAGGTGATTCTCATCGGGCCCTTTTCTCTGGGGTCTATGGTGGTTTTGGATCTGCATCATGGAGTGTTTTTGGCTACGAGCAGGTGGCACAGGATTTGGGATCCAGGTGGTGTGATCCAGGTGGCTGGCCCTCGACAACGACACGTGGGTTTTGGTTGCTGTCTGGTGACTTTTTGGCGACATGAAGAGGACGATCTTAGTTGGTTGGTGATGGGATGTGGGCCTTGTGCTGGTTGGTTCGAAGACGGAGGCCGGAGGGGTGATTGGGTTTTCCGACGTGGCGATGCACTGGATGGCCATAATGTATGCTAATCTTGGCTGGTTCCTGTCGCGTGGATCTGTCGCCTCTGGCGACGTTTGGCGTGCTTGGTGGCTAGTGAGCGAGGGACTAGTTGGATGGCAACAAAGGCATCATATGGTGATACATGTGTATTTAGGGTTGGTGATGGATGCCCGACAGTGTTGATCGGGATCCGACGACTGTGTGCTTGGACAGAGGGTTGGCTGGCTGGTGGTGGTCGGTGATGTTGGTTGGGGAGATCTCGGGCTCTGATAGGTTTGGATTAAGCATGGAGAAGACGATCTATAGTGGTCGACGATGACTTGAATTCCGGCGACGAGTATCTTTTCTTGGGATGGCGTGTCGTCCTTGATTGGGAGGGCAAGTACGTGATTTGTGGATGACCTTGACAGGCGAAGACGTTGGAATGTGAGGAGGGTGTCGGCAGTGATGTTGACATCGAGATAGGTACAGTGAAAGTGGCGACGGGTGCTCCATGGCCCAGGCAGATGTTGCATTTAGTTTGTATTTTTTTTCTTTGGACCGTTGTGGAAATGGGCTTCAGGCTATAATTCTATGGCTCCCATAGCCATGGTTTAGGGGTTATGGGTTTGGGGGTCTTTTGTGACTTTTTTATGTTGGGATGTATGTGTGTGTGTTGCATTTACTCTTTTTCAATAAATTTGCGGGGCAATGGTTTTGGATTACCAATTCCATGATCTGAACCGTTTTAGTAATTAGATATAATTGGTAATAATTAGATATAATTGGTAATAATTAGATATAATTGGTAATAATTAGATATAATTGGTAATAATTAGATATAATTGGTAATAATTAGATATAATTGGTAACAATTAGATATAATTGGTAACAATTAGATATAATTGGTAATAATTAGATATAATTGGTAATAATTAGATATAATTGGTAATAATTAGATATAATTAGTAATAATTAGCAATAATTGGTAATAATTAGCTATAATTGGTAATAATTAGCTATAATTAGCTATAATTAGCTATAATTAGCTATAATTAGAAATAATTAGCTATAATTAGTAATAATTAGCTATAATTAGTAATAATTAGCTATAATTAGATATAATTAGGAATAATTAGCTATAATTAGATATAATTAGTAATAATTAGATATAATTAGTAATAATTAGTAATAATTAGATATAATTAGATATAATTAGTAATAATTAGATATAATTAGTAATAATTAGATATAATTAGTAATAATTAGATATAATTAGTAATAATTAGTAATAATTAGATATAATTAGGAGTAATTAGATATAATTAGGAATAATTAGGAATAATTAGGAATAATTAGGAATAATTAGTAATAATTAGGAATAATTAGTAATAATTAGGAATAATTAGGAATAATTAGGAATAATTAGGAATAATTAGTAATAATTAGTAATAATTAGGAATAATTAGTAATAATTAGGAATAATTAGTAATAATTAGGAATAATTAGTAATAATTAGGAATAATTAGTAATAATTAGAAATAATTAGATATAATTAGTAATAATTAGTAATAATTAGATATAATTAGTAATAGTTAGATATAATTAGTAATAGTTAGATATAATTAGTAATAGTTAGATATAATTAGTAATACTTAGATATAATTAGTAATAATTAGATATAATTAGTACTAGTTAGATATAAGTAGTAATAATTAGATATAATTTGTAATAATTAGTAATAATTAGTAATAATTAGTAATAATTAGTAATAATTAGATATAATTAGTAATAATTAGATATAATTTGTAATAACTAGATATAATAAGTAATAATTAGATATAATTAGGAATAATTAGGAATAATTTGGATTAATTAGAAATAATTAGGAATAATTAGGAATGATTAAGAATAATTAGGAATAATTAAGAATAATTAGGAATAATTAGGAATAATTAGGAATAATTAGGAATAATTAGTAATAATTAGGAATAATTAGTAATAATTAGATATAATTAGATATAATTAGATATAATTAGTAATAATTAGGAATTATTGGGAATAATTAGTAATAATAAGGAATAATTAGGAATAATTAGTAATAATTAAGAATAATTAGTAATAATTAGTAATAATTAGTAATAATTAGTAATAATTATTAATAATTAGTAATAATTAGTAATAATTAGGAAAAATTAGTAATAATTGTGAATAATGAGATATAATTAGGAATAATTAGATATAATTAGATATAATTAGATATAATTAGCTATAATTAGATATAATTAGCTATAATTAGTAATAATTAGGAATAATTAGAAATAATTAGTAAACAAAATCTTCTTGGATAATGAAGGGAAAATTTGTAATCATCTCTACAACGACAATTACCAAATTTCGTTTCATTATTCAAGTAGTTTTCCTTTTTCTAAGTATTGCTAAGTATTGTTAAATTTGTAATAAATAGTAATAATTAGTAATAAATTGTAATAATTAGTAATAAATTGTAATAATTAGTAATAAATTGTAATAATTAGTATCAATTAGTAATAATTTGTAATAATTTTTTAATAATTAGCAATAATTATAAATAATTATAAATAATTTGGAATAATTAGAAATAAATACCAATAATTAGCAATAACAAGTGTGAGAAAGATGCAATTAAATGAGCTGTCAAACAAAAGAGTAGCCGTTAATCGACTGGAAATTATGTCACCCTTAATTAATGATAATTATCAAGTAGTTGTAATTATTTATCTTTTTTTTAGATATTTTTTTTTATAATTTAAAACTATTCAAAAACAGTGATGATTTTATAATTTATGTAGAAAAATATGGAACAAGGAAGTCGACATCAATCATTATTAGATGATCGAGCTTGAATAAATCAGCACAAAAATTCAAATGGTTCTGGTTTAAATCTTGTATATATTGAGGGTGTTAAAGCTTTCTTAGTATTAGCATCATCAAAACTAAAATATGTTTCAGAAGGAACAATTAACTGTCCTTGTAAAAAATGTGCTCTGAGAATGTTTGACACATTTGATAAAGTTGGGGGACATCTCTTGCGGTTTGGTTTTCAACCAGATTATGTTTTTTGGTATCAACATGATGAACATAGTTCTAGAGAAGATCCTAATAACTTGATTCTAGATCCATCACGATTTCAAAATTTAGTACATGATGTTGCAGGTCTATCTGTGCAACAAACTAAAACTCACGATGATATTGATTTAACTCCTAAGTTGGAACCATCTGAATTTTATGAGTTGTTGAGGTCTACTAGGGATGCATTATATCCTGGTTGAAAGATAAGAAAATTAGAAGCGGTTGCAAAATTTATGGCTATTAAATCAGATAATGCAATGTCAAAAAACTGTTTTGATCAGATATTTTCTTTGGTTAAAACACTGTTACCTGAATGAAATCTGTTCCTTGCAAATTACTATGAGAGCAAGAGGCTGATTCGTAATTTGGGCCTTAGTTATCAGAAGATTCATGCATGTCCAAATGATTGCATCTTATATTATGGAGAAAACGAGTCATTGGATATTTGACCCACATGTGGACAATCGAGGTATAAAGAAGCTCAACTAGGGAAGTCTAGATCGATTCCAGTAAAACAGTTGAGATATTTCCCCATTACACCCAGGTTGCAGCATTTATTTATGTCTTAGAACACAACGTCAATGATGTCATGGCACAAAACCAAGATTTCAACTGATAAAAGCTTGAATCATCCATCTGAGGGTGATTCATGGAAACATTTTGACTGTCTGCATCCATCTTTTTCTATAGAAGCCCGAAACGTGCGATTGGGTCTTTATATTGACGGTTTTTGTCTGTTTGGTTCTTATGGTAGTCAGTATTCATAATGGACTGTATTTATAACTCTATACAATTTGCCTCCATAGATGTTGATGAAGGAGCCTTATATCTTTTTGACTCTATTAATACCAGGACATCTGAAAAAGAATATTGATGTTTATTTGAAACCATTGATTGATGCATGGTGACTTTCATATGATGAACATCACATAGCTCATACATATGTTTTTCTCAACTGTGAATAAATGAAATCATTTGTCCTGTGAGTGATTCTATCACTTATTCTATAATTTATGTTACAGTATTTAAACTTATTTTATTTGTAGTTTATATGATAATCATATCAATAAAAAACTTCCACAAATTACAGCAGCTGATCTTGAAGAACACAGACAAAAAAAGTTTTCTCAATGGTTTCAAAAACTGGTAACATAAATTATTGATGGTTTAATATCAATTCTGTTTATTATTTATTATATTGATAATTTTTTTTACAAATTTTCAGGTGTCTCAATATGCTGATAAAATTGATAAGTGACTGTGTATATTGGGTAAACCACCATCAAAAATGGTTAAATCTTATAATGCAAATGTGGTGAATGGTTTTTGATTTCTTACACTTGCATACGTGGAATCAAAAAAACAATGAACAATGGAGTTTTCTTGAGAGGATCACATCACAGAGAAAATGAAGTTGACTTTTATGGCATTTTGGATGAAATTATGGAGCTGTGTTATCTAGGACAGAATTACATAAAAATGTTTAAATGTCGGTGGTTGGATACTGAGATAGGTTTGCGTGTTCATCTGACTGATGGAATCGTCGATATTAAATATAAAAGTATTCTTGCAGTAAATGAACCATTTTCACTAGATCAACAGGCACATCAAATTTATTATTCAAAGTACTGTGCTACTTCAAGAGACTTGAGAGATTGGTGGACCATAATAAAAATGAAATCTCGGGAAAATCAGTTTACTGAAACTGAATGTGGTTCCGTTGAAGTGGAAGGAATTGAAATTTTTCAAGAGATGACTCAAAATCCATCTGATTCACAAAGAGACATGAATATTGATGATGAAACCCCACAATTAAGGATCGATGGTGATGAAGATGTTAATGATGTTACAAATGAATTTGAAATGAGAAAAGATGCTAAAACTGAAACTCATATGGATATTGATGATGCTAAGGAGGAAGAGGAAGTCATTGACATTGACAGATATGGATAAGAGGATTAAGATAAACATTTGCACAGTTAAATACTGGTTATAATCATAAATAATATATATATATATATATAATAGTTATTTTCAACTATCTACTAACAATAATAATTTTGTGTTTCAGATGGACTCTGATCTATTTCGTGAGTTAGAGGAGGCTGAGCTACCTTTGGATGATGAGGATGTGGGATCAGCTGACCCTCAGCATACTGGTGGTTCAGGAAGTACGCGGAGGGCGTGCAGTCTTGCACGTCTGATGATTCCTGACCCTATCCCCGAGCGATGTCCACATCTTGGTTTCGATCCACGCACACAGAGGTATGGTAACCTGTATATTTTAGTTAGATTTCATTAATTTATTTATATATATACTAATTGTTTGATTATTTATTCCTTTTTCATAGTTTTCATCATGTAGCTATTGGATAGAGGAGTGATATATTGCGCAACTATTTTTCTCAGCCATGGATCACATGGGAACAGATTTCCGTTGATGTGCGACGCGACATGTTCCATCATTGGCTGGTACGTAAATAAATAATATTTATTTTGAAATTTATTTTATTAAAAACTTGATATTATAAATTATTAGTAGGGTTTATGGCATTCTATCGATGATAGCATGTGCGATGCTATCCACACGACATGACAAGTTTCTATGCGTGACCATTTCCACCAGTTTTTGCACAATTTGGGAAGGAAAACCATTAAGAAAGCAGGGGTGAAATAATTTGATGAGTCATGTATATCCCACCAACTAGAGTACATTTCATCTCACATTTGGGATGGATTATGTTTACACTGGTTTGGTGGTGGATTTCAAAGGAGATCATCAGTGGGATGACAGAACCGGGGGAGACAGGAGGTGACACATCGAGTTGGTAGCCGTACATTCAGTTCATATAAAGAGCATCTGGTAAGTATATTTTTTAAATATTTTATGTAACTTTAAATATAAACAATTTATGTTATATTTATGTAGGCAGTAGAGCATCCCGATATTATGGAGTTCGACATTTATTAGAGGATGTACAGTGATCCAGCCACTGGAGAGATTAGAGGTGATCACAAACGTCAGATTGTGGTTAGTATTATTTTTTCATTTTAACAATTAACTAAATATAATATTTGTACAATTTTAATGTTAAATTTCAATTGAAGGAGTCATATAAGGCAGCGACCTCTCAGACACAAGCTGAGGGTCAGGAAGAGATGGCTGAGCAGACCAGTGCTCCCCATTTCGATGAGGCGACATGGATGCAGGTGACTCAGTATGGATTTGAGAAGGGTAGAGTAGTTGGAATCGACTCTCATTTGACTCCTGGTACTTATTATGGTACTATTGAGATGTCGGCATCCAGCTGAAGAGGAGCTCGTGGAGAGACGTCATCTTCTGGCTCACAGTATCAAGAGTAGTTACGAGCTCAGGCTGAGTATATAGAGACATTGCAGAAGCAGCAAGAAGAGATGTGTCAGCAGTAGCAGCAGCAGGAGCAGCATTACGAGGAGAAGAGCCATCGATGGCAGCAGTAGGAGTAGTATTACAAGGAGCAGAGTCGTCGATGGCAGTAGCAGCATCACGACAAGATGGAGTACATGCACCATCTGACTCATAGTTTAGGGATGAAGTTTCCTCCACCATCTCCTTCAGCTCCTCCACCTCCTCCAGAAGACGACCCCCAATGCTTTTTTTTATGTTACAAACATTTGAATTAATATTATAATATGAATTATTTACATTTTTTGTCTTTTATATCGGTGAAAATATTACATTATTTAATTTTTAATATTTTATTATTTTTTTATATATTTTTGTGAATAATGAGAATTTTAATATTTTTTATTTTTTATTGTGTTAATAATAGAAATATTATTTTTTCATTAATCTTAATATTATTAATTTTTATTTATTTTTAAAATTAATTTATTATTTGTGACATGACCTTTTGCGATGGTACCCCGTCGCAAATAGTATAACTAAATATTTTTAAAACCATATTTGTGACGGGAAAGTAGTCCCATAGAAAATAATTTGTTGCGACAGGCCCATCACAGAAAGTTATATATATATATATTTTGCGTCAGGACAATAGCCCGTCACAAATAGTGTTTGCGACGAGCCCGTCGCAGAAACGTTTATCTATATATAATACATATAATTGGAAGATTATTTGCGATGGGCCCGTCGCAAATAATTGTATTTGTGACAGCGTTTTCTACAACGGGCAATTTGCAACGGGATCCCATCGCAAATAGGCCATCGTAATTAACAAGAATTCCAGTAGTGTTATAAACCTATATTATTTAATTAGGTGTATAAAAAGGCATTTGTAATGTTATAAAATGAATTTATTTATTCTCACGATATTTAAAGTGTTATTAAATTTTATTCATTGATGGGGAATCTGATTCAACTAGTTATAATGTGGTAATTTAATTCTCAACCCAATTTTAATTATTTGGGTTAAACAACTAATTCATTGATTATATCATGTTAATATTTTGTAAGAAATGATTTTTTATTATCTTATGTCATTGATTTTTTTTATTTTTTTTGTGTATATTATTTTGGGTTACACTTGTTCTATGTGTATTTATAATGGATACACATAATCAATTTATTTGATTAATGCTTACTTAAATGATATGATATTTGAAAGAGACTTTATTTTAAAAAAATCAATTTTTAATGTTTCTTTTTAGAAAAGTCAAATGGAATGTTTTTTAAATATATAGAATGAACATAATTTCATTCCATCATTTCACCTTAATATTTGGAAGTTTATTCTACAAGTTTATGTGGTTACTTTCAAAGTCATTTTTTCCATTGTACATGTGTAGTTTTTAAAAATGAGTGATTTCAAAATAGAAATCTTATCTTCTCCAAAGAGTATTCTTATAATGTATTTATTAATTTTTTATGATTGTGATATGGTTCTTGGTCATTTTTTATTATTATGCATGGTTAAATTATAGACATTGATGGGTTGTTCCATGATAAACCAGGTACGAGTTTTTTTTATTAACCAATTATGGGAAGTTCTGTTAATAACCAAGGATGGGTGGTTGCATTATAACCTCCAAAGTATTGGGAACTCTGGCATTAGATATTGGCCATATTAGTTACACTATTTATAAGAGTGATAAAGAAAATGATGTACCAAGTTACCTAATTATATTTTATGTTATTTCTATTTTTTTATCATGAAAATAGAATTATTTTCATATGGTAATATAATAATATTTTTGAAAAAAAAATTTAGGGGGAAAAGGCATGTTTTCATGAAAATGTTTTTATGAGTTTTCACTGGACTAATGGGTTCCTTTATTTATATCCCTTAATGATTTTTTCTTATCCCAAGTTTTAAAATGTTTTTCACAAGGTTTAATGAATATTTGGGATAATGATGAGATGGGGTGAAAACTGTGAAGATTTTTCATAAAGAGAAACCATGTTTTTATTTTTTAAATCCTTCGATTTTGTGGAAAAAAATGGATACTAAGTATATGTATCCCCTTGTAATGTATTGTTTTAAAATGTAAGATTTATTCCCAATTCTCTAAAAATATAAAAATAAAATATCCTTGGGATTTTAATAATGTGAATTTTAGTATAAAATCACTTGAATATGTAATGTTTAAGACTAGGTCCTTACAATACTTGTATTTATATTTAAGGAAATCATTTGATAATTTTATAATAAACTAATTTCATTTTCTCCTCATATGTTTATTAATTATATTTTCAAGTATTAGTATCATTTTTATACTCTTGGGTACTTAAAATTGTTGAGAAAATGTTTTTAAGAAAACCCAAATACATTTATCTCTTTGATCAGAAATATGTTTTCTTCCAAAACCATGTTTCTATAAAAATGTTTTCAAAAATGTTCTTAACATTTTAAAAAGGATTTATTGAAGACATTTTTAACCGTTTATAATTTTTATAATTTTTTTGAAAGGAATATTCCTTCCATTTTCAAAAAAAGTCCCATTTGGCTTTTATCAAAAAATATGAAAGGAATATTTTTTTAATGTACTCTACATGTATGGATTTTCCTACCATTACGATCACTCAAATTTTTAAATCATCATTTATAAGTTTCAAAGGTTATTTTAAAATAAAAGGATTTTAGAAGTGATTTATTTTTTAAAAATATATTTTTAAAATGAGTTGGATATTTTCCTCAAGAATTTTTTCAAGATATTTTTATCATATTTCTATTCATAAACAACAAAAAAACTTTATTTTACATTTAAAGAATTTTAGATATGTTGTATTGATACCATCCTGATTCTTTATCTGAATGGTTTATGATTATTTTGATCAAGAATAATATTGAAATTCAATTCCATGATTTGTTTTTGTATTCAATAACTTTCCATTGAAATGTTCACATTCCTCTGATCGTTGGATAATAAATTTCCCCTAAATATACATATAATTTATCATGGATATTTTATTGTTTAAATAGTATATCAGTTCTACATACAATGATCTATAATTGAATTCATTTGTTTATATGGGGAAATATTAAAAAATCGGCATTCATTACTCAATATGAATAATTGATGATAAAGCACATTGTTTATGAATTAAATATATTATTCAATATATAAATAATTATTTAGACTTGAAAGACACAGGAAGAGACTAGTTATAGATATCACCAGGATGCATCGATAGTCTCACAGGATGTATCAGTTGGATAGAAGTAGTTAAATGGGATTCTACCCATTAGTTTTTTTAAAAGGTTGGGGCCGAAGCCTCATTTATTATTAAAGAAAATAAAAGACCTCTTTAACTGGGTAGATGGATACCCATTACATAGCCCAAAGGCCTAGTGGTCATTTAGCCCATTACATGGCCCGTAGGCCCAATTTTTTGGCCCAAGGCCCATTCTGTGAATAGTACTGCTACAGTACCCACCTGATACAGTACCACACAATACCCACTGCTACAGTACTTGTGCCCATTAGTTTTAAACTTTCTTGAGGATATATCTTGATGATAAAGGTATCATATACCCAGGAAACATGATGTAAAATATTTAAGTATTTATTTCCTTTAAAATTAAGTTATTATTATCCATGATATTTTCACAATAATATTATCTATGGATGCATTATTTCCAAGTTATTGATTAAATGGAATTGGTTTTTAGTTATTAACCTTTCCATATTGATAACACATTATCTAGTTATGATAGTCATTTTTTGATTAAATGGAATGATTTTTTAGTTATTTATCTTTATATATTGATTATTATATTCAAATTATTTAAATGTAACATGTGTTTATTTATTTACCTTTCCATATTGATTCTACCTTATATTACTATGATAGTCAAGTTATTTAAATGGAATGTGTGTTCAGTTATTTACCCTTACATGTTTATTTTTCTTATTTATTCATGATTAATTTTATTATACTTAACCTTTACTAAGAATTATAGATCACCATTATTTTTTCCCTTTCCCATGAATCTATTAAGCATAATATCAAAGATATGTAAGAATATTATAGAGGGGAGAAAGATATTATTGAAAAAATATTATGTTATTATTTGTGTATTAAAATGTAATATAGGAATCATGTATGTATATAGTTTACCAAGACTACTAAACCATTTGGTCCTTTATTATGTTATTCCTTGAATCTTATACCAATGTATTAAAGAATCTGCAGCTCCGGGCTATTGGGGTCGGGGTTACTACATGACCCCTTTATATCTCCTCTAAAGGGCTCTAGGGTTAGTGTTTTGGGAAGGAAAAAAACTCAATCATGTATATAGGGAAGTATAGAAGATAAATTTATATAGTTTGGTCAATATAAAATACTCAAAGTGGTGTGAAGAAGATAAAGTGGGAGTGAACTTTTATAATTGAGGGAAGGTTCACTCTTATAATTTCTTAAAATATTATATTATTATAAATTAATTTTGATGTCCAAATGAATAAAAATTAATAATATTATAATTTAAGATGAGTATGAGTTGAATTAATATAATCCAATAAAATTTAAACAATTTTGTATCTCATTTTTACCCATATCATTTAGTTTTAACCCCTCATTAACCCTTTTGATGATTACTGTAATATTAAAGTTTTGTACATTTTGAGGGTTAATAAGGTTACTATAAAATTATAAAAGAAACATAAATAGACTTTGTTTTATGTTTAAAACTATATCTCAGTAATTAGGACAAATATAATATTTTTATTAATTTTATATCATTTAATAAAATATTATTTATCATAAAATATCAATATTGTCATTTTTAACTGCATTCATTTAATTTAACATTAAATACATCAAGAAAAAGATGGAATTAAAATATAATGCTTTAAAAAATCAATAATATGTCATATATATATTTAAAAATTTTTTACACATTAAGTCATTAAATTATATTACTTCTAATATTTTTAAAAATCATTTATTATATCATTTATTAAATGGATAAATAATTGATCACTGTTGCATAAACAATTAAGGTAATTATATAATCACTAAAAAATAAAAATAAATTTATATCAGGAAAATAATTTCATTAAGATAAAATTCGAAACCTATATTTGTTCATAACTTTCCTTTTTCCCTATTTGGACACATAATAGATATTAAAAACAAATTTAATGACATTTTGTGACTTTCTTTGATTTAAATATTATGTAAGTCTTTTTAATTGAAAAGTTTCTATTAAGATACTAAATTTCGAGCCTAAGGTGATAAGGGACAAATTAAATTCGTATATAAATAATTAGGATGAAAAATTAAGGCCTTAATAATTAGTTTTAACCTAGATTAACCTGATTTACCCTTTACCAAGGTGATAAATTTTACCACGATTATTATTCTTATTGACCAAAAAATAAAAGGGGCATATTTACCAAATTTGAACATAATGAATATAAATATATAATTTATTTTCTCTAACTAATTTTATCTAATTAAATATATATCAATGTAAGAAATTAATTTTAATGTAAGTGTACAAAATGCGATAAAAATAGTTTTTTTAGAAAAATACATTTTTAAACAGTAAACTAGATTTATTATTATCCTATGTATAATAAAAATATTCTATGAATGTTAAAAAATTTGATTGAATATATAAAATATAATTTTTATTAAAATAAATCTCTAATGGTGATTAATTAAATTTATTAGGATAAAATATATTGTGTACATAAAAACAGTTTAAAAAAATATCTCCTTTATTTTCAAATGATTCTTATTTTCATTTATAATTAATTGATAACCAATAAATTCATTTTATACATGTTTAAAACATACATTTTCATAATTTATTTAGTCTTATTCATACCTATTAATCCAATGTATTAGTGATAATAATATTTTAATAGCATATCACGGTTCTTCTAAACTCGTTGCGTGTAACACAAACTATCAAAGAAATTAAATTTATTTGAAAAACTATTGCTTAAAATATCAGGGTGTCACTATTTTCTATCATTGAATCTAATGTATGGTTTTAATTATGTAATTAAATATTATATATGATATTCATGAAATATTTATAATTGTTAAAAGATAATATATCATGTATTTTCAAACCTTTCCATTCACTGAAAAATGATAATGTTGTTCATACGTACGTGTGGACCACCACCACCACGAAATGATGGGATTAATTTTTTATCACCAAATCACAATGATGAAATATATAAGTATATTTACATAATTAATATGGTATTTATGATATTATTATTTTCCTAGAGAGATAAAATAACAAATACATTATCTCTATAATGATCGTTGAAAATGTAAATTTTACTCATGCGTACATACAAACTATCATCTCCATGACTGAAAAATAGATCACTTTTCATAACCATCATTATAGGTTGGTTTTATAAGTATAATTGATATATAAAAATTATAATTATTTCATGATTATTATTCTGAAGATGGTGGAATAATAACCCCTTTTTCCATAGTCAACATACCAGAGTTGTTTTTCAAAATTATGAATCGAAAGTCCTCAAAACACCCGATGTGGAGTTAAATGATTAAGTATATAAATTTATCATTAAAATAAATGTAATAATTTATTTAAGGATAATTTTTTAAACATATATAATTTTCTTAATAATCCAAATAATTGATATGAGTTTATTATTTCAGGAGCTAAATGATATATATGGAAAATATGGACTCGAGGTAAGGGATTTCATATTAATTTATTTCCATTGAGGAATATTTTATTATTATGAACCTAATTTATTTTATAATGTGTATATATTTCTCCTTTAATATGTTATATCATGAAAATTTTCTATTTCATTATATTTTAATTTACAATTTTAATTATTTTATCCAAGGGGATTTGAGTTGAAAGTTACAAAGTTGTAAAGGGTTTCAAAACTAAATTTCCATTAATTATGTTATATCACTTCTTCAATGACATTTTTATTACATGAATATGTTTTAATTTATATCTAAATTTTATTATTATGTATTTACACATGATTTTATGAATTTATATTTGTTGAACATAATCTATCCATTGATTAATTATCAATTTAATGATATGATCTTTGTAAGGGTTATTTATCTCAAATTATTTTTCTTTAGGAGATATTCTATAGTTATATAATTCCCATTTAAAATTTCATATCATGAATATTATTATTTTCATGTTATTTAATTTTTAATTGATGTTATTATATCAAATATCTTATGATAGAAAAGTTACCAAAGTGGAAATGGATTTATGTTACAATCTCTTTTCCTTTTGAGATTATTTATATTCAAATTTACATTATGGAAAATCATATGAAATTATTTTATTGAACCACATATATTTTATTCCCCTCTTGTTATAAATCTGGTTTACATTTTAAATTTCTATTTCCTCCCTTAATGATTAAATAATCCTCAAGAAATTAATTTGTAAGTGATATTGATACTGTATCATCTTTTAGAAGAGGAATATTTCTATTCCATATCCATGTTTTCAAAAATGTTTTCAAAAAATGTTATTTTATAAACAAGAATTATTTTATGAATCAATTTTACATGATATTTGACAATATTTTAAAATTTTATAAATGAATTTTTTTAACATTTTCTGAATGGGTCACTTTTGACTCACTTTACAATTTTTTTTGAAAAGAATGCTTATATTTAACATTCACAACATGAAGAGATTTTACCACCATCAAGAAAATTATTTTCATTAATTATTACTTTATAAGTTTCCATGGTTATTTTAAAAGAAAGGGATTTTCAAAATTGTTTGTGAATTTTTTGTCTTTAAAAAATATTTTCAAATTGAAAGGGTTATTTTCTTAAAGAATCATTTTAATGATATTTTAATGGTATTTCCATTCATCAACATTAATAACCCTTGATCTTAATTATGATACAAGAATGATATTTTGTATTTATACCATCATAATTCTTTCTCTAGATGGATTATGATTTTTTCAAAGAGATTTTCATGGAACCCATTTCTTTTCTTGGGGTTAATCAAGTTATGAAAGGAATAATTGATGTTTCTATGAGATTTATGATGAAATGAAAACTCAATGTAATTTATTTATGTTATAGTTCATTTTAATTTTTTTTATGATGATGGGTGGTCCCATTATAAACTAAGGATGGGTGGTCATGTTACAACTGAGGATGGGTGGGTCTGTGATATCCCTCCAATGCATTAGGTATGGAATTTGAACGTATGATTATTATATTTTTAGTAGTTATTGTAAGAGTGATATAAAAATGATATCCCAAGTTACCTAAATATTTTATATATTTTTACTATGGATTTTTATGGAAATATTATGATTTCACAAGGTAAGATAATGACTTTATGTTTAAATAATATTATTTTCTACTTCATAATGGTGAAGATTATAACTTTGTGAAAAAGTTTTCATGTATTTTTTATGATTGAAAATAAACATTTATGAGTTTTATTTTTTCCTTAAATATTTCTTATGAAATGTTTTATGCAAATCATTGGGTAAAGAAGATGACTTCTTGGATAATAAAATATTTATTTTGAATCCAAAATTTATTTTGAAAAGGAAAATCTTTATAAGAATTCTTGAACTAATGGGTTATTTATTTATTTTTTTGTCCCTTGTTGATATTTTTATTCCAATCCCACATTTTTAAAATGTCTATCATAGGGTTTATGAATGCTTACGAAAAATTATGAAGTTAAGTTGAAAGTTTTGAATATTTTTAATGAAAAGAAATCATGTTTTATATTATTTTTTTTATATTGTGAAAAAATGGATACTGAGTAGAAGTGTCCAATTTATAATACATGGGTTTGTTATGTAAGAGTTATGACCTAATTATATAAAACTATAAACTTTAAAAGGTCCTTGAAATTTAATAAAGTTAATTCTAGTCTAAAGTAACAAGATTATGTATTGTTTAAAGACAAGTACTTATAGTTGGTATTAGAGGAAATGTTTAGATAAATTTGGAGATTAAGTTATTTTTAGGTGGATTTATCTTAAGAGTACGATCTTGGGTTTATTATTTTAAGGTTGATCATAAGTTCAAATAATTATAAATAACTTTTTATATTCTAAGTGATGATATTTTAAAGCAATTAATGACATTTTGGGAGTATATATAAACCTTAATTTTAACTTGAAGTATTATTTTAGGAAGAATGCATTTACATTTTTTGTAAATAAGTTTTAAAATAATTGATAAAATTTAGGGTTTATATGATCTTTGATATTGAGGTAATTATATTTTATTATATTTTTGGGGATTTTAGATGAAAGGTGCGAGATAAATTTGAGGTTGAAAAATCCATTAAATTGAAGTTTTTATGGTTATTTTTGAGGATGTTCACAATATTTTTGGGAATTTATATGAATTAAATTAATATGGTTTTATTAAAAGGAAAAAACCTAGGTTGGATAAAAACTAATCATGTCCAGAATGTCTGTGTGGCTTAAACCCACAAATGAAGGATGATAAGGGTGAAATGCCTACCACTGAACTACATGATGTCTTGGTTAATATTATTTTTTTACTGAAATGATTTAGTAGATAAATATTAATTTGATTTTAGGAATATATTTTTTATCCTATAAATAACCGTGGGATTGAAAATTTATTTGACGATTAGGTGATTAATTTTGTTTGGAATAAGATCCCTAAAATTTTGGGTAATATTATATGAATAAGTTAAACTGAATATTATGGGATTTTATTTGAGGAATAAATGTTGAATTATATTTTGGAAGAATATATATTCTTATTGTAGATTCATGGTGATTTAGGTTATTTATGGAAATTATTAGCATATCCTAGAGATTATATGATTTTGGAATATGATTATTGGTATGAAACTTTAAGATAAATTTATTTTATTTGGAGATTAATATTAAATTTATCTTCGAAGAAATAGTAATAAATTTTTGGGTTTCAAAATTAATCTGGAATATTTTGAGGAATTTTGAGGATAGTTATTCATAATATTATCTGTGTTAAAATTTCATATTACTCTTGAATTTTGGAGATTAAATATTTTTTTTCTTTGATTAAAGGTTTATTGATTTGGGAATTATCTTATCTTGTGTTAATTATTTTTGGTTTTGGTTAGTGTCTAAATAAATTAGGAATATCTTGTTATTCTCTTATTGATTATGCGATTCATTATAAGATAATTTTATTGTTTTAGGAATGAAAATTTCATCTTGTATACTAATCATTTGGAGTGAAATATGAGTTTGTGGTGGAACTTGATTAATAAATGAATTTATTCTTGTCAATTAAGTATATTTCCTTATGTTTTAGTCTATATGATAATTGAATTTTTCGAATTTTAGAAGATATTATTTAATTTTTTTTTATCATATTATATTTTTTTTTCTAATTAATGTATTTTATTTTTCATACCTCATTAGTTTATAGGTTTGTGGTCGTCAACTTTCTCGTGATCGATCACTTCCTTATGATCAATGTTTTCTATCACTCTACATCATCATTATATATTAAAATTTTATTCCATTTTATTATTTTTCACATCCTACTAATGTTATACTATTTATAAACCTAGTATGTTTTATCTCCAATGAACTTTGTACTTCTCTTTCTTTTCAAGATGATATTTTATTGAACCTTTTTATTATGTGGGATTTAAAAAAAGGTATTTTAAAATTTCAACATTTAATTAGAAAGTTTGATTTCAAATTTTTAGTATGAAATTTTTTAATGGGGGATATAATATCTCAATATTTTTAAAAAAATTAATGACTATGTTTGATAGCATACAAGATATGAAACACTAAGCTTAAATGAACAACAAAATATTATTATTTAAATGTGGCCATTATAACATAACTGTTAAATTGGAGAGAATGAGGAGTATTAATGAAATAATGAAATATATAATGGTTCTAATCATTAAAAATGTATTAATTAGTATTTATGAAATAAGAAATCAATTTTTAGTAAAGTTATTTTATTTTAAAAAAATATGTTTTTATAAAAAAATGGGTTTCTTTCTTTTTTAAAGTGAAAATTATAATTATTTTTTGTAAATTTTAGGAAATTTATTTGATGAAGTTAATTTCATTTTTCAAATAATCATATCAAAATTACATTAGAGTTTAATTTTTATATTTTTATGAAAAGATTGATTTTCCAGTGAATAGTGAAAAATATAGATTTTTATTGAAAATTGTATTTTTAAGTAATTAAATATATAAAATTATATTTTTTATTAGTTTTAAATTTTAATTAGTTACTTTGAAAAAAATCTATTATGAGTTTTTAAATGATTTTTATACTTGATTTTAGTATACAAACATTTTATATTTGAAAAGGAATTTTTCTGAAAAACTGTTTTTCATCACATTTTGATGGTTTAATTTTCAATTAAACTATTACACTTATGTATTTTGAATCTTAAAAAATTGATTCCATATTTTTAATAGTAACATGAAAAGTTTTTAAATAGGTCACTTTTATTTTGGTTAATAAGAATAATAAACTTAGTAAATATCTGTCACCACGGTATGGGTAAATCGAGTAATTAAGGGTTAAAAATAATATGATAAGAACTAGAAGATGACCCTAACACTAGACCTAATTTTATTGGATGAATAAATTTCTTCCATAATCATAAAATATAAGTTTATTTTGTTTCTATTTGGATGTGATTATGACCTTTATAATATTTTATATGAAGAAAAGTAAAAAATGTCACACTCTTGTTTTTAATAACTACAATATTTTTAACATGAGGATAAACATACGATATATTCAATTATAAATATTAATTTTAAATATAAATGATTTATATTCATCATGGTAATTTATTTAAATTTTATTGAAGAAATATTTACCTTAAATTCATATATAATAACAATGGAGTAATTATTCAATTAATAGAGAAATAAAATAAAATATATTAAAAATATTAAAAGTTATATAATTTGAAAGAATTAATTTTATATATGAATTATATAGATAGATATAATATTTTATATATTTATTAAAAGTTTTTATTAGAATTTAATTTATTTTCTTGAAGTTATTAATGTAAAAGTAATTGAATAATTTTAAATTGACATTAACGATATTTTATGATAAATAATATTTTATTAAATTATATAAAATTTCTGAAAATATAATTTTGGATAATTTATTAGAATATAGTTGAAAATATAAAACATTTTCCTTTTTTGGTCTTTTTTTACATTTATAAAAACTATATTGATCCTCAAAATATAAAAAATCTTATTATCGTGGTATGTGTGAAAAGGGTTAACAGGGGTTAAAACCAAATGATAAGGGTAAAAACATAATAAAAACTTATCTAATTTTTAATTTATTAGATTATTTCGATCCATACTCATCCTATATTATAAATAAATTAGTTTTATTAAATTTTAATTTAAAATTAATTTATATTAATTTAATATTTTAAGAAATTCAAAGTGTGCCCCTCCCCTCACTTATAAAAGGACACCACATATTATCTTTATTTAAAACTTAAATAACTATTTATTTTGACCAAGATGTTTATATATATCTTCCTAAAATATCACCCCACATTTTATAGGTATTATTTTAGATATAGTACCAACCTTAGAGGGATTAAGGTGTAAAGAAAAGGATGTTGTCTGAAAAAAGGGTGTCGTTCTTAACTGAGTGTTTTGTTTTATTTTTCTTCCACATAATTAAAATATTCCTTAACCATGATGATATAATAAAATTAATATCTCACACATAATTATATGTTATTTTTTAATGGAATCACATATATCAATCTATAACCTCCATCAAATGGGAAAGTAATCCATCGTTAGTGTGTACGACAGATTACCGCCTCATAGACTGATGTAATTCATTTTCCCTCACCGCCTCTCATATATGGTTTTAATGATGGAATTAATGATTATATATGATATTAATTACATATTAATCATTATAAAAAGATAATATATCATATATTTTATTACATTTCCATTCACTAAAAAATGACAACATCGTACGTACGTACGTGTGGTCTACCACCTCAATGAAGTGATACAATTCAGTTTTCATAACCACAACACATGTATGAAATATATAATTATATTTAAATAATTAATTTTGTATTTATGATATTATTATCATTTTTTAAATATAAAACAATACACAAATTCTTTTTTATAATGATCATTGAAAAATGGAAACGTTATTCATGCGTATGTATGGACTACAGTCTCCATGATAGTAACATAGTTCATTTTTCATAATGATCGATCATGATTAATTTTAGAAGTATAATTGATGTATTAAAATTATAATTATGGAATTATTATTAATTTTTAAATGATTTACAAATTAACCCTTTGACCATGGTCAACAAACTAGAGATGTATTGAAAACTATGAACCAAACATCCTTATAATATTCAACATTGACTTAGATGATCAAGTTTATAAATATTCCATTTAAACAAATAAAAAATTTATTTAATGAAAAGGTGTTAAAATTGGGAAATTATCTTAAAAAACCAAATAATTGAAATGATTTTATGACAGGGGAGTTAAAGGATATACATAGAAATCTTGGACTCAAGGAAAGATATTTCTCCTCAATTTATTTCCATTGAGGAATATTTTATTATTATCAACCTAATTTATTTTATATGATGCATATATTTAAAATTTAAAATTATATATCATAAATACTTAATATTTCATGATATTTTAAGTTGTAATTTGAATAATTTTATCCAAGTGGATTTGAGTTGAAAATTATAAAGGTGTAAAGGGTTTCTTAACTCAATTTCCTTTCGTTGGTTTATAAATCTTATTCATTGACTTTTTAATTCCATTATTATGTGTGAATTTATATCTAAATTGTTTTATTATATATTCTAACTTATTTTTTGGATTTATATTTTACACACATAATCACTACATTTATTAATTTTCAATTCAATGATATGATCTTTGTAAGGGTTATTCATATTAAATTTGTTTTCTTTGGTAAATATGTTGAAGTTTATGAACATAAATTATTTTTTGAGGTTTATATAGTATACATTTTAAATTTTATATAATTAATATCCTTATTTTCATGGGATTTAAAGTTTTATTGATGTTATTATATCATGGGTATTACGATCAAAAAGTTACTAAAGTGTAATAGGCTTTATGTTAAAATTTTATTTCCTTTTGAGATTGTTTATATTCAAAGTACCTTTGGGGGAAATCATACAAAATTATTTTCTTGAAACATACATATTTTATTATACTATTTATATTAATTTTATTTACATGTTTAATTTCTATTTCCTCCCTTATTTATTAAAGAAACATCCAGAAAGTTGTTTGTAAGTGATATTGATATTGTATCTTCTTTTAGATTGGGAACGTTTCTCTTCAATATCCATGTTTTATAAAATGTTTTCAAAAATTTTCCTTTCAAAAAATAAATGATTTTTTAAATACATTTTACCAAATCTTTGAACTTATTTTAAAATTTTATAAAGTAAAGTTCGTAACCTTTTACAAATGGGCCAATTTTGACTCCATTTATAAATTGTTTGAAAATAATTGTTATTTTTAACATTTAAAACATGAACATATTTTCCCACTATGATTAAAATTATTTTCATTGAATATTAATTTACAATTTTACAAGTTTATTTTCAAATAAAATTATTTTCACAATATTTTGTGAATTTTCAGTTTTTAAAAGTGATTTTCCAAGTGAAAGGGTTACTTTCCCTAAGAATGATCTTAATGATCTTTTAATGGTGCTTACATTCATCAATAACAAAAACCCTTGATGTTAATTATGTTACACTAGGTATATTTTTTATTGATACCATCATTATTAATTCTCTACATGGATTATAACTTTGTGAAAAAAATTTCATGTGTTTTTCATGATATTAAAGAAACCATTAAGAATTTCATTTTACATTTAATATTTATTATGAAATGTTTTATAAAAAAAATTTATAAGAGAATATGATCTATTGGGTAGGAAAATGTTTATTTTGAACCAAAAATTTATTTTAAAAGAAGAACGTTTTTATAAGTATTCATGAACTAATGGTTTATTTTTTTGTCCCTTACAAATATTTTTGTGATCATCCCACATTTTTAAAATGTTTTTCATAGGGTTTAAGGATGGGTAATGTAAATTAATAAGTAAAGATAAAATTTATGAATGTTTTTTTATAAAAATAAATCATGTTTTATTTTAAAAATTTTATGTTGTGAAAAAATAGATACCAAGTAAAAGTGTTCACTTTATAATATATAGGTTTTTATATAAGAGTTATGAACCAATTATCTAAAAATATAAACCTAAAAAGTTCTTAGAAATGAAGTAAATATATTTCTATTTCAAATTCACTAGGTTATGTAATATTTAAGGCTGATTCCTTATATTATTTGTTCATGGTGTATATATATGTCAACAACTATACCATTATTAGGTTCTGTATCCCGAGTGACAAAACCATGACACCTTAACACCATTTACCTAATTCCCCAAAGCAATCCCCATAATGCAACATCTCTAAATTCCATCACTTGGACAACCTCATGTTGATGCCACTCTAACCTGACCCAACCCACTAGGGACCTATCTGGGCCTATGGTAAGCTGAGTGTTCCACACCAATCTATCCTATAATAGGCTAGGGGCTAGTGACTATCACAGAGTAATTATATCACACACTTGAGTGGGATTATACTAATTTACCTGTACAAACTCAAACACCAATCTCTATACACCAAAAAATAATATAGAATCATAATAAATGGTGTAATAATGCATACATAACCTCCAAAACCCCACAATAGTGTATAATAGTAATTAACCAAACAAATAGATATGGTAAAATACAATCCCACTAACCAAAAAATGGGTCCAACATATAAATAAGTAAGAAGACTATCCCCGAATTTAACCTATAAAGTTTTATTGAGGTCTAGATGATACCTCCACTGTCACGACCCCCTCCCCACAAGGTGTACCCCTCCTTGGGCCGGCAATGTGAAAAGGGAGATAATGACCCCCGAGTCCCGCCTCCAGTAGGCCCCGGGTTGGCGACTAGCACCGAGGGTATAATACACACACAAATGGGAGGCATTACCCTCTAAGAGAACACATGAAGAAGAGAGAGATAGAATAGAATCCAACCAACTCCAACTCATAACTGAAATGTAAAAGAAACCCAAGTACATATATGAAATGTCATGCAAAAGTACTACAACTGAAAGGGGAAACTAAAAAGTACCCAAAAGAAAGTAAAACGACAGCGACCACAAGCCCGAACAGCTCCTCCTCCAACCGCAAGCTAGTAGTAACCAGCTTGATCTCCAACCTGCTCCAAGTGACCTGAAAAACAGTTTATATGTACATAGGGTGAGTATAACAGTATACTCAGTAGGATCCTCCCCAAGACTCTCGTGCAAAAGTAAAGAAAGCATGCTAAAGCCCAGTGAACAACAAGTGAAACTAACTCGTCACCTAAACAGGTATACTATGTTCCCAACCTCACCAAGGCTACTCTCACCAAGTAACGCATACAAGAATATAGCATATAGTAAAGAATATCAAGGGTACCCCGCTACTACTTCCCCACTGGTTTGCCGCTTTGCCCCAACGACATACGTCCTGTGCATCTCTCTCCAAAGGCTTGCCCGTATCAACATGGGTCAAGCTCAACAATCTGCACCACGTGCACCACATAGGCTTGCCCGCAGACACCTGGGCTAAGCTCCACACAATCCTCACAACCAAAAGTAACCAGGTAGTTTCCAGGAGCCACCACAGCTCGCATAACGTGTATCATACGTCGGGTATTATACCTCAAGCCATTACAGCCCATACACCGAGTAAGGATCCTCAAGCCATCACAGCCTATACACGTTACACCTATAGTAGTCCATAGGATACTATATCCAGAATATATGTGTGTGAAATAACCACAAGCCATTACAGCCCTCTACACACATATATGGGTAAAACTAACCACTGTGCCTACCAGCACTAAGATCTACCAAGAGAAGAGAGCGGGGCCAAAGGGGGTAGTCAGCCATTCAACCTTCCATCAGAATGTTGGGGAAAACACCCCCCAGGGCTCAGAATCCCCGGGGTGTCAGATGCCCTTACCGACAGGGTGGAGTAGCGTATAGAAACACAAAAAGTACAGAATATATAAGTAACTCACATCCACACTATGGGCATTACCTATTCTTAGATACAACTGCAGCTAACGTCTCTCAGACTCCAGGCTGCTACTTCTAAGACTAGGTATCCTATAAGCACACAACCAATTGAAGATCTTTATTAGATTACTCCATTCTCATTTATCAGTTCCACTGTACATTAGTTAATTCTTTAACCATTAATTAAGATTGAACAATTCCCCATTTAACTGAAATGGCGTCACTTTCAATACAACTGCTCCTTTTTAAGATTCACATCACCTTTAAATTCCAGCATCTCCATCCCCGTGGATTTTCACCATTTAATAAAACATTCATTACAGAAATACTTTTCCACATTCCCAGGCATTCTAGAAAAATATCATATGCTTCTAAACACAAAGGAGGCTCAACACGGTGAGTAGATATACTACCCGTCGAGTCTTTGCCGCCTATAGAAAGAGCATAGACCCATCCTCCATCGAGAGGCTAAACACGGAAAGCACGTGGCATACCCCGCGTGTCTTCGCCTCCTTCAGAATGAGGGTAAGCAAGACTAGCTGCCTTGAGCAGTGGGGAAAAGCAAAGCAGATTAATATTCAAGAAAACCACAAGCAACCAGCAACCATATCCGTCCCATTCCATCACCCCCCGGTGTCCTCCCTGACACCCATATGCATAAACCGATGCATCTCGCCACACTAGGCATCATCCGCTGCCACAACTATAAGGCCTCCATGCCTCCACATATCACAACAACCATCCCGGCTCACATCACAGCACAAGCAGCAGGAAAACAAACATCACAAAATGGACTCTCGGCCCTTTAACAAACAAGAGGGTAACTCAGAACCCTTTTTGAAATTCCCACATAATCTGTTCTCCATACCATATTGAATTAACAGATTTGTAATTCGTAGGTTCCAATCATGGATACCTAATCAGTAAGCTATCACAATTAAATAACCATGCTTACTTCCCTAATTTGATTATCCTCAAATTAGAACAACTACAACAACGACAACAACCAGATTAATTTACATGCCTCTTTATCTTTAGCCAATTAATCAACAATTAATTCCGGATTTACGTTCATTATCAATTTCAATCATGAACGAACAACAAACAAAGAAACATAGATATCACTATATCTAGGAAAACATGAGGCAAACCGTCATTACGGTATAAAGCAACAGCATGCGATCAACCAATTATTTTAATCCGGTTCAAGTATTTAATTAGGTCAATTTCATTGTGATCCAAAGAGATAAATCATGCTAATTCTACGATTGCACATATACAATTAGAGAAGCCATGAATCCCCTACCTCGAAGAGTTCTTGACGTCCTTTATCCACACAGCAGGTCACGATCCTCCCCTCGCGACAACTTATGTGGAAGAATGATCGACACAGCTTGGTTGCATCCAACAGAGCGGAACTGGTCCGAGTAACGTTTGATTGTGAAACTCCTATGGGAAGGATTGCAAGGTTCTAGCGTCTATTAATCGAGAACAAAGGGAAAGAACCAGGAAGAATGATATCTCGTCCCTTTTTAAGATTTAACGAGGTGACGGTTTAAGATCCGGTTAATTCTCCATTAAAAACGGATCGCATTAACCCACGCAGTTTGACCAAGTGAAACATTCCAAGCCTTAGGAATAATTAATATAGGATTTATGGCATTTGAATCGGCCTTAAGAGCCCTTAAAAATAAGGCTTTAAATGTATTTTACGTCAAAGGAAACGTCAAAAGGGGCAAAACTGTAGGAGTCTGGAAACACTGTTCACCCACCGTTACTGTACATGAAACTGATCTGTGAAACTGATCTGTCACACCGATCTGTGAAACTGATCTGTGAAACTGATCTGTCTCACCGATCTGTCTCACCGATCTGTCTCATCGATCTGTCTCACCGATCTGTCTCACCGATCTGTCTCACCGATCTGTCTCACCGATCTGTCTCACCGATCTGTCTCACCGATCTGTCTCACCGATCTGTCTCACCGATCTGTCTCACCGATCTGTGAAACTGATCTGTCTCACCGATCTGTGAAACTGATTTGTCTCACCGATCTGTCTCACCGATCTGTCTCACCGATCTGTCTCACCGATCTGTCTCACCGATCTGTCTCACCGATCTGTCTCACCGATCTGTCTCACCGATCTGTCTCACCGATCTGTCTCACCGATCTGTGAAACTGATCTGTCTCACCGATCTGTGAAACTGATCTGTCTCACCGATCTGTGAAACTGATCTGTCTCACCGATCTGTGAAACTGATCTGTCTCACCGATCTGTGAAACTGATCTGTCTCACCGATCTGTGAAACTGATCTGTCTCACCGATCTGTGAAACTGATCTGTCTCACCGATCCGTGAAACTGATCTGTCTCACCGATCTGTGAAACTGATCTGTCTCACCGATCTGTGAAACTAATCTGTCTCACCGATCTGTGAAACTGATCTGTCTCACTGATCTGTGAAACTGATCTGTCTCACCGATCCGTGAAACTGATCTGTCTCACTGATCTGTTACTGTTCATAAAACTGGAAACACTGTTCACAGAACTAGAAAATTGGCAAAGTGTTGGGGATAAGTCCCCTTGACCTCCCGGAACACCTCCAACACCAACATTTCACAAAGTAATGGACCAGAGAGGTCCGGGCCATTACATTAGATACCTCTCAAAACATTCTCGTCCTCGAGAATTAAAAACCAACCCAGAAGAAAAGAGGGGTCCGAACAACCACCCCATAAGATACCTCTCAGGGGAAAACCACCATGAGTTGTTCGAAAGCTGGAACAAAACTATGACATCTGGGAACAAACAATCCATACCCAAACAATTCATTCACAACCTCACATCAAAGGTACATAAACAAAACATGAAAGGTCCAACCACAGAGAAAACATCATTACATGAAAGGAGTTAAACATTAAACAACTCTGGGTACTGAGCACGTATCTGTGACTCACGCTCCCAGGTACTCTCCTCCATGCCACCGTGTCGCCACAAGACACGAACTAAAGGAATAGAACGCCCACGCAACACCTTCTCCTTGTGGTCTTGGATCTCCACAGGTCGCTCCTCGAAGGTTGCATCATCATCAATATCGATCTCTCCCCAATCGATAACATGAGATTCATCATGAAGATAATGACGGAGCTGCGATACATGAAAAACATCATGTATCCGACTCATCCGAGGGGGAAGTGCTACTCGATATGCCACAGCTCCAACACGAGCTAACACCTCGAAAGGCCCAACAAAACGGGGAGAAAGCTTACTTCCGCGACCAAACCTTCGCTGCCCACGACGGGGAGTCACCTTCAGAAACACATGATCCCCAACATTAAACTCTAAGGGTCTCCTTCTTTGATCCACATAAGATTTCTGACGATCTTGTGCTGTCTTCATCCTCTCACGAATCACTTGAACCATCTCCGTCGTATTCTGCACTAGTTCTGGTCCGAGAATTGCTGACTCTCCGACCCCAGTCCAGCACAACGGAGAACGGCATGGCCGGCCATACAAGGCTTCAAACGGCGCCATGCCGATGGTAGAGTGAAAACTATTATTGTAAGCGAACTCTACCAAAGGTAAGTGCTTCACCCATGAACCTCCAAAATCAAGAACACAAGAGCGCAACATGTCTTCAAGAGTTTGGATGGTTCGCTCTGTCTGACCATCCGTTTGAGGATGAAAAGCAGTGCTAAGGCATAGTCGAGAGCCAAAAGCATGCTGGAGACCTCTCCACACCCTCGAGGTAAAACGAGGGTCTCGATCAGAAATGATCGTCTTAGGAACTCCGTGAAGCCTCACCACTTCCTCCAGATACTGCCTCGACAAAACCTCCACTGAGCTCGACTCCTTGATTGCTATGAAGTGGGCCGATTTAGTTAAACGATCCACTACCACCCATATAGCATCATGTCCTCCCGGAGCTCGAGGTAAACCGGTAACAAAGTCCATTGAGATGTCCTCCCACTTCCACTGAGGAATCTCTAAGTGCTGGAGAAGACCACCAGGAACACGGTGTTCGGCCTTCACCTTCTGGCAGACTAAACATCGAGACACACATTCTGCAACTGAACGCTTCAGCCCAGGCCACCAAAACTGACTCCTCAAGGATCGATACATCTTCGTCACACCAGGATGTACAGCTAAGGGTGAGCTATGGAACTCTCGGAGAACCGTCTCGCGCATCGCCAAGGGAACAAAAAGCCTGTCATGATACAACACTCGGTGTTGTTCATCCTCTGACCAACCATCAGGGGCCTCCCCACAAACAACTCTGTCTCTTAAAACTTCCACCTCTAGATCACCCAACTGAGACTCTTCCACCTTTTGCATCAGGGATGACTGCACCGTCATCTGGAAAAGACAACCTCTTCCTCCAACTTCTCCCATATCAAGATGCAAAGATGCTAGCTCTTCCATCCCTCTCCAAGAATCACCAGATTCACGCACAACATCATTACGTGACTTTCGGCTCAGTGCATCAGCAACAACATTTACCTTCCCAGGTGTATACGATATTTCGAAGTCGTATTCCTGCAAGAACTCCATCCACCGACGCTGCCGCAAGTTCAAATCCCGCTGAGAGAAAACATACCTCAAACTCTTATGATCGGTGAAAACCACAAAGCGCTCTCCAATGAGGTAATGTCTCCACAACTTCAGCGCAAACACCACGGCTGCCAACTCAAGATCATGGGTGGCATAGTTGCGTTCATGGGGACGCAACTGCCGAGACCCATAAGAAACAACTGACCTCTGCTGCATGAGAACACAGCCTAGCCCCAGATGTGAAGCATCACAGAAAACATCAAACTGGACTCCCTCCGTTGGAAGACAAAGGACTGGAGCACTTACCAACTTCTCCTTTAGATACTCGAAAGCTGTCTGACACTGATCAGTCCATTTGAACGCTTGATCCTTCCTGGTCAAAGCTGTCAGAGGAGTCGTAACTCGGGAGAAATTAGCCACAAACCTCCTATAATAGCCTGCGAGACCAAGGAAACTTCGCACCTCTGACACGGTCTTGGGGGCTGGCCAAGACAGCACTGCTTCTATCTTCGAAGGATCCACAGCTACTCCCTGTTGGGACACAACATGTCCCAAGAAACGAACTTCTCGAGCCCAGAACTCACACTTGGACAACTTCCCAAACAACCGATGTTGGCGAAGAACTCCCAAAACAGCTCGTAGATGTTCTGCATGCTCTTCTTCAGATGTGGAGTACACAAGGATGTCGTCAATGAAAACCACAACAAACTTGTCCAAGAATTCACGGAACACAGCATTCATCAACCCCATGAAAACAGCTGGAGCATTTGTCACGCCGAATGGCATTACAACAAACTCATAATGCCCATGACGACAGCGGAAAGCAGTCTTCGGGATATCCTCATCCTTTACACGCATCTGATGATATCCTGACCGCAAGTCGATCTTTGAAAACCAACTTGCACCCTTCAGTTGATCGAATAGGTCATCAATCCGCGGGAGAGGATAACGGTTCTTTATTGTCACTTTGTTTAAGCGACGATAATCGACGCACAACCGCAAACTGCCATCAGCCTTTTTCACGAACAAGACCGGTGCACCCCACGGTGACACACTTGGCCGAACAAAACCACACTGCAACAGACCATCGAGCTGAATACGTAGTTCTCGTAACTCAGAAGGGGCCATCCTATATGGAGACATAGAGATGGGAGACGCTCCTGGCTGTAGCTCGATCCCAAACTCGATCTTCCGTCGAGGGGGTAAGGATACAACCTCTTCTGGAAAGACATCAGGGTACTCTTCTACGACCCTAGGAAACGCCAACTGTTGAACCTCTGAAGAACTCAGCATCATCCCAGCCATCATGGATGATAAGGATGAAACTCGTCTATGACTCATCCGAGGATCTCTCTCACCAACAAACACTACTTCCTCTCCATCTTCATCAAAGAAAACGACCTTCTTCCTGTAGCAATCCACAATAGCCTGCACCGAATACAACCAATCCATGCCGAGGATGACATCATATGGTTGTATTCGTAAACATAGGAAATCTCCCCAAGAGCGGTGCTGCCCCAACACTAGCTCACAGTCTTTACATACTTCAAACAAGCTAGCTCGACCTCCAACTGGCGTAGTCAACGCCAAGGGCACTGGAAGCCTCTCTACCTCAAGTCCCAAAGCGTGGACAAGGGTAGGGGATATAAAGGAGTGTGTCGCTCCTGAATCAAACAAGGCATACACTAAGGTAGAAAACAAGCAAAGGGTACCTCGGACGACGTCTGGCTCGCCTGGAGCTGGCAACGCTAGAGCATGAAGCTGACCACGACCACCTCCACGGCCTCTCTGACCCTGATGACGACCACCACCACGGCCGCGCTCTGCTCTCTGAGGACGGGGAGCGGCATGGGGCTGTCCTCTGCCTGCTCCATCTACCCTCTGGTGATCTAAAGCTGGTGCAACCTGCTGCTGCTGCCTCGGCTGGAACTGCCTCAACGGAGGAACCTGGAGTGGAGCGCCTGGTGCACGATGACTGCTCTGAAAAGTTGGGCACTCCCGCTGCTGATGACCACGTCCACCACAAGAAAAACAAGCGCCTGATCCCTTGGCATAGGTCTGAGAGTTACTACCTCCGGAGAAATGAGATGGGAAGGGCCGGGACCTACCCCCAGGTGAACGGAAACTCTTCTGTCCTGAAAACCGGGAACCCCGGACCACAGCTCTGCTTCTTGAGGAATCATGACGATTCCCCTCTCGTGACGATCCGGTCCTAGCCAAAGTCCTCTCAACAACCTCTGCCCTCGCCAGCACCTCAAGATATGTCTTCAGCATAAATGGGGTGACCTGACGCTGGATCTCTGGACGCAAAGCCTCCTCGAAATGCCTCGCCCTGGCCTCATCATCTGGTAACAGGTCTGAAGCATATCGTAGAAGGTTCCTGAAACGGATTCCAAACTCCCGAACACTGGAGCTCCCCTGTCGAAGGGTAAGAAGCTCCTGGCGACTGGATGCCTTCGCAGTCGAAGAAAGAAACTCGACTCTAAACCTGTCTCGAAACTCCTCCCATGAGATCGCTGACTCCTCACGATCCCCGAGGAACAAGAACCACCACTGTCTCGCTGCTCCACACAACATCGTCACAACCAAGGACACCCAGTGTTCCTTCCGAGCACGAATCGAACTGAAGCCTATCTCGACCTCCTCCAACCAGTCTTCTGTGACTGCATCTGAAACGGAGCCCTCGTACTTCTGTAGACTCTGGCGCTGAAACTCTCGGAGTGTCTTCCTCCAAGTGTCATCTTCGTCAACCTCTACCCTGCGGCGATCTGCTGGAACAGCCTGCTGGGCACCTTCTGCGCAAACCTGACGGGGACGCCGACCTGGAGCCATACCTGTAAAATAACAATCGTTAGAGCTCCTAAGCCTGGAATATGGAAGACTAAACATTAATTAATTAATTATTTTGTTTTATTAATTTTAGGTTACCTATCCCAAGGTCTACCCATTCAAACACAGGCGCAAGGAATAATGATGCATGATCCTTTCCTAGGTCTCTACCCTGCAACCAGTATCACTTTGTTTAGTAGCCATCGTAAACTTAAAGGTCCGTGCAACAGATCATAGGGGGCCCTGAACGCCTATGTCTCTGCCGGTCTCCAGTGTTTACCCCACTTGCTAAACATGAATGACACCGTTGCCCTACCATCCCATGCATCCTCACTTGTGCCTAACTCCAAACTCCATCCTATCCCTCAACCAGACCTTTGATACCACTCTGTCACGACCCCCTCCCCACAAGGTGTACCCCTCCTTGGGCCGGCAATGTGAAAAGGGAGATAATGACCCCCGAGTCCCGCCTCCAGTAGGCCCCGGGTTGGCGACTAGCACCGAGGGTATAATACACACACAAATGGGAGGCATTACCCTCTAAGAGAACACATGAAGAAGAGAGAGATAGAATAGAATCCAACCAACTCCAACTCATAACTGAAATGTAAAAGAAACCCAAGTACATATATGAAATGTCATGCAAAAGTACTACAACTGAAAGGGGAAACTAAAAAGTACCCAAAAGAAAGTAAAACGACAGCGACCACAAGCCCGAACAGCTCCTCCTCCAACCGCAAGCTAGTAGTAACCAGCTTGATCTCCAACCTGCTCCAAGTGACCTGAAAAACAGTTTATATGTACATAGGGTGAGTATAACAGTATACTCAGTAGGATCCTCCCCAAGACTCTCGTGCAAAAGTAAAGAAAGCATGCTAAAGCCCAGTGAACAACAAGTGAAACTAACTCGTCACCTAAACAGGTATACTATGTTCCCAACCTCACCAAGGCTACTCTCACCAAGTAACGCATACAAGAATATAGCATATAATAAAGAATATCAAGGGTACCCCGCTACTACTTCCCCACTGGTTTGCCGCTTTGCCCCAACGACATACGTCCTGTGCATCTCTCTCCAAAGGCTTGCCCGTATCAACATGGGTCAAGCTCCACAATCTGCACCACGTGCACCACATAGGCTTGCCCGCAGACACCTGGGCTAAGCTCCACACAATCCTCACAACCAAAAGTAACCAGGTAGTTTCCAGGAGCCACCACAGCTCGCATAACGTGTATCATACGTCGGGTATTATACCTCAAGCCATTACAGCCCATACACCGAGTAAGGATCCTCAAGCCATCACAGCCTATACACGTTACACCTATAGTAGTCCATAGGATACTATATCCAGAATATATGTGTGTGAAATAACCACAAGCCATTACAGCCCTCTACACACATATATGGGTAAAACTAACCACTGTGCCTACCAGCACTAAGATCTACCAAGAGAAGAGAGCGGGGCCAAAGGGGGTAGTCAGCCATTCAACCTTCCATCAGAATGTTGGGGAAAACACCCCCCAGGGCTCAGAATCCCCGGGGTGTCAGATGCCCTTACCGACAGGGTGGAGTAGCGTATAGAAACACAAAAAGTACAGAATATATAAGTAACTCACATCCACACTATGGGCATTACCTATTCTTAGATACAACTGCAGCTAACGTCTCTCAGACTCCAGGCTGCTACTTCTAAGACTAGGTATCCTATAAGCACACAACCAATTGAAGATCTTTATTAGATTACTCCATTCTCATTTATCAGTTCCACTGTACATTAGTTAATTCTTTAACCATTAATTAAGATTGAACAATTCCCCATTTAACTGAAATGGCGTCACTTTCAATACAACTGCTCCTTTTTAAGATTCACATCACCTTTAAATTCCAGCATCTCCATCCCCGTGGATTTTCACCATTTAATAAAACATTCATTACAGAAATACTTTTCCACATTCCCAGGCATTCTAGAAAAACATCCTATGCTTCTAAACACAAAGGAGGCTCAACACGGTGAGTAGATATACTACCCGTCGAGTCTTTGCCGCCTATAGAAAGAGCATAGACCCATCCTCCATCGAGAGGCTAAACACAGAAAGCACGTGGCATACCCCGCGTGTCTTCGCCTCCTTCAGAATGAGGGTAAGCAAGACTAGCTGCCTTGAGCAGTGGGGAAAAGCAAAGCAGATTAATATTCAAGAAAACCACAAGCAACCAGCAACCATATCCGTCCCATTCCATCACCCCCCGGTGTCCTCCCTGACACCCATATGCATAAACCGATGCATCTCGCCACACTAGGCATCATCCGCTGCCACAACTATAAGGCCTCCATGCCTCCACATATCACAACAACCATCCCGGCTCACATCACAGCACAAGCAGCAGGAAAACAAACATCACAAAATGGACTCTCGACCCTTTAACAAACAAGAGGGTAACTCAGAACCCTTTTTGAAATTCCCACATAATCTGTTCTCCATACCATATTGAATTAACAGATTTGTAATTCGTAGGTTCCAATCATGGATACCTAATCAGTAAGCTATCACAATTAAATAACCATGCTTACTTCCCTAATTTGATTATCCTCAAATTAGAACAACTACAACAACGACAACAACCAGATTAATTTACATGCCTCTTTATCTTTAGCCAATTAATCAACAATTAATTCCGGCTTTACGTTCATTATCAATTTCAATCATGAACGAACAACAAACAAAGAAACATAGATATCACTATATCTAGGAAAACATGAGGCAAACCGTCATTACGGTATAAAGCAACAACATGCGATCAACCAATTATTTTAATCCGGTTCAAGTATTTAATTAGGTCAATTTCATTGTGATCCAAAGAGATAAATCATGCTAATTCTACGATTGCACATATACAATTAGAGAAGCCATGAATCCCCTACCTCGAAGAGTTCTTGACGTCCTTTATCCACACAGCAGGTCACGATCCTCCCCTCGCGACAACTTATGTGGAAGAATGATCGACACAGCTTGGTTGCATCCAACAGAGCGGAACTGGTCCGAGTAACGTTTGATTGTGAAACTCCTATGGGAAGGATTGCAAGGTTCTAGCGTCTATTAATCGAGAACAAAGGGAAAGAACCAGGAAGAATGATATCTCGTCCCTTTTTAAGATTTAACGAGGTGACGGTTTAAGATCCGGTTAATTCTCCATTAAAAACGGATCGCATTAACCCACGCAGTTTGACCAAGTGAAACATTCCAAGCCTTAGGAATAATTAATATAGGATTTATGGCATTTGAATCGGCCTTAAGAGCCCTTAAAAATAAGGCTTTAAATGTATTTTACGTCAAAGGAAACGTCAAAAGGGGCAAAACTGTAGGAGTCTGGAAACACTGTTCACCCACCGTTACTGTACATGAAACTGATCTGTGAAACTGATCTGTCACACCGATCTGTGAAACTGATCTGTGAAACTGATCTGTCTCACCGATCTGTCTCACCGATCTGTCTCACCGATCTGTCTCACCGATCTGTCTCACCGATCTGTCTCACCGATCTGTCTCACCGATCTGTCTCACCGATCTGTCTCACCGATCTGTCTCACCGATCTGTCTCACCGATCTGTGAAACTGATCTGTCTCACCGATCTGTGAAACTGATCTGTCTCACCGATCTGTCTCACCGATCTGTCTCACCGATCTGTCTCACCGATCTGTCTCACCGATCTGTCTCACCGATCTGTCTCACCGATCTGTGAAACCGATCTGTCTCACCGATCTGTGAAACTGATCTGTCTCACCGATCTGTGAAACTGATCTGTCTCACCGATCTGTGAAACTGATCTGTCTCACCGATCTGTGAAACTGATCTGTCTCACCGATCTGTGAAACTGATCTGTCTCACCGATCCGTGAAACTGATCTGTCTCACCGATCTGTGAAACTGATCTGTCTCACCGATCTGTGAAACTGATCTGTCTCACCGATCTGTGAAACTGATCTGTCTCACTGATCTGTGAAACTGATCTGTCTCACCGATCCGTGAAACTGATCTGTCTCACTGATCTGTTACTGTTCATAAAACTGGAAACACTGTTCACAGAACTAGAAAATTGGCAAAGTGTTGGGGATAAGTCCCCTTGACCTCCCGGAACACCTCCAACACCAACATTTCACAAAGTAATGGACCAGAGAGGTCCGGGCCATTACATCCACTAAACAACAATATGCATCACCTGCCCCCTATCCACCTCAATCACTATCGAGCAACCTGTCATCTATATAAGTTACAACACACACAAGAAGATCCCATAACTTCATTTAGTATATACACACCAATTATGATTCCTAGAAACCAAAAAATTAATAAATAACCAAAAGAATAATCAGATCTAAACCAAAAACAAGAGGGAAAATAAAGAACCCAAATATTCTCATAGAAAGGACCCAAATCACAGAGTAAGATCTCAGTCCTCATAGGAAACCAAAAGAATTTTGTATGCCTTAAAATATCCCTAAGATAAGAAAACTATCAACTCATGTAACCTCTTTGTACCTATTTTTAAGGATCAAATTCCCCTAGTAGTCTATGGGGTGATACGAAATTAGGTGGATGATCTTGAACCTCACCTAATCTATTTAGACAGAGGGATTATAAATCTATAAAGAGTATCTCATACCTTTTAATAGTTGGGTATATTGAACCTATATGATTCATTAGTAGGTTATCCTACACCCCAATTCCATTCATGTAAAACGTACCCTACTTAAGGATGGTTAGAGGATACTACATCCTGATATAACTCTTATAGTGACAAATACTTTTCATAGATATATATCATATCTTAATAGATGAATATTCATTAAAAAATATTCTGATCTATGTCAGAATTATTTAGGCCTAGTATCTTTGGAAACTTCGAAACATTAAAAGCTGGTTCATAAAATATCTACATTACATCACAATTATTTCTTAATAACTACCACCCTTATTATAAATTTACTACTTAATACCTTTATTAATAACCCATGAAAGAAAAACATAAAAAAATATGATCTATGATTCTTAGTAGGGGTACAAAAGGGAGATAATAATGATCATATAAGTATAACATGAGAAAAGGGTACAATAACATGAGATTAACATTTTAAAACCATACCATGTATATAATAAATCACAATCTTGAGTCATAACATAAATCATGGTAGTTCATAAGAAATTAATCATAAGGTAATAAAAGAACATGATCTATGAGAGCATAACATTTTCATAAGACAAGGAAGTATGGAATACACATAAGAATAAAAAATAATTTCCTTAGTAGTCATGGATATTTTCTAATACTATCATAGGGTCTCATCAGGTGTTCTATAATCACAACCACAACAATTAAACCATTTAGGATTTAAATTTAAATAAGAAAGACATGATAATCAATTTAGATATTTTAAACTAAAACATGCTTTAAAATCAAAAGATGGAATATGCATCAAAACATTCTTAAATGAAAATTTTTTATAAAACATTTATATAGAACACCTAGAATGATAAAAATAGTTATATAAATAATGACATTTACAATAAAGTAAAAAAAGAACCATAGTCATATGACCTGAGTTACATTAGTTTTTGGCTATAGGATCCTCCCACATCTCAAACATCATCATGAATCAAGTATTTTTTCACAGTCCATAAGGATTAATCCATCAGGATAATCAATCAGCACCCCATTATGGGTCCTATCATTGGAAATCATACCCAACATGGTTTATTTAGTGTTTTAATTGTCAATCCATTAATAGGGTTCCAGAGTCCTAACATGCATGTCCTAAATTAATACTAACTACTTAGGCTCACATTTTATTCAATAAAATAATCAATCATTGAATCATTCTTAGTAAAAGAATCCATTCCAAACCAATTATTTATTTATAATTCAGTTTCCCAATTTCAAGTTCAACATGCCATTTCAATTTGATAACCAAATAATAGGTTTTCATCAAATCAATTTCTTTTAAAATAATCTATCATATTAATTAAATTTTCTCAATAATCAAAATCAAATCATTTCATCAAATTAACTTTGAATTAAAGTGATAATTTTCCTCAAAATCCACCAAAAAAATTCAATTCTGTTGAAATTGGGGGATTTTCATAATTTCCATGCCCTTTAAAATCACACATGAAATGCCCTCATATTTAGGTTTTTAAATAAATTAAAAACTCATTTAAAATCAATCAATTAATTAGGGTTTCAATTTTAGGTTAAATCAATATAGAACAAAATACATTTAATCACATGATCAAATTAACACCTACAATAGGAACATAAATGAAGAATAATAACAGATGAGATTAATGAGGAATACCTAAGATCAAAATCCATTAAATAAATATATATATTCATAAAAAAAATGTGATGAACCATCACTCTAAAGGAAAGAGATAAGAGGAGAATAAGGAATTCCAAAACAAGGAGGGGTCACATAACAGAGAGAGATCAATATCTTCCACTGAAACTTTGATTAACAACGGATAAAGTTTGAGGAGAAAAATAATCCTCTAAAGGGACTTTAAATTCCATGGAAACTGATTATGTCCCAATTAGGGTTAATTAGAGGTTAAAATGTGGGTCTTAAGGTTCTAATTAAAAATTTCTGGGGATCAAAAACCCATTTACATGGTTTCTTATTTGGGCTACATGGTTAGTAGTAACTGTGCACACTAACCAGGTTCCATTTCAAGTCTACTGGAATGGGTACCTGGTTTGGATGCATATTTGGTTTAACCATGAACTAACCATGTGACACCCACTATCCAAGGATCAACAGTTTGGGGGAAGGCCTCACAATTTTAAACTAATAGTATGATCTCCTCTAGTGGATCACAACAGGGCACAAATTTTATCGGAAAAAACTACAAGGTTTTCCCTAACCATGTGCCATCCATGCATAGCCCCATTGGCTTCCAAAATTTAAAAAAAAACTACCGAAACAAACACAAAACAAGACCTAATAACGAGAGTTCAAAAAATGCTCAAGGAGTAACTGAAAATAGGTAACATGATCTTATAATTCTACAATCATGGTAGTACCATTTGGAATGATCAACACATGATTTTCCAATAATGAAAGGTTCTCCAGGAAACTATGTGAGTGATTTATGTTCTAGTGGGTGGGTTTTATAGTTTTTTTATTGTTAGGGGTATCTTTGTGGACAAACTATTTGAGCTTGAAGTGGATTTCAATTGAAGCATGCATGGTTGGAATACAATTTACCAAACTATGCTACCTAACCATGAGAGTTGCTTAGATTTTTTAAATTATTATTTTCCTACTCTACCCCCAATAAACTAAAACCTTAATTATTCCCTCTCCTCACCCACTCATCTGAAACCTGAAAAAGAGACCAAGGGTGGTTCTTCTTTGATTCCCACTATATTTTGAGCTTTATCATTTTCTTCCGGGTGGATTCCATCATGTTTTGAGTTCCATTTCTCTTCCTTTATCTATTTTTATCCTCTTTCCTATTTTTTATCCTAGGATTACTTCCCTCTAAGAACCTAGATTTTCTATTAAAAGGTATTTAAGGGTTCAATTTTATTCAAAGATCTACCTTAGGTCTTACAGAGATTTAGAAGAGTGATTCCATTCTCATTTGAGTGTTCTTTGTGGAAGTAATCCTCTCTAATATGGAATTGACACATTGAGAGTTTCTTATACAACTGATGCTCCCAAATTATTCATATTACTATAATCAAATACTCTATATTGTTGAAATTTGATATTGAGTAGACAAGGATTTAATCGATGAAGACAACTATAGGTAGGTATAAGAAATTCTAGAGGATCTAGTTTATGCATCCCATAAATACTATTGGGGTTTTCATTATTCCAAAGGGAATCACCAGAAACTTTTAATTACTATAATTAAAATTCAATTACATCATCGATATATCCTCTTCACATAATCATAGCTGGTGATATCTCGAATTATGGCCAATCTTCAAAAACCACTTTTCTCTATTCAGTTGATCAAAGAGACTACTAATTCTCAGAAAAGGGTATTTATTCTTGGATATCACCTAGTTTAGGAGAAAGTAGTCAATACAAAACCTTAGGCTCCCATACCATTTCCTGGTGAACAATATTGTAGTTACCTATGGGGACACATTGATTTTAGAAAATCTATAACTACAAATACCCTCTAATTGCACCCTTATCTTTTGAAGATCATCATGGGCCATTCAATATGCTACATAAGATATCAGGATGGTCTCATGGTGCATGTTAATATAGAAATAGACTTCCCAATGTAGATGTAGATTGAGTATATCATCAGGTAAAATGTCTAAGTATACCTCCCCTATTACAAGAATCCAAAGGTCATTGGAGTCTACTGCACCAAGGTTCACACTATCCAATCGATGTTATATTAGTTAAAACTTACTGTACATGATATTAAATTATCTAATTTAGAAATCCTTTTTACCAGTGAATGAAAATATTTGTCCATATATTAAAATTCATTTTACTCTCTAAAGAAAATAATCAATCTAGGAATAGGATGCTGATACCCAGTCTATACCAAGAATTTCATCATATGGTTTCATCAAAGAAAATTAGAAATCGCACATGAACCTATCTTCTATAAAATATAAGAAACACCACTAGAAGTTGAATTTAATCACATAATCACTTCTGGTAGAATTCATTGTCTATAAGGTTTATTCTAGAGGATTTACAAGAATATCTAGTTCTTAAATAATAGATAACAAAAAATATAATAAACCGCACACATGTCTACCAAAAATTATACTAAGGTGGAGATGAAAAAGATCGTACCTTTAATTATGTCACAATCTATCTGGTCATATCCATATATCAATTTATTTTTCTATATCCATGGGTTATTGCTCATTGAGTTTGGTGTGGACCACATGGATATGGTAGATTTAGTATCAGGTCATAACTTCAATCTCCTATTATAGTTTATATGGATCCTCTATTATAAACACATCCCTGAGGACCTCCTAGACCTCCCATAAGAGATCATTGGTCACATTGGTGTCTCTGAATTAGTGGAACATCCACTATTTACCTATCTTGTACCACATGGTGGGTTAGGTAGTTATTAAATTGATGAACTTGACACTCACATGTTTAGAACATCCTATCCCATGAATGACTGGATCCCCTTAGAGATCTCTACATAGATAAACCATGTGTTTGAGCCTGAGGATGTGAACATATCTTACATTGTGATCCAACAAATTTTTTCCTAACAAATATGACTTATGAATCTAATATATGTTAGTTACTAATATCACTTTACACATTATGATCCTATTCCTATAAGTTATGCACTACTATCCATAAAAGGTGGTGATCCATAAAAGAACCAAACCATCTTGAATTTCTCATAGAATCCCTCAATCAAACTTATGTTTTAAGAAAAAACCATAAAAAAATATCAAGGTTTTATCAAGTGAGGTTGGTGAACCTTGAATCATACTCAGTGATGGAAATTCACCCCTAATACAACTTATGGAGCTCCTGAATATGCAATGAATACAACATCACCAGATAATACTCCTATGATAAGAGGTGCTCCGACTCGATCCATAAAAGAGTAAACTCTTCAAGAATCTGGGTCAATAGAATTAACCAATTTTCTATTTTTTTAGAAGTAGACCAGCCACTAGGACCACCATTTAGTAGGGATGGGTTTGAATAAGGCTGAACACTCAGACCATTGACTCTAGCCATTCATCTACAACATGTGGATTTGGGTCAACCTAGAAACTGAGAAGAATATACCTCTAGAACTCCTGAAGAATACTTAGCCTATACACATACTCATCCTACACTACTAAAATGATCAACTACTCAACATGGCATGAAGAATCCACCTAAACAACTGGAGGTTGATTTTCTGACTACTCAACAGCTTGAAGCACAGTTCATTGTACTCATAGAGGAAATACCTCATGTACTGGATACTGAACTAAGGCCTCATCACCAAACTATTAATCATATTGATCCTTAATTATAATCATAATTGGATATCTATTTGGAATCATCTTAAAATTTTAAAATATATAACATGGTCTATAGAGTATATTTAGGGAGCTGACTCAAGAAAGACATGTAAATCAAAAAACCTTTACTATATGATAAATATACCATTATTTATTCTACAATTGATGTGTTAATGTACCTATTGAAAAAATATATCATTTTTAATATCCTGAGTTAAAAAAAATAAATACTACGTTCAATAGCATAGAATATACACAACACTGAGTTTAAATGAATAATGAAATATTATTATTTGAATGTGACTATTATAACATAGTTTTTAAATTGGTGGGAATGAATAGTATTAACATAATTATGAAATATATAATGGTACTTATCATTAATAATGTATTAATTAATTTTTATGAAATAACCACTCAATTTTTTATAAAATACATTTTATTTTTCAAAAATACACTTTCTTCAAAAAATGATTTTCTTTCTTTTTATGATTGAATATTATAATTAATTTCTAAAAATTATGAAATTTGTTTAATAAAATTAATTTAATTTTTGAAATAATCATATCAAAATTAGTTGAGAGTGGTTTTTTTTTTATTTTTTTGAAAATATTGATTTTATAATGAATAGTGAAAAATATCACTTTTTATTGAATTTTTTATTTTCAAGTATTTAAAATGTTAAAATATATTTTGGATTATTTTTTAAAATTTAATTAGTTCCATTTGATTTAAAATAATACAATTATGGTTTTTGAAATGATTTTTATACATTATTTTAGTATAAAAAATTTTATATTTTAAAATAGGATTTTTCTAAAAAACTATATTTCATTGTGTTTTTATGATTTAATATTAAATTAAATTCTTCCACTTCTATGTCGTGAATCTTGAAAAATTTATTTTGTAATAGACCAACCTCGGCCAACCAAACAATACACCCGGGTCGGTCGTCACATGGTGAGGTGAAGCAAGATAACAGAATAAGTCTTGTATATAACAAAATAAAAACTACAACCAGAGTACTACACGGAAGAAAAAGATTCAAATAGGTCCCTAAAATCCAAGAAAATCCTAGTAAACTAGAAATTATGAATAAAGAAAGACCAAAAAGTCTCCCTGTGACCATAAATCACCTCCAAACCACTCCTATATGAAGGCAAAGACCAAAGGAGAAGGATACGTTCTACAATGTTCCCTTCCCTTTACCTGTATCATGAAATACAACATCTAAAATATCCCAAAGAAAATGGTAGGGTGTGAAAAAATATCCCGGAAGGATACCCCCACATATTATATCGAATACCTAATATCATCAATACAATAATTATAGATTTTAAAACAAAAATAGTTTTACAAATCATTATTGTAAATCCAATTTATTTGAAAATCATTTTTCCTTTGGTTTTCATAAATCCTTTCATATTATCAAACTAAAAATATTACAAGTAGAATTGATAAAATAGTAAATCAAATCCTTGCATCAATATGTAATAAAGTAAAAAAATATCCATGAAATTACCTATCATGAGAATCTATGTAATATAACCTCATATAAAAACCGATGGTGACAATCCATTAAAAAAAATCATGAGATAAATAACCATAAATGAAAAATCACCTCTTATTGGTCCCTAGACTATGGGAAAATATGTACTAGACAATAAATAGACAAAATAGGCATAACATTAGATCTAAATAAAATCAATTCCTTCTACAATTCATAGATATCCAAAAGGTTACCTCCTAGTGTTTTCACACACACTAAGGATGCCCATGTCTATTTACCAATGAACCCAAAGTTCCCAAAGTTAGAATTGTAAAAATAAATTTTGAAAACATGGTCACACTTTTATAAAAAAATTAAATCCAATCCAATCCTCTTAGGTGTTTGAAAACCCATTTCCAAATCAAGAAAATATTTTTTCAAAGCAAAACACCTTAAAAAACATCTGTCATTCCCGGAAATCCCTTAAAACAACATATAACTTTAAATAAATAAACAATCAAAATTAATTTAGCAGGAAAGATAATGAATTAATTTCATTAACCCATTATAAAGAAACACCTACCTAAAAATGGTATAAAATTAGCTACCTTTGACAAAGCTGATTGGAAACCATTATTTCGGCCTTTAAAAGACAAGGAATGACAAGATACTTTAAGGGATTGATATAAAATACTATTTGATAAAAAATATGAAAACTAAACTCTCAACTTAATATCCACAACCCAAGGAAAGAATAAAAAGAAGTAACACTTACTCAAAGAGGTGTACTACAATAACCCTAATGATTGATCGTCGAACGAACGATTCTGAAGGGAGGGAATCAACCAATATTGATTTGGGTGAGCTTTGGGATGAGATAGGGAGGATTCATGTATAATGAAATAAAAATCAACTATGCACCACCCTAAAAACTACATCTCTAAAAATTTACAAGCCATTTAATACCTTTACACATTGTGTATTCCATAAAGGATGTAATAATTGGAAACCACATTAAATTTTTATTAAAAACCATATTTTTTCCATTACATGATTTGAAACTATTACATGATGTGTAAATACTTCACACCATATATCAGTTCGCAATATCTGTTAGGTGAAGAATACAAGTCGTGTAACCCCCTTACATGGCATGTAATTCCCCGAGCAGACTACAAGAACTGCATATTTAACTAGAAAAACAAAAATGTACCTAGGAAGTTCCTTGATTTTGGGGAGAACCCCTTTAATTCATTAAAAAATTTATCCCTGGTCTCTATTAACTCAAAAAAAAACACCCCAAAAATTTAGGTCATTTTCTCCAGTAAAGGCTCTCCATCCCTGATAAGCCTCCAATGCGCCCAAACAAGGATGAAAAACAAATAAAAAACAAGGGAGTTCCTGAAAAGAACATCAAGGTTTTATAGATTCTATATTTCGAATTATAAGATCCAAATCTGGTAAATAGGTATCTTTTATTTTGTTCAATAAGAATAGTAACCATAAAAAATATTTTTCTCCATAGTAAGGGTAAATCGGGTAATTAAGGGTTAAACATAATATGATAAGGACTATAAAATGGTACTACACTTTGCTTAATTTTTTTTAGATGAGTAAATTTAATCCATAATCATCCAAGATATGGTTATGTTACATTTTACTTCTATTTGAATGTGATTATTCCCTTTATAATATTTTATGTAAAGAAAAGTAAAAAAATTCATACTATTGTTTTTAATAAATATAATATTTTTAACATGAGGATAAACTATGTATATGTTCATTTATAAATAGTAATTTTAAATATAAATGATCTATAATCATCCTGGTAATTTATTTTTAATTTTTAGTGAATAAATAATTACCTTAAATGATTACACAACAATAATGTAGTTAATTTTCAATTAATAAAGAAATAAAATAAATAATTTTAAAAATATTAAAAGTAATATAATTTGAATTAATTAATTTTATGATTTGATTTAATAGAAACATATAAAATTTTATGGATGTATTAATTTTTTTAATATGAATTTAATTATTTTTTTAGATGATATTAATGTCAATGTAAATGAAACTTTTTAAATTGACATTAATGATATTTTCTAATAAATAATATTTTATTAAATGACATAAAATTCTTAAAAATATTATATTTATCTAATTTATTTTTATATTTATGAATATATTTACCATATTTTATTTATGGAACATTTTTTCATTTATATTAACTATTTTGACCCCCCAAAATTAAAAAACATTGTTATCATGGTAAGTGTGAAAAGGTTAATGGGGGTTTACAACAAAAAGACAATGGTAAAAAATAGTCAAACCTTGTCTAATTTTAATTTCATTAGAGGAATTAGACCCTTACTCATAATTTATTCAAAATAAATATTTTTTTAGATATTTGGAATTAAAAATTAATTAATATTAATTTAATACTTTAAGAAATTCTAAGAGTACCCTCTCCTCTCTTATAAAAGGGAATCACCTCTCCTCTTTACATAATACTTCAAGAATAATTTTGTATAACCAATATCTATCCAATACCTTCTTAACAACCCTAACCAATTTTATATGTCTTATTTTAGATATAATACCAACCTTAGAGGTATTAACTTGTAAAGAAAATGACATTGTTCAAAGAAGAGGTATCATTCTTAACCAAGCGTTCTGTTTTATTTATTCTTAAACCTACTTAAAATATTCCTTAAACATGATGATGTAATATAATTAGTATCTCCTATATAATAATATTTTATTATGTTAATGGATTCACCAATATCCATATCCAACCTCCATCAAATTTGAAAGGAATCCATCGTTTGTTTTTACGACAAGATACCACAACACGGACTGATGTAATTTGTTTTTATAGTGACTTGAAATTTTCATACATATATATTAAATCTAATTAGATGAATATTCTTTACATAACATAAAAATACATGATGTAATCATATAGGTCTCGTATCATTACAAACTTAGAAACATAAATAAGTGGTTTATATAGTCATACATCGTCTCCCACTTAGATATTCATAACTATCAACCTTATTAGACATATTATACATAAAAACTTACTTTATAACCTTGTAAATGAAACATAATAAAGGGTGAGATATGATGCTCAATAAGGGTAAAAAAGTGAGATATAAATGATAATATAAACATAACATTATAACAATGGTATGAAAATGTAAACTTAGCATTTGAAAACCATAACCATTATATCATATATCATAATCTTATGTCCTGATATAAATATTGACTATTTATATGACATAAATCATAAAGGAATCAAAGAACATGAGCTATGAGAGCATAATATAGGCATAAGACATGGAATTGCGGTATATAAATAAGAAAACAAAATAATTTCCTTAGTATTGAAATCTATTTTTTAATATTTTCATTGTAGAACGGGTTCACTCTCCAAACCATCGTAGTAGTCAATGTTCACTCCCAAGACAATCATAGTGGAAAATGTGCCTTTCAGAACAGGGTTCACTCTTCATTCCAGTCTTATTTTATCTAATTAGATATCAATTTTTACCTAATTCATTAGAGGTATATATATGTCCCACCCATAATCTAATTAAAATAATACATATGTGTTCCACAAGATCATAAACCATTCGTCATATTAGAAACCATGAAAAGCGATGAGTTTTACAAAAATTTCATCACAACATAACCAATGGAAAATGAATGAGTTTTATAAATATCATTCCATCATAAAAATAAAATATCAATAGAAATAATAAGCATGGTATCCTTGGATCATATTACCAATAAATCATAAGAAATATTGAAGGTTTTTGTCATCGATGAATCAAAATATCATTAAAACATTATTGAGGAAAATAACTTTTTCATTTTGAAATCACTTCTTAAAAATATAAAAAGTTACAAAATATTATGGAAAAAAATTTCTTTGAAAATAAAAATGTGAAATTATAATGGAATATTAAAAACATTTAGTGGAAATGATAGGAGTATATTCCATTCAGGTTTTATAAGTTAAAAAACATCCCTTCAATACTTTTATCAGAAAATCCACGAAGTACCTCATTTGGAAAATGAAAATAAGACCCATTATTTTTTTTATAAAAAGTAAAAAATAGGTAAAAATGATCTTAAAAAATTATAGGATAATATTTTAAACCTTATTTAATTTTTTTAGAAAACATGGATATGGAAGTAGATGGTTTTTCAACCAAAGAGAGAAATGAAGTCCATTTTCATTTAAAACATATTTTCGGTCTGTTGAGTACGTATGGTGATAAAAATGAAATTAAAACATGAATTTTATATAATAAACCATAGTATAATAAAATTAATGATTATATTTAAAGTTTGATAATAACATTTTATCATCAGATCGTAATCATAAATAATCCAGATAAACATTGAGATTGTAACATAAAACCCCTTACCTCAAGTATGACTTCCTTTTTATATTTATGAACCTAATTGATAATAAATATAAGTTAATTATACATATTATTATATTAACATACTTATATAAACCATATAATATTTAATTTTAACCTTTTATCATCTGTTTATTAACATTTCTTTATAAAAATTAATATTCTGGGTGACGATTGCTTCTATTTTCATGTAAGTTTTGGTTTGATAGTTTTGGTATTTGTACATTGATCATGTTTCAATAATCTACATAATATTAATAATTTTATAAATATAATTTATATTCATTATATATATATATATATATTTATAGTCATACACAAAATTTAGGGACAAAAAAATTAATTAGACCATTCATGGAGACGATAAGCCGTACTAACACGTGAACACTTTTTTCATTTTTTGAAGAATGGAATGAAAGAAAGTTAAACACAAAATAATAATTATAAAATTATTATTATATAATATATATTGTATATATTCATAAAATTCATACTCATAACCATCAAAGTAAAATATAAATGAAAAACAAATCACATCACCACATGGAAGTGGTGGTCTACATGTACGTATGAGCAACGTTATCATTTCCCAAAGAATTGGATGGTAAGAAGGTAGAAATAATATTATCATCAAACAATTATAAAAATGTATTAAATATCATATATAAGTATTAAACCCATCATATTACCCATCCATAAAATATTCCAATGAAAAATGAATTCTATCACTACATGGAGATGGTATGTCGTATGCACGCATGAGCTATACATTTACTTCTCAATTAATGGAAAGATGGTGTATAATGGTGTTTTCATGATCATATTAGAATTTAAGTATATTTATTATACTTAATTTATTATTTTATGAATAATATAACTTATTTATAGGAGGTGAAATAAAAATTTAAAAGAAAGTGATCAGTTAAGGAAATTACCTCTTCTTTGAAATGACTCCTTTAGATCTCTTCTAAAGGGCCCTAGGGTTGGTATTTTAGGAAGAAAAGAACCTCCAAGACATGAATAGGGAATTTTATAAGATAAATTGGTAGATTTTTATCGATATATAAGATTCAAATTGGCGTAAAGAAGAGAAAAGGAGGGGTTCCATATTATAATTGAAGGGAGGGGAACTCTTGTAATTTCTTAACATATTAAATCAATATAAATTAATTTCAAAGTAAAAATAGAGAGAAATTGATACAATTTTAAGATAAAATGATTATGAGTACAAATAACCTCATAAAATAAAATCTGGACAAGTTCGGATCAAATTTTTAACTTTTATTTTAGTTTTAACCCCTATAAACTCGTTTGACAATTACCATAATATTAAAGTTTTCTAACATTTAAGGGTTAATAATGTTAATATAAAATTACAAAAGACCCATAAATTAATGATGGTTGATTTTTAAAACCATATCCATTCATTTTTTATAATCTTATATTTTTATTAATTTTATATCATTTAATAAAATATTATTTATTATAAAATATTATTAATGTAATTATTAGCACTATTATTTAAATTTAACCCTACATATATCATGAAAAAGGGTGAATTAAAATATAATTAATTCAAACCACCACAATATGTCATATATATCTATAAAATTCAAGGGAAACATTAATATTTTTCAAATTATATTATTTTAATATTTTTAAAAATCATTTATTATATTTTTTTATTAAATGAAGAAATATTGTATCAATGTTACATAAGATATTAAGGTCATTATATAATTAATAAAAATTAAAAATAAATTTCTATCAGAAAAATAATTTCATTAATCTATAAATGGACACTTATATTCATTCATAACTTGGGTTTTTCCTATTTTAACACATAAGATATATTAAAAACAAAGAAAGTGACATTTTACAACTTTCTTTGACTTAAATATTATAAAGGTAATTTTCATGAACAAGTGTCCATTTAACTAATTTATTTAGATCCTAACCTAATGAGGGACGAATTATATTCATATTATAAGCATTATGATGAAAAAGTATGGCCTTATCGCTTAGTTTTAAGCTTGATTAACCCAATTTAGCCTTTACAGAGGTGATAAAGTTTACCACAGTTACTACTCATATTGACCAAAACTAAAAGGGGCCTATTTATTAAATATGAACATACTGATTATAAATATGTAATTCATTTTATCTAATCTAATACCAACAAATTTAATAAATTAATTCAAAAGTAATTATCCAAAATATGATAAAAACCACTTTTTAGAAAAATATACGTTTAAACATAAAGTTGAACTTATTATTATCCTATGCATAATAAAATTATTATATAAATGATAAAAAATTAGATTGCATATATAATATATTAATTTCATTAAAATTATTCACAATAATGATCAATTTAATTTATTAGGATAAAAATACATTGTACACATAAAAACAGTCTTTTAGAAAAACATCTCCTTTATTTTCAAATGGTTTTTTATTTTCATTTATAATTAATTAACAATAAATGAATTAATTTTATACAAGTTTGAACCATAAATTTTCATAATTTATTTATTCTTTTTCATACTCTCCAAACCAAAAAATAGGTGATAATAATATTTTAATAGTATATCGCGGTTCATCTAAAATCGCTGTTGTGTGTAAAATAAGCTATTAAAGAAATTAAATTTATTAGAAAAAAATATTTCTTAAAATCTTAGGGTGTTACATTCTACCCCATTAAAATTACTTGTCCCTTTAAATTCCATTTCTCTGATACAAACAAATGAGGATACTTCTTCCTTATCATATCCTTAGGTTCCCATGTAGCTTCCACAAATTGGTATTTTCACCATAAAACATTGACCAAGTGAGTGGTATTGGGTTATAGTACTTTCTATCTATGATATAGGACCTTAATTAGTTTTTCTTCATATGAAATATATTTCCCAAGTAGTATAGGATCTGAATTTAGTACATGTGAAGTATCAGTTATGTACTTCATTCGAAGAGATACATGGAACACATCATACACTTGAGAGAGATTCTATAAGAGCACCAATCGATAAACCACCATCCTGATACAATAATGAAATTCAAAAGGACTAATATACCTATGTATTAAATTTCCCTTCTTTCCAAATATCATCACTATCCTCTAAGGATATATTTTTACTAATACCTTATCATAAAAATAAAACTATAGATCTTTCCAATGACTATCATCATAACTTTTTTCTCAACTATGGGATACTCTTATGTGTTGTTGAATGAATCTAAATTTCTCTACCATTTCCTCCTCTATATCAGGTCCCAATAGATTTATTTCCCTAACTTCATTTTATAACATTGGATTTATATACTTTCCACTAAATAGGGCTTCATAAGGAGACACCTAAATGCTAAATTGAATGCTATTATTGTAATAAAATTCCACCAAAGTAAGGTATTGATCCAAAACACATTTAAAATATATATAGAAATATCTAAACATGTCTTTTAGATTTTGAATGGTCTTATTATAATGACCATATATACGAAGATGATAAGAAGTGTTGAAACCTAACTCTGTATCTAGATCCTACTGAATAATTCTCCAAAACTTTGAGGTAAACCTCAGATAACTATTAGATACAATTGAAAGTGGTACACCATAAATTTTACCACTTCCTTAATGTATAATTGAGTAATTTTATTAAGATATAAATCTTATCTAATGTAAATAGAGTGCACTGACTTTTTAAGGTGATCAAATACAACCATATAGAATTATTCCCTTTAGATATTCTGGGTAGTATGATGAAAAAAATACATGGTGATGTTTTCCCATTTTCATTCTCATATGGGTAATGATTGTAACATCCCCTTAGACTTCTTTCTCTGCATTAACTTGATGACATACCAATAATCAAGAAACATACTCTATAATATCTATATTTATACCATACCACTAAAAATACTCTTTTAAATATCTATACATCTTCATAGTTCTAGGATGAATAGAGAATGAAGAACTATGAGCTTCTTCAATTAGATCATTTTTTAAATCTTGTACTGAAGAGACACATAAAAAGTTCCCGAACTTTATTATTTAATCAAAATCATGGTTAAACTTAGAAAAATTTCTCACCTTATTTTTCATCTCTACATGATATTTCTATGACTATTTAATCTGTACTTGGATAGATGGTTGAACACTCATTTTAGAAAGATAAAATATCTCCCATTCCTGTAATATCTCAAGATCAATCCTTTAAAAGTGTAGAAATATTATCCTTATCATTGATAAGATAACATGATCTATTTGACTCAGAGCACAAATTACCTTTTTCAATTTCCAATGGTGTTAATGTATTGAGGTTTCATAATCTTAAATCATATCTAACCATTTTCTTTAGTACATATTCATCACTTTTTGAGTGAAAATATAATTTAAACTTTCGTGATCATGGTATATGTCACACCTTTTTACATTGAGATAATTCCTCCATATATTTAGAAAAAACATTACCACAGAAAACCCCAAATCATGAGTTGGGTAATTTTTCTCACAGACCTTCAATTGTTGAGATGAATAAGCTATAACTATATTGCTCTGCATGAGGGAATATCTTGATCCCTTATTTAATGAATTACTATACATTAAAAACCCATTTCCACTCTAGGGTAGTGTAAGATCATGTGTACTATCTATCACTCTCTTTATTTTATTAAAACATTCCTCACATTCATCTTTACAATTGAACTTGTCTCCCTTTCAAGTTAATTTGGTGAGTGGATTCGATATCCATGAAATATTATCCATAAAGCACCGATAATATCCAAACAAAATAAGAAAACTATGGATCTTAGTTATATTGGTTGGGCTAGGCCATTTTTCATTAAATTATATATTTGAAGGGTCTATTTATATACCCTCATATGAGATTATATGAACTAGGAATGAAATTTTATAATGCCAAAATTGATACTCTATAATTTTTTTAAAGATTCTACTTTCTAAAGGTCTTTAGAACAATTATTAAGTGATATTAATGCTCTTCCTTTATCTCTGAATATATAAGAATTTATTATATAAATATTTCCACAAAATAATCAAGGTATTATCTAAAGGATCTATCAATTAAATCGATAAATTTAGTGGGGGAATTAGTAAGGCCAAATGACATAACTATAATTTCATAGTGTCTATACCTTATACAATTTTTTTTCTTGGGTACATCCTCTTTTATGACCCCCAAATTAGTGATATCCAAAATGAAGTTGAATATTAAAAAAGTATTAATCTCCACAAAATTGATAAAAAATCCATCAATATAAGGTAGATGATACTTTTTCTTGATAGTTATCTGGTCAAGTTCTTGATAATCAATTTAGATTCACACTGATCCATATTTTTTCTAAACAAACATAATAGGTTCACCCCAAGGTGACACACTTAGCCAAATGAATCCCTTGTTAGTATCTCCACTTCTTATAGTTTAATCTAGGTTACGAACCTTCCATTTTATATCTTCATATATTTTATTTGTTGATACCTCAATATCAACACGACCCACATCTCTTAAATTTTATTCTTGAATGGGAAATGATTGAGGTGAACTAGGAGATCCAAAAGATACAACACGAGAGAGACTTTGATCATCTTCATGTGTTTCTATTAATTCATCATTCAGATTTAAAGCTTCATATTCCTATTCTCCATAATCCAATTCTACATTAACTTCATTATATTAATACTCAACAACATCAACAGGTTCTAGACTTGAATCAACATTATTCTTTAATATCATTGGATCATTGACTGGATTAGACATGTCATAAATTATCTAATTATTTTATACCCAATCTCTATTCCATGTTTTCCAATCATTCTTAATATTATTATAAAACCATTGATTTTGGAAAAACCCAACCAAATAAACTATTGTTTCATCCCACTCAAGAATTATCCCCTTTTAGTTCTACAAGGATGATATATACTTAGGATATTTCAATGAGGTGAATCTAGAAGAGGGTTTTCACAACACTGTCATGTGCCTCAAAATATACCTTTTTAAGCATATCCAAACACCATTCTTCATCTAATATAGAAAAAATATCAATAATACTTATAATAATTAATTCCTCATTCCTTAGACTAGTAATATGATGGATAAAAATTACCAATAATTTTTATTTTGTATCTAACTCAACAATAGTATGTCTTCTATAAGTTTTTCATATAATTAGCTTCTCAAGAAATTTTATTAACACAAAATTTGAATGAATAAAATGATAGTAAATTTCATAATACACATTTTTTCCTAAATTATTTACATCTAAAATATTACCCCATAAATTTGAGGAAAATACCAACCTTTAACCATTTTAGACATTTCAAATGGTTTTCCTTTAATCATGGGTATCAAACTACATATTTGCATTGTAATATTTTACTAGTTGATGAACAAATGGATTAATATTTTCTATAAACTAATAAACCCATTCTTTCTTCAAATAATATTTTCAAACCAATCATTTTTTATACTATTTTCAGTTGACATTAAATTATTTTTCAGAAATAATGGGTTGATATATAAAATTAGGGCTACAATTCTAGACTGAAGTACTTGAGATGGTTTGAGTTTTCTTTGATTTCTTTGAGGGAGGTAAAATAACATGGGATTTATCTTTATAAGATATTTTCATTATGAAAATTATTACTCTACAATTCAAATATCCAAAGGTTTCATGTATGGTTTTGATAGAAGATGGGGTATATAGAAGATATATTAAAAAGAGAAAATATTTGGGGATTTTAAAGTAAATGACAGATGAGGTTAGTCAATTTTAATTGTGATTTGATTTTATTTATTCATTTTGAGAATAAATAAAATAAAAATAAATTAATATGATGTACCACATAAATAAATAATTAATATTTTCAAAATCAAATAGGAATGGTATGTTAACGTACTATAAAAACATTATTACTGTAACATAAATTATTCAGAATTATTATACTTACATATAAAAATCCTTATGGTAACATAGATGGATTCCAGAAGGTTAATCGATCACATAACCTAATTCTCAATGTTACATAACTGACCATATGAAAAAAGTATCATGATTGGTTAATTGAATGTATGAGTTTTCCTTATATCCACTTGTTAACACATCATAATAATCATCAAATAAATTATGAAATAATAGAAATCATAAATGAAAAAAAATTATACAATATAAATTAATTAGTTATTAAAAAAATATTGTTATTTAAATAATCGTAATAGATAAAAATATAAATGAGTGGTTTAGGAATAATTTTTTATTCCTAATTCATGTATGATACAATTTAATAATTAAATGTTCAAAGGGTTTTTCATTATATTAGCATGATTATGTTCAATTCTAATGAAATCAAGAGTAATATCACCTTTTTGAAAACTATATTCTAAGAAGTGATGTGTTATGTAAATAATATTTTACATAGAATGAGATAAAATATTCATATAAATGAAAATAACACTTCTATTTTAATAATTTATAGGGATATGTCTAAATTTATTTCCAAATAGTAGAAATGTGTTTTTTATCCACAAAATTTATGCACAAAATTTCATATAACTAAGTATTTAGCTTTAGAAATAGATAATGCAATATAATTCTAATTTTTACTACACTAATAAACTATAGATTTTCCAAAAAGATAACACATTATAGAGTATAATTTCTTATATAACATACAACCAAAAAATCCACATCATAATAACCAACTAATTAAAATATGTGGCATCGAATGTAGAATAATAAAAAAATTGATTGTATTTTTACGGTATTTTGAAATCATTTTAATAATATTTAATTTAGATTCATTCTTAATTTCATGAAAAATAGAACACAAACTCAAAGTAATCATAATAATAGGTTGTGTATCAGTTAAATATAGTAAACTTCCAATCATACCTCTATAAGTAGTCTAGTAAAATAATTTCTTAGTTTCATCATGATCAAGATTATTGATTTTACTCAGAGGAGTATCACTACCCTTGGTGTTATCAATACATTTTTTTAAAATGATACGTTTTTTATTTACATTTATTTCAGACAACTCCTTCATTTTTTTGAAAAATTAAAAACCATGAAATAAAACTCTCCCATTAAACTCATTTCAAATTCATTTTTCATAATTTTATAAATTTCAATAACCAAGTATTTTTTGAATTAAATAAAAATAATATCATCAAAACATATTTGAAATATAGAAAATTTTTTGAAATTAGTTTTATAAATATAGTAAGATCAGCTATGCCTTTGGAAATTCAATTTTAAATCAAGAATGTGTCAAGAATAATATATTAATCACTAATAGACTATTTTAAAACATTAAAATGTTCAGAGTGTTTAAAAATAGGATTTTGGAAAATGAGGGTTCTGAAATCATGATTGCCGATCAATAAAAATATCCTCAATAATATACCAATTAATAAATTCAATTTTAGCCTCTATTTGATATTGGATGGAAGTTTTATGTATTTTATATGAATTTAGTACTATAATAGATTCAATTATAACTACTGGTGTAATGGTTTATTCAAAATAAATACATTACTATAGACTATAACATTGTGAAAATATTATAGCATTGTATCTTACAATTATTCAAGACACATAAATCTTGTTTCTATATATGAACATGGTGCCAATAGTTTGGTATTATTTATTTATATAAAAAATTTCATATAATTTACTTATTTCAATTTAATTAAATCATTATATCATAGCAATAACTCAAAATTAGTAATGTATTGGTTCAGTGATGTTTCTAGGATCAAGATGAGATAAATGGATAAATGTTCAACTTGGATTATAAGTGGCACTTAGGTTTGGTTTCCTTTATCCAGGTCTCATACATAAACCTCTATAGGATGGGTTTTTAGGGTTCTTATGGTTTTAGGAAGTGATGATTTTTCAAAGCCTTCCCCCAAGTCAAGGATATTTTAATGGACTCTTTAAAGAGATTTATCGGGAAAATCAGCATAAGGTTATAAGATTTTAAAGGTATTATTAATATTCAAATTTGACATATCCTACTGATATTTTTCTACAACAAGTTTGGGTTTATGTTAATTTATCTCATCCAAAGTGACATGAATGAATTATTCCCTAACTTTATATTTTTTTATTAGAAACTCCATGTTCTTTATTCGTTATTGAATATCCAAGAATTTTTTTTCTTCACACTTGGATGAAGACATTCCCATATTCTCTATTGTGTCTATAATGAAGAAATTGCATTAAAATAATTATAAGTTAGTTTACTTTATGTTGTCTACAATTCCATAATGTCTATTTATACATGATACTCAAAATAAATATACTCAATTAAACCTAATATATATTTTTTGAAAATATGCCACGAAGTGGTTATAACCATAATCACATTTGGATTTTTTTCATAGGAAAAATGTGTTTACGACCTTAATGCCTTTATCTCTAAATTTTGGGAAATTGTTTTAAGGCCATAAACGCCATTGAATGATTAAAAAAACTTTTTAAAATATACATGTTTGTATATTTAAATTTTTAATTTTAATTTTTATTTTATAATGTATTATATATATATATATATATGAAAATAATTACAAGAATTTTACTATTATTAAATATTGAACATTATTACTATTAAATAAATATTGAATTATTATATAAACTGTCACCTTGTGAAATTTTATATAATGTGGCTTGCCCAATAAATCACTATTGATTTTTAATGTGGGAATTAAGTTCATCATTTCCTGATAGAAACCTATAACATTTTATTATTATTGTTATTATTATTATTATGTTATTAAATAATAATTAATTACTAATAAATAATAATAATTATATGTAAATAATAATTAACTATTAATATTCTCTATTAAATATTAATAATTAACTAATTAATATTAATAATATTAACAAAAACATTAGTAAATAACTAATTAATTATAAAATAATTATTAATAATTAAAAGTTTTTAAAAAATTGTAGTTAAAAATTAATTGGTTACTTATTATTAATATCAATTAATAACTAACTAACTAATTATTAATTAATTAATAAATTTTTATAGTTACTATTAAATAATTATTAATAAATATTTTAATGTATTGTTTTGTTTTAAAAAATTAACAATAATGATTAAATTATTAAATTACTAAATATTAATTAATTATTATTAAATTAGTTTTAATTAATTTTTTAAATGTTTCTAATTAATAATAATTAGTTATAAATATTAATTACTAATCAATATTAATTACTAATCAATATTAATTACTATAAAATATTTATTCTTTAAAATTATTTAATAATAAATAAAATTAATTTATAATAAATATTATTAACTAATTAATAATAATTAGAAATAAAAATTAATTAAATAAATATTAAATAAATAATATTTTTACTATTTAATCATATTAATTTCTAATAAATACTAATTACAAATTAATATGAAGTAAAAATAAATATTTAAAATTATTATGTAGTTACTAATTAATTACAATAATTTTATATTTATAAATTATTAATTAAATAGAAATTACCCATTTTTTAATTACATATTAATAATAACAATTAATAATCAACTGAATAATTATTAATTAATTAATATGTATTAATCATCATTATTAAAAATTACTAATAAAATTTTAAAAATATTATTTTTTTACAAAATATTAATAATATAGAATAAATTATTACATTCGAAATTAATAATTAATAATTACAGAATTATTAGTAATTAAATAATAATTTTTACAGATTAACATTAACTAATAATAACTTTTAATTAATTAATAGTGTTTATTATTTAACTATATTAATTTTAATTAAAATTTATTAATTATTTATAGGAATTACGGATAAAAAAAATGAAATGTTTTTTCAGTTACAAAATAATAGAAATATTTATTTTATATCAATTAGTTATTAATTATTATTTATTAATTATTAATTTTATTCATTACTAATTATATGTTAGTTAATTACAACTTATTTAAAATATAATAATTATTAATAAATAATTTTTGATTTTGTAATTATTTATTTATATTAATAATTATTAATTAATATATATCACTAATTAATATCACCAATTAATATTGTTTAATTTCAAATTAATTGTTCATTAGTTAACTATTAAAATTTAATAGTAAACGTTAATAATTAAATATTATTTAGTTATTATTATTATTATGTATTAGTAATTAATTATTAATTAATATTTATTCTTAATTGATTTCTAATTATTAATAAAAATATATTACTAATTCATTAAAGGAATGGAGAACATGAATACGACAATGGAAATCAATGAGAATTTACAGGATGCACACCCTTATAAAGGGAGCCCAATGTGAGGGTTTCTATCATTTTTCAGAGTACTTTAGTTGTCGTAATATTTTTTATTTAATATTAGTTAAATTCATCTAAAAAATTATTATATATATATATATATAATTAAAAATAATAAAAATTAAATATACAAGCATGTTGATTTAGAAAAGTATTTTTTGGATTCACGAAAAGGCATTTTGGGACATAACTCTTTTCTGTAATGGTTCTATACAAAGTACAAAGGTGTTGTGGACCTAAATGCATTTAGGCTATGAAAAAACCAAATGCATTTAGGGTATTAACACCTTAATTATCTATTTTCTAAAAAATATCTAAGGATTATTTTCTTATTTTTTTCATATATATATATATATATCTTCCATAAAAAATATGGAGCCTTTTTTAATATAGGTCTAATGATAAATTTATTTGTTACATAATAATATGTTTTAATAGTATCTTTCAAAAAAGAGATATTAGACTCATATTCACTGAGCATATTTTGGGATATTTCTTGTAGAGTGTTATTTCATTTTACTAAAACCCCATTTTGTTGATGTGTTTGCAGTGTAGAGAAATTGATATTATATCCATGTTTTGAGAAGAGAGAATCAAACCCTTGATTCTAAAACTCAAGACAACTATCACTTTTCAATGGTTTGATCATGATCCCATAGAGGATCTCTATTGATTTTACAAATTTACCAAAATAACAACGAAGCATCACTTTCATGGGCATGGAAAACACCCATGCATTTAATGAATAGTCATGATAAATTACATAATAATACTGATTTACTTATAAAAAAGACACTCTATACGATCTAAAGTAGTATATGTAAAAAAAATCTTATGATTTATATATAGAAACAACTTTTATTAGTTTGAAATATATTTTGTGTTCCTTTCCCTTTTTACTTGTATTTCACACTCTATGTCTAGGAAACTCTAGTCTAGGTTTATCCTTGAATAATACTTTATTATTTAGCTTTATATGTGAGCATATATTGTAGTGTCATGGTCTCATAATCCATATTCAGTAATATCTATGAAAAAAACATAAACCTGAATCATTTTTTGAAAACAGAGATTCTAAATAAACAACATAAAAATTTATATTTTCTAAATAAAAAAATTTAAAGAATGATTTCAATCATAAATTATACATGAATTATTTTCATATTTATAATTGAAAACATCATCACATAATTGAGAAATAATATTCAAATTATACTTTAAGCAAGCAATAAATTGAAATTTATAAATAAGGATTGAGGCAGAGTTATTGATTTATCCAATTACAAAAATATTCCCTTCTACATTGTCATCGAATTTGATATGTCCACCATCCACTTGTAAAAAATTATTAATGCATGAATAGTCCTCATACTTATTCCTAGAATATACACTATCCTAAAACCATATAAATTTGATGTATCTTTTTGAAACAATTTCCTATAAATAAAAATAAAAATATTCCTTGGAACCCAAATATTCTTCAGTCAAATGATGTTTTAATATAAATCCTATGGAATCTACATGTATTTAAAATGGTTTCTTATAATAAAATGTTCTTATTTATATAAAAAATTATTTTAGGTCAATTTTTTTAGAGTTATTTACAAAAAATATAAGTACCCTTTGATTTATAAAGTAGAGAATCATTATTTGAACAATGAATAACATAGTTTTTAATCAAATTTTGTTTTTTATGGACATATACCCAATTATAGATTCAATTTTAGGACGTGGTTGTCTACTAAATGTAATATTTATGATTTTTATACTATTTATAATTTATTCTATATATTTATATGTTTTTCATTTATTATTTTCAAATCTCTATTTTCAATTAATATATTTATATTCTATTCTTTTTCAATATAATGATTAGATTTATCAAGAACACATAACACATGCATCATTTTCATATTTTTGTACTTATCCTTTAATTCATTTATGGTATCTTCCAACTAAACAAAATATTTTTATAATTACTCATTTGAAATTTTTGTTTCACCAGATATATGAGAAAAAGTAATAAATTGTACCTCATTGTCAATATTCATAAAGAATATATTTTATTCTTGTTTTTCATATTCTCACCTAGAATATGAGTCACTAGGTTTATCCTCATATGGACTTCAAGGGGTCTTTATTCCATTGTTTGTAATTTTCTCATTATTGTTACACTTATTATAATACTTATTATTTGGAAAATAATTATTTATATTTCATTTCCTGTAACACTCATAATAGGTAATATCATTAGGGGAATCATCATTTTTTACTCCTTCCTCTTGTTTCATCATTTATCAAACATTCTATTGTAATTTTATTAATAAAAAAACTATTCTTTTATAAATTTTTTTAAAAATTTTGGGTATTTTATCCATTTCTTCTTCAATGTATGTATCCGTTTTCTTTCACTTGAAATTATATTTGGCAACATAATTTGAATTTTAATGTGATTCATTAACTCAATGTGATTTTAGTTTTGGTTTATCATCTTGATTATTCACCTTTATCTGTTATTTATACAATAAAAGGTTCCCAAGTAGTCTTTTAACATTATTTAGATGATATTTATTTATTATCTAATAGAGACTATAGTTCCTCTGCATTGATCTGGTAGACAGATAAAGATTCTTAATACTGGAGTGTTGACATCCATATTTTTTTCAAGTTTAATCATAGTGTTTATGATTTCATTAACCCAAGATACATGTAAAAGATATATTATTTATGATTAATTATGAAATTATCACACATAATAGAATATATATTCAACCACATTTATTATAACATTTGATGGTCCTTCATAAGAAACAAAATGAGTATCCCAAAATTGATAATTAATATCAAAAGTAAATGTTATATTAAACTAAAACTATCCTCATTCAGAAAATAAATAATTTATGGATTTGAAGTTGAAATCATGAGTTTCTTTATTTAGAGAATCACATTCTTTGTATTAGTATTATATCTTTCATATTGATATTAAATTGATCCCCATATGTCAATACCCATGATCTCAAGATAAATTTTTGTTTTTTCCCTTAACCATAATTATGAACATTATAATGAGGCTAGTTAGCATCATGACACACAAATTTAGAATCCACACTAAGAACATAAATAAAAAATAGAAATTAAAACTATCTTATTAGAAACTTGATATTGGTCAATGTAAGCACTAAAAGGAAGAATAATTTGTTGATACCAAATTTAGGTCGGATTGGAAAACTTAAGAGGGTAGTGCATTGATATTCCAATTTAAAATTACTATTTAAAATTGAACCTAAATCCCCTAAAAACATCACAGTTATAAAATATTTAGGCACAAAATATTTATTATAGTGAAGTAGTTTCTCTGCCGTCTAATCAAAACATGGTAAAAAATATCCTAAAACAATTTATATTTTTAAACTATTTTACTCACAGAAAATTGAATATATCAAATATAAATGATAACTATCATATATTTTTTATTCCATTTCATATTTTGGGATATAATAAGTGAAAAAAATATTCGATATTATTATAGTGAAAACAGATTACAAAAATAAATTACAATACACAAAGAAATACAAAAACATGAGGTTTGATTCTATGATGGAACACAATCCTATCCAATTGATAGTCAAACTCTTCCCAGAAAATTTAATAAATAATAATAAACATTCCCCACAACTTATATAATGATTTATAGATACAACTACATATTGGGAAATTCGGGATATAACCATCCTCTTCCACTATTATCGATGAGATAACATATGTAATGGAAATAAGGAAAGAGTATCTAATACTCTTTGATACCATGAAGGAGCATGTGATAATGGATATAAAAAGTAATAAAATAAAATATCTAATGTAAACTAAATTCATAGAGAGAACATTGGGGTGAAGAGAGTGTTTTGAAACATCCATATCTCTTATCATCTTCATTTGAACAATTATTTATAAATTTCTCCCTAAAATGATTTAAAAAAATCTTAAACATATTTGATATAGAAGATATTGTTTTAGAACAATTTATTAAAGTATATAGTCTGATATTAGTATTTTTGTATTAGTCTCTATTTCACACACATCTCTTTTCCAAAGGAATCTTCACATCATAATCTGAAATACCATATCTAATTATCCATTGTTGAATATTCCTAAAATCAGCATCAGGTAGATAAATCTGATATGACATTATTAAACTCATGTCCCCTTTACTCTATTATATAATATATATTCAATGAAAATTTTAAATTATTTACTAGATGATATAGGCAAAATCACTTAATTGTTCTTTGAGCATGGTCACTCTGGATTTTAGTCAAATCTAATTTATGTCACATTATCCTATGGTCACATGATCCTACCATCATGTGAAAATAAAACTTGTTATAGACACTTAATCATGGGGTAATGTGAGCTTTCAATCACTTAAAAAGGTCACTTGACATCGTCATTGGATCTGCTCATGTGGATGTAAGGTATCTAATGTGGTATGTTCAATACATAAATTTTTTTTCTCTCTGTATTAATCATCTATATTAGTACATGTGTGGTATATTCAAGATATAAAGAAATATTTCTCTTTTGAAACATAGTAACTTGTTTATTCATGTGGACACATAGAATTATTATTATGTTCACTTCTATATGGTCTTATATACTTAATGGTTAGTTGAAAAGAATCACATTTTAGGATAATGTGGTCACATCAAGACATTTCAAATTGTCACATTCTTATAAGAAATTCATGTTTTATTATAAAACATATAATTTATTAGTAAAATATGGAACATGATTTGTGATAATTAAAATAAAGAATTTATGGAATAATCCAACAAGATCTACATCATCTCCCACTATGGTTTCCACAACTAAAACCCTTCTTAATAATATGATACATTAAATTATTCTTTATAACCTAGGTAAAATAAATCATAATGCATGGTGATCTTAGATACATAGTAAGGGAAAATAATGGGGATGAGAATCAATAATCATTTTTAATATTATCATGAGAATACATGTATAATAACATGAGAATAATATTGGAAAATCATACCCACAAAAATTCATTGATCACAATCATGAGTTGTGGAATAAATCAGGACTGTTAATATGACATGAAATAAAAATTATCAAAGAACAAGAACCACGATAGCATAACATTGACATAATATAATGTTCTAAGATAGTGGCATAAAGTGTGGCATAATCATAATAAAGATAACCTTATTTCAAGGATACCAAAAATTAAATTAATTTCATGATAGGATTTTTATAACCACCAATGCGCATACTTCCAACTTTAGATAAACGCCCATGTACCATTTTCTTGCTTGGGATAACCTTCTGTATAACCTATGAGTAGATAAAATAATAATAATTACCCAATAAAAACATTTCTAATTTCACAACAACATAACCTATTGAAATTAAAATAGGTTTCATAAATATTTCATCATCATAATCATAAACCAACTATACAAATAATAATGATGGTATCATAGGATTATATCCCATGTGAATCATAATTAAAATCAATTGTTTTTATTATATATGAAAATTTATTTTAAATATCAATGGAATATTATCTAAGGAAAATACACTTTTAATTTTTAAGTCACTTATTTAAAATAAATAAATTTACATCAGAGTAAGCATAAAATTTTCATTGAATAAAAAACTTGAACTTATAGGGTAATATTCAATGAAAGGATTAGTTGTGATAATGTGAAATTTTATTCATATAGTATTGGTAAAAACAAATATTATATTCACACATTTGGTAAAAGGTTTATTATTCAGAAAACTATTAGATGATTCATTCCAAATGTTTTTACAAAAAGTATAAAATGGGTAAAATTGAAATTTATCAATAATTACAGATCATAAAAAAATCAATTCATATTAAAAAAAATATACAAATGGAAAAAAATAACGTCTGAAGAGAGAAATAAAGTCATATTTTCTTAAATAATTTCTCTTGCCTTTTGAGTGCATAGAAACTAGAATATTAAAGAAAAAAATGTAATAAAAAAGGAGAATAAAATAAATAATATTTTTAATATTTGGATCATATAATTTCATCATCAGCTATTTTAGAATAAACAATCCCTTTATAACTAAGACTGTAAAATAGAAACCTTACATCAAGTTTAAATTGATTTGTCCATACTATAATGTATTTTATAGTAAATTTAAATTTATTATAATTCCATAATAGAACCAAATTCGAACTTATAAAACCATACATATTTTACTCATAACATTTTATCACCCATTCATTAATTTTTTTCATTAAAATAATTGTTATGAGTGATAACTGTTTCATTTTTTATATAAGATTCTATTCATAGGTTATGTTCATATTATCTTGATCCTATTTTAATTAATTACATAATGTTAATAATGATATGAATATAATATATTTCAATTATAATTTTTTAGCCACCCATATAATGTATATATAAAAAATCAAATTATATCATTTAGGGACGTGATAGCTAGTACATACGCATAAACTCAGTTTTCATTTTCTAACAAAAAGAATGAATGGAATATAAATAATATTTAATCATTTTGGAAGAAAAATTTTATTATAAATGTCATCTAAATTTATTAAATTCATAAATGGTGATTGCTGTTTGAAAATGTCTCATATGACTACGTGGAGGAGGTAGTCCACATGTATTCATTAACGATATTTTCAATTCCCAAATGAAATAAGAGCATTGGAAAATGATTTTGAAATAATCATTATAAAATCTCAATATATTTATGATACTAGACTCATAATATTCTTATGTATATGATTACCTTTGTTAATATTAAAGAATAAAAAAAAATCAAAGGATACTAGTTAATATTTATACCCCATTTTGAGAAACCTACTTTGGAATACACCTTAAGACTTAAAATATTGGTCTTAAGATAATAAAATGGGATATAGTAAAAATTAATGAAATTTATAATGTTTTCCTGTTGGTATTTTATTATATATAACACTAAAAATTAATAATAATTGAAGAGATAATGTTTCCTTTTATAATTGATGAGAGGGAACACTTGGAAATACATAAAAGATTTAAATATACATAATTTATTTCTCAACTATAATGATTATAAATTGAAAATTATTTAAATTTAGAATACTATATGAGATAAATATCTTCAACCAATAATAATTAGATAAGTTTATGTGGAATTATTTTCCTAATATATTATTTAAATGTCATGAAAATCTCATTTTAACCTTAAACATGGTAAACATTTCTTACCATTTTTACAATTTTTTGTAAATAAAAATGATGGTTTAGAAATTAGAAAACCTGGAAATGATGAATCAAAATCATAAAATAATTTTATTAAATACAATTTAAATAAATAAATGTATTATTTTTTAAAATAATCACACAAAACACCATAGAAAACATTTTTTTAGAAAATATCTTTTAAGCATAAAAATGAATTTATATTCATTTCACGCCTAATAAATAATGACAGATGAATGTTAAAATAATTTATAGAATATATAATAAATAATTATCATTGAAATTGTTGACTAATAATTATTTATATAATTTATTTAGATACAATTATTTTATGAACATATAAACAGTTTTATAAAATATAACATTTTTTACCATTATTGGAATTTGTATTTATTCCTAACCTTTAGATAACTAATTTATGGATGATTATTATTTATTAATTTTAATTTTAAATATATTTTATTGAAATCATATTTTATTAGTGATAAATATACATTATTTAGATAAAAATACATAACATACAGAAAAATAAATTTCATTGAAAAAGGTATTTTACTCATTAAATGATTTTATGAAAATTGATAGATTATCATTAAGTTTTTATCACCCTAAAATATTATAAACAAAATTCATAAGGTTTTTAATCATATTCATACTGGAAATATAATTTATTTGTTTTAAGGTATACTTTATCTCAGTTCATTTAGTATAAAGGTTATATGTAAATAAATATGTTGAATACATTATTTTTATTTAAAGGGAAATTATATAAAATATTAATGTGTAACATTACTCACCATCAATATCTTTGTATTTTTAGAGTTATGGTGTATTCGTTATTTTTTCTTATATTTTCCCATTGATTTTATTTCATTTTATAGAATTTATTCTTATTATCTATAATAAGGAAATAAGTGTTATAGTTCTTGATATCCTTATCAACATAAAATTATATTTCTAAAATATTAAACCAAATTTCCAGTATATTTATCATGTTATAATTAATAATGAAGTTTTAAAAGCTAGTTGTAAATGATTCACATGTAAGATTTGTAGCAATTTCATGGTTTATCTTAAACCTAAGGTCCCAATTCTATAAATTTACCAAATCATCATGAGATCATGAGAACCATCATCATTCTATAATACTTGACCACACAATAAAAGTGTACTATATATATCATACCTCTCCTCCCTCAATCTATCTTAGTATTACCCTTATAGGTGGAAAAATATTTTGTATATGACTTAATCCTCAGGAATTTTTTAAAATTCATTGAACATAATTGATTTCATTATTTTCTTAAAATATAATGGATTAATTCTATGCCTCCAATAAAACACTTTAGAGGATTTTCCTTATCCTTATGGTGGTCTAGGAACAAGTATGGACTCCAGAAGCATACAAATTCATTTCTTAGAGTAGAGTTATATATAAGCGCATGTACCAATCGTGAATTTTTTTTCTATTCATTGAATTTTATCTATCAAGTACTAACTGTAGTAAAAGTGAATTAGTGGTATTTAATTCCATTATATATATAAAAATCATTTATATGATTACTTATTTATCTTAATTAATGATAATAAATAGATTATTGATATACAAACCCATGATATCACCTACTATTTTATTAAAACCAAAACATTATTAGTTTATGGGGTTCATAATATTCTCATACTATAATTTTATAGACAAAAATTATAATTAAAATATCTCTTCATATTCTATGTTATTAATGCACAATTATTTAATCAGTTTTAATTTATTATTTTCCCTATAGAAATTCATTGACATGTAGATTATTGATATACTTATTTCTTTCCCAACTCTATAAAATAAAATACATTGATTTTTTAAACACATTAGTTCTAAAATTAATACTAGGATTTTTATAGATTATTATTTTATTTAAACATTTTTCATTCATCCTACCACTCTTATTTATACTCCCCTATAATAATGGGCACTGAGAAATATTTCTAACTACCACACTACATTATGGATTTGTTAATTTTTTGTAATTGAAAGCATTTACAGAATTAATAACACCAAAAGGTTTTTCATATTTATTCATATACATGGTGAATGAAATACTATTATATTTAAAAATATTTTATTATGTGATTTCATTCAAAAAATTGAAAAACACTCAAATATAAAACATTAATATTTTATAGTTCATTTTTGTTTTATAATTGGAGTAAAATATCCATTTTGATCATTTTAATATGCACATTCACATTGAAAACAAAGCAAAGAAAAAAAAATTTAATTATGGCTTGATTAGGATATTTGAAATAAAATTTTTTCTATTAAGGAAGAGATAAAAAAGTTCATAAGGGAAATTATTTATCTTTAAGTCAATATTTCTTTCAGTATCATCAATATCTATGATATTTTAAATTTTTTATTTTCAAGTTAGTTCTAGTATTGAACCACCTTTTGAGGAGGAAAAAATATTTTTAAAACTTATAGTAGAACATAGATGAGGGAAACTCAATTTTCAGGAATTACATTTAATAATTTAAATGCAGGAACACTGATGCTTATACTATAAAATATGGAGGTACACAATATATATCATCAAATAATAATTTACTTCTTTATTTTACATACCGTATAATCATTAAAATACTATAATTCAATGATTATAAACTCAAACATATATATTTCGGTTATAGATCTTGACCAGGAAGTATACCTACACATTTAATAATAAATATTTACTTGATAAAATTTTATCATAGAGGAAAATTCAATAGTTTAACAATTTTTTTTTAATTTTACAGGGTGTTTTTATTTTTGGCATTTTAATGGAATTTTTTTCCATATGGGCCTCTTTATGAGTATAAATACAAACATGGTTGGGACGAACAATTTTTCTATTAGGTTAGCCATGTAGATCACATATCTCTCTTTGACCCAATCTATCAGGGAAGATGGAGTCTAACATATAATGAGTCCACATGAGGTGTTTCCAAATCCTATTAGATTCAAAGTATGTTTACATTAAAGTGAAAATTAATAATGAAAAATTTACTTTTAAAAATTATTATTATTATTCGATGTAGTTTACCCATAACCTTGGTTCAAGTCATTGGATCAATTAATATACATGTTAAGGCTTTGAAATCCCTTTCACGGGGATCCCTTAATATTAATGGTTATATAATGAATCTATGAACCCATAATAATATGTGGTCTTTATTTTTTTGATCTTATCAACTTATTCTATTTTGAATTATAACAAATTAAATTAAAATTAAATGTATTTATTTGTGTATGGATGCTCAGATACCAATTATTGGAATTTTGGAAAGACATAATATTTCTATCTAATTATTTGTAAAATTTATTACTCGATATTCATCCTAACACTTGATTTAATATAATAAAATTGAGACATATCTTATTATATCGTACACTAAAATAAAATACAATGATTAAAAAAAGTACTATTTGACGATTCATCAAGATATGGTCATACATTGGTGGTCATATCCGAGGAGAAAAAATTGGGGTACCCTCTATATCATATATATAAGATTATAATACATTATGATATTCCAATAAATGATCTTTGAGGGGTTTCATGAAAATTAAAAGTGTTATCTGACATAAATACGATCACTAGAAAATCCTTTACTCGACCAATTAAGATGTTCTTCGAACATTTTCCACAAACTATTTTCTATCACTCTAAGAAATATAAAATTTGGTAGAGAAGCTCTAGAATTTGTGAAATCAATACTTTTTTTAATATGTGATTAAATGTTTTTTATATAATTTTGTTAAACATGAATAATTTTCACAGAATTCATTTTACAAGTTCAATATTCTAAATAAACTCATCTCCATGCATTTGACCAACTATACATATCAAAATTTCCATAAATATTTCATCAGTGCCATGTAGTATTAAAATAATGTTGTGTGATGAATTATTCTTTAATAACATGACATGATTCTACTATGATGTATTTAAATAAATCATCAATTAGTAATATTCACCTATAAAATATTTTTCTTGAATTCACTTAATATCCTATGAAACATTTGATTCATAAATTTTATTCATATTATTTTAATCCTAAATAATATATAATTTATTTAATTTCTGATTAGTGTTCACCCATGGATATCAATAAACCATTTTCATGGGTCCCACCATTCCTTAAACAATATTTCATCTTCATTAGAAAATCATTTTTATAGACTTAGAAGACCACCCTCTAGTACCATATCTTGACCGCAGTGAGGGATACACAAAATTATGAGTGATATATAGAATCAAATTGATTTTCCTAAAGATATTATATTAATAATTATAATTATATCATCTCTTATAAACATACTCTATGAATTATATCCTCCCTTTCTCATGATATTTCATAATGATGGATGCATATCATTGTGACACTATCCTTCCATGATTAATTTATTATTCTCATTAATCATACTTGATGGAAATATATTCTTATAAAATGAAAATTTATTTAATAAATTTAGTACCATCTTTTTCAAATAAAATATGAGATATCCCTTCCTATATGTAAAGGAAACAATTTAATTAATTATAATTAAATTAATGTCATACCATTAACGATGAACCTGACACTATCTATATTGATGTGTTAATGAATCGAAAATATTTATATCCTATATCTTAGTATATGATATATTATATGATTTAAAAATAATATCCTATTAAAAGACCAATACACATTCTCATATATAGTGATATCCAATTACTATTCAAAAATATGGTTTTCTTATTGTGGTTCATTCATTATAATCTCTTATAATTGATACCACCATGTAAAAACATCATGAGTAGAAGTAAATATAAATTTAATCTTCCAAAACCTTATACTGAATAATTATTTATATCATGGAAGGATGATTTATTTATATCATTAGATACATATTTAAAATTATTATCATATTATCACGTGGCTTGTATTATATAATTGAATAACTGAAAACTATTGATATAATATCTAATCTAATTATATTATCATATATATTATACACTAATGTTATATTGTTATCATATTAAGTGGAATACTTGTAGATATCATCATTTATATATATAATGTAAATCAAACATACAAGCTTTATTTGGGTGTAGGGAACACACTCTCATAATATAATGTTCCCTTGAACTTATAAACTATGACATTTATTGATTTTTATGTCCAAAATCAACTAATTTAGATAATTATTTCATAAAATCAATATATGACTTATTTATATTTATTATACATAATTTATGTTTAGTTAATTACATTCATTATGTAATTTTTAAAATTGTTGATGAGATATTGAGAAGTAAACTGGATATTTCATCAGAAAAATTTTAGTCTATTAATTAGCCTGAATTTAAAAATGGAATGTTTATTACATTTATTAACAATCATTGAATAATTCATGAATATATTAGTCCATATTTTTTAATAAAATGTAGTATATAATTGTAAAAATTGTTTCTTAGTTAACATGGGAAGAATGATTTTATAATAATGTAGAAATTTGAAGTATTTTTGGGGATCAATTAAAAAAATGATGTTATATATCCAATGTAGACTTTTTCAATGGCCAAATGTTTTCAATGAAAATTATTTCTTACAATTTAAATTTGGATAAATATATATAATTCAAGTATATTAATGTAACACCCCAGGTAAATAAAGAATATGAAATTTTCATATTTATCAATATTTGTGAATAAAATATTAATATGACTTTAAAGGGGACGCTATGCTCGATGGCAGACCCAACATGCAACGAGTTTCTTGGGAATCTTACATTGTACTCTAATAATAAAATAATATTATTTTAAATGGTAGTTAACATGAAGCTGTTGTATTGGAGGGAATGGATAGAAATAACTAAAATATGATTATACATGTTTTTAAATGTTTTTACATTTATCCAATAAAAGATAAAGGCTTAAAATACGGAAAGAATTCAATTTTAGGCATATATGCCCTAGTTTTCACTAAAGGTTCACTTATCGCCTTTTGATGGCGAACAATCATTAAATATAGTTTTGTTCACTATTATACATTCTGTTGGACCAAATAAAACTCTTCTTAAGAATCAGGACATCAAAATTTACTTTGTGTAAATTTTTGGTATCTTTCCGATAAAGTTCATTTTTTAATGAATAGTGTAAAATGTTGTATTTTAATTCAAAACCTATTTTTAATATAATTTATTTATATGATTAGATTATATTTTTAATTTGTTTTAAAGTGAAATTAGAATATATTTTTACCATTAAATCCAATAGTGGTCGTCGGAATTAATTTCACTTTGAAATCAGACTTAAACTAGTGTCAATCTTTTGATACTTATTGTTTCATAAAAACACGCTATTTGCTTTGACAGCGGGAATTAATTATTAAATTAATTAATGTGACTTATATGTTTTGAATTTTTTAAAATAGACTTCGTTTTTGAATTCGGAATATCAAATATATCTTAGGGTGAATTTTTGGGATTTTTCTGAAAAACATCAATTTTTGATGAATAGTGAAACCACTAAGTGGTACTTATAAAAACTGATTTTTCCGTTTAAATGAAATTTTGCCATCTTTGTGTTTTGAATTTCAAAAATCCGACATTCATGGTTTTCATTAAGAAGTAAAATGTGGTTCAATGGGATAAAAATAATTTTTTGGTGAATAGTAACTTATTATGTTTTAATCGCGATTAGAGGTAATTAGTGTAGTTTAAGGTAAAAATAATGTTTTAATAATATGAGATGAACTTGACACATTTACTAACCTCATTGGATGTGTCATGGACGACCAAGACACCCCATGGGTCAACTTGGGGACCCCATGAAGCCACTTTGGTTGGAAAATGACATTAATATCTTTTTATTTAAAGTTAAAGTAAAAATGAGACAAACATGAAATGTTTTACTAAAACAACTTTCACATGGGGTTATACAAATAAGAATTTTAACTATAAATATTAATTGGAAAGATAAAAATATTTCCTACATCATATTATTTTTTTAATAATTTTTAGACATTAAATAAATTAAATTATTTATGACATCATGATGATGCAGCGATGACCTCATTATTTAGCGATTTAAATAAAATGGAAAGATAATGTAATATCTAAGACCTACACATGTCCAAAACCTATTGGATGAGTGGATTTTGAACCCTTATCACCTTAGCCTAGAAATACATCAATGTGGGACCTTTAAAATCCGAAACCCTTTTGAAAATAAAGTAACATTTTGTAACTTTACAAGAGTGCCCCTCCTCTCCTCTTATAAAAGGCCCCCACCTCTACCTCCTTACCCACACTCCTAAAGCCGTTGGCTCGGCCAACCTCTACACATTTTGTCTCTCCACTTTCCTCTATTACTCCTTGAAGCCTCACTTTGGGCATAAGTCTTCCCAAGGAAGCCTTTGAGCTCAAACCAAAGGGAGTTACCCAATTTTAAGGTAATGTCTTCACTTGAGTCCTTTTGTTTTATTTTGCTTCTCCAACCCCGTAAAATCTTTTTATTAATTTCTTTTGTAACAAATAAAGTATCATCAATATACTAGGATTTTGTTATAAGAAGGATTCGAGCTACACTTTCACACACCTACATCTAATGGTTAAAGAACATACTGTTTCCGTGGATGGTGAATTTCGGCCTCCCGAAACGATGATTGTTCAACATTCTTTTAACACCTTCAAAGGTGGCCATTAAGATGACACTATATTTATATATGATATATAATATGTTTATGATTTCCTTAAGCTTCTGTATTTTTCATTTTGGGCATACCTTTATGGTTTCCATTATGGGTAAACATGATATCTTCATTTAAGGAAGTGCGGACTACCGCCCCCTCAAAGTGATTTGATTCGTTAATACCATATGTGGTACATATAAAGGATATATTTAATGATATTATATATGATACCATACAGTAATTAAAATACTATTATGTGTCATTATGTTTTAATTCCATTAAATATGAAATATAAATGGAAGTAGCGTTCATGCGTACGTACGACTTACCGTCTCTATGAACGGTACATTTCATTTCTTATCTCAAAATGTTATGTAATACTATAAGTACATATATATATTGGATATATATGTAATATATTACATCAAAGTTATGGATATCATTATGGAATTATATCATATATATATCTCTCTCATTTTGTTTTAATTCCATTAATATGACAAAAAATGAAAGTAGCATTCATGCGTACGTACGGCCTACCGTCTCCATGAACGGTGCTTTTCGTTTTTTATCTCCAAATGATATGGAATAGTATGAAATGAATATTTACTAGATATATATGATATTTTAATCATTAATACTATTCTGGAAATTATTTACTTATAACTACATGGGCAATCTTTTTTCAAACAAGTTCATTTTTGACTCATGTACCAAACATTGGCAAAAACGTCTGATATGAACTAACATTATTAAACAATTATTATAACATTATAAAATGTGATATGAACTGAATAATAATCTCTAAAGGAGTTAATTATGAAATTATTAATTGACCAAAGTTTATTATTCAGTAATATAAAGAAACGAACAAGACAAGTTGGACTTGAGGTAAGGGATCTTACTCCTCTCTTTCTTTTTAAGTACAGTATTTTATGTCATTCCTTTTAAAGCTAATATTTCTTGTTATTGGGATATTATTTTATATTACTCTTACTGTAATTTTTATGTTCATGTGATGAGAGACCATATTCTCTCTCATCAATCCATTTTGTAAGTTTTGAGTGGCGCCGTTAGGCTGCCGAATTTTCGTAAGAGATCTATCCTCTCTCTTTCTTTTTAAGTACTCTCTTTTATGTCACTTATTTTAAGCTCTTCCTTGTTATGTTGGGGGATGTTATTTTATATTCCTATTTCTGTAAAATTTATTTTAATATGATGAGAGAACCTATTTGATCTCATCAATCCATTTTTGGATGTTTTAAGTGGCGCCGTTAGGCTGCCTGGTTTTCGTAAGGGATTTTTCATCTCACTTTTATTCCCGTGAGATTTATGCTACATTTTCCACAATTTCCTTTGAGTGGTGTATGTACTTCCCATTATTTTACTCATTGTGTAATATACTTTATTTTATGAGTATTTACATCAATGTTGTATTGTCCTTCTTTCACGAGGTGTATGTTTCGAAAGATACCCATGTCGGTAAGGGAACCTTTCACCATCCTCTTTTTAAAAGACTTATTTTGTTGGGTCTTTTAATTTACATATTTTTATGTTGGGATATGTTCTCATATATCCTTATTGATGTAAATTTTATGTCCAAGTGATGAGATACCTTTTTTTTTCTCTCATCAACTCATTTTGATGTGACGCCGTTAGGCTGTCAAGGGAACTTCTTAACCCAATTTCAATTTCTTTGGGTTCAACATGTAGTTATTGAATATGTCATGCTTTTAATATGCGTGAATGACCATTGATTATTTTACCCTTAATATCCACTTATATTTGGTGTATTTGTTTTTCACACATAATTATGTAATTGATTTATCCTTAAACCAAGGATACTGTCTTTGTAAGGGACTTCGTCTCAATCTCTTTTCATTGAGGCATATTCTGTTTTATACACAACCTTCTTTTATACGGTGTATAAACCCATTTGAATTTTATGTTTATTCAAAAGGAATATTTTTTATACGAAGTGTTTACTAAACGAAAAAAGGGAATGTTTTTTTCATACATATGCGGCGACAACGACTTCTTCGCCGTCGTGACCATTATTTGTGTTTTGGCTTCCTCTAAAGCCATACCATCTTTTTAAAAGAAAAATAAATACCATGTTTTACTTTTCTTTTATTTTGGTATTGAAAATGGTTTTCATAATGTTTTTATTATATCAATGCGTTGTATTGATATCTTGTGATTGAAATGTGGAAATGTTATGTTTTCTTTATGCATGTTTTATGTGATACGATTATGTTATGGTTCTTGGGAATTATTATGAAGACGGGTGGTTCCGTGATAAACTAAGGGAGGGTGAGCCCGATATAGCTCTCTAATGCATTGGGTAACGCGAAGGAGTGAAACGTTAAGGTTTCTCTAAAGAGATTTAGGGAATATACTGTGATGGGTATTCCAAACGTAACCAAGAGGATTACTCCCTATGTAAGAATGTTATGAATGCCTCAAGTTACCTTTATGTCTTATGTTTTCTATGATTTATTCATGGTTTGATGAGTTATGTTAAGGTGCCTATGTTTTATGGGTAAAGTATGATTTCATTCTTATGTATATATGAACTCATGTTTCCTTTCCATATTTTTATAACCCTTACTGAGCTTTTTATGCTCATCCCAAGTTTTTGAAATGTTTTTCACAGGTCAAGGGAAAGGTACATGACGTGATGATAGTGTCAAGGATGTGTCAAGAAAGAATCCATGTTTTATTTTAAATATGTTTCCGTTGATGGGAAGAATGAATACTGTCTTTTATGTAACCACTTTGTCAAAATGTGGAATGTAATGCAAGTTTCATGATCTAATTCTCTAAAACTCTAAACCTGAAAAGATCCTCAATGTGTAATCTTGTAATAACTCAAGATTAAGTATGGTTTAAGGCTGGGGCCTTATAGTTGGTATCAAAGGTCGGTTTAGATAACTTTAGAGGTTAGGGTATTCTCTAAGCATAAGTGACATTACCATAATGGTTAGGATTTCAGAAAGAGTCGTAGTTTTAGATAAAGTGAATGAGTAAGTATATATTAGTGTTTATCTTTATCATTTGTACATGATGGTTTTGTTTATATACTCACACTAACATTTCTGTTTTTAGTAAATGGATGGATCTAGCAGGCACCAAAGAGACAACAGGTTTGAAGGAAACTGTGGTGGTTCTCTGATTAAGATACTAGATAAAATGGAGGATTCAATGAGGAATCTCATGGTTGTTCTAAACCAACTATAAAAGAGTCATGATCAACCACTAAAACCTTGGTGAGTTCTCTAATGCATCATGTACGAGATGGCCAACTCGATGTGGAAATTCAGGTAATAATTATTAAGGTAACCATTAGGGTTTATATGATCCTTACTTTTTAGGTAATTATGGGTTACTCTATGATATGATGGAAAATGAAAGGAATGAGATAAACTTGAGGTAAAAATATGTTATGATCATTTTTGAAGATTTTAGCTCGTTTTGGGGGATGATTTAAGAATTATATAGTTTTGGAAAAATGACAACACACAGACCGTGTGACAACCCGTCGCGTCGGACAAAGCTGCGGGAATCGAACCCACAACCAAAGTGTGACTGGTATTTATCGCCTACCACTGGACTACGTGAAGTCCCTGGTTAGTTTGACCGATTCTTTTTAGTTATATGATTTTATGAATTAATAGTAAGTTGATTTTGGGTTATTTATGAAAATGATTAACCTATCATGGAGGATATGTGATTAGGTTAATTACTTTTTAATATGAGACTTTAGGAGTAACTGATATTGTTTGGAGATAAATGTTACGATTTAACTTGGAAGACTATGTGACTAAATCCTTAAAATATTTGGGTTTCAATCTTACATTGGTTTACTTTGAAGAATTTTATGGACAAATTGTTTATCGGATGGTCCTCGTTGAACTTTGGGTTTTGTTGGACAAATTTTGAGATTAAGAATTGATTTTCTTTTTATAAAGGGTTATCTTTTTTTGGATTATCTGACCTTGTACTAACCTTTATGGTTTTGGTTTTGGTTAAAGCCTAAATACATGGGATGTATATAGTTCTCTTTTTTGGATTAGGTGATTCTCTAGAAGTTGATTATAGTACTCTTAATGCGAACAAGTCTCCCTAAATACTCGTCTTTTGGAAAAAATATGAGTTCGATTAAGGAATCTAGTAAAAGTTGAAAGTCAACATGATAAGTGATTATGTTTCCTTATGAATAAATTCCTCAATAAAAAGTAACTTAAAACAAAAATTTTGTCTATTAACTTTTCCTACTGGGGAACCCAACACTGTTTAACCCATCACAAGTTTGTGATTTTCTTATTGTTAACTTTCTCCTAAACACGTTTTCTATCACTCTCCATCAGAACATGAACCTATGTTTTCTCCTCCATGTCAATGTTTTACTACATGGAGTCCTAGTATGGGTTAACTCAGGTGACCTCTGTACTTATCTTTCTTTAGTTTAAAGTGATTGTTTTACCGACTCTTGTTCCGATGTGGGACTTTCAAGGATGTTTCCAAGCTCAATTTTAAAAATTGCGAGGACGCAATTCCAAAAAAGGGGGGAAGGATGTAACACCCCAGGTAAATAAAGAATATGACATTTTCATATTTATCCATATTTGTGAATAAAATATTAATATGACTTTAAAGGGGACACTATGCTCGATGGCATACCCAACATGCAACAATGAGTTTCTTGGGAATCTTACGTTGGACTCTAATAATAAAATAATATTATTTTAAATGGTAGTTAACATGAAGCCGTTGTATTGGCGGGAATGGATATAAATAACTAAAATATGATTATACATGTTTTTAAATGTTTTTACATTTATCCAATAAAAGATAAAGGCTTAAAATACGGAAAGAATTCAATTTTAGGCGTATATGCCCTGGTTTTCACTAAAGCTTCACCTATCGCCTTTTGATGGCGAACCGTCATTAAATATAGTTTTGTTCACTATTATACATTATATTGGACCAAATAAAACTCTTCTTAAGAATCAGGACATCAAAATTTACTTTGTGTAAATTTTTGGTATCTTTCCGATAAAGTTCATTTTTTTAATGAATAGTGTAAAATGTTGTATTTTAATTCAAAAACTCTTTTTAATATAATTTATTTATATGATTATATTATCTTTTTAATTGGTTTTAAAGTGAAATTAGAATATATTTTTACCATTAAATCCAATAGTGGTCGTTGGAATGAATTTCACTTTGAAATCAGACTTAAATTAGTGTCAATCTGTTGATACTTATTATTTCATAAAAACACGCTATTTGCTTTGACAGTGGGAATTAATTATTAAATTAATTAATGTGACTTATATGTTTTGAATTTTTTAAAATAGACTTCATTTTTTAATTCAGAATATCAAATATATATTAGGTTTAATTTTTGGGATTTTTCTGAAAAACTTCAATTTTTGATGAATAGTGAAACCACTAAGTGGTACTTATAAAAACTGATTTTTCCGTTTAAATGAAATTTTGCCATCTTTGTGTTTTGAATTTCAAAAAATCTGACATACATGGTTGTCATTAGGAAGTAAAATGTGGTTCAATGGGATAAAAATAATTTTTTGGTGAATAGTAACTTATTAAGTTTTAATCACGATTAGAGGTAATTAGTGTAGTTTAAGGTAAAAATAATGTTTTAATAATATGAGATGAACTTGAAACATGTCCTAACCTCATTGGATGTTTCATGGGCGACCAATAAAACCCATGGGTAAACTTGGGGACCCCATGAAGCCACTTTGGTTGGAAAATGACATTAATATCTTTTTATTTAAAGTTAAAGTAAAAATGAGACAAACATGAAATGTTTTACTAAAACAATTTTTACATGGGGTTATACAAATCAGATTTTTGACTATAAATATTAATTGGAAATATAAAAAGATTTCCTACATCATAGTAGTTTTTTTTATAATTTTTAGACATTAAATAAATTAAATTATTTATGACATCATGATGATGCCGCGATGACCTCATTATTTAACGATTTAAATAAAATGGAAAGATAATGTAATATCTAAGACCTAAACATGTCCAAAACCTATTGGATGAGTGGATTTCGAACCCTGATCACCTTAGACTCTACATAAATCAATGTGGGACCTTTAAAATCCGAAACTCTTTTGAAAATAAAGTAACATTTTGTAACTTTACAAGAGTGCCCCTCCTCTCCTCTTATAAATGGCCCCCACCTCTACCTCCTTACCCACACTCCCAAAGCCTTTGGCTCGGACAAACTATACCAATTTTGTCTCTCCACTTCCATATATTACTCATTTAAGCCTCAATTTGGGCATAAGTCCTCCCAAGGAAGCCTTTGAACTCAAACCAAAGGGAGTTACCCAATTTTAAGGTAATGTCTTCACTTGAGTCCTTTTGTTTTATTTTGCTTCTCCAACCCCTAAACTATTTTTATTCATTTATTTTGTAAAAAATCCAGTATCATCAATATAATAGGATGTTTTTATAAGAAGTATTCGAGATACACTTTCACACACCTACATCTAATGGTTAAAGAACATACTGTTTCCGTGGATGGCGAATTTCAGCCTCCCGAAACGATGATTGTTCAACATTATTTTAACACATTCAAAGGTGGAAATTAAGATGAAAATATATTTATATATGATATATAATATGTTTATGATTTCCTTAAGCTTCTGTATTTTTCATTTTGGGCATACCTTTATGGTTTCCATTATGGGTAAACGTGATATCTTCATTTAAGGAAGTGCGGACTACCGCCCCCTCAAAGTGATTTGATTCGTTAATACCATATGTTGTACATATAAAGGATATATTTAATGATATTATATATTATACCATACTGGAATTAAAATACTATTATGTATCATTATGTTTTAATTCCATTAAATATGAAATAGAAATGGAAGTAGCGTTCATGCGTACGTACGGCTTACCGTCTCCATGATTGGTACATTTCATTTCTTATCTCAAAATGTTATGTAATTCTATAAGTACATATATATAATTGATATATATGTAATATATTACATCAAAGTTATGGATATCATTCTTTAATTATAACATATATATATATCTCATTTAGTTTTAATTCCATTAATATGACAAAAAATGAAAGTAGCGTTCATGTGTACGTACGGCCTACCGTCTCCATGAACGGTGCTTTTCGTTTTTTATCTCCAAATGATATGGAATAGTATGAAATTAATATTTACTGGATATATATGATATTTTAATCATTAATACTATTCTGGAAATTATTTACTTATAACTACATGAGCAATCTTTTTTCAAACAAGTTCATTTTTGACTCATGTACCAAACATCGACAAAAACGTCTGATATGAACTAACATTATTAAAAAATTATTATAACATTATAATATGTGATATGAACTGAATAATAATCTCTAAATGAGGTACTTAGGCAATTATTAATTGACCAAAGTTTATTATTCAGGAATATAAAGAAACGAACAAGACAAGTTGGACTTGAGGTAAGGGATCTTACTCCTCTCTTTCTTTTTAAGTACAATCTTTTATGTCATTCCTTTTAAAGCTCATATTTCTTGTCATTGGGATATTCTTGTATATTACACTTACTGTAATTTTTATGTTCATGTGATGAGAGAACCTATTCTCTCTCATCAATCCATTTTGTAAGTTTTGAGTGGCGCCGTTAGGCTGCCAAATTTTCGTAAGAGATCTATCCTCTTTTTCTTTTTAAGTACTCTCTTTTATGTCACTTCTTTTAAGCTATTCTTTGTTATGTTGGGGGATGTTATTTTATATTCCTCTTTCTGTAAAATTTATTTTAATATGATGAGAGACCATATCTGATCTCATCAATCCATTTTTTGGATGTTTTAAGTGGCGCCGTTAGGCTGCCGGGTTTTTGTAAGGGATTTTTCATCTCACTTTTATTCCCATGAGATTTATGCTACATTTGCCACAATTTCCTTTGAGTGGTGTATTTACTTCCAATTATTTTACTCATTGTGTAATATAATTTCTTTTATGAGTATTTTCATCAATGTTGTATTGTCCTTCTTTCACGAGGTGTATGTTTTGAAAGATACCCATGTTGGTAAGGGAACCTTTCACCCTCCTATTTTTAAAAGACTTCTTTTGTTGGGTCTTTTAATTTACATATTGTTATGTTGGGATATGTTCTCATATATCCTTATTTGATGTAAATTTTATGTCCAAGTGATGAGATACCCTTTTTTTCTATCATCAACTCATTTTGATGTGACACCGTTAGGCTGTCAAGGGAACTTCTTAACCCAATTTCGATTTCTTTGGGTTCAACATGTAGTTATTGAATATGTCATCCTTTGAATATGTGTGAATGACCATTGATTATTTTACACTTAATATCCACTTATATTTGGTGTATTCTTTTTTCACACATAATTATGTAATTGATTTATCCTTAAACCAAGGATACTGTCTTTGTAAGGGACTTCGTCTCAATCTCCTTTCATTGAGGCATATTCTGTTTTATACACAACCTTCTTTTATACAGTGTATAAACCCCTTTTACTTTTACGTTTATTCAAAAGGAATCTTTTTATACGAAGTTTTTACTAAACGACAAAAGGGAATGTTTTTTTCATACATATGCGGTGACAACGACTTATTCGCCGTCATGACCATTATTTGAGTTTCGGCTTCCTCTACAAGTCATACCTTCTTTTTAAAAGAAAAATAAATACCATGTTTTACTTTTCTTTTATTTTGGTAATGAAAATGGTTTTCATAATGTTTTTATTATATCAATGTGTTGTATTGATATCTTGTGATTGAAATGTGGAAATGTTATATTTCCTTTATGCATGTTTTATGTGATACGATTATGTTATGGTTCTTGGGCATTATTATGAAGACGGGTGGTTCCGTGATAAAATAAAGGCGGGTGAGCCCGATATAGCTCTCCAATGCATTGGGTAATGCAAAGGAGTGAAACATTAAGGTTTCTCCGAAGAGATTTAGGGAATATACTGTGATGGGTATTCCAAACGTAACCAAGAGGGTTACTCCCTATGTAAGAATGTTATAAATGCCTCAAGTTACCTTTATGTCTTATGTTTTCTATAATTTATTCATGGTTTGATGAGGTATGTTAAAGTGCCTATGTTTTATGGGTAAAGTATGATTTCATTCTTATGTATATATGAACTCATGTTTCCTTTCCATATTTTTATAACCCTTACTGAGCTTTTTATGCTCATCCCAAGTTTTTGAAATGTTTTTAACAGGTCAAGGGAAAGGTAAATGACGTGATGATAGTGTCAAGGATGTGTCAAGAAAGAATCCATGTTTTATTTTAAATATGTTTCCATTGATGGGAAGAATGAATACTGTCTTTTATGTAACCACTTTGTCTAAATGTGGAATGTAATGCAAGTTTCATGATCTAATTCTCTAAAACTCTAAACCTGAAAAGATCCTCAATGTGTAATCTTGTAATAACTCAAGATTAAGTAAGGTTTAAGGCTATGACCTTATAATTAATATACTCTATCATTATTAATATCATTGGTAATAATTAGGGAATGTTTGATAAAAGTATCGATTATGGTATTTTTTTTGTATTACACCTAGTTGAAGAAGCATTAGGTGGTTCAAAAAGAATACCAATAAGGTAGTTTACATATATGATGTTATTAAAATCATGTAAATTTTAAATTAAGGAACATCATTCTAAAATTGATGATGAAATTAAAGAGTTTCTTAATGAAAAGAGAAAACAAAAGGGGATCTCACAAACTAGTGGTCCAGATTTTTATATAGCATAAGTTGATTATGAGATATTTTGTGATGAGGAAGGATTTCAAAAATGTGGATATATTATTTTATGTCTTAGATAGTATATATAAAATAAATATCATTGGAAAAAATATTTATGGAGTTCTTACTTGAAGTATTTTAGGGAATTCCAATCCCACAATCTTAATTTCTCATGTTAAAAAGATATTGAACGTTCATTATAATATAAGGATTTGATAACTAATATAGAAGAAGAACGAAATTAAAATTAGTAATAATAATATATGGGATTCTATTTCAAACCCAATTTAATATAATATTATTGAGAAAAAATGGGTTTTCATAAATAAGAAGAAATAGAATAACGAAATAAAAAAATGCGAGTAGGGTTTTCAAATGATATTTCCATGTTTTGGGTACTGATTTAGATTAATATTTTGATCCTACAATAATTAATTAATGATAAATAAATTTTAATAATTTTATAATAAATTTATGTTTTTTTAGTAAAAAATATTTTTATTTTCATTATTATTGAACAAAACAAATGATAATGAGGTATACATTGGTCATATTTATGGATTTATTCTTAAATTTTATGGTATCCATGTGTGAAAGATGTTGAAATAACCTTTTAAACATAAATAATTATCACTAATAATTTTAATTGAAAATATATTATTTCTTGATGTATTAAGAATAAAATATTTATAAATTATTATTTTTAAATAAATAAATTCTTGATTAAGTAATAATGTTATAGAAAACCAATGATTTCCATTTGCTATTTTAGACCATTATATGTTATATCCAATTGAATATAACATACCATTTAGAATCATAAACATTGATAATATTTTTTATAGTTATCATTATGAATATTATATATTATGGGTTATGATGAACCCAATTGATAGGGACAAAAGAAGCGATGGGCTCAACTAGTACGAAAAATCACTATAAAGACCATTTATCATATATTCGAAGGGATATTTAATAAATAAGATGTTAACTTGACCATTAAAATTTCAAGATTCAAAAAATACAAGATGATTGATTCTTTTTATGTGATAATTGTAATCTTATTGAGATAACGACCCAACCCATGTTTTTTAAACTATGCCAAGGAAGCCCCACCAACACACACCATACCCTTAGGATGTACACTAGAGTAATAAGGATTTATGTATCTTGATCCTCATAGTATTAATTTATATATTTCATTATTAGTGAAATTATAATAGAGCTAGACCTGCACTGCCAGATACTATGCTGAATTCCATAACTTCACAACTCCAGCTATGATGCCAATAATTTTAAAAAAAACATTATTCCATCAAAACCTTACACCTTAAAAATAAAAATATATATATCATAAATTATGGAGAACATTTTTTGTTTAGTGATTTATAGAATTAGGAAAAAATCCAACAGAAACAACTCACATTACTTTAAATGAGTGTTTCTATCACTTAACCCACCATTTCTTTATCAAAATAATACATCATCATCATCTATATACAATCCATTCTAGACATAACTCATTAAAAATAATTTATTTAAAACCTTCGTAAAAGGTAACATAAGAAGGGTACTATCAAATGTTCAGTAAGGTAAGATATAGGAAATAAAAAAATGAATATAATGAATGAGCATAACAATGCTTATGGGTTGGATGACATAATCAAGATGAATTAGCGAATCATTAAAGAAATCAAACCCATAAATACCTATATCATAAAATATGACTAAATATAAATTAAAATGTTCATCAAAATAAATAATCAAAATAAATTTTATAAAAATCTTGGTCATTAGAAACATTATAAATTCAAAAAAGTAAATAAAACTCATTTTTGTAACATAGAGCATCACTTTCATAAAACTATTTAAAAATATTTTTCAAACACTTTTAATTTGAATAACCATATAATTAAAATAAAATATAATCATTAAAAAATAAATTGGATATCTATAATGGGGATCACCCTCTATATAATCTATATCAGGAACCCCTATTCTTAGTGAGCTATAATGGGGATCAACCATTTGTATAAGATATATTGGGCTCACATGTTTTTTTATAATGATCAGGTAACAGATAAATAATAAAACCATTTCATCATAAAAATCATAATAAAAATCATGATTCATTTATAACATGAGAAACCCATGGAAAATAAACGGGCTTAATGCCAATCTTTTTGAAACATGATTATCCCATGGAAAATGAACATGTTCTATGAGATTCTTTTTGAAAAATTATTATCCCATAGAAAAGAAATTTGTTTCATAACAATATCATTTAAACATGGTTATCCAATATAAAATAAATAGGTTCCTAAATAATCTCATTGAAACATGATTAACCCATGTAAAAGAAATGTGTCTCATAACAATCACATTGAAACAAGATTAACCTGTGGAATAGAAATGGGTTCCTTAACAATCTATTGGAAAAAACTTAATCCATACATAGAATTAAAGAATTTGGTATCAATAAGAAATAACCCATGTGTAGAAAAAGTAAAAATATGGGGTTCTAATATTTATTAATATATATTCCACTAAAATATCATTAAAAAAATTGTTGAGGAAAATAATCCTAAAACATTCCCAAGTGTCCAATACCAGATTACAACATTTTAATTTTATTCCCCATGAAAGAATAAAATTAAAGTGAAACTTATAATATAATGAGTATAAGAAGATTTATGACATAACTTTTCAAAGGTGAATTATATTCACCTCATAAAATAATATAGTTTTATAGCATAACAAAAATCTCAAAGAAGAAAAATAATGATAAAAATCAAATACTACTTTGGTAACAATTGTAACCATAAACACCATTAAAGAGAAATCCTAAAATGGATATGTAAAACCATGAACATTTAAGTATAATAATTATAAAACACATTTATGGGAAGTATATACACCATATAAAATAAGATATGATCATAATAACAAATACATATCAATGGAATGTAAATTGAGATGAAACCCCTTAAAACTCTTCTAATATCTGAATCCGAAGACCGAAAAGTAATAATCATAAAACTAAACATATAAAAAATTAATATATTTAATTAACAATATAATATATAAAAATGGATAATATTTTCACAACACACAATATGTAAGCGGTGAATATGACATTTATCTCATAGATATAAAATGTAAGATAAAAATCCCTTATAAAGAAGCTATCATTGGCATGAGAAGAGATAAATGAAATAATTATGTGTGAAAAATTAAAATCTAGAAAATAAAATTTGAAATAAATTATAACACAATAATAGTTAATTTTATTTATATTATTGGCATAAGATAACCAATGAAAAAGAAGTTTAACATAATGAATGCAATTTGATTTAAAAAATTTCTTACATTGAGTTTGATTTATCATGATTTTACTCTATCATACTAAATAACAATTTTTTATAAAATTATTTAAAGTATTAAGAACTACTTAATTTTTTTATTACTTTTTTTTGCTTATAAACAATTTATATAAAATTACTTAATCAATAATTTTTAAGTTGGTTGTTTTGACCATATCTGGCTTATGTGTCAAAAATGAAATTGATAGGGTGATAATGGTCAGTGAGGTCATTATGTAAATATATAAAGAATACTGAACATGAAATAATTATAAAATTTCTACAGATATTTTTCTTTTAAAATTGTATATGAAATTTTGTATTGAATAATGAACGAATGTTACGATGATGAAGATTGTAGGCCATACATACGAGAGAGTAATATTCCCATTTGTCAATAGTCATTATGGAGAGAAGGAATTTAATGTTTATATTAATATAATGAACACTGTATCATATTGAATATATAATTTAATAATATATTTACTTATATATATCATTATATTTATTTGGTGATGAATAAGGAAGAATTTCAACGCTTCGAGGAGACGATAGTACACATGTTCATGAACAAAGTTATCACATTTTTAGTGTGAGAAATGGAAAGAAAAAAAATGATATGATAAATGTAAAAATTGATAATTATTTAATTAATAACAAAATTAATTAATTTATATCATATTTTTTAAACCCATCATTAATAAATTCCATTTATTGCATGAACGAATCAAATAGTTTTGTGGAGGGGGTAGTCCACACATCCACCAATAATGTTATCGTATTCCCAAAAAATGGAAATCATAAAGGTATGTGATATATGAATACTAAATAAATATTAATAAATCTTAGATATCATATATATATATATATCTTATAAAAATTATATTTCCATCATAATTTCTAACCATGATAGGTGGTAAAGAAAAAAATAACGACATCATTTCACAAGGCGGTAGTTTGTCGTACACATGAACGATGATTTCATTATCCAATTGATGGATGTGTGTATAGGTGTAGGTAGAAACCATTACATAAAAAAATACAATTATATTTAATATAATAAGGTTATTATATAATCCTAGAATAATAATAATAATTTAATGTGTGGAGAAACAAATAAAACGAAAGTGCTCATTGAAGAATGTTACCTCTTTGTGAGTTGACTACTTTTGGTATTCAAAAAATGACTTATTTTGATTTTTTTATTCTCAAATTTAGGATCATATTATTATAGGGGGTATTTTTTGAGCTTATCTATGTAGGTTTTGTATGAGTTAAAAGGATTGAGAGTTTTTAAAAAGTTGGTAGGGTGAGTGCCTTTTTATAGTGGAGGGGGAGTGACATTCTTATAAATACAAACTTGTAATCAATATTGGGAGTACTCAAATGCATCATGAGTTTCCAATAATGAATAAAATTTGAGAAAAGTGAATATATTGTAAAATTATATAAAAATAAAGGGTTTTGGATAGGTTTCAGGGTTATTTTCCCATTAATATTAAATTTTAACCACAAAGTAAACTCATTTTTACCTTATTCAGTGTAATTAATTTTAATTACAGTCACAAATATTTTTGGTAAAAAATAAGTTAAAATTAATATAAATTAAAATTAAAATTATTTATAATATTTAATCTATTTATCCAAATTCCAATGAATTAAGAGATAGAATTTAATTTAAAATTAATCCGGCAGACAGAATGAGAATGTAGTGTCTTTAAGTATGAAGTTCAAAAGTTTGAAATATTTTATATCCCATTTCAATGTGAAATTGATTAAAATGATATAAATTGGATTAATGATATTTAATATTTATATTTATACTTTCATTGTTTTTAAAAATATAATTTAATACTTTAAAATATTTACATAGAAATGAGGTTTTCAATTAAAATACAGTAGTATTCACTATTCATCCAAACATGAATATTCTTAGAAAAATACAAACAAAATCCTTGAAATTAATTCTCTATATGATTATTTCAAAAATTAACATCATTTGTTAAAAATTAATATTATAAATGTTTAAATTTTTTGTTTTAAAATAATTATTTAATTAAAAGTCTGTTAAAATACCTTTTAAAAGTATAAAACCTTTATGTTTAAAATTGTATTTACTTTTATCTTAATCCTAAAAAACATATTGAATGAATTAAAAAACTTTTCATTTAATATATAAAATATAAATTCCATTAATACATTTCAATAATAGTGATTTATTTTACTTATTATGATAAAATTATATTATGGAGATAAAAATAGTTTTCATAAAAACAGATCCTTTATATTAAGTTTGTCTATATTTTTATTTATAATTAAGTGATAACCAATGAATTAATTTTTTAAAAATATTTAAATTATAATTTAATATTTTACTAAATCTTATTTGTTCCTACTATTCCAATATCTAGTTGATAACTATCATAATTATATTAATTATATATATTGTTTTGGAAAGATTCAAATTTGTGGGTAACACAAGTCATCAAAGGAACACAATTTGGCATGAAATTAAAGATAAACATGGTGTTTCATATAATTACCACTAAACTATACATTTTTCATGACTCAAAATATATAATAATTTAAAATAATTTTAAATAATATATTTTTTAAAATCATGGGAAGTTAAATCCTATCCCCCTTAAAATAAATTTCACCCTCAAAATTCGTCTTAAATATCAAATGGCTATCATTTTTTGAATTACTTATTTTAAACCCACATCATACAAATGAATAATAAATGTTCACCTAAAAAGGGAAAGTGGTAAACATAAAGGTTAGTGGATGATACACGTAATTGTAATTTTATATAGGGAGAACATAGGTGGGAATGGAGGAAAATCTTAAATAATTATAGGGAGTGATTGAGTTTATTGATAAAAAACAACTGAATGATAAATTGAATGTTAAGATACTCGAAAAGTCTAATAATTGGTAATCTACATGTCCATAGATTCATAAAAATTGAATGCACCAAGATAATAATTTTGTTTCATGATCCTTTTTCATTAATTAAATAATTATCATACCATTTAGACAAAGTTGAAAAAGGATATATACTTAAATGAAGAGTGAAATTTCATCCTTTAATCAATTTCCACCAAAATCTCATATTTTTAGGAAAAATTATGAGTATTTAAGATGATTTTTTTAATTAATAAATCACTAAAAGCATCTTTTTAAAGACCATATAACCAGATAACGGATGGTCAACCTATTACACATGTCTTTATTAGTTTACCAAAACTGAAATTGTTAACACATGGAAAGATAATTCAAAAAATGAGTAAACATTCATATTATACATTAATATTCTAATGTGATACCCAAAGTTGAAACTAAATTATTCCATATATAACTATCATTAAAATTCATAAAACATTTATTGAATATGATCAAAACTCAAATATTAGAAATATTTGATCATATATTCTTCTAAGATTAATAAAACATTATTCTTCCAATAAAATCACATATTTTTTTATTACAAAATTAAAATTTACCCACAAAAAAAATTCATTATAACTTGTGCATCATGTTGGTCAGTGTTAGTGTTATAAAAACTTATCATTCTTCATTAATGGGTTCAATCCTCACAACCTAGCCATACGCGACAAGTTTTCACTGAGCATACAAGTTGTCCACCAAATTTTTTCTTAAATCCTGATGAATAATTCCCCATAAAACCAAAATGGTTTGTGTGATACTTTGAATATATGATCATCCTTACTTTTATAGACCTATGATAGTATCTATAAAATAAAAGATAACATTAAATGAAACCATATTAATATCCACGGTTATCTTTACCATCCTTTGATACCAACGATAATATCAAAGCCTCTGCACTTCGGGATCCAGTGCTAAATTTGATGATAATACATTTCTAGCCAAGAAATTGATAACTATGACCTAATTATTTTTATATAATAACCATAACCCTAAAAATGAAAACTTTTTTAACATAAATTCTAGTTGAAATTTTAGTATTACAATTCTAGAAAATTTGGGAAAAAACCTAACTAAAAAATCCACATGTCTTTAAATGATAATCTGCATCACTTAACCCATCTTTTCTTTTTCACATTAATACATCATCATCATCCATATGAAATACCTTCATAACATAACCCATTCAAAAAAATTTCATTAAAACATGGGTAAAATGAAACATAGAAATGGTGATCTCAAATTATTAGTAAGGTAAAATATAATAATTATCAAATGAATGTTATCAATGAGCATACGAGCACATAAGGGTATGATGACATAATCAAAGTGAATGAATGAATCATAAAATAACTAAAAACCATCAATACAAGGATCATAAAATACAAGAACATCGTAAAAGTAAAGATTCATCAAAATCAATAATAAAATTCAATTTGATATTGATATTAATAATTATAAACAATACATACTCATAAAAATCGATTAAAACTCTTTTTGGTAACATGGATCATCACATTCTTGAAAACCTTGAAAACCTATTTCAAAACCCTTTTAATTGTGATAACTATATAGTTTCCTTCCAATATTATAATTACCAAATTCATTGGAGATATTTAATGAGGATTAATTTTTTTATAAGCTATATTGGACTCACTCGTTATTCATGAGCTATAATAGGGATCAACCCTTAACATAATATGTATTAGGATCAGTAGTGAGAAATAATAGGGCTCAACACATCATATAAGTTGTATTGAGCTCACCCATTTCATATAACTCTCATGTAAGATATCAAGAATTAAAAAAATTCATCATAAAACTCATATAAACAATCATTATTTATTTATAACCTAATAAAACAATTGATAAAAAGTGGGTTTAATTACAATATATTTAAAACATGGTTAAACTATTGAAAAGAAATGGGTTCCATAACAATATCTCTGAAGCATGATTAACCTATGGAAAAGAAACATCTTCCATAAAAATATCATTTAAATATGGTTATACCATGGAAAATAAATAGGTTCCATTAAAATAACATTGAAACATGATTTAATAATGTAAAAGAAATGTGTTCTATAACAATATCCTTGAAATAAGATTAACTTTTGGGAAAGAAATAGGTTTCTTAATAGACACTTTGAAATAACATAATCCATCCATATAAAAAATGAGGATGGTATCAATACAAAATATCCCCAGTGGAGGATAAGTAAAAACAATTTTCTTGACTTTGATGACTGTAAATTCCATTAAAAGATCATTAAAAACATTCTTGAGGTAAATAATCTGTAAACATTCCAAAGTGTCCCATACCACATTGAAACATTTGAATCATAATCCCTATCATTGAATAATGTTAAAATGTGACTTATAATGTCATGATAATAAGTCTATTCATGATTTAAAATGTTATAGGATACGTATATACACCTAATAAAATAAGATAGGTTAATAACATAATAATCATGTAAAAAATGAAAAATTGTTAAAAAATTCATTACTACTTTGGTAACTTTGGAAACCGTAAACCCCATAAAAGTGAAATCCTTATATGGATATATAAAACCATAAATATTTTCTAATTATAATCATAAAATAAATTCTTGTAAAGTATATACACCATATAAAAGAATATAGGTGCATAATAAAATAACATTTTCAATGGAATGTAAATTGAGACGAACCCCATTCCAACTATGTTAACATATGAATCAGAAGCCGCAAAATTAATAATAATAAAACTAAACATTTAAACACCCTAAATAATTACACCATATTTTTTCTGTAAAACCCCAAAAAAATTCCATTTTTATTCATTGAAAACCCTTTGAGTACTAATTTAATATTACTTTATCTCTATATATCACTACCAATGTGTTCCCAGGCTCTTAAGATGATCCGAAAAACTTTTAGAAGCATCCTATCATGGTACTTGAATATCCCCCTTATTTTTATTTAAATTACATTATTTTTACTAATAACATCTAATTTCTAATTATAAATGTTTTAATTATTTTATATACACCCCTATACTTCCATTATTATGACTATATAATGAGAGACTACACATCACTTTATTTCATCCATTCCATAAACCATTATGTAAACCCATTATGTTTCATAAATTATCATGTTATTTTTCTTACCAAACATTAATGTAGTGAATAACCTTCCCCATTTACACTAACATTCATTCAACATGATGTATCTATCCCTAATTTATTTGGGATATTTATTTATTTAACACACACACCTTAATTATGGGGTTATAAGTGATGAGAAATTTTCATATGTTGTGTGATTTATGTGGAAAATTTTTTTTTGTACATTATATGAATATGATGGGTGGGAATAGAATAATATAACCCCATATTTCACTGGGAAATTTTTGTATCTCCTGATATGAAATATATTACGAAATGGAGGTTTTATTAAGAACATTATTTTATGTTTTCTCAGTGGTTTCTCTTGACATCATTTTGTTTCCACATTCCAATGTTTCTATGATATTTTCATCACATATTATGATTCTGAGATGATTTTAATTACTCTAAACCCTTTTATGTCACCTTTATATGTTACTTAAAGATTATGTGGCGATTTTATCATGTCATTCTTAAATTATTATTTTATTTGGATTTATACCTCACCATTTTTTTATGTGTGTTCCTTGTTTATCTAACATAATTTTAGAAGATAAATTTAATTTTAGGATCATGTTAAATAAATTTAAGTAATTTCATTTGATCCTTATTTAATTTACTGGTTATGTATCTAATTTCTTGAAGATACTAGGTCTCTTGATCTTTTTTGGTTGTATTATGTGTAGCTTAACATAATAAATCTTGAAATAAATTTCTTAGAGGAAATAGTTTGTCATAGATGGTGTTAGAGGGAAAGTGTAGTTTATTTATTGATTTGTATTGGAATTCCCTATTCAAAACCATAGGTATAGGGATATATTTAAAAAAAATCATTAGATTTTTATAGTGTGTAGAGTAAGTTGATTCCACCCAATAAAATATATATATATACAACAAGTGGATGTGCATTTAGAAAAAATGTATATAGGGGTAATAAACCTGGAAAGGGTGCATTGGGAATTCAATTGATCCTCAAAAAGTGAATAAAAAATAGGTATTATTGTACACCTTGTTTGAAACTCTTATTTTATTACACCAAAACAATTTATAGTTGGTCACTTATTAAATAAATTTATTATCTTTGACAAATTACATTTCATACAACACCCAACTTAAATGAGAAGTGAAATATTATAATACTATCATTATAACCTAGAAAATAAATTAATAGGAATTAATAATATTAACTATATTATGAAAAATATAATTTCCCACTCCTTATTAAGGTAGTTATTAATTCATTGTTAAGAAGTGATTATTTTTTAGGAATATAATGTCAATCATCAAAAAAATATGTTTTCTTCACAAATGGTTTTCTTTCTATTTATGATTAAATATTATAATAATTTTTTGGAAATCATATAAATTGAATTTTAGAAAACTAATTTAACTTTTGGAATCAGAATATTAAAATTATCTTATGGTGAATTTTTGGGGATTTTCTGAAAAAATTGATTTTATAGTGAATGGTTCAAAATACCACTTTTTATAAACCTATAATTTTATTTATATTAAAATGATTCAATTTAATTTAATTTTACCTCAAAGTAACATAAGTAACATTTATTTATATATAATCTAATTAAATTCATTTTAATCAACCTTATACCTTATTTTGGATAAGTATATTTTTTGGCTTACAAAAGTATTTATCAAGAAAACTATTTTTTGTTGCATTTTGTGGGATTAATTTAAAATGAAATTCTGAAAATTCTATGTTTTTAATCCTAAAAAATATATTCTATATTATTATTCATAAGTAATAAATTTATTAAATACATTAATTTTATTTTTTGTCAAAATGAATAGTAATCATGATAAAATTTATCACCTTAGTAAATTTTAAATTGGAAAATATATGGTAGAAATAAAATGATAAGGACCTGATAATGACACCAAAACATGCCAAAAATTTATTTATGAGAAATATTGATCCAAAATCATTCGTGGTTCAAATATATGGCCATTTTCCCCATTATTAAGTGATTATGACCCTTATTTTATTTAAAGCAAATTTAATGATGTCACATTCATGATTTTAATAAGTATAAAATTTTTAATGTGGGGTTATGAAAAGGATATATTTTTATATAAATAGTCATTATAAATGTAAAATATTTATGTTTATCATGTTAATTTTTTTTTTAATTTTTAGGGACAAAATATTTACATTAAATGCTTACATAATAATGACATAGTAAATGTTTAGTTATTGGAAAAATAAAATAAATGATGTTAAACTTATTAAAATTAATATAATTTTGTAAAATTAAGGTGATCCACTAATATCCTAGATTAATATGAAATATAAGGGAATTATTTTTTTTTCAAATTATATGTGTTATCATGATATTTTTAATGCCATTGTAATGAATAGTTCTGAAAATTTACATTGTAAATATTTTATAGTAAATTATATTTTAATAATTAATTAAAAAATTCTAAAAATCTGATATTCAGCCACATGAATGGGATACGGTTAATTATATTGACCGTATTCCATTTATGGGTCCTTTTTCAATTTATAGTAACATTATTTACCTTTAAAAATTATAATAATGTTTACCATGGTTAAGGTAAAAAATAATTAACCATGGTGTTAATAAAAAAATATGCTTTAAAATGAAAACTATTTTTTTAAATTCTATTAGATGATGATATTACAACCCTATAATAATTTATCTTTTAATTCCTTTCCATTTGGAGTCATTTTAAATGATAAATGAATTTATTATAATTTAATATTTTCAAAAATTCAAATAGTGCCCCTACCCCATTTTATTAAATGGAACATCCTCTTTCACTTATTTAAACAATTTAGAGCCATTTAGTGTCACAGAACAACATAACATTGTCAGATCTATAACTCCCCAAGCTACCTCTAATAGTCCAAGTGTTGGAGACTAGTATAGAGTAGGAATATCACACAAGTGGGAGCATTTTACCTAACATTCCTGTACGAATGCACCGACAAACACCTCAATGAAGCAATGCAGAGATATAAAAAGTTGTAAACTAAAATGCATGAATAAATCTATTCCAAAAAAATAGTACAATAGATGTATTGAAAGAATAAAACAAAAAAACCCAAACCCACCAGAAATGATAAAAGAATCCAACCTTCTCAGACGGTGGGGATCACAGTCAAAAGAAACTATTAGAAATCTATTCTGCACAACACTGGTAAGCACCTTTATAGGTATACCTCACTAAGATCATCTTCCATCAGGTCCTATGGGGAATCTGTCAAAATGATCATGTTTTTTATAAGGAATAACACATGAGAAAAAATCCCATTAGGGGTTGAGTATAACAATATGTATTAAGTACCCCCAAAAACCAAAATAAAAGGTACCAGATGAAAGGAAACCATTTTCTCAACCTACCCAAAGGGAACCAAATCGAGGTAGAAACATGATCTCAAACCGTCCTTAGATACACATGACTAGAAATCTCAATCCACAAGGGGTTTCAATCCAGGAACATTACAATGCTATAATGAATCCTTGAATCACCCAAATATACTCATCCAATAGTCCTAGTATCATGATTTTCGACCTCATAGAAATCTATATGTTTTTTACTCAAGTATCTAAAGGTAACAACCTTCCAGGAAAACACACTCAACGAGCTATTCCATACAATATAAAACTCATCTGAGAGATATAACCTATTAGGAACATCTCTACCACACCCGATGGTACATCAGAGGGAACATACTTCATTAAGAATAACTCACTAGGTCTATCTATAATGACCATCACTGGAGGTTCCCCAATATATAACCTAATCACTACACAAGACATTAAGAACCCAATTGGAGATGCCTTCACCTCACCACAAAAAACAATTTGGGGGAGCACTGCTTCAGACTATTCACCATGTATATCATTTCTAATGGGAGAGAATGGAGGGATTTTAACCTCACAAATTTCTCACAGTAAAAGGAGTAATAATCGCTTAACTAAATAGAGAAGCCTCTGCCACTCCCATATGGAGTGTCTCGCACCTACATCTATCAAGGTTGAACTAACACATTACTAGGTATAACACATAACTAGTGGGGGGCCTTTATCTTCGTAACTACACTCCACATTCAAGGGATCTCCAAATCCAATGGAGGACCCACTCTTTGCTACTACTAAAAGATGGGGGAGTAATATTCTGTAGATGGGGACCTACACTCTAGTAGGAAAGGGAATTACCTCTCAATAGAAAGATGAACCTAATCCCTAGAATGAAAGGGGAGTACCACTCTATGGCTAGATTAACCACACCCTAGAATAATAGGGGAGTTATATTCTACAAGTATGATCACTAAGTGGGTACCACACCTTGACATGACAAGGTAATACCAACACTAGGATAGAGTATACACTCCCTGATAAGATATGGGAGTAAAAACTCTTCTAAAATAATGTGTATGGGGGAACCATACTATAGAACGATGAGGTATTTACATCTACAAGGATAGAGGACCTATAACCTAACATAACAGGGTTGTCCCCACTCTATAAATACATTACATATGGATGCATTGCACCCTAACACAGTAGGGTAGTGTCGAATCCATCGATTGAGGAACCTCAAACTGGTCCAACTAGAGAGGACCTACTCTATCGAGCCTATTATTATATATGGTGATCTTCTTATCAAATTAGGGGAACAATATCTCTAGCTACACGAATGATACAGGGAACCCACACCAATGTCCATTAGGGGAGTACCAACCCCATAGGAATAACCCATTGGTTAAAGAACATGTAACCATAGTGTGGGGAGTTATATCTTTAGAATAGTAGAGAGGTAAGTGAATCCTACATTCTGATTCCACTGAGGAGTACTAGTCTCAACATCTCTGACTAAGATTCCCACTAATCCACAGAATCGATCAACCACCACTGACAGGAGTGTCACACTCATCATACCTTATGTTGCTATAATTCCACAGTCATGGAACTACACCCTAATAAAATAAGGGATAATCCCTCTACCATCCTAGGGAGTCTAGATGACTCACATCCTATGGTGATAGGGAAGGGTATCAACCCCAACATCAACCATGTGATCCACCTTGATCACTGCCCAAGGTTATGCACCACTACTACAATGTCATCGTAAAAAAACACATCATATCTTGTAGTCTAAAAAGTATACCTCCTTCGAGTTCTAAGCTAACAAATATTCATAATAGGATACTCAAAAGACCAAATCTACGTTCTGGAGAAGGAGATGTGGAAGGAGAAACATCCCAAGAAGGTATAATGAAAGTATATGACATGAATTGGGGTCCGCACGACCAATGAACCTTCTTGAGAACCTAGCCGCGCCCTCTGCATTCATGACCTGGTTGGCCATATAGGTGTACACGACATGTACAAGATGCAGATAGTGTGTTAGACCACACCCTAGCCCCCATCAATTTCCTTCCTCCACAAGGCTTGGCCAGCTGTGTCTCACTCATAGGCTATACCCCATGGTATATGGTGTGTCCCAATGACCAAAAAACTTGGTCATGTCTCTTTTCTATGCATGCATTATACACCCCATGTCTATTTACATTCGATGTGTACTTTTACATGACCATTTACTATCAAACATCTTCCCTGTCCATGTACTATAGCTATAAGACATGGGGTCACTACACAGGGTGTAAAATTGGTACACATTGTGTAGTCCTCAAAAGTCATCTTCTCCAAATGGAAATAGCACAAGACATGCACCACTTATTTACACACTATGTAAATAGATTTTTTTGGGAATTTATCTACAAGTCACACCATTTACCCTAGTTTCCAAAAAATCCAATAGATCAACCTAGAATGAATATCTAGAAATTGTAATGGGGTTATAAAACCTTTAAAAAATTAATAACAAAGGTTATTAAGAATAAAACTACAATAATCCAACCTCATGGTGAAATGATTAAGATTTTGGTCCAAAAAGACACTAGGATTGCGCTGATCCTTAATATTATCATGATAAATTCCAAGAAAGGATATTGACATTGCCTTATCACCTTGGTTCATCCTTGTTTCATTCATAATGTAAAGGGGATGAGATGGGGGGATCCCCTATCATTGCGCCATGTGAATCGATGGGGGGAAGGTGGAGGAAAAATGATTTAATAAAATTAAATAAATTAACTCCATTTTTACAAAACATAACTAAATATCCCCTGACTGATAACCTAACAATAATTTTTTTATATTTCTACTAGGGTAAATATGAAATTCTGAACATAGTCACGGTCTTCGAATTCCAATATGAGACTCATCACAATATTTATTCCATGTTTTAGGGGAATTTGAATATATGTGACAAAGCATGTTTAATATTTTTAATATCACCGTGACGATTATCTCTAGGACCTTTAATCCAATGATGACTCATTTCAGGGATTTGTAAATATTCATAGAAATATTCCAATGTATTACAGGTCAAAACTCGATTCATTACATTCTACCCACCTTAAGGATTTTCATCCATACAAGGTGAAAGTATATGAATTAGGGAAATAAACTGAGCCCTGCACTAGAACAACCTTGAAATAGAAAACACCAAGGGTTACTATGTTTCTTAAAATAACACACTTAGAGGAACCACCAAGGGAAAAAACACTCACATATACCTCCATATAGGTCAAAATTATGCAATGAGATGGTACATGTCTTCTCATCTTCAAAAGGTAGAAAACACCATGAACCATAATCCATATTCAGTCATAGGTTCTAGTAGTACACCACCTCGCTAACCCGACACTATTAACAATGTGAAACCATAGTTCACATCCACCCAAGGATGAACTACACCATGTATAACTCAAGCATATTGTGTTCACGATTGGAACTGAATGTGTGAGGGTACCGACAAACAAAATAGGGCTACCAAAGTCCAAATATCATGTCTTACCTAGTACTTCTTCTATGAACCTAGAGCTATGAGATAGCTTCCAAAACTAGAAACACCGCCACACCCTAAAGTGGAATCCCAATTGAGTATGGATGGGATGAAACCGATTCACTCTACAAAAACATTATATTGTATAACACTGCCATTATGTAATGGTTTTATACAAGGATCTACCTCCACTAGTTCTCCCATGAATAATGGTCAATCAAAAAAGATCCACTAGAAATTCCAAGACCTAATCTAACAGTCCAACAAACAACCTCTCCCTAAACACGGAACTCTGAGGAATTCATCCATCATACCTCATCACTATCAACATTGGTTTGCACTGACTCTACCACATTGTTTTCATCATGTCACAAAAATGAGTCTCGGTGGGTGAATGTCCCCTCTTCCCCATGAGTCCAGATCTATATCAACAATACCAAAACTGGGTTTTACTGACACCCCACATCACCCTAGTTAATCATTTAACAACAAGAAGAAAGAAATGACTTCCTCACAATAGTGTATACCAATTTCCATTTCCAAAAATAATAATTTCATAGTGCGCACCTCTATTCATTCTTGAATCTTATGGGTCAACGAACTCAATACCCAGCAGCTGTCCTCTCCCTCATCATCTAGCTCTCAAAGCCTGGTGAAGAACTCTTGGGGGTGGGGGTGGAAACACCTCAAACCATATTCCACCTCCTTATTCTCTACATGATTATCCACCACATCCACCATCATCCATAAATCAATGCTCCAAATGATTCCTCTATTAAGGCGGTATGTCAACCAGCCCCTCTCAGTAGCATGAAAGATCAAACAATCCCAAGAAAGTTTTCCCCTACCATCATAAGTGCAACAATGCCACTCCTGGGGCTAACCTAATCCCTAGATTGGATCCTATGCTATAAGAGCATGAGTCTAGGTCTAGGAATCAGTATACCTCTTGCATTGTGATCCAATCAGCTTCTATCTTACAATTTTAGTATTATTTTCATCTTTGTAACCACCATTACGTGCTACATCCACCCATCTATTTTCATGGAATTTCCCTACTCCTAGATCTCTCTCTAGTACCCCTATATAAGAGGGAAGGAACCAAGTGACCACACCATCTTGAATGAATCTATGGAGTCCCTATATGATATCCCATGATTGGAATAACATGTCTTGAACCATATTTCTAGAGTATCATGATTGGTTGGTATACCATGTAAAATACTTTTCCATGGTCATGTTACCGTGCTAAAGATAAAATATCTCTTGGACATGCATAGATCTCAATGTATTTGGGTGAAAATATTCCTTGAAGAGACAATCAATCTCTACCCAAGTGAGTGTGGCCTCATCGTGGGATTTCATCATGAAACTACACCATCTCATGGATGAACACTACATAAGGTCCACCGCTAGGACCACCATCTGACTAGGAGGGGACCTCACAAGAAAGAAAACATGTGTGAAGGACTCAAGCTAGTAAGTAGATTCTTGGGGGTCTAAATCACCTTGTACCTTGAAGGCCAATACCTCTTGAACTCATGCAGAAAACTCGTCTTGTGTGCATCCTTGGACATAAATTTTAGCCTAACTATCTTCTCAACAGGTTGTGGATCAACTGGAGGACTAATTGGAGGTACTTCCTCAGAACAAATTCCCTACATTGAATCCCCAACATAGGTAATACTTTCATCATATCCTCACCATGGAACCATGTCTAGATATTGTCTTGGGTGCATCCTAAAAAAGAACTAGGATGTTCCATTGTCAATGGGTATATCTATAGAGCTAACTAAATAAGGAAAAAGAACCCATGACCTAGTAATATTTGATGCACAAAATATTATTTCCCTATGGAAAGTTCCCTAATATAAAAATTTATGAAATAGGTTATTAGAGTCATGGTGAATGGATATTTTAGTTATCAAACCAAAATTAGAACCTCTAGAATGAGATCGAAACTCGAAACATACTTAAATTATCAATATACAACCCAAACCAATATCATGAAACTATATAACCAAAGTGGAAACTGGTTCTGATACCACTCTATCATGAACTAACCTAATAGGGTCTGAGACACAACACCCCAAGCTCCTCTTCAATTGGCTAGGGGCTGGTGACTAGGGAAAAGAAGGCATATCACACAGATTAGAGGGAATTTCTTAAGGAACCTGTACACATGCACCCAAAAACACATCAATGAAATAGTGAAGAGATATAAAAAGGTTTAAACTATAATTCATGCATACTTATATCCCTAACCCTAGAAAAACAAAAGTAATCAGGGTGTAAAAGTAAAAAACACACATCCAACAAATCTATAAAATCATCCAACCATCTCAGGAGGAGGGGATCACTATCAAAAGTGACTATTAATTACCCATGTTTTCTATACCAATCTAGCTCACATAGACATAGAAATGATTAGTTTATGGATTTTTTCTCAATTAAATTTGATTCAACCCATCTTCCAAGTATAATATGTTTTACAAAGGGGGAGACAATTATATTTCCATAGAATAATGTGATGAAGAAGTTGTTACCCCTTACTCTTGAAAAATTATATTTATTTTCAATAAAAGAAAGATAATGTAAGAACTATTGATGTCATATTGATAGTAATCAATGTATCCTAGTTAAGTGTATAGGATAAAAAAAGTGAATAATTAAAATTCTAATAGATTACTATGGCTATATTTGTTTTTAAAGAATAAGCTAACTATCAATATGTGTTGGTTGATAAAGGAATATATTATCGAATGAAGAAAATGAATTTTATATAAATATCTAGTAATAAGTTTTCTAAAATTGTACATGAGGTTTAATATCCATTCATATATTGGTAAAAAATAAAATTTTGAGTTGATAATTTGTGAGGATTCTCATTTTATAGAACTTATTATTTTTCACATGCAATTCATATTAACGAGTGATAAGTGGAATGGTTTCTAAACATACTATATTATATATTTTATTAATAAATAATGTTAGGAACCATCCCTATGTTGATATAGTATATAAAATGTTGTTGATAGTTAAATTAAACATAGATAATTATTTGAGAATGATGATAAGTATTAAGGAAATAAAGTCTCATTGAATCACTAAATATTTAGTACTGATAGGCTTCTTGGATTTATATATGAAGATGAATATCTTTTGTAATATTCTAACAAATTAAAAATTCATCTGATTTGATATTAGAAATATCTGAAGGAAGCTATTTATAATTTTTAAATTTTCTGGTATTTACACTATCTATAAGTGACCCCTGTAATAAATGTATAGAAGATACCCATTTTCTATTGATGAAGTATGGATGAAATATTTTCAAAATTAGTATATATTGAATATATACTAAGAGTAATTTTTGAAAGTAAATTATTATTTAATCCTTGAATTTGTTTCATGTTTATAAATTACCTAACCTATAAGATAAAAAATCAAGGAATAATTTTTTTGAATGTTCTGAAGTCCAAAACCAATGATTTTTTATTGTTAATAAGTTTTGAAGTTGATAATATATGTATAATAAAATAAAAATATGAATTAATATTCTATTAGTAAGTAGTTATTTTTTCATTCATAAGATATTTTCCTAAAATGATAAAGAATTTATAAAAGTAAAAAACATTACATAAAGGTAAATATATAAAATAATGAAGATAATTTTCATATAGAAGATATATGTTGAAGAAAATAGGAAAATTGAAAAACCTTATTTTACTCCTAATATATTCAATCATACCAATGATATTCATATATCTTATACTGTGATGTGAAAAATTTAAAAAGATGTTCTATGGATAATTATATAGCATGTAAGAGTCTCTATATAGTGCCCACTATAATATAGAAAATGAAAAAAATGTTATGGATTATGTAAGGTTCATAAAAGTTGATGTGAAATAGTAATCAGTGTTTTGAGGATTTTAAAAAGAAAAAATCTATATATAATACATAATGTTAACAAAAATCTTACATAGGTGTTATAACATTGAAAAAATCTGCAATGGTAGAAACATTATCTGTTACATTTGAGTGAAAATAAGTATTATATTGGGGTTAAAAAATAAAAATTTAGAAATGTGTTGGGATCTTCACTATGATATGTAAGAGGATAAATTTACTACATAAAGATAAATAATAATAATACTAGACCTCACCATAGTGAAACACTAAGCCCTAGAAAAAATTATAAAAAAATGAAAAGATGAAATTTTAATTATTTTCACAAACAATAGATCCTCAATCGATACTGGAATATACCGATACCAATTACATTACCCTTACCAAACCCAAAAAACTGATACTGTATCAGTGAATATATTTTACAATCTTTAGATATGAAGTAAAAAATATGTTAATTTGACTTAAAAAAGTTTATAAACTCCTTCTGGACTATTTCATGTCTCAAATAGGGGGAATATGTATTCAACTTGATGGTGTTCATAAAAAAATAAGATCCCAACTAACACAACTTTTTTCTATAGTTTTTTTATCTCACAATTCTAATCACCATGATAAATACTTCCATTTTATCTTTGTAAGTGATAGTAATTCTATAATAATTCATAAAAAATTAGATTGCTCTACCTTTAGATTCCTAGATGATACCTCTATAGCCATAAGTCCCAATATTTTTCTTTGAAACTCTATCTATTTCAATCTTGATCTAACTAGAAAATGTGAGTTTTCTAACAAACAAGGATATTTAAATTGTATGGTTCATACTACCCTAAAATATCAAAACATTTATAAAGAGATAAATCCTAGATTTATTTCCTATCCAATAAAATATTTATACTATCTTCCACCCTTATACTAGAATGAATACTACACAAAAAAATATTAAGACAAATACTATTTCCTTTAAATTTATTTCCATTACTATTTCACCAAATAAAATTTAGAGTTTTGACCACTATTTTACACAGTAATTTCATATTCTATGTAGAACATTCCTACATGTTTTATTAAAATTACTGGGAGAAGAAGTTAATGACATTGAGATGAAGACTTCAGAAATATCAGAAATTTTTTCCAAATATGATTACAAAATTGGTTATGAGAGATGATATGATTGGTGGTACCTAGTCAAAATCTATTGTAATATCACTTAGTGAAAATTTTAAGAACAATTCATATGAGGTATTAATACATAGGTATTATATTATATAATTCCTACTATATTAGAGTATATTGAGACCAACGATTCCAATCAGTACAAAAGTGATTCAAGTAGGATGTTATAAGAGCCCGATTTTTCCTATACGGTACAAATACTTTTATTTTAGTTTTATATCCATGGTTTGTACTTAATATGAATTCAAAGTGAGGATATGAGAAAATTGAGTGGTTTTTAGTATTTTTCTCATTTTAGAACAACTTTCAGTGGAAGAAAAAATCGGGCCACAATATTAGAAGAAACCAGGAATCCAGGTCCATGTGGTTTCTACTAAAAGTGTGAGGAATTTCAGTTTGTAATTGTGGGATACATGGTTTTCCAAAAAATATGAAACCTATACCACATGGCCATGAAAAAACTATATTTTTTTGTAATGAAAAATGGCATTGTTTGTACATGGTTTCTAAAATTGTGCGCATGAACTGTTTGAGTCCCGTCCATGGACAATAGGCCACACATAGTTGGAACATTATTTGGAAAACCATGCATCCAAATTGTGAATCGCAGTTTTTAGGTGATGAAATTCCTTATTTCCCCAAAATATTTTATTATTTTAACCCTCTATATTATTTCCTCCTCCAATGGACAAGATACCTTCTTCTTCTCCTATAAAGAGCTCTTCAAGCATCCTAAAATAGGATCCTAGATTTCTTCACTGTCCAAATTGGTAATCAAGATCTAATCCTCTCATTATAATCCTCTCATTATGTTCTTCAATCCTTAGGCTCATTTATTCATTCTTCTTTCATTGATGTTTCTTTTTTTGTATAGGCTATTATGCACTATTTTCGAGGAGTTTGTTTTTTCTTCTGTTTTCTTCTGATATTGGAAAAACTAAGGGCTAATACTAGATGAGGAATCTACAAAAAGGGATAACACTGGACAAGGAATCTTCTATAGGAATAAGGTAGGTGTTAAATGATTCATCCCATAAAGTCACATCATCTATTGATTTTTCTATTGTGTTCCTTCCAGTTTCACTACATGTTTCCCTTTGAAATTCATATTCATTAAGTTATCTTGTATAGGTTTTATTATATGGGCCTAATAATATCCCATGACACCATTAGAGGTTGATACCTCAACATGGACCATTAAATTAGGGTTTCTTATTTATTTATGCCCTGTATACCTATTTTGGGAGTATTTTCTACATTGTTTAGGCGTGTCTAACATGATCTTTAATAATGTAAGTGTTGCTTCATGACTAATAAATCATTAAAAAAATGTTATGGAAAGTTTATATTTATAGATATATCATGGAATAGTTAATTAATTTTAAATTTAATTTATGTTGGTTTCATGTTCTTTCCTCAACTTTTCATGGTTAATGAATGGAAATTGAATGAACTTATTAACTTATTATAAATTGAATTCATATTGGTTTCATGTATTTGATTAACCTTTTCATTTTTAAAGAATTATAATGGAATTAACTAATCAAATATAATGTAATTAAGAAATCAAATTCCATGTATATTCAATGCCATATATCGCATGTTTGGACATGCAGAAGCATACAACTTTGACACATGACATTCTATATTTATGATGAGAACATAGTACAAAATGACATCGTCAGTACTCTAAATGCATGGATTTTTTTATTTTTTGGTATATAATGTATTGAACTATTAGCCTAAAACCATTGATTCTTACATTTCTTTTTGTAGAGGCATTCCATCATCATTTTGTATATGATTCAGTTTACATTTATCTTGAGGGTCAGTTATTACAAGGATTTTATGCTTGATTATAAAAACTTATTAGTTATAGTTTATTATTATTCTCCCTCTATTTATTCATGTTATATCATCGATTTCCTACACACTAATATGAGTGCATTTTATCCCCAAGAATACACCATAGGCACTTAATACTATTTAATAGCCTCTGTCATACTAGAATGCATAATTGAGTCTATTTGGAAAATCGAGTTTGGTTACTAAGGATTGAATTGGGTCCTAGATTTCACAATGTGTTATCCGAGGTTTCTTTTCATTATTAATATTTTTAGAAGATAGAAAGTATATTATAAACATTTTGAGTCTTAGTTTTGAGGTGTGTCTAAGAGTAGCTAACCTACATTAATGTTAAATACCATATTTCCTAGGAATGGGAAATTATTGTTTTCAATTTCTCCTATTATAGTTGATATACATTAACCGTTAGGTGATATACATGAATTGGGGTCTTTAATATGCTTTACAGAGATAAATCCTTGGCCCGATATAGAAATTATCTTTGTTACATTAATCATTAAAGGTACAAAGGATTTACATACCATGTATATTCTATACCATAAAGGTAAATTTCACTACTTGCATCACCAGTGTTTCCTAGGATTATAGGGTGAGAAACAATTGTTATATATTCATGTGATACTAATATATTCTACTGGGAAATGAAATTGGACATTTAAAATTTCATCATCAATATAAATAGTGTTTTCTTATATAGATTTATGGTGGCATATTATATATATAATTTAATTCAATGTAAGATATGTAAACCTAGTTATATGAGAATGAATTTGACTATAATTTCATGAAAATCAAATTAATTTCATAAGGTGAATGTGACCTTATAAATTGGATTGGGTAATTAATTAAAATTGGGCTATCTTATTTTACCTATTAAATTCTGATACTTAATTTTTGTGTGGGGAGGGGGTGATTGAAATTAAATTCATGTAAATTTCCATTATAAAGTGTTTGGGACTTTATTATCTTGGAATTACAATCAATTTAATTGAACATTTAATTATGTATAAACTCACTTCTAAACATAATAAAGGAATTTAAACTAATAAATTATATATTTTTGAGTAATAAAATTGGATAGGTGAAATATCAAGAGTTAATTACTCCATAAATTGCAATTGACCCCCTATATACAAAATCCCATGTAAATAAAAGTGGGAAAACTTACCAATAAACATCCTTCCAAGTTGGTAGTTGGGGTAGTATATTAGGAAGTGATACTTTCTTCTTATGTTTCTTCTTCCATTAGTTATCCAATCTATTTTCAAATATTATTATAAGGTGTGTACCTGGAATTTATAGAGTTATGGAACCATGATGTCATATATTCATATGCTAGGAGGGTAGTGTTGAACACTCTTTATATATGGTGAGATCTAAGACAAAAATCTTACCGCCAAGACTGCCACCTAAAACACCACCTAATATTCCCGAACTAGGAACTAATTATCAACATAGAGAGAGGGTTTCATATTATTGATACATTCTATGTAGGGTTCTCTATTACCTCAGCTATGATGTATAATCTGACTCATGAGTTATTGTAGCAACATCCACTTATCTTCATAGGGGTATGACAATCCTGAAGATGTTGAGTGTTCACTAGAGTTCATTACTTACATCTATAAGAATCTAGAGATGACTCTAGAAAGGATGATTAAGATCACCACCTACATTATATTTGATTATACAATTCAGTGGTGGGATGATATGACCTAGTTTATTTGTCTTTAGGGCATGGAATATGGAGAATTTAGACTGATTTCTATGATTAATTTTTCTCTCATATGTTGAGGGATAATGAATCTATTGATTTTATACACCTTGGGTAGGGAGTTATGTACTTAATGGAATATTGTTCATGTTTCACTGATTTGAAAAAAAATTCACTACTTATTGACAGTGTTGAACTATCTTGAGCGAGACACTTTGTAGATGATCTCATTTATTCCATTCACTCACAGGTGAATGAATTTCACATATATAAATTTTCTGAGATCATGAACAAGGGTCTTATATATGAGCACAACATGAGGGAAGCTATATATACTTGTCACAGAGATTCATTTTTGGGACAAGGTATTAGTTATTCTAGTAGCCGGAAGAATATCCTTGAGGATTCTTGTCAGAACAGTGGTTCCCACAGTATCCACACTACATGCTCCATTATATAAGATTAGTGTGGATGGTTGGGGTATGTGAATCCCAAATTTGAGAAAGAACCATTTGATTTTCATGCATGTTATTAGATGGACCATCTTAAATGTTTTTTTCCAGACCATAACCGGATAATGAGGAGGTTAATGCCGAGGTAGCTAGAATTATTATTATCAGTGCCAATAGGGAATACCTCCTCATGGTTGTCCAAATGTAGCTCATGACCATGGATTAGTATAGTTTCATTCATTACATCTTATAACTGAGGAATAATGTGCATGACCATCTATTGTATAAGGTACCATTCTAGTAGAATATAATAACATATTTTCTTTGTTTGAAATAAGAATAACTCACTCCATCATATTTGTATCAGTAATATATAGTCTTATTCTATAAATTCATTACATTTGAAGGAAGATGACCCTAGGAAAACCCTTGGGTTTGTGGTTAAATTATATACACTACTTCATGGACTGCCTCTAGAGGTAGGAAGTTTTCATTTCATATTAGGCTTCTTAATCCTCAGGATGATGAGATTTTATGTCATTATATTGATAGATTTTTTGATCCCCTATCCTGCCAATGAAGATTTATATCACAACAAGGTTTTTTTTAAATCAATAGAGTAAAATAGGTATCTTCACAAGGACGAGTGGGATTTATAGGACATTAATTTTTGACCAACACATCATGGGCTGGGAGGAGTGTTAACCCATATTGCCTTCTATTTCTTGGATGATAGGATGATTCTTCTGGGAGATTTCATATTTGTGGTAGATTGTTTTTTTGATTTCATTTATAATTATATTTATGGATTACCTCCTAATAGAGAGGTAGAGTTTACAATTGAACTCATTATAAAAAAATTAGTTGTATCTATTACTCCATATTGGATGAAACCTACTAATCTCTAGGATCCCAAGAGATATCTAGAGGATTTATAATCTAAGGGAATTATCTTACCCAACAAGTAATCTTATTGTTAACCCATGATTTTCACCATGAACGAAGATGGTAATATTATGTTATGCATTTATTACCGATGGTTGAACTAGTTTATAATTAATAACTGGTATTCATTTATGTGAATAAATGATCACTATGACTATCTCTGAGGAGTTTGCGTGTTATCAAATATTGACCTGAGATCACCGTATAATTAGTTTAAAGACATGAATTCTGATATACCATGTATGGTTTTCTAATGTTAGTTCTATTTATAAGAGTACCTATTTATGTTTTTGGTTCTTAGGAATGAACTTTCTATTTTAATGGATATGATGAATAGGGTTTTCCACCCCAACATGGATTCCTTCATCATGAATTTTTTGGATGACATATTGGTGTATTATTATACTCAAGGATACCACACCAAACATCTTGAGATCACATTTATTACACTAAGAATGTGATAGTTATATGTTAATCTCTTGAAGTGACACTTCTAGATTGACAAGGTTCACTTTTTGGTCATATTATCATGGACTCCAGAGTATTTCTTAACCTGGAGAAGGTGAGTGTTGAGGTTTCTTGGGTGAATCCCAAGAAATTGTTAGATATATAGAGATTCTTGGGGTGGAACAAATATTAAAAACGTTCCATATATGACTTATCACTCCTTGTGACACCCCATAACATTTTTTCTATAAAGGGTTTGAAGTTCTTGTGGTCTGAATCATGCGAGAAGGCCTTTCTAATGTTGAAAGGAAGGAATACATTGGGATCAATATTGATTTTTAGAGCCTAGAATAGGTGGAACTTTGTTCCTTGATGAATCAAGCATCAATATTGGTGCATTAGTAATGTAGAAAGATATATTTTTTATATATGGGTATCAATAGTAGAGACCACCCGAGCGTAATTACCCAACACATTACCTCAAGATTTTATCACCCATTCATGACTTCCATTGATGGAAGAATTATCTGATGGGAGATCAAATTTTAGTGTATATAGAACACAAGATCTTCAATTATAAATTTAGAAAATTTTACATTAATATTAGATAGTTAATATGGTTTGAATACCTTCAGTATTTGGTCTTTGATCTTTCATGTACACATTAAAGGTTAAGTGCGGTAACTAATGAACAGAGCTCAAAAAGTAGTGAAAAAATTACTTAAGGAAGCCAAGGATGAATGGAAATTGATGGAGCCATAATCTGAATATCATCTGGTGTTTCATGAGATTCATGACCATCCTTTTCTTACAAACTTAGAAGTTACCTATTCACTTATTGATAGGGGAAGAGGGGAAGTTCTCATATCCTAAGGGTTTGGTCCAAAAGGAATGTATTTTAGGTTAGGATAACCTCTAAATTAGTTTGTTTATGGATACAAAATCATACATATACATGGTTGTATCTAGGTTCCAACTAACATGATAGGTATGATGATGTAAGAATCATAGTATTCTTAGTGGGCAGTGAATCGAGGTATCTCCAAGATTTATCTTGATATGGATTAATAGTGTTGGTGTCCTAAAATGAATTTTAATATTGTAGGTTTTATCACTTGGTGTTCCACCATTTGGATGGGGAAGGATAAAAAACAATGACCTTCTATCATTCTACATCTATTCCTATACCAGGAATGGATATGAGAAGTCACTGTGATGAATTTTGTCACAAGTTTACAGAGGTCACCTCGTGGTAGCAACATAGTTTGTGTAGTCATTGATTTATTGAAAAAGTTATCCCATTTCCTTCATATCTTGGATAATTTCTCAATTGATGATAATATAAAATTTTATGTTTGTGATGTTATACACCTACATGGGTTCCCCCATAAAATCATTTCAGATAGTGACTCTCATGTCAAATAAATGATTTGGATAGTGTTATATAAATATTTGGTTATGTAGGTGCTTCAGAACACAATTTTTCAACCATATATAGAGGGAAAATTAAAACAAAATATACAGGTATTAGAGTTCATGCTACAAGAATACATCCTTGGATTCTTTAGTACTTAGTAGAATCCTAATCCCCTCATTTTGTTTTCCAAGAGTAATAGCTTCCAATAAACGAGTTAGATAGATCCGTATGATGCCTTGTATGTTAGGTCATGCCATTCACCTATATTTTGGCTAGAGGTAAGTGAGGCAGTGCTAACATGTCATCATTTAGTGAAGGATATATTAGAGTAGGTGAATTTAATCAACAAGTATATTTCTACTGGATAATATACATATAAATCATATGATTATTTACATCGATGGAATCTATAGTTTTAGGCAGGGGATTGTGTTTTCCTGTTAGTATCCCCCTAATACAAGAATAAATGGATACGGTGGAAAGGGAAGTTTTCACCTTGTTTTCATGGACCTTTTGTGATATTTGATACTGTTAGGATGGTAGATAATCATTTTTTATTACCTTAAAGGTACCATTCCATGCATGACATCTTCTATATTTTACATATTCACTATTTCAATGCTAACCAATATCATATTGTTGATCCCAAGTACATCAAATTTGATGTCGATGATTCTTTTGAGGAGTATCTCATACATATTGTGGATTAAATATTAAAGGATATTTTATTATGGTCTATCCCTTTAGTGTGGGTGATATTGAATGACGACAATGGACCTGAAAAAGAGTTGGGAGCAGAAGGCCAACATACATCCACAATGGCTAGGTTTTTTTAGACCGAATTCTACCACCTTTGTAAGGGAGACTCTAGGAAAATTTCCTTTAAGGAGGGAATAATATAAGAAGTGGTTATTTTTATGAGGTATATATCCTTTTTATTTTCTTTACAATAATTTTTTGAACTAATTTGAATATGTAGTGATGATATATAGGAAATATGGGTGTTTGAGCCACATTTGGAGCCCAAAACCTCAGTCGGTGGAAGAATCAACAGGGTCACATGGTTAGAAGAAACTGTACTTCCTTGTTCATACGGTTTATAATAACCTTATGAGACAATAAAATGATTAGAAGTGGGGTGTAAATTTTTCCCTAACCCTGATACCCAACACACATGATCATGTAAAAAATCTATAATTTTTATCAAATCATAATGGGATAGTTTGTGCATGGTTTCTCTAACCATGCACATGAAACATGTAATTTCACTCCAAAGACAGTAGCCATCACACGATGGGAACACTTTCTATCCAACCATATGAATAAACTTTGCAACCCAATTTTTAAGGGGTAAGAAGTCTATTTTAACCTTATTTCTTTTTTTAACCCTTAGTAGATATGTGGCCTACTTATTCTCTAGAGAAGAGATCCTCAAGACTATAAATATAGTTACATAGATTTCATCAGCTTGTGAACACCGAATCTAGGTTTGATTGTCTCATTGGATACCTCATGGTATGTGATTCAGTCCTTAGTGTCCATTCGTTATTCTCATTTATTTAAACACTGGTATTTTGTTGGAAGATATTATGCCCTATTTTCTGAGAATTCATTCACTATTTATTTTAATTACAATCAAGTCCAATATTAGGGCTGATACCGAATGAGGACTCTACTATAGGAATAATTTAGGTGTTCTATGACTAATCCCTTTATGTCTCACAAACTATAAAATGTTTATGTTGTGTGCACGACTGTTTCACTAGGGTATTGCTGTTAAAAATTTATCTAAAATAATTTAAGTTGTCTAGGATGTATTTTATGTATCAAATAATATCACATGAAACCATTTGTGGTTGATTGATCAATACAGACCACCCAATTTGGGTGTTCTCTTCATTTATGACATAGTTACATATATTGGGATTATTTGGGATACTATTTGGGTGCATCTAACTTGATCATTAATAAGGTAATTTTAATTCATGACTAATAACATATTAATATCATATTATAGGAATTTTATATTTATAGTTATCACATGGCCTAGTTATATGATTATAAATTGAATTAATATTGGTTTAATGTCCTCACCTCACCTTGTTATTCTCAATGAATGTTAACATAATAACCCTATTAAATTTCTATAAATTTAATTGATATTTTTTGTATGTACTTGATTCACCTTTTCATGTTTAATGAATGGTAATGGAATGAACCTATGATTAAATGTAATGATTATTATAGGGGCCCTATTTAAATATAATATGAATTGAATGAGAATAAGGTCGCTGTTTTATTGAAATCTATTTTTCTTTAAAGGAATGGTTTGACATGATCCATCCTTGGAATTCTAATGAAATGAATTCATTGCTCAAAGGAATCCATTCTTATTCATTGATCTAAATTACATGGGAGATACCCACTATGGATTTTAGTATTTGTCTTATTATTTAAATTAATCAGTGTTCTATCAATGATTCACTTGACATATTTTGTGAATATTTTAATTCCTTAGATACCCTCCTTAGATTCAGGATGATATATTTGGACACCCAATGCCATGGATTCTCCCCATTGAGGATACTCAATTTTTGATCCTGATTACTATGGATGAGTTCCATGGAATCTCATAGACTGTTTTACAATGGAATTCCTTGTGTGTTCCCCTTGGATTACACATAGAACCTTATTTCCCAATTTCATGAGTTACTACAATGAGTTGAATCAACCCCTAAGGTCAAGAATGCCTTAGTATCACCTTATATCCTCAATATTATTATTTTGATCTATTTAAATGTTCCTGAAACATTCACATGTTCTATATATATAAATTGATTCTGAAATGAATTACATAAATGAGAACATTTAAATCACTAGATGAGGATGAAGCAGTTATTGGGTTTTTATTTGAACAGATTTACTTTATATACATGCACACTCTAATTTTTATATTCTCATATTATAATTTTATAGACACAGTTTGTAGAAACCTGCTAATATTTATCTTTCACACTATCTAGGTAGCTGTTGGTCTGTGATATGATTATATGATTGTAGGGGTGGAAAATGGGAAGTTTCACACTTTAGAAATCTAACATTATTACTTTAGGATGGGATCATGGTAGCAGATGAATGATACAATGAATGGGATATATAGATATTTTTTTGATTCTTTTTTATTCTTTTCTATATCATTCATTTCCCTATCTCCCTGTTTCAATAGATTCCAAATTTTAATTTTTTAGAGACATTACATCATTATTTAGTATATGATAAAGTTTATAGTTATTGATAAATTAATTTATAACATGGATTTTATTCTTATTTATAATTACTTATTTATTATTTTTTATTATTATGATTTCACTATTTATTAATGTTATATCACTATTGTTATCCATTATAACATGAGGGAATAGTCTCCCCACTAGCACACCCTAGAAATTTACTGTTAGTCGAAAACCTCTGGTGTTTGGTGAGGCAATGTTGAGTCCATATAGAAAAATAGGTTTTTCTACTTATAAGTGAACATAGTACTTGATTTCACAATGGCCATGCTAGAAGGATTACCCATTTATAAAATATAATATAGTTATCATATGAAAATTTCATACCTCACCAAATCCTTGATCGAGGAATTCATAAGAGGATAAAAAATGGTAAAAATAAATATATTACTTGGGATATGGAGGTTATGTTTTCATAGAGGGTTAAATAATTTTATTATTTCTTACCTCAATATCACATATCTTCCCATGGAATCCTATAATCAAAAGAGATCCCATCCATTTATCATTCTAATTTTTTTTTGAATTGATGGAGACTATATACTTATTGTGATTCATCATATATTTATAATACATTTTGATACCATGATAGATATGAGAGTGGTTAATGTGTATCTTTCAAGAATCAATAAACACTAAAAATATATATTTCAAAAAAATAGTTGCCATTAGAATTATTAAAAAAGTTCCCCTATAAAAACTAATCTTAATGAGAATCATTTAATAATTAATGATTTAAAATGTACATTACACTATATACCAAATATTTACAATATTAATTCTATTTTACACCCATATATTTACTAACATAAAAATTTCTCCTCATTATGAATTTCCCATGAAACTGATTCATAATTTTTATTAGGGAATTAGGTCATTTTTAAGATGCAAAGGAGTAGAAAAACAAGAGAATAGTCATGTAATTGATAAGGGAAGGCCTTCTAGAATGGGGTTATATACAACTATCCAGGTATATAAATGAGATTTAAAAATATTATATATGTAATTCAAATAAGTATCTATATACCTTCACAAAATAGGTGTATTACTTGATATATAAATGAGGGATTTCCCTCTATAATGCTCACACATATTTTTTCATTCAGATTTCTTAAGAATGTGATGTTATTGATTACAAACATAGGGGAATTATTCTAGATAATGAGTTAGTCATATATTCATATATAATTATTCAATGCATCCTATATAGAATAAATATTTCTCAGGTTACCATAGAGAAAAAATCATATCATCAACTTATAAAATATTAGGAGGAACCACCAAAACTCTCCTAGAATGAACAGTAATTAGATTTCATTGTTCAACCATGTTATGGATGTGTTTAGTTAAATAATCCACAGGAATGCTAAAAATAGTGGAAAATAATTGATTACCCTATTTAATATCACATCTGAAATAAAAATATACTTTTAACTTAACATTAACCAATGTATAACTTATTATCTATTTTATAGAAAAATTTAGAATCATGGCTATGATAATTTAATTAAAAATAATATAGATGAATTCAATCATAAAATCCTTATTAATTATGTTGACTAACTTTATAATATGAAGATTCATATCTATGATTCTATTCCATTTGGATTTCATTATAATGTTAATTCATTTACAACCACCAAAAGGCCATAATTTACCCTTATTCTATGAACAAAACCATATTCATTAGGATAGAAAACCATTTATGATGATATAGAGCCTACTCTCTTGGATATATCTGAGAATATTTTTGACATAATGATCTAATGAAACAATCCTAAAATAATTGAGAGAGTCAACAACATAAATCATGTGTAAGAAAAATAAAAATTTAGAATTCATTGCCTTTTAGAATATTTCCACTCCAAAATAAATACATATTTATTTTCATAATATCATCCTTATTAATATCCTATAACTACAAAAGAAGAGATTGGTGAAACAGTCTAACCAATAGGTACTTTCTAGATTAAGTTAAAAGATGGAATCAATAACCTATACCTTATTGGAAATATTATTAAGCATCATACAGATTTATCAGTAAAAACCCCGAGGCATGAAATTATAGAAATCAACCTATTTAACCTAAGAACACATGATAAAGTGTTGTTTGAAATAAATAAAAATATTCTCCCCAATATCATTCCTCATAGTTCTAATCTCACTTCCATTTTTCAAGTAAGTGATTCAATTAAAATTTATTGTATTCATATAAAAATTATTGAAAAAATAATAATTATTATCACCCACTTTGATCCAATTAGTCATGAAATTTCCATTTAGTATTGTCATCCTTAAGGTGGTTTTCACAATCATCCTTGAATAAATTTTGACCACCCTATTTAAGTAAGGTATGTCTAACTCATCTTAATACCTATTTTGGAGATCCTATTAATCCTTTTACAAGTTCTCAATGTCTCAACTATTAGAAGTGAAGTTATACATGAAAATAATTTAATATGGATTTTAGTTTTCTATGATTTAGAACATAAGAAAATATTTCATATGTGTATTATATATTATCATAATCCACTAGTAAAATATCCATATAGTCCAAATTATATATCTATGTATTGTTGTATCAAAAAGAAAAAGGAACAATTTTATTTTTTATAATTATAATATTTAGAATATTTTCAAAATTATTAGTTTTTAATAAGATATCTGGATTGAGCATCCACCCATAGGCCTGATGCATTGAAATTAATAATTTTCCCAACCAACATGTTGGAAAAAATAATATTCATAGATTTAATGTACCATGTTTAACAATATCAATGGAGAGTGACTTCTACCATATTAGATATATAATTTCATCCAGTAATGTTATTCTCCATTAATACCAGACGGATAATAAAGGAAGAATCACAAAAAATATATTTCCATTAATAAAAATCATAGTGTTAATAATCTATGAAATTATGTTAACAACACCAATGATGATGGATTGCCAGGAAACAAGGACCCAAAGGGGTTCCACTTCGACTGAATACTACTTAATTCCAATATTATAATACAAAAAATAATTGTATTTTAGACCCTTGAAGAAACTCAAGTTATGTATGATTTATAGTTTTCAAATCATTAAAGGGTGATGATTATAAATAATCTTCATAATAATAGTAGTATAGGATATATTATCCAGACAATGAAAATTCTTGTATAAGAAAGTGATTTCATACGTTGTTTGGTTTTTTATTTCCGGGAAGCTAAGGGTGACTTATTATTACCACCTGATCCTTTAAATAATCTCATATTTATTTATTCATCCTCTTAGGAATAGTAATCTAATAGGGGTTAAGATGTATAATTTTAGGCCCCTTGTTCCACTTCACCTTTTCTTTTAACAGGCAGTTTAGTCATATTTATTCTTACTAAACTAGATGACATAGTTATAAAAATTCTTTATTATAGAGGTAATCCTTTATATAATCAATGTTGGTCTAATAAACCTTTCCAAAATTAGAGTGAGATACCTTATTCATGATAGAATACTCCTTATAACTATCATAGATTTTAACTTTTTCAGCCTCTATTAGATTTATCAATTTTTTTTCATGCTTTCCAGTCTATAAAATTAAGTAAGTACGAAATAAATCCCCTCCTCCTAAATTAACTCATCCTATTCTTTTCCTTACATGGAATCATCCCTTATAATAAGGTCATTATTTTTTATAGGATTCATACCTAGTTTATCCACCTTCATAGGATTCAGTTCCAATATCATGGTTATCTATTCAAACAACCTTACCTTAATTAGGGTTTTTATATGTTGAAAACATCTTGAATTATTTTATCCTATAGGTACCCTCATATGATTTTAGGGACTTTTCCTTTATCAAATTAGAGAAAAAATTGGAACTATAACTCTTCCATAAAGATAATCTATAAGCTACCCACAACTCCTTAGAGTGGGTTGTCTTCTTGGGATAAGTCATTTGAGGTATTTTTGTGTTTGGAATATCTTTTCTTACATGCTTTTTTATATTTATAGAAATCTAATATTAATTTATTTTGAATCATAACCTGAATATTTTCACTATTCACCACTATAGTTGAAATATTAGATCTAGATTTCAGTAGACCCACACAAAATAAAACCCCTTCAAAATATCTAATCATTCCCTTGGTGTGCATTCCTCTAGCATGTGGCGTGATTAATTACATGATGTAATGTTCTTCATGATCTTAGGATACCAATACACCAAAGCATGACCACAAAATATAGACTAATTTTTTTATTGGAAAGTTTATCATGGGGATTATAATTAATTTCTCATTATGATATCCTAAGTATTCCTAGATTATTATTATAGAATATGGAATCCCAAACTATTCATCTCTATGATTCGTATTGGAAGAAAATGTGTAAGTGTAACTTTTTAATTGAAGAGGACCTATAACATTAAAATCCATAAATAAAATTCAATTACTTCTTCATATTCTCTAATTTTTGGGGGTTAAACCTTCAAAAGGGTGGTATTTATGATCATAAATACCTAAAGAGTCCAATTTTTTTTTGAGAGAACATTGTTCAATACTGTAGATATTTTCCATTAAACCTATTTTAGGAAAAATAATGGTTCAACATCTGAGTCATAGATTTTCCACCCATATTATTCTTCTTTCTCAAGAATACCAAGAAGGAGATACACTTATTGAATGAATACCTATTATTCCTTTTATTAACCATATTCACAATTTTCAATTATTCTGACTCCATTTTTATAAGAAGAATGGTGCACAAAAATGTGAAAATACTTAGCTTATAACATCTCTATATCAAGAAGATGATTCAAACGAAGGGGAAATATGGGTTGAGTTCCAAATCAATGATAACTATATATCATATAGGATGATTCAAAATAAATAAGAATCAGAAAATAAGGTTGTGTGAAATATTCTAAAATCATCATACACTGTTCATTATAATATTGAGTCAAAATAACTTGTCCAATGTGCATAATATGGCAGCTAGTAATATATTTTTATTCAAAGACATATTTGCAAGGAAGAATGCATCACTAGTAGATTTAGTGTAATACATGAACTGATGATAGATTTTTTAAGGAATTAATAAGGATGAACTAGTAATATTGGAGTATTCTGGAATAATAATATCCACTCTTTTTAAGATATTGAAGTTATTTTAGGAGAAAATTACCACCATGAGAAAGTTTTGGCCAAGGATGATACATTTCCATAGATTATATATGATACATTCCCACACCTTTCTATGAAAGGAGTTTTGAATGATACATTATTAAACTTTTCAAATTACAATAATTTAATAGTGATAATATTTTTCTTGTACATGACCCATAAATAGTAAGGAGTAGATTCCCACATTGGTGTTAAACATTTAAATGTAATATGTGCTGTTGTATCGTGTTTATTTGATTCATTTAATTTGGGGGTAGGTATTTTGAGAATATAAGTATATTCATATATATTAACCGAGATATTAATTGGAATATTAATATAGGTAAGTAAAAGAGAAAGGAAACTATTACTAAGGTTAACACTTATTCACCCCTCTACATCACATGACCGTATGATCTTCTGTGAACATAACTATAATATCAGTATAATGACATAAAATAGTTTCTTATTTTGTTAATTATTTATTTAAAAATTAGTCTTCATTTAACATTCATTTTCAACAGACTCTAAAATTTATATGAGTTTAATTTGAGTTGAATAAGTTCTAGAGGAATGGAGATCTTAAGAAAATAAAGAAAACATGGTGACATGAAATTGTTAAATATCATGGTTATTTCTTGAGGAAACTGAATATCTATTTTTATACCAATATTTTTAATAATTATGAGGCACATTTTGAACATATTTTCCTTAACATGTCATGTTCAACATCATTTTTTTATTATTCAGTTTCAATGAACATAAAAATCTGTATGGATTATAAAAGTGACTATAGAGCTATAGTTCACCAACATGATGAAGAAAACAAATAACAATTTCTATAAAAATATAATTGTTTACATGGAAACATTAATATTTATTACTATTTTTTTTGGAAAAATAAATAAACTATTGAAATATATTTCAAAACCAAAATATTTTTTCACAAAAAATGACTTTATTAGGTGTTATATATCACTTGGTATGTTTTATTTTTAAGATAAGATGTTCAATATATAGTTTTTAAAAATAACCCTTTTAAGGGGATTAAGAACATATAGTGGAATTAGAAATAATTTCATTATTATTTTTATATATGTTATTATTTTTTGAGATAAAAGATCACTAATTTTATGGACATATTAATTGTACAATATGAGTTTTTGGATCTGAAAACTGATTAAGGAAAATGTTTGGATCATAATTACACCCCATGGTTTTTGCATCACTATAAATGTTTAATTATTCTCATCTATAAAATAAAAAATAGTCATATAATTTTTTATAAGTAAGTGTTGAGTTGAAATGGATTAAATTTTGAGTGGATAAGAGGTGCATAATTCTACATTAGATCTATGTATCTTGGAAGGGATGGAAAAATATGATACATGATTTATGTTTTCTTTGTTTATTGTAAAATGAATTTTTAACAATTATTATTATATAACATGAATTAGGAATACTTATTTTAGGGATATATCATTATTATACATTCAATGTTATCCCCTTTCACTTATCATTCCTCATTTATTACATGAAAAAGAAAGTATGGTGTAAGATATCACTAAAAATAATCATCAAGGAATAGACACTCGTTTAGAGTTAGTGGAAATTGTAAAAGTTTCCATGTTTTTTTCATCACTAATTAATCATTCATAACCATTTTATAATATGATATGATTATCTTATATACTAATTGGTAATGATATAATTTTTTTTCTATGGGAATAGTTTTTTAGAGAAATTATTTATCCTCACTCTCAATTCAATTTATATCCTCTTGGGGATATCATAAGTAAATTAATGACGTGGAAGTGGACTATACTTAGGTGTAACATCTATTGGAGAACAATGATCATCAGGATAAATTTTTTATGGGTGATATAAGGCCCCATCCTTAAACATTACTTAATCTTGAGTTATTACAAGATTACACATTGAGGATCTTTTCAGGTTTAGAGTTTTAGAGAATTAGATCATAAAACATGCATTACATTCCCCATTTAAACAAAGTGGATACATAAAAGATAGTATTAATTTTTTCCATCAACGGAAACATATTTAAAATAAAACATGGATTGTTTCTTGACACTTCCTTGACACTATCATCATATCATGTACCTTTCCCTTTACCTGTGAAAAACATTTCAAAAACTTGGGATGATCATAAAAAGCTCAGTAAGGGATATAAAAATATGGAAAGGTAAAATGAGTACATATATACATAAGAATGAAATCATACTTTACCCATAAAACATAAGCACTTTAACATACCTCATAAAGTCATGAATAAATCATAGAAATCATAAGACATAAACGTAACTTGAGGCATTCATAACATTATTATGTAGGGATTAACCCTGTTGGTTACGTTTGGAATACCCATCATAGTATATTCCCTAAATCTCTTCGAAGAAACCTCAACGTTTAACCCCTTAACATTACCCAATGCATTTGAGAGCTATATCCGGCTCACCCGCCCTTATTTTATCACAGAACCACCCATCTTCATAAACAATTCCCAAGAACCGTAACATAATCATATCACATAAAACATGCTTAAAGGAAACATAACATTTCCACATTTCAATCACAAGATATCAATAAAACATTGATATAATAAAAAAGTTATCAAAACCATTTTCAACACCAAAATAAAATAAAAGTAAAATATTGTATTTATTTTTCATTTAAAAAAAAGGTATGACTTGTAGAGGAAGTCGAAACTCAAATAATGGTCACGACAGCCGAGAAGTCGTTGTAGCCGCATACGTACGAAAAAAACATTCCCTTTTGTCATTTATTAAAATTCATCATATAAATAGTTTCCTTTTGGATAAATGTAAAATTCAAAGGGGTTTATACACCGTATAAAAGAAAGTTGTGTATAAAACATAATATGCCTCAATGAAAGGAGATTGAGACGAAGTCCCATACCTCGGGTCCGACTTGACTCTATCGCTCTTTAATCTCCTGAATAATAAACTTGACTTAATTTCTACTTGCTTAAAAACCTTTTTGAAGATCATTATTCCTTTTATATCACTTATTACCATGTTATGAACACTATGTAATTATTTAAGTTAATAATGGTCGTTTTTTCGATCATTGGTACTTGAGTCAAAATCAATCTCTTTATAATTACAAGTTGTTCATGGGGTAAAATATCCATTATATATAGAATTATATTCAAGATATAGATATCATATATGTAATATATATACAGTATATACATGCATTTATAATATTACATAACATTTAGAGGTAAGAAATGAAATGCACCGTTCATGGAGACGGTAAGCCGTACGTACGCATGAATGCTACTTCCATTTCTATTTCATATTTAATGGAATTAAAACATAATGATACATAATAGTATTATAATTCCAGTATTTTATCATATATAATATCATTAAATCTATCCTTTATACGTACCACATATGGTATTAATGAATCAAATCACTTTGAGGGGGCGGTAGTCCGTACTTCCTAAAATGAAGATATCGCGTTTACCCATAATGGAAACCATAAAGGTATGCCATAAATGAAAAATACAGAAGCTTAAGTAAAACATAAACATATTATATATCATATATAAATACAGTTTCATATTAATGGACACCTTTGAAGGTGTTAAAAGAATATTGAACAATCATTGTTTTGTGAGGCAGAAATTCGCCATCCAAGGAAACAGTATGTTCTTTAACCATTAGATGTAGGTGTGTGTAAGTGTATCTCAAATAATTCTTATAACAACATCCTAGTATATGTAATATACTGTTTTTGTTACAAAATAAATGAATAAAAAGAGTTTAGGGGGTTGGAGAAGCAAAATAAAACATAAGAACACAAGAGAAGACACTACCTTTAAATCGGGTAACTCTATTTGATTTGAGCTCAAAGGGTTCCTTGGAAAGACTTCTGCCCAAAGTGAGGCTTCTAAAAGTTATAGAGGGATGTTGAGATACAAAATAGTCAGGGGTTGTCTGAGCCAAAGGCTTTTGAAGTGTGCGTAAGGTGGTAGAGATGGGGGCCTTTTATAAGAGGAGAGGAGGGGCACTCTTGGAAAGTTAAGAAAAAATACTTTGCTATAAAATGATTTTCGGATAAAAAAGGTCCCAAAATTATAAATTTCATGGATAAAGTGATAAGGGTTCTAAATCCACCCATAAAATAGGTTTTTGACAAGTGTAGGTCTTATATTTTACATTATATCTTCATTTTATTTAAATCGTTAAATAATGAGGTAATCGCTGCATCATCATGATGTCATAAATAATTTAATTTATTTAATGTCTAAAAATTATAAAAAAAATATCATGATGTATGAAATCTTTCTATATTTATAATTAATATTTATAGTAAAAAATATGACTTTTACAACCCCATTTAAAAATTGTTTTAGTAAAACAACTCATGTTTGTGACATTTTTATTTTAACTTTAAATAAAAAGGTATTAATGTCATTTTCCTACCAAAGTGGATCCATGGGGTCCCCAAGTTGACCCATGGATTTTCTTGGTCATAAATGACACATTAAATAAGGGTAGGACATCTGTCTAGGTCATTTCATATTATTAAAACATTATTTTTACCTTAAATTACACTAATTACCTCTAATCGCGATTAAAAACTTAAAAGTTACTATTCAGAAAAAAATTATTTTAATCCCATTGAACCAAATTTTACTTCTTAATGACAACAATGTATGTCTGATTTTTGAAATTCAAAACACAGAGGTGGTAAAATTTCATTTAAACAAAAAAAATCAGTTTTTTAAGTACCACTTTGTGGTTTCACTATTCATCAAAAATTGAAGTTTTTCAGAAAAATACCAAAACTTAACCCTAAGCTATATTTGATATTCCGAATTCAAAAATGATGTCTATTTTAAAAAATTCAAAACATATAAGTTACATTAATTAATTTAATAATTAATTTCCGCTGTCAGAGAAAATAACGTGTTCTTATGAAACAATAAGTATCAAAAGATTGACACTAGTTTAAGTACAATTTGAAAGTGAAATTAATTCCAATGACCACTATTGGATTAAATTGTAAAAATATATTCTAATTTAACTTTAAAACCAATTCAAAAGATAACCTAATCATATAAATAAATTAGATTAAAAAGTGGTTTTGAATTAAAATACAACATTTTTTACTATTCATTAAAAAAAATGAACATTATCAGTCAAATACCAAAAATTTACCCAAAGTAAATTTCAATGTACCAATCATAAAGAATAAGTTTATTTTGAAAAATAGAGGTTATAAAATTGTCAAAAGTTTGATTTAAAAATGGTTTTCCATCAAAAGGTAGTAAAACAATCTTTTAAAAATATTAGTGTATTCCATGCTTAAGATTGGATTTATTCTCATTTTAAGCCTCTAAAACACTATCTAATTCATTAATAGACATAGATAAAAAAATATCTATTATTCATTACTTACTTGGGATGTTACATCCTTCCCCCCTTTAGAAAATTTCTTCCCCACAATTTATTTACTTATTGAATAAGTGGGGGTATTTAGCCCTCATTGCATTTTTAGATTCCCATGTTGCCTCTTAAATCATGTGGTTTTTCCACAAAACCTTTACCTAATGAATCACCTTATTCTGTAACATTATCTCTCTATGGTCAAGAATTTGTACCGGTTGTTCCTCATAAGATATGTTCTCTTCCAGCTGAACTACCTCTGGACTCAAAACATGATATGGATCTGGCATATACTTTCTCAACATCAAAACATGAAAAACATTGTGTACCTGAGATAAACTCGGAGGTAAAGCCACTTGGTAAGCAACTGATCCAACTCTCTCCAGAATTTCATATGGTCCAATGAACCTTGGACTCATCTTTCCTTTCCTACCAAATCGCATCACAATTTTCCATGGTGAGAGTTTGAGAAAAACATGATCACCTACCTCAAAAGATAGATCCTTCCTCCGGTTATCCGCATAACTCTTCTGCCTGCTCTGAGCTGTTCTCATGTGTTTTTGTATCAGCTGAACTTTTTCTACCAACTCTTCTACCAATTCTGGTCCCATCAGCTTCCTTTCACCCACTTCATCCCAGAAAGCTAGAGTTCGACACCGCTTCCCATATAACGCCTCAAACGGTGCCATCTGTATACTGGAATGAAAACTGTTATTATATGAAAACTCAACCAAATAAAGATGTTGGTCCTAACTTCCCTGATAATCCCTTGAACAAGCACGTAGCATATCTTCCAAAGTCTGAATTGTTCGTTCTGATTTCCCATCTAATTGAGGATGAAAAGCTGTACTAAAATTTAATTTAGTACCCAACTACTTCTGAAGGCCTTTCCAAAAGTTAGAAGTGAACCTGGGATCACGATCAGATACAATGGATAGAGGAACTCCATGTAACCTGACTATCTCTTTAAGATACAAACGGGAAAGTTGATCTAGGGAAAAAGTATCCCGGATAGCAAGGAAATGAGTAGATTTAGTCAAGAAATAAACAATAACCCAGATTGCATTATTACCTCGAGGTGTCTTCAACAATCCCACATCAAAGTCCATGGATATATTTTCCCATTTCCATTCTCGTACTGGTAAAGGCTGAAGCCTCCCTTTCGGTAACTGCCGCTCTACTTTAACCTGTTGACAAGTCAAACACTTCGCAGTAAAATTAGCAATATCTCTTTTCATTCCATCCCACCAGTAATACTCCCACAGATCTCTGTACATCTTAGTACTGCCAGGGTGAACTGAAAACGGAGAACTATGAGCTTCACATAATAAGTCTCTCTTCAACTGTGAATCACATGGCACACACAATCTATTCCCAAATCTCAAAAGACAATCATTATCAATGTTGAATTCAGGAAACTTACCCTTCAAAACCAGCTCTACCTTTTTTTGAAACTCACTATCTTGCTTCTGTGCTTGATTGATTCTGTCTGATAGAGAAGATTTCACTGATACCTAAAACAAAATAGAAGGACATCCTGCACCAAAAACTTCTATGCCAAACTTCATAAAATCCTTAACCAAAGGATCACATTCCAAACACAACATTGTTAATGAAGAATTACGTTTTTCGACTCAAAGCATCAGCCACTTTATTTGCTTTTCCCAGATGGTAATGAATTGTAAAATCATAATCCTTGATTAATTCTAGCCATCTTCTCTGTCTCATGTTCAATTATTTCTGAGTGAATATATACTTTAAACTTTTGTGATCGGTATATATTTCACACTTTACTCCATACATAAGATGCCTCCAAATTTTTAAAGCGAAAACAACAGAAGCTAATTACAAATCATGTGTAGGATAATTTTCCTCACGAGTTTTCAACTAACGTGAAGCATAATCAATTAACTGATCATTCTGAATTAGGACACAACTAAGTCCTTTCAATGAAGCATCACTGTAGATAACAAACTCCCCATTCCTGGAAGGTAGTGCCAATACTAGAGCATTCACCAATCGTCTTTTCAATTCCTGAAAACAATCATCACATTCTTTTGTCCAGATAAACTTAACAACCTTCTGAGTTAGCTTAGTCATTGGACTAGATAAACATGAAAAATTTCTAACAAACCTTCGGTAATAGCCTGCCAAACCAAGGAAACTACGAATCTCTGTTACATTTGTGGGTCTTGGCCATTCTTCAACAACCTTTGTTTTTGCAGGATCAATGGTTATCCCATCTTTAGAAACAATGTGACCAAGGAAAGAAATTTGTTACAACCAAAACTCACACTTGCTGAATTTCCCATACAATTTCTTTTTTCAAGGTTTTCAAAATAACCCTTAAATGTCTATCATGTTCTTCTTTACTTTTAGAAAACACCAAAATATCATCAATGAAAACAACCACAGACTTATCCAAGAACTCATGGAAAATTATATTCATTAAGTCCATGAATACATCAGGTGCATTGGTTAGCCCAAAAGGAATTACTACAGATTCATAATGGCCATATCTTTTATGAAACACAGTCTTCAGAACATATGATTCCTTTACCTTCAGATGATGGTACCCCGATCTCAGGTCAATCTTTGAAAAATACTGAGCTCCCTGGAGCTGATCAAACAAATCATCGATATGAGGTAAAGGATATTTGTTCTTAACAATGGTGTTATTAAAGGATCTATAATTAATGCAAAGTCTCATTGAACCATCTTTCTTTTTAACAAATAAAACAGGAACACCCCATGCTGATGTGCTAGGTTGAATGAAACCTTTCTCTAATAAATCTTGAAATTGATCCTTCAACTCTAAAAGTTCAATTTGAGCCATTCGATAAGGGGGTTTTGAAATTGGCTTAGCATCAGGAACTAAGTCAACAGTAAATTCAACTTCCCGATCTGGTATTATTCCAGGCAACTCATCAGGAAAAACATCAGGATACTCATTTACCACTGGCACATCATTAATCTGAACAGTTCCTTTATTTTCAATGATGTGTGCAAGGTAACATTCATTTCCATCTTTTACAAGTTTCTCAGCCTCTTGATAAGTTGTCAACAGTAAGGGTTCATTATTGTACACAAACTGAAAGTCTTTTTAAAAAGAAACATCTTTATCTCTACAGTCAATCTTAGCATGGTAAAAAGAGAGCCAATCCATACCTAGGATAACCTCAAACTCTACTAGAGGTAGAACAATTATGTTTGCAAGTAGGTTCTTTCCACGAAGAAGGATAAGGAGATTCTTATAAATTCTTTTTGCCTCAACATTTCCCCTTGGTGTTTTTACCACACGTTCAAGAGTCATTTCTTGAGATGGTATTCCCATTTTACTAGAAAAGGTTTCAGATATGAAAGAATGTGTAGAACCCAAATCAAACAACACACTGGAATAATCTGAAAAAAACAAACAAAGTACCTGATACACCTTCATTTGATGGCCCGACATCTACTGAAGTAGTTGCAAAGGATTTCACCACCCCTTTCTTCTTGTAGTCTAACTGCTTCCCATCACTCAAGCTCTTTGTCGGACACTCGTTTGCATAGTGACCCATCTCATTGCACTTAAAACATTTCACTAACTGTAAATCAAATTTGGACTTACCAAAACCTTGATCTTTTTTAGTGCAATCACGAGCCTTATGTCCCATCTTACTACATCGGTAGCACTTTACAGAATTCAGAAGACATTCCCCAGCATGCCTTTTAACACAATTATCACAAACTGGAAACTTAGTTTTCTTACCGTCAGACCTTTTTGAAGAATTATTTCCTTTCTCTTGCCACCTCGGTCTCTTCTTCTACTGGTTGTTATAGAACACTTGATCATCGGAAAACTCCATTTCCACCTTCTCAGCACATCGAACAAGATTTTTATAACTTTTAAACTCATGAGAAGACAATGCCCTTCGATATTTTGGCTTTAATCCTGAGTAAAAATGATTGATTTTACTATCAATGTCTCGGATAAAATTTGGAGCATACCTTTCCAATCGAGTGAACCTTTCTTCATAGGTAGCCACTGAGTCTTCCTCTTGCCTCAATTCCAAGAATTGTTTTTCCATACTAAGTCAAACAACCTTAGGAAAATACTTCTCAAGAAACATACCATTGAATTCATCCCAGTCGGGAGCATCAATCTCATCAGCATCCATGATATTTTTAACCATAGACCACCACTGATCTGCCTCACCCTCCAAACGGTAAATATAAAGACTAACCTTTTGATTGTATGAACACCCCATGACATCGAAAATATTCTCTTGTGCTTTAATCCACCCTTCAGCTAGAACAGGGTCAGATGATCCTCTGAATGATGGGGGATGTTGCCTTATGAAATGTTCCACCACTAACATGTTCCTCTGTGGTTGATCTAGCTGATCTCGTGCATGGATACCACCACCATTTATTACTTGAGTCAGCTGTGCCATTACTGCAACAAACTATTCAGTTCCAATTCCAACCATCTCATGATGCTGATTCAGAAGGTTATTTCCTTCTGTATGCCTTCCTAGCACCTCTTCCCTGTTTCCTCTACGGAAAACCATTTTGAACAAACATGTCTTAGATGAAGAAACATGGTAATCTTCAAATGCTATATCATTTCAATTTGAACATAAAAAATATATTTTTGGATAATCATTTAATATAATTATCACTCCTAAAGTTATCTAAACCGACCTCTGATAGCAACTATAAGGCCCCATCCTTAAACATTACTTAATCTTGAGTTATTACAAGATTACACATTGAGGATCTTTTCAGGTTTAGAGTTTTAGAGAATTAGATCATAAAACATGCATTACATTCCACATTTAAACAAAGTGGATACATAAAAGATAGTATTAATTTTTCCCATCAACGGAAACATATTTAAAATAAAACATGGATTCTTTCTTAACACTTCCTTGACACTATCATCATATCATGCACCTTTCCCTTGACCAGTGAAAAACATTTCAAAAACTTGGGATGAGCATAAAAAGCTCAGTAAGGGATAAAAAATATGTAAAGGAAACATGAGTACATATATACATAAGAATGAAATCAAACTTTACACATAAAACATAAGCACTTTAACATACCTCATCAAATCATGAATAAATCATAGAAATCATAAGACATAAAGGTAACTTGAGGCATTCATAACCATTCTTATGTATGGAGTAACCCTCTTGGTTACGTTTGGAATACCCATCACAGTATATTCCCTAAATCTTTTCGGAGAAACCTCAACGTTTAACCCCTTCGCGTTACCCAATTCATTAGAGAGCTATATCGGGCTCACCCGCCCTTAGTTTATCACGGAACCGCCCGTCTTCATAAACAATGCCCAAGAACCATAACATAATCGTATCACATAAAACATGCATAAAGGAAACATAACATTTCCACATTTCAATCACAAGATATCAATAACACATTGATATAATAAAAACTTTATCAAAACCATTTTCAATACCAAAATAAAATAAAAGTAAAACATGGTATTTATTTTTCATTTAAAAAAAGGTATGGCTTGTAGGGGAAGCCGAAACTCAAATAATGGTCATGGCGGCGGAGAAGTCGTTGTCGCTGCATACGTACGAAAAAACATTCCCTTTTGTTCTTTAATAAAATGCTTCGTATAAAAAGATTCCTTTTGGATAAATTTAAAATTCAAAGGGGTTTATACACCGTATAAAAGAAAGTTGTGTATAAAACATAATATCCCTCAATGAAAGGAGATTGAGACGAAGTCCCATACCTCGGGTCCGACTTGACTCGATCGCTCTTTAATCTCTTCAATAATAAACTTGAGTTAATTTCTACTTGCTTAAGAACATTTTTCAAGATCATTATTCCTTTTATATCACTTATTTCCATGTTATGAACACTATGTAATTATTTAAGTTAATAATGGTCGTTTTGTCGATCATTGGTACTTGAGTCAAAATTAAACTCTTTATAATTACAAGTTGTTCATGGGGTAAAATATCCATTATATCCAGAATTATATTCAAGATATAGATATCATATATTTCATATATATACAGTATATACATGCATTTAAAATATTACATAACATTTAGAGGTATGAAATGAAATGCACCGTTCATGGAGATGGTAAGCCGTACGTACACATGAACACTACTTCCATTTCTATTTCATATTTAATGGAATTAAAACATAATGATACATAATAATATTATAATTCCAGTATTTTATCATATATAATATCATTAAATCTATCCTTTATACGTACCATATATGGTATTAACGAATCAAATCATTTTGAGGGGGCGGTAGTCCGCACTTCCTTAAATGAAGATATCGCGTTTACCCATAATGGAAACCATAAAGGTATGACATAAATGAAAAATAAAGAAGCTTAAGTAAAACATAAACATATTATATATCATATATAAATATAGTGTCATATTAATGGCCACCTTTTAAGGTGTTAATAGAATATTGAACAATCATCATTTCGTGAGGCAGAAATTCACCATCCACGGAAACAGTATGCTTTTTAACCATTAGATGTAGGTGTGTGTAAGTGTAGCTCGAATAATTCTTATAAAAAAATAATATTATATGGAATATACTGGTTTTGTTACAAAAGAAATTAATAAAAAGAGTTTAGGGGGTTGGAGAAGAAAAATAAAACATAAGAACACAAGACAAGACACTACCTTTATATCAGGTAACTCTCTTTGATTTGAGCTCAAAGGCTTCCTTGAGAAGACTTCTGCCCAATGTGAGGCTTTTAAAAGTTATAGAGGGATGTGGAGAGACAAAATGGGCTGGGGTTGGCCGTGCCAAAGGCTTTGTAAGTGTGGGTAAGGTGGTAGAGATGGGGGACTTTTATAAGAGGAGAGGAGGGGCACTCTTAGAAAGTTAAGAAAAGATACTTTGCTATAAAATGATTTTCAGATAAAAAAGGTCCCACAATTATAAATTTCTAGGATAAGGTGATAAGGTTTCTAAATCCACCCATCCAATAGTTTTTTGACAAATGTAGGTCTTAGATTTTACATTATATTTTCATTTTATTTAAATCGTTAAATAATGAGGTAATTGCTGCATCATCATGTTGTCATAAATAATTTAATTTATTTATTGTCTAAAAATTATAAAAAAACTATCATGATGTAGGAAATATTTTTAGGTTTCTAATGAATATTTATAGTAAAAAATATTACTTGTACAACCACATTTAAAAATTGTTTTAGTAAAATAACTCATGTTTGTGACATTTTTATTTTAACTTTAAATAAAAAGGTATTAATGTCATTTTCCTACCAAAGTGGCTCCATGGGGTCCCCAAGTTGACCCATGGATTTTCTTGTTCGGACATGACACATACAATAAGGGTAGGACATGTGTCTAGGTCATTGCATATTATTAAAACATTATTTTTACCTTAAACTACACTAATTACCTCTAATCGCGATTAAAAACATAAAAGTTACTATTCACCAAAAAATTATTTTAATCCCATTGAACCACATTTTACTTAATAATGGAAATCATGTATGTCGGATTTTTGAAATTAAAAACACATAGGTGGTAAAATTTCATTTAAACGAAAAAATCAGTTTTTTAAGTACCACTTAGTGGTTTCACTATTCATCAAAAATTGAAGTTTTTCAGAAAAATACCAAAACTTCACCCTAAGCTATATTCGATATTCAGAATTAAAAAATGATGTCTATTTTAAAAAATTCAAAACATATAAGTTACATTAATTAATTTAATAATTAATTCCCGCTGTCAGAGCAAATAGTGTGTTTTTATGAAATAATAAGTATCAAAAGATTGACACTAGTTTAAGTCCAATTTTAAAGTGAAATTAATTCTAACGACCAATATTGGATTAAACGGTAAAAATATATTCTATTTTAACTTTAAAACCAATTAAAAATATAATATAATCATATAAATAAATTATATTAAAAAGAGGTTTTGAATTAAAATACAACATTTTTCACTATTCATTAAAAAATGATCTTTATCGGAAAAATACCAAAAATTTACCCAAAGTAAATTTCAATGTCCGAATCATAAATAATAAGTTTATTTCTATAAATAGAGTATATAAAATTGTCAAAATTTTTATTTAAAAATGGTTTTCCATCAAAAGGCAGTAAAACAATCTTTTAAAAATATTAGTGTATTCCATGCTTAAGATTGGATTTATTCTCATTTTAAGCCCATAAAACACTATCTAATTCATTAATAGACATAGATAAAAAAATATCTATTATTCATTACTTACTTGGGATGTTACAGGTGATTTATTCATTTTTTAAAAATTTTATTTTTAAATTATAGATTATATAAATGGAAATTAGTGTGAGAATATCCAATGAGTTTTCAATACAAATATTCTTTTAGATGATTAATTTTTATTTTCATGGAATTGTTTTTAATATTTAAATGATATGAATTTTTTTATTGTATTTCTATGATAATTTTTTTATCATGTATTTAATAAATTTCTTTATTTTAAAGGAATCAATGTTTTTAAGGATGGGAGGATATAGACACTATTAAATATAATTATCAAATATTATAATATTTATTTACGTTTTCTTCTAGATTTTAAAAATAAAGGGTTAAATGTTAATTTTTTACTCATTATAATATCTGAAAATTATATTCATTCTATGTTATTGATTTATAAAATGGTGTTCACCTTACAAAGTGGCATCAAGATAACTCTAACATGAATTCATTTTTTAAAATAATTATCCAATTTTTCATTTATCTAAATAATTTTTATAGATAAAAACTATTCAATATTAATTTTTATTAGTTTCCAATGAGTTTATTTATTGAATAGGAAGAAAGATATGGTCAATGATTATTATTAGTGTATGAGATATTTATTCTAATTATATGATTTTTTTGAGTTTATGTTTGTGGTCAATGACTAGTTATATTGAAATTCAAGTTGGAGATTATTGTTTTATAGATAAAAAACTTTAATGAAATTTATTATTTATAAAAATTATTAAATAAAAGGGTGTATTAGTCATAACATTTCTCATATTAGAAATTATTATATCATTTTCATCCATTGGTGAAACATCTTGAGTTATCTATTGTTCATTGATCAAATATCAATGAAAAAATAAATACATGCCATTAATATTGAACTAACAAGTAATTTAGGGTAGGAAGATGAAGATATTCATCACTTCAATATCACTAAATAAAGAATTATTTTTATATTTAAAAATGAATTACTAGTACATATTAACATGATATATATTATATATATTGTATAATACTTATTATTTAGTAGTGAATTATTATTTACCTTTATTTCATTCAAAATAAAGTAAAGAGGAAACAATGTCGATGCATTCATATATCCTACCTTCTCCACGAATGGTGTAATTAATTTTTCAATATCTTCCTTTTATGGATGTATATATGTATATATTTAATATATTATAATTATATCATGATTAACTTTATGGATATGATGTAACCCCAATTAAAGTTTAAGGACCAGAACTACTGATCCAAAATTCTCAATAAAAATGAGGTAGATAACACAGAAAACACCGATAATAATAAAAGATAATTAAAAATGGGTTATGATATATTGTAAATGGATAATATTTGATATTCTAGATAGAATAAGGTTAATTTATTTAAGTATAATAAATATAAATTTATTATATAGGAGGTTAAAATCCCTTATACGGGAAGTCAATCTTGAGTTAAGGGATTTATTATTTCAATTTCTACTCATTGGGTTTTATCATTTCTTCATTGATTATGTTATTCCATGGTTATGTGAGATGTAAAATTTTATTCCTCTATATTATATTTTATCTTTCATTTTTTGGATTTACATTTATCACACATAATTACCTAATTTCTTAATATTTACTTCAATGATATGATCTTTGTAAAGGATTTCATCTCAATTTCCACTCCATAGAGAAATATTTGTTATTATGAACCTATTTATTTATTTTTGGGGTATATAATACAAATTTTATGAATTTAACGTGAATATATTCTTATTATCGACGATTAATGTTTAAATTATTATTTTTATACATTCATGGGTTTCAATTAAAATTTTCCAAAGTGGTATATATTTCTTTTACAATGTCATTTTTGGGATTGTTTTAATTTTTTCATAGGAATATTATAATAAATACTTCATAGGAATCATTTAGATTACTATAATATATATATATGTATAATGAATTTAATTTTTTTCTTATAAATATTCCTATATGTGTAACATGAATCTATTAAATAAATTTATAAACTAAAATTCAATCTTATTTATCTTATTGATCATGTATATTTTTTTTCTTTGTCCATTTTTTTCAAAATTTATTTTTAAAATATAATTTTTAGTGACTGAAATTATTGATTAATGACATTTTATATAAGTGTTTACTTTTTAAATGGTTTTTATGGATTCATTCTAATTTTTTCAAAATGGTTCATTTTGGAATTTCATTATAAAAATTTCAGAAGATTTTTTTTCCCAAATACTATGTTAATGTATTTTCCCATATCCATAATAATTTTACACTATTTAAATAATTCTATATGTTTTTAATTATTTTCAGTAGTAAACTCTTTAATGAAAAATTATTTCTTATTTTCAATTAGATTTTATTTTAATTTTTTATAATTTAATATTTTTTTTAAAAACATGTATTTATGATGAATTAATAGTAATCTCTCTAATTAGTTTTATTTAAATTAATTTTCTCATGAAAAATTCACCTTCATGTGATCATTTTCATTCACATTAAATTTATCATAAATATGAATACTATTTTTATCATAGATATGATTATTTCAAAAATAATATATCATTTTAATATATGGTGTTTCACTATGAAAGTTATTTGATTGATTATGGAAATCTTAATATTATGTATTATTTAATGAACACATATATATATTTATAAGGAATATTTTCTATAAATTAAATTGATCATTCAATATATAAGGAATTAAATGGGCATGTGTTGATGGTTGGGGACCTGTTATAGTTATCCCCTCCTTGCATCAGCCAATCATATGAGGAAGACCGATTTGACAATCTTATTAAATGGGGTTTTGGGGTATACCGATCCATCAACTAAACTTTGTTAGAAAAAGCCCTTGATCGTAATGATATCAAGATGTTCAATATTAAGAATTTATTTCATTGAGAATTTGGTCATTATTATCCACAAGATTATTGTATTAATATTAACCATGATTGTACTTTGAGTTTATGTTTTTGATTTAATGAAATTAGTTTCCAATTATTTTCCATTCCATAATTATTATGTCTTATTTTCTCATTATAGCTTCCATTGTACATAAACCATACAGAGAATTTAAACACACCATTTATTTTTTCTATTCCATAAGATAAATATAAGGTTATTATGAATAATATCATTGATTCCAAAAATATTCTTCTGATATTGATTTTATATTTCAAATGTAATATGGGAATCATGCATGTATATGGTTCATTAAGACTACTAAATTGATTGAACCGTGGTGATGTGACCCCTTTTATATTTTCCCCATGTAATATTTTAGACACTAACTCTGGATTATTGGTGTTTGGAATGTTATAAAATATACACATTTCCACTTAAAATACTAATCTTCAATAGTGTTCTTTAACTCTAGTTAATATTAAAATAATGATCTAATTATTTCTTCAATGGTATATTCCTTGATATTATTTATTTTATTAATGAAAACGTTTTTTTATCATTCCACATCATTGGTATAGATCTCAAGACTCAATAAAAAATAAGTTCATGGTAAATTTTTTTTCCAATGATATTCATTAAATTTTCAATTATAGTAATCCTATAAGAAGTATGGATGAAATTTTCATCCTCTCCCATCTTGAAATCTTGAAATTAAACTCGAAGAATTCAATTCCTTATTTCAATCAAATTTTCATTCCCATAGTGAGAAACATCATAAATTATGAAAATTTCATGAGCAACATTACGCGAATTAATTTTTCCAAAACATTTCTTTTCATGACACATTATATGATATTTATAACATTAAAACTGAAAAAATATTTCACAGTATCATCTATAGTAAGATTTATAAGGTCATAATCATTTAATTTATAATGATTTACCATATAAATCCAATGTTCAACACTATGATTCATAAGATAAGTTTCATTCTATTTTTCTAGTACACATATCATTTACCAAAAAAGTTAGGTTGTTTTCTTGGAATCCATTTATAATTTGAAAATTGTATTTATATTTGAGAAATATTATCCTTAGAATATACGGTATAGAAAAATATTAATAAGTAAACTATAAAATAATAGTGATAAAATAATATTTATAAGGATTTGGATATAATAGTACCAGTTAACATGAAAAGGTCTATAGGGTGTGGATATAAATGAAAAAAAAATAAAATACGGTAATTAAATTTCCAAAATAAATAATTTTAAATTAATTTCTTAGAGTTAAGCATAAAATAGATTAAATGGTAAAAAAATAAATAAATCATAGGAACTCTTTATATATTTTTGGATTATAAAAGGACCATATATATCATCTTCACCACTATTGTTACTTGGGGTACGGTATTAACTAAGAACATGAGTTTTGAATTTAATTCATAAACGTATTAAAACCTACCTTCTCAAGAGGATGATTGACTACATAGACATCTTAAAATTTAATATAGAGTCATTATTTTTTACAAAAATGAATTTTAACCTCATGTTATTACTAAAAAAATACTTTTTAAAGTGTTACATCCCAAACAAAGAGTATATGTATAGGAGAAAATAATATACAAAACACATTTAACCACAAGTGAAGAATATAAAGAATAATGTACACACTAAAATTTTCCATTTTGTAAAAGTCAAAGAAGAATAGTTGATGCACAATAACGGGTTCGTTAGTAATGGATCAGTCCATGACATCATGTTTGTTGTGACTAAGATAATAATGAAGGTGATTATTTTAAAGTGTTGTCTTTTTCTATCATGAAATAGTTTTGATAAAATTAAATCACCTCACTTTTTATTTGTTGAAAATTGTACTTACCATTGTATTCAAAAGAATCAGACTCAATATTGGTATCAAATGGGAGAAGATCGTAATGAGGAATTGATTTTAATCAGGTTCACACTAAATACGAAATGAATGTACTGATTTAATTGAAAATATATGTTTCTAGAAATAAATAGTCATCATATTCACTCTATATTTGGTGTGGAAGGAGTGGATGTTTTGATTCTAAATCAAAGTCTCTATGACTATGATAAAAATGTGATGATTATTTTCTAAATTTTATTTCACATAAATCATAAGTTGATTAGAGAACTTATGATTCAAGCATGATTGAAGAAATGGGAAAATACGTATTCCAAAAGAATAAGTTTCATGTCTAATGTTGATTATAGTTTTTTGATGAGTGATGTATTGTTTCTTATCTAAAGATGAAGAAGAATAAGGTAGTGATGTTGAATATAAAAAATCATTTGATTATGGTATTGAAAATACATATATTGAAATAATGAATGATGAAGAATTTAAAAGTAATAGTTTTGAATAAGAAAAATCTCAACATTAATATAATTTGAAAGAAGAGTATAAAGAATGTCTGAGAATGATAAGATGGCTTGAAAACCAAAACAAAATGTTAGAAGATTAATGTTCCTCCACAAGAAATGAAGAGTGTTTTTTTGATGATCAATTAAGGATAGTAAAATAGATTTATGAGTTCAAGATATATCTTGAGGATAAAATTAATTATAATGAGCATTTGGAGGATAAGCTAAAGGAAAAAAGAAGAAGAGATAGAACATGTCCCATAAAAACACTCAAAAGAATAATTGAAAAATACAATTATCCAAAACTCTATCAATGATGTTGGTGAATGTTTTCAAAATGAGATACTAGAATAATTTCAAAAAAAGTTACCTTCAAAGGGTGATAATAAATAAGGAATTGTTTCTTAAAAGAAAAAAGGTGGGTATGTCATGTATATGGCCAAAACAAACAGGGGTGGGAATTCTGACATATCAATGAACATTGATCCTAAAAATGTTTTAAAATATTCTGAATCTAGAAAGGTTTATAATACTTATTGTTCTAATAAATCAAAAAATAAAATTAAGACTCTAATTTATGGCAAAATGGTTAGTGGCTTAATAATGAAAGAGAAGAAGATGGATCCGGATTGTATAGATGTTTCCAAGGAAAATAATTTTTTATGGATATTGCTAGCATTATGGTGGATTTGGGTATATTAATATTATGTTTTGGTTTAACCCAAAACATTAATATTATTCCATAGGTTATCAAAGGCAATATTTTAGGGGGAGTTAACTCCCTCAAAAAAAGAATTCATAAAAGGTTGTTTTGAAGAATATGGAAAAGGTGACGTAATGATTGAAAATAGAATCCATCCATTGGAAACAATTTTAGAAAAATGTGATCATCCCAAACACCTTGAAAAAGTATGTCTTATATTTTTACTAGCATAGAAAAATATCCTTAACAATTCTCAAAATCCAGAGGTGAAGAAAGAAAAAAAAACAAAAAAAGGCCTTTTGTTGAAACCACATTGAAAGCAAGAAAAGGGGAAATACTTTGGATTCTTGAGAGTGGGTGATCTTCTCATATAAAAAGAGATTTTGAATTGTTTAAGAATGTGAAAACACATCAAATAATGAACATTGAGATTTGGAAATGATGAATCTTAGAAAGTCAAAGGTGTTGGATCAGCCATCATAGGGAAAGAAAAGTTGAAATCCAAGAAAAAATTGTATGTGGATGGGGTGAAACAAAATTTGATAAGTGTTTAATAATGATGTGATGAGGGTAACAATGTTATATTTAGAAAATATGGGTTTTTGTGTGAAAAATGAGGATGATGTAAATATTTTTAAATTAGGCCAACACACAAAAGGAAACGTGTTTCAGGTTAGTTAAATATAAAATTCATATTACATATGTATGGTGTAAGAGAATCAATTTTTCCATAAAAAATTAGTAAATATAGGTCAAATAAACATGGAAATGTTATTTAAAATAAGCAGTGTATTAAAAAATTCTTGCTTTCCATGAAGACGATATTTGTCTAATACTATTTGTTAAAAAAGAATGATTACAAACTCATTGAAAAATAGAGTTGAGATTTGTTCAAGAAAACCCACGAAGCTAATTCATTATGATATATATTGGAAAATGAGTAAACAATCAACAAATAGAGATACTTATTTCAAAAATTTAATTTTTTATTTTACTAACATAATTGTGTAATGTATATGAATCATAAATCATATTACATTAAAATGTCTCAATGTTTCATAAAGAAAGTTAAGAAATAACATGAGCATTAAGTGAAGAAGTTGAGAAAATACAATGGTGATCAATAAAAAAGTGAATAATTCAAAAGTTATATCTATAATCATGGAATTTAGAAAGATTATAGTTCCCCAAACACTCTTAAAAAATTGAGTTTCCAAAATAAATAACAGAAGTTTTTATGGTAATAAGAAGAACCATGTTATATAAACATATCCTTTCTCATTAATTTTAGAGACAATCCATTAGTAGTGTTGTTTATATAAAAAACTGATGTTTCTACATTCATAATTTAGATATGACTCCATGTAAACTATTTTATGGAAAAAACCCAAGTTTTAAACACTTAAGAGTTTTCAGAAGTCATTGTATTATAAAAAGAAAAGGTGGAATCTTTAGAAAGATTGAAAAGAATAGTGAAGATGAATTTTTTCTTGGATATGCTCAGGAAAGAAGAGGATATAGATTCTTCCACAAAGAAACCAAATAAATTGTTGATTTGGTTGATTTAAATGTAATTTTAAATACAGAGACAGAAAAACATTCTCAAAAAGACATGGAAGTTAAGAAATAGAAGGAAAAACATGATAAAGATATAGATAGTCGTGTTCCATCTCATGAAGAAGAAAAAAACTAAAATATTTCTAATGATGAGGAAGATACTTGAAAAACTCATCATAGGATATGAAAACAGGTAAATTATCTAAATATTATTGTTGATCAACATCAGATGGTTCAAACAAGAAGTGGTAAAAATGCAATTTCTTGTACTTATTTGTATTCAAAAGTGGATCCAAATTAAGTAATAAAATCTTTTGAGATTATGGAATCAGTTCAAGCCATGAATGAATAATTATATCAAATTGAATAGAATAATAAATAATATCCCGTACCCAATCCATAAAACAAAATAATTATTTGAACAAAATGTGTTTTTTGGAATAAGATCATTGAATAAGGTGAAGTTGTAAGAATGAACGAAAGAATAATTTGAAAAGGTTATAAAAAAATTAAAGGTATTTATTTTGATTAATCATTTTATATGGTTTTAAGATGAGAAAAAATCAAAATTATTCTTACTATTTATATATAACGAGGTTACAAGACATTTCAAATGGATATTAACTCCGCATTCCTAAATGGTGATCTTGAAGAGGATGTTCATTTTTAACATCCTTGAGGATTTGTTTTCGGGAAAAATAAAAGTTATGTTTGTATATTGAAAAAGGATTTCTATGGGATAAAGCAATCTATGAGGTCATGACATTTGAAATTAAATACATGCTTAGTGAAGTTGAACTTTAAAAATGAAAGAGTGGATAAAAATAATTACATTAGAGAAACTAAATAGTATTCCCTCATTGTGAATGTATATTTTAATGATATTTTCTTGGATTAGAATGTTGAAAAAAGTTGTGAAAAAAAATTCTAATGAAATTAAAAATTTATTTGAAATGTCTCTTTTGGGGGAAATGATATAATTTCTTGGGTTAAAAATAAAAAAAAAGAAGCAATACATTTTTCTTTCTCAATAAAATTATTCTAAGGAAATTATTAAGAGGTTTGGAATGGAAAAATGAAAACCTGTTTCTTCACCGACAGCAATAGAAACAATGTTTTATAAATATTGAGAAGGAAAAGAAGTTGATCATAAATAATTTTCAAAGATTTTTTGATGTTTTCTTTATTTGACTACCTTAAGACCTCGCATAGTTTATGTTGTTACGTTATGTGCAATATTTCAAAGTGATCTAAAAGAATAACATTTACATGATGGAAAAATAATTCTTAGATACATAAAAGGCACAAAAAAATTCAGAATAAAATTTATTATATCATATAATATTGATTTGTTTCGGTATTCAGGTAATGATTGGGAAAGAAATTTTGATGAAAGAAGATCCATATCTGGTGGAGTATTCATTATAGGGAATTATTTTTTTAGTTGTCATTCAATGAAATAAAAATCATTAACTCTCAGTATGACTAAAGCTGAGTATGTTGCTATACTCAATCTAATACTCAACTTATGTGGATGGAAAATCAATTAGATGATTTACTTTTTGAAGTGAGGTTACCCTTGCTCTTGGGTTGTGATAATCAAAGTACAATCAATCTCTCTAGGAATCTAGTTCAATATTTTCATTCCAAACATATTGATATCAAATATCATTTCATCAATAGTTATGTAGATTAGATTAAATTGAAGATGAAATATGTTCCAACATCCGAACAAGTTGCTGACATATTCATAAAAACATTACTAAAAGTATCATTCTATAACTTGAGGTTCAACATGGGGTTCCAACCATTTTATTATCTTGGTTGAGGTTTGTGATTTTTTCCATGATCTCATCTTACCTTTGTATTTTATTGTTGGTATCCCCCAAATTTACCCAAGATTTTTGGTTTAAGCAGTCACTTGTAGTTTAGCTTGGGTTGTCGAATCCTCAAAAACCTAAGAAGAAACCTATAGACACGTACATTCTATTGAGTGTTTTTGGATATTAAGTGGAAAAACTGGGTTTATTTTATATGGGTTTATGTGAAATCTAAGAAACATAAGTTAATTCAAATTAAAATAATGAGTTGATCCTAGGTTATCACTTGGGATGGATTGGATGAATTCATTTTTTAACAATTTCTATTACATTAAATCAAGAAGTATTCATTTATTGAATTCAAACACACCTCATAACTTATTGGTTAAACAACTTCACAAATAGATTCTAATCACCAATACACTTGTACGATCATTTTCATGATCACTCCAAGTTAAATGATCTTATTAGCACTGAAAAATGGGGCGATAAAATTCAATAAGGAAGAGGAAGAGAGAAAATCATTGAATAAAAGAAACTCAAGTAAAAGAAATAAATAACATTTATAGATTGAGAAATAACATATATTCTAGCCCCTTGATACTACCTTTGATTAAACCATAAAAGAGTTACCCCTCTATTGATTACATGTTCTTAACAGAAGTGGGAAGTAGACTCATAAGGGTGAAATTGAAGAAGTAAAAACAACAAAATAATGATCACTCCACCATTTTGTGAAGAAAATCACAAGGTATAGTGTGAATAAATTAACATCTTAAGGAAATGGTATCAATGTAATATAGAGAAAAACACAATAATAGGATAGGAATAAATTTTATTAATAACTAAGGTGATTCGAACAACTTACATGAGAAAGAAGAACGTTACAAAGACAAATCAACATAATAACATTACAATGAAAACAAAGCTAAAAAATGAATAAATAATCAAACAACACTGCATTAAATAAGAATTTTTGGATCCTTGGTTCGAGCCTACAATAGTGAAATTCATCCCACTTGAGTATGGTAGGATTAGGGTGGTGGAATGCTTGCAGAATTTAGACATTTCCACTCTTGACCCGAGGTGGCAGCCAGCTTGCATCCACTAATCATAAGTGCCTAAATGAGATTCTATATGGATGAATTAGAGTGGGATATATAATAATAAAATTAATATCCCAATTTTACATAACCTTCTGTATATTTTCATCCCAAAACAGTGTATGGTTTACGAGATATATGTAAAATGGTGGGATGTTTTTCTTGGCCCGCAGAATCTGGCCTAGAATTTTATCTCCAACTTGGGCCACCTGTAACTCCATTAAAAAATAAAAATTAGCTTTTGAAACTGTTTAATGAAATGTTTCACATTATTTTATCTATCTTTAGTTAAAGTTTTTAAATCATTGGGCTTAGATCCTAGCCGATATAGTCTGTTTATTGGGCTTCTATCCACTTTACTTTTCCCAGAATGTGTTTCCATGAATGCCCCTTTTGGTGGTCTTCCAATGTGAATCTTCAAATACATAAAAATTATTAATTGTTCCTTGTAGCATGAGAGACCTGAAAATAAAATATTAAAATAAAATAAAGGCCATTTTTTATTTTAGGAGGTGTTCAAAAATATACCATGTAATAGTGAATTTTAAGGGGGAATTACAATCATAATGTGAAATGATGTCCAAAGTGTAAAATACACTAAAATGATGTTTATGAATAATAAATCACATGAATATTATATATATTAGCAATAAATATTATCCTCACATAGTGGCTAATCACACCCCTAACTTGAGTTTTGCTAGTCCTGAGCAAAATATATCTCAATAATATGAATTTTGAATTCCATTTTCCAAAAACGTTTTTAATACACATTGGTCACAAAGAACCCTTATACAAAAAAATCATTAAACCCATAAAAATATTTCAATACAATATAGTTTCATAAGAATATCCCAAGCTCAATTTTATTCCTTTGTTCAAATTAATTTCCATATTTCATCCAATATCAATTAAGCATGAAGATGTGTTGTGTATCACAACAGACATGGAGGTTCATTTTTATTCAAGGGGGAAATGATGGAAGCTCTAGGTGGAGTCACATTTCAATATTAATATAATTATTCATTTTTTTATTATATATATATATTTTTGAAATTTTTCCATAGTAATTGAAATTAAACTCAATCAAGTCAACCCATGTATCTAGACTTTGCCGATGACTCCTAGGCTTAAAGACCTTTGGGCACCAAGTGAATCCCACATACTCAGGCATCATCTCAAGTTAACTCAGTCAAAAATAAAGTAAAATTACCTCAAATAGAGATAAAATTACTAACTCTAGTCTAGAAAACTATGGAGTCACGATCCCCATGTGCCTAAAGCCACACATTAGGTCATTTCATTTCTATACACGCAAATTTATTGTTTTTTTTTATTTATTTTATTGAATACTCATATTAAAAAAAATGATTACCAAACCTATGATTTTTATTTTGGGGACCCCATGAACTCAAACTAATACCCCACTATCCAAAGGACGTGTGTCGTGATCTCTTTTTTTTATTTGGATGAAAATATAAATGATGAAACTTCACATTAGAGAGCCACATTTTACAAAATCTATTCTCATGAAATTATACATGGATTAAAATTATAATCTGGGCATGCTGAATTATTTGATATTCATTTTCAAAGTGTGCAATGTGTATTATCATGATCAAGGTTAAAGAAAATTTTCCTACCACACATTTTTCATACACACAAAATTAATAATTTTTTTTTCATTCTTTTAACCCCCAACTTAGAATAACACTGTCCCCAGTGTTTAAATAAAATAAAATTTAGAAGGGGTTATAGGTAGATTAGAGGGGTTCTAAAAGGAATTTTAAATATGAGGATCCTGAAATGATGTCACCCGGTGGTTGAAGTTGAAGTTCTTGCTACTCTAATTTAGTTCTTTAATATCCATGTCACTTGCAGAGTTCCCTAGTAGAAAAAATAAAATGCAAACAAAGAAAGAAAACAAAACAATATATATATATATATTCACATATTAAAAAAAGAAAAATATAAGTATATATACAAAAATTATAGAATAAGGAAGAACTATAAGGTGTAGGTTAGTGGTAAGTGAATTCCCCTGTCTCCCTTAGGTCCCGGGTTTGATTCCTTCTGGATTCATCGGTTGTGATGAGGTTTTCCCCACAATCTATGAAGTGTCCTTTTATTTTTTTTATTTTAACCTAAAAAACATAAAAATAAAATGAACTAATGATACATTGTCGTATTTTTAAAATTATAGGTAAGGTATTACTCAAGGATCACACCACGTGACACGAATGAATATGGAACTCGCATTTCATACCCATCCATAATTATAATAGTATAACATGTCAGTAGTATAATTTTTTTAAAATAACAAAATGATTTATTAATCCTATTTTAAAAATAAATATGATTCAAAATATTAGAAACATGAAAACCACAGGTTACCTCCCATGCAACACATTTGTTTAATGTCGTTAGATCGACTTGAACCCCAATAAAATACCGAATACGAACTTTCCAAATTTTAAGGACCACAAGTTTCGGCAATTCTACAAGGGTGATATAGATTCTATTTTTAGAATTTATTTCATTCACAAACCTATTTTTTAAAATGAGTGGGTAAATCCAAGGAATATTTGAAATGGTGGACATATTTGCTTCTCTAATCTTAAATAAGACATCAAGGATAATTCCACTTTTATTTATATCAATATAAGAAACAATTAAAAAATGAAGGTTTTGGATATTCTTAATGAATAAAAAATTGTGGGAGGATGGAAAGGACACATGTTTAAGTTCAGGTCGACTAACACTTTTATACATACGTTGGAATTTTGAAATGAAATCAATTTTACTTTCAAAATTTATCAATAGAATTGGTTCCTTTGGAATAGAAGATTCAACCAAAAAATTGGAATGATCAGTGTTAGGAATGGGTATGGACTCAAATTTTGTGATTTCTCTTAATGGTTCAGTGATTGGTGTTTTTGAAAAATCATCAACAGTCTTATATTCATGAGACTCAATCCATGATGTCAAATTTTCCTCTATTGAATCCAAAAAATCAATTTAATCTTAATTTAAAGACCCTTCAATAATTACTTTATCAACATAATCTATCCCAAATTCAAAGGTTGGTTCTTCAATAAATTCATGAGAGGTTTGTGGGAGAAAAGGGTCTTCTATCTATGATGAGGAAGGGATAGCACGAGTGGGAATGGGTTCCATAACCGTTTTAAAGTTTTGTAGTTCTAATCTCAGTGATGAAACCTCAAAATTAATTATCTCCATTTGTTGACATAGTTTTTCATGTAATGTATGTGTATCAGGATGGATAAGGGGTTGATCCAAATGGTCAATTCCATGTGGATAATTAAGTTGTTGGAATTTCACATGAGGGTGTTCAGATTGTCTTTGTGGGGATTGAAACTCATTATATGTTGGAATGTTTTGTGGATAATAAGAGTTAAAACATTGTGGTTTATTAGGTTTTTTATGATCCCACAAGTATAAATTAGGATGGTCATTGTACATCACACGTGGGGATGAGTGATCAAAGTAGGGATAGGTTTCCCATGTTGGAATTTGTTCAAAATTGCCTTCCATAAGAGTGAGGGGGTGAGAAAAGAGAAGTGGGGTGAAAAGAAAAAGATGATAGTGTCTAACATAACTTACTTATGTCCCCATAAAAGATGCCAAAATATGTTCTTGCCCAAATTTACCCCAGATTTTAGGTTTAATCAGTCACTTGTAGTTTAGCTTGGGTTGTAGAATCATCAAAGACCTAAGAAGAAACCTATAAACACGTACATTATATGGATTGTTTTTGTCTATGAAGTGTCCAACTTGGGTTTCTTTTTGATGAGTTTTAGTGAAATCTAAGAAAATTAAGTGAATTCAAATTAAAATAATGAGTTGATCCTAGGTTATCACTTGGGGTGGATTGGATGAATTCCTTTTTTTAACAATTTCAATTTCATTAACCCAAGAAGGATTCATTTAATGAATTCAAACTAACGACATCACTTAATGGTTAAACAACTTAACAAAAACATGAAAATCACCTATACACTTTTAGAATAATTTTCATGAGCACCCCAAGGTAAAGTATCTTATTAGCACATAAAAGTGGGGCGATAAAATAAAATAAGGAAGAGGAAGAGAGAAAATCCTTGAATAAAAGAAACTCAAGTATAATAAATAAATAACATTTAGAGATTGCGAAATAACATGAAATATAACCCCTTTATACTTACTTGGATCAACCCATAAAATATTTATCCCTCCATTGATGACATTTTCTCAATGGAAGCGGGAATTAGACTCATAAGGGCGAAATTGAGGAAGTAAAAACAAAAAAATAACTATCATTCCACCATTGTGTGAAGAATATCACAAGGTATGGTGTGAATAAATTTGAACCTTAAGGAAATGGTATCAATGTGATATAGATAAAAGTAGTATCATATGAAAGGAAGAAATTTTATTAAGAACTAAGGTGATTCGAACAACTTACATGAGAATGAAGAACGTTACAAAGACAAATCGGCATAATAACATTACAATGAAAACATAGCACAAAGATGAATAAATACTCCAACAACACTACCTTAAATAGGAATTTTGGGAGCCTTGGGTCGAGAATCCAATATTTAAAGTCATCCCATTTTAGTATGGTAGGCTTAGGGTGGTGGAAAGCTTGTGGAACTTAGACTTTTCCACTCTTGACCCGTGGTTGCAGCCAGGTTGCATCCACTGAACAGAAGCACCTAAATGAGCTTCTAGATGGCCGAATTAGAGTGATCCATAGAAGAATAAAATTAATCTCCCGATGTACCCTAACCGTATGTAACTTTTCATCCCAAAATAGTGTATAGTCTATGATATATATGTAAAATGGTGGGCTGTTTTTCTAGGCTGCAGAATATGACCTAGAATTTTATCTCCAACTTGGGATGCCTGTAACACCATTCAAAAATTCTAATTATATTTTGATACTGATTAATTAAATGTTACAAATTATTTCCTATATATTTAGTTAAAATTTTAGAATCATTGGTCTTATATACTATCCAATACAGTCTCTTTTTTGGTCTTTTTTCCAGTTTACTTTTCCCAGAATGTGTTGCTACGAAAGCCCATTTTGGTGGTCTTCCAATGTGAATCATTGAATAATTAAAAATTATGAATTTTTCCTTTTAGAATGATATTCCTGAAAATAAAATATGAAAATAAAATCATGTCCATTTTATATTTTATGAGGGTTTCAAAAATGTACCATGTAATAATGCATTTTAAGGGTGAATTATAATCATAATGTGAAATGATATTTAAGTTGTAAAATTCCCAAAAATGGAATCTATGAATAATAAATCAAATTAATATTATATATATTAACAATGAAAATTATCCTCATTCAATGCTTAATCAATTGTCAAGGGGGATAATTGTTTCATTAATATATCCTTTTGAATGCATGTAAAAAGAGGGAGTTTTGGGTATGCTCTGAATTTAGCATTATAATGTGTGTAGACTATTATAACTATTTGTTGGATTAGTTTTAGGAAATAAATTGTATTAATTTCTATGAAGTATGAATATATGAGAAATGAAGCCAAGGAAGAAAGGTGAGGATGATTTTCATAATCATTTCTTTTAGACAAAATAATTTTTCTATCAATGATTCTTATTTCCTATAATTAGTTACCTTACATGGGCATAGAATTATTGGAAAGTAATCCATTACCTCAGGATACAAAGTTAATTTATTTTTTAGAATATGGTTGACAAAAAAATATAGAGGTGGATTGTTAGTACCTTGATGATATTGAAGGTGAATATTTTTTAGTATTGTCATTTTTTGTTGAGAAATGTTTTTTATGAAATGAAATCACCTCACATTGTATTTGGTGAAAATAATTATGACCATTATTTTCCAAATAATCAGACTCACCATTGGTCCTGAATGGGAGAAGATCATAATGATGGATTAATTTTAATTTTATTCACACATAATTTTGAATGAAAGGATCGATTTCATTGAAAATATATTGTTCTGTAAGTAAATGGTCATCCGATTCACTCTGGATCTCGTGTGGAAGGATTGGGTTTCTTATAAAGAATTGAAGTCTCTATGACTACAAAAAAAATTGGATGATGGTTTTGTGATTTGTATTTCACATAAATCAAATATTGATTGGAGAACATATAATGCAATATTAATTGTTTAAAGGTAGAATTGGTTTTCCAAATCATACCCAGATTTGAAAAATCTATATAGAAGATAATAATGAGATGATACAGATCAAAAAAATAATCGTACCTAGTATAACTATATACAGGAGGAAGAGAAGAAAAGGGAAGCTGAATGACCATACCCAGAATGATTGTATCAAGGATAATCATTATCAGGATGATGATATGTGGTCAAATAACAATTAAGATGAATTTATCTAGTCCAATCATACTTATAAAGATTTTAATATGGACTATTGTATATAGTCGATTGTATGTGGGCCAATTGCCTTCTGTACAAATGTACTTGTGATGAGAATTAAAGAAATAAGATGGAAATAATGGAAAGTTATGATAAGTTTCAATAGATTTCTAATGATGTTGAAGCTATTATCAAATAAATTATGTCATGAAGGAAGTCCTGATATGAGAAGAATTAGTGAATAAAGAACATCACTAAATTTTAGCTGAGGCCAATGCAAGAGGAATTGAGCTATAGCCGATGAAAATCGTAATGATAAATACTGATAAAAATTTATTCAATCATTTGATATGGTTGAATGATTTTATTATGGAAGGGTTTTTTATTGATGATTATAGAGTATGATGAACTCTGACTTGTTTTCAAAAGTGTTTCTTCTTCAATTAGGTCAAGATCCATCGCATGAATGTTGAATTACCATGTTTACTTTTCAAGTTAATTTTCATGCTGGTCAAGGTAATAAATGAGGATTTAGAAGCTATTCAAGAGTATAGATGAAGGATTTTGTTTAATGTTATGTCAATGGGGAGCATGAATTTCAAAATAATGATTGTATTAAATTAATATAGTACATCGTATTCAACAATCAGAGTGATATCCATTTCTTCATACATTTACATTCAACTGATATAGAGCGCTATTTTGAAGGAATTTGATTGACATGGAAAAGATCTAAATTTTGAAGAAGATTCAAGAAGAATCAAGAATTGTTAAAGAATTAATAAATGGACATGATATTTTAGGGTAAAAGAGGGGTTGGGTTAATTAAATTGAGTGAGAAAGACTTTAGGTTTCCTGCCAAAACCTCTTATGTGTCACATAAAAGGTTAAAGGTTCATCGTGTATTTCTAATAACAGATGAAATTTTCACTAAAAGAGAGAGATAATCTCCAATTTTTGAGAGAAGAATAAGATTCTATATTCCATTTTGTTGAAGAATTTATAATGGAAATATAAAAGGGTAAGAGTGAAAGTTGTAATGTTTTATTCAGATTATCATCATTATCAATGATTATCATATTTAGTTGATTACCATATTCAGGTAGTTAATCATATTCTACTAATCATTGTATAGGGAGGAATAATTAGATTAAGGTTTTTTTTCTGGGATTTCATGACTATGGAAGAAGGAGTTATGAATTGACTCAATCTTACTCAAACAATGGAATATCTTTTTGTATTGAAAAATTGTATTGGGAAGAATCAGACAAGGAAGAATCGGTCTGAGTGAATCGTACTGGGAGGAATTGTATTAAGAAGAATTATACTCAGAGGAATCTGATAGGAAAAAACGCACTGGAAAAATAAGACTGGATTTTTCCATTACAATGTCCAAGAAGTTATTAACATCTCCTAGAAAAGAAATTGAATAATTATTTTAAAAGCCATTGAAACGCACTGCTGATTGTCGCCTATCAACCGATCAAAGTTCCGGTGCTCTGCTAATGTGTATAGCAGCACTCAGGTCGAATCCTCGATGATGATACTTTGTAATAGTCATTTGTTTTTAGTTGATTGTATTCTGATTGGGGGATTTTTTTGCAGATCTTAATTGAAATGACTAATTTATTATGATTGATTTAACAAATTGATAATTATTGGGGTGAGTTCATCATTAGGTTAGTTAAGTTTGTGATCTCCTTGAGCTTTTCTTTATATTTTATTTAAATCAACACCCATGTCACAAGTTGACATTGATTTGAATTCCCAAGTGTTAAGGCTTTAATACAAGCCTTAACTTCACTTAGGGTTCTAATATTGATCATATATTGTTTATGGTAGTGTATTTATGGTTCCAATTATCCATGGAAACCACACGTTGAACAAAACAAGTCATTAATCCATGACATGCTAAGTCCAACATACACAATGTTAATTCAACAAATACTCATCGAGCGAAAGCTCTCAATCACTTAACATACCTAAATTAAAACTCAACCCAATGAGAGATTTAATAAAACATTAAGATGGTTATTAATCTGGTAATATATGTTTATGGTGATGAATTATAAATAGAATAAAAAGTAAGGGACAAGATAAGAGTAGTGCACCGAACACACACACAAATGATGAAGAAAATTTAAAACAGATTTTCGATTGAATGAGGAAGAAAAAGAAGAGAAGGGGATTCCACTGAATTTAAACTATTTTAAGAACATAAATATTAAACTACAGAAGTTGAATGAGAATAAGAGATATTGAAGAATTAACTTGCATTAAAACAGAATTACAAAGAAAGAGACTTACAAGATTAAAAAAACGAAGAACATGAAAGTAAGTGAAGACAAAGAGAGGAGGAAAGGTCTATCTAGTGAAAACATGAGTATGGAAGGTCCTACCAAGCCTTTTTCAAGGATTTTTGCGTTCCAATATGATCTCATCTCTTCTGAAATTCCAACCCTTTTGAAAGGATAGGAGGGGATGTATTTATAGCCCAAGGAGTGGACTGTTTGCATTCCAAAAATGTCCCTCCACTTGAAATAACTATTTACCAATCTAGATAGATAAATCACGAGCTGGTGTCTTCTTAAAAGAGGTATATATGGATGTCTTATGTCCACCCTGAATTTTTTTCCTCCTACATACTTTTGTAGCCAATGATATGGCGGTTTTATTAAACAAATGTAAACTCTCTATTTCAATCTAGACTTTTTTGAAGCTCATAATGTGAATGGGTTTTTAAATAGGAAGATTCCCTCAGATAAAAATAATTTCTTCAAAAGAGTTGTCCAAAAATATCTCATATTTCACAATGAAATATATCAGCTCTAATGGATGTCCACATCAGGAGAAATGTAAATATTTGTGTGCTGATTTCATTTCTCGGCCAGAATGGTGGGCAAGATTTAAATGAATCAGTTGGGCCCTTTTTACTCAGATTTGGGCCTTGAAATTTTTATCCAAGATGAAATGTAGTGTCCCAAGAAGTATGGTGGAGATTTAATGTTTTTGGACTTCTGGACTGAGCCCAGTAAATCAATCTTAAAGGCTGGTATAGTTTGTTCACAGATTCATTGGGCCTTCTCCTGTGGTCTATATGACCCTTCAAATGGAAGAATTGTCTCATGATCCCTTCTAATGAAATGTTCTATATTGAACTAGGAATAATAAAAACCAAGAACCAAACAATTTGGATCATCAGGGTGAGAGTTATAAATAAAATAGTAAACTGAATCAATTGGAATACTTCAAAAAATGCTCAAAAATTACACTTAGTATTAAAACATTAATATTTCACAAAAATTATGAACATTTCATATAAAATATGTCACGACCCGCCCTCGGGGTCCGTGCTGTGACTACCCCAAGCCCGCCTTCCATAGGCCAGGGGCTGGCGACTAGCACCAAGGCGTAAATCCCGGTAAAAAGGGAAGGCATTGCCTTTGAAAAGTAACACACACCACAGAGTAAACAAGCGGAAAGTAAACACTAAGCAAACAGAGTACGACTGAAAGGTAAAGTACAGCAACTGAAGAAAAGACGGCGGACTCGTGTCGTCCACTGACAATCCCACCTGAAGGGTGGGTACAGATAGCCTCCAGGCTCCTCGGGTCCCACGTCCGCTCCGAGCACGTCCCACCCAGTGGTCCACCTCCGGGTACCGTCCCGCTCTGCAAGCCTCAGCTAAGGTCAACGCTGTCCGTCGTCTGCAACCAACACAACGAAGTGCGGGCGAAGCCCGTGCAGGGGTGAGTATAAGCTACTCAGTAGGGACCCCGAGACCCCTGAAGGTCTCTCAAAATCCACAAAGGATAAACCACGAAGTAAAGTACAATCACGAAGTAACAACCGACACTGCTTAGGTATATGCCCATACATATACCTAAGTCATCAATTCAAATACGCTCCAACCTCCGAGCCCAAGTACAACTCAGTCCACGCAGGAAAGTATACGTATTCCACATAGGAAAGCAAAATATAATCCACACAGGATTGCACAACACAATCCACACAGGAAAACAACAGGATTCAGCTCACACAGGTATACTTCTTCAAGGACGATAAAGATGATCACTGATCCATCTAAGTCGTCGGACCCACGAAGGATCGATAGGTAACTAACCCCCGCAGAAGACCCACACAGGATCGGGCTCACACAGAACCTGTAGGCGCTGGCTCACACAGAACCGCTGAGCGCAAGGACCCACACAGGATCGGGCTCACACAGAACCTGTAGCACTGATCCACGTAGGATCGCTGAGTGCTGTAGTCGTCGTCGTCGAATCCACACAGGATCTCTGTACTGTCGTCGTCAAATCCACACAGGATCTCTGTACTGTCGTCGTCAAATCCACACAGGATCTCTGTACTGTCGTCGTCAAATCCACACAGGATCTCTGTACTGTCGTCGTCAAATCCACACAGGATCTCTGTACTGTCGTCGTCGCAGTCACAGTAGCAGTCGTAGCAGTAGAATAGTCGCAGCCAGCACTAGGGTTCCCGCACATAGCAAGCTTGTTCGGAGGGTCCGCTCCACGAGCCGAGAGGCTGATACATCAACTGTCACGAAAACCGAAGTTTATGTATCCAAAAGTTCCGTATCGTCAACAGGAACTCAACGCAACAGACGGCGCGTCGATCGGACGCCCGGTCTGAGAGTTATAAGCATTTTCGTCTCCGGGGCCCGGTTGGTTTTTAAGGCAAAACCAACCCGACCGTACTCCACCTGCGTCCAAACCTCGGGCGGAGTATGCCAAAAGATCCGTCTCACTAAGAGGAACTCTACGCGACTGACGGCACGTCAATCGGACGTCCGTAGCTCAAGATATGAGCGTTTCCGCTCCGAAGGCCCGGTTGGTTTCGTGAACGAACCAACCCGGCCGAACTCAAAGTAAACCGAAACCTTGAGTGCGATATACCGAAACGACCGTCTCGATCCAAGGATCGCGTTGCCGCAGACGGTTCGTCATTCGGAGGTCCGAGGCTCAAGTTATGAGCCAAAAACCGAATCTGGTCCGAAACGAGGGGTCCGGGTCCGGGCCGACCCGGCCCGACCCCCCCCGGGCGGCGCGGCGGCCGGCGGCGGCGGACGGCGGCGCGGCGGGCAACGGCGGCGGACGGCGGTGGTGGCGGCGGCGGGCGGCGGCGCGACGGCGCAGCGGCGGGCCGCGGTGGCGGCGGCGGCGGGCTGCGCTGGCGGCGGCGGCGGGCCGCGCTGGCGGCGGCGGCGGGCTGCGCTGGCGGCGGGGTGCCGCACGTGGGTCACGCGGGGGGCAATCAAGCCCCCCCCCTGTTTGTGAAGGCGGCACGGCTTCGAGCCGTGCCTTTGCCAAAAAAACGGCCCCCGCAAATGGGGGCCGGCTGGACGAACCGGGGGGGCTTTGCCCCCCCTCCTTTAATTGAACCGCCCCCCTCATTAAGAGGGGGGTTTGAAGAACCGGCCGGGGGTTTAATCCCCCGGTTTTATGACATCCGGCCGGCCCGCTGGCCGGCCGGTTTTTACCAACGGGACCGGAATTTCCGCTCCCGCCCTCGACTTCCGACGCCGGCGGCCCGGCCGCCGGTCTTTCCTTCCGCCGCGGCCCGGAACCGGCCGCGGTCTCCTCGTCCCGCCGCGGCCCGGAACCGGCCGCGGTCTTCTCGTCCCGCCGCGGCCCGGAACCGGCCGTGGTGTTCGTCGTCCGGCGCGGTGCGACGGCACCGCGCCCCTTTCGCCGTGCCATGAATCCTTCCAACGCGGCGCGACGGCGTCGCGTTCTTGAAGACTCTCCTCGGCGAAGCGCGACGGCGTTGCGTAAAATAAAAGAACGATCGTCCGCGTGGTGCGACGGCACCACGCTACTTGTTTCCACCAGCATAAACAAACATGAACGATGGAGGGGGGATTCGGCCGTGTTCGTGCGGTCCGGCCCCCCTCACGTTAAAGAAATAAAAACGAAACTTAAATAAATAAGCCTCACGTTATACTTATCATTCATGATCAAGAAAAGGAGTAAGGAATCCAAAATGAAAACAAAAACCCCTACCTCGGGTTTAAGATTCAAAGGTTCGGCTACGCTCCGCGGAAGACGGCGTCGCGGAGGTCGGGTGTCGCGGTCGTCGTTCGTCAAATCCGTTGACGAAGTGCTATGCCCGAAGAGACACGTTGTTGGCGGATCTTCGTTTGCCGACGAAGAAGGCCCGAGGAGGATGCGGCGTTCCCTCTTGTTGACACCGAGGACGAAGAAGAGAGGCGTCGTTCTTCGTCGGAGTTTGAGCGTTCTTCGTCAAGATGAACGTTCTTCGTCAAGATGAAGAAGATGGAGGAGGAGCTCTCAAATGAAATCCACACAAGTTGGCTAACAAAATAAAATAAGGTCTCTCCTTATTTTATTTACCAAGCCTAGGAATTCAAAACTTCAAAATTCAAACATAACACTTAATTAATTAACATGTCATTTGTAATTAATTTGATGTTAAGTTTACAAACAATTAAGAGGGAGAGAGGGGAGTTTAAGGAGGAAGTTGAGAGGTTTAGGTTCGTGTGGGTCCCACCACACTTAATCCTCTCAAAGTAGGTTAAGTGGGTGTGGGTCCCACCCCCAACTCCTTTTGAGAGGAGTTAACCTACAAAAGTGAAATAAAAAGAATCCACATTTTTTTATTCAACTTTTTATAATTCTCCCAAAAACTAACTTTCGTCCCGCAACAAACGCAACTCCCGAAAGGGTCTCTTTAAGCGAATATCGGCGCTGCGAGTTCATCGGTGCCCTCGGATTTCAATTCCGAGCACCGGGTCAAAAGTTAGGAATTCCCGCTCGTTCGTTCACTGAACGTACCCGAGCCAAACTTCGGAAATTAATTCCGGGCACTCCGGGCCTCGGAATCAGGTGCCGTCTGAAACCGCGCTCTTGTAAAATTCTAAAGAAAATTAAGAAAAAAATTTCCTTGAATTTTACGGGTCTTACATTACTCCCACCTCAGGGCTTTACGTCCCCGTAAAGCTACATCAAAAACTAGGGAAACAAAAAGAGGATACTGAGCACGAATCTGAGCCTCCCGCTCCCATGTGCTCTCCTGGAGATTCCCGTGCCGCCATCTGTTGCGCACAAGAGGAATCGATCGTCCATGTAGGACCCGCTCCTGGATGACATGGACCTCTTTTGACGTGGCCCGGACCATCTCTGGTCCCACAAGAGCTGCAAGATTTCTTCTTTGCCGAAAAGAGAAACCTGGTCTCATCCCCTGGATGAACCACATTCTTTGCCTAAAACAGTCAATCCTAACATGGATGATACTAATCCATACTAAGGATGACGTCGTAAGGCCTCGACGCTACTACTAAGAGATTCAACCGTTACTCTCGCCTCCAAGGGTTGAGTCACACTGTCGGCATCAGTGTGTGGTAACTGGGCCTCCTCCAATAGATGTCTCACAAGTGAGGGTCAAGTCAACAGCCAAAACTGGAACCTCTTAGTAACATTACGATAGAGGACAGGAACGAAAACATCACAAGGTATGCGTCTTTTATTATTGCAGCTCGTAATACAAGACGCTACACAAAAGCAACAAGGAACCAGAAGTACAAAGGATGTAACCACTAGTTCTGCTCCTGTCCATCGGCTCCCAGAGCTCCATGATCGAAGGCCTCGGCTGCCTGAAGCTGAGCTCTCCCCTGCCGTCGGGGTGGGCCTCCTGGTGGTGGTGGTGGTAGAGCCTCAAAGCGTCGTCCACCACCTGCTGTTCGGCCAGCTCCTCTGCCTCGTCCGCCTCCTTCCTGCAGACCGCCACGGTCGAACCTCTGCCTCTGCCTAGGTGGTTCCTCAACCGTCTGCTGCTCCTCCGCATGGCGGGTCGGGCAGTCACGAGCCATGTGGCCTCGCCCGCCGCATGCATAGCACTGTCTTCCACTCGAAAGACTGGCTCCGCGTTGTGTGCCCTGCACTGCTGAGCCAGTGCCCTGAGGTCTGGTCTGTCTGGACCCCTGAGTCATTCGTCGACTGCCAGCTGCAGATGACTCTGCCACGTGCCGCCCTGCGGTGGGTCGCTGTGCTGGTGTAGACTCAGCAAGGAAGCTCTCGATCAGAAGAGCCCGCTCCAGCACTCCTGTCTGAGTCGGTATGCTGAGGGAGATCAGCGATGCCCTGATCTCGTGTCTCAAACCCTGCTCGAAGGTCCGGGCCCGGAAGAATGGGTCCCGTACCATGTCGGTCGAGTAGCGCGAGAGATCGGTAAATCTCGCCGAGTACTGAGCGACCGTCATGCTGCCCTGCCGCAGCTGTAGAAGCTCCTGGATACGCACCGCACGAAGGGTGGCTGGGACGAACTCCGAGCGGAAGATGCTCTCAAAGTCCGTCCAAAGAAGAGATGCCTCATCGTGCACCTGGAGCATCAAGCTCCACCATCGTCCTGCTGCTGCGTGTAGTAGGCTCGCAGCGAGGATCACCATGAGGTCTGCTGGTGTCCTCACTAGCCTAAACACTCGAACCACTGCCTCCAGCCAGTCCTCTGCTGCCTGGGGATCCGTCTCCCCGCGAAACCTGGGCGGTCGCTGGCGCTGAAACTCATGCAGTGCGCTGAGGCGACGTGCATCGTCAGCGGCTGCTGCTGGAAGCATCGGGGGATCGGCGGGTAAAGCTACTGCCGGTGCCACTACTGGAAAAGGGCCCTGCACCGAAGCCTCGTCGCTCGGTGGGCTGTCGTCTCGCTCGACTCTCGGAACCCTAGCTGGCTGCCGTCGTGGGGCCATCCTGAAAAGGAAACAGGTGCGCCACGGTTAGAACAGTATACCTGGTGAGCTGGCACAAGTAATCACAAGGAAAAATTGAGACTTTCATAAAGCAGATCAGTATACCCGGTGAGCTGACACAAGTAATCACAAAGAAAACTTGAAACACACACGCAATCAATGTTTTCGTGCATTAAGTCGGAAATCAGAAGTCAGGGTCCTGATGTACGGATACGTCGGCCGCCGCACCAACACTGGACTCCCTGGACTGATAACCACACTCAATACGCTAAACATTATTGCTTCACATAGAAAAGATCAGAGTTCGCGGTAGAACCGAACTCCTCTGATACCAATTTGTCACGACCCGCCCTCGGGGTCCGTGCCGTGACTACCCCAAGCCCGCCTTCCATAGGCCAGGGGCTGGCGACTAGCACCAAGGCGTAAATCCCGGTAAAAAGGGAAGGCATTGCCTTTGAAAAGTAACACACACCACAGAGTAAACAAGCGGAAAGTAAACACTAAGCAAACAGAGTACGACTGAAAGGTAAAGTACAGCAACTGAAGAAAAGACGGCGGCCTCGTGTCGTCCACTGACAATCCCACCTGAAGGGTGGGTACAGATAGCCTCCAGGCTCCTCGGGTCCCACGTCCGCTCCGAGCACGTCCCGCCCAGTGGTCCACCTCCGGGTACCGTCCCGCTCTGCAAGCCTCAGCTAAGGTCAACGCTGTCCGTCGTCTGCAACCAACACAACGAAGTGCGGGCGAAGCCCGTGCAGGGGTGAGTATAAGCTACTCAGTAGGGACCCCGAGACCCCTGAAGGTCTCTCAAAATCCACAAAGGATAAACCACGAAGTAAAGTACAATCACGAAGTAACAACCGACACTGCTTAGGTATATGCCCATACATATACCTAAGTCATCAATTCAAATACGCTCCAACCTCCGAGCCCAAGTACAACTCAGTCCACGCAGGAAAGTATACGTATTCCACATAGGAAAGCAAAATATAATCCACACAGGATTGCACAACACAATCCACACAGGAAAACAACAGGATTCAGCTCACACAGGTATACTTCTTCAAGGACGATAAAGATGATCACTGATCCATCTAAGTCGTCGGACCCACGAAGGATCGATAGGTAACTAACCCCCGCAGAAGACCCACACAGGATCGGGCTCACACAGAACCTGTAGGCGCTGGCTCACACAGAACCGCTGAGCGCAAGGACCCACACAGGATCGGGCTCACACAGAACCTGTAGCACTGATCCACGTAGGATCGCTGAGTGCTGTAGTCGTCGTCGTCGAATCCACACAGGATCTCTGTACTGTCGTCGTCAAATCCACACAGGATCTCTGTACTGTCGTCGTCAAATCCACACAGGATCTCTGTACTGTCGTCGTCAAATCCACACAGGATCTCTGTACTGTCGTCGTCGCAGTCACAGTAGCAGTCGTAGCAGTAGAATAGTCGCAGCCAGCACTAGGGTTCCCGCACATAGCAAGCTTGTTCGGAGGGTCCGCTCCACGAGCCGAGAGGCTGATACATCAACTGTCACGAAAACCGAAGTTGATGTATCCAAAAGTTCCGTATCGTCAACAGGAACTCAACGCAACAGACGGCGCGTCGATCGGACGCCCGGTCTGAGAGTTATAAGCATTTTCGTCTCCGGGGCCCGGTTGGTTTTTAAGGCAAAACCAACCCGACCGTACTCCACCTGCGTCCAAACCTCGGGCGGAGTATGCCAAAAGATCCGTCTCACTAAGAGGAACTCTACGCGACTGACGGCACGTCAATCGGACGTCCGTAGCTCAAGATATGAGCGTTTCCGCTCCGAAGGCCCGGTTGGTTTCGTGAACGAACCAACCCGGCCGAACTCAAAGTAAACCGAAACCTTGAGTGCGATATACTGAAACGACCGTCTCGATCCAAGGATCGCGTTGCCGCAGACGGTTCGTCATTCGGAGGTCCGAGGCTCAAGTTATGAGCCAAAAACCGAATCTGGTCCGAAACGGGGGGTCCGGGTCCGGGCCGACCCGGCCCGACCCCCCCCCCCCCCCCGGGCGGCGCGGCGGCCGGCGGCGGCGGACGGCGGCGCGGCGGGCGGCGGCGGCGGACGGCGGTGGCGGCGGCGGCGGGCGGCGGCGCGGCGGCGCGGCGGCGGGCCGCGGTGGCGGCGGCGGCGGGCCGCGCTGGCGGCGGCGGCGGGCTGCGCTGGCGGCGGGGTGCCGCACGTGGGTCACGCGGGGGGCAATCAAGCCCCCCCTGTTTGTGAAGGCGGCACGGCTTCGAGCCGTGCCTTTGCCAAAAAAACGGCCCCCGCAAATGGGGGCCGGCTGGACGAACCGGGGGGGCTTTGCCCCCCCCCTCCTTTAATTGAACCGCCCCCCTCATTAAGAGGGGGGGTTTGAAGAACCGGCCGGGGGTTTAATCCCCCGGTTTTATGACATCCGGCCGGCCCGCTGGCCGGCCGGTTTTTACCAACGGGACCAGAATTTCCACTCCCGCCCTCGACTTCCGACGCCGGCGGCCCGACCGCCGGTCTTTCCTTCCGCCGCGGCCCGGAACCGGCCGCGGTCTCCTCGTCCCGCCGCGGCCCGGAACCGGCCGCGGTCTTCTCGTCCCGCCGCGGCCCGGAACCGGCCGCGGTGTTCGTCGTCCGGCGCGGTGCGACGGCACCGCGCCCCTTTCGCCGTGCCATGAATCCTTCCAACGCGGCGCGACGGCGTCGCGTTCTTGAAGACTCTCCTCGGCGAAGCGCGACGGCGTTGCGTAAAATAAAAGAACGATCGTCCGCGTGGTGCGACGGCACCACGCTACTTGTTTCCACCAGCATAAACAAACATGAACGATGGAGGGGGGATTCGGCCGTGTTCGTGCGGTCCGGCCCCCCTCACGTTAAAGAAATAAAAACGAAACTTAAATAAATAAGCCTCACGTTATACTTATCATTCATGATCAAGAAAAGGAGTAAGGAATCCAAAATGAAAACAAAAACCCCTACCTCGGGTTTAAGATTCAAAGGTTCGGCTACGCTCCGCGGAAGACGGCGTCGCGGAGGTCGGGTGTCGCGGTCGTCGTTCGTCAAATCCGTTGACAAAGTGCTATGCCCGAAGAGACACGTTGTTGGCGGATCTTCGTTTGCCGACGAAGAAGGCCCGAGGAGGATGCGGCGTTCCCTCTTGTTGACACCGAGGACGAAGAAGAGAGGCGTCGTTCTTCGTCGGAGTTTGAGCGTTCTTCGTCAAGATGAACGTTCTTCGTCAAGATGAAGAAGATGGAGGAGGAGCTCTCAAATGAAATCCACACAAGTTGGCTAACAAAATAAAATAAGGTCTCTCCTTATTTTATTTACCAAGCCTAGGAATTCAAAACTTCAAAATTCAAACATAACACTTAATTAATTAACATGTCATGTGTAATTAATTTGATGTTAAGTTTACAAACAATTAAGAGGGAGAGAGGGGAGTTTAAGGAGGAAGTTGAGAGGTTTAGGTTCGTGTGGGTCCCACCACACTTAATCCTCTCAAAGTAGGTTAAGTGGGTGTGGGTCCCACCCCCAACTCCTTTTGAGAGGAGTTAACCTACAAAAGTGAAATAAAAAGAATCCACATTTTTTTATTCAACTTTTTATAATTCTCCCAAAAACTAACTTTCGTCCCGCAACAAACGCAACTCCCGAAAGGGTCTCTTTAAGCGAATATCGGCGCTGCGAGTTCATCGGTGCCCTCGGATTTCAATTCCGAGCACCGGGTCAAAAGTTAGGAATTCCCGCTCGTTCGTTCACTGAACGTACCCGAGCCAAACTTCGGAAATTAATTCCGGGCACTCCGGGCCTCGGAATCAGGTGCCGTCTGAAACCGCGCTCTTGTAAAATTCTAAAGAAAATTAAGAAAAAAATTTCCTTGAATTTTACGGGTCTTACAAAATAAGTAAAGGGAGTATATAATAATTCATGAAAATATTAATAACATCAACTCGTCAACACTCAGTTTTGTGCATTTCCTCATGTGCAACAAATATAAAAACATGACAAAATCATTTTCACTCACCAACAAATATTAAAAATTTGTTTTCTTCAATCAGGGGAGGTTTAGACTATTTCACTCATCCATTTTGAAATCCACCACAAGTTGTTACAGAAACAATGTTCCAAAACTAATTAATTTTTTCATGCTCAAATTTTGAAATGGAAAATGTGGACACTCAAAACTCACACCTCTCAAGATGATGAAATTCATTTGTGGAGGTTCACTCTTTCACCAACCAAAAGTGAAAACCATAGAGGTTGTAAGAGCTCTCAGCTTCCACTCACTATCCAAAGTGCTCAAAAATCAAGAGGTCTTTTGAAGGGGTTTTTCTGTGGCTATGGGATGGTAGGAATATAATGTCAAAGAGAGAGAATAACAGGGTTAAAATACCAACATTGAAAAACAATGCACATTTTTTTGAAATAAAACATGGATGGAAATGAAGAAACATATTTACAAGGGAATGATTGTGTGAAGAAAGACACAATAGAGGAAGAAAATATGAAGGTAATAAGAAGATGGATTATTTACAAAACACAAAACTTCTCCCAATGACATAGGACTAAAATTCAAGTGTTCTTTTTTTTCTTTTTTTTTCTTTTTTCGAAATTTGAACTTGAAACAGATCTCACACTCATCTACCAATCCATGTTTGATCTCCGTATGGCACTAATTGTAATATTTATAACAAGATTAAAGGCTGAGAAATAATTATTTTTGACCTACTCAAGACACAACCCAATTTTTTCATTTTTTTTGATTTTTTTTTGATTTTTTTGAACACTTGTCAATAACATTTAAAAAAATTACATAAATGAAAGTACATTAAATTTCCCAAAACACACTAAATGACAACTTATCTCCCACACTGAAATAGATGCTTTCCCTCAAGCAGATGATAACTCCTTGAAAATCAATAAAAGAGTACCAAAACAATGAAATCCATTCCCACACACTTAAATTTCAAAAACATATGCAATGAAAATCCATGATGATATTGGGTGGGAAAAGGTATTGGGCTTGTAATGTGGCTATCAAAGAAATGGTTTTCATAGGCTTGAAGGGGCTTTCAAAAGGAGGATTAATGTGTGGTTAATGGGAGGCTATTTGGCTATTGTGATTCTCATGTGGTTCATAAAATGCCTCTATCATATTAATGCACACTAAAGTAGGAAATTCAGCTCGAATGTCCACAAACTCATTACTCACAAATGGGGGTGAAAACACACATTTTGAAAAGATGACCATAGGTAGCCTTGGCATGAAATATAATGTTGGTTCTCACGATTGGGGAAAATCATTTTCCAAATCAAATATTGAGCATTCAAAATTTGTTGGTTTTGACAAAAAATTATTTATCCAAAGTAATGATGAAAATAAAATTATTTTGAGATGAAAACATGCCTCTTGACTCCCCAAAAAGGTTGGAAAAAATTTCAAAACTCGATGGTGAGTAAGCATGACTCTTGATTTTTTTTTGTATTATTTTTTTTTAATTATTTTTTTTGTTTTTTAGGTTTTTAGGTTTGTTTTTAGTTTTTTTAATAAAGACACACTCACAGAAAAGAGAAAGAGAAAAATAAAGGGTTTGAAAAAGAAAGTGGTAAAAAAATGAAAGACATAGGATGAGGAAGAAAGAGGAAGAGGGAGGAAGATAGAGAGAGAGAGTTAAAGGGAAAGAGGTGCCCCCTGGTTTGGATTTGGTGGGTCACCATCTCCATCCAGTGGTGGGTTAATTGTAGAAGTTGGGGATCCGATGGAAGTCGAGGTGGTTCTAGGACAATGGGAGGTTACCTGAAAAAGAAAATTCCTTATTCATCTAATGAAAAACTAAAAAGAAATTAAAATTTCATACAAGTAAAACAAAACATGGGTTTCCTCCCAAGAAGCGCTACATTTATTTGTCTACAGCTGGACAATTGCAGTGGACTACCCATAGTCTGACAGTGGCCATCCTATTTTCTCAACTCCAGTGTTCTTCTAGAAAAACTTTTTCTTTGGGATGCCTGATGATTCATTAGATTATTTCTTCCCATCCTTGTTGGTGTTCTTGCAATTCAATGGGAATGAAAAGAGAATATTTCTGTCCTCGCTTTGGTCTTCAACCTGAGGAATGATGTTATCCACAAACTGATGGTTTTCTATGCTTGGAAATTCAGGAAGATGGCTCAATTCTGATGGTTCATTTTTGTAAGGATCAGATAACACAGAACCACAGTATGAGATCCCAATTGTTTTTGACTCATTTATTTCATCACTTACCGATGTAGAGTAATGAGGGTCAGTGGAGTCATAAGACTGAATAAAATTTTCAATATCCTTTATTTCAATATTGTTCTCCAAATAATGTTCAATTTCAACCTCACCAGTGATCACTTTATTAATTAGGGAACAAATCACACAACCTTCACTACCATCGGGACAATATAAACACATTTTTTTAGGGTTCTCCTCACATATAACAGAATTTTCAGAATCATGGATAGGAAATGATGAATGTTGGATAAACTGATCTGAATAAAAAAAATGATCATTCTAGTTCATTTTCCTCATTATCATCCATGTTGGAGCATTGGAGGTCATAGGTGAGGTGAGATTCCAAAGAGTTTTCAAGATCCATTAGATCAATGGAGTTTTCTTTTGTAATGTCAACATCAATTTCACTATTTATGACTTTGTTAATCATGGTGCAGATTTTAAAAGATACTTTTTCATTATAACATGATGAACATGGTGGATTGGGGTTCGATTGACTCTTAGAAGTGTCCTCAAAAGCATGGATTGAGAATGAAAATTGATCCTCGGATGAGTATCGTATGGCTTGGAAAATATTGAACTTGACCAGTTGGTCACCGAATTCCATGGATAAGATGCCTGAATGAACATCAATCTTAGTTATGGAATTCATGAGGATTGGTCTTCCCAGAATCATAGGAGATTGACAATAATTTGTCTCACATTCCATGTCAAGGACATAGAAATCAACAGGGAAGATAAGATCATTGACTCGAACAAGGACATCCTTAATTATTCCCTCAGGACTGGATGCGCTTCGATTGGCTAACTGAATGAAAACACCCGTTGGGTGAAAGGGACCTAGACCAAGGTTGGAGAATATGGATTTGGTCATGACATTAATTGAGGCTCCAAGGTCTATAAGTGAATCGTCAAAGTTGGAACTTCCAATTTGGCATGGAACCGTAAAGGTCCCTAGATCTTTGCACTTTATGGGAATAGACTGCTGGGTGGTAACATTTTTGAAGGTCCTAAGTTGCCTATTGTGGGTACAAAACTCCTTGAGAAACTCGGCATACTTAGGAATTTGTTTGATGGCTTCTAAGAGAGGAATGTTGACTTCAACATGTCTAAACATGTCGAACATTTCAGGATTGGGTTCGAAGGAATTATTTGGCTTAGAAAAAGCTTGAGGAAAAGGAATTGGGTTCTTTAGTGGAATGGAAGGAGGTGAGGGAATGGATTTAGGTTCCTTTTCAAGTTTCATTTTCTTTTCATTTTCTAGGTCAACACTCAAAGGACGGTTGGGGGACTTTTTTTGAGGCATAACAATTTTCTTTCCTGATCTAAGTGAAATTGCACTTACATTACCCTTAGGGTTGGGTAATGGTTGAGCTGGAAGTTGGGAAGAATTGGGAGGTTTACGCTGACTAAGGTGGGATGCAAGTTGACCAATTTGGGTTTTAATGTTCTTAAGACTAGAATGGGTTAAGGAGGCAAGATCTTCAACAACACATTCCCATGGTTTCTTGGAAGAAGAGGCTTGTCCCAGATTGGGATTTCCTTGATTTTGGTTATTGGGAAATCGATTGAATTGGTTTGGGAATTGGGAAGGCTCACTAGGATAGTGGAATCAAGAAGGAGGAATAAGAGGATTGATCCTTTGAGGTTAAGGGACAAAAGGATAAGGTTGTGGAAGTTACCAACACCTTGACTGTATTGAAACTGGTTTGGGTTTTGAGGAGGGAATTGAGGGGGATGAGATAAGAGATTAGCATACCTTAGGCCTTGGTTATAGGAAGAATAGAAGGGCTCAGAGTGAGGTTGGTTGAAGTTTCTAACAAACTGACCTGATAGTTGAGGATTGGTGTTCCACTGAGCATTTTCTGCATTGAGATCCATTGGTCCAGATGAATCAGATTGATCCTCTTGAAGTTGTGGACATGTGTCAGTTGGATGAGATGAAGAGTTGTAGATTCCACAGTTTTTTACAGGTCCAAGAAACATTGATTGCGAAGAAGACGAGGTTGGGGATTTGGTAGCCACAACTTGTTGTCGCACAAGACCTGTAAGTTCACTCATCCACTCGGTCATTTTGTTCGGCTCAATTGATTGATTATATTGGGATTTTTTACTTGATCATGTTCTCGAGTATGGAATTATTGTGTGTTTGCAGCCATGTTACTTATGAGATATCTTGCAGCTTCAGGAGTTTTATCAACAAGAGCACTACCACTTGCGGTATCTATGAGAGTTATCTCCATAGAAAATAATCCCTCAAAGAAGTATTGGATCAAGATTTGTTCAGGAATTTGGTGGTGTGGGCATGTTTCAAAAAGCATTTTGAATCTCTCCTAGTACTCATGGAGTGATTCACTTGGGAACTGACGGATACCACTTATTTCCTTTCAGATAGGAGTACGAGAAGCAGGAAAGAATTTCTCTAAGAAGAGTCTATTCATGTCATTCCATGTGGTTATGGAACCAGGAAGAAGGTATTAGAGCCATGAATTAGCAGTATCATCTAGGTAGAAAGGGAATGCTTGAAGTTTGATTTGTTCTTTAGAAACCCCTTGAGGCTTCATGGTAGAGAACACCACTTGGAACTCTTTAAGTTGGAGATGTGGTTCCTCCCTGGCTAGCCCGTGAAAATGAGGGAGAAGATGAATCAAACCCTATTTAAGTTTAAAGTCAGCTTCTATGTTTGGATATTCAATACCAAGAGGTTGGTAATTCATATCAGGGGAAGCGAGTTCTTTAAGGGTTTGTTCCCTAGGATTGGCCATTTCAAATTCAACTAGTTGGATGAGGACTAGTTCCTTAATGAGTTGATTATATCTTATGTTCCTCCAAAGTTGGTGAAGTGTTCACTCAATTTCAGGGTCAAAAAAATCCAAGGGATTGTTTGGAAGGCTACGAGGAATTCAGAGAGATTTTGGAAGAAAGAGAAAGATGGGGTTTTTTTTGTATTTTTTTTTTTCAGTTTATGATTTTTATGAGAAGATGGATTTTTCTTTGTGTTTTTTTCAATTTCTTTTTAAAATTTTGTTTTTTTGGTTTTTTATTACAACAACCAGAAACTAATGAATCATTAAAGCACCATCCCCAGCAACGGTTCCATTTGAAATGCACGACCTATTGTTTCCTATCGACCAGTCAAAGTTCTGGTGCTCTGCTAATGTGTATAGCAGCACTCGGGTCGAATCCTCAGCGATGATACTTTGAAATAGTTGTTTGTTTTTAGTTGATTGTATTCTGATTGGGGGTTTTTTTGCAGAGCTTAATTGAAATGACTAATTTATTATGATTGATTTAACAAATTGGTAATGATTGGGGTGAGTTCATAATTAGGTTAGTTAAGATTGTGATATCCTTGAGCTTTGCTTTATATTTCATTTAAATCAACACCCATGTCCAAAGTTGACATTGATTTGAATTCCCAAGTGTTAAGGCTTTAATCCAAACCTTAACTTAACTTAGGGTTCTAATATTGATCATATATTGTTTATGGTAGTGTATTTATGGTTCCAATAATCCATTTAAACCACACGTTAAATAAAATAAGTCATTAATCCATGACATGCTAAGTCCAACATACACAATGTTAATTCAACGAATACTCATTGAGCGAAAGCTCTCAATCGCTTAACATACCTAAATTAAAACTCACCCCAATGAAATATTTACTCAGCCATTAATATGGTTATTAATCTAGTAATATATTTTTATGGTGATGAATTATAAAGAGAAGAAAAATAAAGGGACAAGATAAGAGTAGTGCACCAAACACACACACAAACAATGAAGAAAATTAAAAATGGATTTTCGATTGAATGAGGAAGAAAAACAAGGGAAGAGGATTCAACTAAATTTAAACTATTTTAAAAACATAAATTTTAAACTACATAAGGTGGATTAGAATAAGAGATATTGAAGAAGTAACTTTCATTAAAACAAAATTACAAAGAAAGAGACTTACAAGATTAAAAAAACGAAGAACACGAAAGTAAGTGAATACAAAGAGAGGAGGAAAGGTCTCTAAAGTGAAAACATGAGTATGGAAGGTCCTTACAAGACTTTATCAAGGATTTTTTCATGCCAATATGATCTCATATCTTCTGAAATTCCAACCCTTTTGAAATGAGAGGAGGGGATGTATTTATAGACCAAGGAGTGGACTGTTTACATTCCAAAAATTTCCCCCCACTTGAACCGAAGATTTACCAATCTAGACAGATTAATCACGAGCTGGTGTATTCTTCAAAGATGTAGATATGGATGTATTCTGTCCACCCTGAAGATTTGGCCGCCTATAGAATTTTTTATCCAAAGTTATGACGGTTTTATTAAACAAATCTAAACTGTCCATTTCAATTCATACTTTTTCGAAGCTCATAATGTGAATGGGTTTTGGAATAGGAAGATTCCCTCAAATAAAAATAATTTCTTCAAAAGAGTTTTCCGGACATATCACATATTTCACAATGAAAAATATCAGCTCTAATGGATGTCCACATCCGGAGAAATGTTAATATTTGTGTGCTGATTTCATTTCTCGGGCAGAATGGTGGACTGTATTTAAATGAATCAGTTGGGGACCTTGTACTCAGATTTGGGCCTTGAAATTTTTATCCAAGATTAAATGTAGTGTACCACGAATTATTGTATAGAATTAATGTTTTTGGACTTCTGGACTGAGCCCAATAAATCAATCTTCAAGGCTGCTATAGTTTGTTAACAGATTCTTTGGGCCTTCTTGTGTGGTCCATATGACCCTTCAAATGGAAGAATTGTCTCATGATCCCTTCTAATGAAATGTTGTATATGTATATAGGAATTTTAAAAATCAAGAAACAAACAATTTGGATCATTAGGGTGAGAGTTATAAATAAAATAGTAAATGACTCAATTGGACTAATTCAAAAAATGCTCAAAAATTATACTAAGTATTAAAACATTAGTATTTCACACAAATTATGCACATTTCATATAAAATAAGTAAAGGGAGTATATAATATGTCATGAAAATATTAATAATATAAGCTATAAATTTTTGAGATAGAAAAGGTGAATAGGTAACATGAGTTGTTATACAAAAAATTTATTACCCTATTTATGCTAAGATGGTGCACACATAAATTTGGATTGTCTTCGAAATACCACACGAGTGAAAGGGAATACTCTACTCCTAATAATCGAAGGATTTTTTTCTAGTGTATTGTGTTGTATTGGGTTATCTCCAAACCATACTAAGGACGTATGTATTTGTATTGAATAGTGAACCTTGTAAATACTTGTGATCATGCATGTGTTTTTTTAATTGTTTTTAGAACTAAATAGAATCATTAACATGAGGAGAAGGTTGTTTCAATTTCAAGGGAACATAAAAGAAAATTATCACTTATTCAAACATACCCCTCTCAGTGATACAATTATCTTGAATGGGTACTTAGAAAGGTAGTAAGGACTGTACTGTTTGTTTCTATCCTTAAGATTCATCGATTATTTTGAAAATAATTCATACATGATACTTTGACACATGTATGAATTTTTTAAGACAACTTAAATAATATATTTATCACTTTGTCATACTCAAAAATATTTTATATCATTAATATATAATTTAAATATATAGACCATGTATCTTTGGTTTAACTTTATGTTGAATCTTCAATCTCTATAGAACACTTGATAATGGATATATTAAATTAAAATAATAATAATGAAGATACCATAATTTTTTCTATTAATATCAGAAAAGGGAAAGATTAGTTGTCTTATATAATAATTTTTTCTGAATGAGTGGATAATACTAAGACAAAAATTACAAAATATCATCCTTGAAATAATATAATTCTTCATAGTTATTTTATTATTTGAATTATTTTTTAACAAATTCAATATATAACTTCATTGATTACACATTGAAACAAATTTTAATATTCCTATAAAACGAGATTTTTAGTTTCCATCTATACAATTAAAATTTGAAATACATTCAACATACATAAAAAATATATAAAAAATATAAATCATGCATTAGAGAAAATAAAAAACATTGAATATGATTTTTAGATAAATAATAAATTCCACTCAAGTAAATCATTATAATAAAAAAATATGTAGAAAATTTGAATGGAATATATAATAAAATATAAATAACTTATAGGGTTCATTGTATCTAAAAATGTTCATTTATATAATGACAGATTTATCTCACAATGATATGATAATTTTTTTGATATCATAACATTAATACATTAAGATTTAGCTTAGTACTCATTAGCTTAGGACAATACTTTCTTAATGTTAAGATATGTATGAAGTATGGTATGCATATAAAGACTTATGATAAGGATTGAAAATTAATAAATCTTTAAATAATGGTGTTAGTGATTATAAATATCAAATAAATGAATGTAAAACTAATTTCATTTTTTTCCTTGAAGAAATTAATGATTTTAAAAACCATTTATACTTTTAACAAATAAATAGTGAGGTTTTTGTAAATATCATAAATGAAAATAATCAATGTGGGAAATCATTAATTATCAAAACATAAAAAAATGAAATGGAATGGATCTAGTCAACAAATAATCCAACTAAGAATAGTGAAAAGGAACATTCAGGATAAATGGAAGAAGAAGAGAAAAACCTTCCTTGATCCACCAGGATGAATGGATATGAACAACCTTCATTAAATGGGGGACTATGGGTGGGTAAAATAATGGAAAACTAGGGGTATATTAATCAAATGGCCTCCACCATCAACCACATTTTTTAGAAAATATAAGGGCTATTAAATAATGGATTTGACCACCACTAAAAAAACATTTCAAATACCTAATGGGTATCTAGTATACCTCACTACATACTTGGTGAATCCACTATGTATCAAGTGTAGGGAATCAACACCTTGATGGTATACCCTTCAACACCCCTCCCTCAGACCTCTATCAAGTACCTAGTGACATCGAAAAGTATAGTCGGCATCTAGAATCTTCTTCCCATTCTTCCCTTTTCTTTACCTAAAATACAATAAAACACATTATGTTCTTTTATACTACACAATTTCATTTGAAAGATCACGAAATATATCCAAGGAATAATCCAAAAATCATTCATTTTCATGGAATAAAATAATTTAATTCACCAACTCACAAATCCATTTACGATCCAACCCTTCCACTAGATTAAAAATTCTTAAATCTATGTGTCATTTGAAAATATCTTCCATAACACTTCTCATCCTTGCGAATCTATAGTTTTACCTTAATCATAAATCTCAATAAACATAATTTATCAATTATTCACTAATCTGACACATTTTATATATGATTTTTTAACAAACATAAAAAAATATAATCCCCAACGTAATAAACGTTTTAAGGATCATAAACTACTCTTTAAGACTTCAATATATATATATATATGATTTACATCACAGTATAGGAATCATTTTTCTTTAAGCTACCCATTGAGGCTCCCTTAATATGGTTCCTTTCACCTATATACCAATGAATTCAAAATACCATTGCTGATATGGTTCCAAAATTTACTCATTGACTCCCATACTAACAATATCAACGTACATCTATCCATAATGTTCTCTACACTATAAAAAAATACAAATGACTAATTCTAACAAATAGTCCTCCCCATAATAATAATCATATATCAGAATGTAAAACAATGAACAAATTCTCAATATAATGAATCTCTGCAACCAACCACTTGATCATTAAACCAAAATCATACCCATTAAAACTAAAAAACATGAATATATATATAAAATGAACATAAAATTAAAAAATATATAAAATTGACCATCATGTCACACCAATTTCACAAAATGAAAACCAATAAAGTCATCTTACATAGGCATTATTTTATTAAAAAAATAATCTGGTGAAATCAATTTTTTAAAACTAAAACTAACACATGTTCTCTAAAAATTACATGTTTTATCAAAGGGGTTTCACCCCAATGAAAACCAAAATCCCTGACCAAGTAAACATTTTTTATATAATATTTTTATCAAATGATATTTAAAATTCATTTAAAAATTCATTTTACATGTATTTTTTCAAATTTGAAAACCATAGAAACAAAATTTCCATTAATCATGCCTCAATATAGGTTTTCATTTGAATACATAGTTTTTAAAAAAATACAAACATTCCAAAAGTCATTAAAATATGGAATCCAAATAATAATTAACATAAAATAATCAAATAATCACCTTAGATCTATATTAATTTAATTAACCATTATTAAATATTTGAATAAATTAATTACATTATAAATTTATTCAATTAACAATGGATCATTGAAAGGAAATATATCAACCAAACATTTTTCAATGCAGATTTTATAATTTCATAAGTATATAATAGTCATGAGTCCGAAACAAGGTCATTTTCTCCTATCCAATCCATACACCTTGTCTAGAGTCTCACCAATCACACATTGGGAATCTATCTCTAAACACTCACTCATAACTAGAGTTCTTATTCTTGACACTCAACATCCATTTGAATCATAGGATTTAAAAAAATCCATACTATCCATGAATTCTCTCAGTCTACCTCCCATGTCCTGAAATTTTATCTCAAACACTAACTAACATTATCCTAAATAGAAACATTCTTTGATACAACTTTTTAATAACTGGACCTAGTTCTCCAAAACAACATTCAAATAGAGAGAACAACAAGACACCAGACATACCTTTTAATAAGTCATTTCCCAATGAATTGTGGTGAGGAATTAAAAAATTCATTGAAATATTATTCCCTCAAAATAATTCTATTGTAGTCATGACTAAAATAATTAAAAAATCATTATGATACACCAACATATTTGACATAATGAAAATAATTAGAAAAAAATAGGGAACCATAAGGGCCCCGTTGTATAGATATAAAACAATAAATTATCATTATGAGGAGTTAAACAAAATAAAACAACACCAATATAATTATAAATAATATACAACATCATAGAAAATAAAAAATAGGTACTATCATAGTACATATGTAGTAAAATAAATTAAATAAAAAATAAAAAATATCCTTTATCCTGACTTACAATACATCCTCCTACCAGGTATTTGGATTTGAATACCATACACATATTGAGCCTAATATTACTATATGATGATACCTACACCTGAAATAAAATATGAGGTGACACACCCACAAACATAAAAACTCATTCAATGTATATATGTTGGGAGTGAGTACAATTTCATAGAAGTATTATCCTACTATCTTCGACCAATGGAGTGTTACTATAGTGAAATTGATGCATATGAAATTATTTATAGTGTAAAAATTATTACATAGTGGAACTATCATTCAATAAATATAACACAATATACACATATAAAGAATACTTGGGTCTGTATGGATTTAAGAAAAACACCACAATGACACACATGATACTACTAAACTCAGGTCACGTCTTAGATACTTATAAATGATAAAACACATACAATATTATTCTAATAAGATATACTACACCTCTCTCATCACATGGAATATGATCATCCTGTGGTGTCCCTATATCCACAAAACAAACTCTTAAGAGTTCTATCTAATGTATTAATCCTCTCATTATAGAAAAATAAAGATATCCTTTAGTATAAATGGAAATGAAAATATATGAAATAATTTAAATAGTATGAAAGTGAATAGAAATCAACCAATAGTAACACTATCAAACAATAATGAAAACTAAAAAAGGTAAATAAATGAGTTTCCAATGAATTTTTTTTAACATATAAAAAATTTTATCATAAAGAAAATTGGAAAAAATGAATTAGTCCCAACCATAAGAAATAAAAATACTTATGCTCATGACCTATCCCATATCATATCATCAGTACATAATAAAACCTTCATCTATATGACTCACAGGGAATGAATGACTTGATCATATGTGTCTCATGTTATCACAAGTACTAGATCTCCTCACATGAAATAAAAATAATTTTATTTCATGAATAATACCTGATTCATCGATCCAAACCCTCATAATCCACCAAAAAACTATTGTGTCAAATGGACATGTCTTATGTCACGTTTTTACTTGAAAATATATTGTCAGATATATTTCATTAATCCAACCATTGTCTGTCAATGGTCAGACACTATCCTCAATGTAACCTCTTTGACCATCACTATGCATCTGAATGCCCATATGTAAGAACACGCCTAGAGAGAGAAATATCAAAATTAAAAAACCTGATAATATATAACACCTCAAAAAAATGTATTACATGAGCTCCTTGATCAAAATATTGATCTCACAAGTTATCTAAAATATCACCTCTCACCGGTATCAACACTACACCAATTGGTTTATCACATAAGACACACCACCTCTTATGATACATGAAATATCATTCAATATCATAAATAGAATAATATCATGATAAAAAAGAGGTAAAAACTCCATAATAATATAAAAACACATAATATATATCTCATATCTCCTCACCCAATCATTATATTCATATCAAAACTCAGCATGTCACTATAACAACTGCTCATGTAATGGATTTTCCTATATTTTCATCCTTAAAATGGGATTTACAACATTTTTTGTCCCTAGAATCTCATATCTTTAACATTTTTCATTCATTCCAAATTTTTCATCTATTAGAAAAAATATTATAAAGAAATATTGAATTATAATTTTCATTTCCCTAGAAAATATCATTTTCATATTTCTATAATAAATTTCACTAAATGAAAATAAAATTGAAAATGTATTTTAATCAGGATTCAATCTTATTTTGGATTCATTTAATTCAACAAGCCTTTTTATTGAATTCAAATGTATTATGGAAAAATAAATCATTCATGTTGGGTCTTAAATTATGTGCATAGTTTTGATAACTTTTAATAATAGTAAAATATCTCACAAATTACAATTTAGAAGAATATAAAATTTTGTACACAGGTAGGAAGGAGGGAATATAAAAATTAAATGAAATATGGATTACCGATATTTTATTATTTTTATATAAAAAATTCATGAGAAACCAGATAATGGAAATTCCAATATTTTTATTGGATAAAAAATTTAATATTAGTATTTTGTACATAAATCATGATACATGTGTCTAACGGTGCTCCAAATTTGTTGTGTAAAATCTAAGAAATATCCTAAAAAATTACCTTTTCACTTTATCGGATTCTATATTTGACTGGTTTAATAAGAATGAGGTTTTGAAGGATATAATTTTTGGAAAGATCAACCACAAATCATGCTAATAAATCCTTACTTCCACATCCATTCAAGATTTTATCCATTTTGAAAAGATAATGGGGGGGGGGGATCATTTTTAATATTATTATAGATTTTTAATATATATATTATTTATCTATCAATATTCTATTTCTATTTTTTCCCTTTTAACACTTCTCTCATCCCCATGGTTATAGAGAACCAACCCTCATTTCTATTTAAGGGGGGAAGATGTGATGTTTAAGGGAGAACATGTGATGTTTTGTGTTCATAGAACATTAATTTATTATTTTTATTCTATTGTAATATTTCATTACCTTTTAAAGTATTTATTTTATGTTCTCACTTACCTTTCCCTATTATTGTATTATTCTTTTTTATCAACATTTATATAGTCCTTAGTCATTATATTGCTATATATGGTGGATTATCACTGGGAAGCTGATGTGTAGAGAATAGGTTTCCATGAAATAATTATACTGATAATTATCCTTTATGAAGATGACTCAATGTAGGGTAATTTAAATTCAAATGGGATGGTGATTTTTATTATATAATGATAACTACTTTGAGAAGGATAGTGAGAATATTTTTAATTTACAAGGATAGATTATCTAGTAACTTTTGAGATTAATATCATATTTTAATTGATTTCTTCATGTTTTTATTTATGTTTTTCATTCCTATATTTGAGTATATTTTTATTACATACATTTTTTAAACTAAATTGAATTATTATTTATATTTTTTAATATATATTAATTTATAAATAATTTCAAAATAAAAATAGTATTTTGTAACTGGCCTCCTCGAGACATTAGTAAATGTCTGTGCTTACCTTGTACATAATTAGATAAAAATAATATCTTGATAGGGATTATTAATGAATCCCTCCTTAAATTTTTTGTTCATTTATATAGAATTATAGATCAATACCAAATAATATTCAAATATTTCTCTAAAAGAAAGTAATGATCAAATGAAACTATATAATATAAAATTTTAACAATAAATTAAATATTATAAGAAAATGAGAAAATATTTTTTCAATTGGATATCAAAATGATCATTGGAAAAACATATAAATATGTGATATGAAGTTATTGTTGACTATAAACATTTAGTAATGATCTAATGTGAGAAAAAAATTCAACCACCAACATTTTCTATTGACAAACCTTATTAAAAAGGGTTTAAGGATGGATTTGACGTTGTTTTTTCCCTTTCACAAACATTAATAATGACTTAACCTTTGATATGAGTGTTGGAGGTCAAAATGATTTAGATAATTGTGAATATGATTTCATTAGAACTTAAAATCCATTTGATCATACACAATTTTATAATGAAAAATTATAATAGTTTACCACTTTAATGATTAGTGATGAAACTTATATTTAGTTAAAGCAATTTAATGATATGATAGAGTGTATAATACTCAATTGAACAAAGGAATTTATAGTGTTTGTACTTGAGGAAAAATATTTATAGGATAAAATTTATGAGGGATATACAATTTTTGTCCATTCAAATTATTCAATGGTCATTGATATTAAATTGAAAACTGAACCCCCTTAAATTGATTTTAAATATTTTTATACAAAGGTATAGTCCCTATAAGAAGTATACATCGAATCTTGGATGGATGATGTCGATGAAAATTATAGGATCTAGTTGAGTTCTATATTATTTCATGCAAGGATAATGGTACAAAACATGAAATAATTCAAGAATCATTTGTTAAACCTAATCTAGAAGCAAATATTTATCATATTATTAAGTATCCATCATAAAATAAAAAAAAATACTCTATCCAAATATGACAAGGAGACAATATTCTTTACCTTCTCTCCCCCTTATCACTTATATTTAACTCTATCTTATTCATAGATTCTGGAACATTATTTTGATTTTCATTATGTTTTTACACCCATGGAATAAACTTATAGATGTTGATAGACATAACTTTTGGTGGGTTTTTAGTTAGATTCCCCATCCACAATTTGATTGAGGATAAAGTATTATCAAGTTTCAAATATATATAACTAAAAAAACACCCCTTAAGGTGTTAATCCAAATATTGTGTTTATTTTAATTGTATATACTATTAGATTAAATTTATTTTTATTTTAATAATAATTTTTTCATATTATAGGTTTTGAATACGAAATAATTATTGGATTAACTCAAACATGTCCCAACTAAATAAACTCAGGTTTTATATCTCCTTATTAGTAATTCAACCACCTTCTTATTTTAATTTTTATTTAGTTAAAATAATGTGTAGTAATATTTTTATATGAGGGAGTTTCAACCTGATTTGATGTTTTGTTTTCTATTTCTTTTTGTTTTCAATATATTTAGGAAAATTGTGTTACATTGAAAATTCATTATATTTTTCTCTATTAAATTGACTTTGAGAAAAGTTTATTTATTTTTGAATGAATATATTTTATATGATTAAGGATGTTACTATTTTTCTTGAAATTTATATTTCAGATATTTTTTAGGGTTGACCAATTATTTAAATTCAGGAACATGGAACAATGAATATATTAATTTTTCCAATACTATTATGCATTCTAAATAATTTTGTTATATTATTCGTAATATCTTTATATTATTTAGAGAAACATAGATCTTGTTTTAGAAACATTTCTTGTGATTATTTATCTTTTAAAACATTTTGTATATGGTATTTATTAAATATATTGTTGGAACTTCTTCACTTAACATATTTTTAACTTTAGAATCAACATTTACATCCGCCCTCATTTATCCCTTAGAATCCATGATTTTTTTACATGTTTAAGACACATTATAATTAAATTTATCCTTAACTACATTCATTATCAATATATTACCACGATTATTTCATTCTTGAGTGTAGGGGAAGTATAATAAACTATTCCTTTAACTCATATTATTTTCTAAAATTTTACATATATTAAAACAAATAAAATCCATTTATGCAGTTTTTGATGTCTTTGTAGGATTATAAACAGAAATAAATCATTTTAAAATATAGTAGAATTTTCTTTATTTATTATTATAAAAATGATACAAACCCACATAGGTCATATTAATAATTCATATGATATACTATGGAAATATATAAGGAAAGGTTGAGCAAGAAATCCCTATAAGGTAATAAACATGATAATGTAACATAACATGGGAGGCATAACAAGATATTATAAAGTTAAAGATCATAAGAATAGAATCGAGAATATAAAATTGATAACATATGAGAAAAAAGTAAACTTGATCATATCAAAAGTTCATGGAATCATAGTAATGATGGAATCTACATTAAATATTACATCATATGTATATGTCTATTCTTACTACCTCTTTAACATAATATTCCAGGATATGATATCTTCCCATGCATTGTAGTTATCTAGGATTTCTTACCAAACATAATGATATATCATGAGATGATAACATTTCCCAATTCAGGGGAATGATATATAATTTTAGATCCACATTTCACTTAATGGAAATCATTCTTGTATGTTCCACATGGGGAAAATAAACCGTACACAAGTCTAATTTATAGTAAATACCCATGATGAAAAAATGGGCCTGAAGACCCCTTTGTATGGTATATCTAAAAGCTATAATATAATGATTAAAGATAGAATAAATAAATATATTTCTTTTTTCATTCATAAATAAAAATAATATAATCCTTTTTCAAGGAGTCCCATGTTAGAAAAATTATTGGGAAGGGTCAGAGAAGTATGAATAAAAAATCAACCACTTGGTGATGATTTCCAAAGTATAAAAATAATATTTTGGAGAAAATATATTATATTTTTAAATTTATTGTATCTTTATAAAATAAATTAGTATTTTAAAATATATTCATAAATTTAAAAAAAATTGGTGGTGATAGTGGTTGTAAAAAAATTATTTTTTAAATCCCCTAAAACCGAGTTTCCTTAAATGTTAGTTTTTTGAAGGTATCCTAAAAAATTATAACTATTGAAATGGATGGTATACTAAACTAATAATATATTAATGGTAAATATATAAAAAAATATTATATTTAAATGAGATAAATTTTTCATTAATGGTAGAAAAAAGTGAAATCATAGAAGAAAATTATATTGGAGTGTGGAAGATCCCATACATTTTTTTCTGAAGGTGTTCTTCACATGTATACAAATTATTGTATAATAAAATTATGTTCATTAAATACTATAATAAATTACATATTAATATATAATTAGTTTTAAATTATTTATTTATTATCATAATGTTTTCATTTTTTAAATCTTTTTTGAACTTGTCTTTTACCTGAGGTGGGTTGGCAAATTTTCCTGGGATTCTCTAGACATATTGACCAAGGTATGTTTTCTTAAAAAAATTCCAAACCCCCAAAAAATAAATAGACTTATAGATATATTTTTTATACATTAATTTTCATAATGTAATCCATGTTATGTGATAATGGAATGTCAAATGTTTCATTGATGTAGAGGTGGTAATCCATCTGTACAAACAGAAAACTCTATTCTTTTTCCATAAAAAAATAGGTATAAAAAATTGATTATTTACTTAAGAGATAGAAATGTGGAATGGAAAAATATTTATACCTCATTATAATCATTAGTACAATCTATGAAAATATATGATAAAAAACTTCATTTCTTCTTAGAGTCCGTAGTGCGCACAAACAGACGATTGATGCTTTAGTTTTTCATGGTGGTTGTATGAGGATTTATAATTATTATCAAATAAATATAATTAAACATACATATATAATTAATAATAAATTAATTATATGAATTGTTTTAGGTAAGATGTGGATATTAAATATTAAAAATTAAATTCTAGGAAGATGAATCAATTATGTGAGAGACATAGATTTTCCTCATAAATCTCGATAGAAATGAAAGTATTAACCTAAATAAGGAGGTTCAACAACATAGGTTACTAGGTAAATATTATATTTAGATTAAATGGTAATATTTTTTTCTATGAAACCGAAGTAATGTTTGAACCACAAACTAGTTGGAGTACTCCCGTTTATAAGTGAATGAATGGGTTGTTTTAGAAAAATATTAATTTATTAATTTTTTTACACTATTCAATAGTAAAATACTCACATAGTACGAAATTATATAGTATGGTACATTATATATCCATAAAAAATCCCACAAACTTGTGTTATGGAATCATTTTATGAATTTAAGAATATTTTCATTCACAATTCTATTTATCAAATGTGTACTTATAACTATGTAAATTTTGTTTCCACCCATGTTAACTAATTAAAACGACCCCAATTTTATTAATCATACAAAATTATTTTATTATTATAATAATATATATGATTTAATTTTTTTAAAATTAATAATACATTGATTTATAACATTTAATTTTAATATAAAATATCTTATAACACGAAAATTGTTTTTGACATAATCATGTTTGTAAGCATAAAATTTAATTGTGGGTTAAAATTAATTATGTAAATAATTTTTATGACATAATTGATTTATTATAAATAAAATTATGGTTATGTAATATTAATATCTATCTATAACTGAATTATACCATCTTATATAATTAATAAGATGATATAAAACAATTTTCATTGTTAAAGAAAAATTTTACTTTATTTTTATAAATGTTGATCATGGGTTCTCTACATTCGAATAATATTCTTAAAATTATAATGTAAATAATTAATTTCATATTTGATCACATAAATTGTTTTTAAAATTCTAGGTCATTTATATATATATATATATATATATAATGGCCAGAAAATTATAATTATCAGTGAATCCTCATTTTCAACTAAAATTTGATATTTTCAAAAAAAAATTAAAAATTAATTCTCAGTGAATTTTAATATTATATATAAAAAATTAATTTAATTTTTTCTAATTATACTTCAAATAATTATATATTTCACTTTTAATTAAAAATACACAATATGTGGAAAAACCACTTTTATTGGCCAAAGGGGTTTTAAATCATTTTTTGTTTTTAATATTATTTTAGAAAATCATTTCAATTGATAGAATTTAAAAATTTAGAACATATATTGATACATAGTAACAAAATTTTAAATATGATTAGATAAAATTATTTTTTGTACCTTAATTTTCATTTTTGGTTATGTGAATAAAGTTATTGAATTTAATGAAATTATATATACTATAATCCCGGGATGTTACATTTTTACCCCATCAAAAAATTTCCCTGATGAAATCTTCTTAAAAATATTAAGGTGAACACACACAAGGGTAATTTTGTTTCATGGTTTCTTTTGGTTACCATATATCCTCTTTATACATATGGTTTATCTAAAGTATTTTAACAAGGTTGGTTGTCTTGATGTGAAGAAATTTGTCTATTCGGTCCAAGATCTTCATCAGTTGATCCTTATAATAGAAATCATCCTCAAGTCATAGCTCCTATAGATTCAGTAAATATCAAGGGTTTGGTATGTTCTTTCTCTTGAGGGATATGTATAATTCATCATGTACTTTGGTTAGGTGCTGATGTAGCATGAGTTGGTATTACACAACTTTGATATAATCAATTATCCCTTAAGGGATAATTTATACAAGGATTATCATCCCTTTCTTACTAAACCACATACCTTTCTTTCGTGGAAATATTTAGGGATAAAAGTCACAATACAAAAAATCTAGGATTTTTAATAGTTGTCAAATAAATATTTTTTGGAATTTTTTCTTCATTGATATTTTGATGATGTTATTGTCATTTTCTTCCCTTTCATTCACCATATTAGGTCCCAGAAACATTCTTTCACATATTTCAACATATAGTGTGTTAATAATAAATCTCATTTCATAGTAGTATTTATATAGTTTCATTCATATGGTTTCGTGGAATAAATTTTTATAATGTAACTCTATGATAGGAATATGTTGCTAATAGACTCCTATAAATTCCATAGAGATTGATCTCAACATATCCTCATGTTACTCAATAGTTTATTTAAATTGGAAATTATTTTGGGTATAATAGGGCATAATAATATTTATCTTTATGATTAGATCATGTTGGAGACTATCTATAACATTGAGGTGATCATTATATCTCAATCAGATAAAATTAATAGTAGCGTTGAATGAATCCTAAAAAATAAACCTAATGTATATATTTTAATTGTGGTCGAGTTAGGATCTCTTTAGAATGGTAATTATGTGACCAATAATTATTGGATATTCCACCACAACCCATATGTCATTGTTCCCTTATTATACCTTTGTTTGACCCATGGAAAAATCCATAACAATTTTTTCATATTTCCATATAGGTATGGGAAATGTTTACATCATCTATTTGAAAATTTTCCTCTCGTTATCAACCTTGAACTCATAGTACTTTCTCTAGCTCATGGAATCCATCTTCTTTTGTAACTATGCATCATCCTTTTTATCTCTCTTAATATTATCATGTAATGATAACTAAGAAATAATTTTAGAAATCCATCAGGATGTTCCTTCTAGTATGACTCCCATATCCATCATTTTCATGCCTATGAAAATCAAATCCTTCTTAATACTCATTATGGATATGTTTATGGTATACTTTTTATATATATCATCGTACACATTTTTTTCATTCGAAGGATAGTGGAAGATTCAGTAGTTTTGGTCCTTTATCATCTCTAACCATATTCACTAGAGGATATTAATCTAATTATTTTTAAATATATATTTTATTCTTTTATGATCCATGTATATTTCATACAAATAACCATAGAGACAATTTTAATGAAAATTCAATGAATATATTACTACAACATACTCCAAATCATATGTATGATAGTTATAATAATGTAAATTCACTTGAATTTGGTATAGGGTATCACATTATCATTTTGTGTCAATATATATCCAGAACTATTATTTAATAAATTTTTGTATAAAATGAAAAGTTTTATATATATTTATAGTGTAATTACTCAAGAAATGACATAACTCTTTTTCATTTCCTTGAATCCCTCATAACATTCATTGGTCTATAAAAAATTAATCCATTTTGATCCACCCTAGATTGTCATAATTATGGGTCTGTGTCATTCCTCAATTTCTATTTTCCATGAGAGGTCCATAGATATACCATTCTTAGATGTAACATGACACAAAAATTACACCAACTCTTTCAAAAACTCATATTACTATACATTTCATATAATATATCTTTTCTTACTATATTATGAATAGTAATAAATTTTTTCTTATGTTCCACCATACATTTAGAGTATATAATAATATCATATCTAAAGAAAAAATTTATAATCTAATCTATAAATTCATTATTCATTATGTCTACAAATATTTTTAATCATTCAGGAGTATGGATAGCTTGACTTTGAACACATTGTTCTTAAACCTTATATGAATTTATGTCTTAGGAATATCATTTTTATTCACTATTAACTGATGATATCATGACAAATGGTCTACATTAGATAATTATAATTATCTTTACAACTAATAAAATATGTTACAAATATATGATTCCTTTTATGTCAAAAATATCCATGCTAGAAAGGAATATTTTTGAAATGATTCATCTTCATACTTATACATGTATGTAATTAAAGTATTATTTAGGATATAAAATGTGATTTCTTATACCAAATTTTTGATATGAGCTCTAGAAATCGACAACTAACTAATTCTTAGAATAACATAAAAATTTACTAATGAAATAATGGAATGGTCCCCTAAGAGACTCATCCCCATGATAAAAATTGGGGATGTGTTTTTGTGAATGAGATGAAATAACCACCCTCTCAGTGTTTCTAATAGATAATTTACCCTCCATGGTTTACCATGATGGTTTAATAGTTATACTAAACAATTATTGTATGTAATAATTCATAGAACAAGAATCAAATAGTTCATTTTCTATTCATGTATGAATAATGACCGTACCTAACACCACATTGTTTTCTTATTAAACCTCCAAAGTAGAGAGAACATAAGAAATACCATTTTTTATTGGCCATAGAGTTCATTTTCATTGGTTATCTTCAGAAAACCTTTTCTTAGGGCATTTATTTGAATAATATATGTGTTCCTTATAGTTATAACACTGGAGAACATGAAGAGAATTGATATATAGTTTTTTTCTTCGATAACATTTGTGTGATTCATTCTCTAAGATTGGCATGGGTTAGCTATGTAACCCTATTCTCTACACTTATTGATCATCCTAATCTTCATGAGTCTGTTTATAAAATAATTTTCCCACAAATTGAATAGTTAGTATATTTAACCATCATACTATCAAGTCCCTATGGCTAAACACCATTCTTATTTTATTATTTCCAATCCCCTAAGAATCACCCATTCACTTATAGACTTTGAGGGAACATCATAATGTTTATTCAAAACATTCAAAAACCTGAACTGCCAATTAATATCCAATACTAACCATAAACCCACTTGAGAATTGGTCAATAATTCTTTCAGGTATCATGAAACGGTTGAAAGAATACCATGAAGTTCTCCTGATGTTATCCTCAAAAGACCTAATAGATTCATTTTATTTTGTATTGAGAGTATGGAACCAATAATAATTTTATAATTGATAGTGTATGAGAAATATTTATTGATAAAAATCATGTTTAATTCATATCATTACATGGATTTTTTATCTTCTATTCTCTTTATAATCTATAGAAGAGTCCAACACTATTTAGATTCTCCCATAAGAAGATAAACAACAAATATGGACTCATCTTGTTCAAATAATTAAAAGAAAATAATATATTTTTGATATAATTAATAAAATATTCAATGATTATGGGATTAGTAGGTACACTAAATGTTGGAGGCCTCTTTTATATAATCGATTCAATTAAAAATATATCTCTTAAAGAAAATTACATTCCATTCATGTTATTATTCATAATATGAGTCATTTTTGATAGTGCAACTGAAATGTTCTATTCTCCTATTCTAATAATGTTAGGAATTTTATCAAGGTATTAATCACATTTCCCATTACACAAATCATTAAGATTATTCTTATAATCATGTCCTTTACTAACATGAAGGAAACTTATGGTCGAACATATTTAGATTAATAAATGTTTACAAGGTATACCATAATCTAAATAAGAGTAACAAATAATTGATGAAGAAATATTAACTTATGAATCACCAAGATTCAATATTAGTTATAAATAAATGTAATTAAAGTAGGTTCTCAAACCCCAAATATTTTTTAAATTAAATTAAATATACTTAAATCCATATTAATGGTTTTTAACGATAATCTCAATTAACAGAAACATATTATTTTGGATAGTAGAAGTAGACGTGCAGTAAGGGCTTATTCATAGTGAACCAGAATCATGGTATAGATATACTCAACCAACTATTTTTTGGTTTATTTACCTAGGATAAATTTATTCCAAAACCACATCCAATTTTAGTTTCCATATATGGATATTTTTTCTAGTAAAACCTAAAAATATCTACCATATAAAGACTTCAAGATATTATCCTATGATTAGGATTATCATTATGGTTTTTACTAATGTTCACTAATCATAATATCTAAAATTAACTATACCTCCCTATGATAAAAAATATAACAATCCATGACTTAAAAATATATTATTTCACTTCATTTATCATAGTTTACAACAACTATATTCCAATAATATATGGTCTACTATCATTAAAGTATTAGAAACATAAATGTAACATGTTAAAACATAAAAAAATATCCATTATTTAATATCAATAGAGTCAAAAAAACTCAAAAGTGTCCTATTAATACTATGTAAGATAAACTAGGGAAATAAATTATCAAAATGTGAAATTTAAATCCCATCAATGGAATAAACATGGAAATGTATCATAAAATTTGATACATAACATGATATTATAATTATAATGATTTTAATAATGGAATCATGGCATAAAGAATTTATAATATAAGAGATCAGGGTAAACATAGTCATATTATAGAATCATGTATTCATAGATATTTGTAAACTATATAAATAATGGCATTATAAGCAAAACATGATCCTCCATTCCTCATTAACATAACATAGTTTCCAAGGCCAAATGCCCACACACTATAGTTTTTTAGCCTCACTACCCACACACCATGATATACCATGACATTGTGACATTAATCAATGCATTGGAGTGATATATAATTTCAATCCCATCCATAAATTTTTTGAAATCATACATATGTGTGACACATGGGGAAAATAAAATATACATAACTCTATACATGGTTAAAACCCATGATAGAGAACTTAGTCTCAAGATCTTATATTAAGAAATATATGAAATCTATAACATAAGGATAATCAAGATAAAAATGAATTAAATTAATTTTCACAATCATATCTTAATTTATAATAAGTATTCTTCATAGAGTCCCATGGTACAAACATCAATGATAAGATTCTATGAAGACTGACTAAAAAATGAAGCAATTTGGTGATGATTTTCGAAATATGGAAATGATATTTTTGAGATACTATATCATAATTCTCAATTAAAATCATAGTTTTTAGCAATTGTTTCTTATTAAATTAAATTATAACTTTAAAATATATTACTTTAAAAAAAATTAATGTGGGTTATGGTTGATGTGAAATATGAATTTTCACAACACCCTTAAATCAGGATTATTTAAAAGTTGGTATACAAAAGGGAAAATAAAACTTGCAAAATCATATAAATTTATGGTATATTAATATTATTTTATATTTAAGGGATATATATTCATTAAAGTAATAATTACATGGGAATATATTTGAATAAATGGGGGAAAAAGTGAAAGTGTAACTGGAAAGTTACAATGGGTGTAAGGAAGATCCTTTAACTTTATGTCCAAAATCATTCTACACATGAACATAAATTCCAATATTATTAAATTAAGATCCTTAAAAACTATAATTTCATAATTATATATCTATAATTATTTTAATAGGGTTTATTAGTTGATAGAATTTGTTCCTTTATCAAATCTATTCCACTCTTATTTGTAACTTGTGGTGTTTTATAGTTTTTATATGATTCAATTGAATGCAAATCATGGAAATTTATAAAATAAAATTTTATTCCAAAACTACATAAAATAAATAAATTTATACATATTTTTTTCTCTATAAAAATAATTTTTAAATTAATCAATGTTTTCAATGAATGGAAAAAATAATTTCTCATGCACATAGAGGTAGTAGTCTTCACGTACACACATATAACACTTTCCTTTTACCGAATTGGGAGAAAGTTAAAAAAATGATTAATAAAATAATAGATATAATTGATATATAATAAAATTTTATATTAATCATGTACATCCTTGGTACTTTCCATTAAAGGTGATGATGAAAAATAAACTGCATCACTTCATGGAGGCGTAGTCCGTAGAAACACACAATTCATGCCTTTATTTTCTTATTAAATTATTGTGGATGAAAAATTATTTTAAAGTAAATTTAATGAAAATAATTATATAAATGATACCAATTCTGATATAGTATTATGTTTATGTAATATAAGGAAAATATAAATTAAAATAGAAAGACTTAGATGAAGAAACACTCACATCAGGAATTTAGTTTTTTCATGGAGATATCCATAAAAATTATAGGATTAAGAAAACTAAAGTGGTAAAAAGGATTAGGTTAGTGAGATATTTTAGTAGTATTATTAAATTTCTAAAGTTTTTTATGAAATGTATGGAATTTGTGTACCGTGAAGGTCTAGGAATTCTTTCTTTTTATAAGTGAAGGGAAGGGTTGTTTTGGAAATAGTTTAAATTTATAAATTATTTATTTACATTATTTAATTGTCAATGACTCCTATTTATCTAAATTATGGGTTATGGATAAAAATATGGAAAAAAATCATCCCATAAACATAGTTTTCAGAAAATTTTGAGTTATTTAGGGGTTTGAACTTTCACTTTTCACTTTATCCATGTGTACTTTTAAATAGGTAACTTTAATTTTCACACATGATATATTTTTAAAATGATCTCAATTATTATTTATCATAAAAACTAATACGATTATAATAGACCTAGATATTATTTTGATTTATAAATTGAAATTAAAATGATTATAAAAAAATAATTTTAAAATAAAGCTGCTTAGTGGTTAGAAACAACTTTTTAGATTATCATGTTATTAAGCCTAAAATGTCAGTCTAAATAAAAATTATTAAATGTAAATAAAAATAAATACCAGAAATTATATATGAGAAATGAAATTAATTTTATTTGGTGTTAAAATTAATCCCTAAGTTATTATAAAAAATATCAATTTAAATAAATGTCATAAAATAGTTTTCATTAATAAAGTGAAAATTTTCTTTAATCTCAAAAATGTTTCTATTGGGTTCTCTAAGATCAAATAATATTTTAAGAAAAATAATTTTATTCTACAATTTCATATTATATTACATAAATGTTTTTTTGACCATCTAATTATTTTTTATAATTTGGTAATGTCATGAAAATTATAATTTTTATAAAAATATCATTTTCGACTAAAGTGTATATTTTTTGAAAATACTAAAAAATTATAATGAAGAAAATATGGAGATTATAAATTTAAAAATAATTTTAATTATATATATATAAATAATTAAATAAATATATATCATATATTTTACATTTATCTAAAAATATATAACATATTGCTAAGCCACTTTTGTGGACCAAAGTTGTTTTAATCCTTTAGTGTCTGAAATAATTGTTTTTAAAAAATTTCAATTGAAATAATATAATATATTATATCATATATTGTTACATAATCATAAAATTTTATTAGTCACAATATTAACTTTTCGATGCATCCTAATTTTTATTTAAGTGTGTGTGAATAAAGTTATTGAAATTAAATGAAATATATTTACTGGAATCCTAGGATGTTATAAGAGGGGAAATTTGCATGTATTATTTGGGAATATTGTAAATTTTTAGTGTTTAATTACTGTGTCATTATTCTTATAATTTCACATATGATTGTGAATAAGTCATTACCATCATTTTTGTTCTTTAATATCATCTTTATTCTCATAAAAAACAAAAAATGGATATGAGGATGAATTATTCGATCTGATTACTTATACTAATCATGCCCCTATTAAAAATATATGCAATAATTTATAAATCAGTAATTATATTCAATTTTTATCTCACCCTACAAAAAGAAGAGATAAAAATGAATGATTTTGGGGGGATAATTAAGATGAGGTCATTCATTTTATTTCATATTCATGGCTGATGTTCAACATCAAGGAAATAAATGATGGTGTAAATATAATAAGTAAAATATATTGGTTTATATTTCCTATTTTTTCACATTAATATTCTTGAAATTTTATTTAGTACTTCAACATCCTCTTTCTATCCTTAAATATTTATATATTTTTACCCCCAACCCTTATAAAAAAATTAAAAATAAATTATGATTGGAAACATTTTAATGTATCTTAATTAGGATAAATGATAATATTAATATGATTATATTCATACATTAATATTATATGTTTGAGAATATCTTTAGATTAAATTTTTCTTGAGTGAAGGGAGAATTGAATTTCCATTTGAGGTATGCTTGGATTGGGTCAAATTTTTTTTAAGGTTGAAAAAAATTAAATGTGAGAGATGAAAATGATAATAATATTTTTCATAAGTGAGATAGGATTAAATTATACTTTTTAAATGATCATGGAAAGTTTATATATTTTTATTTAGGTTTCAATTTTTATTTGGAAATTTTGGTTTTTATGAGTTAAAAATATTTTGTGTGGGGGTGTTATTATATAAATAGTTATCCCATTTGAACCCAAAAATATGTGTTTTAGAATTTTATATAGAATGTAATCATTTGATCATTTTTCATTCATGAATCATTTTTAATACAATATTTAAAAAAAATATGAAAGAAGGAAAATTTCATTGTTTTGATATTTCTATGGAGGAAAATTATTTTGGTATTTATATTATAATATTCAATAAACTGATTCCAATTGATAAAATATGTTTAGGACTACATATTTATTGAGTTTCATTTCAAAAATTATAAATAAATTTTAATGTAAAAATATAAGGCACAGAATAAGTATTCAATTTGGATTTTTAAATTTATTCATTATTTTTATGGCCTTTAATTATGGGACCACATCTCACAATACAAAAGGTTAATAGGGATTAATTTTTATTAGTAAAATAGATAAGTGGATGACAAATTTTTTTATTATATATGGATTCATGATATTCAGTCTTTGTTATATCCATAAATGCATGGGAATATGAAAATTAAGAATTTGAACGGTGTGTGTTTCCATAAAAGTTATCTTTTTAAATTTGGTTATAAATCTTGATCAATGTTTCCAATATTAAAAAAATTTTATGGTATAATATCCAAGAAATTTTTTAATATTATAATATTTTATAAAATTTTTATATTCATTTATCTAGGGGTCAAATGTTCTTGAAAATTCAAAAGACATAAATGTCAGAAAAATAATTTACCCCTTATTCTTATAAATTTGTACTTCCATATATTTTTAAGAAGTAAAGCTTTGGAAATAGATAAATAGGTCGATATATGTTTTTAATAGTATTATATATTTTTATTATATATTATTTTCTCCCTATCCTCCTCTTATTTAACTTTTGTGACTCCACTGTAGCGATTCTCTCATAACCTCATGTGTGGAAATGAAACCCTTAATGTTGATCAAGTTGGTGGGGGAATTAATGTTTTGAATTAATTTCATATTAATATATTGTGGATATTTTATGATATGATATTATTTGTGGTAAAATTGAATAGGGTATCAATCAATCCCTTTCCCCTTCTACTACGTTTTTTTATACTCGACCATTTCAACTGTCATTATCAATTATAATTATATAGATCGTGGAGTTATATTTTTATGCTGATGTGCATTAAATTTATTTACTAGATATTGTTCAAAGGATAATTACCCTATGGTCATACATCTATAATTGGGGTTATTAAAATCAAAATAATATCAGGTGGTGATAAAATTTTTGATCACAACAATGGATTAGATGATGAAAATATTTTTAAAAATTATTTATATGTTCACTGTGATCTCTTTTGAAAAATAGATTCTTTTAACCGACATCACCATGTACTTATTTTTAATTTTCAATAATATATTTGAGTATATTTTTATCACCTAAATTCTTAAAACAACCATTATATTATTATCTATTTTTAGTAGTATATTTTAATTTATGAATGGTGACAATAAAGAAATAGTGTTTTATGAGTGGAATCCTTAAGATATTAACCAAAGTTCATTCCACAGTAACGAATGATGAGGTAATAAGAATATATTGATTATAATTTAGGAAAAACCCCCAACTAACCACTACATAATAACTTATTCTATTATATCAATATAATAATATAGTGAGTAATTACTGCATCCCCTACTATGGACAAAAAATGTGTCTATCACACTTGGAAATAAAGTGGTTGTACAACCCATCAAGAATATCAAGAAGATAAAAATATCCCAATGGGAACTTCTTACCCACCATGGGACCAAAAAAAATAACTCACACCCATATCAAGGGTATCCCAAATTTCATATAAACATACACCAAAAGTGAAGATAAACATTATTACCTTCCAAACTGGCCAATGCAATGCATAAGGTTTAATCCTCCCTCACAAAATTATAAATACATGAATAATCATCAGAAAATAATTAACATATAAGTATTCCATAATCAATATACCCATACATAAGGGTCATGGATTTAGAAAAACTCTCTTAGGATATTTGAGGTCAAATGAACTAAAATGTGTCAGAAATCTATCCCTCCAAAATTTATATTGATATAAAATCCAAAAAACTATTTATAAATCATTTTATGTAAATACATGTCTTCTTCACTCACAGTAGGTTCTGGATGAAATATAAGGAAAATCCACTTTGATAACCCTACCTTTATCTTGAAAAACTATTTTAAAATCACTATTTTCTTTTCAAATTTAACAAAAAAACAAACACCACATTAAATAGAATTTTAAAAAATAGAAACTCATTTACCTTAATAAATCCAACTCATTGCCCAAAAAAGACCGTAAAATGGTCCATCAGTTCTTATTTAATAAATTTGTCACCAATAATCATTTTAGCAAGCTATATTGTCCTTATTCACTATTTTGATGTTGTGGGCCCAAAGCATTTTACATCATGGTATTAGACCATGTCACACGATCATTCGATTGATAATAATATCAATGGAATAAGAACATAACATCACCAATAAGTAAGATAATAAATTATATGATGGAAATATACTACATATAGTGATCCATAATAAATCTGAAATTTGTAAAATCCTTAACAAACATGCACACATCTCTCTCAGTGATAAACACTATAAAATCAATCACCAATCCAATATACATTAAATAATGCCCAATTTAATGGTTTATGCCATAACAAATGAGTATCATAATCACGTTGAAAACATAAGACAATGAATGTGGTCCATCGTTGACATGATCCCAATCCTTAGACACACAAAAAAACCAATTTATACACTTTAATTAATATAAAATTTCATCCTAATAAACCAAAAGACTTAATTAAATCCTTATAGAAACATAACATAACATCAATGATGTAAAATTGTGATAATCTGTGATTCCATATCCTTCCCAACACACCACACATCAATGCCCCATGACAATGAGTCAATTACACCATTCCCTCATTGAATATCATGGTAGAACCCTAAAATAATTTTAAAAAATCAAGGTAAAAGGAAGAGTAAGGAGAAAGGGATGAAGAGGATATGAACCTACATTAATCCACTACAAATATTGAATCTAAAAAACATCCAATTAATATATAAACCTAGAGCGGGTGAAAAAGGGGAAACAATGTAGAGAGCCAACCTAAATTACCTCCCCCACCGACCTATTTATATAACAAATGAATGGATTCAACCATTAAATAATGGTTCTACCCCTACTAAAAACATGGTATAACCCCCACCAAATACCTATTAATCCCTCAATGGATTCCTAGTGACTACATTTGAAATATTTTTCAATGTATCATCAACTCAATGGCCAATCCAAGGGAACCACACAACTTAGAACTCTATTAGGTACCTAGGTACATATAAATAAGTACATTAGGGACTTAATATTCCAGCCCTCTTCTTTATTACCCCATAAAAATACATGAACACTCTTTGAGTGTTATCATCAAAAAAACACCTCCAAAATATCATAAAATACACCCCAAACATAGTTTAGGCACATTTTTTCACTATGGTTTCAAAATATCAAAATCACCCATCCACTGAGTTGATAGTTAACTAACACTTATTTTAGTTCATCTAGGATTAGATCCATAGTTATTTATTAACCCCCCTCCATAATTATTATTTTCCTTGAAAATATATAGTGGTCTATCAACCATAACTATTGATCTACACAGGTAATCAATTTGTCACTAACCTATCACAATGCTTCTCTCTATGCTAATTTCAAGTATGATGAACCAAATATAACATGAACAAGCTATCCACTAAAAGTATCTCCACCTACTCATAAAATCATCACCTAAACATTCCATGATTTCTATAACCAAAAATCCACATTTTTTCTTCTCATTGATGCTCTCTATATACAATTTCAATCACTAAAGAAACCTACATATACACAATTTCAATCACTATGAAAATTTCAATTTTATTTCTTCCAATCTAACAAAAATGATATCGACCCACATTATTCATTATAAATAACCCATTATAATTAAAAACTATTAATTATTCATTGTATTTTATATTTATACAACTATAATTAAATCATATACAAGTTAAAACCAATGGTAAAATTCAATAAACTTTTAACATACGTATCCACCTACATAAGAATCACAAAAATATCATACCCCTCAATCCTAAACATTATGAATCTATCTAGAGAATCTAAAAATATGATTCAAAGAAAAGTGTAAAACCTATTTTGAACATTGATTACCTTGAAACCTAGTTTATATATGAAGAAATTTCCTAATATACATTACAATATAAATCATTTCACACAAATAAAAAACTCAAATGAGATATCTTTAAACATTTTTACCATCTAATGGGTTGATGAAAAAATATTAACAAAATAATTGACCAATCCAGTTCATTTCATTATAAATCAATTCAGGCTTTAAACCCAAAACTGTTTTTAATTACAGCTCTCTAAACCTTAAAAATATCAAATCATTTTTTAGATTTCAAATGAGATATCATAATTTTTCAATCAATAAAATGTTTTATTCAAAAACAAATAATCCTAAAAATCATTTCCTCATTAAATGGAATAAATAAAATCATTAATCATTCAACCAATCCCCTAAAATATATATTAAGTTAATAATATAACACCATAAGATTTTACAATAAGAAAATTGTATTTGATAGCATAAATGACATGAAATACTAATATTATATGTGAATGTATGAACATGAGACTTTTAGATCAATTCAATTTTAAATAAATTTTCTCCATTTGTTAGTATGTCTTATACAAAACCCTGGGATTTTGATGTTAAATAGTGTATTCAACACACAACACCGATCTTAAAAGACCCATGCTATATATAACCATTATAACCGAGCCATTAAATTTTAATGTATGAATAATATTAACTAATTTATGAAACTTATATATTTTTATTTCCTACTCAATATAAATTATTGACACATTTTTATAAAATAGTGAATAAATATTTATTATTGTAATTTTATTCACCAAAAATACATTTTCTTTAAAAATATTGTTTTATTACTTTTCAAGGAAAAATATTAAAATAAATTTTTGGTACATTTAGAAAAAATATTTGATAAAATTAACTTCATTTGTTTTAATCATAACATCAATATTTATTTTGGGTTCATATTTTGTATTTTTAAGAAAATATTGATTTTTCATTAAATAGGGAAAATATATATTTATGTAAAAAAGGCTTTTTTATTTAAAAAATAATGTAATTTAAAACTAACAGTGTGATTTTAATATTATTTTAAGAAAAAAATTATTATTTAGTTTTATTTATTACACATAATTTATTTTTAATCAACTTCATATTTGGTTTCGTATGTGGTTATCATTGTGTTAAAAATCATATTTTTCTGAAAAATGTTTTAAATGACACAATGTTTCTCAAATTTAAGTAATTAAAATAACAACTAATTATGAATTATTTATAGTATATATAAACATTAATTTATACTCATATAATAATTTTTATTAGGTATATAGATTATATACAATCAACTTTTCCTTTAAATATGTGCTTGTTTGAAGCCCGCTTTCTCTCCATACAAGTGGGATTAAATTTAAATAAAAAATTTCCACTTATGTGAATAGAATTTGGTGAAAATTAATTCTGTTTTTGGAATAAAAATAATTTATATTTTATAACAAGTTAAAATTAATTTCTAACAAAAATAAATAGAGAAAAGGTAAAATTTAATTAGAGTAGTTAAAGTACAGATGAATATATCTTGGGTTAAAATAAAAGGATAAGGATTCAAATGGCCATAACACTAGTATAAAATATATTTTCAGGAAATATTTCGACCATATAACTTTTTGTATTTATTATGTTCTATTATTTGATCATTTTCACTCAAAAAACGTGGTTGTAATTCATTCCTTTTAGAAATTGTTAATTTTCCAATTACCTCACGTATAAAAGGCCACCACCATCTAATCCCCACTACACACATTAAAAACCCATTAGTTCATCCATTAAATAGTCCAATAACTTATATACTTTCCTCAAATCAGTTTATAATCCTTTTTTGGCATACATCAATCCATATAAGCCATTTTG